>OY728157.1:2049315480-2051815480 GCA_963277665.1 Viscum album | reverse complement strand
TTTAAACTCAAGGATGAGCCAAATAAATGAGGAAATTGTGTTTTTTATAATTTAGTGTAAAAAATTTAATTGAATTCATTTGAAGTAAATAGTGAAGAGAGGAAAGCATTTTGGTATGTTACAAAAGAAATATAGAGAGATATATGTAGATTTTATGTTTTTTTAAAACATGTTGAAGGTGTTTTGGGGTTATTTATATGTAGGGTTTAGGTTTATAGATATTTACAATGTAATTTTATTAATTCATAGTTGGTGTTATAATCAAGATGTGCAGGGTCAAATGGTAATGGTATCCCCACCATAAGATAAAAATAAACAATTTCCAATATTTTGGTAATTTATGGTTTTATTGCACTATGTTTATCCTGATACTATATTTAAACTTGTTTTCCATTTAATAATCAAGGATCATGAAATTGTTTAAGGAAATTAGTTTCTCAATTAAAATTGTTCATTTAAGATTCATTAATCTATAGTAAGGATTAAATACAAAATATAAGGATTAAAATTTGGAATTATATATTGTAGAAACCCAACGAGAAAAAGATAATTAAAATACATTAAGAAACACCTTCCCTATTTTTAAGATTAATCTTATATAATAATGGAATTATATCCATATTCAAGAAATTAAGAATTAATTTTGAGGGGAAAATAAAATGAAAACATTAATGAAAGTGAGGAGAATAATAATGGAAGACTCTATAGTTCAACAACACTTCTCCCCATGATTCGGTATCTAGATTTATCCCTTGATGTATCATAACAATTCCCTACTTATAATCCTTCAAGGTGCTTGAGTTGTATTTAATTATCCTAGAAATTTGTTTATATAGTCTCTAAAGTCATAAATTTCAAAAAACTTGGCCAGTTTTGGCCCCATCATAGCATTGTATTCCATGGATAGTGATTTTACATTGTATGTTTTTTATCATAGCTCCCCATGAGTGAATTTAGGTCATAAATTAATATTCTAAAACATTCTTGGTGTATCATGGCATGATGTATGTGTGTCACATTGTTTTACATGGTCATCTTCTCTATGGTGAATTTTCTTTTCATTATTTGGGTATATGCCTTTTTTCAAATATTTTTAATACGTTAAAAAAGGACATTAATGATGTTAAATGATCCCTTACAACCACAAAATCATTTATTCATCTCAATTATTCAATTATGGTCCTCAGAGGCTCTTATAATCATTCCTTCTCGAGAAAAGGAATCTCTAGGTGGAAATATAGTTTAATTTATCAATTTTTTTGTTTTTAAACCAAATGACATATCCTTCCAAAAATACAAAATTTCATTAAATTTCTATGGAATATACATACATTTAAATATTAAAAGTAATGAATTTTTATGTTAAAATTCATTCATTAAGTTTACATATCATGTCCCCCACATATTAATACAAACATGACCTCAATGAAGAAATATCAATAGACTATAAATTTCACTCCCCATACCATAATTTAATTTAAATTTAAATAAAAAAAATTGACTAATTGGGAAATAAAATGTTCAACTCTCTCATGGGGAATTTTATCAATGCCTCACTTTTCATTTAAACTAAAAAACAATATATTTTACTTTTATTCTCCTAAAATAGAAAAAAATTATATTATTCTAATTTTATTTTATAATATATAATTATTATGAACGTCTATTTTTATTTTTATAAAATTGAATTTATCTACTCAAAATGTATTTAATAAGTGTAAGTGAAATTAATATAAAACCTAAAACATGTGTTACATAAAATATTTTTACAAGGAATGTAAAATATCTACCTTCTAAACATATAATAAAAGTTATTCATAGGGTCTTTTCATTAAGGATAAATTATATCGGTGGCTTACAACAGGTAGGTAAATGATGTAAAAGTAAATATAAAAATGACATTCTATAAAAAACCACAGTGCGTGTTATCAAAATATTGTACCAATAATAAAATATCATAATATTTAGTCCCCATATCCACCAAATCACGTAGAAGGCTCATGATAAAAGTAATCATAATGAATGAATAAGTCTCCCTTTAGTTTTTGAAGGTTGGGATTATAGAAAATATCATATACAACACATTATCACACATGATAAAAAGCTGTTTGTTATGAAAATTGTGGCATTTGATCATTACAGGAGAAGAAACATTTTTTATCAAAATAATTAAATAATAAAACATTGTGAATGATAATATGGGATCTACCCAAATCAAAATGAAAACCCCTATAAAAATATCTTTAATGAAGTACATCCTTGTTCACCATGGATGTCCTCTTCCCCCCCCCTCACATATTCTATTAAATACAATTATATATATTACTGGTATGGTGGGAATGTATATAATTGTCTTGTTACATGCCCCATTTCATAATAAGGAAATTTATAGATTTTATGGAAAATATTTAGATGAATGAAATGTGGTTCCAAGGTTATATGTTTAAATAAGAATGCCTTCATAATAAAAAAAGATATTTTATTCAATAATTGATTTTCTAATATCCCCATAAATTTAAAAAATACAACATGCCAGTATCTCTCATGAAATATAATAAAGAATGAATCATAATTATTGGTACATAATATTTATTGGGAATGAGACAAATGGCTAGGATATTCCGTAAATGAAATTCCAATGAATAATTAAACCAATTAATGGAAATATCAAAAATAAATGGTAGGATAATTCTAAATCAAATCATTTAAAACAATCAACTAGTCCCCTAAATCCTGATTTTCCAAATCTAAAAAAAATTATTTTTCCTACTAAATATTTTCACCATTTTCTCATCAAATTTTATAGATAATGGAACATTAAAACATGCCCTTAAAGGAATCCTAAGTTGTTTATGTATCCTAGATCTTTGAATTATATAAATAACTAATAGAGGGGAATTTAATGTGTAGTTATAACTATAATATAAAATTTAATGTGTATATTATTTTACAAATTACTGAATTGAAATGTGTTCTACAATTTTTTTGTCTATGTTCCATCAGCTTCAGGTCACTATGTTTGTTTTATCTACAAATCCATAAAATATCGCATGTTATATCTTGATGGACCTCAAAAATGAAAAATAAAGTTATTTTATAGGCCATTATCAATTAATATTGAATTATTATAAGTAGATTGAATATTCCTAAAATAGAAGAAAAAATCGCAAACATGGGTTGCCTCCTGAAATCATGATTATTTTAAAACATTTTAACAACCTTACTTCTTTCAGATTTATCTGACATGATTTAATATTGAAATTATCTTACTTGTTCTAGGTCTATAACTGGCCTCATCTACGACATATCAATGTAGGTTGTCCCCTTTACATATTCTTAAAATAGATTAACTCAAACTATTGGAAGTGCTTTCTCAAATTTCATTTAGTTTGATCAACTATTTCAGCATTAATATTATCAAAATAAAATTTTTGGTCGGAGTGGATACTCAAGAGGGGGTGAATTGAGTTCCAATTAATATTTCTGTTTTAAAACTTTGTCTTAAAAACCCCCAAATAAAATAATGAATTAAACTGTAGTGAATTTATATCAATGTAAAGGTTCTTTTGGGTTCTCAAGGGATTTATTATTTTCTAGTTAATAAAAATAGAAAGGTTGATTAACTTTTGAAACCAACTTACTGATTTACAACTAATATAAACACTTGCGAATTTAATTATCAAAGTGACTTTAAAACAATTTTGGTTTTAAAGTAATTAGCAGCGGAATAAAAGAATAACTTTGAAAAATATGTCACAGCAGATATAACCAAGAGGTTCAGTCTCAAGACGAGACTTAGTCCTCTCAACAATTTGTATAAATTTGATCCACACCCTGGATCGGGGTTCACAACAGTTTACAACTGTCCAGGTCCAAGTCCTCTACCACTGTTATTCGTGGGAAATAGAACAACAACAACCATCTATCCAGGTGACACACGACCTCTACCACTATCTCAGTGGGAAATAAAAGATGTAACAGTTTTAGTGAGGATTTACAGATCCTCCAGTTAAAGTATAGGAGATAGTGTGTGTGTTAAATACAGCAGATAACACACACTGCTCAAAATATGAAATAATGAATCACAGAGCAGAGATGCTGAGTTTATAAATGGATCTAGTGATTGCAGTGAAGCTTTGGACTCCTTGAGTTTTATCAGATATGATTCTGAGTTCTCTTCTGGTATTTTTCTGAAAAACAGATTGTCGTCTACATGGCATCTAGATTCAGAGATAGTGATAAATGTAGTGGATGAAGTTCTTCAATGTCCTTGTGAATGTACAGAACTCTTCTAGAGAAATCTTGAGTGTGTATGAGGTTCTGTGTCTTCTACAACTATCTCATCCACCACTCTTTTCACTCATATATGTCTCATCGTTGTTACACCAGTATTTCTGCACCAACAAGGACTTCTTGTATTTATGGCACGAGATCCAGTAAAAGAAATGATTTCTTTTTGCAGGTACGAGGTACGATTCCCTGACATCCAACAACCTTCATTAAATAAATGAAAGAGCATTAAAATATTCCTAATATGACCGTTAGATAGATTAAATAAGGAAAGGAAATTCGAACAGCTGTTTATGACTATCGGTGAGTTAAGTGATCGGTAGGTCATCAGCATCATCATCGGTGAGACATCTTTGGTGACTCAGATGATAAGCATCGGTCTGACATGATCAGTGACTCATTTGATCTAGATCGGTGTGTCATCTTCGGTGACTCATTTGATCAGCATCGGTGAGACATCTTCATTGACTCTGATGATCAGCATAAGTGTGTCATGATCAGTGACTCATTTGATTAGCATCTGTGAGACATCTTCGGTGACTCAGATGATCAGTATCGGTGTGTCATGATCGGTGACTCATTTGATCAGCATCGGTGAGACATCTTCGGTGACTCAGATGATCAGCATCGGTGTGTCATGATCGGTGAATCATATGATCAGCATCAGTGAGACATCTTCGGTGGCTCAGATGATCAGCGTCGGTGTGTCATGATCGGTGACTCATTTGATTAGCATCGGTGAGACATCTTCGGTGACTCAGATGATCAGCATCGATGTGTCATGATCAGTGACTCATTTGATCAGCATCGGTGAGACATCTTCGGTGACTGAGATGATCAGCATCGGTGTGTCATGATCCGTGACTCATTTGATCAGCATTGGTGAGATGGTTGTCCTTCGATATGGATCTATGAGACCGTTATCCTTTGATATGGATCGGTGAGACCATTTTCCTTCGATATGGATTGGTGAGACTATTGTCCTTCGATATGGATCAGTGAGACCATTGTCTGTTTTATCCAGAGGACTTCCAGAATACTTGTAAATCAATAACAAAGAGATAAAAACATGATTCAACCAATATACACAAATTCACTAAGATATTGTGATTATGTATATGATAAATCCAATAGGATTAAGTAATCGATGATTTGTGATTATTGAAACAGCAATCATAGGATGAATTCAACAATCATTCTGAGGGCTCAAAAATCACCCCCTTTTTGATAATCAAAAATCTTATCCATAAACAAAATTAATATATCATCAATAATAAGGCATAATAAGAATAAAAACATAATGAGATATAAATCTCCCCCTGAATTTATGCCTTTAAATACTTATGCACGAATTTCCATAGAATGGTTCTCCCCCATGGATAAAAATTATCCCCCTTTAGAGATACATCTCGCCCATATCCCCCATAGATCCATATCCCCCATAGATTCATAGATATACAGATTTCTCCCCCTTTGGGATATTCAAAAAGGAGGGAAAACAGATAAAGAAGAGATTAAAAGAAGGCATCACTAAGAATAAAAAGAAAAGAGAATAAAGTTTATAATACATCACAGTACAATCACAACAGGGTGCACCCTATCAACAACAATGCAAAACTATTTTTTGGGATGAAATGGGGCTTTGCCTTTGTCAGAAGGATCAATGGTTGGTAAGTTGGAAGGCTTGGAGGCAGGTTGAACTGGGCGAATTTGAAAAGGTGGTAAGATGACTCTGGAGGGTGGAGGAGAGGATGCCACTGGGATTTGATGTGGAGCTGTAGGAGCTAGTTGAGAAGATTGCTGAGGAACTGGTTGGAGTTGAGATAGAGAATGAGCAATGGAGAACTGATTTAGAGCAACATCAGAGGCACTGAGAGGGTTAGCAGTAGGAAGCACAATGGTGGTGGCCTGTGCATTCAGATAAGGCTTCAAAAGATTTATGAAATTCCGAATAACTTCTGCACCATACTACATAGCCTTCTCAAAATCATCCTTATTCTCCATGAAACGTTCCATGGTAGGAGTAAAATCTTGCAACTATCGAACTTGAGTCTTCAAAGCTTGAGTGACTGGAGGTAATCTCGATTGTCAGCTAACACTTTGAAATTCATGGTCATCTCATGCTTGGTATATATTTTTGAAAAGTAATGATCAACCTTTTCCTTGATCTCTCTCCAAGAATTAGTGGGATCTGTTGAATATAATGTTACCATCTTAAGAATGTGATCATTATGATCCTTCATCTTCATCAACGAGTCCAAATCAAGAACTTGTCTAATGGCGGCCAATTCTTCATGCACAATCTGCCTTAGAGTCAGTAGTTCACAAGTAGTGATCTTGGTTACTTTGGTTGTACTGGATTGAGCGACTATCGGAGTTATCTCAGCTTTCAAATTTCTTAGATCAGACTTCTTAAGAAGTTCAATCAGATTCCTCTACACTTCCATCATACCAGAGATTGTGGATCTAAATTCGTTGGATAAAGAAACTAAGCCAGATTGTAGATCCTTCAGAATCTGATTTAGAGAGGCTATGTTCCTGCCAATAAACTCACCAGTATTGGGCAGGAAGGGTTTAATATCATTTGAAATTTCTTCTCTGACAGTATCTCTCATAGTAGTATGCAACTCACTCTTGAACTTATCAAAATTAGACTGAGGTACAGTAGAACTAGGTAGATGAGCTTCTGCAGCAACAACAACATCAGCAGACCTTGCCTCAAATGGTTGGATTTCCATCATAACTGTAGTAGATTTTGATTCTTCATCATCTTCTTCAGAATACTCTAAACCCAAAATAGAAAAACCAGGGTAATCATCCCAGACACCATCACACTGAGTATATTTTGTTTTATCATAACTTGCTTTTCCACTGATTTCAAGAGAATCTCTCTTTCCATTGGAATTTGTTTCTGGTACAGTTTGATGTGTTTCTGTTGGAGGTACATTAAAACCATCCACTAGTAGGTTATCACCATCTCATCATCATCATCATCATCATCATCTCCATTCCCATTTCCATTCTTCACAGAAATGTCACTGTCAGATTCTTCATTGTCACTAGCATTATCATCACCAAGAACTGGTTCTGATTCAGGTAAGGGTAAAGGTGGACTGGCAGATCCAAAGTCTATTCTTCTCTTAGGGATCACAGTATCAGGATCACTCATATCATCAGGAGGTGACATACTTCCGTCTTCTGTTTTAGCAACTTCCATCCTTTGTTTACCAGACTCTTCAGTGTCTTTATTCCTTTCAACATCTACTTCTTCCTCATCATCAGAATAAATTGGGTTCTCATCTGATTTCAAACCAGGGTCTCTCAAACCCTTCGGCCTTTTTCCATGATCCGTGGGATTGTAAGATTCATACAACATGTCCTCATCAGCAACCCAGCATTTCTTCCATGGGTTCTAGTTAATTTTCATCTGTTTACAAATTTCTTTGTTAACACAAGAAGAACTATTAGATTCAACTATATCATCAGCTTCATCATCACATTCTAGATTCTTTTACATAGCAGAGATCATTTTGGAATAGAACAGGGCAGTGGATTTCATAGAAGGTTTAACCATTACAGCTATGTGCACCATTAGATATCTACACAAATTGATCTTCTCATGGGTCTTTAGTAAAAACAATAGAAAAACATCCTGGTATCTTACAGTAGAAAAATATCCTTTCCTGGGGAAAATTTAGTGCTAAATAAACATAAAGGGAATTCTACATTCACCATCCAGCCCTGAGGATGTGATTCTCCTTGACTATCTATTTCCAGTCAAAAGCGCTAAATCTAACTTATAAGAGAAGTATTCAGTGGTTGGAGGAATTTTTCCAGCATAATCCTAATACCGAACCTCATGGGGTATATTCAAACATTCATCCCATTGTTTTGACGAAAATGATATTTTCTTTCCCTTCACTATAGAAGACATTCTTGCAGCCTCAACACCATCTAAAGTAACTTGCAGATTTATATAAAACTCATGAACTATCTTTGGGAAGTATACAAGAGTGTTATATGAGAACCAGGCTTTCCATAATTGTGAATCTAAAACTTGTAATAGCAGCGACTTACTTGTCAAAAGCCAGGTGGATCTTACTTCCTTTTCTACAGCAACAATCCGAGTTTCCAGGTTCGGATTTACTGATCTTTGAGTGGTACTACTCGACTCACCTCGAGCACGCTTTGAAGGTACATGAATTTTTGATCCTTTGCTTGGTCTCTTCTGTTTATCCATTTGACGATTCTGGGGAAAGCATGATTTGGAAGGTTTGAAGTAGAGGAGAAGAGAGGAAATAAGGTTTGGTGGGAAAGAAATGAATGGTCGGAGGTTTGGGGAATAGAAATAGTCACGTATCATTTATTTCATCATTTAGGGTTCCCATAATAAACATAAAAGTAGTTAATTAATAATAATAAAATAAAAAGTAATATAAAGAATAATCAGTTTCACATATTGGTTTCACAGATCAGTTTCACAGATCAGTTTCACAGATCATTTTCACATATCAGTTTCACATATCAGTTTCAGAGATCAGTTTCACATATCAGTTTCACAGATCAGTTTCACAGATCTATCATACACAATTCTTTTTGAATAAAATTCATTTTTTCAAAACATAAAGGCTTTGCAAAAATATCATCTAATTGATGTTCAGAACTAATAAATTCTATAGAAATATCACCTTTCTGATAATGATCTCAAAGAAAGTGATGTCTGATATCAATGTGCTTAGTCCTAGAGTGAGACACATGGTTCATAGATATGTTTATCACACTAGTATTGTCACAGTTAATTGAGACCTGTTTAAAATCAAATCCATAGTCCAATAAAGTGTGTTTCATCCACAGAATATGTTCATAGTAACTACCAGCTGCAGTATATTCTGCTTCAGTAGTAGACAATGCAACTGAGTTCTGTTTCTTACTACACCATGATACTAGGGACTTTCCAAGTAAATGACATGTTCCAGATGTGATTTTCATATCTAACTTACATCCAGAAATGTCAACATCTGAATAACTAGTTAGGTCAAATGATTTTCCTTTTGTATAAAACAAACTTAAATTCATAGTATACTTAAGATATTTAAAAATACTTTTAACAGACAGTAAGTGTGATTCATTAGGATTAGATTGAAATCTAGCACACAAACACACACTAAAAATAATATCCGGTCGACTAGAAGTAAGATAAAGTAAACTCCCAATCTTGCCTCTGTAATAGGTTTGATCAACTGGTTTCCCAGTTTCATCAACATCCAATTTAAAGGTATTACTCATAGGTATATCACTTTCCTTAATACTATTTAATCCAAAACGTTTTAATAAATCCTTAGTATATTTACTTCGATATAGAATAATACCATATTTAGTTTGGAAGATTTGAAATCCATGAAAATACTTAAGCTCTCCCATTGAGCTCATTTCAAACTCATTTTGCATAACCTTTGAAAATTCAGTACATAAAGAATTTTTTTAAGATCCAATAATAATATCATCAATATAGATTTGTACTATTAACACATCTTTTGAAATCCTTTTTATAAAAATAGTGGGATTATCTATTCGTTTTTTAAATCCTTTTGAAATAATAAAGTTTGAAAGTCTTTCATACCAAGCTCTTGGAGCTTTTTTTAAACCATATAATGCATTAGAAAGATTAAAAACAAGATTTTGAAAATGAGGATTTGAGAAACCAGGTGGTTGTTCTACAAAAACATCTTCAACAATAAAACCATTTAAAAAAGAACTTTTCACATCCATCTGATATAACTTGAAATTCATATGTGATGCATAGGAATGTAAGATCCTAATAGCCTCTAATCTAGCTACAGGTGCAAAGGATTCCTCATATTAAATTCCTTCTTCATGATTTTAACCTTGTGAAACTATCAAAACTTTGTTTCTAATGATGTTTCCAGATTCATCAACATTGTTTCGAAACACCCATTTTGTGCGTATGGTTATAGTGTCCTTAGGTCTTTATACTAATTTCCAGACATTGTATCATTCAAATTGATTTAGTTCCTCTTGCATAGCCATTACCCAAAATTCATCATTGATAGCATCCATGATATTTTTAGATCTAACTCTGAAAGAAAAGATTGATGTTAAACCTGATTTCTTACTGAAGCTCTAGTCTGTGTTCCTCTATCTAAATTACCTACAACAGCATCTAACAGATGGTTTTTTAGAATCCTAGTTGGTCTAGAAAAGGTAGGACTCGAGAGTTCAGGTTCATCTACAGGTTGAGGTTCAACAGATGCAGGTTCTGGAAAATTTTCATAACTGGGTGTTTTAATTATAGGTCCACTGTCTTTATCATTAAGGTTCAAATCAGAGAGATCATCTTCAATATTTTCAAGAGAGGTATTAGGTTCATGGGGATCAGTTTCATCAACTATGATGTGAACAGATTCTTCCACACATTTGGTTCTTTTATTGAAAAGTCTATAGGCTTTACTAAAAGTAGAGTAACCTAGGAAAATTCCTTCATCACTATTGGATGAAAATTTGTCGAGATTGTCTTTAGTATTAAGAATAAATACTTTGCAGCCAAAAACATTGAAGTAGGTATCCTTAGGTTTCCTATGGTACCACAACTCATAAGGGGTCCTCCTAAGAACAGGTCTGATCAAGACTCTATTGATAACATAAAAAGCTGTATTTACAACTTCAGCCCAAAAATAAACATGTAGGTCATACTCATTAAGCATAGTCCTAGAAATTTCTTGCATGGTTCTATTCCTTCTTTCTACTACACCATTCTATTGAGGTTTCCTAGGGGTATAGAAATTGTGACTGTAGCCACTGTGTGAGCAGTAAGATTCAAACTCATGATTTTCAAACTCACAGCCATGATCACTTCTCAGGGTTTTAATTTTAAGTCCACTAAGGTTTTCTACAGACTTGGAATATTTTACAAAGCAAGAACAAGATTCACTTTTGTGAGATAGAAAATATACCCAAGTATATATATAAAAGTCATCTATAAGAACATAGACACAATGCTTCCCACTTAAACTAGAAACTCATGAAGGTCCAAATAAATCCATGTGAACCAACTCGAGAGGTTGAGAATTTGAAACATCTATCTTTATTTAATAGAAACTTTATGTTGATTTCCCTTTTGACAGGGATTAAAAACTTTTTCTATTGGAAATTCATGTTTGGGTAGGTCTCTAACTAAGTTCTTCCTAGAATGTTTTCTATGTTAATGCACATTGCAGTGCCCTAATCTTCTTGTGCCAAATCCAAGAATATTTATGAAAATCATTTGAACATGTAATATTTTTCTTAGATAAATAATTTAAATCAACAGCATAAACATTTTCATTACTTAAAGAAGAAAACACTAAAGCATTTTTAGAATTAAAAACATTGCAAGAATCATTTTCAAATATAACATAAAAACCATCATCACATACCTGAGAAATACTTAACAAATTGTATTTAAGTCCATCAATAAATAAAACCATAGAAATTAATACTGAGTAACTGTTATCAATCTTTCCTAAGCCGATGATTTTTCCTTTTGAGTTATGACCAAAGGTGACAAAGCCTCCATCAACTATGACTAAGCTTTTAAAGCATGAGAATTCTCCTGACATATGTCTTGAACATCCACTGTCCAAATACCAAGGCTTTCTACAGGAGCTCTTTAATCAGGTTCCCTACAGAACAAATTTAGATAGGAAATGATTTTGGTACCCATATCTTCTTGGGTACAGACAGGTTAGCCAATAAAACATTAGGTACACATATTTGTCTAATGGGTCTCATAATATTTTTAGAGTTAAAAGATTTTGAAGAATAAACCTTATTAGATCCATAACTACGAATATAACTAGTTGAATCATATGAAGATTCAGAACTAGCTACATTCTGTCCAGATTTAGGAATGAATTTAGTTTTGGTAATTATCCTTTGTCCAGGTTGGTATCCTATACTATTAGTGTATCTAGGTTCCATTTTCTTACCTAGTATCTGTGTAAGAGTATCTTTACCATTTGTAAATTTCTCTAATTCTTTCTTGAGTTTCTCATTAGATAATTTTAGTTCATTATTCTCTTTATGAAACTGATCATTCCTTTCCATTTCAATATCAAGATCAGATATATGTTTAATAGTTAAAGCATAATGTTTCTTTAAACCTTTGTATATGTCATTCAGATCATTACAGGTTTCTTCTAATATATCACAGTATTCAAATAGATCAGATTTTGACATTTTTTCTGAGTTAGATTCATCTTCAGAATAGTATTAATTTAAAGCAGGTGTTTCAGATGTTACCTCAGAGGTGTTTGTCATAAAACACATGTTTTCCATATTTCTGTGTTCAGTTTAAGTAACATCAGATTCAGTGGAGCTATCCTCAGAAGCACTCCAAGTATCCTTCATAGCTTTCTTAAACCTATTGTCCTTGTATTCATAAATCTTCTTGTATTTCAACTTTAGACAGTCTGCTTTTATGTGTCCCTTTTTTTTCACTCGTAGCAGACAACTTCATCTGATTTGTCAGATTTCTTCCAATTCTTTTTCCAATGTCCCTTGTGATCATACTTACCTTTATAATTTGATTTTCTGAAAAAATTATTCTTCCTATAAAACTTTTTAAACCTTCTGGAAATGTGAGCCATCCCAACATCACTATCAGAAGCACTTTCACTGTCTTCACATCTTGAACTCACATTTATAGCTTGAAGCTTATCCTTATCCTTGTTCTTTGAAGTTGAAGTCTTGAAAGAAACTGACTTCCTTCTAGGTTCATCTTCTTCTTCTGTGTTAACCTTGAGTTCTTCTTCATACATCATCAACTTGCCAATTAGTTCCTTGACTGGTAGTTCACCAATATCACATGATTCTCTAATTGAGACAGAAGTTCTCCTCCATCTTTCAGGTAGGCATCTTAGAATTCTCATAATTTGTTCCTTTGCTGGAACATCCTTTCCTAGAGAAGTCATTGCGTTGAAAATTTCATTAAACCTGAGATACATGTCAGAAATGTGTTCATCAGGCTTCATCTTAAAATTATTATACTTAATAGTATAAGTGTTCATTCTCATTTCCTTAACATTAGTTGTTCCTTCATGAGAAACCGCTACAGTATCCCAAATTTCATAAGTAGTTTTACAAGCAGATATTCTATTAAATTCCTCATCTCCTAACGCACAGTACAACACATTCATAGATTTGCAATTATTATTTTAGGCAGCCTTAGTAGCTTCATTCCAAGTAGTTTTAATAGTAGTAGGAATTTTATATTCTGATTCTATAGCAGTCCAAATATCAAAACTGATGCTTTCAAAATAAATTTTCATCTTTATTTTCCACTGAGCATAGTTAGTGCCATTAAAAAATGGTGGTATATTGGTAGAAACACCTTCAAGTCTATTATCCATGATAGCTTACTTAAAGAAAATATTTTAAAGAGGTAAAAATTTAGAAATAACAGAAATTTTAAGAACATTAAAATACAAATAAAATCACATTTGAAAACCAGAGTACATTAGAATATATTTAAACGTCATCTGATACCAATTGTTGGTCAGAGTGGATACTCATGAGGGGGGTGAATTGAGTTCTAATTAAAATTTCTATTTTAAAACATTGTATTAAAAACCCCCAAATAAAATACTGAATTAAATTTTAGTGAATTTATATCAAAGTAAAGGTTCTGTTGGGTTCTCAAGGTATTGATTATTTCCAAGTTAATCAAAACAGAAAGGTTGATTAACTTTTGAATCCATCTTACTGATTTACAACTAATATAAACACTTGAGAATTTAATTATCAAAGTGACTTTAACACATTTTTTGTTTTAAAGTAATTAGCAGCGGAATAAAAGAATAAATTTGAAAGATATAGAACATCATATATAACCAAGGGGATCAGTCTCAAGCTGAGACTTAGTCCTCTCAACAATTTGTATAAATTTGATCCACACCATGGATCGAGGTTCAAAACAGTTTACAACTGTTCAGGTCCAAGACCTCTACCAGTGTTATTCGTGGGAAACAGAACAACAATAACCAGCTGTCCAGGTCACACATGACCTCTACCACTATCTCAGTTCGAAATAAAAGATGTAAGAGTTTGAGTGAGGATTTATAGATCCTCCAATTGAATTACATGAGACAATGTTTGTATTAAATATAGCAGATAACACACACTGCTCGAAATGTGAAATAATGAATCACAGAGTTGAGATGTAGAGTTTAGAAATGGCTCTAATGATTGCATTGAAGATTTGGACTCCTTGAGTTTGATCAGATATGATTCTGAGTCCTCTTCTGGTTTTTTTCTAAAAAACAGAGTGTCGTCTGCTTGGCATCCAGATTCAGAGATAGTGAGAAATGTAGTGGTTGATGTTCTTCAATGTCCTCATGAATGTACAAAACTCTTCTTGAGTAAGCTTGAGTGTGTATGAGATTATGTGTCTTCTACAACTATCTCATCCACCAATCTTTTCACTCATATATGTCTCATCGTTGTTACACCAGTGTTTCTTCACCAGAAGGGACTTCTTGTATTTATGGCACGAGCTCTATTAAAAGAAATGATTTCTTTTTTCAGGTACGAGGTATAGATCCCTGACATCCACAAACCATCATTAAATAAATGACAAAGAATTAAAGTATTCCTAATATGACCGTTGGTTAGATTAAATAAAGATAAAGAAATTCAAACAGTTGTTTATGACTATCTGTGAGTTAAGTGATTGGTAGGTCATCAACATAATCATCGGTGAGACATCTTCGGTGACTCAGCGGATCAGCATCGGTGTTTCATGATCAGTGACTCATTTGATTTGGATCGGTGTGTCATCTTCGGTGACTCATTTGATCATCATCGGTGAGACATCTTCGGTGACTCAGATGATCAGCATCGGTGTGTCATGATCAGTGACTCATTTGATCAGCATCGGTGAGACATCGTCAGTGACTCAGATGATCAGCATCGGTGTGTCATGATCGGTGACTCATTTGATCAGCATCACTGAGACATCTTCGGTGACTCGGATGATCAGCATCGGTGTGTCATGATTAGTGACTCATTTGATCAGCATCGATGAGACATCTTCTGTGACTCAGATGATTAGCATCGGTGTGTCAAGATCGGTGACTCATTTGATCAGCATTGGTGTGTCATGATCGGTGACACATTTGATCAGCATCGTAAGACATCTTCGGTGACTCAGATGATCAGCATCGGTGTGTCATGATCGGTGACTCATTTGATCCGCATCGGTGAGACCGTTGTCCTTCGATATGGATCGATGAGACCGTTGTCCTCGGATATGGATCGGTGAGACCGTTTTCCTTCGATATGGATCGGTGAGACCGTTGTCCTTCGATATGGATCGGTGAGACCGTTGTCTGTTTGATCCAGAGGACTTCCCGAATACTTTTAAATCAATAACAAAGTGATAAAAACAAGATCCAACTAATATACAGAGATTCACTAAGATATTGTGATTATGTATATGAGAAATCGAACAGGATTAAGTAATCGATGATTTGTGATTATTAAAACAGCAATCATAGGAATAATTCAACAATCTTTTAGAGGGCTCAACAAAAAGGAAGAAAATGTACCATCCATACTTGTTTAAAAAATTTTAACATAGTGTGGTTTTTTTCACCACATGAAACAATGGTCTAAGCCCACATATTCACTTATTTATTTTTAGGGAATATAAATTGAATATCATTTTATATGAAAGTGTCTACTTTAAAAAATTCATTACATTCTAGAATGAACATAACCTCAGGTATTTTGACATTTACCAGATCATCATCATATTTATCATATTACTTTTCCATCACTAGATAAATGATGAAACATACTTATTCACTACCAACTATAAAAATGAGTTTTCCATTTTATTCATCAATACGTTCTCACCTGTAGGATACAATTTAACCAAATTGAGTAGGGTCCACTCTTCATCCATATCTGGCACCATGAAATCCATTGGTACATATAAATTTTCAACATTAATAAAAATATCATTAACCATTATACATGAGAATTTATATTTTTAATGAGCTAATTAAATTAAAACTCCCTTATGATTTAAAAATTACAATTCCCGAATTTTTACGGTGGTGTAAAACAAGATGTTCCCACTTGAACCTAATTCACATAAATATTTTAAAAATTTGTTATCTTTAATAATGATATGAATTGAAATACATCCCAAATATTGTTTCTTATTAGCTACATCTTTTGATAAAATATTTGAACATTTATTTGTGAGTGGTGTCATTCCAATTTGATCCATCTTCTTACTATTACATACCATATCTTTCATAAATTTGGCGTACTTCATCATCTTGGAATGTGACTATGAAAAATTGAAGTTAATATGTAATTTTTTAAAAGGTTCTAGAAATTTCCCCATATGATAATTATTTTTCATTTCTACTATATACTTTGGATAATTTATTCTTAGCTTGTATGGTGGTGGCTATTAATCATATATCATTTCTTCTTTAACACGACTCATCTCTAGCCTCCCTTATTATACAATGATTCATCCAAAATTTTCTTTAGTTATTTTACAACAGATAATAGTGACCACATTAATCTCTATACATGGGTTCACTTTGGTGAATCTTGTACGTTATCCTAATGTAAAATATCTATGATTCTTAGTTATCATACCTATTTGGAAAAAATGGTTTTAGTGTGTGGCCTTTTGATATGTCGAATTAAAATTCAGTAACATTATTGATACCCCTTGATCTTTTTAATAGGCCACCAGCTCATTAATTGAATAACTAACAATATTTATTAATGTATCCAATGTTACCTGTAGTGTTTGAACTTGGATCAACATCTATATACCTTACTATGATTCAAAACACTACACCCTCTACTGAAATCTACATTATAGTATGTTTTGTGGATTCCAAACAAGGAAATTATATTCATAGTTATAATCAAAATGATTTCATTATTTTGTATACATATATTGGTGTTGTTTCTAGACTATAATGTTATCTATATTCTTTATTAGTGATTCGTTTTCTGCCATTATCCTAGTGTTTTCCAATCATATACATGACTTTTCTTGTTGTTCCTTTACCCTGCAATTGGAAGTTATTGTATGCCACATCATCTAGTATAGTATAGATTTCATCTTGTTGTTTCTGCATTATTTTCATTCTAGCTGTAGTGTCTAATATTTACATATTTCCCAGGACAATACCCTTTAAAATGTTTGGATTTGTAGCCATGTTTTTAGACCCTAATGTGTGGATTTCATGATAAAATCATTAATTCACTCTCATGCTATATAAAATGAAACCACCTCCAATTGATTAAAATTTGGAATGTTTACCCAGATATCCATTTATATTAAGGGAGGAATGACGTGGGTGAGAAAATTCATTCCCACTTATCTCATGTAGTGATAGAATTTATTGGAATAATTTGGATCCAACACCGAGCTCTCTCTCATAAATAAAATCATTTTGGTCGATGCCTTTTTGAATAACTGGGCATGTGGGAGAATTTTTAAGATTCAACGAGATTTAGGAAACATATAATATATGAATTAAGATATTCAGGATGGAGACTACTACTGTGAACCGTGTTGGAGATCATCTGGAATATCACACCCTTTATATTGAAGTGTGTACTAGCTACTGGAAGTACGAGTATGATTGGTTGCATTCCATTGTTCAACGTTCTACCATTGTTGCCTAGCACTTATAATATATGACCTTTCCGTTTCACACATTCATCGACATGATATTTATATTCCATGACCACTATATTTGATTCTTCTATGTGATTTCATAGATATTGTTCAGGCTCACACTCAAAAGTGGGGATTTCATTTCATCATTCTCAAATGCAGAGGTTGTGCGTAAAATTTAAAAACATGAGACCCACATAAAGAACACTACCAAAGTAAAAAAGATAAAATTAAAGAAATTAAAATTTAAAAACTTAGACTTGAAAAAAAATTTGAAACCATTATTTTAGAAAACTCCAAACGTTTGACCGCTCATAGGGTGTCCTTAATTCCCTTTGAGTCTGACAACATTTTAAATTTTATTATGACCACCCTGCTCTTTAATACACATATATTGATGATTTATTACATAATATTACACACAATGAACCAAAAATATTGATAATTCAATTTTTATTGGGAATTGATTACATTACATAGAAATTTAAGCAAGAAAAACAATGTATTTATTTACAACCTCCTTGACATGCTCCAAGATGAAATTTAATTGGAAAATCATGGGAAATAGATTAAAAAATGGGTAAGATAAAAATCCATGTCATGTAATATGCATGAAACATGTTAATAAATTTTACAAAATATTAATATAAATGATTAATAAAATTATCATGAATGGTAAGGCATGATATATCATGATAATAATAACTTGGGAAATGTGGCAGCATCTCTAAACACTAATTATTATATGTAGGTAATGGATAAATGCCAAAAAATATTGATAGAAACAAGACACATAAAATAATTAAGGTCACTCCTAATACCAACATGATGTCTAATAATACTAAATATTACCTAATTCATTGGAGAACTATATACTTTTCAGTGCACTGGTGTCTTTCATTTCTTTGTAATCTTTAAGTGTGCCACATAGATTATACAACAATGATTCATTCATCATCATAATTTAGTCAACTATTATAGATTGTGGAATACATAAATTTATTTTCCATGTAATATAACTAAATTTTTATATATGTTAAAACCATTAATTATAAACGAGTATGGTTTTCACTGCAAAATAGATTTTATATGGAAAATCACAATGAAATTTCAGTATTATAACTACATCACAAAAAATTAAAAAAAAATTGTTGATGAGAGAGAGAAAGGTATATCTTCATTTTAACATAAAATTGTAAGTAATATTTAAATGGAAAATACATATCCTAACATAAGTAATTGGAAATATAAGACATGCGATAATAAGGAATCTTGAATAAATATGTGAAGGTTAGGATCTCTTACCAAATTTATGCACTGTAACGGGTGTACATAATGGGTCATGGGAGGGATTAATGAGAGTTAAATGGGTAACCTGTAATTTTTAAATCAAATTTAGTGTAATTTATTTGCACATAAACATATCCAAACAAGCAAAAAAATGAAACTAATAATCACAACATATAAGAGGTTCTTGAATAGAAATGAGATGAGAGAAATACCTTACTTGAGCGTTTGACTCCAAATACTTGAAAGAGGATTATTGAGAGCTGGGGATAACCTTGGGATGACTATAGAGTGGATATGTATGATTAATGAAGTTCCATAAGGTTTTATAGTTAATATAAGTGGAATATTTGGTGGTTTTATATAGGAAATGATGAGGTTTTTTTTAATATTTCTCAAACAAAGGTTTTAGATGCAATAATACAAAATAACACAAATAGAAAACCCTCCCATGATTTCCACATGTTTTATATATTTTGGGAGTGGTTTAAATTGTTTTATATGAAAAGTGTCTGAAAGTTACAAGATAAAACCCTTTCTTATGTGGGTATGATTCAAACACTTGAAGGAATGATTTTAAAACCTAAAAATATATTAATAGCTTTGGAGGATTCAACAGTGATTTGTAAAATTAATATAATAACCTTAAAATAACATTATGTTAAAGGGAAACCACATATTTGGTCAATTATACAATTTATAGTATTTATTACATCTGTTTTAGATCATTTTTATGTCATAATACACATGTTATATTTATTTAGTATTTAATCTTTAACCAAAAAAATCGATTATCTTAGAAAATGATGAAAAATTCATTATTGAATAATTTCATCATTATGATTCCAAAAAATATATTCATTTCATATAAATAATTTTAAAAATATTTTTATTTTTGTTTTTAATTATTAATTATTATTTATTGATAATTTTTGTGTTTTTTGATAATAAATTTTTTTAAACCCTTATAAAAATTTTATTTTTCATCATAAAAATTATAATCTCAATTGTATTTAATAAAATATATTTAATAATAATATTTTATTAAAAACATTATTTCCAAAATTAATTAATTAATCAATATAAATTACTTAATTGAATTTGAATACTACCCATAAATACAATTTATGTTTTATTGTATAAAATAGGAATTCTTTATAAATTAAAAACATCAAGAAATAAATATATTAATAATTTAAAATAAAAAATTTTTAAATATTGCTAATATTTTTGTTGATTTTTTTACACTTTTTCTAATCATTTTTACTCTTAATTAATCTATTTTTATTTTTTCTATGAAAATATATATTAATTAAAATTACTATTCATATTTTTCCAAGATGAAGTGTATATAATTTCCTAATATTATTATTATTTTTAAAAATATTGAATCCATTTTATAAAAGTAAATTCACATCAGTAGAAAAATTTAATTGAATATAAAATATGTAATCATAATGGAATTCCTTTTTCTAGAAAATACATTTTTTATGGAAATGTTGATTTTACTTTTACTTCATTACTACTAATATTTATTATATTAATTTTAATAAAAAATTATAGGTATATAATAAAAAAGTTTCATTTAGATAATTTCTCATTAGGTTCTATTTTAATTAATTAAAATCAAGAAATATTATGCATTATAAAATAGTTTTCATAATAATAAGCTTTTATTCCTTAAAATAAACTTATACTAAAATCCGATATAAAGATAATTTAAATGTAATTAATTGAAACTAATATAACAACAAAATACTTGTGTTACCTTGAAATAAAATTAAATGAAAACTACAACATTTATATTTCTTAATTTAACATAATAAATGAAAATTTTAGTGAATATGGCATTCACCACTATTCATGGAAAAAAATCTATATTTCTGAAAAATCCCATATTTTCAGCATAAGTTAGTTGTAATATTCTGATATCGAAAATATATATTGTTTTATCAAATAAATTTTTAAAATGTACTATTAATTTAATGTAACAAAAAAACGAAATAAGAAATCATTTTTAAATAAAACATACTTTAAAGAACAAAAAGACATTAACAAAAAATGATTTATTGTTTTTTAAGAATTTATCAATATATTTAGTGAATAGATATATATTTAATAATGTATTAAATCCAACTCTTATAAAAAAATTAGATTAATGGATAAAATTGTAATATTTAAAAAATCATTATTCGTTTGGGTTTATTTTTGCTTATCACATAAGCTATCAAACATAGTTTTATCTTTTATAAACCACAGGGCACTACATTTTTATCATATTTAATAAATTTCTTACTCATAATTTAAACTAGAACCTTGTTAGTAATGTTAGAACACATCAAAATATATTTATTGGAAACCCGCATCATAAAAAGTATTCATTAGAGATGAGTAATTTTAAACAATTAAACACGTAAATTGGAATCCAGTGACGTTAAAGGGATAACATATAAGTTAAATGTATTTCTTAACTTATGAATTTCTATGCTTCAATATATTTTATCCATGATATATTTCCTAACACACACTCTTGTGGTATTTCATTTTTCCCATAATAGTGGTTTTTAATGAGTTTAGGAATTTACCGAAGCATATCCCCCATGAGTGTGAAACATGTGCACAATAAGGTATATTGTCACATACCATGTTACGTCGAGTCTAGGCTGACACAAATTGTAAGATTTTCTAACCCAAGATAAACCTATTCCATAACCACTTCTATATTTATTATCTAGATAGGGATGTATTTTATTGATAAAACACTTACTCTATACTTACCAAAAGATAGGTATGTTTTTTATACATTTTCTTATCCTTAATGATTTCTCTATTGTTTTCTAATCATAATCCAAAAAATATTTAATCATTTTCTTTGATACAAATTATGAAAACTCTTCACTTTATTTCACATTAATGCATGATTAGTTATATAATATTTCACTTAATATAACCCCTAAGATTAATAATTATACTTTATTTGAGAATTGGGTATATTACATAATAATTTAACAAAAAAAATAACTTTATTTAAAACGTTTTTAACACGATCACACTTAATATTGGGCAGGATAACCTAGGGAAATAAATAAAAAAGGGTTGAGATATAAATCCCATTATTTTACTATGAAGATTATATGGTAATACATTCTAGAAATTGTAATATAAATGGGGAATAAATTTAACATGAATAAAAAGGAAAGATATAGAATGATATTCATAACATGGGAAATGTCAAACAACATAAAACATTGTATCTTAAACATATGTCAAGGATAAATACCCTGAAATCTTGATGGAAAAGACCCATAATATAATTATGTTCACTCTAAATACCAAAATAATGTCTCATGAGACGAAACATTAACCACAACATTATAGATATATATAATTTCTCATATACCTGTCTATTTTATATCATTCTCCTGCTTAAGTGTGCCACATATATCACACAACATGGATTCATTCATCAACATAAATAATCACATGATAAAGGTGTGTAGAATACATAAATTTAAGTACCATATTAATTAAGTAAAATTTTATATATGTGAAATCCAATTATAGTAATTCGTTTTTTTATTCACTACACTGTTGTTTTGGCATGGAAAATAGTGGATAAATTTCAGGAGTATAACAAAATCACATAAAAATTAATAAAATTATTTGATGATAGTGAATGTGGACAATCATAATTTATAAATAAAATATTAAATAATAGGGACATGTAAATTAAAATCCAAGAAAAATTATTTGGAAATATAAGAAATAATATAACAAGGAAACATGAATAATGAAGAGAAGGTCAATATACATTATTAAATTTATCCAAGGTAATATCTCTACATAAATGATCATGGGAGAGATTAATGATAGGCAATGTGGTATGTAATTATATATAATTATAATTGAATGTAATGGGGTTATATGAAAACACACCCAATCAACCAAAAATTGGAACTATGAATCATAATATAAAATAGTCTCTTGAATGGAAATGAGATGAGAATAATGCCTTACTTGAGTGTGTTACACCAAATGCGTGGTAGGGGCTTATTGATATATTAGCGTCAAATTAAGAGTACTATAGATATTGGTGGGATGATTAAGGAAGTGATATAAGGGTTTTAAATAAAATGAAGTGTGATATTTTGTGGTTTTATATAAGAAATTAGTGAGGATTTCTTTAATGTTTCTCAAACATATGTGTTGGACACTATGTAATAAAATAACCAGAAGTAGAAACTTTACCAAGGACTTTTCTAATGGTTTTGGCTAAATGGTATTAGTCTCCATTATTGTATATGGAAAATGGTAAAAATTAATCAAATAATACACTTCACTATGTAGAGGTGACTCACACTCTTAAGGAAATAGGATTAAAAATATAAAACATATTAATTGTTTTGGATGATTAATAAAATCGTAAGAAAATTAATAATATACACATAAAATCAAAATATTTTAAATTAAAAAAATATATTTTATTATTTTTACAATTTACAGTATTTTTTACATCACTTTTGGGTCATTAGGATGTTATAATACTCATCGTATATTTATATGGAATTCTACATTTACACGAAAATTAGACAGTCTTATAAAATTTTAAAAAATTCAACATTGTATAATTTCGACATTATTTTTTTAAAAAAGGTGGATCGTTGGCCAAATGACCAAATCCATATTTATTAAAATTTTATAGAATACAAGAGTCTAAAAGAAGTGATCATTTTACAATCTTCCACATGTAGAGGAAGCAAGTTGTCTAGGAGATCCTCTGACCTGGTTATGTCATGTGCAACACCTTTATTAGAATGACCATCAGCAACCATATTCGCATAATGGAAAGCATGATTTTCCTTAAAATATATGTCTTATTGAGAACATACACAATTTATCCAGCATGTAGTAAGCAGCCAAGTTAGATGAATCACCCATTCCAAATGACATATAATATAGTAGTAGAATCAATTTCAATACACAAAGTGATCCATGCATGGTTCATGAAAAACGAAATTGAATTTATCAAACTCAAAATTTTGGCTTCTAGAGTGGTTAGAATGTTACAGTTTCCAAATAAACACCCAAAGATCTGACCAATATGATTTCTATAGATAGTTCCACAACCTGAGGGACCTAGATTTCCTTTTGGGGTTCTGTCCACATTTATTTATTCCACCCTCAAGAGGTGATCTCCAGAAAACCTCGAGTGTGTGTCTTGGCTGGCAGAAAACGGAAACAACTCGAAGGCATCTCAGAGTCATAAAATTTTCAATAGATATTTCACAAAAGCTTTTCTGAATTAAGACAGCTTCATGAATAGCAATGGGAAACCTCATTCTAACTTTATTAATGTTTAATGATCAATTTTTGTAAACAATTTCATTTATATCATAAAATATTACATGAAGATGCTATCAAAATCCCAATAAGAAACATGATTTTGATTTTTTGGGTTTTTTTCTATATTTAGACAGAATTTTAGTTTTGCATTGATAGTGTCAAGAATCATCCATTTTCAATCAAAGAAGTTAAAAATATAGTTTCAAAGAGTAGTGGTGGTATAACAAGATTGAAATAAATGGTAATTATCCACTCTCTGTGGATTATAATAATCTCATTTTGAGAAAATATTTCTCACAAGAAAATTAAACAATATTTTTTGGGAACCCAGTTATAGGAAGACTCTAAATAAGAGTGAGTCTTGAAGGTTTAATCCATGTCTTATCAAAGTTTTTAATCCACTTAATGTCAATTTTAGAGTTATAAAAGGAATGGTTGTATATTATTTAAGAAATTAGAGATCCGTTGTGGGCAGGTTCTGATTTTAGAAAATCCATCAATATAGAAAAGTGGTAATTATAAATAATTTGAACAACAATATATGAAATAGTATCAATATGTTAATTAATAACATTTCTAATGATGTAGTTGATATTTTTAAGGGTATGGTCAGGTAGAATTAAATAAATTAAAGGATTACCTAACTAGTTGTCCAAACAGAATCTCATGGAGGATTATATAGCAATCATCCATCTATAATTGGTCATAATATTGGGATACATATTCATTATGAAGGAAAAAATGGAATATTTTAGGAAATTATTGTTACCTATCTTCATTCTATCTATGAACATATTTTTGATGAATGCATTCGAGGGGGTCTTGTTGTGAAACCGATTCCAAGTGATTTTGCCTTGATGGGCCTTGTTAAGGATATTTAAATTTTTAATACCAGGACCAAACGTGTCTAAAGTCTTATAACAAGTAAACCATGGGATAGTAATAATGTTATTATCCTTACAATGTCTTTGATGTAAACATTAATGTTTTTAAAAATACTAGCTTTCCAATTATAGAGCATCATATTGTAGACCATTTTGGAGAGAACGACTAACTTGAATAGTTAGGTTATCCCCACCATAGAAAGAGATTATCCATTAAAAATGGAATGATGGTTATTAATTTGATAAAAAATTATTGATAAATATCCTTCTATGGGTCTTCACCAAATGATGGGAACCTCAAGGTATTTGAGTGGAATAGTTCCATCTTTGATTCCAGTTCATTGATGATGTCATTTTTTTCTAGTTAGAATGTTTTTTCCAAAATAGATAGAGGATTTTATCTATGTGAAGACTTGTCCTGATACCTCCTCATCATGAGAGAGAGTATATTTGAGAGTTCCGGTGATTTTTATACCATCCATTTGAAACAGAATGATCTTTTCTGCAAAAAGTTATTAAGTGGGAGAATTTAAATTATTGTAATCATTAATAGGTTTATGTTTAATTTCGACAACAATCCTAGTAAACATAAGCCTTAAAAATTCCACTTCAATATAAAAAAGGATTTTAGATAGGGGATCACTTTTTTTGACACCATTGGTGTAATTAAAGTAGCCTCTGGGAGAGCCATTGATTAGGATGGAAATTTGGGATGAGCGGAAATGGTTTTTGATTCTAGAGATGATGATATTGTTGAATCCAAATCGATAAAGAAGATTAAAGATAAAATCAATATCTATTGTGTTAAATGATTTCCTAATTCCATGTTGTATGGAAATGTTACCAACCATATTTTTATTATTTAAAATGTTAGTGCATTTAAAGGTGAGACAAATGTAGTCCGAGATGGTTCTTCCCTTTACAAAACAAAATTGATTCCTGGAGATAATTTGTTTCGTAATAGTGGTATGTCTATTCTCAATCAGTTTAGTGATAATTTTATAGATAGTTTATATATGATTTATTGGTCTAATGAGTTGAATTTCATAGTCATTATCTACCTTGGTTATCAATGTATCAAATTATTAATACAAACCATGTGGTAGGCATCAACTAAAAAATAAATGATGAACAAATTTGCAAACATCGATTTAGCTAATATCCCAATATTTTTGGTACAATCCATAATTAAAACCATCATGACTTGGGGCTTTATTAGGGTTCTTGATGAAGACGGTGTATTTGCATTCATGATCATGGGGAACACCAATGAGGAATGTTTTATCAACATCAGTGACAATATATGGAATGATATCATGAATGAGATCATTTCTAATGCCATGGAAATTGAATGGATACTTAGAGTATGAGTCTTCATGATAAGAAATATTATCTTCATTGTCCAAGAGGTTCTTTCAATATTTATGTGAGTACTGTTTTCTACTAGAAATCCAGACACTCTGCAATGAATTGTAGAATTTTTTATTTCTATCACCATCAGTTAACTATTTTATTTTGAAATTTTTATTAAATATTTCATCCTTGAAAGTGAGAAGTGAATTGACTTTCACTGTAATTTTAATTTCATTTCATTTGAAGAAAAATCCATGTGAGTGTTGATGTTTCAAATTTGATGAAGTTCATTCTAAATAAGAAAGATGTCACAATCAATTTGTTTGGCAATCACACTACAACAATTTTTAATCTTTTATTTATGAAATTTTCATTTATGTGTACAAGAAAGGGAATCATTTTGTTTAGTCGTGTAGGACGAAAAAAGATTAATGAAATTTCAAAATTCATGTTCTGAGAACCAATCTTTGTTGAATCTGAAGGATAGAAGAGGTCACATTGTTTTGTAAGATATAGTGACCCTGATAGGATGATGGTTAGATTTAATTTTTGGGAGGGTGGTGCTATAAATACTGTCCCATTAATCTAAATCAAGGTTATTATTGAATGATCTATCCAGTATTCTCACAACTACTCTATTATAATGACTCATGTACCAAGTATATTTGGCACCAATGAGAGAAATTTCAAATAAACCGTTGTTTTCAATTACATCATTAAATTACCTCATAGATAAATTTTAGTGGATTACACCAATTTTTTCACTTGAGTAGATAATAACATTAACATCTCCAATAAAAAACCTAGGAAAATGAATTCAAGATCTCAAGAAGGTGAGGTCATTGGAAACAGCCATCTTATCCTGATAATTATTCTTGGCATAGATAAAGGAACAAAATAGATGTGTGTGATCAATACTAAAATCATAGGTGAAACATTTATCATCCACATGAATAACCATAACATTAGGAAAAGTTGACTGATAAATAATCTTAAGATTACCCAAATTTTTCTTGATTTAACATGAACTTATAAAGGTGTGTCCAAAATGAAAAAATGTTTACTAAATAAGTGGGAAAATAAATACTAGGTTCAGAAATGGTAAAAATTAAGGTCTTTTGAATGTAGACCATTCATTTTCAAATAAGGAAGGTTCCATTTTTTGAAATACCTTGGTAGTTCCAATATAATATCTTTATTTAAACCTATGTTTGGAGTTAGAAATCCCTTATTTCTAACTATTGAAGCCACTGTGCCAGGTTGAGATTCTAAATTTTTTAGACAAATAAGAACTTTTATTAAACCCATTCAGACCTTTAGTGGATTCCATGGAGTTGGCATTATCACATATAGAATAATATTGTATGGAAATATCTTGCAAGATATTAAAATCAAATGATGTCTCAGTGTTAATAATAAACCTATTGTAAATGGAATCTAAAATATTTTTATTGGAAGAAATATGATTGGAATCATTAATGAAGGTACCTATAATGTGGAATGAATCAGGGAAACATAAACTCTTTTCGTCATGAGCATTTGACTACAGAATTGTTATCGAACCAAAAGAAGAGGTGTATTTTATCTTCCCAATGTGGTCTTTCACATTCTGCATAGAGTACCTGGATTCTGGGAATTTAGTTTTCTTAGTAGGATATATTACATTCTATTCAGAGAATTAATATTGATATACAGTCAACGTTCCAACTTTTTTAGTTTTTCCTTTTTTAATGGAATCTATATCATTCGCCTTTATATCCAAAACACAATCTATTGTGGAGTCTAGAACCTGTTGAATGATCTCCCTGACATAAATAATAGTATCTCCAAAAGACTTGAGGAATATCATCTATTGAGTGGGATCTGAGGAGGTGGTCTATATATGACTGATCACTGGTTTTCATACCTTATGTTTAATCAGATAAATGTTAGCTGAATTAGAGGTTTTACTTGAGCAATCCAATGTGGTGGGGAACTATCCAGAAGTGCAACCCAAATTCGCAACATTTATCTCGGAATGTGAAGTCAATGAAAGATGTATCGAAATGTAAATTTATGAGGATATAGAGTTGTGAATGTTGGACTTTTCTAGTGTACAAGGAACATTGAGATCCACTTATTAATAACTAGTATCTAATGATTTGATTGGAATGTTGTATTGCTTTTTTCCTTTACTAGTTACGATATGATGGTAGATAGAAACTGTAATATCATCTATAACTGCATGTGTCACAAATTTTCCAATTAATTGAAAATATTGTATGACATTCACAACCAATTTTTCAATACCTTTGAAAATTTTATATTCTACAATATTATTTTCTTCCATTAAAACCAATTCAACCCATGTATTACTAGAGGTATCACTTAAATGGTTTGGGTGAGATTATTTTCTAACCCGAAGATCACTTTTCTTTTTAAGTTGTTCTGTTTTATCAGTGACATTAGTCTTCCCTCTTCTGGTTCTATCCTCAGTCCACTAATTGTCATTTGGGTGGATATCATGGTAATTTACTACCCTATAGTTATGGAAAGAATATCCAACTATCATGAAATACTCACTAAAGGGTGTTTTTCGTTTATATTTAATTCTAACATCGGTTATTTGATCCTTGGCATTAATGTCTACAACATTCTATAATATATAGTCATGGTTGATTTCCACCATGATCCGAGTACACAGACCTAGTTCTGCATTAAGTGTACGCCGATCTATATTTAGAGGGATGCCTATACAAGATACTATGAAATTAATAATTTTAGGGTTCCAATAGAATCAATTAATACCATTCAACCACATCCAAACATCTGGCCTTATGTTTTTTTGAGAGTTTGAATTAAAAATTATGACCCATTCTGAGTTTCGAAGGAGACCAAGTTTAGTTTTAATGTTTTTTAATTTCCATAAATGACTCAAACGATCTTGTGAGTTTAGTAAAATATGAAAATAGTTATTTTCAATTGTAAATAATTTCTAATCAGTGAAGCTTAAGTAGATTGATAATCTTAACTTTAGATCATAGAAGTTCCATGGTTTTTCACCATTGAGGTAAGTAGTGTGACCCATAATATTAACTACGTTGATTCTAAATATGTAATCCATTTTATTAAAA
This sequence comes from Viscum album, assembly GCA_963277665.1. Taxonomy (NCBI): domain Eukaryota; kingdom Viridiplantae; phylum Streptophyta; class Magnoliopsida; order Santalales; family Viscaceae; genus Viscum; species Viscum album. The sequence continues at coordinate 2,051,785,496 of OY728157.1, read as the reverse complement.
TCAATTTATATAGGTGGATTAATTTATTTTAATATAAAACCCAAATGCATGATAGAAATTAGTTTTCTAGAAAATAATTTTTTTTAGGAAAAGATGATTTTACATTAACATTTTAACTAATAATATTCATTATATGAATTTAAATACATAAAGAGAGAGATATATATATATATATAATATAAAATTTTCATTTGGTTTATTTCACAAAATGGATTATTTTTATTAATTTTAATGGAGAAATATTATTCATTTTAAAATAGTATTCAGAAAAATTCCCTTTTAATCCTAAAAATAAACAATTTGCAAAGTCTGATATAAAGATGATTTAAATGGAATGATTTGAATTAAATATAACTAAATAATACTGAAATAAAATTAATGTAATATTGTAACCTATATTTAAATTCATTTATCAATAAAAATGACAAATTTACTTTAAAATGTTATTCTTAACAAATCACTGAAAAAATTATATTTTCATACATCCAAAAATTTACACCTAATTTAGCATTGATAGTATTGTGTCAATAATGGAGTTAGCATAATGCCCTGACTGTAGTTACCCAGAGTCGATGCATTATTACATAACATTGGCATGATAAAAAAATCACATGTTCCGAATGGATGATTAGTTTAGTATCCTTGGATGTACTAGATACATTCATAAGGTTTACATTACATAACAAAATGGAAAACTACAACAACATTGGTTCCATATACGATAATGAGATCCCATATACTATCCCTGCAGGTCAATCCTAATTTAAATCTTCACATCCTGGAAGAAATAAAATATAGAAAGGGGTGACCTCAAATTCTATATAAGTGTAACAATATAGTGAAAGATTTTATAAATAACAATAAACATTTAAGGCAATGTATAAAACTAAAAAATCCATTTCAACAAAAACTTCATCAAAATATAGAAAATAAAAATCAAAGTAATTCCATTTACTTACTCACAACGGTATTCTACTAGTCGAATAATCACATGCAATATCAATAGCCACTTTTATAATAATGGAATGTGTAATTCTAGACATTCATATCCACATAGTTAAGGATGTGTGCCAAGACTACAAATAATATTTTGTCAAGGACTTGTTCCAAGACACTAGTTTTTCTCATGAGACTGACAGATGCATCAAGGAGCTATAACGGGCTCCACCTGTCACATACTAAGTCAATTTCATTCCTCATTTGAAAAGGTTTAAACATAACATAATCATTCGTATTAAAAATAGTATATGAAATGTAAATAATTTATCCATAAACCATGAATGGTATAAAAATAACACTTCCATAGTAAAACATATCACAAAAAATTTAATACAATATGGACGATTTGTATTATAATAAATCAACTTCAAATAAACATAAAAAACATCAAAGGATGTTGACATAGATGAAATCAAAAACTTTTTTAGGGAAATATCGCTTTCTATTTTGAAATCATTTAAAAGTAATTTAATTATAAGCAATAACATTTTATGTGTTAATATTCTAATAATATTTTCAGGGAAGCTTTGATGAAGTTATAACGGTGGAAAATAGCCGCACCCTCCATATAAGTTAAAAACAATTCTCACCTTAATGTTGTCGAAAAGGTCAAAAAGTACTTTGTTTGGAAAACGACTAATATATTCCTTTATAAACATCTTATATAAATTAAAACAAGGGTATAAATGACTTTAACATATAGTCTAGTAAATATTAAAAATGTTTTGAAATACATTTTTAAGAAACATGGATGTGGATGATAAAGATGTCCAGTAGATACTTACATAAAAACATTCTCAGATAATAAAGAGATTGTGAAATTCTCCCTTTCCTTGTACTTTTCCTTGGTAGAGGGTTGGTTAGACTCTTTTATAATAGAGAAAGAATTTTATTAACGGAGAAAATAATCATATACATTAATATGATATCGTATATGGTCTTTTAACATTGCATTGCTAATAATATCTTAGTATTATCATCATTTCGGTTATTAACAGATTCGTTTCCCTTTATATTCTTTGTTATTTAGGTAATATTTGTTATGGATGGGATGTATATTATTAATATCCATAATGATATCAAGTCTTTCAACATTGTTTTTAATCATCTAATTAATATTAGTCTTGAATGGATAAGATGGGGAATGAATCTCATCGCGTTCGTGGAGATTGTAATCTGAACGTACACACGTGCGACAATATCATTTTTTTGATATTAAAATAATATATAATTGGACCGTATATCATATATATAGAATAATTATCTTGTTATATTTATTATTTACATCAATTTGACATCATTGTTACACCCATACAAATAATAATGTATTGAATAACTATTACACCACGACGTGGAGACGGTAAGCCGTAAGTACGCACATATGGTGACATGACATTCAAAGGATGGATAGAATAATGAATTAGGTTGTAACATATTTATAAAAACATTGTAGTATATTGAAGATACTGTTGTTATAATTTTGTAATGGAAACACCGAAGAATGAGGAAGTGGAAGAAGAAAGGAACTTGAAAGAGGTGATGAAATATTTACCTCTTCTTCGTGTCCATCCTTTTGATTTGATCAAAAGGGTTCCTTAAGTTTGGTTTCTGACAAAAAAAGGCCTCCAGGAATAAGGGAGGACAGTTTAGAGGGTATTTGGGAATGGTATGGCTGAGCCAAAAGACTTTGAATGTGTAAATTATAGAGAAAGGTGAGTTCCCTTTTATAAGAGGGGTGAGGGGCACCTTAGAAAAAAATAGAAATATTATTTTATAATAAAATAATTTTCAGTTTCTAAGGGATAAAAAATTGATTGTTTTAATGATAAGGCGAGGATTTTTCTAAAACCACTCAAACAATATGTTTTAGACTAGTTTGGGTCAATATATTAACTTTATCTTTTATATTTATCTATTAATTAAATAGTATGGGATTTACCATGTATCCTTGTATTTTTATATTATATGGTTAATAAACATAATATATATTTATAATCGAACCCCAAGTGGTTCATTAATGATACACCTATTATTATATAAATATTTTGGATGAACGTTAGATTTTTAGGAATAGAATATCAATTAATAAATTAAAATTTGTTCTAAAAAATCTTTTATGTCAATTTTGACAATATTTGGTATTTTGTTTTTTCTAAATTCATACCAGCATTATTACATCGAACAAAATACATCTAAAAACCCTAATATATCATATTAACATAGAAAATTAATTTTATTCATAAAAAGTCTAAAATTAAATTTATTTGGATATTTATAATTTCAATTATTTTAATATTTCATTAATTAGATAATTACTGCATCATCATTGTGTCATAAATAAATAAAATTATATAATGTATAAAAAATATAAATAAAATACCATTATGTATTTAATCTTTCTAGATTTCTAATTAATATTTATATTCAAATTTATCTTATTCATTACCCAATTTTAAAAATGTTTAAGTTATTAAAGATTGATTTTAACTCTTCTAAATCCTCTTGAAATAAAATAATTATATGTGTCATAATCTAATCCAAGTGGACCAAAGAGTTTCATATTTTATTCCTAATGGTTCTTCGGTCATATTATACTTATAAAATAGAATTAGGACATGTTTTATGGTAGTAATAATATCATTTTTACCCTTAAATATCATATTTACTTTTTTCTGTGGTAAATACAAGTAAAAATGTACTATTCACCAAAAGTTATTTTCATCATATTGAACTAAATTTTTCTTACTGATATCAACAGTATCTCTTGGATTTTTGAAATTCCCCTCATAGATGTGATAAAATTATGTTTTTTGTGAATTTGTAAATTCTCCTAGGAGGTGGGTAAAAGACGGTGAAAAGTTCAATAAAATATTAATATATCTAAAATTATTATAAACTAACTCCAATAAATTATATTTAACTTATATATGTATTATTTATCCATTTTGACCTAGAATAATGTTAATTAAAATAAAATATTATTTAAATAAAAAATTTGGTTTTAAACTATAACTGAGTGTTTTCCACTATTCATCAAAAATTGAAAGTTTTCAGAAAAATACCAAAAATTGAACATAAACTAATTTAGATATTCCGAATCCAAAATTGAATTCCATTTTGAAAGATAAAATTTATAAAATTTAAAAAAGTGGTTATTACTATTCATAACAGCTAGTTTGATTTGTTGTGGTGTCTTAGAACTCAAAGTTGCGTACAATACAGACTATTATATTATTTAAAGAGAGTGTACCATGGAAGCTTGGGGTGTTACACTCTCCCCTCCTTAGAATAATATCGTTATTGAAATTTCTATAATATTAGATCATAAAAAGTCTCGGCTGGTTCTTCATCATAAGTTCCTCAGGTTCCCAAGTTGCTTCTTCCGTCTTATGGTTTCTCCATAGAACTTTTAGCAGGCGAGTCGTCTGGTTTCTATGCACTTTTTCCCTTGAATCTAGAACCTTGACCGTCTCATTGCAATAACATAGATCAAGTTCCAGTTCTAATTCCTCATAGGTGAGTACATGCGTTGGGTCAGGCATGTATATTCTCAACAGTGATGCGTGGAACACATCGTGAACTTTGGAGAGACTTGGCGGCATTGCCAACCAATAATCTATAGACCCAATTCGTTCTAGAATTTTTAAAGCTCCTATGTACCTGGGTATCAATTTACCCTTCTTACAAAAATGTATAACACCCTTCCATGGATATACCTTTATGAAAACATGATATCCTACCTGAAATTACAAATCCTTCCTTCGGATATCGGCATAGCTCTTCTACCTACTTTGAGTTGCTTTGATGTGGTTTTGGATTACCTTCACCTTTTCCATTGTTTCCTACACATGTTCTAGGCCTAAAAGTTTTCATCCACCAGCATCATCCCAATAGGTTGGTCTGCGACATCTATTTATGTAAGACGTTTCATATGGTGCAATCTGAATACTTTAATGGAAGCTATTGTTATAGGAAAATTCTGCCAGAGATAAATATTGATCCCACATACCTTGGATGTCATGTGGGAAAGATTTAAACTTGTCTTATAATTTTTGAATAGTCCGTTCTAATTGTCTATCAGTTTGGGGGTGGCAGACAGTGCTCAATTGAAGTTCAGTATGGAGGGAATTATGATAACTTTTCCACAATCTTTATGTAAAATTGGGATCACGATCAGAAACAGTCAATAGTGGTACTCCATGAAGTCTTACAACTTCATTAATGTATAATATTCCTAAAGGTTCAATTGGTAAATCTTCTATTATAGCATGAAAATGTTATGACTTGGTAAGACGATCAACAATGACACATATTGCATCGTTCTTTCATGGAGTCTTTGGTAGTCCCATGACAATGTCCATCATAATATTATCCCATTTCTACTCTGGTATGGGAAGAGGATGCATGAATCTTATAGGTTGTATCCTTCTAGCATTCACATATTAAAAAACCATAAAACTTGACACAAAATCATCATTATCCCTATTCCTGTTGTCCCACTAAAACTGTTGCTACAAATATCTATACATTTTGCTGCTCTAGGGTGTATAGAGAAATTAGAACAATGAGCATTGTCCAACAATTCCCTTTTTAGATCCGGTATATCGGGAACACAAAATCTCTTCCCAAATTTCAAAATTCCATCTTCATACAGAAATTCACTCAATCTGTCATCATTAATATCATTAATCTTCTTTTGAAACTCTTCTTCACCGGTCTAAGAACTCTTTATCCTTTCTAGTAAAGATGGTTTGGCAACCATTTGATAATTTATTGAATTTTCGTATTCCAGGGTTATTCCCATATCCATTATTACTAGATCCTTGTATATATGGTTCTTTTTCAACTCTCATCTTATTCAAAACACCAAGATCCTTTCTACTAAAAGCATCTACCACCTTATTTGCCTTCTACAGGTTCTATTTTATAGTATAATCATAATCAATGAGCTGTTCAATCCATCGCCTATGCCACATGTTGAGTTCTTTTTCTGAGAAAATATACTTCAAACTCTTTTGATCACTATAAATCTCACATTTTTCACCATATAAAAAATGTATCCATATCATCAATGCAAATATTACATCTTCTAACTCAAGATCATGAGTAGGATAGTTTTTCCCATGAATTTTTTAGCTGTTGTGATGCATAAATAATAAACCTATAATTCTGTAAAAGGACACAACCAAGCCCTTTCTTTGGAGCATCACTATAAATAACTAACCCATCATTCCCAGATGTTTGATTAAAAATAGGAACATTGACTAATCTTATATTCAGTTATTGAAAACATTCTTCACACCCTTTTGTCCAAACAAATTTAACCTCTTTTTAATTTGTGATTTGTTAATGGGTTAGCCAACCTGGAAGAATTCTGGATGAAATGTCGATAATAACCTTCTTAACTAATAAAAACATGTACCTCAGTTATACTCGTTGGTTCTAGCCATTCTTGGATTGACTAGGTCGTTGAAGGATCAATGAAGATTCCATCCTTAGAGAAAATATGACCAAGAAAAGAAATCTCTTAAATCCAGAATTCAATCTTGTTAAACATCCCATATAATCCATGTCTTCTCAGAGTCTTCAAGATAATGGGAAAGTGATTTTCATGATCATTTTAGATTTTGGAGTATACCATGATAAAATCAATAAATACCACTAAAAATTAATCAAGATATTCTTTCAATAATACATTCATTAGATACGTACAAACAGAGGGTGCATTAGTCAATCCAAAAGGAATTATTGTAAACTCGTAATGCTCGTACCGGGTTTGAAATGAAGTTCTTGGAATGCGTTCCTTCTGCAAACACAACTGATGATATCTAGATCAAAGGTAAATCTTTGAAAGTTATTGAGCTCCATGATGTTGGTGGAATAAATAATCAATGTGAGGTAGGGGATACTTGTTCTTTATTGTCACAACATTGATCTCCCTATTGTCAATGCACAACCTCATAGATCAATCATTCTTCTTAACAAAAAGGACATAGTCACCCCATAGAGAATCACTAGGGAGAATAAATCCCATATTACTCAATTCCTCTAGTTTTTGCTTTAGTACACTAATTCCACAATGTCCATTCTATATGGGGACTTTGATATGGGTCTTGATCTAGGAATTAAATCAATGTAATACTCAATAATTAGTTCTGGTGGATGTCTATGTAAGTCTTCTGAAAACACGTCAATATATTCATTCACAAGAGGTAAATCCTCTATTTGAACATTCTTTTCCTCACCCACAAGTATTTCATTATCTTCCTCCATAATAATTAAATTTAGTTGAGCTACTGGGGGTGGATGTAGATAAGAATTAGGTGATGATGATTCTGCTCTAAAGAAAAGGTGTTATTTATCATCCTCATCAAAAATAGAATCCTCCTTCTTCTTACAATAATTTTTTTGCATCATGGTCCAAAATCGAATCTATACCACAAATTACATTAAATTCAATCATTGGTATGAAGATGCGATCTGTAGATAAAGAACATTTATATGATCTAATGGGTACTGATTCACAAAACTTTGTTGCGATGATACTTTCCATAGGTGTTTTGACTGACAAATCCCTTATTAAGTCCAATTGAAAATATATAATTTTCTTAGAAAACTAGGAAGATATGAAACAATGTGATGATCCAGAATCAAATAAATCATTTGATAAACTTGAAAACCAGTAAATTACCTTCCACCATGTCTTTCAGAGATTCATCCTCAGCATTAGTGAAAACATAAGCTTGGCCATCATTCATTGGCCTTTTATAGGGTATGTTCCCATGACACTTAGGACATTCATTTTCATAATGCCATTGTTCTCTAAAATTTAAGCTTTAAACATCGATATCCTCTTTCTTCCCCTGGCAATCACAAGCTTGCTAGAATTTTTCACTACACTTCTAACAGACCCCCAATCCCTTCAGGAAACTACCAGGGAGTTTCTTCCCATATTTACTGCAAGATGGATATTAAAAGTTTCCCTAATTCTGCTGATAACAATTACTAGAGTCTTTAGTAGATCTCTTCTTCTCTTTCTTTTCTTTAACGTCGTAAGACTTATGGAATTCTTTTTTTGTCTTGATAGAACATGAGACAATATCTTCGTATAACTAGAAGGATTGTGAGACTAATGATCAATAGAGAAATGGATTTAACCCATCAATGAAATGATCAATATTACTTCTTGGGTTTTGTATATAATCTGAAACATACCTCACTACCCTCGTAATGTTTTGTTTATACTTTGAGACATTCAAATCATCCTCTTTCCCAAGACTCACAAATTTCCTTTCCATATCTGCATCATGGTCACGAGGAAAGTATTTTTCTATGAAAATCTCTATAAACTCCCTATATTCCATATTTGATACTTCATCATCTTTCTTTGTGTTTATAATAAATGAATACCATTGATCAGTATCTCCAGTGAGGCAGTAAACTTTTATGGCTAATTTTTCCCTTTCACTACTCCTCAAGGCATGGAATATTTTTTCTAAGGAATTTATCATTTGCTCAGCAACTAATGGATTTGTACTCCTATTTAATGTTGGTGGTTTTGCCTCATGTAGCAATCTAACATTGATCCTTCATGTTGTGGATTAGGGTCCTCCTTAAGGGTAAGTTTATTCTTCATAACCTGAGTGAGTTGTCCCAGTATGGGGATTTGCTGATCAGCACCAGTTGTATCACCATCTCTACTATAATTATCTTGAGCAGGAGGGAAATCCCTACATGGAGTGAGTGAATTGATACGGTTTACATTCCTTCCACTAGGCACCATTTCTAAATAATGGAATAAACTAGATTAGTTTATGAATAGAATTACATAATTCCAAACATGTAGAATACTTAACAAAAATTGAACAATTTAAGGATATAATCCATAATCATAAAAATGTTTACATTGTGAAATTATATACTCGTAAACCCTTCATAATGGTTTTTAAATAAAATGAGAATTATCCTAAGCATCTCCCCTGGGTGTGTCATAAAAAGTATGATATTACATTTATTTGGATATTTATAATTTCAATTATTTTAATATTTCATTAATTAGGTAAGTACTGTGTCTTCATTGTTTCAAAAACAAATTAAATTATTTAATCTCTAAAAAATATAAGTAAAATACCATTATGTATGAAATATTTTTATATTTCTAATGAATATTTATAGTCTATTTTATCTTATGTATAACCATATATTAAAAATATTTTAGTTATTAATCTTTGATTTCACCTCATTTAACTCTTCTTTAAATAAAAAAATAATAATTCTCCTAATCTAATCCAAGTAGAACAAAAAGGTTTATATTTTATTCCTAATGTTCATTTTGGTCGAATTATACTTATCCAATAGAATTGGGACATGTGATAGGGAGATAATAATATCATTTTTACCCTTAAATACCCTATTTACTTTTAACCGTGATAAATAAAAGTAAAAAGTAACTATTAACCAAAAATAATTTTATCTTATTGAACCAAATATTTCATACTGGTATCAACCATGTCTCTTGGATTTTTGAAATTCCACTCACAGAAGCGGTAAAATTTTGTTTTATGTGAAATTGTGAATTCTCCTAAGCGGTGGGTAAAAGATGGTGAAAAGTTCAATAATATTTATATATATATATAATTATTATAAACTGACTCCAATATATTAAATTGATCATATATAGGTATTATTTATCTATTTTTACCTAAAATAAATTTAAATAAAATAAAAAATTATTTTAAAAAAAAAATTCTTTTTAAACTATAACTGAGTGTTTTTCAATATTCATCGAAAATTGAACGTTTTCAGAAAAATACCAAAAAATCAACCTAATATAATTTCGATATTCCAAATCCAAAAATGAAGTCTGTTTTGAATTATAAAATTTATACAATTTCAAAAAGTTGGTATTACTATTCATAACGGCTAGTTTGATTGGTTATGGTGTGTTAGAACTCGAATTTGCATACAACACATGCTATTGTACTATTCAAAGAGAACATACCAGTGAAGCATGGGTTGTTACAGTTAGTTTTATCAAATTCACTATATAAATTTTATAGAAAATAATTATGTCATAAAATAAAATAATTTCTGAAAAAAAAATATTTTGAAGAACAAAATGACATTGACTCAAAAATTTGATTATTTACTAAGAATTTATAAGTATATTTGAGGTATACATAATTATTTCATTCTAAGGTTATACTACTCATATCGAAAATTTTAATGAAATTGTTAAAATGGTGATATTTAAATAATCATAATTAATCTAGGTTAAGTGTTTCATATCATATATGCTTTCGAACATGGGTTTCTTTATTAAATTACTAGAGGTGTCACATTTATAAACACAAAAATTGTAAATATATTACTTAAAATGAAATACGTAGTAAATTCATGGTTGGACCTATGATACAGTGAAATTAGGATTTTAATATTTTTTTTGAAAATAGATTATTTGATTTGCTTTCATGTAAAGGGAGAAGATCGTAAATTATTTTTTGTTGTAATGAAATAAATAATAAGAGAGGGAAGACTATTTTTTGTTTATGAAAATACACATAAATGATTTTTTTTATATTTAATCCAAATGGATCATATTAATTTTTATTAAGAGATTTATTTGATTAATTCATGCTTTGCATCATTGTTGGTATGAGGAGGAACAAATTGTCATAGTATCCTTCTATAATAAAAAACAACCATGTTTTCTACTGTCAGGTAGTTTAGGGTTTTAATGGATTTTGTTTGACCTAATAGCATATATCTAACTAATTTACTAAGGGTATTCGGTGATAATTAAATTATTTAGGGAAATTAGTTGTACAATTATGATGTCTCATTCTAGATTCATTAATCAATGGTTATGTTTAAATGATAGTGGAATGGTATAGAATTGTGAATTAGAAATTATTACAACTCAATTTCAATAACATAAGGAAAATGCATTCTAAATGAACCTACCAAAGTATTTTACATTACCGTAGCCAATGGTTCTAATTTCCCCTAATTCTAGTAATGAGGAAGTAAGTGAGGAATGAGAGAATAGAAATAAAACATGAATGAAAATGAAGAAGTGAATTTTTTAATACTTTGAAGTAGCACATCACATCACCCCACACACTGAAATTTGGATCAATTCCATGAATCCCAACAATAATTATCTATTTATATGCCTTCATTATTCATATGTTGTACTAAATTTCCCTTAATATATGCCAATAATGTGTCTTGGATGACCAGTTTTTTAATATTTAGTTGTTTAGGCCAATTCATCGAATTTTACATCATGAATAGTGATTGTGCATCCTTTTTCATGTGAATAGTCCCCGTGAGTAAATTTACATCTTTAAATTATGTTATTATGCATTTTGGATGCTTCATGGAATGAATCACACGTTTCATTAACACATATTCTTCTTATCCCATGTGATTTTTCTCTCATTACATTGTTTTAGGACTTGTTTCCCATAATATTTACATCATTAAATGGATATTTATGATGAAAAAAAAAAGTTATTTTCTATCCTTGGAATCTATATTTCAACCTAATTCTTTATTTGTATCACCTGAAATCTCTTTTGATAATTCATTGTCTTATAAAGACCATTTTATGCATAAATATCGATTTATATATCTCATTTTTTATCATTATCCAAATGTTTTATCCTTCTAAACAAGAACAATTCGAGAAAAAATATACGCTAGATTCAATCATTTAAATCATAAGAATAATGAATTTTTGTTTTAAAATTCATGCATAAATTTTATGAATCATGTGAATTGTGAATCACCACATATAATAAGGCATCTAGGTTATATGAAACCCAACACAAAACATCCAATGTCAAAATAAATATTATAGGAAATGGGTTTTCATTAATTAATATATCCATTTTAAGATATATATGTGTTTTGATTCTATATTATTTATACAAAATTTCGTAGTATCATAGGGTAAAGAAACCCAAATCATATGCGGAAATATGTATAAACCATTAAATTAAAATTGGATAACACATTATGTAACCACATGTTATACATTTCAATCCTATCATAGTTGATTATATAAAATTTCATATGAGTATCTATAATTAATATTTAATATCATTTTTAAAAACATAAAAAACAATATTAAATTGATATCTTATTTTTTTCATTTTAAATATGATTTTACATATAAATTTTTTTGGTGTTTCACTGATTCCATTGATGGTGAGATCAAATTTATCATATGATCACATCTTATATAAAATAAATATAAAACTATCATTTACCTCCATTGACCATAAATATTTTGTATAGGAAACTATTTAATTCAATAGTAGAGATATTTTTAAGAGAGTCATAATTTGTCAACATTCATGTATTATAGTTCCTAGGATTCTATTTCATCCTTAAAGGATTCTTTAAAAACACTAATGGGTTTCTCATGATTTAATAACACTAGATCAATATAGTAGAAACAATAAAAAATATCATCATTAATATCAAATAATAATGAAACCCAAAACCATGTATAAAATTAAATTACTAATAAAAAAATTTCCATTCCTTGAGTTTAGATACTACCACAACATTCTATCATACACATGATGAAGAATTATCTGATATAGCCAATGAAATCCAACATCCTTGGGGTCTTCATAGGTAGATATGAATCACCCATAGAATGGGAAGAACTATAATCTCCAGACCATAATATGGTGGTATCTCAATAAATCTATAGAATGATAAGAAATAACATAGTAAGAGAATCAGTATATAGTTAATGTAACACAAAATTGTTCATATATTATGGTGACTAACTACTTTAAATGCCTCTAAACATTTGATTTCTTGATTATTAACTAATATGTTATATTTTATACGATATAATACAACAAACAATCATACATTCATCATATGAATACACCATTAATCCTCAATATCATTTAATCTTCTGAAACATCTATAATATCCATTTTTCAAGATAAATAAAATGAAACAAATTATCATTTTTATAATAATCCATCATAGTGTTTTTATATGAATTGTAAAACACAATTCAAAATCATATAAAATAACCCAATCATTATTTAAAATTTTTTAACATTTTTTCCAAATATATTATATATTTACTAGAGATAAACATATATTGTACCACAGGATATAATAAATTCACTTCAAAAGTGTATGGGTTTAGGGTATCTTTCTATCAACTTGTCTAATTAATATTAAGTGATTGTTTTCCCCATATTATCATGATTATTATACATTAATACTGATCTTATTATTCATTCTCATGTTCCACTTATTCCTATAGGCTCTTTCTTTATCAAGATTTCTTCTTCTTCACTATAGTGGTCACTGCCATGGGATTTCTTTCATTTCTATTTCAATCTTCTTGTCAACGGTTTTTCTCTATAGAATCCCTAGTTCGTTAAAACCATTCTATGAACTGATGTTCCCTCGTGATTCTCCATGTACGAACTAGTGCACTATTAATAATGAAGATTTGGGTTATGTTGTCTATCATTCAATGGGTATCATGGTGCTACCAGACTCATTGTTATTATTTTATTATAGCTACTAGTTTATTGCTTCATATAATATTCCATCGCTTGGAGTCCCTAGCCGCAATAACCCTTATACTGACCCATTATTTCTTTATGCCTCTCCCAGTTAGATCTGTGCGATGTTAACCTTGGGTTTTTTGGATGTGAGGTTCAACACCCAACAGTTCTCTATGCGTGACATCAAACACCACTCTCTTGGGATTACATTTACTATTTTTACATATCTTCTTGGTGTCTCTTACTAAAATCCATGAGATAATGGTTTTTATTTTATTATATGATATATCAATTGGTATGATTTTCAATTCATGATTAAATCGATTTTTATTTGGGGTTTTAGTGATGTTCCATTTTGATGTGGTGATGGATGTTAGTGAATATGGTCAATGAGGGTGAAGTGCTGACAGTGTAGATTTTTAAGGGAAGCTATGGGGGATGATATCTGGTGATGTTATTACTAGTTTAGTGGTGAAATTATGTTATGAAACCCAAGGAATCTCGCCGCTCAAGACATCATGGAACAAAGTGGGCGTTCTTTTGGTCTTCTGAATTTTGATTTTCATTTTATTAATAGGTGGTTTTACTATGATTTGGGTTAGGTAGTGTCAGTGATATTTTTTTAACATTTTTTTGAAATTTATATTCTAATTGGTTTTTTGGTATGAATAATGGGAAATTTTAGGGTCCCACATAACCATAGTGTGGCTTTGAAAAATATAAAAATTGGATTTGGAGTTGTCAGCACAAATAATTGTTTTGGTTTTAGTGAGAAAATTGAGTTTGAGGGGTTTCCGATCTATGAAAGGTATTAGGGGAAGTCTTTGATAACAAAAATGAACATTACACTGTAAGTTCATTGACATTAGTATCTATATCTTATTAGGATTTAAAGGGGAGAAAAATTAACATAGTGATATAGGACCTAAATGGATACATTGGATTGTAATAAATAGAGTAATATCCTGAATTAATTCCCTTAAACAATTATAACATATCTTTTTATCGTTAACAATTTAATTATTTATGTCATATTTTGGTTTTAGGTATTTGTTTTTGAAATAAATACCTTAATTAATTATTTGATTATTTTTTATTTCCATGAAATGGACTCGTCCTCTATGGGTTTATGTGACCTATATACGTAATTTTGACAGGTTTTGTGGGATGATGAAATATATTAATTCTAACATATTTTTTATATAATTTAATGAGAGAGATTATATTTTTCTTTAGTTTTAGGTTACATTTAGATATAAATTATATAATCCTTAAATCGCGGTTCTTAAATGTATAACCTATAACATTCGGTAAGCCTATGTCAATACCTTTCATAAGGATATTCGATTTGGATGGATTAAATATGGGCTTTCTAACATTTTTAGCACATAGAATGATTATCAAATAGTATTTATGGTATTTTTATATTTTTGAATGTCATGGAATTTGGAAAAGATAATTGGAAATATTAAATTGAAAATAGATTCGGTAAAGATTATGGTATATGAAATAAACATATAGGTTATGGATATGGCTGTGTATCAACAAATAATGAACTATGGTTTATATTGGGTGATCCAGGATCTTGGATTTCCTTGAGTGAGTTATGAAAAGTGAGTACTTCTAAAAAATCGGATTTTGAGTCAGATTATGTTATAGCGGAGATAGGTGATGTGGACTCATTAGTTTAGGATTTTTTTGTAGTAGTGGAATACATTAAGATTAACATTATACAAAATAATTAGAATAAATATAATATTTATTTTTTGATCATATTATATTGCAAATATTGGAATTATGTTGTGTATATATAATTTTTGTGATGGTTTTTGTCCCATATATGATGATGTAACATGTGTTTCAAGTAATACATAACTATTAATGATCATTTATATGTGATGGTATAGTCATAATAAAAATTCTACATCGATATATAGTTTGTTTCTTAATGGGATCCATGTTGCTCATGGTATTAGAATATTAATGGCCTAAACATGATCTCTAGTACCCGATGCAGAGGTATGATCAAGTAATATTCATGATTTGTGGATCCCAATGAATGGAAATATTCAAATTCATTAATTAGACATTTTCTTCCTTAAGTAAGGGTGTATTAGGGGACTAATACTTATATAACCAGTAAGACCGTTGAAAAGATAAATTTCTAACTATTTATTTAATAAAATAAAAATGAACAGAGGAGGCGGGCGAGGTCAAACAAATTAATATAACGTCATCCATCATGCACAAAATTATAGTTCATTGTTTTAAATGTTATAACTATAATCGGTGTAATTAGTAGTTTCCCAATCAGATAGGGACTTACCCAGATTGAGGATCATTATAATATCAGAATTGAACTTTCCTGAAATATTAGAAGCATTGGTAGTCACAGTGAGAGGTGGGTTAAAATAAACCTTCCTTGGCCTTCTCTTTGAGGGAGAAGAAGTGAAGGCCAAATAGTCAACAAAATTCCCTTTCCTAGAAATGAGTGCCTCTTTGAATGTGATAGGACTACCGTAACCCACCGCTATCTTATTTGCCTCATATATGCCACACCACTTCTGAGAAATCGTTGAGGAGATAAAAAGATTCTGAATTTCAGGATGACAATCAACATGTTAAGGGGCCCAGTTTCAGGAGCCAAATTAACATTCTCATCACATATCAAGCCTACACCAAGACTATCATTCAGGATTATACTTGTAGGGTTAGTACAAGTAGGGGATCTAACAACAAAGAGGCTAGGAGTATGCCCAATCTCAACTAATCCATTGGGAGAAACAACACAACCATCCTAAGATGTAATATCTATGAAAAAATCAACCCGACCATTAGAGGGAAAACACATTAGGGACTTATACACCATCATTCCATTTCTATTAAAATTAATCACATGAGAAAATGATTTACTAGAATCCAACATCTTAGACTGAGTGAAAAAAGATTTTCTGATAGAATCTCTATCATGATCAAGAGACTTTGAAAAATACACATGATTCCTCTTGGGTTTCCTTCTACAGATGGTTATATGATGATCCTCCATCCCACATCTCTCACAAGATATATTCCTACAACATAACTCCAATGTGTTCTTAAAACCAATGCATTTGGTACAAAAAAGAAGCTTTCATTCATACTCAATATCAATATGAATTTTATCAGTGGGAGTGTAAATAGTTACCTTATCAATAAAGGTGGACGTCAAATCAACATCCACTAGAATTCTAGAAAATATCCAAGAAAAACAACCTAGGTTACCTTGTCAAGGTGTATAAGAGACCCAATTTCGTTCCCAATGACATGAAGAATCATTGGATGCCAAAAGTCACAATGAAGCCCATGAAAACTGACCCAGACCTGAGAAAAATAATTAAGTGCACAATTGAAATGGAAATCATCTTACCATTGCTGATGATGAAACCATCCTAGATTCAAAGACAGAGACCCAATGCTCCATACATGTGTTTTGGAAGCATATGATCGGAAAATGAAATATAAGAATCTACAACTAAGAGAAATACACTTCCAATCTGAGGAACCTCAAAAAATGAGATTCATCTGACTAGATCATCATACTTCCAGGACTTCTCACCCTTCGCTAAAACAAGATGCACATTTAGATAATTCACCCTGATTGTAATCCTCTCATCAAATATATCAGTACTAACATCAGCATGATCCACTGACCCATTTTTTTAATCCTACCTGAGCAGGAGTCAGTGAATGAAGAAAACAGGGGCACCGATGTGGGACAATCCACTCTACCACTCATGTTCATTGAAATTCCATTCTATACCACTGAAATATCTTGAAAATTCCTTAACTATGGATCAGGAATCCCAAAAGTGGAGAAACTCTTCGGCAACAGCCTCTTCGGCGCTGAGTGTAGATCAGACCTAGTCAAAGCCAAATTCTGCATAGCTCTAGTCACAAGATTAACATTGCTTGCCCTATCGTCGAACTAATATCGGGAATCTCAAACCACAGAGTTATGCAACATAAGAATTAGATAAGGAAATCTCACATTGTCAACCATATTCGCACGATACATGTCAATTGAATTTAGAATCATGGATCTGGAGACATCGCAAACATCAGAAGAGGGAACCACCCTCAAAGTAGATGACATAGCTATAAATCCTCCATTCCATTGAGAGATGCCCCAATTATCATGAATCAGATATGGAAGATATGCATTCACTATGGAATTACCGACACAAGACGCACCTTCATTCTAGGCTGATCGTTGTTTTCTTGTGATGAGCACATAGTGAAGAATGTGCCGAAGTGGCCTAAGAAAAAGTAGACATAAGAATATCGACCGCCATGGACGTGATTCACCTGCACCCACCAAAACTCGAGCTCCATCCACTAATAATTATATATAATTCATAAAATATAGGTATATTATTGGAAAATTAATGATTCATCTTACATGAGGTATGGGTATATTAGGGGATAAGAAATTATAGCTGTTTCTTATCATATATTTTTTGTAATTTGATTTTAGTATGATGTGTTTTATCTATATAATTTACAAACTATATAGACCATTTTGATATATCATGGTTATAAGTTCATTTCGATTATTTTTATCTATTAATAATAATTTAAATTTTTTACAATGATATAATTTAATTTTTGATGATTCTTGTTTATAATAATTTTTTATGGAAAATATTGAGATTATTGTCTTCTAAATTCATAATCAAAGACTATTAAATATATTTGATAGGATATAGTATAAAGGGAATCATTCAAGAGGATAGAGATTCATTGACAATGTCAAGAAACCCATGCTTGAACTCTATATGTGGTACCCCTGAATTTTATACTTTTTACATATGATTTTGGGATATCATAAATAGAGAATTTTTTTACAAGGTCTTGGTATGGGAACTGAGAATTTTCTTCATGAGTAGAGGTCTCGTAAAATCCTATATTTGTATTTTAGTGTGATATTGGTTTTTATTTTTACTAGTATAGTTGGGGTTTTGTTATGGTAATATTGTATAGTTTTTTTAAGCTTTACACTTGATGGTGGTGTTGATATGATTGTATACATGAAACATGTATTAAATATAATAATATTTGACATGTGCATGACTACATGTAAATTCAAAATTATTCATAAAATGATTTTATTTTGGGGTAATTTTTTTCAAAAAAGAAAGAATTATTTTGGTATCATCTCACAAAGGGATTGGATTAATTAAATCGTCAACAACAATATATTTATAATTTTATAAATACCCTATTGGGAATAAATTAATTAACATAAATATAAAATATTTTTTTATGTTAGCGTAACATTGATATAATAGGATTAAATCCATTAAATTCCTTATATTATGTTGGTATGTATCAATACCCAGCAACCTTGTGCCCCAAAACTAGTCAATTGAACCCATGTGGCTTATAAAACCATAGTTTCAATCCTAAAAAAGAACTGGCTCTTACCCACAATTGTATGTTATCTTGAGAAATGTCTATCCTAAAATGCCAATAGATGTGATTCCAGTGTTATTTTTCCTCATTCAAAAAATTTCTGGGAAACAACCTAAGACGTCACTCATCCTAACACTACTCCATACCAAGAATTATTATCTTTAGATTTGAAATTAGGAAATCTCATTCAAATATAGTTTCACTTTGATTACATGGATAATATCATTTAATCTTTTTATGTCACGGGTTTTCTAGATTGTTATCCTCTCAATCCCCATTAAAGTACACTGTATATATTATAGACACAACACATAAAACCCATGAAATGAAACTACACTTTTAGAATTGTATTGGCTAAGATTCCATTGGTCACATTGGATTTTATTTTGTTCAATGATTCCATGGTCAGTGATTGGGTTATGATAGGTGTGTGAACATGTTTCGGGTAATGAAATCTTCAACGAACCATGAAACAATCATTGAAAATATGGAGGAATGAAGTTCCTAATAATATTTGGAATATATATATATATTATGTTTTCATGATATATGGTTTTATATTTTTTCCCCTTAATTGATATGAGTTTCATGTGGGTGTGGGTGTGGGTGTGAGGCATATTGTATTATAATAGTCCGATTATGTGTGGATCCAAACATTTGATCACAATGTTCCTTATTGTTCCATAAAATTAAATGTATTTTATGTTTTGATTCATATCCTATGTAACTATTTTTAATGTATCACTATGATCATGTAGTTCCTTGAGGTTGGTGTGATGCAGTTCAAATGTGGTTATACCTATAGAGGGAAGTGAATAACTAGTCGTTTAGCCAACATACTGTATTCCACACCTCCATAAACATTACTGTGGTTATCCCTATAGAGGGATGTGTATATTTGGAAGACTAGATGATACCATTATTGGATTATTACAATCATGGGACTTAGGTGAATAAAAATAGATCTGACAAGGGAAAGAGATGCTTGAATGTGAAATATTAATTAGGACAGTCGCCATCTGGGTAGGGTGAGCTGTTTGAAATGGTGTAATGTGTGGTATTCCAAATGAAACCCACCATCCATGTGTAGTGACCTAATAAACAAGGTGTAACTTTAATTGTTCCTAATTACAACCACTATCTAGGTGGGTTGGATTAAGTTATCTTGATACTGGTACTTGTTTTAATTAACTAACATTGTTACATACAAGAATCCTAACTAGGTGATGTTGGGGTTCATAGAATCTTAGTCAACTTCCATTTTCATGGTACATATATGGTTATATGTTTATTTGATAATTTACCAATTTCATGACATTCAATATTATATATTATATGTTTGTATGTTGAAGATGCATTGGTGTTTTCCTACTAAATCTTATAATCACACCCTACTCAAGTATTTTGGGACACGTATAGATTTCATGAATAGCTTCTCATTGAATGAAAAGTGATTGATGTAGGATGGTTGAGTATAAGAGTATAGCGTTCATAGCAGACTAGTATAAACACTGGAGAACATTTTATTAACATATTTATTACAATTAGTTTCCTTTTTTAGTTTTAACTTACCACATTGGGAGCCCATTATCTATTTTTTAATTTCATATTTAGGATTCTATTAGTTTAAAATGATTATTTATTAACATGTTAATTAATATTTTATTCTCAAAGGCATGATAATACTTGTATACTATCACAACTGATGGACATAGACCCATGTTATTAGTTGGAAGCCTCTTCAAAATGTGTAGATACATATTAGGATTTATGAACCCCCATCTCAAAACTAATGGTTAGGGTTGGGGGGTTATAAAATAGACATTATAATCCTTAGGATTCATTGTATATTTTAATTATATACATGTATTTTGTTATATTACGTTCTGGTTATTTTTGGTTATTTAGTTACACACTAGTTGGTTGATTTGTTATGTTGGGATTCCTTGGGATAATAAGATAACACTCTCAATGTATTTATTCTTCTTGGTCGTAGGGTAATTATTAGGTGTACAATGGTTTTGTTATTGGTTGTGAGTTTTTATAGTAGTGAATAATTGATTCTTGAATTATATAGAATAATGTGGAAGGGTTTCCTTCTTTGTGGGGTTTATATGATTATAGGACTTCATTTTACCAAGGGGACCCATGATAGTAGTTATCGATTAAAACTAGTGGAAATATCACTTACAAATGATAAGATAAAATTGCATACTAGTAGTACAGATATTTCAATCATGCATTATAAATGTTTTTATAGGATTGATATTAATGGATTATATTGAATTGATCAACAATATGGTGACTTTATCTTATAGTAAAATGTATAATTGATAATTTTTTAGGATTATTATCTAGAGTTGGTGGGGCTTCCTCGTATATTTGATACAAATGTAGATACTCCCATTAAAAAATCTTGTTTTTAGGAAACAAAAACACTTAATAGGGCCTTATAAATGGATAGGTAACTGTTATTTGAGCCATTCAAGATATTTAATAGTAGGGTAACATGGAATTTATAGGTGGGGTTGCTTATTAAAACAATGATAATTATTATATAATATTCAATTTCTCTTTTAGATGATTGGTACATCAAATGAGATATATGTAAAGTTAGTTATATATAAATTAATGCATAAGGAAGAATAATAATAAAACACCATGGAGATGAAATGAGAGTATGCTGAAGTCACAACATTAGATCATAATATAATTAAAATAGTAGTATCAAAAAAAGAGTTGTATTTCTTAGTAAGATATTAAAATTTTATGTCTATTATATTCCATAGTATCTATGAGGATAATTGAATTTATTATGAATCACTACATTGAGAATGAACTCAAATATTATTTATTGGAATGCGTAGATTCTATATTCAATGAAATATACCCAGAATAGTTTAACAAAGAAATGTAAATTAATATCGGGGTTTCTTCACCATAAGAGTAAATAAGAAATGGAGTGGCATCTAGTTTAAAATAGGTAATATAATTAGATAATTAGGCTTGTGTAAATCAAGTGAACTAGAAAAATATATAGTCTCCACTTCCTTCAAATAAGTCGTATATACCATCTTTTTTTAATGATATAATATTATGTATTTTTTTCCTAAGATTATTTATGGATAAATTTATTTTCACGTATTTGGAAATATAGGACATCTGTGATGGCTCTAAAATTATAATGATGATTGAAATCTTGAGTTACAAATTGTGGTTGATAATGCCTATTTTTAATGTGTCTCATTATTTATTATATAATTTTGATGATATTTAATTTAATTTACTATTTTATTTAATTTTTATCCATCATAGGATATGGAATACTAGTATTAGAATATAGTTGAGGTAACTAATAAGTAATTTTAGTTGATTTTTTTTGGCATAAAACACCTCATAGGAATTAAACAAGATTGAATAATGAAAAGAAATATCCATAATAAGTCACTATTATGGTGTTTATTTTAATAATATGATGATAAATATGATCATATTTTGGGGAGTATCTTATCAAATACATGGGATACATCACATTCATAGATTGGGTTTTGGTAAAAGAGTGTGGTTGGGTGTGTAATAAAACTAATGCATATGTGGAAAAAGTGTCACATGAAGCTACTAAGGTGTAAATAGGAAACTTCCATATGGTTCTTTAGTAAATACATGACATATAAACTATGCATGGAATTTGGGTTGATTTAGTGTATTTGGTTACAAGATCAGTTTATAGTTGGACCAGAAAATAATGGAGACTTAGTATTAGACTATTATTAGTTTTTTTGAATAATTATATCAATATGATTGAATAATTGTTTAAATTTTAAGCAAATAATTCAATATTTTTAGTATAATCTCTAATGTGGGATATGAGTTGTTTCATGATATTTTCAATGCAGAGATAGCAAGATGAGGATTAGTGGAGGAACTCTAGTGATGGGCTTGAGGTGTTCATATAAATGGTATGTGTAGTATAAGATAAACTAAAACAAATTTTACAGAATAAGGTACAATTATATAAAATTTCATTTAGTATATTTTTTATGAAGTGGAAGATTGGTTCATTGATATAGTTTCATGGAGAAGACAATTCATCAGTATTTGGTTTGTAAAACATATGAATATTACCTTCATATAATCGTGAATGAGGAGTGTAATTATATTCCTTGGATAGAACAATTTTGTGGAAATAATTAGGGAAAATTATTGAGTATTACATACTATGTGGTACAATGTTTTTAATGGATCAGGTCGTCACAAGTTCTGGAAGATGGTATTTTTGTAAACATTGATAACCTTGGATTAAAGGGTGTATAGAAATTTTATATATGTATTTGATTACAATAACATAAAATAACATATCAAGATTCTTTTTACAGTATCATGGAAGTATTATTAATGGTTTTAAGTGGCCAATTAGAAAATGTACATGGTTGTAATTTGAATTTTGAAAAATATTGATAGCCCCAAGTACCTAGTTATGTATTATTAGGTTCGAAGGGTGTTGGTAGATTTTTGTAATCACATATTGTGAAACATATTGATAATACTAAATGATCAAAATACTACTGGCCCACTGGGTACCTTGTCGTTAAGGTATATTTTTTAAAAAAATGTTAATTTTTATTTAAAAAAAATTCTAAATTTAAACTCGTCACAGTGGAATGACACTACACAACTAATATATATAGTTGTCAATTTCTCAATTATACCTCCATCTTTAAATGAAAACATATTTTTCCTAAATATCATGACCAATAGTCTAGCAAAAAATACTGTGTTTTTAGGTTAATGTTTAATTTAATCCATTAATCTGTGACATCAGTTCAATAATCTAACATTTGTTCAACCATAAATTAGTAAATAATACCCCCTCAACAGATTTTATGATTTATATTGATTGGTATGTAATTTAACCTCATTACCATAGGGGGAAATATTTTTTCAATGAGGTAGGGGTTGCCTTTAATATCATACTATATATTACATTTTTATGTGTTTATGTGTGTGTTCAATGAGAATAATATTAGGGTGACCAAAATTTTGGATTATTGGATTATAATTTGTGGACATGATTAGTTAGAGTCGAATATAACATTAATATGTATTTTTTTCTATATTTTTTACATTTATTAACCTATGGTGAATATTTAATCAAGGGTTTTCAGAAATAAATAGGTGTTTCAAAACTGAAATCGCTACTTATTCTTATAATAAAATATTATTATAAAAATATTTACTCTATTAATAAATTATAAGGTTTCTAAAATAATTATTAATTTAAATAATTGATGATATATTTGAGTTTTTCTTGCATGATCGTGAGAAAAATTCTTTAAATGGTGATTGGAATGTTTCATATTACGTTGACTGGGGTATTTCCTCCATATTTTATTATAAACTCTACAAGAGATCCACTTGAGTGATTTGGTATGATAACGATAAAAGATAGTTCTGCCTCATCAGTATTATTGATGGATTTGTAAAATTATTTTGTTCAAGAGTTATAAGATCCATTTAGTGGTATATACTATTAACCAAAAGGGATAGTAATTATGTGAATGACATATATAGGCCAGTTTAGGGTATGTTGGGATAGTTAATTCCCTTTATGGTTTGGGGTATTTATTGAGTTTTGGGGTTTGGAGAGGCCCCTATATATGTGAATTTAAAAGGTTTATATACAATTTGATCTTTGTAAATTCATGATCATAGTAGAATTTTAATTACACAAAGAGTGGGAGTACTCCCACAAACCATTCTATAATTTTGTATGGTGAGTAGATGGAGTTAAAATTGGAAATTATTATTACTAGCTTCGAAAGGAAATTTATTCATGGACATTAGACATATTTGTCCACTATATTTATTGAAAAAAGGGTCATATATGAGTAATAGGATCATTAAATGTGAGAAAATATTAAAAATTAATGGTTTTTGTGGATAACAAGTGTCATAGAACAAGAATGACGTGATTACACTTTTATGGGACTATTCCTAAGGATGATTTTCACTCTATTGTAAGATATCACACCATAGTAGGGCTGGTTTAACATTGTATGTTTTGATATGTGGTAGATACATATTTTAATATGTAACATTTAATTATAATGGATCTCTCTAAGTTAATATGAATAGATAATTTCATTGGGATACCAAGCTCATGAAATTAAATGTTCCACTCGTTTGTGGGTCAAATGGTATCACTATGTAATGAATAGGCTCATTCTATAATAGTGTTATTTCATTCTATAGTATATTGGTCATTAGTAATTGGTGTATCCTTGATTAAAGGGGCATTTCGGACCACGTCACAACTATAAGGGTCACACCACAAATGTTATTCTATAGATATTTTTAAATTTGAGCAGACATGGATCGCATTTCATGATAAATTATTTTAGGCCATAATGGAGGTGACAGATCTTTGGGATTCATCTTCTATGTCATTCATATTTTTGATTAATTCCCTATGGAAATAATTCAAATAAAATCACATTTAATCTTTATAAATAGAGTGCTACATGACCCGAATCAATAATTCTGTTTCATAGAAGAATCCTTCAGTTACCCAACCAGTCATGCCATAGATTGTTCCAATGATGGTTTAGTTAACATTTGAGGCGAATAATAGGGTTGCACTCATAATCCAAATTCTATAGGCACTTATGGTTAATGGAGTGGAAATCAATGTACATATAGATTCAAATATTTATATTCCATACATGGGAGTTTATGGTTATATCCTTACTATTTTACTTATTCATATTGATAATAAAAAAATAAATAGATTAATGACATCATGAACACAAAATATAAGAAAATTAATCCAGGAGTCTATGAACAAAGTAATTATCCCTTGATCAGTGTGAGTTATTTAATTGAATTTATATCATCACTGTACCATCACTATTAAGATCATTTTTTCACTAATCAGTAATAGAAAATGTGATTAGATTATGATTTTTTGTACCAATTGATTCACCCTCACCTTTATGTAGTTTTCTAATCTCACATAGTTTTTTTAGCTTGTATGATTGGTCAACTATCCATTCATGTTTTTTTTTTGGTGGTTGGAATTATGATGAGTTCACCATAATGCATTGTTCGTGATTTTTTGGTGAAATTGTCAATACCGTATATTGGCCATAATAAAAGTGATAGAATTTAGAAAGTGGAATTTGAATGGTTATTTTAAGAGTGATTCATGTAAAGCTTATGTGATATGATATTATAAAATAAATGATTAATATGGGGGTACATCCACATGTATAAAACCAAAATATTTTTTTGGGAAGAATGTAGAATTTATTCCCATTAATGTGATGAGATTTCTAACCATTTCAGTTTAACTAGTTTATTTGTTTGTTTTATAGTGGAGATGGAATATATGGATTAAAAAGTGTTGGTTTGTGTTTTTCATATAATGGAATATATCTGGAGTGAATATATTATAGTGTATGGGTCTAAAATAAATAAAATGAATGTTTAAAAATTCTAGTGGAGATCTAGGAAAGGGATTGTGTATGTCTTATATCTGTGATGGTTTTTCATCAGGCCATGATAATACAACATGCTTATATGGTGATGTTTCTCTATTTATGTGGGTTTATATTCTAGGGTATAATCGTTATCCATGTTCCACTTTGATGTATACTACGGTCATGGATTATATAAATGGTGACCATTGAATTGGTATATTAGGGGTATATACTTTATTCATAGTTCCAATGGCATTGTTATGTTAGGGTCACAAACTAGATCCATGGTTCCCAATCTGGTGGTATGTTAGGGGAAAAGAAAGGATCCATGGTGACTGAGGTGTCTGAATTTTAAGTGTCTATATAAGATATATAGTCCTCAAGGTATGGGTTGTTAGATTCCTAGATAGGATCCATGGTTAATGGGTATCAGTTTCTTGTTAGCCCATATGAGATTCATAGTTCCCAATGATTGGGAATGTTTTGGATTCAGAAAATATCCTTGATTTCTGTGGTATGGTTTTATTATGACATAAGCCTGTTTTTTAGATCTCATGGTTTAATGTATATATTCTCACTGAATATAGTGTTATTTTTTATTGTATTAGTTACCATAAAACAATATTACATTATTTCTTTCATAATGTGTGTTTTTTATTTCATTACTATCATATAGATAAATCTAGTATATTATGATTTATATTAGGTTCCCCATTATTGGTGTCCTAATAATACATTATCATTCATCCTACATTAGATAATTAGTGTATGCATAGTCCATATATAAGATTAAAGTGTCATGAAACGTATTATAGGAGATCATACATGATTAGGTAGATGGTATTATGTAGAAAATTTCAAGACGGGCCTTGATATTTATTATTGTGTCAACACGTATTTTAATTTTCTTATATTTTGTTTGGAATTGGAATATCCAAGTGGGCAATAACAATGATTTATGTAATTTATGAACTATATTATTAATTTTTATATAATATTGGTGTATGTTTATAGATTCATTGATGTGTATAAGGCATTTTCATTCATTTAATCATATTGAAACTGATTGTTTGGATAAATTTTCATGATTTTACAACCTAAACATGCATTGTTATGAATTATTTAGTCAACAAGGAGTTGAAGACAAATCTTAATCAGGTGATTTGGATGGAAATTGGAAGAATTTGGACCCTATTTCAATGGATCATGCTACTTCTATGTCACCCAAGCTGAGTAAACTAACCCTGAAGGCTTTGAGGAGCATGGAATACCAAAACAGAGCTACTCGCATGATCTCCGAATGGGTTTTAAAACTCTGCAGAGGCTCTAAGAAACAATTTTGGGTATTCATGTTTAGAGGTAGACGCTTACCGCATAGACTTCTCACTTTTAAAAACAATGCAGACCGGCCCATTTACCATGCACCTCCAATTTAATGGATATGACCTTGATCGGGGTTATTGCCGAATTTAACTAACTATTTTTATAACCACGTTGTTGTCAGTATGGAACCACCTACATATAATATATCCTACCTACCCATCATTGGGTGTGTTATATGGACCACTAATCACCCTAGGATAGTAGGGTACGGGAAAATAATGCTTGGGAGTCCAACTTGGAAGAGTATCATTATTAGTAGGAGAGACATTTTCCAAGGGGAGATCTTGAAACTAATTCTAGGAAATTTTTTTGAGTTGCATCTTATGTTTGATTTGATTTTATTCATTTCTGCATTAGATGTAATAAAATTTTCAGGTATCAACATCTGGTATTTCATCATTTTTTAAATGTTTAGTTTATTTGTTTCTTCGGTTGTTGTAGTGGACAATTTATATTCATTGTTCATTAATTTTCTTGTTGTTTTTGTGTTTCTTCATTTTCGTCTAATAATTTCTCCCAAAATACATTTCTCAATCTCTTTGAAAACCGCTTATTATACATAGAACATATTTTGTAGGGATCTCTATGGAATTTATGACAAGTAACCCCATTATCATTGGGTTCACCTGAATTATTCGAAGGGAATTTTATAGTAATGATTTCAAAAAACAATTTCAAAACCCATAAATTTATCTTTATTAACTTAATTGAAACTCACTCGACCAAAGGATGTTATATTATAATTGAAACCCATAGATTTTATTTATTATGAATAACACAATACAATATGAAAATAAATCCTTGATTACCATTACAAATATCCACAACCTCAACACATTTCTCCCATTAATTTTTAAAAATCATTTTCTACGTTTCACCTATTTTACTGTAAAGCATTCAATAAAATGAAGACATAATCACTCAAACATTGGAAACATCCTACAAAAACCATAAACACCAAATCTTAATTCATAAACCCTTCACTTAATTAACTACAAATAATTAAATTGAGCAAGTTAAATCTCCCTATGTATCAACCCCATAATTACTCTATACTTGTATTAGGATTGGTTATTTCAATTTTGTCCACTAAAAGTAAAAATTCGGTTGGAACGACACCAAATATTGGAATTTTTTAAATGGAGAAACTTATATGCTATATTTTTATTTTGAGTTTTTTTCAATTAAGTGAAAATGAAAAATTATAAATTCGAAAAAAAAAATTTAAGTTCATTTCTGATTCTAGTTGTTTTTGGTTTTTATCTTTTACAAATGCTATGTTGTTCGATGTTGTACATGACAATAGGTGTATGATTTTTCAGATTACGTTTTCAAAGAGCACTGAGTCATTGGAAATAATTCTATTTTATTCTAAAATTGAAAAAACATTATCCATGTGATGTTCGATACTTGTGATAGAACGCAGTCAAAAAGATCCCATGGATTATTTGGAGTATGAATAATTAATAGTTGTCTAAGGAGTTCAATGATAGTTTCAACATAATAGAAATCATAATCAACAGCTTTTCGTTGATGCTGAACCAAACCCAAATCATCTTGACAACATTAAAGATTATACGCCATGTAATTTTCATGTACTTTCGGCTCAATTCATACTGATACATGGCTAGAAAAAACCCTATAAATATCTTCCACTACATTGGCTACCATAGATGCATATGAATATAAGGGTGTATTTTTCATAGCAGAATCAATTTATGTACCCACATACTCAAGAACAAATGACTCCTCATCATACCATTATGGAGTATGAGTTTCCCCCTATTCATGGGGTAGATACTGGTATTGTTAGGCCACCACTAAATGACAAAACACTTTGATATTACACCCACCATTATGCAACTTATCATGAATACCATTCTATTTGTTGGTTCACCAAGTGAGGACTCAAATTCCAATCATTCAAATTTTCTAATGATTTGTGACACGTTCCATTACCACTGAATATCATAAGATTAAATTCAGCTCTATCTATTTCACTTTCTATTAATGGACAAATCCAAATATTGGATTAAGGGGTTGATACAACGTTCCATCCTCACATTGGTGGAATTGGCCCAAGCCTTTTTTTCAGGTATTTTCCTCCCTCCAACATGTTGAAATTTTGGAATGAAATTGAAAATTTTTATAAGTATTAGTAAAAGTCCCTGAATGAATTTGAAGTGAACTTCAAGGATATGTTAAGTAAATTTCCTCATCATGTAATACCATTTGGGATAAATGTCCAAAAATTATTATGGAGGTGTCACCAAGAACACAAAATTTTGGTAGAAGCTGGTGATGGAGGAACCATTATGAAAAAATATCCAATAGAACTTTTTTATATCTTATAATAAATGACATCCAATATCATTTAGTTGAATTTTCTTTGGGTAACTAAAAATTGTGACTTGAACAAAATTGAATCCACTACAATTCTCTTTTCCTAACTTTATGGTATATCAAATAACATTGATGCATTGAATAAAAACACATCTTCACAAGTTCAAATGGTGAATCATCCATCATGAAGTGAATATGGTGAAAACCACATAATGGGTGAATTTATGGGGTCATGTTTCATCTTCTCAATAAGTGAATTATGTTATGTTTCTCAGAACCAAGGTCCATATATAAACCCCCAATACTAGAACTCAAAAAATAATTAAAATGTGAACACGGGTTATGATAAAAAACAACATCATCCTTAGGAATGACATCAAAATCCACCCATTATAGTAAAAAATAGTTTAAAAATACATAAACTATTTAATAACATGGGAATAAATATACACAATGATCCTATTAGAAATAAGGGTGGTTAAACCCTGGCGCAACACATGCTCTTCGAAAACAAGATCCTCAGCAAGAAAAACCATATAATCTAAAATTAATGATTTCTACGGTCTTTAAAATAGTTGAAACAATATTTTAGAATAAATAGGAATCCATTTTAATCCTAGAGAATCAGATTAGATAGATTACTAATAAACATCATTCAAGGAATCTTGGAATACTATTGGGTAACTCCAAAAATAACCCATTAGAGGAAACTAGTGCAGTGACTTTTAGAAGTGGGAAAGAGTTACAAAAAAAAGTACCGACATGGAAAAGGGATACTATATCAATAAACCATGTTAAATCAACTCAATTTAAGGAGAAAAATGTTGAAGTTGTGTATCCTTCCACATCACAATAATTTTCAAAAGGGAAGGATGTTACACGTGATAAAGGAAAAGAGGTATTAAATCCATTTTAACCCACCTTCACATTCCCAAAACATATAGGGGAAAGAAAATTAGACCATAAATTGAACAATTTATGGATTTATTCCAAAAACATCATATTTAAATTCCATTCCTACAGGAATTAACTCAAATTCCCACCTACAAAATGTTCATCAAGGAACTCCTTTCAAATAAATGGAAGATGGAGGGTTTGGTCAGAATTACACTTAATAATGAATACTCAACAGTGGTTCAAAACTACCTTCCTCCAAGGATTAAAGACCCAATAAGTCTTACTATCCCATGAAAAAATGGTATCTTTTGAGTTTGGAAAATTACTTTGTGACTTTGGGGCTAGTGTCAATCTGATGGCCTTTGGAGTTTTTAAAAATATGGGGCATGATGATCTAAAACTAGATAATGTGGAATTGAAACTAGATGATCTCATTATTTAATATCCAAAGGGAAAACTTTAGGATTTGTTAGTCAATGTATGTATTCTTATTCATCCAGATAATTTTATCATACTTTATATTGAAGAAGATTTATAGGAACCACTGATTTTTGGAAGGCCCATTTTTTCCATCGGAAATGTGTGGATAGACGATCACAAAGGTGAATTTATTTTTAGAGTAGTGGATGAAAGAAAATATTACATCATTCTCAAAGTTATAAAGAAATATTCATTTGGGGGAATGAAAACAATTGTGATTTAACTGTAATTGAAGATTATTTTGACAGCATGAAGGGTGGAATGTGATTTTTCTCTACTTCTGATGAATTGGATTTAGCATACATCGACCCCAAACATGAAATATAAGAACTAACATTTATTACAGGTCATGGCAGTTACTATTAGTTGCGAGTAGTGGTGCTGGATATTTTAGATAGTGATGAGCTTGAACCAATTATTTCATAAGCTATTAGAGCCCCACTACATGAATTGAAACATCTCATATCCTTATTATAATGTGGTTACCCTATTGACTAGAACATGTTTTTGTTAATTCTCACTCCATCCCTTATACAAGATCGAGAGAATGAAATATTATAGGTACTATGAAGAAGTAAACAAGATATAGGTTGGACGGTTACCAGCCTTAAATTAATCAGTCTATCCATCTACACACACATGGTGCTACATGAGGAAGGAGCCAAGACCTCTTGACAACTGAAATGATGACTTAATCCTCCAATGAAGTAGGTTGTGAAGAAATAAGTGATCAAACGTTTGGATGAATGTATTATTTACCCAATTTATGACATCCCAAGGGTGAGTATTTTATAAGGTGTTCCTAAAAAGTGGTTTATAAAAATTATTACCAATAAAAATATTTATTTGATCCAAATTATGATAGTTACAAGATTTTGGGTTAGTGTGAATTATCAAAAAACTCAATTTTTCTACACGAAAGAATCACTTCCCATGTTAATTCATGGGTAAAATGTTGGAGATCGTGGGGAGGTATAAATTCTATTTATTTTGAGATGGTTACTCAGGTTATTATCAGATTTCTATTTCCCAAAAATATTAATATAAAATCACCTTAACATAACCATATTGAACATTTTTATATTTTTATATGCCTTTTCCATGTTTAATGGCCCAACGACCATCCAATGGTTCATTTCGTATATCTAACATGATATGGTGGAGTAGATTATAGATGTTTTCATGGATGGTTTCTGTAGGACACCGGGACACCCTAAGAGGGGAGGGGTGAATCAGGGTGTCAAATTTTTCTTTTTAATGTTGTTGATCTTGTTCCCATGTTGGTAGGAACTACTTAAACCTGCATGATGGATATGATCAGCAATGAAACATTCCCATGAAAAGAGACGACACATCAATTTTTACTTGGTTCACTACTAAGGGCTACATATAAGGAGCATACGCTGACAAGTTTCCGGTTGTACCAAATTTCACTAATATTCACTAGCTGCGGATTACAAAGGTTCGTCCACACTCACTCTGTCCCAGGCTCACATCCTTTACAAAAGTTCAGGGATACCCCACTACGTCCCTTAGGTCACTCCCGTTGACTCCCCCTGGATTACAACCGTTGGTGAAGTCCCACTCAGTTTATAGACGTGAAGGTCCCTTCAATAGATTTGCATTGAGGTCTTTGTCTCCTGTTCAGTATGAGACAATGCTTGCATCAGATTACTGTGTTGATTTTCTTTTGTATTCAATATTCTTCTTTAGTGCAATAACAGAATGCACTATATCTTATTCTAATCTTTAATTGATTCCCAGTACTAACACCTACGTTTATTGATATATTCCCCTCTTACTATGCAGATCTGAGTTTAGTCGCACAAATTGTTCTTCTTCACTTCGCAAAGCACCAAGAGGATTCTAAACACCATTCATGTGTGTGTGATACCACTTATCTTCATAAGAAATTTTTTTTCACTATTCTTCTATCTTAAAAAATCAAATTTGGGAGTTCTAAACTCTAGTCAAAGTCTTCCGGGACCCCCAAATTTTTCGTGCACCCCTACCGGTGTCTTGAAAGTAAAATTCAAATTAAGCGCATAAAAATGCCTTCTTGATGTGAAAAAATGCTTTACACGCAACTCTTTTTTTTGCGCAGAACATCCCTATTTCACACAACACCTCCTTTTTCGCAAAACTCATATTCTTTTTGTGAAACACTCTATACCTCAAATTTTATGCGCATCAGAGCTCGGGATTTGTCTAAGTGTCGAGCCTCTCCGAATGAGATGGGTTCACCTCATATTTATAGCCGTTTTTTCTGCTGCGCGTAAAACCCCTTCCTATGCGTAAAACTGTCTCTCAGTTCTTTGAATTATGCGCACCATATTTTTTATTCTTGTGCAATGCCTTGGTTTTTTGCATAGCTCAAGACATTGCCATTTTTCATCATTCTGAACATGAATCATCTCATGCGTGTAAAACTTCAGACCATCATTTTTCGCACGACCAATTTTTTGCGCAGACATCTAATTTTCCGCGCACATGGCACAAACATCTCATATTTTTCATGCACATATTACCATTGCTGATTTTCAGTATTTCTGATCTGAGACACTGCTTGCATGAAAAACTCACCAAGCTATTCCATGCAAATTCCCATTTTTCTGCGCACAACTCTAGTTTTTCACGCAGCCCATGCCTTTACCATTTTTCCATGTTCTAAATCTGGAACACTACTTGTGAGAAAAAAATTGCTCCACAATTTCGTGCACCACGCTGTTTTTCACGCACACCTCTCCTATGTCATGCACAACACACCTATTTCGTGCACCAATTCCTCTTTGCACACACCTCCTTTTGCAAACTATTCGTGTCTTCATTTTCCGATTTTTAGGCCCAAAAATTTGCCAAACACTGGGAATCAACGCCACCTTCAATATATGATTCGGCCATAACCTTCATGTTTTTTTTCTGTGATTTACTTCTTTAATAAATCTTCTTCTTCAACCTTCATTATCTACATCATGCAAAACATATGATTCATTTCTTCAAGTAGGCTCTTGAATTGTTCTCATGAAATCGTGTAGAATTGCATGGACTTCATTAAATCCCCATTCTTCTTTAATCATCACTAGATAGATTGTACCTCACCATTCTTCACTATTGTAAAGAATGTGTCACCTTTGACACAAGTTATTTGAATTGATGATCAGTGCAACAGTCTTCTGAAGTTACATTTCTATATTTCATTGGATTACTTCTTGATCTTCTTCATTTTGATCTTCATTTTCAACTATTGACAACAAATACAACCTTATACACAAAGTGGTCCCAACAATCTCCCCATTTTTATTTTGTTGTCAATACCTTACATATCTTCTGAAATGAATTCGTCAATGTCAAAATGAGAATCTTCTTTTAAAACAACTTTTCTTTTCAAATGATCATTTCACATTCTCTCCAATTTATTGACAAGAAATAAAATTCTCATGGTTGGGAGGGTATCAATCTATACATAAGAAATGTCCCACTAATCATTTCACTCTTAGTCTACTTGAGCAATGATCGATGTAGTAAATAAGAGGATTTGATTTAGACAACATGACTTTCCATTATTCACAGATCATGATACCAGATGAGATGAGAACTCGTGTATTTTGTCTTCAAGGGTCTACCACTTTCATTTCAGGAAAAAGAAATCAACTGTGATAGGGAATAATCAACCTAAAACTCCTACACTCACATCAGCAAAAATATAAAAAAAACATTCAAGTGCTATCGACAGGATAAGGGGCCTTGGGGATCTTCCATTCTTCTTATGTCACTGATCAATGCAGTTACACCCCCTCTATAGAATGATTTCTGTTCTAAGTAACCATGGTTGAGAGATTGATAAATGACATACCTTCTCTAATGACATGATCTCCAAGATATTTATAGAGTAGTTGCATTTAATACCAGCTGGAGTTAATACTGATTGAACAAATGATTTTGGAAGCTTCTTCATTTTTCTACCCATCAAGGGAAACACTCCTCATCATCTTCTTCAAGAGTGATTCTTCACAATCTTAATCATTGAATATCAATTGATGAATCCTCCAAGGGTGGAAACTACTTTAGAATAACTATCATGAGATGAAAGAATTCACTGCTTCCCAGGTTCTCTCCCTGAGAGCATGCTTCACCTTCATTTCCCTGCCTTATTAGTACAGACAAAATACAAAAATGATTAAGGGAATAAGGTGGTTCCTCCTTGCTTCATCAACATGAGATACATGGCTGATGTTCTTATCTAAACCATGTTGCTCTGTTCACTCCAGTCTTCATGCTTGCACATTTGAACATATGTTCTGACATCTGTTGATGTGTCACGATGTTCTTCACATTATCTTCTACATTGTGTGGGGAATTTTTCTACATAACAGCCATCATGAATGATCCTTTCTTACTCATCTTAAGTACATCTTCTTGTTCTGGTATTAAGGTTAGACAACCTTTTTCAATGTGACCATATTTCTTGCATCTATCACGTAGAACTTCTTTGAAATGTTTATTTCTCTTGGATTGGAATCTCTCCTACACTCTGTCTTCATCACGTGAAATTGTTTCTTTTCCTTTATCACCAGCCTTGTCCTTTTCATCTTCAAGTTTCCACATTCATTTAAAATATTCGGGCTAGATGACCAACAAGTCATTTGGAACTAATGCAGCCGGTTTGGATCTTCCACATGGGTTCATCTATTAGATTCATCCCACTTACTTTTTATTTTGTATGAA
The DNA here is from genome assembly GCA_963277665.1 of Viscum album. Taxonomy (NCBI): domain Eukaryota; kingdom Viridiplantae; phylum Streptophyta; class Magnoliopsida; order Santalales; family Viscaceae; genus Viscum; species Viscum album. The sequence goes on along the minus strand of OY728157.1, from coordinate 2,051,749,186 downwards.
TGACCCTTCAATTTCATAGATCTAAAATCCTGGGTCTTCTCAGCTCCTCTGCTTGAGATATTCTTGGGAAAATGTTTTTTCACACTATTCTTCTGATTTCATCCCAAGGTACTTCCTTCAGACTTAGACGGCATCAAATGTCTTCTTTTCTTACCAATAGTGAAAGCATGTTGAGATGGGCATGTACCTGCCTTGTGACCAGTTCTGTTGCATACATCACAGATGTTGTCAAGAATTCCAAATCTGTTTGTGGTAACAGATGCTTCTGGACCTGCAGATGTTTCTTCTTCTTATCTAGATTTCATCCCTTTGATAGAAGATTTCTTTGTGCTTTTTCATTAAAGGGATTTTACCAACAATCCAATGCATAATGCCCAAATCAGTTGCAGCACCAACATTGACCCAGAAAACTTTTCTTCTTTGTATCTTCTGTATGAGGTTGTTGGGACTTCTTCATAATATTTTGTTCTCTATTCAAGGAACCAACATCCTCCTTTTTCTTCCCAACAACCCTATCTATGGGGGTAGGTTTCTTCTCTTCAACTTTCCTTGTCCATACTTGTTTAGAATTTTTCTTCCAGCCTGCACTGATTGTGGGAACGTATTTAGAAACATGAGTACAAGATGGTTTGGATGGTACCTTCACCTTTTCAGTTTCTTATGATAGATCTATGATTGAATTTGTGATCTTCTTATCGCATGTTGGAGGTATTTCGACAAAGGAATCCTCCAGTGAGAATTGAGTACCAACAACAACTGATTATTGATATGGATAATCAAGAGTTTTCATAATCTTCTTGTCACGTGTTTGCGATATTTCTGCATTAGATTCCTCCAATGAACATTGATTATTAGCATCACTTTTTTCATTATTTTTTGAAGTATTAATATGGGTATTCTCAATATTGGTCAACTGGGTTTCCAATTTTTGACTCTCAATATTGAGGACGATCTTCTGTTATTCAATCATGATCATCTTCTCTTCACATGTCTTCTTCAATCATTCCACCTCATATTCATGCATCTTAACGTTGTTTTGTAACAAAAAATAATGTTCCCTGAATTTCTTGGATGTTTCTTCCAAAAAAACACTTGACTTCAGTGAACTTCTTCAGATCAACTTCAAGAAAATTGATATTTTCATCTAGAGTCTTATTGACTCCCTCTTTTTCTTGAAATACTTTAACATGTTTGGTGAGCTTCATACTTTCCAAAACATTTAGTTCCAATCCCTTTTCAATATTTTCAGCTTCTTTTTCTAATCGAGCGATCTCAACCTGCATATATTGGAATAAGCTACAAATAATAACAACCATTTCTTCTGGAATATCATGCAGATATGTTTTGAGTTTTTCTTGAAAGCATGAAATATGGGTGTCATCCATTCCTCTGGAAGAATCCTGAGCCACATGCTTGATACTTTCCATGCATGATGTTTCTTCATTTTTGGAATGGCATGGTGAACATGACACAATATCTTATTTGGACCAGTGGGACATCTTCATCTGCTTCTTCTCTTTCTTTTTCCTATTTGTCAAATTCTTGGTGGATATATATTTCTTCTCTGAATCTTCATAAATACTACTCTTCATGGTTTACTTTTGGAAAGAAACTCAAATCCTTTTCTGAAAGAATTACTAGTGAATATCAATCATATGTGAACATCCCTCTGATACCACTTGTAGGACCTCCGGACACCCTGAGAGAGGAGGGGTGAATCAGGGTTTCAAATTTTTCTTTTTAAAGTTGTGGATCTTGGTCCAATGTTGGTGGGAACTAAATAAACTTGTATTATGGATATGATCAGCAATGAATCATTCACATGAAAAGAGATGGCACATCAATTTTACTTTGTTCACCACTAAGGGCTACGTCCAAGGAGAATATGCCAACAAGTTGTTGGTCATACCAAATTCCACTAATCATCACTAGCATTGGATTACAATGGTTTGGGAACAGTCACTATGTCCCATGCTCACTACCAATATAAAGGTTCAGGGATAGCTCACTGCGTCCCTCGGGTCACTCCCGTTGTCTCCCCTAGATCACAGCCGTTGGTGAAGTCCCGCTCAGTTTGTAGACGAGATGTTTTCTTCAATATATTTGCATTGAAGTCGTTGTCTCCTATTCAGTATGATACAATGCTTGCATCAGAGTACATTGTTGATTCTCTTTTGTATCCAATCATCTTCTTTAGGGAAATAACTAAATACACTATATCTTCTTCTTCTCATCCTTTGAATCCCAATACTAACACCTGAGTGTATTGATATATTCACCGCTTTCTGTGCATATCTGAGCTTAGTTTCATGAATTTTTCTTCTTCTCTTCGCAAAGAACAATGAGGATTTTAAACACCTGTCATGTTTGTGCGATACCACTTCTCTTCATAAAACCAAATTTTTCACTGTTCTCATGTCTTCCCAAAGAATATTTGAGAGTGCTAAACACCTATCGAAGGCCTGTGGGACCCCAAAATTTTTCTAGCACCCTTACTGGTTTCTTGTGCATGAAATTCAAACCATGGGCCTAAAAATAATTTCTTGGGATGAAAAAGGCATTACGCGCAACTCTTCTTTTTCATGCAGAAATTCCCTTTTCACGCAAGACCTTCTTTTTCGCGCAACTATTCTGATTTTCGCACAACACTCTATAACTCAATTTTTCCACGCGTCAGAGCTCAGTATTTTTCTATGTGTCGAGCCTCTCCGAATGAGATGGGTTCACATCAAATTTATAGGCATTTTTGATGATGCGTATAAAACCCCTTCCTGCGCGTAAAATTGTCTCTCAATTCTTTGAATTATGCGCACATTCTTTCTTATTCTCGTGCACTGCCTTGGTTTTTCACACAGCTCAAGACATCACCAGTTTTTCATCATTCTGAACATGAATCCTCTAGTGTGGGTAAAACATTAATCCAACATTTTGCGCACAACCAATTTTTCGTGTAGATGTTAGATTTCTTGTGCACATGGCACGAACATCTCATATTTTTTGCACACCTCTTGCCATTGCTGATTTTCAGTATTTCTGATCTGAGAAACTGATTCCACAAAAAAAATCACCAAGCCATACTGCCCATAAAATTTTTCCACACACATTACCATTTTTCCGCGCACAACTCTGGTTTTTCGAGCAGCCCATGCCTTTACCATTTTTCGACATTCTGAATCTGAAACACTGCTTTCCCAGAAAACATCACTCCAATATTTCGTGCACCACACTGTTTTTCACGCACACCTCTCATATTTCGTGCACAATGCAACTATTTCTTGCACCACTTCTTCTTTCCACACACCTCCTTTTTCCAACAACCCATGTCTTCATTTTCCGATTTACAGGACCAAAAATTTTTCAAACAATGGGAAACAGTGCCACCTTCAATATATGCTTCTGCCAGACCTTTCATGCTTCTTTTCTGTGATTTCCTTCTTCAATAACTCTTTTTTTTCAATCTTCATTCTCTACATCATGCAAAACATATGATTCAATTCTTAAAGTAGACTCTTGCATGGTTCTCATGAAATCGTGGAGAATTTCATGGTCTTCATCAAATCCCCATTCTTCTTTAATCATCCCTGGATAGATTATTCCTCACCATTCTTCACTGTTGTAAACAATTTGTAACCTTTCACACAAGTTATTTGAACTTATGATCAGTACAACATTCATCTGAAGTTCTATTTCTCCATTTCATTGGAGTACTTCTTGATTTCCTTCATTTTGATCTTCATTGACAACTATTGACCAAAAATACAACCTTATACACAATTTGGTCCCAATAGTTTCTCAGTCAATGGAATTTCATTCAACAAATGATTGAATAATTTTCAATTAATCTAAAAGTGGTGTAAGAATACAAATCTATCCTTGAATTGAGAGAAATTACATTTTATAGTAATTAATAGAATGGTATTAGGTCTCCAGATCATTGGGAATTTAATTTAGGTAGATCCCACGAAGATTGAAGGGATATCAAACCTTCACATTCCAACTTTTATCTGACTAATATAGTGCTTTCATGAACATGTGATATTTTAATCACCATTTGTTATGAATTTCTCAATTATATACCAACCACAAACAAATCTTCGTTCAAGGGATTATATATTTGAATTTTTTGAAACATGAATGGAATATTTTCAACTCTTAAAGAAAAGACTGGTGGACTCCCCCATCCTGATTACTTCAATCTAGGATGAGAAATATCAACTTATGTGTGATGTGAATGACCATGTTGTGGGAGAAATTATTTTATAGTGACAGGATCATATAATCAAACCTATATAATATGAAATATGATAATTAAATTAATACTGAATAAACTACACTACCACTAAGTAGGATATTTTGGATGTTGTTTTTTCATTCGATAGACTATGCTCATATCTATTGTTATCAAATGTCGCTATTCATACTGACCACAAAACACTCAATTCCTGCTGAACAAGAAGGATGAAAAACCATGACTCATTCATTGGGTGTTACTTCTCCATTATTTTGATTTATAGATTCTGGGAATAAAGGGAGTGAAAACCTTGTTGCTGGTCATCACTCCCAAATAGAATTGCCCCATTTGGAAAATGAATATGATAGGGAAACCATGGAATACTTTCTATATGATGAAATATTTTGAGAAGCATCCACACCTCATCCGTTGTTTGTCAACATATCCAATTACATAGATACAAGAATGATCAACCATGATCTCAATTTTAAGTAATGAAAAAACATTCAGTTGGACGTAAATAGATAATATTGGGAAGACATGCCTCTCTTCCGCTCATGTGCAGATGAGGTAATTCATCATTCCTAATGTGAGTATGAATTCAATGGAATTCATGGGGTTTTTCACCCCTCACCAGTTGGGGCATATCACCAGTCATATTGAACCAATTCTTAAATTTTTTAATTGGTTTTTTTCTATTCCACATTGCATAAGGATTCATGGATCTTTGTGGCACGCTGTGATGAATGCCAGCAGACTGGAAACATTGGGTGATAATATGAAATGCCTCAATGACCAATCCTTGTGGTTGAACTATTCAATGTATGGGGTCTTCACATCATTGGATGGTATTCCCTATCATATGGGAAAACATACATTTTGGTATGTGTATACTATGTGTCTAAATGGGTGGAAACGGTTTCCACCACACAAAACATAGAAAAAGTATTGGTTACCTTTTTGTAGAATAATGTTTTTAGCAGATTTAGTGTTCCCCAAGTTCTTACCATTGATAAAGGGTTACATATTGAGTATTATTCAATTAATAATGTTCTAATGATGTATGGGTGAATTATAAATTGGTTACACCTTACCATCCTCAATCCAATGGAAATGTTGAAGTCTCCAATCGAGAACATAAATAAATCCAAGAAAAGAATGTGGGAGATATGTGAAAAGATTTGTCCATGAATCTTGATGATTCTTTATGGGCATACAAGACCACTTTCAAGATGTTGTTGGGCATGTCCCCATTTCATTTGGTCTGTTGAAAAACATGTTACCTACCTGTGGAGGTTGAGAACAAATAACAATGGGTTTTTAGAGATTTAAATTATGATTTAAATACCATTGAAGTGAAACAAAATTTCCAATATTCTGGTATTGATGAAATATAGAAAGAGGCATTTGAAAATTAAAATCTTTAAAAATAGATAACAAAGGGAGATCATGAATACAATATTTTCCAAAAAACATTTCGGCCCAATGACCATGTATTATTTTTTTACTCGTGTTTTTGAGTTTTTTCAAGAAATTTGAAGTCCATGTTCTTGGGAAATTTCAATGTGTATAAAGTCTTTATCCATCGTGTGATTAAAGATACTAGAGAAGACATTTAATCATTTATGGTGAATAGAAATCATCTGAAAACTAATTTTAAAATGGAGGACATTGTGAGCATGGTTTCCTCCATGAAATTCAGAAAATAAGATTCCCTTATATGTTAATATTAAGAAATTAAACGTTGCACTAACCAGGAGGAAACCTAGAATTTTGAAAAATATATCAAAATAATAATCTATTTGTGTGTTCTTAGGGGTGCATGTTACTGTGTTTTTCACTTTTTTGGGTTGTATTCATAGTATAAATGAAATGTTAATTATTTATTATTTAATTTTTATAAAGATTAACTTGAATATCCAATGGTAGTGGACAATTATCATCTAAAAATTATCAATGAACATCTGTTTTCTTTTTAAAGGGTTTTATTTCATTACAATAAGGGTAAAATCTAAAATAATATCGAGATATAATCATACAAACAATTTTCACATGGTCAAAAAAACCGTGTGAACTAATCATGCATAATAGAGGCTCATTCCAATGTCTTCTCACATGGGTCTTCCACAGTTTTCCAACCATGTGGTTACTCTGGGAACCTGTGTAGATAGAAAAACCCCTTCTAGTAGCACTCCCCATTGTTCTTACATGATTTATTAAAATGTGTGTAGAAATTTTGTGTCCCTTTTAAATGATTAATTTTTTTAAAACATAAAAACCCCCATTCTAAACACTTAAATCACGAAACACCCCCAACCCACCATAAATCATAGCCTATCCCTCTCCTTCATCCTCCATCCCTTTCTCCTTCCTCCTTCCACTGTCATTTTCTCGGGCGTGTTCAACTCTCTCTTCTGTGTCCACTTTTTTCATTCTTCTTCTTTCTTTTCTTTTCTCTCCCTAGGTTTGGGTTGTAGAATGGTTTCCACTTCATCCCCAATTTTCATTATTTTTTTTTCAACTTTAGGCTTTATTTTTCTATATTTAGCATTTTCTTGTCCAAATTATCAACCCACACAATTTCAAAATTTATTTATTTTCAAAACCCTCATTTTTCATGCACTCGTTTTTTATGATATGGGTTTTTCCATAGGTTATTTAGGTTTTTAATAATGTTTCTAAAATATAAAATTTATTATTTTTATAAATTTTCCATATCTATGACTGTAATCTACTGTCTATAGGATCACCCACCCATAACCCCATGTCCTTATTAAAATGAGATATTACTTCTAGCTCCTCCACCACCCTGGTCAACAACTAAAATTGAATAATGTAGAGGAGGATAAGTGAATTTTTTATTGGTAAAATGTGTTGTTAATACCCACCAATTATTCAAACCACAAAATATTGAGGCTATATATGTTTAAAATGATTTTATGTTGCTAATTTCATAGGAGAACCTCACTTTAGCACCTTTTATGCACCATCCCGCATTCAGGGAACATGTTTTGTAATTAGGTGCCACATTAATGTTCAATGGTCAATATGATGATGTTGAACAGAGCATCATGATGGAGGGTGAATAAAACTTCAAATTCCACCTAATGAACAGTCGTTTCATTTTCTGGACTGCTGAATTCACCACATTTTTCAGGATTTATGGTCAAATATAAGTTTAGAAAGTTGACTATGTTGAAGCATCCCAGGAATGGGATCTTCTGGCTGCAAGATATATTTGGTCTACTATTTTGTATACAAGAGATATTTATGTATCATAGACATCCATGGAATCTTGATTCAGGAAACCCATCCACTGCATATTCTACCAGGTCCTCCCCATATTTTTCACACAATGATCAGATAAATACGACAATGTTATCCTTATGGATATTTTCATCTTACACTCTATGATTACTATCATTCCATTCAACATATCCTTCCTCCTAACCCAAAATATTATCATATGTTACTCAATCCAAAGGGGTCCATTTTGGGTGGACCCTTCATTACTCTAATCATGGAGAACCTTGACATAAATTTTGATGAGGACATATTTCTCATGTTGAAATAGGACCATCCTTTTGATCTCTTGATGGTATGTTGCATGAAAATGATTGAATATATGGGAATCCATTTCCAGTTTAGAGGCTATCAAGTGGAAGGCATGGATGAACCCCAACCAGCCTCATCCTCACCTTCTGGCCCTCACCACACTCCTCCCCTAGATGCGGAGGACCACCCCAATCTCCTACCACCTCTATGAAACCAAAAAAATCACCAATTTTACCACAAATCATCCATTAGAGGGTATCCCATATAGAAACCCATTCCACTTTGGAAAGTGGAATAAATACATCTATGCTATGTTTTGTTGGCATTTTGTTACACCTTAGTGATAGGTGGTAGGCATCATCATGCATGATTTCCCTGACCTGATCTTTACCATCCCCTATCCAACTATCCTCTACCTAATTACATGTGTGGTGATACCCCATTTCATCTGGATTTAACTTGGGGATCCTCTCTACTAGTTGGTCCATCAGCAGCACCTCCAGCTAAAGGGATGACATTTAATCCAACCCTAGAATATTCATCATGGGTTGAAGCTTCTTGTGCCTAGTTCTATGATCCCTCTAACTTTGATCCATCCAGGGGTTCACACTTATTTCCTTATATTTTAGGTTTTTTTCCATAATTATTTTTCATGAATTTGTTTTAAACATTTCTTTTTTTATTTCAATTTATATGTCTTAAATGTTGTGATAGTATGCTTATTATTCACCCTTCATAATACTACAATGTTATTATTAAATCACTCTATATAGTTTCCTTCTCAAGAGAGCAGGTGAATCAATATTTATAGCATGAATCAACTTTTCTGCAAGGTTGGCTCTATCAAACCAAATATTTGTATATTTTGTAAATTTTATCAGGGGAGTTCATCTTTTCTATTTCCATTATCATTTAAATTATTTTTCCCTCTCCATAAAATTAGTATCACCTCCCATCCTTCACCACCTTACTGTGTTCACAAAGGGACTGTAATTTCTTTTATGTTAATGGGAGGGTACCCACAAGTGGCTCCCCATTTGTTCATTTTCTTATCACTACCAATGATGGCATTTTCTTCTTAGGGGTATTCTAAATAACTGTTATTGGTGCTTCACATGAATGTAAACCTGATATAAATTAATTTTGGATAAATAGGATTCAAATTATTCTTATGTATGGATTGATAAACATGTTTTTTAAATGAATAAGCATTGTAACACATGAGAAGAAACAATTAAATATTAATTTTTAAATTTTTTTAAAATGAAAACCTCTATGGAGTAGTTTAAATTAAACATCCACTTAAAATGGAAGTCAATTTACAAATAAAGGTAAGTAAAGTGTAGAAATTATTATGTTTCACGATGGTTATTATATGATCTTAATTTCATTAACTCTTGAATTGATCCCTAAATTAATCATGATTATACATGAAAAATAAGGCATACTTTTAATGCTTGTATCTCATACCAATGAAAACAACTTGAGATATGAAATGGAATGCCCAAATATTTTTATGACCTTTCCTCGTTTTTCAAAATCTACAAGTCACTGAGTTTTCATGGCTTATAATAGTGATAGGCCACCATTTGGCAATGATTAAATCTATGTTTAACCATCCTATGTGTATGATGATATTGAAATAGAGGTTTGAAATTTATATTATTATCTAAGGACAATTTCATTTCTCAACAAAAACTATTTAGGAATGAATATTTGGAGGTATTGAATGAGGATTTCTTTGTTGGCTAATTTGAAATATTAGTGAGTCGTGTAGAATGCATGGAGGAATTTTAATAATAAATCATCCAAAATCCAAATTAAAATTATTGATCTCTCATGTGACATTTTTACCTATTTAATAGGAGACACTTTTGAGGTGATTTTCCATGAATTTGATTGAGGACAAACAATCGATCAAGTTTTGGGGAGTTTGATGCACTGATGCGCATAAGGAATTTTTTTTATTCACAAATATTAAAATTAGTTGTTTGGAGAAATTTTCTGGATTTTAAATCCTAAATATTCATTGTAATGAATTATATAGTCCCCAAAACAAGGGAGTTGAATTCATAGAATTACCTGGTGATTCAGTTTTAAATTGGTGGCATTTGGACCATTTTTTCACGGTGCATGGTACTACTAAGTAACCAAATCTGAGAAACCCAACCCTGAAGGCCATGAGGATCATGTAATACCAAGAAAAGCCTCCAAATTCTCTATATGGTTTTTCAAAACATGAAGTCCCTCCAAAAAACATTGTGCGATGTTCATGTTTGGAGGCAGAGGATTAATACATGTCCTCCGCAAGGTTAATGAACCATGAAGTTAATCACAAGTACTCCTGCAACTCTACTTTATTGGATAGAACCTTGAGCAGGATTGGTTTCTATTTTATCTAATCGTGGACCTTAACCATGCGACATACTATAGGCCACCACCAACATTCTATTTTCACCTCAGGCCCATCATTTGAACCGAGAATTGGTCCTCTAATAACCTTAGGACAGTGGGGGATGACCAATTAATATTGGGGAGACCAATTAAGAGGGGGATCATCATCCAAAGGAGAGACATTTTTTCCAGGGTAGTTCCTAGAACCAATTGAAGGCAATTTTTGAGGCTTTCTATTGTGGTATTTTTGGTATTTTTATTTCTGCATCATCTGTAATGAACATATTGTGTATTAAGAGCATGGTTTTTAACATTTTTTCTTTGGGTAGATAATTTTTTTCTTGTTTTTTGTCTATAGACCATTTAGGTTTTGGGTTAATTAATTTTCTTATTTTGTTTGGGTTGTTTCTTCTTCTTCTCATAATATCCCAAAAAATAACTTCCTCAATCTCATTTTAAACCCTGTATCGGAAAAGAGAAGTAGCTTATAAGGATCTATAGGGAATTTATTACAAGTAAAACTATGATCATTGGGTTTCCTTGTCATCTCTGAAGGGACTATTTTAATAATGTTTATAGAAATTAATTTCCATACCATGAAATTGATATCTATTAACTTATTAAAAACCCATGGAGCCATGGGAAGTTCCGTTACATTTGAAACATAAACATTTGATTTATTATGAACGACAAAAAAAACTAAAATCAATCCTTGATGACCTTCACCTACATCCAAAACCCAGACACATATATCCCATTAATTGTTAAAACCCAGTTTCTTCCTTTTCCACTTTTAAAGTATACCATTCAATAATTTAAATAGTTAATCAGTCAACCATTAATAATATTTTACAAAAACCACAAACATCAACTCTAAATTATGATGCTATTCACATGATTAATTATTATTAAATAAATACAGTACATTAAATCTACATGTGGATTGACCTCATACCTATTATATACAAGTAGTAAGAGTGGGTAATTTAATTTGGGCCTCAAAAAATGTCACATCATTTGTAATGACACTATTTATATTGATCAGGTTTAGATGTTAGATATAATTATATTTATATACCACTGTATTTTGTTATGTATTATTTTTGAAAATTATTTTATAATAGATATTCATAATAGAGTTTTAATATTTTTGATCATAGAAAATTATGAAAATTTAATATCTTTTTCAATATATTAATTTTTGTTTCAGGTTAGTGTCATAATAGCTTTGACTGGGTAAACCAATATAGATAATTTCATTGTGTATTTTAAAACATTAATGATTATTTATTATATAAAATATCATTTCGATTTTGAAATATTAATGTTTTTTTATTTTTTAATGCATCTAAAACTCCAAAAAAATATCTTGGTGTTTTCTATGTAGTAATATTTTTAATTATGAGATACCTATGTATTGGACTTTCTAATTTGTATAAAAGAATGATTTATATAAATTATGAGTTTCATGTAGAATTGATAGACATATTTATGAAGGGATATATGATATTACATGTTTGAATGGTTTTTCGTGAGAATATATGACAGGGTGAAGGATAACATTATGGGTTATCAGATTGGTCAGTAAATATAAGAAAAAATCAAAGGTATTTCTATGAATAATTCAACCTGATTTAGTATTTAGTATTTATTATTTTAATATTATTTATTTCACTTTAATTCATTTATTTTATAATTCATTCAAAATATTTAATAAAATATTTTATTAATATTTTATAAAAGAGATCAATGAAAATATCACGTTATTTTCATATCCCTTATAGATAATTTAATATTAATCATTAATAAAAAATATAGTTCAATTAATTTAACTACATTATAATTTATGTATTTTTTTTAAAAAATAAATTATGATATATTACACTCTTCTTCCTTACCTTGAATTTATTATAGAGGGTGAACTATTTTAATATAATTGTAAATGAAAATTTTTCTCTCAATTTTCTAGGAAAATATCATCACAATAATTATATATTATTTATATTAACTAATTTTTATCATGTAAATTTGATTTTCATGAATCCACTATTATTGGAGATCTTCATGTGGTATTTTTTTCATAAAAAATTTATCATTTTAAATAATATTACTCTTACATTAAATCAACATTTTTTAAATATTCAAATGTAATATGTTAAAACATTTTATAAAAATCATGTCCATAGTGATGTTTTATAAATTTTTTATTGATAAATTATTATAGGAAAAGATATTAAAAACAATATAATTATAATTTTACTTATTGAATTTTGATAAAATGTGTACAATATTTTGAAAAACATTAGTGAATTTATTGATAATTATGACCACTTATTGTTCAAGTATGTTACAGTAATTATGGATAATTAATTTGGGGATATTACTAAAGATATGAATAGACATTGATAATGGAATAAACTATCTAGTTTAAGATTATATGATGAAACCTAATTTTCACATAGATTTCATTTCATTGATTGGAAGAAGATTGTATTATAGAGCTAGGTAAAAATATTCTAAAAACCTTTATTAAAGAATCATATGCATATTGACTTTTCTTGATGACATGTGAAGTTTTAAATATCCCAAAATGATTTTATAAAAATGAATATTGGGATGAAATACTTCATTTTGGGTGGATATGTAGAACATAAAAATTCTAAATAAAATTTTCAATTGTGGTTTTTCTATGGTTTATTTTATTAATTTTTTTTACAGACCTATTATAAATAATTATCGAAAAAAATATTTATTTATTTATTTCATGATGTATAAATATTTTCTAATCTATTAATATTTTTACATATTTTTACATGTTTAAATATTTTATTTATGAGCCAAATATTTTATATATAGAAGGTTATGTTTAAAAATTTCATTTCAGAAATTTAATAATGAAACTACCATTAGGTAATGGAGTAAATATTGAATATTTAATTGCAAATTTTGAAATTATATTTATAAATAGATTTATATATTTTAATATGATGCAAAATAATATATTTATAATAATCAATTTTTATGGAATAATCTTATGTCATATTATTTTAATATTTCAAATAAATTAGTTTTTATTTTATATTTTAATAAATATCTTTTTATTAAATATTCTAGAGAGGATGATTTTTTTTTGAAATCATATACCACATTGATATAGTCTATTATAGAAAATAATTTAAATACTTATGATTTAAAATATAATAATTTTTTTAATAGGGATTACAATGTAATAATAGAAACTTTATTTGTTAAAATAATTGGTATGTTCATCATAATGAGACTTACGCAATGATTACAGAAGCTTATAAGAAATACAAAAATAGTAAAAAAACTAGGTTTTAGCGATCCAGATCCTACTCCAATTAACATTTCTATTTTTATCGATCATTTTAAAACCATGTGAATACAATATTATATGTTAATTTTTTCCAAAAAACATGAGGAATCAAAATTTAATATTATATAACACAATTATTATCTATAAGGATTAACAATGTCAGTGTAGTTATAAAGAAACATATGTGCATTAAAACATTTGTTTCTAATGAATTTTGGAGAAAAATTTCACAACATTTAATATATTTGTTTAACAAATATTACAAAATTATCAATAAAATAATAATAAATAGGGGATTTCTATATTTTATGAAAAAAATACACTAATTTAGGGTTTTCAATCAATTTATTTATCATGAAAATCCAAACATATCTCTCCATAAGTTCAAAATACTCTTCCAATATAATAACCAATATAAAGACTCAATAAATACAGTTTTTGTTAATGATAAATAATGTTACGGTTCACCCTCCATCTTCAATAATATTATTTTTTCAATTTTTTTAAATTTTTAGTCATTGAACTATTTTTTTGATTAAATTATGTTAAATAATCAATCTTAGTCCCAGAAATTCCAATCATAAAGGTAAAATTATAAAATTATTACACCAGTATAAAAATTGATTTTATTACTGCTTTTTTCTCTTCTCATTTTTTTTAATTTAACTTTTTTATTTTTATAATCACCATCTAGGGAGGTTGCACTACATTTGTATAGCGTATGAATATTTATTTTCTATTATATTAAATATATTTTTTATTTAAATTATTCCAAATATTATAAATATATATACCATCATATAATATTGTTGGCTTATTTAATATCCATTTAAAAATGTTAATAATTAATTCTACATATATTCACGTTAATTTTAATTTATTGGATTACATGTGTGAAAATCACTCTGTGTTTACGTGTTTATATAAATATATGTTTTCCCCAAAATTGTATTATTACAATAATTGAATCATATACTTACAAACATATTTAAAAATAGAAATATAAAAATTATAAACATTTAAAATGTTGAATGAACTATATATTTGTTCTATACTTTTAAAAATAGGAAAATATCATGAATATGTGTATTTTTTTATTCCTATAAAGTAATATAATTTCATTCACAAAATAATGAAAGTGGATAAATTGACAATCATATAGTCATGTTGTTCAAGAAGCAAGTCAATAATTCTTGAAGGAATAATTCATGTATACAAAGCCTCAATCACGATATGAAATCCACTCATGAACCACCATCATTTGTAAAAACAACATGGTGATGCATTGTGATCAGATGGAATATGCATGAACAACCATTATTTACCATAAAGTTGTAATAATATTTTCAGACTGTGGAATACAATTGTATCCAACTTTAACTTTATAGAGGTGGAAACTAATATTTTATAGTAATATACTCTTTTTGATCATAATATAGATATGAAACTTCAATACTTGGGAAGGAGGTTATAATACATCACCTACAAATTCCCATAATGTACTTCGGGAAAGGATGAAGACTTCATTGGGGTAATCAATATTAAAAACCTAGAGATTTTTTTCTTTCTAATTCGAGACAGAAATTAATAGATGGAAATGCATCATTCACAAAACATTTTATATATTTAATAATATAAGGGAAACTAAGATGAAAAATCATGTAAAACATTAAATTCAAGATAATGATATTGGTAATGTGGGTCATGAAACAATGTAATGATAATATTCCACCCATATAACCATTTTTGAAAAGGACTCCACATTTTCCATTTATGGTTGTCCGTATATATGGATCTCTTATAAAGGACATCCACGAGATCCCTTCATGGATGATCACTTTCATAAATCCCTTTGTGGCTGTCTATAAACCAAAACACTGTGAAAACGATTCTTTACTCTATATGGAACACTAAATTTATGAAATATGGGTCTTCCTAATGTGTATTTATACACATTTCATATATAAAATTTCCATGAAGGATTATACTGGTGGTGGTTTATTTCATGAATCAAACAAAATATTTGTAACTGATAACCAATAGTATACAATATTCCACATTAGTTCCCCATCATTGTTGAATCATCCTAAATGAAATCATTATATTCCTTTCACTTTGGTTTATTCTATTAAAACAAATTTTTTAGGACCTCTACATAAACCCCTTATGATTTTTGATTAGGTAGTTTTGTACATCAATGTACACCCATTCAATAATGTATTCCATTGATAGTGTATTATTCCAATTTTTTCCTCCCACATCGATTAGAAACTCAGGTGAGTAAAAATCATGTATTTCCATGATAATAAAGGCCTATATTATAAGGATACTAATAAATCCTTTTTTGGATCAATTTTTCTATATTGGATAACCCATATAAATTATCTTACAAACTAGAGAATGTAGTGGACCCAATTATTCAACTCACGGATCTTGTAACATATCATGGGATTCTTTATAAGTGTAATACCGCCGAAATCATCAATCAGCTATGTCATTGTCTATGGAAGTCATAAATTAGAAACATATGGATATTACCAACAATTATACTTAATAATTCAAATAAAATCCTTATCCTCCATATAGGTATATTCCTCAAATGTTTTACATAATACTTCCCCATATATATAAGAAAAAACATTATTATTAGGATATATCACCCATATAGCATTCCTCTATAAATCCATATTCCATGTAAGAAACTCTACCATAAAAAGATATACCCCTAATAATCTACTAATCCTTAAAATTATCTATTCTATATTGTTCAAACCATACCCACTCTTATGTAATTACTAAAACAGATAAATCGAAAAGGAAACTCATGCATATTTTAAACAAAACCTGATTTAAAGAATCCTTACCCTAGAATTCATAGTTTCATACCATTAAAACTTATAATATACATCCTTATAATATAATGTTAAACAACATGGATTGGTTATGACACCTGAAATTAAACTATACACCAATAACTACATTTTATTTGATTATTATTAATTTGGATATAAATTTCATCACTCTATAGTTTAATCCAAATATCCTCATAGGTATTAGATTTATGGATTTAAATGGATCCTTAAAAATTATTAGACATGTGACCTTAAGAGGAATCACATTTTTCTATGTCACATGACTTCAAATGTTATAACATGAATTATTAGGAGACATTGTACTATGTGGGAAATGGATATCATTATTGAGATTTATAAATATCTAGTGTCACGGTTCAGATCCCAATATCACAACATTTACTACCTCCATAGATTGTGACAAAATCAACAATGCCCAGCTGTCAAGTTTTAAATATATTATAACAGATATGGAAAATAATATGGACCACCTAAAAAATATATTGATGTTAACATAGATGTATGGTTTTAGTTTATTTCATTCACACTTGTATCTTTTGTGATAATATTACTATTAAAGTCTAATGAATATGTATTAAATTTTTATGAGAGAACAAATGTAGGAAATAATTTCACCTAAAAGGATAGATGAGTTTATCCTCCCATCCTCTCAACCAATATGAAAAGAAATCATTACTAGAAATGTCCCAATTACTAGTTTCCTTTAGATAGTAGGTATACAATGATATAAAATGTTCGTGGGTGTGATGATGAATTAAAAAAAGAATAGTGAACTCAATTTTAATCCTTCACATGTGAATGAGATCAATTTTCTATGTTTATACCTGAGATATTGAAGTAACATATTTCTTTCTTGTGTTAATTGATCTTCATTACTAAATTCAATAAACCTCCTAGATATTCTTTCAATCTTAATGGAGAAAAAAATATCTTTTATTACCCAATGTCTAATGCCACATCCAAACATATTTCTTAATCAAAATGAATTCTACACCCACATAATAATGAAGGTTGATATCACCAAAAATGAATATTTAATGTAAGTACATGAATTACTTATTGTGGAAGTATATTCATAATGGATCTCTCCCACTATTAGATAAAACTCACAAAAACATTCAAGTGATGATTCTTTATCATTTTTGCCATAGTGACATGCCATGATGAAGAAAGTGGCACCAGATAAAACCTAAAACTCCTTCAAGATAATTTACCTAGAAAATGATTATTACTCTCCCCATTGTTTTAGGGAGTTATATAAGTATGTGATTGATATCCCCACTGATACAGTGTAACCACCTTGGTGGGATCCTTCTAGCCACCGATATTTCCAGCAACATATATCCCCTTACCATAAATAATATTATGAGGAGGCTAGCTAAAATTTTCCCCCCTCAGTGGTAAAAACTAGATCTTCTAAGATTAGATACCACCATGTGAAATAGATAAAAAAATTCAATGAGTACGTGAATATTATCATGCCCATTAATTTTTATCATTATCATATTTATGTAGTGATTAAATAGAATAATTTAAATCCTACTCAATTTCCAATCGAAAAATGATGATTGAATATAATAAAGACTAATAATGAGATAGATTATATACCTACTCTCACCCAGGTGGATTTTTGGTATACCATTATGGATTATGAGGATTAGTTATGGTCGCATATCTATATTTTTACCGAATTCTCCCAATATAGCCCTATGTCTTTTTTGAGGTGAGATCATATTACTATATCCATTAAAGGTGGTCCAAAAAATATCCCAAAAGTATATATCTCATATAAAATATGGTTGAAATGAAATTTGACTTACTCAAGTAGACCTTAAATGATAAAATAAAGGCACCCCAATAGATTGTTATGAATACCACACTTAGCGAGTACATCTATTGGGAGCTAGAATATTTTTCATTACACTTCACCTAACTCACTAGCTGAAAGGACCATTAAGGAAATCATTATGTAAGTATATTTCATCTTTATGTTACTAAATCCATTTATTATCATATTTGATTTGGTTTGTCTATTGAAATAAAGATGCTTCTACAAACAAGAATTGGAATACTCTTTGCGAGTGATCTATCAACATACTCTTGAATAAATGTATTATAATTTCAATCAATTATTCCCTTTTAGAAAAATAAATATTTTAAACAATGAGTATCCAAAAAAAATACGTCACTTCATTTGGGGATGATACATCTAACTAATTCTCAAATAGAGGCCAAAAACAAAAAAAGACCATGAAAGTAACTACGACAATAGGTGTTTTTGGGTAACCCGAGCCTGCAAGTATGGGGGATTTTTACCACATCCTCCAACGCTAAGATAATTAAATTTTTAGTGTATATGAGATGTGATGGTTGAATAACCATTTTAACCCCAACACAAATATATGGGGGAATTATTACCTCATTATCCAACAGAATTGTTCATTTATTGATTGGGATTGATGTTATTAGATCATTTCCAGCAGTTTCATCAATAATTAAATCCTTTATCCTCACCAGGGACACCATTAGAAAAATATTTCCAAGATTCCCTCTTAATCACCATAAAAAGGTATTCTTTAGAGAATCATTGATGTGGGAAGGAGAATCCCCATTGGTGATAAAAGCTGGATTAACCCGCTAAGAAGGGGAATATTCAACAGAATTTAAAATTATATAAAGATCAATTTTTAGAGGACGAGATGAAAAAGTAATTATTATTATGTAGATGAGGATGTGACTTCCACTATGAACATTATAACATAAAGTATTAGTGACATCAACCACATAGGTAACATAGAGCATGATGTAAATGAAAAAGTACACAATGATGTTACATTCACCCAAAATGTTTTCTATAATTAAATACAAAAAGAGTATATGTTCCCCACATCAGTGTAAGAGTCAATATTTGGGAGCTCCTATAAATATTTGGTTGTATACCATTTTACAAGATTTAGACAAAGATGATGATATGTATGTGGCTACATCCATAGATGACCATCCAACTAAAAAATTTCATCCCATTTTTACTATGTAGAGTCTATCTTGACAAGATGTTGTGTTGGATAAATTGAAGTAATGTAATTACAAATTTCATTGAGGAAATAATCTTATATAATAAAACTCTATGATAGAGGCCAATAGTACTTCTGTACTATATATCCAAAGAGAGGGAGATATGAAACCAGTAAGAGAAGAGTCTAGTAGTATAAAAAATTCTTGGTTAATATAAATAGCTTATCTAAATAGAATTGTCAAATAATAATAGAAATTTAATAGGGAAAACGAATATTACTTGAATCATATTACCCCCAATAAAAATCAATAGAAATATAAGCAACAAACTCATGTGATTGGACTATATCAGACATCAATTTTTGTCTCTATTATGGCATTAACTCAAGAAGATATTCGACAAAAAATTATTTAGTCCATCAATTCCCAATCCACACAAATAGATTCCAAGGATGTATAATTCCCCTAAGTGTATCCACATTACAATATATATATATTTGGATTTGATGGATGTGACTCTTACTCTATCATATTTTGGGATTCAAAACATAAGAATTTTATATGGCATGGGATACCAAGAACAGTACCTCCAAAAAACGGTCTCTTGATATAGTCGCATGATGAAATCATTGATAGTGAAAAGGGTGGATGAAAATGGTTTCTTTGATAATACCTGGATGGAATGGTGTTTGTTGAGTATAAAAAATTATATCTAGATCTATTTTTAATTATCAAGATGTCTGAATATATTACCCATATTATTTTATTTTTACAACGAAGAAGAAAATTGTCATTAACCACAAAAATGTAAATATTTAAAATTGGGATCATCACAAATTTCTTATAAATGTGGAATGTCTCGATATACATTATGAATAATAGTAATGTAATAGAAAATATGTAATATCTATAAAAATAATCATTTTGAATAGTTGTAAACACTACTATTAATAATGAATTATCAATATGAATTGTAATATTTTACACACATTGTGTATTTCCAAGAGGATAAAGTATAACTGTCTATGATAAAATCTTAACTGACACCATCACCCCCATAGAAAAAACTAAGGTAGAGAAGAGTGTGTAACTAGTATGATCTTACTAAAACCAATTCCAACTTGAATTCTTAATCCCACAAAATATCACATAATGCCTCCACCAAAATAATGATAATAGAAATTAAACACTCGTACTGATGGTTGAATGAAGTGAAAAAATATAGAGATTAAATATTGTTTGACTATAATCATATTTTCGAAAAATATAAATATATGTTGTATTTCATTATTATAATAGAAAACAACCAAATCAAACTACAAAATTTTACAATACCTAATGATGTTAATATAGATATAGTCAACAATATTAGCCCTTCCATCAATTTTTGGGACAACATATTCAATAAACATCATATAGAGAGATATACTATAAAATATAGTTAAGTCTAGGAAACTCACTCTGGGAAATTTCCTAAAAAATATGGATTATATCTTATTTACTCCACTGTGGATAGAAGGGGATTGTAAGAAAGACCTAGATAGTAATTCATATAAATTAAATTAAATGATGAAAAATAAAGAAATTAATTTAGAACATTTTATGGTTAGAAATCATTTGAACCATCTAGTTTTGAACCTAGTTACCTCTATGAAAGAATATTTTACATCATTGTCATAAAAATCATGCATGTTTTTTTTATCCTAATTTCAGTCGATGAATTCATATTGGAAAAAGTGCTTATTGTTATCGAATCCTGTATTAACCCTCTCGAACATCTGACCCCCATCCCTATGAGGATAGAACCTTGACACCAAATTAGAATACATGCACCACACCATGGAATTATCATAAAAAAAGAGTCAAAATATTAACCAATCAATGTCACCCATCTAATTGTCTCATTAATTAATGAAAATTGGTACTTTACAAAACAGATTTACCAAACCATAGTATTGATTATAGAGGTAGTTTCTAGGGAGGTAAGTGAATATAAGGATGAAACGGACCCAAACAACTAAGAGCCATTTTATTAAAGCATTATATGCCACAAAAAACCATATACAAGAACTCTAGTGATTTTAAAAATCGCATCAATCTGGCCCTAAATAATCTATTGAATATTCATAACCAATCATATTAGACTGCTGATAAGTATAAATTCTATTTTAAAAATAATATTGATGTTGGTAAAGGATGGAACATCCAAAAATACATAAAAAAAATATACATCTATTACAACCAATGGAATGAATCACCAACACACTCAACAAAATCTCTTAATCACCAAAAATAATAATAAATCCCTTGCCTAATGTGTATATCTATGGTTTAAAAATATAACATACTGAAGATTCATTATTAAATTTTTGATAATATCTATATCTTGAATACCCAGTATCTCTCAATAGAACATTCAAAATGCCTTCATGTTGGCCTTTTAAGACCATTATATTTTGAGATAGATCCCTCTATAATTGACGAATATAATTCACAAAATACATCCTTTGAAATTAAAAAATTAATTTCTTTATAGAGATTGACCATGATGTTTATATACATGGATACATAAATTCATTGTATATATATAAATTGATGGAAAATATTGAAATTAATTGGGACCTAATTAATAATATCAATGTGATCAACCTTATCCTTAAATAAACCCTACAAAACCTGGTCTATTGTTATGTTTACATGAAATATTATAACATGAATACATAAAACTATGATAAATGTTAGTAGAAGATAATTTAAATGATCATGATCAGGACCTAGTATGGAAATTTTATTTTTAAAATTGTGTTTCTGTTTCTTTCTCACAGATACAAATTATAGTGCTCCCCTGGGAGAACCCTCTCTCTATATACATGTGATTGTGCCTTCTTCATTTTAGCAGTGCCTCAAATACAAAGTTAATGGTGTGATGCAATAGAAAGGGTGATCCACTAAGAATGAGGGGGTGTAAAATTAGTGGTTTCAATTTATATATTTTTTTCATTATATTAACCTTTGTGACATATTATTATATTAGTACACTCATTTAGTAAACTGACTCTTACACATATATTGAAATGTAAGATGGAGATTTAATAAAATATATTATTACAATGTTTACTCTCAATTAGGTTACCTACTTCTTGCTATGTTGTGATATTTTAGTTATAGATTTTATAATATAATCAATTAATAATTACAATGGTTTTGAAAGAGATTGTCCATAAAAAAATTCATCACATACATAGGTCTAATAAAATAATAATAATATCAATTCACACTAGATATAAAATATATATTTTTCATTCATCCTTCATGATGGAATGATAGATTCAACTCACAAACATCGATATCTAGAACATTTTTCATATAGAAAATATATCTTACCATTATATAACTTACGATCACCTAAAATAAATAATTTTTATCTTCAACCCCTAATATATTTAAATTAATGTATGTTGTTCCCTATAGTTATATTATTTCCCCAATATGTTATTGTAATAAGAAATCAAAATTGTAACATTATGTTGAATGATGTTACCTCATTATATAACAAAACATCATTCCATAAATGTAGGGAAAACATTGGCTCTCGTTTTAAACTAAAACATACATCATGTCATTAGTTAAGATTCACAAAAAAAATGTTGATATATAGCCATGAATCTATGAAATACATCAGAAAATTCACTATAAATGACTTCAATTCTTCAATAAATCATAGATATAATCAAGAAATTTCCTTCAATAATTTTAGAATTTTGATTGTAAACCACAACATAATCACAATAATTATGGCTACACAATGTTTTTATGACAATAATTAGAAATATCAGGTTGATATAATTTTATACAATTTACTTTTATTATTTTTTGTTTCTTTATTCCTTCACATCAACTCATCCTATTACAAGATATAGTGTTTTGTGTATTTCTTACAAGAAAAATGTCCTTTTAAAAACTAAATCATTTATAGTTAAACATCATTAGAACTTTTTCATGTAAAAACCCATTTTTTCACCTTATAAAGTGAACATATATTGTTCTATGTTCTTGTGAAATCATAGATCATAATTTATTTAATTATTAATAGTTTCAAAATCAATCATTTATTTTTTGAACTAAATATTTCACAACTAATAATGAATCCCTTTTGATATTCCATATAATTTTTTTCATCCAGTAAACCAAAATGGAAATATTATCGATCTAAATTTCTATAGAACCCTCTTTTAAGACTATAAATGTTCATGCCTCTATGATTATCTTGTGAACTTGTGAAAAAACTAGTATTAGTTATCAATATTTAAAATCTTTTTATGCCCTTCTGAACAACATTATACCAATCATAATTAATAAAAATACAGAACCTTTATAATATTATGATAACATCAATCTCACCCATTTAAATATTATTGTAAAAAACTCCCATTAAATAATCAACAATATTTCATTCGAATTAAAAATATCCTTTCAAAATAAAAAACCTCTTAACTCAACACAATGGGATAATGTAATGTTTTTTTAGAATTACATCTCTTAGTGATATTAAATTTTTGGAATGTTATTTTGACATAGTACCCATAAATTATATAACATTAAATATTATTCCACTATATTAATAGTGTTTCATTCTCATATTTTTTATATGAGAGAATTATTTTTCTACTCCTTTTGATATGTTTTTTCACCCACTCTACCCCTTTGAAAGTATAATCCAATGAATTGAGGGGGAACATCCCTTAACTACTATTAAGTTACATGGTAATGATAGACAATATGTTTTAAACATAATTCAAAATATATTTCTATTCATGTCACATTATTGAAAATATAAGCAATTTGATTAATTGATGATGTTTTGTCCAATTTTATTTCCCTAGAAGAATCATTATCCATGATTAAATGTAACAAAATTTTAGTATATTTTTATTTGGAGTTTAAATTTTTTTTATTTTTCAATATAATTTTGTATATAATAGAAAATATTTCCTGTATTTCCAATACTCACCCTCATGTCCTCGATGATAGATTCCATCCAGGTCATTTGAGTGAAAACTTGGGTGGAAACAACATATTCTTAATCTATTTAACTCAATGTTACTGATATTTCTTTCCTACTTTTCCATCATGAACAAATTTTTCCAAAACATAATTTTCCTTGAAATTCTGATTTATAGTGTTATGAATCACTAAACAATTGAGAATCCTTCAATCGAAGTAAGTCCAACTAACTATATCTTTTATATATCAAACCATAATTTAATGCCCTATTATCTACCTCAAAATTATTATTCAAATCATCATCAATGATTCCATTATATCACATTGATATATTGAAAACAACATGATGTAATATATAATTTCCATCCAATATGTAGTTAGATATAGTAAACTCCCTATAAAATCCAACAAGTATCATTAATTTACACTTTTAATGAATTCATATATTTTATTATTTAATCCAACATATATATGGATAGAAACCTCCATAGAATCTTGAATTTAATACCTAATCAACATATAATTGGAATACAATTTGTATTATTGGAAGACAAAAAATCATTTTGAAAAAATCCATTGCCTGAGAATGAAATATAATTTACCATGAGATGACATAACAAAATATTCTTTATTTCAATCTAATAATTCATTATATTCCCAAAAAATGAAACTATTAATCAATATATAATGAATATAAATAATGAATATATCATAGTTATACATCGTTCCAAATATAAATAGATGTCACAATCTAATTTAATTTAATAAATGAGATATATCATCAAGAAACCACAATGTTTAAAATAATTAAATCATCTTCATGTCGGAATGCAATTGGTTGTTCAATGTAAAATTATTTTTCAACATCAGTATTTAATAATGATGAATTTTTTTCAATCTAATAAACATTGTACCTCAAATGATTTGAATCAACCAGAAACATTTAGATGGTATGATGTCTTGCAAAAGGGGGAAATATTAATCCATGATTAACACCAACCACATATGAAAATAACATGATAAATAAAATTTATTATTTTGTGATACATTTGTATATTAATTGATCTTATTTATGGACTCCCATTGAGTTATAAAGATATCCATTCCTTTCTATCCTAGGAATCGTTCTTAGGTGACATATTTCAATAAACAAATGATTGTATTTGTCATTACTAGATTTTAAACATTCAATGTGCGTAACAAATTCCAAAAATAACTTTGCCTTGTCATGATAGATAACTAATATTTGAATCTCCATTTTAAACATTCTCTCTATTTAAAAATGTGAATTACATCATCCAATGATATTAAATTGTTATACATGATTTTATAAACTCCAAAATATTAAATTTCATTTTTATAGACCTTCATCATCACTAGATTGACCAGAACACTTTTCCCAATATTCCACTGATTACTTTATTGTTCATAAATAGTTCTAATAAACGATTCTCTAATACCATTCAGTGTATTATTAGTTTCCCCATTCTATAATTTCATTTTGTTGATGTTATATTTAAATAGTTTAACATCACATGATTCTATAATTTTTTTTTCAACACCTATAGATTCACTTATTGGTTGTGTAACCCTAAGACATTCATTTTTCCTATTTTTTTCTAAAATATTACATTGTTTTTATTTTTTATCTAAAATATGAAAGTACCTCTAAAAACATTAAATAATTTCACTATTGGTTTCTTTTTACACTACATCTTATAGGAGAAATTCAATCTAATGGTTTAAGTATAAATTGGTTTTAAACATTTCCTTCCATACATATAGAATCTATCAAAAAAGTATAGAGTTTATAACCCAAATTATAGTTTTTCACATATCAAAAAATAATATTTTTCTGCTACAGAAAACCCATTTTGTTGATTTGTATATGAATAATGGTTCTAATTTTTATTTAGTTCTTTAACAGATATGTTTGGAAATATTTACATGTTAAAAACATTCCATTATTCATTTTTATCATTCAGATATACCCACTTATATTATTCTTCTCATAAATTCTATAAAACATAATCATTTTTGGTACATCATATTTATGTTTTTTAAATTTAGTATTATTCGTCTAAGTGATGTTTTCGATAAAAATGGTAACTTTTTAATCACCCTTCAAGGAATAATCTATCATTACATCATATAAAAAGGAAATTTTAAGCACAAAATATTTTTAATGATATTTTATTTGATGTTTTCAGGAGCCCATATCTATAAATAACAGTTTGTTGTATTTTTAGTGGATGTAAATGTCTCAAAAATTATTCTGTATATCTTTTTCACATTTTATGTTTTCATAAATCACCATCACTATATTCTATGACATATTTTCATATTTCCCACTTAGGTAGCATGAGATACTATAATCTCTTATCAAAAATAAATTCACATTGGTTCCCACTCCTCTATAAATAGTTCTTCAATCTCATAAGAACTAGATTATACAATAATTACACTAGATTACTACCTCATTTCAATCACCACGCTATTAACTTACACGTATGAAGTTAAATTTAATTCCATCTATAGAGAAAAATTTACTAGACATCCCCTTTCTATAATCTATGGATATTGTGCCACATCCTTGTTTTTTAAGGAACTATCATTTATGAATGGAATAGATCATCAATTATGTTTATCACGGTTTCATTAAATTTTAACCTCAACTGTATTATTTGAGGAGCATTTGTTATCAACAATCAATGGTCTCTCCATCCTGTTGTCTACATCTATATGGTAAAATCTATTTTTATCTTTCTCATTCTATTTTATTTCTCATTTATAGAACATGTTCTAAATATTTTATCAAGAATTATTCCATAGGATAAATAGATGGCAACATACTCTATATGTTTATATTTGAAAGTAAAAATGAATTTTTTCAAATGAGTATTTAACATCTTATTTTTTCTTCTTTAAGATATCACATTTTTTCATTTGATTTTGGTTTTATTTTCATTGAGTGTTTCTCCTCATAAATATATACATTAGTTATGTTTGTGATATTTTCTCCTAGAAATTGTATAATGTTTTCCTATAGTTAATAAAACACATGAAACAACATCCTATCCAACATCTTCTAAATGGGTTTATATTATGATTGAAGAACTACCTTGCTGGAAAATCAGTAGAGACGGATTTCATTCACCAATGGTGTAGAAAATATAGATTAATGTTGTTCTTTTTGAATTTCATTATATATATAGATGTAGATCCACACTTCATATCAATCCATATTTATCATATTTAGTTTGGAAATAAACGTTATTTAAATAAATTAATCATTATTGATAATTCTAATTAAAAACGTCTAACAATATTTTAGCGCCAAATATTTAATATCTTGTGATTATTTGTATTTATCATTTTTTACTTATTATAACAATTTTTCACAAGGTTGGAATTTTTTAAAATTTCATGATATTTAAATCATGTCTTTATCAATTTAAATTTTTTACAAAAAGTTTTTCATTTTTATCCTCCAATATTTTTTCCTTATTAATCATATTTAATGTAAATTTATTGATTTCCACAACATATATATTCTCAACCTTTAGATAATATTCAATACAATTGATTTTATTAACTCTTGTTTTAAAATAGGTGACTCTCCATCCTGGGTATATGATTTTTCAAAAAATTGGGTCCATGTTCTAATTTAATTTTGTGTTCCATGTAAAAAAAATTTCATATTCTTCTAATTCACAGAAGGTTTCGTCAAGTGTCACACGTTCACTAAAGTTTAAAACATTATATTTAATTTCATCATTATATGATACAACATTAAATGATTCATTATGTTATTTTATTCATTGGGATGTTACCAAGGACCTAATAGACCACTATGGGTGAGATAGTAGTCTTTTAATGTGAAATTCATTAATTTGAACTAAACATGTTGAACATATTAATTTTCTTGATCCACTCAATTTTTTTATCATCCAAACCTCATGTGAAATATTAATGATAGATAGAGTATCATATAATTTTTTATAATGTTATAAGGAAATCCTACTCATTTCTATGTTGGTCATACATCAATAAATAGATTCAATATTATAGAAACAAGTTCCTACAACTGGTTATACAACATAGTAACATTTTTATTGCAATTTTTTGGAGACCAAAATTTAAATTCTCTTCTAATTGGTTTGACAATACAATCACAATCCTCAAAGAACAAGTTAAAAAACCTATTTACATGATAAATCATTAAATTTTTCTTATTGTTGAAGGTTATATTTATTCACATTAATTCATATATTCCATGTGTTAAATAATATCCCTATAATAATAAATGTTATAAAATAATCTTATCATCTATCCCATCATTGATAACATCAATAGATGATTGAAAAAAAAAATTGTCTCAAAAATCACTTCTTTTTTTATGTGGAAAATATTCTATTTTTGTTCCTTGAATACTTAGGATCACAACTGTATTCATCCTCTAGTATATCTCCTTGATTTTACTCACCTACTTCTCTCTCCATCATAAAATGAGTATCATGTTCTCAATATTCCCACAATACTCTAAAGTCTCAAAATATAATTCATCTCACACATTAAATTTCTCAATTCCAATAATAATTTATATATTCAAGTCATTAATTCAAATATATCACTTAAAATTTCATATTTAAGAAGTATCAATAGGACCTCCATATTATTATTTGGTACTAAAATATCAAAAAGGATTATAAATTATATTAAAAGATGACTAGGCCATTTTCGAATAGATATTATCATAAATAAATTACACTGTACGATTACTAAAATCTGGTATTAATATATATTAAAATATATATTCAAATTACCATTTAAATCTCCAGTTGATATAAATATCAAACATCATATTTTAAATAGATACCAAAACAATAAATATTTTAGTATAAATTGATGAATGTTCTTAGAAATTAAAATATATATATGAGACTTATGTTTATTAAATACATGTATAATAGTTTCATGATTGATATATATCTCAAGGATATAGGTTAACTAAATACATTGATAGATAATCTGTATCATGGCATAAACCCAAGACACAACCATCCCCATTTTATAAACATGGAATTAACATTTACCCAGGTCTCTATTTTAGTGGGTCACTATTACATGACAGATGAATGACATTTATATACATGGATACCCTTATATAGAATTCTAATTTAAATTCTTACCATTATAGGTCCATCATAAATATGTATTTGACTTGTGATAGCCATGATTGTACCATTATAAAACTCAAGAAATTCTATACTAACCATTTTGGAGGTCATATTACATGTACAAAGGTATTGATATGTTATATGCTCACACAGAATGGTCAATCATAGCTATCTATCACGTTGTTGGTTCATCACTACATGGTAGCTCAGTGCACTTTAAAAAGTCAGTTACACATCATGATATCTTAGTCCTATTCGTGTGGTTGGTTACACCTAATAAAATCTTGGTGGTTTTTAATTGACAATTTCCTTTTTATCTAGGTCAACAAAGTCAATCCAAAACATGTATATTGTTAGTTCCCAAGTAGTTGATCCTAATCAACATGATTGACCCCCCATCCCAATAGATCATGCAGTCAAGCCATCAGGTGAAAACATTTCAGTTGATGAACCACACCCATAAAACCCTATATCAATCATAGGTTGAAATGATACATGATTATATCATTGTATTTAAAATATTTAAGCATAATAATAAATATGAATCATTTAATTGATGACTAATATGTGAGAAGGGTGATTCCCATAATGGTTTTTTCTTTACTACACCTCTACATAATATATAGCTACACTTACTGTACAATTCAATTAGGACAAACTTAAAATGATAATATCCAATATCCTCCCAAGCTTCTCAAATTATTAGTGAATAACCATCACCTTACTATCCATGAGACAAATCGTTCCCCCACAAGCCTATTTCATTTCCTTAATTGTTCTCTACCTCAAAAATACCTTCATGGTCGACTAGTTGTGGTAGAATTGACTATTGTTTTCTAATGGTTGGATTCAGTTTTTCAATTTTATATTTCATATCCTAAAAACAATCTTAAAATCATGTCCTTTTCCAAAAATTTCTCAAAATATTCAATCGTATTAAATGATCATCAATTATTATTCTCTTTCAATCATGGAATAATAATATAAAAATTATAGCTTCTGATAACATTATCTAAATATAATTTTCAATAAAAAAATCCACCAAATTATTTTTTCATACGGATTAATTATACACTATAAATATATTCAATATCACTTCAAAACTACACCTTCATAATGTGGTATAGATTACGTTATTCAAAATATCATTTGCACAATCTATAAGTTTCAAAATTTTACATGAATCATTAGATATAAAATAATATTCCTTATAATGAATTACAACCAAAACCAACACATGACTCTATAATATTCCACCATGTATCATTAACAACCACTAATAGAATGATTTAATATTTACTTGTTGAGAAGAAACTCAATTATTAAATGGATACATAAATCTCCACGTTTTTATTTAATATAAATACCATAAACACACTACATGTAATATTTGGGCCTTAATAGATTCATTATTATCTCATTATTGACGTTACAAATTAATACATTAATATTTTTTTGTGACTAAATATTGAACCATTCAATATATTATTTTTGATAATTCTCAGAGGATTATTACAGATTAA
The DNA here is from genome assembly GCA_963277665.1 of Viscum album. NCBI lineage: Eukaryota > Viridiplantae > Streptophyta > Magnoliopsida > Santalales > Viscaceae > Viscum > Viscum album. The sequence goes on along the minus strand of OY728157.1, from coordinate 2,051,718,074 downwards.
TGAGTTAGTTTTGGATTCCATGATTGATTAAGAATCCATTTTTATATCTGATTATTATTAAGCTATTATTAATGATTAATACATGTGATAAAAATATTTAGAATAAAAATTAATTTTAAACATTTAGAAATTAGAGTTTTAAATGATTCATATTGTGAGGATAATGGGGGAACCACCCTTGTGCATAAAATTAAGGATTCAATTTTTGTATAGAAAATATCATATGGTGGATGTTGTGAGGATATAAATTTTATAATTTTTAATTAAAATATTTAAAAAATATATATTTAATATTTTATTTTGGTGGATATTTTGAGTATTTTTTAAAAATTCAGTTAAAGATTAGACTAAGTGCTTTGTGGAGAGATAGTTTACAAATTGTTTAAAAATAACAAGTCAAGGGAATCAGCTCAATAACTAGAAGGTTCCATTTCATCCAAACATAATTAACCATGTATGTATAAATGAGGCATAGGACATGTATGAAATAGGAACAAGCATGTGTGTATATAGATCAATTCTTATATTGCATGGTAATGGTTAGAATCTTACATGAGGGGTGGCATAGGAGGCTATAAGCGACCATTACTACTGGTGAGACATGAACAAGCTATGGTATGCTGAAGCATATATTTAAATTAACCCCTAAAAGACAAAAACAATTGTGGGGCTCCCCCCAATCACATTTTTTTTATCTATTAACTAATGTGGAAAGATCACATGGGTGAAAATATTTTAAATTCAGCAAAATCATTGAGGTCTTATTCAATTGAAATTTGACATAGTGTATGTTTTATTTTTCTTTTCATCGGCTAACATTATTTCATCAGATGGATTGACCATGGAATACACATTGATGGTTAATTAATCCAGACTATGTGGATTTATCACATCATTAAACGTAATATTTGGATTAATTATTGTGAAATATCGTAATAAGGATATGATTGACAAACAAATCATAGAGAAACTATGTGGTGTAATAAACTCCATGAAGGACACTAAGATAACATGATGTGTAATAGACATCCTGATGAAAATAGAGCTACCAAAAATTAAGAAACCATCCATTAAAATGAAAATTTTTATTTGTCATGTGGTGTGACCATAAGGTGTATAAATACTGACATATGTGTACGGTGACCAGTCTAATGGCTACCATGATGTTTTGGGTGTTACATAATGGTAAAATTATGCTTGTATCAAGGATGAAAAATATTTATAATGGTAATATAAGGGTATCTCTATAATTCATTATGCTATGTAAGGGTGTCCAATTATATAATTTACAATCAACAGGTTTCATGAGTGTTACGTACTAAAATAGATCCCTATGTAAATGTAAATATAGTATGAAAAAACTTATGAAGGTTTCATCCCGTGTTTTTGATGAGATTATGATTCTTTGTAAACCCAACGAGAAAAAAATTCACCTTCTTATAAATACTATAAAATAATTTTCCATTCTTGTATATATGATGATTATCCACATTTAGATAATTTATTGAATAAAAACATTAAGACATATGTGGAAGAATATTTAATTATTTAGGATCAGTGGAAGATTAAAGATATAGTATTTATGTCACCTAGAGTTTTTAATATTAAAATTAATGATGATTTAATTTTTTAATAAAATGGTATTTTAGTTATATTTTAAGAGATGTTATTTAAGAAAATATATTTATAAAAACTATTGAGTTTCTATCGATGTAAATTATGATCAACCTAGAGATTTTATTTCCAAATAAGAATAATAAGATCCATAAAATAAATTTAATATATTAAATTTGAAATAATATCCACGAAATAATGAGAGTAATATTTAAAATATTATAATGCATAAAATTTTTAGACATGATAGTATTGGGTGAATATTGGTATCTTAACACTCAATATATCAAGGTGAAAGGTGGTGAGAAAAATATAGGAGACCTACAAGAGGAATAATTAACAGAATATATTTAGTATTCAAAGAATATAAAGTGAACCCAAACCACTCCAAATATATTGGTATATTTTATATCAAATTATTTTATAAAAAAACTGTTAATTTATAAGAATATGTTGAAAATGAATAGGATAACTGAAAAAGGGTTATCTAACAAACTAATAGAGAATTATAGCTTGGGTATCAAACCAGTTATGGCCATATGTGTCTATAGTATATAATATATATTGAGGTGTATATCTAATAAATCAAGGATTATGATTTTATATAAAAAATTTTAATCATGTTTTCGTTCTCTATTTCATTACTACTATATTCATGTTCCCTCTAATGATATAATAATAAACCTGAGATATAGACAATTATACAGATTTAATATCTTTGTTGATCGATCATTTTAAGGGATCAATTATTATAGATAATGGAATAATATTTTTCCTTATCTCTAATCATGTGTCTGTAAAGAGTGTGATTATACAACATTTTGATTTTTACCAAAAGCTAAATGAGCCACTATGACCTGGAAAAATTAAATAATTACAAAGTTTGAAAAAAAAAAATAAATGACATCTTAATGTTGTGATAAAGAATATTTTTACCAAGGTCATGATAGATAAAAAAATATGGAATTATTATAAAAATAAATAATAGATATGAATGAAATATTAATATAATATAATCCCAGTAACAATACTAGGGGATCTAATTCAAATACACAAATATTACTAATTAATGGACCATTGATGACTATTTTATAATGTTGAATGAGATTCGAAGTTATATCTGGGGTTTTTTAATGATTCTAGATTATTATATTACTATTAAAAAACGAATGAGGAATTATCTAGATAGGTTTGATTCAAAAATATAATCCTTGTAAGAAATATAGTATTTGAGATAATATGATTTTTTATAGCTACTCATATCTTATGATATGAGAAAGGCGCTAGCTTTCATTAAGAATTAAAATGTCCAAATTTATTTACATTCCATGAGAAAAAAACAATAAGTAATTGAATCAGGTGATTTTAGATATGAGTATTTGAAAATGACTTTAATAAATTTGTTTAATATAATTAAAAATGATTCAAAAATTTGATCTAAAAGGGAGAAAATGATGAGTAATGTGATGGAATTCGGATAGACTTAGATTCTTCTCCTATGATTATACAATAATTAATACATTAAATCATAATATGATGATTAACATGGAAAACATAAAATATAGAAAATTTATCATTAGAAAAAATCTATTCCAGTAAATGTCAATGTATTTTTTGAGAATTCATAATAATGTTGATTCATTATAATGTAGCACTTTAGTTGATGGGGTCAAATTCTAGTATATGTTTTAAATAGGATGTAATTCATAAATATGTAATCATTAATGGGAATAAACAATATATATGTTATTTATAATAAAATGGAATTTTAAAATTTTCATAAAATAACACATAAATGATGAAATTGATGATAATGGTAGGAAAAGACAATAAAAAGGTTTTCATTGTGACATGAGAGTTTGTATATAGGTAAGTGATATACATTGAAGAGATAAAATAATATAAATTAATTATAGAAGTGCATGGCAAGATGGTGGTTAATCATCCAGAGAAGCTACCTACAAATGAAGATGAGTTTTTTGAGACATAGAACATATGTATAAGAGTTAAATATTTGTTCAACAATGATAAAGGGGATTTCATGAATTTGGTGGATATTAATTGTGAATATTCATAAGATAAATAATAAATTATAATAGAAAAATTAAAATATGATACTAATTATTTTTAAAATATACCATTCATTTCTATCATTTTTGGTACGAAAAGAAAATCATATTATATATAAAAATGGAGATAAGAAGAAATATTCCACACCAAAAGAAGAAATAATTATTATATGTATATAAAATTTTATGACAAATGAAAAATTGTATTTGAATACATAAATATCAATAAATTCAAGATAGATTTATACTCAAATTTGACAGATAATATTCAGTGGGTTTTACTATTGTTATTGTAGGTAGGGACAAAATTAAAATTATTTTGGGTTTAATTTGTCATTTCATGGAAAGCGGTGAAGTTCAAAGTGGAGAAATGGTATAAAAATTTGAAAAATATATATAGAAAAAATTGTATGATTATGAATACACAAAATATATCCAATAAAATAGATTTTACTAATTAGATGAAGAGTTTGGAATATGTGGGAAAAATTAAAACTAATGAGTTCCCAATTTTATTACTTGGAGAGATTCCCTATGGTTCAAAAGGGAAAAAATCTAGATAAAAATAATTAATAATATTCTCCTAATGTGTCCATAAAGAAGTCATATGTGAAGCCCAAATAATCTAGTCAATATTATTAATATTTCATAATTATTTTTTATGACCAACTGTTTGAGGCCAAAAATAAAAATAAATTTAAAGATAATGATGATTCTAAAATAAATAATTTTTTTCCAGAATATGTGGTTGAGGCACATTAGAAGTCATCCATATGTGAAGAATTAAAAATGAAGAGTAAATGTGAAATATGTGATCAATATAGGCATGTTTAAAAATATTTCAAGATAATATCACAAGATCAAAAGTATTTTTTTGCAATAAAATAAATAATATTGTGAAGATATATCCATAGAATATGAGGATGGATGAATGTAGTAGACTACGGTGAGAGGAAACTCTAACCCATAGTATCATTTTTTAGCAATCAATGATATTTTTCATAATTCACTATAAATATTGTATATTTGGGATAATATGAAATGAATTGAAGAAGACACATAACACATCAAATCCTTGGACACCAAGGGAAAAAATCTCATATAATAATACTTTTGATAATTATTTATAATAGTGTGACAGTAAATGCAACCCCTAAGTGGGATCTTACATGAGGAGTGTAAATCCCAATTTGGAATTCTAGTGAATATAAAATTTCAGGGAAGCTTTTTAAATTTAATGAAATAGATATCATAGTCTCACTTTCATCACGTTTTTTTAATTATTTTATAAAATTATGGGTATTTTATGAAAAAATATGACAAACAGGGGACTTAAATAACATGAACAAGAAATGTTTTGATAAATGTTTTAGATTTTTATAGGTTACATGTTTCTTCTGAATGAATCTATGGTATAATCCCCAACTAATTTTAATTGATCTTTTTTAGCTTGTGTCATATATAAATAGTTTTTTATAAATAATATAGATCACCTTGGTTAAATATCAATTGTTTTCTTCACTATGATAACCGAAATATAAATAGATTAGAATAACTAAAGGCCCTTTGAAATATTAAAATCATTTTTCATTTAGCTAATTTTCAAACTCAATTTGTTACATTACTCAACTTCATTATCTAAGGATTTTCTTTTGTCTCATACTAATATCATTCATTAAATTTTTTTATGGGAATTTAATGGATAATTCCCAACTCTACTACACCTGAATAAATTATAAGGATGGTTTTTTAATTCAACTCAACCTTTTTAAAATTTTGATAAATAAGAGACATTATACACTTATGTCTCTTGTATATCCCACAATCATCCCCTAATTCATTAGAATATTTATCTTTTTTAAATTATTTTTGACCGTACTTATGGATTCAAAAATACATTTACTTATTATTATTTTTCATAAATATTGGATCCTTTATTATTTAATATTCCAACTGAATATTTTGATTTTTATCTAAAGATAAAACATCTCTATCTAGAAAGGTTGAAACTTTACGATAAACATTATTATGGAAATTTATCATTAACTTTTTCAAAATAATTGTGTCCATCATAGTGTCTCTAAATTCAATAATATTATTTATTATTTCATTAACACTTGTGTAATAATCATATATGGTTACCTAATTATCTATATTTATATATTCAATAATATTTTTATAATTTTTATTATTTTAATCCTTTATTTTATCATTTCCGTGAAATACAAAATCTAGATAGTCAATTTTTCCCTAGATTATTGATGACCCAAAACATGGGGATAAAAAAATTATGTACAATGAAAAGAGAATTTCACTACAAGACAGACCATGAAATTTCATGTTCCATTTTTCAATAAATGTTATAGGGTCATAATTTTCACTAGGTTTTACGCATTCACTTTCATAATCCAATACTTCCATGATAAGATATAAGATATATAGTATCATACAAATTTTATATCCATGAAATGCTTTCTATGAAATATAGAAATACCATTGTTATCATAGAGTTGATGTTTTTTCCTTCAAAAAATAGGTCAAATAGAGTGAACGCTTCTTTGATTAAACCTATGATACCCTGGAATGGGTAAACCACTAACAAGGGGGGTTTAATTAATTGGTTTCTTTTTCAACACCATTTTTATTTACCTTTACCCCTGAATGTTTTTAAGGTCTTGATTCACTGTTGAAATAAACTCACACTCACTTACATATAAAATAGTAACTAGGAGAGTAATGAAAACAAAATTTATTACGTTTAGTCCCTATGAGGGTACCATCGTCTTATCATACATTGGATGTATGAGTCTTATATTATAAAATATATTCAATTTATTACGTTTAGTCCCAATGAGGGTATCCTAAATAGATTAATTTTTTTTCCAACTATAGAAAAATGTAGATTTTCTTTTAGTACTTCTATAAATAAGGCTATATTTAAATCATAAGTATCATTCTTTGTAACGTAATCCATCTTATACATATATCATCTTGACATGAAACATCAAGTCACCTTAATTCATTGAGATTCTCATTTGAAATATTATATATTCTGGTGAATATATAGTGGGCTCTTAATTAATCATCATTTCTAAAAATAATCAATATAACTATAAATCAAGAAGATAACATTATGAATTATGATCATTTCCATTAATATAACAAAAATTCATCTGATAAAAGTAGGGAACATGTAGCCAATAATTTTAAAACTCCATATTACATCAATTCATCCATTAATATTCATTAGAACATATAATGTTATCATAACACTGCTATATCAAATCCTTTTATTGACATTAAATACAAAACCATAATAATTCTAGGGGTCATAAAATAGGCTAGTGTGGGTACATTATAATTATTTTTCCCCTTTTGAATTATAAAAAACACAATAAATAGACATTGGGTTCAATAGATGAGAGGGGAAGTGGATGATGGTAGAAAATTCCATCTATGTTATATCACCATGTGGGCTATAAATTGTTTATGTAAATGCATATATAAAAATAAATGAAGACTATGGGTTTCCCATCATTAAAATTGAGTAGTATATCCCATTCTGGGTAATCACCATGTCATTCAAGTTTTAATTAATAATATTCCAAACAATTCAATAACAGTCATTTAAAATTCTATTTGATAAGAAATATTAGTGTTCAAATAACTACTATGGAAATAAATTACTTCTTTATAATCATTGTATATCATCATGGACCATAATAATATTTTTTATTGGGTAGGCCTTTTTTATCTTGGGTAATTAAATTCACGACTCTTCGATCAACAACGTATGAATCATAAATGAATAATATTATTATGATCAGGTCTATTCAACCATTTCCTTATGTTAATAAATGTGTTAAATAATGAAAACTATTGATATGAATAATTTCATTTCATTGGGAATAACAATCACTATGCATCATCAACATGATCTAAGGTATTCATAGTATTATTTTCCAGATCAAAAAAATACCCTCTATTTTTTCATTCTATAATAGTGAGTTAAAACAATAGCATGAAGAAGATTTACATTATTACCCATTATTATTCAAGGAATATTTATTTACCCCCACTGACAAACCTAAAAATAATAATCCATATATGATGAATGGAATGTGGCCTTTGTTGATTGGTGTTTTCAAAGGCCCTCTAGGTCATCATATATCATTTTTTTCATAAAAAATTTTGAAATGAATTATATTGTAATTATTCTTAAATTTATGGATTTGATTCAAATTTTTATACACAATTTTTTTTAATAAGATGGTGCATCGGTCAAAGATCAAGAAACATTTTATTAAAAAATAAAGGTGAACAACATGAGTATGAAATAACTAGTCTTATTAAAATCATTATGTTGAAGATGAATAAGGTCAACTAGAATTTCGGCCTTCCATGTTAGGTAATGGTTGGTTCTTTTGTTAGAATGACCATCAACAACCATTTTCACTTTGTGAATGGTATTCATGGAAATGAAGTTAGTCCCAATAATAGAATAGAGGCAGTTTATCCAATGGGCAGTTAGAGTCCATACAAGATGCACCACACCCTCCCAAATAGCATAAACTATAGTGGTTGAGTCACTTTCAATCCAATGATAGTTCCAACCCTTTTTCTTGACAAAGCTGACAGTATGTATCACACTCATCATTTCCACCTCTAGAGACAAAGTTTTACCACCGCTACCAAAGAAGCACCAATGACACATACCAAGGTAGTCTCTGAAGATATCACCACATCCACTGGGTATGGGATTGCCTTTAGAATCAACATCCACATTGGCATTGATCCATCTTGGAAGCCGATTTTTTCAGAAAACCTCAATAGTGTGCCTTGGTTTAATGTAAAGCTCATCAATCTGAAGGCAATGAAGGATCTCAACGTCACCAACAATATTGTCACAATGAGCTATTTGTATCGAAACTGCATCCCTAATTGAAATGTTAATTCTCATTCGACCTACATTAATATTGAGTGAGTAATTGTTGTGAAGAATAAAATTTCTATCATAGCAGATCAGATGGTGATTTTTTTCAACATCAATGAGAAGGAGGTTCCTGATTTGTTGCGAGAGTTGAAGTTCCACAAATCATTTTAATTGCAAGATGATATTATCAATGAGAATCCATCTGTAGTGCAGAATATCAGCAATATAATTCTATAGAGTAGAATAAGTAGCACAAGATAAGAATAGATGGTTCATATCTTCTCTATGCTAAAGATAGAAGGATCACCTAGAGCAAAGATGGACCCCAAAAGACTAAAGGCAGACCTCAGTGGGGGCACAATTATAGGTGAGAAACCAAACTTGTTTAAATCATGAGGGATTAATTGAGGGCTTATAAAACAATTTAGGAAACAAAAATCATGATCATAATTTGAAAAATTGTTTTTATAGAAACTTTTAGAATCAATAATATGATTGTGATTAACATTGCAAAAATGAAAATCCTTTGAATTCTTGAAGGTGTCATTATCAAACACATGAACGATGTCATCTGGAAAATTGAAGAAACAATACTTCATTGGGTTCAAACCTCTGATTCACAAACATATAATTTTTCTAATCAACATTATCCAAGTGAATATTCTTGTTTCACGGTAAATTAAACTAATAGTCCAATAGCTCCAGTGGTTATTCCTTATAATATTTATCATCTTAAGATTTTATTATATCAGAGATTAGTACATGTGATGGTTTTAGTTTTGATGTCCTTATAACTAATACATGGAACACATCTTGAACTTCTAAGAGGATCAATGGATATATTACAAGATATTTTGTATTCCTAACCTGATCAGTGACTACAAAGGGTTTAATATATCTAATGTTAATTATTATATTATTTCTAAATATCTTATAACACTTCCTCGGAGAAATGTAAAGGAGTAAATTATCTCAATATTCAAACTCTAATTATCAATGATGACTATTGACACCACTATTATTTATACTCTGTGCTATGTTAATATATTATTAGTTAGATTTAATATTCACTAAAATTGTATTTTGAGTATTGAATTAGGTTGAGATTTATTTTAATCAATTTGATTTGTCATATGATTAATTTATTTTCAACATTCATGTACTTGATATAATTGTTTGACATGCATAAGGAATTTTCCAATTCTGTTGAGTCAATTACCTAGGTTTTTTTCTCTCATTTTCTATATTTATAAAGTTATATCAAATATTCTATAGGTTATTTATCAAGGTAATTTTTATAAAAATCATTTTTCCTCTATTTAAAAAAAACACGAGTATAATTACAGCCTCATATTTCTATTTTAACCTTCAAATCAAATTTCATAATATATTCATATCTACTATAGTCCATTATTGTTAATTCCTTATAAAAATAAGGTTATATTATGTTGTGTTCATAGGCATGGTAGGTTCACTAATATGACTTGAATCAAATAACTATATTATTGATTTTGTAATATATCACACAATTTCACTTGTCAGGGGTATTAATATCACTACTAAACTAATACACATTGAGTAATGAATCAATAAAAAAGACACAAAATATACAGTTTTTAATACTCAAAAAAGAGTAGTTAATCCTTAGAATGATCTTCCCCCCACATGATACCATTCTATCAACTAGAATCCATCTTATGGATATAAAAGTAAGGAATATCTATAAAACTATGAAAATTGATATTCAACAATGTTGTCTCCCAACATAAGAAGAATAATTTTCCACCGTGATATAATTTATAAAATATTTTCTTGAAATTTTGACAAAAGGATTATCTATATTCAAATAATGATTGTCTCAAGATAATATTATAGTCATATCACACTTATTTATTATTCATAACATGTGTGGACAGGTTCCTCATTGCTACACATCATACTAATAATGATAACACATAAATGTTTGTGTTCTTCTATATCATTTTCAATTACTACATTCACTTCCGTAATATAATCTTCCTATGTGAAGATAATTTCACAACACAATTATTCATAGAGAATTTATTAAATTATCCTCATGATAATACTCTATCTCCATTTACACAATAAACATGATAATTTATTTTTTATCTTATCACTATTGTACATATAACAAAATATCTTTTCGTTCCATGAAAGTCCCATATTAATATTCTATAATTGAAAAAACTACTGATTCACATTTAAATTTAAATTTCTAATTCATATTTGAACAACCGAAATTATTCATATGATTCTATAACATCCCATAAAATCCTTATTCTATTGTTTTATTCATTAGATCTGTTTTAGTGGACTCTGATTTCCTTCACACCATGATTGGATGTTGTGTCGAGAGGTCAAGGGGCTTTCTAGAAATAAAAAATATATTCTTCTCCCATCATGGAACAATATAATTCTTCATGACAAAAAACAATTATTAACTAATAAAAATATAAATATTAATATACATTAATTTTACATTTTGTGAGGATCCTCTTCCATTCTCCATGTTCATGGTTCATGGTATAATATAATTTCACGAACATGCTATAATTTCTCATACATCATATACCATAAATTTAATTTTTTGATGATTAATCTATATAACATCATGTTAAATATAATTTTAAATATAATTATTTTGATCTAAAAAAAGTTTCAATTTTTTTACAAAAATATCATATAATTTGTTCACATCCTTGTAAATGTCTAGAGAACTCATATTTTTTATATGTCTAGAATCATATAAATCAGATAATAAACTCGTGGATAACATAAATATATTATATATCACCTACAATTTATAAAATATTATTCATAAACTTTGTATTGAATACTTTTTTGAAATATCAAATTCAAAAAATACCTTATTAATTATTTATATATTTATTAAGATATTATAAAAATCATACAAATCCTAGGAATAACGTTCTATCCCAAAGAAACCTTTGCCTTTTATATATTTATATTACTCTATAATAAAATATATTACATATTATAAGAAAATTTTACATATAATAAGATATATTACATGTCACCTTATTCTCAATTATTTTTTATTTTAGATGTATCCTACTATAGAAAATATTACATAATATATTAAATATATGAAACTGAACAAGGTAACATCTTCATTTTTCCAAATTCATACAATATAATAATATTATGTATCAAATTTATGACGCTCCAAGGGATTATGAAAAATTTATGATCATTATAAATTATTTTATATATTGGACCAAAAAATTCAATGTAATCTAGACATGGGGAACAATTTCAATTACTCATCCAAAATATAAAAATCTTGAATATTTTTTATGTCCTATTACCTTGGAAATTTTTCATCCTATGTGAATACAAAAACCTTAAATAAATTATTATGTAGGTATAATTTGTAGATTATTCTACATAACATCAAAAACACATCCAAATAACATTAAAAATCATTAAAAATCCTTAAACATCTAAAAATACTTTATCTCCATTAAAAACTATTTTATGTGAGTTATCCTATGATTTATGTATTAAAAAAATCCAACACTAAATAAATACTCCAAAACTTATCTTAATACTATTCTCTAAATAAATACCATGTGCTAGAGGAAATGTATCCTACTCTAAATATGAAAAAACATTCTCTTGGTCTTGTCAATCTCTCTATGGTCACAATCATATCTTTATCTCACCTAATTTTTAATGTTCCAAGAATGTATACAAATCATCTATTTAAATTAATAATCTTCCTCTTTGGTTTCTTATCAACCGATTGATCAAAATCACTCAAAAATTAACCAAACTTATCAATAGTTATTTATTCAATAATTATATGCTAATATAATAAAAATAAATTTAGTAAAATAAAATTTTTTATAATAGAATCATATTGTCCATAAAATTGACTTGTGTTCTTCATTGACACTAAAACTAATTTATATTAGTACCTCATGATATGAACAAAGAATCCAATATAATTTCACATCCACATCTCAAAAGTGTCCCTTCAACCAGTGTGTAGAAAGAACCACAAAAACATGTTCACGATAAATATTAAATCAGTTCACATGAAAAATTAAAATCATAACCATTTTAGAAACATTCTTTATATACATCATCCCCCTAAATATAATATCTCTACCACATTTGGTACAATACAAATCAATGGATTATCATATATATTAATTTAATACCTCCTTTAAAACACGTATACTAATAAACATAAAAAGGTTTTTCTTCTTTATTTTTCCCCCATTACAAAAATATCCCATGAGTAACCAAAATAGGCGACATTTTCATTATAAATTATTCATTCAAAATTGAATTAATACTTTTATTATTTAAACTCGTGTTCATTGAATTTAAATACCAATTTTATTGAAAAATAGTTTGATAAGTAATTTTTTTAAGTCACATTTTATGTTTGTAGAAATATACTTTTTAATTAATTTGGTGATATTAAATGCAAATGATTTCTTATTCTTACTAACCCTTTACTTAATAAATTTCATAATATTGACACTACTATACTGAAAGAAAAGTAGATTTACCTTCACCCATAGTCTGATATCTTCTTATTAATATCAAAACCATAACCATTTTTTTATATGTACATGTTATTATACCTATTTTGTAGTCAAAAATATCCAATTGAATCCTAATAGATTCTTTTTTCTTCTGATGGGGCATATAAATCTTCATTATTTTATTTTATTTTTATCCATATAGTTTATTTTAGGATCTTATTATTGTAATTACTAATAATTTACGATATTGAGGTAATATCCAATGTCATGATAATTTCAATAACAAATCTCACCCACATGATTCAATTATTCAAAAATTGTTTTTTAAATTATCAAATTATTTTTGATTAGAATTCTTCATTTAATTTTTTTATGTGTTGTTTCCCATATATATGTGACTTTTATCACTGTTTGTGGATTAAATTTTTCATCATATAGACTACAAATTTATTATCATATTCCGGAATCCTCCATTGAACTACCATTTACTATAAAGGGATAATTAAAATAAAACTATTCCCTAAAGAAAACATCAGGGACCAAAAATTTTAAAAAAAATAAGATGGAGTTTTACAAAGTCAAAAAACTGCATACTCTCAAATAACACTGATGAGTCTAATTAAAAGTTACTTTCCCCATTTCAAAATCCCATATTATCAAGTAAATAAAAAATGACATTACCCTAAAGAATGTTTTTGGACACCATTACATTAATCTTCCATCAATACTCCATGAATTCCATCCAAACTGTGGAGAGACACAATGAATGGGAATAAGAATAAAGCTTTATAAAATGAATAGAAAATTGTTATTTCAGATCCATTTAGTGAGTATTGAAATAATTAAATTTATCAATTTGAATTTCCATAGTGACACTCACCTTTTTAGCTTTATAGGAATCGACAATAATATATTCCTTGGAAAAATAATAAATGCACCACCTTTAGAGTCTATAAAAAACCCCCAAGTCCTGAAAGACTTGGATTTCCATTTTATGCACCATCTATATTGACTACGATCAAATTACAAATCAATTTCTTATAAATCATAGGAATATAATCTTTATAAATTTTTATGTTACCTTTAACTCTAAAATTATTATGAATAGAATGGCCCTATATGGGGATTCCACTAATCCCATTATTTTTTAGTGGAGCAACATGATCATCTATCAAGATGTTGTCAGTAATAGTGTACATGTCAATAAAATGAAGATTACATCAGGCGGTATTTCAGTTTCATAAGATCTGGTGAATACCATTAGCAACTATTGCCCGAAACATATTCTGATGTTGAGAGAAACATTTCTAAATTGTACATCAATGTAAGATCCAAAAAACTATCAGTAGTGAAATATTCAACTTCTAATTAGGAAAAAATAATGCACCATATCACTCTATCATAAGTGACATAAGTGAAATCATGGTCAATATATTCTTTCATAGCCCATCATATGATACACATAGAGAAAAGAAAAAATCCTCATTTCATTAGGATAGTGTTTGTGGGTATTTTATCATAATCAATCTGCTATATAAGAATTAAAAAAGATAGGATAACCACTTATTTAATAAAAGTATTCAGATATTAATCCATTTTAGTTGGGACACCCATATAGTAACTATGATACAACCTGCAAGTAAGTGTCCCATTAAGATTAGGAATCCAAACAGTTGTATTAGATTTAGGAAATAAATTGTTGGATTGAATGGGATCCTTAACTGTTTATGATAGCTGATCCAGGGGTTGTAATATATTTTCATAGATTGTGAGAAATGAATCATATATTCTAGATTGAGAGGGTTAAGACTATGGAATGGAATTCAATTCAACCATCAAGAATTTGATATTTTAGTTAATGGAATCATGATGGTGACTCTTCTTCATAATCTATAAGTAAATTATTTCTATGCAAGAAATATTTGAATATATAATATTATCATTTTTTCCATTTCTAATCATATTTTTGAATATTGGTTCATTAATCCATTAAAACTTGTATTCAATATCTTGAAATAAAATTAACACTAGGTAGAATCATTAAAAAAAATGAAATTAATTATACCAATGTTACCCTTTAGTAATGATATAAAACATGTTTTCAATTTAAAAATGATATTATTATTTTCTTGAACACATCTACCCCAAATTAAGTTTCAAAAAAAATTAATTCATATTCTTAGTAAAATATTTATGTTGGTTTTTACTATAAATGAGTAAACCGATATAGGAATGGAAATCCCTTTGACAATGTAGATTCTCCCACAAAGAGAAATATTCTTCCCCTTCCATGAATAATGTTTCACCCTCACACAATTAATAAAAACACTAATTTGGACAACATTAGTCCTACCCCAAAAGAGTGGGACACCCAAATAAGTGAAAATAATATTGTCCCTAAAAATCCATATCATATTCCTAAAGTGAATTTTATTTTGAAAGATGAATTTATAGGTGACGAAAATTATGGATTTGTCCCAGAAAATGTGTTTATTTTAGAGGTATCCATAATGATCAATAAAAACATTCCATAACTCAATTTGTTTTTCATTCCTCTCTAATAGAAAAGTATTAAATCATCAGTATAGAATAAATGAGTAATTTCCATTAATCTGGTATAATCTGCTATTTTCATGAGACTTCCATGCTCTATCATATCAAAAATAAATATGCTTAAAAATCCTTATAAATGGAAAAAACTACAGGTATAATAAAATTATCCAATAAAATGATCCTCAATTACACCAATTAAATATTAATCTTATCATTGGTGAGTAATACTTTTATATCCACAAGACATAGGAGAAACATATCATGCTACTCCTGTAATTTAGAATTATTATATTCATCCAGAATGGCTGTATTCTTTAATATTATATTCTATTTCTCTAACTTGTTAACCATAGATGTTCTCTTCTTTAGTTCTTTCTCCAATATGAACTAACTATTAGTTTTATTTACATATTCTTCATTTAATAATTAATCTTCATTGTTCTCTAATTATTATATAATTGTTGACTCTCTAACATCAACTAATGAAATGAATGTCAGGTCTATATTAATACATGGGGAACATCTCGTCTCAATATCATCAAATGATAATTCATACTTCTAAAAAAGATACTTCGTTTAATAAGTGAATATTTTTTTATCTTCATGAATACACAACTCTTATGAAAATCATGGAATTATTCTTCAATAATTTAAAAGAATAATTGTCTTTATTTTCAATTTTATATTTATTTAGCTTTGGATATTTGAAAACAAAAATCCCAATCCAAACATATATTAAAGTGGTTTAATGAAACATAACACAAAACTAATCATTTCTGATTCATTAATATATTGTGTTGAGTGAATTTTTTTTTGTAAATATCCATATCAATATATTAATTTGAATATTAAATTCATACTTCATATTCATTGTATATACCCGGAAATTCCATGTAATTTTTTTAAATTATATGGTAATTTTATGAGTCCACAAAAATTGACGGCGCGTGATTCTGAGGCAAGCTGTGTAAGAAATGAATTTCTGAACATTTTTTCTGGTAGGTTTTCTAGTGGTTTTTCCTAAATTATGATCTGATCCTTGTAATTGAAATATAATGGAACTATTAAACTCATAGTGCCCTAATTCATTTAAGGATACCTTCACCTCTACCGCAGTAGTTCGAGGGTGGACGTTAGTTATTTACTTTTTCATGAAAGAATAAAATAAAATAAAATGGTGTTCCATTTTATTTTTAATTTATTTAGAAACTCACATTTGGATGTTTCATAGGTGGGGACCAACTAACCTAAACATCCCATTAGAGGTTATGGTCGTGGGGACCACCTGAGACAAAATACCCTTGAACACCCCTCATTATGGTGAAAACCACCTCAACTCCCTACATTAATTATGCCAACTCTCCCATTTAATTAATTAATCCAACTCTCCTATAAATAGTTATGCTAACCAATTTTGATTCAATTACAAATTAAACAGTATATTCTATTATATTGGATACCTTTTTATTTTGGTGGGTTGGGTGAAAATAATCATTGTCAAAGGTGGGAGCTTGGGGGAATTTGGAGAAACGAATCCTCCAAAGAAGAATACCAATGAAGAACTCCACTCCTTCGATGAACCTTTCTAAAAACACTATTGAAGGATCTATAATGAAGAATAAAACAATGATCAAGGAAATTAATTCTTCATCAACTTCATATTTTTATCTCCTCACCGATGTTGTTGGAGGATTCTTGTTGCGGGATTAGAAAATGCCAAACCATCTCAACCGCAGACAATGTTCAACTGAATCATTGAGGTAGGGGTGTGTTTAAAATTGATCAATGATGATTCCCTCTCACATTGAATCATTTTATATGAGTCGTATGCTACCACTCTAATGTAGAGAGTGTGGTCCGAACAATCATGGCCTGAACCATCCACCGTTCTTCAGTATTGTGGGTTCCTCACGATGGTGACGGCGACTGATGGCAGCAGTTGGCACCAGTTGTACTCGAGAATCACAAAGAAAGCAATGAATTAATGGAGGCTAGTCAGGCCGGCCACTGGCTAAGCCATGACACCCCACCCCCTGCAGTGTTCTGCTGCCCATAGCCTTTGTGCCCCATGGCCCTTCACTACCATGCGGCCTCCCCTGTCGCCCCACTGCACTACCACCTGACGGCTTCCACCGTCCGCGGTCACCGCCACCTCCAGCCTCACTGAGCCGACCTGCAGCAACAGCGCCTCCCTGCGGCCTCGCAACACCACCCAGTGGCTTTCTGTGTTGTCTTACTGCCACACAGACCTTCTCGGCTCCTCATGGCCTGGCGATCACCCGCGCCCTCCGTGGCCCCGACGCGGTCCCTCGCGACCCTCTATGGCCCTCGCGGCCTATCAGACCGCCCAGCGCGAGCTGGGCCATACCCAGTGGGACGGGCCAGACCCAGCGGGTCGATCCAAGTTGACACAAAACGGGTAGGTCCAGAATGGGTCGGGATGGGTCAGTCAGACCAGACTCGGACCCACTTCGACACATTTAGGCTCTTTTGGCCATAACATTGGAAACAGGGGTCCGTTTGAAGAACTGTCTGCGGCGCTAGAA
The DNA here is from genome assembly GCA_963277665.1 of Viscum album. Classification (NCBI taxonomy): domain Eukaryota; kingdom Viridiplantae; phylum Streptophyta; class Magnoliopsida; order Santalales; family Viscaceae; genus Viscum; species Viscum album. The sequence continues at coordinate 2,051,699,818 of OY728157.1, read as the reverse complement.
ACCTTGGATCAATATGGTCCCATTTTTATATCCCACTAACGATTTGGATAATTTTGAGTAATGGTCGAGAGGGATCAATAAAGAATCAAACCGGGCCCTTACGATAAAAAATCTAATAACTTACAGATTGGGTGTCTGATAGACGCATCGTCTGTTGCGTTGAGAACACTATGGAATGGAAGTCCTTTTGATAATACATCGTGGGACTTCATGGAAGATGGAGTATAGACATGTGGATTATGGAGCTGACCCTCTCGGAGACAAGTGAGTGTAGTGCGGGAACCCTGTAGCAGCTCGTTACTTGAGAAAGAGATCCTTCATGGGTATTCGATTGAGGGTCCCACATGGAACCTCCCTATGATTCCATGAAAGACTACTCCAACGATCCTATGTGGGTCAGCACTGAGTGATCCTGTGTGGGTATGCACCTATTGATCATGTGTGGGTCAGCACTGAGAGATCATGTGTGGGTCAGCTCTGAGCAATCATGTGTGTGTCACCACCGAGCGATCCTGTGCGTGTCAATATCTAGAGATCCTTCGTGGGTCTTCCTCTTAACAGAGTAAGATGATTCATTCGTTACATATAATCATCTCTTCTTCTGTACCTACGTAATACTGGGGGAGAGCTGAGTCAGTACCTTTGTGGTATTCATCTGTGTGGCGTACCTGTGTGATAATTACCTTTGTGGTGTTCCATCCTTTTTGGAACAGTTGAGATATGGGTATTTCAGATGGACTCTTTGTTTCCTCGTGTTTGATATTGGTATACATGATAACATAGGTATATGTATGGGCATATACATATGTGGGGTTTTTAGTTTATTTCAAGAATTGGGGTTTGTCCTTTGTGGGGTTTGTGCGACCTTGAGGGTCTCGGGGTCCCTACTAAGTTTAGTTATACACACCCCAACATGGGATATGCCCTAACATCGTTGTGTTTGGTGCAGAATATGGAAAACGATGACTGAGGACAACATTACCAGGACTAGAGGTAGCTCGGAGGTGGACTGTAGATGTGCAACACTGTATAAACGATCGATCGAGAGATGTACCTACCATTCATGTAGGATCCTTAGCGGGTGTTCACTAGAGTTTTTCCAGTTTACTTTTACTTTCAGTTTCATATAATTTCCAATAGGGCTTGTATTCTAGCTCCTTTTACTTATTACACGCACTCTTTTTAATATTCAGTTTACTTGAGTTCGTATCGTGATGTGTACTTGGTTGCGTGTGCATACTGGTTAGAAATTAAATGCCTTCCCTCTTTTAGGGAATAAGCCTTCAGTGCTTGTCGCCATACCCTAGCATATGGAAGGCGGTCTTGGGGGAGTCACGGCACAGACCCCGGGGGACGGGTCATGAAAAATTGGTATTAGAGGAGTCGGTTCTACTTTATAACATAGGACTCTGATCTTTTTAACAGAAATTGTTTTAAGTGTAGATAGTGTGGTTATCAGTTTAGGGAATCTAGTTTTGCTGCATCATCTGACATATCCATACACCTGGACCACGAATTCTAATTTCTGACTCATTGCATGAAATCAATGATTGCGTCCATGTTTTAAAGATTTTTCTTTGTGATCTGTTTGAGTTATCTCACCAGGAATAACTTATTGATTGTGGTGCAACAGTTTCTGTTTAGGATGCCTCCATGTAGACATCCAGCTAGGAATCTGAGAGTAGTACACACTGATAGTGCATGGTGATTTACTGTGTTTCAAGAGTTCTAGTGCCATATTCCACCAAGGTTCAGGGGAGAGATGGACCCACAGGTAGCTGAGGAATGGTCGGAGGCCGTAGTGAGAGTTTTCTGACTGGTAGGAACACAAGTTGATCTCATGGTGATCCTAGCCACCAGCCTTCTATATGAATCGGCTGGATGATGGTCTATCATGATGCTCATTGTTCACAATGAGTTGATGTTTCATTGGGAAAACATCGAGAGCATGTTCGGTTAGAGTTTGTACCAGCGACTCTTTGTACAGTGCTCATACAGGATATACTTCATTTGCAACAGGGAAGCATGATTGTGGCTCAGTACTCATCGAGGTTCCATGTCCTCTCACGCTACTCCACAGATATGGTGTGTGGCCCATTAATCATGACCCAGACCTTCGACCAGGGACTCAGGTGGGATATCAGGGCCTCAATGATTTCTCCTAACATTCTGATGCTGGTGGGGGTGTTAGAGAGAGCCCTCTAAGTAGAGAGTTTCCTTGATGAGCACACGCCCTCTCTGAGGCCCACCACCAGTCATCATGCAGCGGAGTCTTCTATAGATGGCAGCAGACAGATGACACAGAGGTCCATGAGGACCAGACCAACAGGTGGACGACTGTATTATTCAAGGTCGGTTGTGCAGTTCACCCGAGACAGAACCAATCATGTGAGGAGTGAGCAATATTACGCATGCAGCGGGCATGGTCACAAGGCCCATGACTGTCTGAGCCGCCGTATGGATGATCCGTAGATAGTCAAGGGACTGCCCAGGCAGAGACAGATATTTGACCAAGGACGTCAGTAAGGAGCAGGCAAATGTGGAAGAGGTACTAGATGTGCAGCTGGCGATGGTACACATTTCAAGATATTACCGCCACTACCAGAATGTGGTCCACCCTGACTAGAGAGAGAAGGATGATAGGGGCGATCGTAGCTCCAGGTAGCAGAGTCTTATGATCATAGTGCTCGAGAGATGATATGAGGTACGATATGTGTCTACTCCACCTTAGTTTCAGTACTTATAGACACAGGTTATAGTCATTATTTTATTTACTCTTCACTCATTTGAATCAAAGATATTCAGACAGAGCAATTGGCTCGAGACTTACGGATAGAGACTTTTATTAAAGCGGATTTGACGATTATTCACGGTTGCCGGCAGCGCCAGCTTACTATAGGAGGAGAGAGCTTCGGCTGGGATATCCTTGTAGCGGTGTCGAAGCCTTACGTTGTCATCTTGGGTATGGACTGGTTATCTACAATCCATGCTCAAATTGACTATATTAGGCACAATGTGTTGTGTGTCTGCACGGAAGGGACCAGGTTTTCCTTTACCGGTGACATGGGAGCCTTTGCATCATATTATGGACTTATTCAGAGGAGAGTGCAGCAGATTACTCATCAATTGGTTAGCCTTACCTTCGGAGCAGTTGATTCTGAGAGTCTGAGATATCCTATAGTGGTGGATCAGTATGTCGATGTCTTCCCAAATGATGTTTCGAGTATACCTCCTCCTTGATAGGTGGACTTTTAGATTGAAATGTATATCGGGACAACACCGATATCTACACTAGCATATCGGCTGGCTCCCAAGTAGCTTCGTCAGCTGTAGGTAAAGGTAGAGGACTTGCAGGGGAAGGGATTCATCTGGCCAAGTGTTTCTCCATTGGAAGCCCCGATTTTGTTGTCCAATAAGGTGGATAGGAGCTTATGACTTTGTGTTTTCTATTGGAACCTGAACCAGGTGACCGTGAAGAATAAGTACCCACTCCTGCTGATTGAAGACCTTTTTGATCAGCTGAAGAGAGCACGGTGGTTCTCGAAGATAGACATCAGATCAGGTTATCCCCACCTCAGAATATGAGACGAGGATGTGCAGATGACGGCATTTAGATATCGTTATGGCCTCTATAAGTTATTGGTTATGTCTTTAGGCGTGACCAACACTCCATTAGTGTTCATGGGACTCATGAACATGATCTTGAAGCAATACATTGATCACATTTTAGTAGTCTTCATCAACAATATCCTGATCTACTAAACTACCGAGGAGGATCATGCTTATCATTTGCAGATAGATCTGGACACACTCCGAAAGAACCAGATTTATGGTAAGATCATGAAGTGCCAGTTCTGGATCTGAGATGTTCACTTTCTAGGACGTATCTTATCAAAGGCTAGAGTTGCATTGGAACTATCTAAGACTGATGTGGTACTTTCTTGGGATCCACCCAAGAGTGTGGCAGAGGTAGGAAGTTTCCTATGTTTGGTTGGATACTACTATATATTTGTGCCAGACTTCTATAGAGTTGTAGTTCCACATTCAGCAATGACGAAGAATAGGAAACCCTTTGTGTAGACGGGGATATGCCGGCAGTGTTTTCAAGAGCTGAGGAAGAGACTAACAAGTGCCCCCACCTTGAGGCTTCTAGAGGAGAGCGTAGGGTACGTAGTCTACTATGACGCATTAGGGAAGAGGCTCGGATGAGTCCTAATGCCGGAGCGAGTAGTGATCACCTATAGTTCTTGATAGATAAGACAACATGAGAAAAACTATGCTACCCTTGACCTGTAGTTAGTAGCAGTGGTCCTCGACATGAAGATGTGGTGACATTACATGATGGGTGAGTATATTACAATGTATTCGGATCAAAAGAGTCTCAGGTATATCATTTCCCAGAAGGACCTAAACCTGAGACAACAGCATTGGCTTGAGTTCCTCTAGGACTTTGACTTAGAGATATTCTATACTACTGGGAAGGGGAATGTTGTAGTATATGATCTCAGTAGGAGGTCAGGTATAATGCAGTTAGGCAAGGCAACAGAGCAGCTAGCCGCTTTCCAGATATACTTTGTGGATCGGGATGGAGCTTCTTTTCTTCAGTTTCATACATTCACTCCCCCGTGTGTTTAGTGAGTCTGGGAGGTGAGGAATATGGATGCTGAATGTGAGGCTTGACATGCTACGATATCCATAGGATAGGCACCTGATGGATTTTTTGAAGGTGGGGAGCACGTCATCCTCCTCAGGGGACATACCATGGTACCAGTGTCCATTCGGGTGGAAGTGTTGAGAAAGTTCCACACATCCCCACTATTGGTAAATCCATGGGTGGAAAAGATGACCCAATATCTCCAACGATAGTAATGGTGGCCGAAAATGAAGAAAAAATTAGACAATCTTGTCACTCGAGGCCTCACCTTCCAGCAAGTGAAGGTGGGTCATCAGGTACCAACATGCTTAGTTCAGCCTTTAGAGGTCCCCGAGTGGATGTGGGAAGGTATATCCATGGACTTCATGAGATGACTTATATGTACATCCAGACGTCGTGATTCCATCTGGGTGATTTTCGACTAACTTACCAAGTCGTCCCACTTCCTACCGACACGAGAGTATGGTTTTGTAGAGAGATTGGTATGCCTCTATGTGTAGAAGATTGTGCGGCTACATGGAGTAACGTCGACGATTGTCTCCGATCATGATGCACGTTTTACTTCTCAGCTATGGAAGGGGTTGCCAGAGACTTTTAGGACACAAATTAATTTGAGAACCACCTTCCATCCTCATACGGAAGGTCAAACTGAGCAGACCATTCAGACCCTTGACAACATGATGTGTGCTTGAATCCTCAACTTTGGTCGCAGTATAAAGGATCACTTGCCTTTGGTGGAGTTTTCGAACAACAACGGCTATCACTCCACCATTCGGATAGAATATTTTGAGGCATTATATGTGCGACCGTGCAGATCACCATTGTGCTGGATTGTCCTAGGGGAGTCAGCACTAGGGGGACAAGATATTGTACGTGCTACCAAAAAGAAGATGCAAATCATTCAGTAGTAGATAAAAACTACACAGAGTAGGCCAAAATTCCATTCCAACAAGAGACGGAGACCTCTAGTGATCATGGACGGAGACCACGTCTTTCTATGGGTCTCACCTCGACGAAGATTGTAGATATTTAGCTGAGGCAGAAATATATCTCTGAGGTTCATCAGACACTTTCATGTCCACAATAGATTTGAAGAGGTGGCTTACCGCGTAGCTCTTCCACCATAGTTTCACCGAGAGAAAAATTTCATCAACGTATCCCAGTTGAGGAGATACGTGCATGACCCTTTGAACTTCACCGACCATGGTGAGCTGGATGTCGACAATGGGGAAACTTTTAGGGAGGTTCCGTTAGAGATTGAGGATCGTTAGGAGCGGGTTATTCATGGGTGGATGATACCACTGGTGCGCATTCGTTGAAATCACGGGATCCTCTAGAAGAGTACATGGGAGAAGGAGGCTCATATTCATGCTAAGTACCCCCACATGTTTTCCAAGATTTGTGATGTGGCTTTCGGGGACATAGAGCCCTAAGGTTGGGAGAATGTAGAGACCTGAAAATTCCATGTAATTTTTTTTAATTATATAAAAATTTGATGAGTCCATGAAAATTTAAGGTTCATTTTTCCAAGGGCTGGTGTCCTTGGAATGAATTTCTGACCTTTTTTCGGGTATGTTCAGTAAATGCGCGATCGGGTTTTTCTATCATTTGAACTGGTGATCCGAATTGAAATCTGAGGGAACCGTTGCACTCGCAACACCGGTATTTGATTATGGAGACCTTCATCTCGACCACGGTAGGCCGAGGGTGGATGTTAGTTTTTCGCATTTTTTGTGAAAGAATGAAATAAAATAAACTGTTATAATTTTTTTATTTTATATTATTTGGAAACTCCCATATGGATGTTTCATAGGTGGGGACCACCTAAACTAAACCTCCCATGAGAGGTTATGGTGGTGGGGACCACCCGAGAAAAAAAATCTTCTTTAACACCTATCATTATAAATAAAAACCTCTCAACTCCCTACATTAATTATGCTAAATCTCCCATTTAATTAATTAAACCAACTCTCCTCTAATTAATTAAGCTAACCTATTTTTTTCCTTTTGGAAATTAAACAACATATTATATTATATTAGCTTCCTTTTCTTTATGGTGTGTTGGGTAAAATAATCATTGACAATGGTGGGAGCTTGGGAGAACATGGAAAAACTCATCCTCTAATGACGAATGAACCAACAACTGAGGAAACACCATCATCACCGACTTCATCAATTCCTATCCACACTGACGTAGTTAATGGAGACATGTTGCGTGATCGAAAAATGTCAAACCATCTCGACCATAGACAATCTTCAACTGAATTATCGAGTAAGGGGTGAGATTAAAATTGATCAATGATAATTTCCTCTCGTATTGAATAAATTTTCCTTGAGTCGTATGCTAACACTCTAAATCAAAGAGTGTGAGACAAACAAACATGGACTGAACCTCCAATGTTCTTCACTATTGTGTGTTCCTCACGATAGTGACGGCGACCGGTGATGGCAGTTGGAACTGGTAAAACTCGATAAGAGTGATGAATCCGATAAACGAATGGAAACCAACCAAGAAGGCCGCCAGCATAGGCATGATGCCTCGTCGCCCCGCGGAGTTCCCCCACCACACGGCCTCTGCCATCCGCGGTCCCTCTGCCCGCGGCCTCTGCGACCTGCGGTTCTTCGGCACCCCGTGGCCTACCAGGCCACCCCGTGGCACCGCCACACACTGAATCTTCCATCTGTGGCCGCCTCCACATGCGGCCTCCGCACGTTGCACTACGGCCCCTCCGCATACAGCCCCACGGCGCAGCACTGTGGCCCCCGCGCCGCCCGGCGACCTCAAGACCCTCTCTATCCTTGCGGCTACCCACGACCTCTACGGCCCCCAAGAATCCCCTTATGACCCTCTGTGGCCCTCGCGGTCTACTGGACCACCCAGCATAGGCCGCTCTGGACTGAGCGGGTAGGGCCGCTCTGTGGGACGGTTTGTTCTGACCTGTTTGGACCAGACTCAGACCTAATTCAACCCATTTACGCTATTTTGGCCATAACATTGGTACCAGGAATCCGTTCGATGAAACTTCTACATCTCTAGAAACAATGGAGGAATATTTTCAATTTGGTATACTCCACTGAATATTCGGATAATGTTACGGAATGTTCAGGTATTATCGAGCACGAATACAATCGGGCCCTCGAGACAAAAAGGCAAATAACATACAGACCGAGTATCTGATTGACACAACATCTTTTGTGTTGATACCCATATGGGGTGGTGGTCCATTGTGATAATACTTGCTGGGACTTTGGGGCAGTTTGAGTAATGACTAGTGGCTTGGGGAGTGGACACTCCCGGAGACAAGAAAGCGTAGTGTGGGAACCCTGTAGCTGGCTGTTACATGAGAAATAGATACTTCATGTGTCTGCAATTCTGGTTCCAACATGGAACCACTCTCGGATTCCATGTGGGACCACTTTAGAGATCCCGTGTGGGTCATCCCAAAGCGATCATGTGTGGGTCAGCACCGAGCAATCCTGTGTGGGTCAGAAACGAGCGATCATGTGAGGGTCATCAACTAGAGATCCTTTGTGGGTCTGCCGTTTAACGGAGTAAAATGACTTAGTAGTTACATATAACCCTCTCTACTATTGTACCTAAAAAATACCCAGTTTGAGATGAGTTAGTACAATTGTGTTATTCTTCTATGTGGCATACATGTGTGGTATTTAACTTCATAGTGTTCCTTCCTTTGTGGAATAGTTGAGCTTTGGGATTTTGAGTTGGACTCTTTGTTTTCTCGTGTTTGAGATTGTTATAAATGATAACTTAGGTATATGTATGGTAATATACCTATGTAGGGTTGTTAGTTAATTTAAAGAATTGTGGGTTACCATTTATAGATATTATGATACCTTGAGGGTCTCAGGGTCCCAACTTAGTATTGTTATACTCACCACTACAAGGGTTATGCCCTTACTTCATCATGTTTGGTGCAGATTACAGACATTCCTAACTGAGGATGAGAGTAACAGGATGAGTGGAAGCTCAGATGTGGACCACAGACGAGGTGTACTGTAGATACGACCGATCAAGAGTTGTAACTACCCTTCAGGTAGGATCCTTGGAGGATGTTCACATGTGTTGTTCTAGTTTACTTGATCTTTCAGTTTCTTGTACTTTCTAGTTGATCTTGTATTCGGGCCCCTTTTACTTACTGCACTCATGCTATTTACTATCTCGTTTACTTGAGTGTGTATCTTGTAGTGTGCTTGGTAGTGTGTTCTTATAGGTTTTAAAGGTAATGGCTTCCCAGTTTTAGGGAATAGGCCTTCGGATCTTATCACCAGCCCTTATCCTATGGAAGGAGGGCTTGGGGTAGTCACAGTAAAGAACCCGGGGGATGAGTTGTGACATTCATCTTATTCAACTTATAGAATTTTCTATATGGAAATTTCATTTTTTTATATATCTTAATGTGATTTCATTTTCAAATGAAATTTTAATCAACTATGGGAATTATTTTAATATCACATATATATCTAAGATATCATGAATGTCATGAAAAGGAATTATTTTGTATCCTGATCCCCTAGAGTGGAAAATTTTTAATCTTATATGCATGGTATGATACAAAGAATATTTTTGACTGACATTAAATAACTAATTGTCTCCCCAGCTCCTCAAACTATTCTCACCACCTCATTTACCATTGTAAATAATTCACTATAGAGACCATGAAATGTGTTCCATGTACTTTTTTTTAGAGTGAAAATATGACTCTCACATTGACAACAAATGTCCTTTATGAGTAAAGTTGTTTTCACAATGAATATAGAAGATGCAGACTGGATTTCTATGAGCCAAAATACAACTCCACACATGATGAATAAGTGGAATGATTCCACCTTCTTGGAGTATGTTGTGGATCTCTAGGATCAATGATGAAAAGGTATCAACAAATTATATTCAATTTCCGAGTTTTATCCGAGAATACATGATGTATTTTCAATCTCAATAAGTGTAGATATCTTCAAGTCCTTTGATTTGAGTGGTCATGGAGCCTAAACAGTCTTACAGATCAAAGGTTATTTCACTTGGATGATGGATAAATTTCACAAAGGTCCCTACGTTGAGGACCTATACGGCTGTTCTACGTGGAAGACCTACACGGTGGACCTACGAAGAAAATTAATTCTCACACCCGTACCCAGAAGAACTACGTGAAGGACCTTTGCATAGGACCTATGCGGACCAACCCCCCTTCGACATGGTCACCTCCATGCCTATAAATAGGACCCCTGGGATCCCCATTTCAAGGTCAAAAAAAATTGGAAGACATCTCAATGCTCCCATTGTGTATCTCATTCTCCAAGAACCCCCAATTGTTCTCAAGTAGCTCTTTAAAACACATGAGAAGATATCATTAAATGTGGAAACATGGTCCAATGTCCCATCATAGTCAATAACACATACATCAGTGGGGAGAACCTGCATCGAGCACCTACGTGTTTCACCTAGGCGGAGCACCTGCGCGACGCACCTACGTGACACAACTAGGAAGAGTGTCTACGTGAAACACCTTGGCGGAGCACCTATGTGATGCACCATGGAGGAGATCCTATGTGTCCTTGCTGGTCCATACAGTGGGGGAAACACCCCTGAACCCTTTCTTGGGGTCATTGTCCTGGTTGGGTCACCGCCCTTCAGGTCGGCCACATCACTTCCATTAATGACCCCCATGAAAAATGGAGACTCGCACTATGAACTTTTCGAATTTGGTCAATGGAATTTTCTATTGTTCCCTTTACGTAGCCAAACATCCACCCTTGGAATACCAGGATTTGATTAAATCCATAAGACTCAATGAATTTTCTTGAGTTTACATATTCTTCTTGGTTTCCCTTCACATATTGCGTGTTTGGATTCTTCTTATGGATTCCTCCAGTACATTGTGTCGATACACTCCTCAATAAACTCCTCAAACCACATCTCCTGACATCATTGCCAGGTTAAACCTCAAATGGGAATCCCCTTTAGGAGTAATCCCCAACCAACCTCAAATGGGCATCCTCCATAGTAGTAATCCCCAACCAATCTCAAAATGCGAATCCTCCATAGGCGTATGCCCCAACCAATCTCCAATGGGCATTTTCCTTAGGAGTAAGCCCCAACTAATCTCAAATGGGAATAATCTTTTATATTAAGCCCAATCCAATCTCAAATGGGAATCCTCTTTAAGAGTAAGCCACAACCAATCTCAAATGGGAATTCTCCTTATGAGTAAGCCCCAACCAATCTCAAATGGGTATCCTCCTTAAGAGTAAGCCCCAACCAATCTCAAATCGGAATCCTCTTTAGGAGTATGGACCAATGAATCTCAAATGGGAATCCTCCTTATGTGTAAGCGCCAAACAATCTCAAATGGGCATCCTCATTAGGTGTAAGCCCCATCCAATATCAAATGTTCATCCTCATTAGGAGTAAGCCCCAACCAGTCTCAAATATGCATCCTACTTATGTGTAAGCCCCAACAAATCTAAAATGGACACCCTCCTTACGAGTAATCCCCAACCAATCTCATGTGGGATTCCTCTTTAGTAGTAAGACCCATCCAATCACAAAATATTATCCTCCATAAAAGTAAGCCCCAACCAATCTCAAATTGGAATCCTCATTAGGAGTATGACCCAACTAATATCAATGGGAAACCATCCTGGGGTAATCCCTTCACCTTCATCCCTTCCTCCTTACATAGGACACTTGGCCAATGTAAGTAAAATAGAGGTACGGCTCATCCCCTCTCCGTCTTCCATGGTCGACATTCCCTCTTCCATCAGAGGAGGGAGAAAATTGTGAAGTGTCATTGTGGAATCTTTCACATCCTATTGCTTCTCACAGCAAGTATGACTCATGTGGGCTTATAGATACTTTATGGTTTCAAAATGTGCACAAACACTCATTAAAAGGAACTACGAGAAATTTGATTCCAGTTCAGAATATTTATGAAGTCATCTCAAGGCCCAAGCTCATTGGGAATCCTCCATAGAAAATAATCCACAAATTAAATCAACAAATCATCAAGGCATTCATTTCAGGAATTAATCCCAAACCCATATTTTTCAGAGGACCATACTATCCTCTGCTATTTAGAGAACTATGTTGTCGTTGATTACCATTAATATGGCATATGTAGGAAACCACCATGAGGTTAAAAACCAACACTTCAAATCAAACCTATTCTCCTTGGGCCATATTCCCAATAGGGTATGATCCTACTTGGAAACTCATATCCTATCTAAGTTACTCGATCTGATTCACCGTATGTCCCACAAGATGTTTTGACAAAGCATCTTTCTCTTAGAGGTCTTTATCACATGACCATAAAAGGTAAGATGTGTCCTATTAAGGGACACAGAACTACATGGGTTCTGATTCCTTTCACAAGGATATGTAGGTATCTCATTTTTCGGGGATGATCCCAAGATCAAAACAAACCTCCATCTCTCTGGATGAGAATAAATTCCAGAGTGCCCCACATTGTGGGTTAAAAATTAGTATCATCATAATGATGATTAATAGACTTTCTAATCGGTATATTAGAGGATACCATTGATGGAAAACCTCGAATACGTACAATTGATTCCATTTATGAAGAACCTTGAATGCTTTCTGATGATTCTAAATTTTTCACATGTTAATAAGTGATTGTATATTCCTTGGGATACTTATGATATACATGGTGAATTAATAAGGATTCATAAAAATATCATAAATATTACAATGACAGTCCTAGAGAAGACAATAATTCCCCCAAAAAGGGGTGATGAGTCTGACCTCCCATCCTCTCGAACAATGGATGCTCTTAAGTATTGTAATGTTCAAACATAATGAACGTATGCCTTTGGAAAGAAAGTCCCCTTTGGATAATGAACTATTGGATATTTCTGGTTCCATGAATAAATCCAATGGAATCCTCCTGGAAATAATGATTCTTAAAACTACAGCAAATATTTCATGGAACTTCAAAACATTCATCAATAGATTCTCCCTCAATATTACACCTATCATAATACATAAATCACTAAATATGTAATTTATCCCATCATATATTAAAATTACCCACAAATATATTTTATATCTTGTCATGAATTCATTTTGTAGTATTTATCCCCACAACATTTACACATATCTTTTATAAATGTGGGGATAAAATATAATTTATTATACACTAGTCCATATCCATACTGTTCCTAGAATCCCAATTCAAATATTTTTTAGGTAAAAAATGCCTACAACCGTAATTTGTTGTATCAGTGACATGAATATCCAATAAATGTTGGTAGGGTAGCATTCCTTAAACCCAAATAATGAATAAAAATCATGTTTATTATTTGATTTTTATTATTGTTAATATAATTAATATTCTGTATAATAGTTGTAAAAATTATAATCACAATGATAACTATCTAGAACAATTAAAATAAATAAATTAATATACTTCATTACTTATGAAATGGAGAGAACAACTCAAATAAATATAGTTGAAACCCCCTAAAAGATGTGAACCTTAAAATATTGATCTCTATAAGGATCCTAAAGCTTTGATTCTACATTTAGTGTCCATAGGCACGATTGGTTCACTGATACGTGGTTAAATCATAAATAAATATTCCATTATTTTCATGAATGATTTCATAATATATAAACCTCTACCACCTATTAGAGAGAGATTTCAAACATTTAAACTCACAGAAAATAAGGAAATAAAAGGATTAACAAAAACATAATATACAAGTTTCACAGACACAAAATTAGTATCTAATACTTGTCATGATCATGAAACACCTAAGTCCATAAGATACCCAATAATCATGATCAAACATATAATGAGTAGATAATATCAATGAACTCATGTCACAAGATAATTTTCATTTCCTTTAACAGATAATAAATAGGTTTCCACTTTGATCAAATATGTTTCCCTACTCTCTTTTATTTTTATGGATGATTTTCTAGTTATTCTATAATGATTACATATTAATCATATTAATATTATAACATACATATTCGCTATGTATAACTAGTGTGACTCTGATATTCATCACCACACATCATAGATACGATGATCAAACACAAAACAATGTATTCTTTCTCTTTTTCTTCTTCCACTTCAACAATATAGATGTACTCTTTCACTAAGATTTCAATTATATGAAAAAATTATTCTTCCTTACACTCTTGAATTATACTCATGATAATTCTCTCCATATATCACTCTATTTATACATTACACTTGATAATTATTTTTTCTATATCTAATATAAAACACAACAATCCATTTCATTTCTTTCTACACAATAACCTATTATTATATCTTGTAGAGTAAAAACATCTTATTTATGATAATAATTGGACCACATGTTCAATTTTTAACAACCAACTCATTCGATTAATTCTAAAAATTTTCTTCAACTACTACTACTTCTTCTATTTCAATAATTTGATCATTACAGGTGGACTCTAATGTAATTTAAGGTGTGATGTGATTCTTTATAGATCACCCTTCCATTTTTTCCATATAAGAACAAAAATACTACTTCTCCCATCATAGAACTATATACATATACAAAAATAGAACCAAATTTGTTTCTTATGATAACATAAATCATAATATTTATGGTTGATCAATGATGTAGCATCTTAACCTGATCCACTAGGTTTGATCCAAAATTTCACATGAACTCATATGTGCCTCCACATATACAAGAAGTCACTCACTAGCAATTACGGTCTCAAGTTGAACCCCTGGGAGACTATACCCTCCACCAGATTGAAAAAAAGGAAATAAATAACCAATGTCTAACAATAAATAATATAGTTAATATAGCCAGAGTACATGTAGAAAGTGAACTAAACATGGAAAATAAATCAATCCATGGAAAACATGTATAGTTTACAAAAGGGGAAATAAATAAATAAATTAGTGGTCTCTTAAAGTATATATTAGTACAGTACTAGATTATTGCTTCATTATGTATCCATATATCACATGGCCCATTCCATTCATTGGGATTCTCATGAAATCTCCAAGTGCTTTGAAATGATTGATTAAGGATTGTGTACATGACTTAGTAAGACACCACCAATGCATCTTTACCTATTGTGCACATATATAATAATTAAATTACCTAGTAATAAGAAATTTAGGAATGTCTAATACATGATCTAAAAGCAATTGGTGGTGTACTAAACATGTGGTCACTAAACCCCTTGTCATTCCATTTTTGGATACATGTCAAAAAGATAATCATGTAATTCGTCAAGAAGTATGGAATAATTCATATATCTCAGAATCCCAAAACAAATGGAAAAATGTGTTGAACTTGTAATCCATATCATAGTGTTCGTAAGAGTACGAACCTGTAATACACTCTAAATCCTTCTCTCAGTAATGGTAAGCCATCAAATCATTGGCTATATCCTAGCTCAAAATATGAATTCATTTCATGGGTTATGATCACATTATTTCATGTACCAGATATGTATCATAGCATTACACCACAACATCATGTCCCATTGGTGGGCCACTATACCTTTATTCCCCAAACATGTTGGTTGGGGTCAGGTCTCCAATCCATTATGCCCTGTACTTTTTGTTCAGGTATATTGTAATTTTATTCCCATGGCATACACACACTCTTCAAAAAAGCAATGTCAAACACATGACGGTCCACCTATCTTGAGTACCGACAAAATCTCCAGGAAATGGTAACACATATAAAAGAGTAAACATGAAATGAAAGTTTATCACATAATCATGGGTATATAATAGAATCCTAACATCATGAGAACACATCAACAATGGAAACAAGATACACAAGTATCACTCATGGAAAGAATATATCACAATGGATATCATGGATACACACACACAAACACACACATATGATCATAATAAAGAATGTTTTAAATAAATATAAAAGAAAATAATCATCACAGAAACATGTATTAACAAGATCCGAATAATATAAGGATCATCCAAACATAGTTACAATTACTATTTGATGATAAGGGTTGACTTTTGAGTTTATTTAAACAACCCAATCCTATTACAATTCTTTATTTCATAATATTTTGAATGATTATTGCATTTAGTATTTTTAAATTTGGAAAATGAAGTATTAAATTAAATATGAACAAATTAACTTGTTACCTTCAAAATAGTATTATTAAAATTCTACTCATCAATATGATCCCAACAACACTGTCAAAGTATCAATCCAATTATTATCACAAGAGATATAGAGGAAATAAGTTTACAATAATATATAAAAAATAATAATAAATCTAAGAGAGTTGGGGAGAGGGAGATATGTGAGAGGGAGAAAATTGTGAGGGGGAATGGAATTTCAATTCCCCCATAGCTGCCTCCCAATTAATTCATCCTTTTAAAATTTATTTAATTCATCAATTAATATTATTCTCTCTCTTCATTCCATATACCCACGGAACCTTAAATTCCCCCTTAAATTCACGTTTAGCAGCCCCCCAAATCCACTCCCACTAACTATTTATTTCATATTTATTTTATTATTCCCATTAATACCATTAAACAAATTCACTAAAAAAATATATTAAAATTCATCCACGTAAATATATATATTTATACCCATTACATATATATATATATATAATTATATATATATAAATCTACATTCATCTGCATATATATATATATATATGTAATCTATATATAGAAACATTATATACACAGAAACACATTTTTATACACATTTATACACCAACACGTGTACATATACACACACACACACACACACATATATATATATTTATTTATTTATCCCTTATATATATATTCATTACATGGGTATATACACACACCAATGTTATTTTACCAAAATAATAATAATAATAATAAGAGTTTATAAGTATTTTTAAATTTCCACTGTTATACCACCATTAACATTTTGAATACAACATTAAAAAAATGACCATTATAGTTCGTAAATTAAATTTAACCACAAAATTTCAATTACTAACACAATGTAAAAATATCACCATTATTTCATAAACTCCCAATGACTATTCACCCCAGACGAAATGTCTGTCATCAATGGTGTGAATACCAAATTATTTAATTATACATGTAATTTCCATTTTTTTATTCAAAATAATAATAATAATATAATTATTATTACACTTATGAGAGATGAAACAAAAAACCTGACATGGAAGAATGTAATTTCAATCCTATGTTAATCCCAACATAATATACAACAATTTGGTCTCATATTTATCATTTGATATACCATCATAAGGATATTAATTTTTTTAAAAAAATATTATAAAATTTATAAATAAATTACCCTCGATACAATGTTACCAAACAACTGGCAACATTGGTCTATAATTTCCCATATAAGGCACTATTCGAGATATTTTCCATTATTTGGATAACTTTTCCAATGAAAAATATAATATATTTTTATTTTATTCTATCATCATAAAGACTCTATTGTCCCTATACTCCTATGATAAATCAGTGTCTATCTATGGGAAAATTAATTGAATATTTCAAGGTGTTAACTGTTATTTTCCTCCTACATATATCCTTTAAATTATTTATATTTTATTTTTTTAACAGAAATACATTTTCACCTTAAAATAATCAAAATTTATAAAAAATAGGGTTTTGTTATCATTTAAAATTTAGAATACTAAAATTCTCCCCACTATTGACTTCTTATCACTAATGAGTAACTCTACCAATCTTGTTCGCACAACAGACAACATTGAGCTCGAATATCAGACTCCCACTATCAGTTATCCATAACAATAGGATAATTATGAACATAAATATAATTTATCTAGTCAATGGGATCACAGAAGTTTTTCTTGGAGTCTACCCTTAACCCAAGTTATAACCCTCATAGAACTAACCCTGGTCTCCATCCATGCATGTTATTCACAGTCATAATATATATATTAACATAATATCAGGATCAATTCAACTAATTTATTCCAATAATGATATATTACAATATCGAGGCATACATATATATCAGACAATAGGAGACACTATCCTAAATAGATTAAAAAAATATATTCATTTAATTAATTATCCAATAAGATGCACATCAAAAAGTATATACAAATAATTAGAATCAGAACCTATGTTCTTATTCATGATGCATGACAAAGCCCATAACATCCAAAATGAAAAATCAATATCATGTTCATCACTCAAGTTTAATTTTTTCATTGGTTATAGAAAATTATAATGTCGCAATTTTGTGAAAACTCAAAGGTCCACTGTATAGTGTTGTCCATACATGGTTATAGTTCCCATGGATGAGTCCCAGCCATAATATATATTATCTATAATATCCCAAAAAAGGAATATAGAAGAAATATTTTAGTAATTCCAAGTCCTTTGATACCATTTTTGTAATATCTCAACCCAAACCATCGGGTCTGAGCCAGAATGTCACATGAACTCATGTGCACATCCCCATATAATAAGAGGTTTTAGACTAGTACTGAGGGCCTCAAGTGGAAACATCAGAGGACTATACACTATATGAAAGTGACTTGCATAAATAAATAACCAAAGTTTAATAATAAAAAATATAATAAAAAAATTAGATTACATATAGAAAGCAACTAAAAATTCTATATAAATAAAAGGATGTCATTGTGGAAAGCGTATATAATGTGGACAGAAATTGATAAAAGAAATAAATAGACATAAAACCCTCAAAATTTGGTCCTGATACACTACAATATATATGATCCACTGTTCATCCATCTACGATAGATCACATCCCCTTTGTCAGGTCTCTCGTGAAATATATAATATCATCGAAATATTCTTATAGAGTGTGTGCACAGGAATAAATAGAATGAAACCAATGCATCCTTACTAACAATTATCAAGTATAAAAACTGTACTTCACAATAATAATAATAATAATTTTTGGAAACATTAACACAAAATCCAAAATCGGGCGGTAGTGCGCTAAACAAGTCTCCAAAATACCCTCAACCATAGCAACTTCATCACAATTCCAGTATGACAATAACAAAATGTATCAAAGAACATGTACAGGTTCATGGATGTTAGGATTGATCATTAAATGGGCCATCCCATAGGACTTTGAATCTATCTCTGAGTGTTTGTAAGACCCCGGACTAGAAATACACTTAAAATCCATCTCTCACTAGTAATAAGGAATCAGGTTATATACTAGGTCATGAATCATAATCTGGAATCATTTCATGGGTCACAATCGCAGTACACCATGTTCCTATGATGAAATAGTTCCGGACATTAGTCCATCACTTTCTTCAGGTTGGGACACTAGACCGTCAGGCCCCTAACACACTGCCTCATGTTATGCCACCAAGCCATCATGCCTCATACTATGTGCCAAGGTCAATTATAATCATCTTTATAAGTCATGCACACTCATTTAAAACAAGGTATATAAAACACATGATGGTCCTCCTATCTCGAGTACCAACACAATCTTTAAGACAATGGAAACACATATCATAGAGTAAACATACATGTTTGGTCTATCACATCATCAAGATTATATAGTCTAAATGTAACAGTATATGAACACATCAAGCCTGGAAAATATACACAAATTGTACTCATGGAAAGAATATATCACAACAGATAACTCATCTACACACACACCCACATTAGATCACAATACATAATAGTGTAAATAAAGGACAACATAAATATTCATCATAGAAACATGTGTAAATGAGATCATAATATTGTAAGGAACTTATTACCTTAGTTGTAACATATATTTGATGATAATTGTTGACATGTGCATTCAATTTCATAGCTAAATCCTTATACCATTCCTGATTTGATAATATTTAAAATTGATATCGTCTTCAATATTTTATAATATGGAAAAATTATTATTCATATAATTTGAACAAATTACCTCATTTCCATTAAAACATATTTTGGATTGTAATTATACAAATCATGATGATCCTAATGTCAGTGAAGGTGTATCAATCGGATGAGAATCATAAAAGATATAGTAGAAATATGTTTTGAATAATATAAATTAATGTTATCAACACTAGATAAGGGAGGTGATGGAGATTTCAGAAGAGGGAAAATTTTTATGATGGGATGAATTCCAACTTCTCCTTGAGCGCCTTTTTATTACTCCTTTTAATATTTTTTATTTCCTCAATTAATATGTTTTTCTCTCCTCTTGTCATACACCCAATGAACATTCAATTACACATTAAATTCAATTGTAGCACACCCTAGGTTAATCCAATCAATTACTTATTTATTATTTTTTTTATCCACCATAAAACCAACGAACTAGTTCATTGAAAATATGTATTAAAATACATCCATATATGGATATATTTTTATATGAATTATATATATATATATAATTAAAAACTCATATATATATATATATACATGATATATATGTCTACACACATCGGTATACACATATATACACTAGTAGATGTTCATATATACATATATATTTATCCGATATATAAATATACACATTATATATGTATATACACACAACAGTAAAATTTTCCTTAAATAATAATAACAACAACAACAATATGTTGTTATTATTATTATTAGTAATTCTCTACCATTAAAAACCATTTACATAATAAATAAAAATCAATTGAATAACTATAATAGTTAATAAATTTATTTTATACAAACAATCTCATTAATTTATCACAATTTAATAACATCATCATCATTACATAGCCTCCCAAAACCTATTCAACCATAAAGAAACACCACTCAACTATTAAGATAATATAATATTATTTAATTATTAATTTAATTTCCATTTTTTTCATCAACATAATTAATAAAAAATAATATAATTATAATTACCCCAAAGTGTGATGTAACCAAACATCTAATATATTCAAAATCCATATCGTGCCTATAGTAAACCCAGAATTCTAGGCAGAATTGTGGTTCCTAATTTCTCATATGATACACCGTATGAGAGATATTCAATATTTCATAAAAAAATAATAAAAATTTTAAATAAATTACCCATGTGAGAAATGTTAATAAACACCCAATGGGAAAAATTTTATTTCCGGCCTAGGGTAAACCCTACATCCCAAGCCTTTCAGTGGTCTTGGAGTTCTCATATAAGACATTTTTCAGATATTTTTCTTTATTTTATGAATAAATTGAATGTACATGATATTATTTAGTTAATTTTATTCTATCAATGAAGAGGCTCTTCGGGCCCTAGAATCACATGTTATCTCAGCACCTAATTCAATAAAAGTTCCATTAAATAGTTCATGGTGTGAACTAGGATTTTAACCTTATATAAATCCTTTAAATTAATTATTATGTTTAAAAAAACATTTTATCATAAATATATTCATAATTTAGTAACAATGTGGGGTTTTATGATCCTTAAAAATTGAAGATATTAAAATTTCAGTCCATGAATCCAACTCCATTCAACATGATTGTATGTTTATTGTGAAATATAATTTCTATGGCATGAAAAATTTTCTCCCACTTATTATATCAAAAATTCTCATTACTATATTCAAACGATGAAATTCCAATTTCACTGTCATCTCAAATATAATTCATCTAAATTGTATTTTAATTTATAAAATCTAAATATTCTAAATTAAATAATAAATAATTTTCATAAATCCCTATAACATTATTTATAATTTATTATTTTTATGATATAAATCATATGCATCAAATATAAAAATGATTCATCTCGAACCCATATTCAGTATCATGTTATATTTAAAAACTCTATCATATGTACCCTATGTTGGTATTTCTCTAAAATCTAAAAAATGTAAAAAAATTAATGTATGATATGAAAATATACTATATATTATTAAAAAATCGTAAAAAACTCAGAAATATTATAGGTATTTCAAATAGACAAATTCCATGTCCACATTTCTAAAAAACATATAAAAAATATATTATATAGGTTAAAAAATATTATGTACAATAAAAATAGTAATTTTTCATCATGGGCTTCAGTCCATGGATATTTTAGTCTTATCATAATGAAAAATTAGTTATATAAAATATATGAAACATTATACATCACATGTTACCTTCTATATTTTAAATATTATCATCATATAGAAATTTTACATATAACATATATGAAGGTACTAGGGAATTTCAAACACTTCTAATCCTATAAAAATATGTTTCATATTGAATATAAAAAAATGAATTATAGACCTTATAAATTTTTCAAATCGTCTAATTTTATATAATAACCATATGTATTGTCTATGTTATATGCCTTTAGTGTATTTTATCTCTTATTAATATAAAAATGTGTTACGCAAATGAGGTTATAGGTAAATTTCATACTTTATTCTACTTAATTCTGAACACACTTCTAAACTACACTATGAAATTTCTAATATCCCCAAAACCTCTCAATATCCTATAAATCCCAATAAAAACATTGATTTATGGGATTTTCAATATGATTTATATATTGAAAACTAGGGAAAATTAAATGAACATATTGAATCCACAAAATCATCAAATATTCTTCCCTAGAAATCTATACAGTCAAGAGAAATCTTATTTTACTCTAAATCTCCTTAAAATATCCTTCAGACCCATAAATATCCCAATGATCACAAGTAGTTCTTCATCTGAAATTCTTATTTACGGGATTAGAAATCACTCTATTACATATCATGGTCTCAATTCAAGTCACTAATGAAATGATTGAATTTAATTTATGATCAACTATTAAAGTAAATGTGTAATGTAAAATTTCATCATGCACCCTTCTTAGGAACCATGGATTAATCCTCTTTTCCTATAATTCTCAAAATATTATGATTATAAGTTCTTTGGGAAAATATTTATTTCTTATTTTCATAAACCCTTCTCATTACATATTGTAAAATTTTTCCTAATTCAACATGTTAATTATTTAAATAAAGCATTTACTCACATCACCATAAAGTTGATAAAAAAATAGAAAAACTATTTCCATTCATTGGAAAATAGAAAATAAAAAAAAATTAGTAATTCATTTCATAGTAATAAGTTATTTTGGAGACCCACTAAATGACGGTGGTCATTATTTTATAATGTGATAAATACTGAATTGTTATCTTTTTATCATATTTGGGAGAAAAACATCATTCATTTTCTTCTATATAGAGTTAGATATTTGGGTGACTATGACCAATGTCTTTTTTACACCATATTCATTTCTATTTGATTAATCATTCAGAAAATTATTTCAATTTCCATAACAATAATTTTTACTTAGTTCCTTATAGTCATAAATAATTACTAATAAAAGAAGTATTGTTTAATTATTATATAATAATACTTGGACTTTCCAACAAACTGATAATGAAAATTAATATAAATATTTCATATTCAATTGAAATTCATTTAAGGCTTGGATATATTTGGTTTTATCAAATAATTAGTCATTATATAATCCCAAAAATTAAATCAACCCAACTCTAATACCAACTAGGATAACATAACCCAAACACAGTTACATAGTGCATCATTATACATGATTATATTATACAATTCATATATAATCAAACCCCTGAAACACAAATTTTTTTATATTTATATTAGATACAAAAATATCTAAGATTACTACCTATTATATGATTATTCTTTAATTCCATCACACTTTACTCCATTAATTCATATAATTAATTATATTATTATTCAAAAGATATGGAATTGAAACATGATAAAAGGGTGAGACTATATTATTAACAAAGAAAACATAATATGATATATCAATTGAATCCATATAGTTGATAATCTTTATGATCATAATATTAGTGAGCAGGTGATGAACTTATAGGTATGAAAACTTATCAAAAAACATAGTAAAATTATAATAAATAGACGAAAAAATGATACATATTATAAATATAATAAATACCACATAATATTCCAAAACATATAAATTATACACCTTTATTATCATAATAGATCATATCTTATGTCATGGATCTATACCAACACCCTAATCAAATAGAGTAGAATCATGTACTATAACATAGGGGATTCGAATAAACTCTAATGTACAATAAAAAATATCTCATGAGATATTATTTTTACTCAATTCATTAGAAGACTATATAATTCTATACCCACCCATCCTATAATTATAAAATATACATTTTTGTGACACATGATAAAAAATCATTCAAAACTACATCATACAATATTTGACCTCCTCATAATGAATCATTCTTAATAAAATATTTCCCATGACACAAAAATAAGTCATCTCTATAAATAAAGTCCATATATCGAGTAAAATTAATCCCCAATGAGTCTTGAGAATATTAAATGAAATTTATATAAATGGAAAACCATTTAATCAATAGAACTATATTTCAAAAAATCATAAATGGAAATTTTGACATTATTATTTTTAAAAATAAAATTTTGATTATATATTTATAAAATGAAAATTAATAAATTAATAATTTTTTATATTGAGGAATCATGGAAGAATAAAAATTTAAATGGATGATTCATAAAAAAGGAAGTGATTGGAGAAAGAGAAAAAATTATAATCATTATTAAATAGGGGTAAAAGATTCCATTTTCACCTTCAACATTAATTTGACATGAATTAAATATTACCTTAAGTTATTATAGATGTATAGAAAAATACAAAAATGAAAAAATATAAATAATATTAACATTGAAGATAAATATTCCAAAATAATTTATTACTTAAAAACAATCCCTCTTTTAAATAAAATTTCTTATGAATTATGGATAAATGAGAGGGGAAATGGTTGTAAAACATGTATATCCACAATATAACCCTAATATAATACCATAAATGGTTATTTATATGTAAATTACATAATAAATCCCCAATGAAAATTGTAAATATATAACCTAAATTAAGAGAAAAGCAAAAGAACCCCTAACATTAATCAAAACATCCATGGATGTGTTGTAACCCACATTATAATAACTATTGAAATCTCAATTACTTTTCCCAATAACATATTTATATTTAATACCACATATATTTAAAAATTATGTACATTTATTATATATTAAAATGTTATAAAGAGTTTATTTTTTTCAGGAGATGTTATTTGTTTTGATTATATGATGATCATCTTGGTATGTCCATGTTGATCATCATTATATGTTATTAAAGTTATCATTCCAAGATTAGTCATGATACTCAGATCATAATATAATAATGATTTATAAATTTAATTTTTTTATTTTATGTAATATATGGGTACAGTATTCTATAATGGAACTCACATCATTTATGATTTCGAGTATCATTACAAATAATAATCAATTACATTATAATTATCATTATCATGGGTAATACTATATAATAATAATAATAATAACATTAATTATTCATTAACATCATATATTAAAAGTATACATGTTTTGAGACATTCTTCACAATGAATATGATGATGTTGGAATATCATCGTTATTGAATGTGGTTGAACTGACCAAAACAAGTGATATGGTTTGTAGGGATGACCATTATCCAATATTAATGTAAGAACCAAAAACAATATGAAAAAATAAATGATCTATATTTATATTTATAATTAATAATAAAATAAATTATGAATAGATAGGAATTTAATTTTAATCTACATTTTTTACATGAGTTTGATATTGTTCACCAATAAGCATCTAAAAGACCCTTTACAACTATGTTGTCCAGGGGTAACATGAATCTCTAAAGGAATTGGATTGATATACCTCAAACAAAGTTTTATTAAAACATTAATTTTAACGATTTTATATAAATGAGAGATAATTATTAATCTTGGTTTTTAAGAGTATTAATGCAATTCCTCAACCAATATGAATATACTGATTTATCTAAGGATCGATCAAGTTTATGTTGGAATTCTTGAAAATAAAATCATCACCTATATTTATGATATTTTTTCTAAACATCTAAAAAAATTTCAACTCTGTAAAAATAAAATAAATATATTTATATTTTATAATATAATAATTAAAGTATTATTTTATGTGTTTCTACTCCTAATTATTTCCATCTAATTATTAATAACCAATCATTAAAACCTAAAAATGGTTTATGGTGGAACCAACATGTTATTTCATAATTTCATTTTTCACTTGAGTATTACCTCAATGAAATATTAAAATTATCCATTTTTTCTTTAATATAGACCACCATGATATATAGAATATCATTGTGTCTTGTTTTTTCATATCACACAAAAGTAATAGTATCCTACATTCACTAAATGCCTAAAATATTTTGAAGCATTGGGATTATGTTATAACATATATAGAAACTCTTGAAACATACTTAGAAATGTATTTTGAAAATATATCATTGATTTCCACCAAGTGATATATATGTAAAATCTAATAAAAATATACCCAGAAAAACTTCAAAATATCCATAAAACACTTATGGGATTCTTTTAAATGATTAATAAACTTGATCATCATTCACACAACCAAAATGTATGATCCCAAGAGACCTTTTAGTTTTGAAATCAATTATTAATTCCAAAATCTATTACTATAAAGGAAGTGTGGCCTCTATTAAAGCATCATTGTTAATTCTTCTATATATGGATCCGACCTAATATAAATACATGAAATGAATATAAAAATATATGAAACCCGATTGAATCATATAGAAGTATACATAATAATAAAATTCATTTTCCAGACCATTTGATGAATATAGGATATATATTATGCCAATACCATATAGAAACATAAAAACCATAATTTTTTTGAGTATATAATGTTTTGATTGATTACCACAAAACATTTCATTCATCTTATTCGATAAACACTTCAAATACCTCTCTATTGGGTAGATAAAAACATGAATTGTACCTCACATATATTTATGCACATAAATTTCTTTAGTCAATATCAATAGAGGGAATAGATGTTATTATTATCATATGTGGGGAAAAACTAATCATGGTAATGACTCAACTGATAATAAGATCATCATTAAAACCAACCACACCCTATTTAGTTAAGACTAAAGTCCTTCAAAATAACGGTATAAAATTATGAGCTTTCTCATTATAGGTATCTCTAAAACCTTTGGTAGGACGATTAAATATGAAATATGCACACCTAAAATATCTGTGAAATTGTATGTGAGACTTCATGGGTAATATATAGTAAGCCATCCATCATACAAATGTAATTTTTTTCCACATGCTCATACTACAAATATTTATATGAATTTCTACCCATACTAACCATGTAAATTATTTATAACCTATAAATATCCATAGAGAAGATCATTTATGGATTAATAAATTCTTTTATTTGATTATTAATTATAATTTACCTTCTGGAAATAAATATAGCCAACCTGAACAAATAATAATCTGGTGACTACCTTTTCTAAAAAATGATTCCTTTTACATTATTATTTTCTTTATGTATAATTAAAAAACCATATATATTGTCCCATAAAATTGTATATTATATGATAAGCTTATATAGTAGCCTTATATTTGATGGACAAAAATGTTTCCATTAAATTCATTACATCTCTATTTAATTATTACAACAACTCTATATGTATGTTATACAAAACATCCAACTAAACTACAATAACATGTAAAACCTACAAAGAAAGTTTGTTTCACTACTGATTTGATGTAGGAATAAAATTCCAATTGTTTTAATCTTTTAACACAATTTTCATACTTCTTAAATACATAAAATTATCCATATTATGATATTAGTAACGTTTTTTCAATATTTTACTTTTTAAAGACCATTTTAATCATCTTCCATGAAACGTTTCTAAAAACAATTCCTTTTAGGTCATTTGGTATCAAAATTTAAAAAATTAAATTATTCCCTATCAATAGAACCTAAAATACATTAGGATACAACGTGGAATTAAATTGTATTTAAAATTTTCTAATAATATATTTTCCATCTTTTGAACTACAATATGTTTTACAATACACCCACTAGAATCATAGAAGATGCATTATCTTCATAATATCATATTGAGGCACAAAAACTCATTAATGTTATGATATAAATAATAATTCATTTTTTCATAATAGCCAACAATTATGAATTTATATCCATATCATTTATAAAATTAAATTTTTAAGGTAACAAAATAGAAAATATAATACTTTGATTTTATGTTATTCCAAATTTGGGTATTGAGAAAACATTCCAAAATACATTAAAAAATGTGGATAACTTTTTATTTTATTTTATAAAACCCCATTTATCTTATTCTTCTTTTAAACCATGTCATCTAGATTGATGAATCAAAAACGAAGCGTGAAAAAATAATTCTCAGAAATCATTCATAAAATTTAATTTTTAACAAAAAACATCTCTTCTCTTATAATATTAATTTTTTGAAAATAATAATATGTTACATAGATCCAACAAAGACTATTATTATCCATTACAATCCAAATATCCATAATATTAATTTTCCTACTAAATTTGAATGCAATATTAAAGCCTTGTCTCTTTTTATCCCGAAAGTTAACATTTTTATCAACAAAATATATTTACAGTGGAAATTTGGTACCATAAACCTTCCTAAATAATATAATTGATTTCATAAAAATCATACTTTAGACCCTCCATGGATATTATAAAAATCTATTCAAAAATAAAATATAAGTCCACAATATAGAAATATTTCCCTACATCCTAACAATTATTTTATGTTTCAATTATTTTGACTAGATACATAATATAACATTACATTATTTTTTATTAAATATTTAATTTATGATTTGAAAAATTAACTGTATATACATTCAATATAACACCAAAACCTGGATGTCTCACACTCATCTCAATAATCCTCAATATATTATAAATAAGTTCAAACATTTATCTAACAAAGTAATTATTATAATAAAATATTTCCAAATGACTTAAACTCAATCATTATTATTGAATCCTTTTCAATAATAATTCCAAGATGAACTCCATTTCCATATCATTCTTTAGAGGAGATAATAAACATTAACATTTCATTTGTAAATTGAATAATAGTGAGTATATGAGTGAATACTAAATTTACTTTACTTATATAATATTTATTTCCTCTGAAATCTCATTTGATGCATTTTACACATTTCCTAAGAATATGGATTTTCTTAAAGAAAAAATATAAAAAACCATTAATCCATAATGTTGGTTTACAATAGATAGATATTTCCTCCTTTCATAATTACTACTATCACGATTAAACAATAGTTTAAAATGATTCTCTCATTATGATTCCACTTTAAAATATTTATCTAAAATTCATGTCGAATTATGATGCTAACATATTTTCAATAATAGTAGATTTTATTAGATGTGTGTCATGTTTTAAATTTATTTAATAATGAATTTTATTAAAATTGATCCAATTATTATAATGATAAATTCTAATTGAATCATATAAATTAGTGGTCCAAGATTAATATTTCATAAATATTTGGGTTACATTATCATTTATCACACTATTTAGCTATATAATATAAAACCACAAAATTCATATCAAAAAGAACACGTAGATAGTTAAGCAGGTAACTCTTTATCGAAATACATGAAATAGATACTCTCAACATTTGTTTTTTGTATCATTTTATCGTTTTCATAGAAAATTTTAACCAAATTTTAGTTTCAAAAATCTGATTATTATCACACTATGTTCACTTATTATATGTCTTATATATGAATGATAATACCAGAGAACACAAATTTTTTCTGAATATATTAGGTCGGATGATTAAAGACATAACAACTACTTCCTTTAAAATGAATCTGGAACCTCAAATTTTTTAATGGAATTTTATATCTCATCATCATCATTCATTTATTCCCATCACATATATACTTTTTTTAATTATTTAGTTTTTAACCCTTATTCCTCCAACCAAATAAATATATTCAAAGTATACTGATTCATAAACCTTTTTATAACTCATATATTATGTTAGAAACACCCATTAAAACCCTATAATATTCAGACATAATAAACTAAATCCAAGGGAAAATGTACTTTAAACAAATTAACGTAAAGGATTAGAATAGTATGAAACCCAAAATACACACATGAAAAATAATGGAGTGATAAGTGGAGACCCCCTCCACTTCTCTTAACAAGGAATAATCCTCTTAGATAGTGATTAGTCTAACCCAATGTCCCTCTACTAATAGTTATTTATAAAAAAAATTGACCCCAATTCACTCATAAAACTAACAGATAATATGTATAATGTATAATAAATTTTAAATTAAATATTATAACATAATTAAAACCAGATTATTGCCTTATATATAACTATTAAAATTCATGTATGATACAAGAAGTGGTTTAAACACTTTTATATTGATTCATACACCATTTCATAGTATAAAGGATTTATATATATGAATAATTTAGTGAAAATGAAAAATTAATAAACAAATACTTAATTTTCAAATGATATAGACAATTTTGAAATACATATAAATGAATCATAAAATCTTTATAAATTATACATCAATAAATATAAAAAATTATATTTCATTAAATATTAATGTTTCATATTATTATATACATGGTTTTAATATAAAATACTTAATATTAAAAAATAAATGATATTTTAACATCACATTAATTATTTAATTAAAATATTTTAATATTTAATTAAAAAAATAAATAATTTAAAAATTATAAATTTTTCAAAATATGATTACAAATATAATCATTATATTTATATGTTTGATATAATCATAAATAATTGTAAAGATTTTTATAAATTAAATAATTTTTACCATGAAAAGTCACTAGGATCCAATATCATGACTATAAAATCATTTTTGGTTTGGTTTGATACCCACATTAGATTTATCATGGTCATAGGGATCCTTCCCCTTTGATGTTTTTGATAATTTTAACACAAAGTTAATCTTTTTTACAATTATAATAAAATAACATAGACCATTGTGTCTTTTTATGGAGATTATTTTTAATGATAAAACCATAAACGGTGAATACAATTCAATCAATTTTATTTGAATACATTTAAAACATTTCCTTATGGGGTTGATAAAGATATTTTATATTTACATTCAATATACCGTTTTATATTTATGATTGTAGCTAGTATCTGGTCGTTTTGGCATGTCATTTAAATGAAAAATAAATTTTATATTTAATTCTGTTCGATTATCTAAAAAAAATTAATTATATAATCAAGAAATAGAAAATGTATTTTTTATTCCTACTATGTAGAGGCCTATCCTCATAATAGAAATCAGCATGGCATAGTATGTGTTTGACCATGTCGTAGAGACACTGACTGTGATTCTATACTTTTAATAAAAACACATATAGATTACTATTATTATTTTTTATGTACTAAGTTATCAAACCAAAACATTTATTATACTGAAATCATATTTAAGAAATATATTCCATAGCCTAGAAAACAAAATAACTGAAATTCCAATTTTGAATGGAAATGTATTATATTATATGGAGGAACCATTTTCAAAATTCTTCAATCATTAAAAATTCTAAAAAAACATTGGTAGATCGATTCAAATTCTACTATTAGAATTTGGAGGGATTGTTATCATCAAATCACATTTGAAGAATATTATAAAAACTTTAAAAATACATTATCTATTTATATGTTTTGAATGAATATTATTATAAAGATATAGAATGGAATTCTATTATCCATTGATCCATCTTGAATACATTAGTTTAATATAGATCATTGATAAGAATCTACATTTTCCTCCTAGATTTTACATAGTCTGTTCAAGTATTCTATTTCATGGGATATATATATCTCATTCCATGTTATTTGATAAAATTATGTATAATGTATTAAGAGATGTGAGAGAAAAATATTCATCTCAATATAGAGGATTTATAACACCTTATATCTATATAATCAAATAAAAACATATGTTTGATGATATAATTGAATCTTATCAGTTTCCAACTATATTAAATGATTGTAAATATTTATATGAAATTTCATAATCATCTCAATCCATTTCAACTAACAATATATATGAATAAATATATATCATAGTATTTTTATTTTTAAATTATTATTATAAACATTAAAATTTTCTTTATTAAAATTTATTAACATATAGATGATCTTGACAACATTTAGAATGGAATACTGAGGACAAATAACATAAATTCCCAACATGATAATATCTAGGAACCATTACATTATGGAATAGTGACCTTCAATATGTCATATTCTACTATGTAGACCGACATGAAATTGTAATGATAACTATTATATCATGCCCTTTAGTGATCATATCACACAATAAGAATGTGTTATAGTAAGTTAGAAATTTATTATAGAAATGTCAATTTTAAACAATTTTAATTATTTTAAAAATTTAACAATTAGTGAGTTTAATGAGATTTAATAATTCTAAATATAGGAAGATAATTGAAGAATATGAATAGGAACTCATTAGTTTAATGAAACCACTCTTTATCATAATGAATTCTGTAAGTTAAATTTTTTTGTACAACTTATGACCAAATGATACCCAACAAGAGATATATCATTAAGGGAAGATTTTAGTTTTGGGATTGAGGAGAATACCAAAGGAGGGATGCGGTTTAGGATGAGTAGACCATGGGTCCATTTTTAGATGAATATTAGTGTTATATTTGCAATATATTATTCTATATTGGTTAACATAATCTTATTTTAGTATCAAAACCTTCCCATTTGTGAAGAAGGATAAAATTTACTCAATTATTCAAAATTAATTTTTAATAAAAATTTATAAAATTTATAAAAAATATTTCATTTTACCATTTTTACATTTTTACCAATAACTTTCAACATTCACCCCGATAATTTATTTTTCACCAAAAATTAAATTATACAATTTAAATAATTTAAATACATTGATTCCAAAAATAATGTCTAATTTTCAAAATTATATATTTAAATATATGAAATTTACTTTTACATGTAAATACATAACATTTAGGAAAAATTTATTTAATAATAACATTTTATTATATAATAATGTTAAAATTTTACTAATTATCATTCCATATTTATTAAATATATGTTAAATAATCTTTATATATGTTTAATGTATAATTTGAAGTGAATTATGATTTTCTAAAAATGGTATTATATTCTCATTATAACTTATTAAATTTACCCATCGGACATACCAATTCACAATGGTTATGTACATTTCTAATAACCATATAATTGTCATACTTCCAATTATTATTCCAAAATATAACCATATATACATTATTAATATTAATTAATAAGGATCTTAAATTTTAATCAATAAAGTTCTTTAATATATCTAATATATTTCTATTTTTCCATTGTTAGAATTTGTGGAATGATTATGAAGACAAACTTCATGTGTGGTGAATTTAATTTTTAGAGTTTTTTATTTACCCATGGGTTTAATCGTCTTATAATATTGATAATGAATTTTTTTTATTTCAATATCGTAATCAGTTTATTTTTCTATTATATTCTATTATAGTTCATTTACATAATAGTAATTTTTTTATTTTTCTTTGATATTAATTGTGAAACATATTATACATTATATTCTTATAATTAAAATATGGGTTGTCACATTGGTGTTTATTCTTATCTATTAATATAAATAATTCTAATTGTTTTACTCATGTTATGAATCATGGAAACTATTAATGATGATTGTTGGGCTTAGATAATATCCCCTAATTCATTAATTAATGATTTATTCTTTAGAGAAGTTATGTTGGAATTTATCAGATAGATTTTCCCATTATGGTTGATTATAAGTGACATTAATATGATATTCCAGAACAAATAATTATTATTAAATTGTTTTCCAGAATAAATATAATTTTATATGATTTAATTCGATTTCTATTTATTTTATTTTATTTTACCACTAATATAATATATATTTAACATTACGTGTTTCATTATGTCTCATAGCTTAGAGAGTATCTTATTTTTGTATCTACATTTCAATAAATATATATTTCCTTAAAAATTAAAATTTGATTTTAATTTTTTTTGTGGATGAATTGGATTTAAAGTATATTATATGATGAATTTATGGATGTCTGTATTTAGATAAGAATGAGAAAATAATATGTTATGTGAAGGAAATGGATTTTTATTAGGTGAAATTAATATGGTATAATATGGTTGTTTGTATTCATGAAGGTATTATTCATCATAAAATATGTCATGATATTACTTATTTAACTCTAAATATGTTATTAAACACTAGATATTTTGGCCTTTATTTCAGAACCTCATTAAGTTCAAACCAGGATCATCCTCATTTTTACTTCTTTATTACATATTGAAATTTATTGAATTAGATTTTGAAAATTATATTGGTTCCAGAAACTCTTGTTTTTATAAGTAAGATATAGTTCTCGATACCATTATTGTATTTTAATCATGCCAAATAATAATTATTAAAGTCAAAGCATAAGAATAATATTATTTTATTATTCTTATTTCATCTCATACTAATCCAATAACATGTACACATATCTTATTTTATTTAAATAACACCATAGATTGAATCATCAAATTAATTCATTGTCAATTTAAAAAATATATAGTGTTATTTAACATATAAATAGTGAGGTAACCAAGAACATCATCATGTTATGGAATATGGGTCGTCTTTATAAACCTACATAATTAATTGTTGATATCATCCAAGTCGTGTTATTGTATATTATTGAATTATGACATGTACATATTTAATTCTTACTGATACCGTAAGGATTTATCCTCATCATTCTTTGGGCCTCCACATCCATTGTGAGACTAATTCCATTAGTTTAATATCCATCCATTTATTCATTTTTATTATATCATTCAACTTGATTCTACTATAATCAGATATATATTATTCCAAACTTAACCTTATGACATGTCATATGATTTTTGAAACAGCAAAAAACCTTATTTCTATCCTATTAAATTGTAATAAGATACAATTAAACTAATTTATCCTTGGTTAGTCTTTAATGATATACTTATAAATTTTCCTCAATACTAGAGTAGCAACATTCTTCATCTTGCACATATTCATTCATTTAATATATAAGGGATACTGTGAGTTTACAATAATTTATTCTTGGTGATCCTTTTTTTATATCCAGCATGTGCATTAAAAATAAAAGATATATTTTCTATATTAATATATTTTATTAAGAAAATAATTATTATGTCATTCATTAGAATAAATGTATTCTTTATGAGTATTTAAAATTATGTCTTTCCATATAACCATTACATATTACCAAGGATACCAAAAATATACCATCTCCCATTAAATATATAAATATTAATATTACATCATAGTTTAAATGTTGAAATAAAATAATTTCATCCACCCTGTAGCCCTTGGTATTATAGTAACACACTCAAAGTGTGCTTCATTCTTCTACAACAATATCACTTTGTTGAAACCTACCTCTAAGAGTAATGTCATCGAAATTTTGAAATAATATTATTCTTAATCAGTAATTCTATATTTGGAAGATTATTAATGCCTCACGATAACACTTATAAAAGAGGATTTCCAACCTTCTCCTTTCAGATAAAATTCATTATCATTAATTCAATATCGTTGATCATTATATATTTCTCCTTTAATTGGGAATCCATTAATTTTACCCTAGAGATTTCATCCTTTCTAGGTGTTCTAATATTTTACTGTTTTTCATGAGAATAATAATAATTATCATCATCTCATTATCTATGGAAAAATATATTTCTATCTCTTATGATAATTCATTAAGTAGATCACTTTACTCCACTATGATTTCAACCTAGTTCAAAATATCTACAATTGAGGACACATAGGCTCTCTTAGTTATTATATTCTATTTATATTGATGTACAAATAATTCACTATCCACTTGATGAATGATATCCTATTCATCTAACTTCCACAAAAAAGATATGATATTATCTTGGACACTAAAAAACAAAATTGATATTTAATACTAAATTTAGTTTCCATTTAATCATTACAATCTATTATTCTATCAAATATTAGGTGATATTTGGAATTTCTATATATTAAAACAACTTAAATATTTTTTTTTAAAAATCATAATGAATATTTCACATCAAATTGATTGTTTCTCATCCCAAGAGAATTATTATTATTTTTATTCTTCTATAAATTTAACAAAAGGTAGTCTCCCCAAAAATTAAATAACATTATTTTCAGTACAAGTATATTTTTCATCTTCTATTGATGTGTTTCATTCTTATTTTGTTACTCCTACTAGTTGGATATAAATAACTGCAACTATATTACATATCCAGAATATAGTTTAAACATGTAACATTTTCTCGTATACATAATTATAAAATGTTCATTACATGATCATCTCTATCATAGAATCAAAATTTCATTCAATTTTTTTTCTAATATAAATCGAGAAGTATATAATCTATGATCATATTATGAAAATCTTGAAGGAACATAATTATATTACTTTTAATTTTGTCCAAATAAAGTGCTTTAATATTCCATCATTTCTCCCTTAAAAATATAGAAAAATATTTTCTCTCTATCATTATTTTTTAAGAACTACTATGATATTTTATATTGATCACCATTGACTTAAACCCCTGAATTCAAGGATTGTGATTTAGCCTTATTTTTCAATTATTTTGATATCTTTATAGGTATGAAATATGAATTTTCTGTTTTTATAATTTTCCATCAAAACCATGTTACTCGTAAAATCTCATCAAAAAATTCATTTTTATTTCACACTGATTCTACAAGTTATTCTATAA
Organism: Viscum album; assembly: GCA_963277665.1. Lineage (NCBI taxonomy): Eukaryota > Viridiplantae > Streptophyta > Magnoliopsida > Santalales > Viscaceae > Viscum > Viscum album. The sequence continues at coordinate 2,051,663,303 of OY728157.1, read as the reverse complement.
ACAACCCATTTGTAGAATAACTTCATAAACCATAATAAAATATTATATATTTTGACAAATACTATGATGTGAAACTCATCATCAAGGTGTGATGTTCATTAAAAACACAAATACAAAAATCTACCCCATATATTCTGTTTTATTCTATTTAGTATCAACAAATGCCACTTCAGGTATTATTAACACCTAAACATGACACAACATGACATTGAAATATATGGAATGAACCATTTACTCTATGATAAAATACCCAGATTGTAGCTTTCATTGTCCACCATCCTTATTATTGTATTTCTCATTATGGTATGGTCCCTATAATGTGGAGATTCTCTTAATATCATAGCATGATTACTTGCTCCAAAAAAATTATATTCTCATATCATTCATCCCAATTAATTCAAAATATAGTATCAAAACCATTTCATGGACAAATTATCCTTTTAAATTTATTTGTTAAGGTTTTTCACCATCTACAGTTCAAGAACCTTCAAAATGGATATACAATAGAATTATCGTAATGCACTTCATGGTTTCCACCAAATGAAATGGCCTAGAAGAATATTTTTATCAAATTGAAATGGAAATTACTTTTATATATTTTCACCTATATCTCCATAATTAAATATTATATATGATCCTAGATGAATTTTATATTCATGATGTGGAAATTCATTCATTATGTATATTCAAAAGTGAATCCAGGTATCTGTAGAATATTTCATAAATGTATGGACGTCATGAAGCATATACATCACATCCATTGTCCATTTTTCACTATTAAATAAATAAGTATCTATTAATCATTTTTCTTAGATATTTTTATGGATATTGTGATCATTTTGATAATTTTTTGGATATTATTTAGATATATAAAATTTTAATTTTACGCACACATAGTCTTAAATACATAGTCTCATTTCAAAACTATAACTCTTTTCAGGGCATGGACCATGTGCTCACAATATAAATTTTTATAGTTCCTTAACAGATCATTTATAATCATATTCCAAATATACATATACTTGGTTAATCTTTTCAATAACCATATTAAATTAGAATAATAATATTATGATAGTGTTTCCTTCCATTAATACCAGATTCACAAATTTCGAAATTCCACATACATAGTGATATAAAGGTTCCTTCCTAAACTTTCCAAAAATCCATAATATTATCCTAGATATTATAAAATCATCCTTAAAATAAATTTTATATATATTTAATTATCATCATCAATCACTTATATTCAAAAAATCTAACACACCACATATTGGTTTCCATAATCCTATTCTTATTTCATTATGTGTACTAATCTACCCCATAGATGATCGATATCTATTCTATATAATGTTGTATCTATATTTTAGTCTTTATTTCTAGACCATTTTGTGTCTCGATTACCCCCTCAAGTATATAGTATCTTCTAGATCTCCTATCATGAAAAATCATATGGATATGTTTTTTCACCAAAAATGATTATATATCTTAGGACTATGATTACATTTAGCATGATTCATTGTAAATGATTGATAATTTGGTCATCAATGGGAGATTACATCATGTTTCATCCTATATTGTGACTAACATTACTCAATGACATAAGAAAAATAAATCAGGAGGAACGTATCGTATTCAAATAGTAAGAAAAAGATTAATGGATTGGTTTACATTGATATATTGTTTTATTAATTACTTACATTAATATGTGAAAAATTAATATATTTTGAAGTATATTAAGTGATCTATTGTTCATGTCCGACTATTTTTTAGGCTCAAACATATAATTTTCACCACAATGAACATATATACCATACATAGAATATATAGGATATCAAATTGGTAATTCATTCTTATTTTTATTATGTTTTTATATAATAAATTTAGTGATAATTCAAACTTATTTTTATTATGTAATACATTATAGAGTCTCATTAGTATGGAATAATAGTTATTTAATTGTTGTGGTTTTGACACTACAATAATTCCTTATTTTCATTTGAAATATATTTTATTGTGTTAGTTATTTACTATTATATTATGGTTATGATACAATGGTTATAGTCACATGGATTTATGTTATATACTCTCACAACTAAACAATAACATCTAGAAAATGGGGATATTTTATTATGGTGTCATGATAACCTAACTTGATTACTATTTTGGTGAACTAGTCTTTGGATGTTTCAAATGAAAATAAAGTGCATTTTTAATATGAATATTGATTTTAAATTATGGTATATAGAGAAATAATTCCTTGGAATATACTAATAACATTTTTTGTGCATTTAAAACTCATATATAGTGGATTTCCAAGTAACCATGGTAGTGGGATTTTGGTAATTTCATTGATTTACTAATGTTTAGATTTTAAAAATAATGTATAGTGTTGTGGTATGTTATTATTAATTTAATAATTTTTTTGGGGTTGAATGAGTGCGTTTGATGTTAAATCATTCTTGAGACATAGGTTTTTAATGATATGCATATGATTTTTTTTATTTTTTAAAAGAGACTTTAGACAGGTTTACTGGGTAAAATGATTTTACTTGAGATGCTTTAGAAGTTATTTTGGAAAAACAAATTGTAAGTTTGAAAGTCATCATAAAATTATTTTAATTTATAAAAAATTAATTATTGAGTTATGATAGATAAAAACCCCTATCTATGATGGTTTTTTAGGTTTTAATAGTCGATTCTGATGATATAGTAATTAAGTACATCAATAATAATAAAAACTAGTAATGGGATAGTCTGGGCATAAGATTATTTGTTGTAAATGAAACCCAAAACAAATGTATATTAAGTAGTGTATGGTTTATTTTGTATGTAGTGGAATGATATTACGGATTATTCATTGTGGGGTGCTGATAAGGTATGTGGTAAGTTTGATTTGGATCATTCTAAGGCTAGAAATTTAGTCTTTAAATCCTAGAGATACTCTAATTGGATTTGTAAAATCATCTGTAAAAATTTGGTATTAGGATTATATTATAGTATATAATTGCTTGTGTGATTTTTTTCATTTAATATTTCTTTATTTACATATATTCAAAAATGTGAGTTTCTATATATCTTGTGAGGTCTGGTTAGGGGTTATGGGAAGGATGTAAGATGGGTATGTGTAGATTTTATCATTCAATGATTATTAGAGAGTTCATGGTTCAATAATTGACAATGTATATTGGGTGATATAGTACATCAATGACTAAGATATATTATGATCACAAATCATTATTGGGTTTTTAATCCTAGGTGGTTCTTGTGTATTTGATTTTCTATGATTTAAAAAGAGTAGTTTGGCTATTGAAAAGTATTAATCCATATTTAATGACTTGAGATTCTAAATATATTAGGGATATGGTGGTTAACAAAGGTGAGACATTGAATCATGCTCAACATTTATTTATTTTTTATAGTAATGGGATTTCGGATAGTGTCATTCATATAAGCTTAGGATTTGGGATATTGATGTTGGAAAGGTATGAATGATGGTTTATTTCCAAATAATCGTCATGAACATATATTTTTATTGAAGATAATTTTCTGAGAATGTGTCTATCAAAAAATCACATATGGGGTTTGGGAGAGTATCCTATGATTATTACCCCTAGGAAATTATCCTTAAAATGAATATGTTGTGAATCTTAATAAAACTAGGTAAAGCATTAATAAAGGGAGACTAATTTTTGTCATAGTTTTCTGTTTTTTCTAGATTAATACCAAAAAATACTTATAAAAATAATGGATGCTTAGGAAAGGATTGGAATGTTAACTTAGTAGTTATTAGAGTTGATTTTTTGGTTCAAATGGTATTCTTATGGACCGTTAATAATTAAAAAAGAATGATTTTTTGTGTAAGGTATTATGATCATATTTGAAATTATAGATAATTATATGTTTTATATTATGATATTTGTTATATTAATGATCGATTATAGTAAACTTTGTATATAGTTATGATGTCTATTAAATGTTTCACACAATGGATATGCAATAATTTCTAGTGAAATATAAAGATTATTGTATCATCTTATGTTTTCTTAAAATATTTCCAAACTAGTTGGTAATGATTTTACCTTGTTAGATGAATATGTTGTATTTTAGGTAAATAGTAATTTTTATGATTGATTTAGTACATAGATTAGATAGTATTGGAATGGAGTACCATCATGCATTCAATCTATTGGAACCATTATTTTAATGACAAAAAATTATATTTCATATAATAATAATGAATTTTATGTATTATGGTATCATTTTATCATATTATTAAAACTGTAGTAACATTGGATAAGTGTTGTAATGACCTAAACCTAGAGCTAACTCATAGTTGGAGTGGAAATTTATCAATTTATGGAAAATACCTACCATTATAGGTTATCCATGTATATTTAAAATGTTTTGTAAACACTCCTCTACAAACATGAATTATAGTTGAGGATATAAAATCCGGTTAAGTATAAAAAATATCTACCATCAACAATGAGTCACCTTTAGAATAGATTTTTGGAAATGTATAGAAAACACTCACTGCTAGAGGATGGATCACTGTCAAAATAGAGTTATTGATAAAATTGGGAAAACTGTTGCAATGACCTACCGATGATATGAGTCATCTCTAGACTAAGTCGCCACCAGAGTGGCATCACAATTAAAATGAGTCCCCAACACTATTTTTGTTTATTTTGAATAAAGTATTTATAATTCTTATATTATAAAATTTATTTTTGATACTTGTTTTAATGATTATTCTTAATATAGTTTAGATATTATTTTATGTGTGTGTAAATAATCCAGTATGAAGAGCAGAAGATCATGATTATTCTTCTTGAATTCGGAAATTAAATGATGTAGAAGACTCCTTCATGTGTAGAGATACATTGACAAAACAATTGATACTAATAAAGATACTTCAAGACAAGATGTGAGATAGGAACATGTTGTAAGAACCAGAAGAGAGCCACTTTCTGAGAAGATTACATGTGGTATCCTTCACATAAACTGACTAAGAAAGAGTGGAGACTATAGAAAATCTACTTCCATTCTTATTTTCAGAAAAAATGAATTCATGACACTATGTTATACATCTACATTCTGAAATCCATATTGAGATTCATTTCGGGAAACATTCAAGGATTCAAAAGATATATTTCATATCAAACAAACCAGCACAATATTTCTATATATTTTTATTTTCTATTTTTTTTAATTTTCATTACACTATGAGCAGTGTGTGTTTATTATGTATCTTAAACAAGCACACAATCATATGATCCTTAACTAGAAGATAATTCATATCTTTTAAACAACCTTTACTCATTTTTACACACATTTTTTGGAAGAGGTGCATGTGTGTCTTGTGTTTTTTCCCCACGAGTGATATAGAAGAGCTCCCTATGTGGCCTAGATTGATTTATTTTTTTATACATGATGTATGTTTTTGTACAATAATTATTTTATATAATCTACTTTCCAAAAAGTTATTTCCAATTCGATTGGGTTACGTCTCATCTTGAGACTGAACCATTTATATTTTATTCTACTGTGTACCTTTTCCTACGCATTAAACTAAATATGATTTAAACAATAAACCCAACCAATAGCTTGATAGTTAGTCTTAATTATTGTTTATATAATATTTTGATTGAGTAAATATATTTCAAAAGATGAAATAGTTTTTATTATTTTTTTAATTAAGACTAAATCAATCATTGAGAAATCCTTAAAAGGTTCATAACTCTATTGATCTTATATTTTGATTAGCTTTGTTATTTTAAATAAAATGGGGGATTTTATTTAAACCTATTTTTTATAGAACATTTTATTGGCCACTAAATTAACCCCCACCCCACCCTCTTGAGATATTAAATCTGACCAATATTTTTTATCAATGGTTTTCTATATTGTTCAACTGTGATTTTAGTTATGTTTTAATGATCGTACGTTTCAATCATTTCATAATTTAGTTATTTAAATGGATAATAATAAAGAATATTATTCTTCCTAAAATCATCCTTTCATTTATGGAAATAACTATTATCTATGAAAAATAATGATGAAAATTAATATAGAGAATATGGGTTTTGAAATTTTTGCTACTATAGTGGATAAATATAAATTACTTAAAACTGTTAGAGATTCTTGTGATGATGTATCAAATTAATTTTATAACAATGATTTCAAATATCTGAATTCTATTTTCTATTCTTTAGTAGAATAATATTTCTATAGAATATCTTTCAGTAAAACTGCATATGAAAATTGGGATACATTATACATTGCATATGAAGGAACAAAAAATGTTAAATAATTGATACTAAGTACTTAAATGATTAAATATTATTCTTTTAAAATGGAACCTTATGATTTGATCTCTAATATGTATCTCATGTTTAATGACATAGTGAATACATAGTTCTCATTGGGGAATCTAGTATCAGATAAAGACCAAATCATGAGACTGTTGAGATGTCTTCTAAGAAGATGGAGAGTTACACCAATGTTAATATGCGAATATTTTAAAATTACTAAATTACCAATAAAAGAATTAATTGTGAATTTTATGATATATGAAAATATATTATGTTTAATCTTGAAAATTTTAATGAACCTAAGTGATTTTTCTTGGCTTCTACGACAAATGAATCAATAAAAATAAAAGTAAAAGGTACAAGTTAAAATATCCAGTGGTGAAGAATAAATAGCTGGTTGTGATTAATAAATGTAACATTTGGAAAGAAGGTTTATGATATTCCATAGTAACAAGAAATTATTTTGGAAGCCATGATTCAATGGAAATTATGATAATAAATAAAAATGGGAAAACTACTTAAAAATAGATTCCAAGTAAAATGAGATTATCTTTTATTAATGAAAGTAAAAATTATATATAATGGTTATGTTTACTAAGTTTAAATACAAGAAGATGTTTAATGAAAAAGATATAAAATACATGAAATAAAGGAATTCCACACGAATTTCCACTGAGGATTTATCTAGTGAATCTCACCTTAATAATGGAGAAAATCCAAATATAGATAACATGTTATTCATGAAAAACACATTTTAGGTACCTATTATATCTAATATAATTAATTATGATAATTATGAAAATAAAAAAGATGATGAACTATCTAAAAAATAAATATTTGAATACTGCAACATGGTTTAGGATAACATTAATGATCTTAAAGAAAAATACAAAATTCTGAAGAAATATTATGTTTCATCTTCTAGTGTTAGAACTAATATCATTGAAGAGAAAGAGAATAATTATCAATTATTAAAGGAAAATACTAAAATAAAACTATCAAATGGGAAATTAAATAATTATTTAGAATGATCTAAAAATGTGAGATAAAATCTCACTCAAATAATAGGAAAAAATTGTTCCAAAAAACACCACTCATCTAGGATACTAACCTGACCAAAGAATAATTTTTAAGAGAACTATTATTTCTATGTCTAAATCTAAAAATTTTACTACTAGTTATTTTTAAAAAGTACCAAACAATTTATTTATTTCAAAATGTTTATGGTATTCTTATAAGTTAAGAAAATTTGGGTTCATAAGGCCCTAATTACTAATATATATGGACCCATGAAAATATAGTAACCAAAATAATTTCTCGTAAAATATTTTTTTTAATGAAAAATACCTAAAAATATTATATTGAAATCTTTGGTACATGGATAGAAATTATTATATGAATAAGATAGGAGATTACTTCATCTTCAAGAACGTTATAATGTTTTATGTTTTTCTTTTCCCCATTGGTAATAATGATAAATGAGAGATCATTGTCCTTGGTCAAATTGGTAACACTTACTCTACATTAATTTATAATGTACTATTTATTGATGTTTTAAAATATAATTTTATTAACATATCCCAATTATGTGATCATGGTTTTCATGTAAATTTTGGAAATAATTCTTATAATGTTTAAAATTATAAAAATACATCAATATTTATTACATTGAGAAATTATAATGTGTATGTTATTAATACTGATTCATTGATTTCTCAAAATGTTTCTTGTTCAAGGGCCTCTCATAAATAGTCATGGATTTGGAATATGAGACTAATCCGTTATAGTATTCACCCACATAGAATTATTATTAGGAAAGGGTTTGTTAGGGATCTACCCAAACATGAATTCTGTAATGACAAAGTCTATAACCCTTGTCAAAAAGGTAAATAACACATGTTTTTTTGATATTAAATTATGAAGTTTTAAATTATCAATCTCTCTAGCTTGTTCACTAATACTTGTTTGGACCATCCATTGTTTCTAGTTTAAATGGGAATCACTATGTCTTTGTATTATAGATGAAATTTCAAGGTATACATGGGTATTATTTTTAGCACAAAAAAGTGAACCTTTTTATTATTTTACCAAGTAAAAAAAATGTAAAATACCTAAGTGTACATAAAATTAAGACTTTAAGAATTGACCATGGCCGTTAGTTCGAAAATGAAGAATTTCAATCCATTTTCTCATTAAGTGGATATAGTCATCACTTTTCTACTACTAAGACCCTCAACATAATGGAGTAGTAGAAATATGAAATAAAAAACATCAAGAAATAGCACAAACAATGCTTAATTAATATTATATACCACTATACTTTGGGTAAAAGGCTATGTAAACATCCTTCTTTATGATTTATATAGTTTTAATTAGATCATTCTTGAGAAAAACCCTTGTGAAATACGGACTAGTAAAAGCCAAAGGTTAATTATTTTAGAATTTTTTGTTGATAAATATTTATTCATAACACTAATTAAAATCATTAAATGTTTTCCACCAAATCTGATGAAGGAATTTTTTGTGGTTATTCTACTTCTAGTATAACCTATAGAGTTTTGAACAAAAAACCCATATTGTAGAAGAGTCTGTTCATACCATGTTTCATGAGAGATATCCATATAAGCCTAAAACCACGTTATAAAATCATGAGGACGATTTATTGACTTTTAACATAAATTCCAAACCTACTGATTCGGTTGTAAAACATGCCAAAAATCATCTAGTTCTGAGGAAAATCAATAGCCTAAACATGAACAGTTAGAGAACCCTAAGGTGACCAGAAAATCTTTTATGATATCTATTAAGACTCTTAAATATTATCCATTATATATTGGTGTTTTATAAATAACTAGAGGTACAAAAAAATATATTCTCAAAGAATCAAGGATGAACATCAAGCATTCCTGTCACAACTTGAACCTATGAACATCAATGATCCAATTAATGATGAGTTTTGGGTAATGGATATTCATGAAAACATAATAAAATTTCAAGAAATAATGATTGGGAACATTTTATAGACCCAAAAAAACTTGATTATATGCACTAAATGGTTATTTAGAAACAAGGTTGTTGAATGTTGCACAATGGTGAGAAATAAGGAGAGACTAGTTGCGTAAGGGTATAATCAAGAAGAGAATATAGACTATAAAAAATTATTTCACATGTATAAATACTTGATTCCATTAGAATACCTCTTGAATAAAAAATACATATAGATTCCAAAGTATATCAAAAAAATTCAAACATGCATTCCTAAATGGGTTTTCTATTTAGGAAGTGTTTGTTGAACAACACCATAGATTTCAAAATCCTCAATTCCCATATAATGTTTTTAAGTTAAAAATGGATTTATATAGTTTTGAACAAGCTCCTAGAAATTGGTATGATATGATCATCTATTTTTTTATTTCAAAATGATTTTCAAAAGGTATAACATATGCTACCCTATATATAAAAATAATTTCAAAACATGTTTTTGTTGTTCAAATTTATGTCCATGATATTGTTTTTGGATCTTCATAAAATTATTTATGAATTGAATTTTCAAAGATGATATGAAATGAATATGAAATGAGTTTAATGGGTGAACTAGAATTAATTCATTGTTTTTTGGATTTTAAAAAAATGAAGGAATTAAATTAAATCAAAGAAAATATAAAAATTACCTTTTTATTTTTTTGGTTTGGATATCACTAAGAGTAGTGATGATACTATGAGTACCAATTATATGATGGATATTTATGGGGGTTGGAAATAAATGGATCAAACCAATTACAATGGTATGATTGAATGTCTTATCTACTTAACTGCAAGTCTGCATAACCTAATGTCCAGTGTGTGTGTGTGTGTTCTCACTGTAAATCAAACCCAATAGAGTCACAATTAATTTATATAAAATGGATTTTCATATAACTACTATATTCCACCAATTTAGGGTTTTTAAATTCCCGATAACAACAATTTGATCAATTTAGTGATTCAGATGCAGATTTTGGTGGTTGAAAGATAGATAAAAAATAACATCGGGAACATGTCATCTTTTTGGTAAGTATATAGTATCATGGTATAGAAAGAAAAAAAATTATTTTGTATCCTATTTATGACGCTGAATACATAAATATAGGTAGTTGTTTCCCACAAATTATCTGGATGAAAAACACATTACAAAAGTGAGGATATCAATTACCAAATGTACCTATAAATTGTAACAACAAAAGTTATATAAAAATTTCTATAAAACTTGTATCTAACTCTAAAACAAAACACATTGATATATTATCTCAAATTTGGAGATATCCTCTTAAAAAGGGTAATATAAATATTGAATAAATTGGTATAGAACATCAGTTTGCTGATATATTTATTAAGACATTGAATTCTAAGAGAATGAACAGCATCAAAAATGAGTTAATAATAATTAAATTTTGATAATCAAAATTTTTTGGGAGACTATACCATATATATAAGAGGGGAATAAAAGGTAAAAAATCAGATAACATCCAAGAATAATTTCCATCATACTACATAAATGAAAAGTACCCGAATAAAAAATAAATGAATTAATGTATTAAAATTTTGAAAACAAAATTACTATCCACCCACCAGGATGAACACATATTTCTAGAATAATAATAATTTTATTAAAAATCTAAAAAAATTATAACAGTAAGAATGTATAAAAATCATGAGGGTCTAAAGTAATGAAAACCAAGGAAATATAAACAAATAATATAAATACACTCACTAGGGAGGCATCCCATAATATCAAAATAGTAAAAAGAATGGTCATAATAATTTTTATATACAAGAAAATATACTTCGTGGATACCTTATAATCATGTGTGAAGAAACTGGGTACTACATGAGATAAATTTCTTACACTGATAGATGTGGTATATAATAACCCATGGTGTATAAATATGGTATGTCATGGAATGATATATTATTTTAAAGTCAGTTTCAATATATTCTAGATCAATTTTTCACTTGTTTCAAAGCTTGTGTCCCTTGATCGTTGACCAAGCCTCGATCGCGAGGGATTCACCTCTACCGAATGAAGCTGATAAGGCATAAACTAGAGAGAAAACTATATCACAGATGATACCACCACCCAGCATGAAACTCTAGGTACATGAAAATTTGACATTATTCATTAGACCATGTGGCAGTATATTCCATCAATCCAATCTTCCTGGATGAGTGGGACTATAATTGAGCATTATGGGGGCATTGTTATCCACAAATATTAAAATATTAAGGGAAAATTCATAACATCTAAGTATGGAAGTAAGATATGGAACCATAAATATGGTCCCAAAAACCATCACCACACTTGAAGCATGTCTCCCTTTAATATGAAAAATATTCCTAGCATACCATATACACGAAAAACAATCCATAAGAAGAAGAAACCTCACCTTAAATTCTTGGGGATGATTCCATACAACCTGAAAATTATTCTACAGAAAAACAACATAGATTTTAATCTGGTTCATTTCTCCTATGAATTGTCCAAAAGAATATAATATAGTGTTAGCCAACTCACTGTTAAAGAATAGGTGGATAGTTGATTCCACTTTCGAGTGGCTGCAGCAGAATCACCTAGAAGAAATATGAATTCCTTTTCATTTAATAGAATCATATGTGGGTATCACTCCGAAGAACTTGTTCATTATTTTAATGCAAAAACATGCGATACAGCTGGGATTAAAATATCCTTGAAGGTGCTATATGAAAATAAATTTATCAAAATAATTATTAAACTAAATTATATTATATTATTTCATTTTAATCATCAAGGATAGATTTAATGAAGTTTGTAAGGGTGATAACTTCCATGAATTACATATTAAGTGTTGGGCACCTCAAAAATCCAATCCTATTGTCCGCCCAAATGGAGTCCCATAAATCAATATCCCCAAGTCCTATAATCAACCTTGAATGGCCCTATAGAGGAGGATATACATTATGAAAAATACTCAACTCATCATAATATGTAATCCTATCTAATATATGTTTCTTGATCTATCTACCTAAGGCCTCTTCTAAAATAAAAGTAGTGAATAGTGATGCCTTCTCCGGTACCCATGTCCCATGACCACACTATTATGGTGTGATTTCAAGTCATAATAGAATTATTAGTATAATATCATATAAAATATGAAAATACAATGTACACATGTAAAATAAATTGTATAATAATTAAACTATACAGGATAATAAGTAAACAAATAACCATTGTAGATCCTTATGTTCTTCGACGACACTTGATATTGAACCAAACGTACTTTATACTATGTTGAAATATCTTAAGGAAGATGATGTAATTTATCCAACCCATAGCTAAATCATGGTTGATTTCTAGGTGTTATTCCTATAAAAATAGATGTTATCATGGCTACGAGAAGAACATTTCATGAATTTCCTATTAAAAACAAATATATTCCCCATGACTCATATCCCTAAATCATTTCCAAGTCATTCCAGCCATAATATCGCAGTGCTAAATCCGTGGAGTGTGTATAGTGAATACCAACAATAATAACTAGCCCAATCCAATGATCATGTCCATGAAATTCAAAAATCACACCCATAGGACAACTAAGAGTGTCGCATACCCACACCTCAATTCAAAGTATCACCCCTATGTAATCCAAAACACAACCATAAGCTAACTGGGTGGGTTATAACCCATTTCCTTGATTCCCAAGATCATATACAAGGAAATAGAAAATAATATCACATATGGATATACGTATCATTTATTTTTAATTAAAAACGGTATTTTATACATCTCAATGGATTTTACATCCAATAATATAGATCTAAGGATCATGTATAAGGAATCCGGATTTGATTATAATCATGAAGGATAGAACCAGGGAAATCATCCAAGTCACAACAAGTATCTCAGTAAATTATGGTGGGCAGTGTGTACAACCCAAATAATCTCATGTAAATCATCAATTTGAGTCTTAGGTGACACTCGTAATCATAACTAACCATTTGTCAAATGTAATTTCCTTGGGTTCAACATGTCACTAGGGAACCCACCGGGTCCCCTATATCATATCATGATATAGAAATTTCATAAGGGCACCTTTATCCCAACCACATAACTTAGTTCAACACCCATGTATTATTTAGAATAATGTCCCTCAAAAATATCCTTTCCACAACACATGCTCCCCAGTTTCATTCGGTAAGATCCACTAGTATCAATTTCAAGAGATGACACAAATCCCATCCCATATATCAATTCACTGGTTAGTCATCACACACCTAAAAAATACTTGACCCTATATAGGGTTATGATTAGCATGTAATAAAATTTTAATTTAGGAGCATAGATTACCCCACATACATATCAACTAGCATAAAGACTCTAATGCATATCGTGGTTCTAAACAGACACTCCCTTGGTTATCCATTTCAATTCATCACTCACCTCTACTTGGAGGTCACTAAGGGAACCTATCATAGGGGCTCCAAAATTAATATTTTTATTTCAATTACACCCCTCAATGTCCATTTTTCATAGTTATTATAATAAAAATTGAGGCTAAAACCATTAGTGTTGGTGGTAATCACTCTAGTTCACAAGATTCCAATTTGGCCCTCGGCACTTAGTTGAATGCACCTGGTAATTTTATATGAATAAAACAAATTCATAAATTAAATATTTTTAACTACCTCAATAGTGAGACTATACATAATAATCCATGAATAAATAAATATGTGAAAATAATTTCTGCCATATATATGTGAATTCTTAAATCAATTATGATGAAAAACACTCTCAATTATAATCCCTAATGTTCTTCCCACGTCCATATATGATCAAATAGCCATCATGCATTCATTTGAGGCCATAAATGAATACAAATTATGAAAATTAATTAATTATAATATTAATAATTAATTAATATAATTAATTATGTTTAATTATAATATGAATAATTGAATAAAACCTCATTGGGAAACCCTCTCACACTAAAACCATATGTACTAGGGTTTGGTCTACTTCCAACATGCACACAAATATAAACCGTGAAAATGATAAATTTAATTGCACAATTTAATGGTTAATTTAATCAAATTTCACCCAAAACACTAGGAAAATCTATAAAACTATGTACCTTCATCTGAATGACATGTGATGACATTCATATACCTTCTAAGTATGTCCTCTATCCATGTGATACGAATGTACCATCGTTATCAACTGAATCAATAATGATTCCATGGAATTAAAACTAAAACCGAAATTAAATAAATAAAATGATGAGAAAATAAAGGGGTTAAATGAATATAGGCCAATATAAGATGAATCTTACCTAAATCCCAATTATAAATTAACTATAATCACCTAAATCTGAAGTGTCTTGCAGAAGGATAATAGAGTTTAGCTAATCTAGCATAATATAAGAAGGACAACAAGAAAGGTGATATGGGGTTTCAAAGTATAGAGTATTAAAATTTTTTTCCAACTTTTAATGATCCATTTATTAAGGAAACATAGTTTTCCCAACCTTTTCTTAGAAATGTGGTTTAAACTACCTCAACCCATCTACCTCTCATGGTCTACCCACAAGATTTTTCTGCAACCATGAACTGCTCATGAGTATTACCCCTAAATAAAACTAATCCCAATTATTTCCTTGGAAAACCACACAGTTTATGATTAATTGGGTCCTAGTTATTTAATCATATAGTGAACTATAAAAAATGTACTGAAGAAATCACTACAATAGGGAAATGGGATAATTTTCCCTAAACCGTGAAACTGGAATCATGCGTCTTGGATAGAATCCATATAAATCCCCCAAACCTCAACCTAGCACTCTTGACACTCACTTGTGAACATGAGGAACCTATCAGACCTTATATTTGATGTAAAAAAATTATATCATGGTTCTCCAGCTCACAGATCCTTAATACAATACCTGGTTCTACAAATTAACTATCCATCATCATAAGATTTATATTCCTCTATAATTTCTTATCTCAAAAAGGGATTGGGTTTTATAACCTCCCTACTATAATACATATCATCCCTATTAAGTCTTATTCACCACACAATCAGAATCCCTATTAAACAATGATCAACCTACCTCACTTAATTTCCCACTTTTTTACTTTTGAATGATGATCATGCTTATTTTATACGACTCGAAACATTTTTCACTATTAATAAAACATGATCTACAACTCGTAATGATCATAAAAACTCTAAGATGGAACTAATCGACATCTATTTATCCTAAGATTCCATTTTTTTTACAAATAAACTCATCATTTAACGAGGGGTGATCCCCACCATAATCCTCTGATCACTATGGTCAATCTTGTTTCATGAAGCTTTGCACCATCAGATTTTTCGATCAAAACAAATTTATAATGGTCCAATATCAAAAAAGGTGTGGTTTCAAACTCACCACACCTAATAATATAAAAAATTGACATCTAAAATTCTTATCAATTACCTCCCAAAAAACTCCACTTAATTGTTTGACACACTATCACATCACTATGTATTGATTCCATACCCTTAAAGGTATCTTGAGATGATCTAAAAAGAAATACGGATGTCTCAACCAAACATCATATATAACTAAATGACTGAATCCTTAACCCAAAAAAAATTTCATTATGATATCACTCAAAATATTCACACCATATATCCAAATCATTCTAGGATCATAAATTTTTTCCATGATCTTGATGCCATTACCCGGACATCGTCTTCCACCACATTAAAATTCCAAATATGATATTTAAAATAAGACTATGTAAATAAAATTCTTCTACTCACTCATATAGAAATTCCATTTTGACCATCCAATGAATGGTCTCACCATAAATCAATTAATTTTCCAACATTATCATTTATCCATAATTAAAGGATATAATGGCTTCCCACACCCAATAACTTATATGAATCATCTAACACCACCCATTCCTGAATCCCAATGAATTTTATCCATGAAAATTTTCAAAATTAAATATTTAATTAAGATAACAACCTCCAATGAATGATTATATACTCCATGCAATACAAATTACTTTACAGTGGAACTAGATTTCATCCTCAATGGGTTCAATCATCACATGTGTTTCTGTCCTCCTGTTTTATCCCCACCACTCTGCTCGTCACTAAGATAACGTCCTGATCCACTTCCAAAGTCGCATCTCACTACAGAGATAAATTTATCAATTTATCTATTCCCTAATTTAATGACTCTCATATGAATTCCATAAAATTCATTTGTATTTGGTTTTCACATGACTTATCACTAATTCTCAATTCTAGAGGCTCCTTGCATAACTAGCTTGGATCACATCGATCACATAAAAAACTAATGGGTGTATTCTCCCATTCCAACATTTTATAAACCTCAACTCATAATCACATTATTATCATGTTATCAAATCCATGCTTGTATTCCTATGAAACCAACCATCTAATACAACATTTCAATCTCATATAAATATTGAACTCTTGGAACTCCTCATCAAAATTTATCATTTCATTTATGCCATGGTCTATAATATGATCTACCTAAAAAATTCACAAAAGCATAAGAATCTATCAAAAAACTAATGAACATTTTGAAAATGCATTCATAATCAAGAAGGACTGCTACATGACTATTCCTACACTCGAATACTATCCTTTACATCAAAATCTTTATCATCGAAGTTCACTGTCTAAGGAGTCTCAGTAGCCATTAGGCCTATATAGTATACCAGGTAACACCTCACATTCATTAATATTATAGACATTATTATAAAACTATTCTCCATGTATCTATGACCATAATAATCAGTGGATAACCCCTTATACTATTTACCCTCATGAATAACTCATCTTGACCATAATACATGACTTGATAAAATCCAAATACTTGTCTCAAAACACTAGTATATCCTATATAATCCGTAGATTATATAATAAATCGGTCAAAACTCATGGGAAACACATCTCTTATCCTTTACCAATATCAAAAAATAAATTATATGGAAGGGTACCCAGTCTAGGGTCTAACATTACAATATTTGGAATCACATATCAAATAATTTTCCTATATGGTTACTGGTTATCACTAAGGATCTTCATACTAGACTATCCAATTGAGAATCATAATTTCAGGTTGATCCTCAATGGGCCATTAGATAAGGATCCACCCACTTAAAGATAAAATTATCAATTATTGGTATGGAAATGTATAATGGAATCCCCCTCTGATGATCTGTAACATTTCTCATGGTTTCATTATTTAGTTTAGTAGAATTACACAATTAATATATATGAGAAAAACAAATATAGGATAGTTCAAACTCATTAAATAATCAAACCTACTTTTTTATTAGAACTAGTAACTTGACCACCCATATTGAGTCCTTCTAAATGGCATCAATTTCTTATATAATCCTATTAGGCTCTTTTTACATACCATTCACTGATAGAATATACATCAATTACCATTGATCTTATCATGATATATCAACATGTACATTAATGAGATAAAATATATTGTGCATCAAATATGTTTAATAACACAAAAAATATATATGTTAAAACATAATATAATATTATATTGATACCTTAGACTACAAAACCATATTTTCAATGATATCAATCACACACGATTGGGAGTATGTCATAAAAATCATATATAATAATATGATATATTAAATTCATAAACATTATATTGAGAAAATTTCAAAAATATAATAACTTATAAATATCAAAAGATATGTATGCAAAAAAGTGAAATTTTTATAAATTTAACATTGAAAAAAAGAATATATGTCCCATATCTCTGGTAACTATGAATTATTATAAGAAACGGTGTGCATGGGGAACCTGTAAAACATTCATCACATGATCTAATACATTTCTAACTCACATGTATAACATCCACCCAAAAGGAAAAAACAAACTATGATATATCCCTTGATATTAGTCACCTAAAATTTCTTCTACAACATTGGAACATTATCCAATGGTTTTCTTTAACTAAATTACTCTATAATTGTAAGCATTTCTAGTAGGACCTTAGGTGAAACTCGTAGTATTCTATTGCATTTCATATAGTAGTGTGGGTATATCATTCATAGGGGGATACTAATCCCCTTTTAGAGTTTGAGTTAAAAAATTATCGAACAAAACACCAATTATAGTAAAAATTATAGTACATGGATTAAAAATAATATAATTAATATTAAAAGAAATTTAATAGGTGGATAGTCATACAAACTAACTGTCCACCCAACAAGATGACCAAATGAAAAAAATAAAGAAAATAATGAATCTAAGGCTCTAACACTATATTGAACCTCTCTTAATAACTATCTAAAATCTCATTCCATCTATACTGCTCTATATAGTTAATCTAGGCCTCTACTGAATGTGAACATACGAGAAGTTATGCCTAATTGGGTACCCATGTGATATGGTCAACCAAGAAGTGTGTGGGTAAATATCTAAAGGAAAACTCTTCTGTGGCCCAGATAAAACATGTAAATAAATTTTACCAATATTATATCATTAATTCCAAAAATTAAAATGGATAAACTGTAAATAAATAAATTACAACTTTTGATCCTTAGGTTATACCCTAACACACAAGATCACCCCAAACATGCATCATCCAATGTCATAATGTCTCTTATCAAATTATATAATCATACAAATCCACATCATCTTAGTTGATGATACAAAGGTTTGAATCTTAGGAAATCCATTAGTGCCATTCTACATAGAAGATTCCTTGGATCATGTCCTATTAAATATAAATCATCTAAGACTAAGTATAATTCATTGAGCGTGTCTAATGAATTCCAATGTGAATACCCCTGAACCAGATTCATGTTGGGTATCCAAGGAATTTGAATAGAAACAACGAAATTAATCAATTTATCATTTCCATGTAATTCAAAAATCATTACCATAGGATAACTATGAGTATTATATTCTTTATCCCTGATTCTATGAAGAAATTTCAAGGATATATAATCAATTCCTATAGGTAAAATGGGTTAGCTTCATCCCTTATCCTAGATTATAGGGATTATGTACAAGGACATACAAATTTATATAGAATATGAGTCTGGGGAACATACCAAATGAATCCAAACAGTACTTTCTAAATGTTAGTGGATTTTACATCACACCATATTGATCATTGTAGTGTGTCTCTAGAATCTCAAAATGATATCAAGAAATAAGGTCATATATATGAAAAAAAAATCCAAGTAATTAATTGAATCTCAATAAATCATTATGGGAAATTCATCCAACACAAACCACTTCAGGTGCCAATATTGATTCATGTTCATAGTGACACTAGAAATAATCACTAAAAATTTCACATATGCCCCATCATTGGTGTTAACATGTCATTGGGGAACACACTAGGGACCCCTATGTAACATAATATTTTGGACTAATCAATATTATCCCCCAAAAATAAAATCATCTTTTAGGATAGAACCCATCACACTGAGGGTATAATATCAATCAGTGTCATCAAAGTCACATCAAGACCTCACTAGACTCAAGTGGTAAGCCTCATCTTTATTATTATCTAGAGATGGAACAAATCCTACCTTAAATCACATGTCATTGGTCAGTCATCATGCACCAAACCTTTCTATCAAAAATATATCGTGTTTTCCAACCTAGGTAATAACAAATCATGAGGTATAGGAAAAACCACCTAGTATATATATCAACTATCTTGAAGAATCTATGGTGTCTAAAGGGTTCACACGGCCACTCCTATGTCCATCTATCTCAATTCATCACTCGCCTCTACATGGAAGTCACTAATGGAACATATCACAGTGACAACTACAATTACTATGTTCATTATAATATCTTTTTGCATTTTATAATTTATTACATATCCTTTAGTCATATATTACTCTTTGGTTTTGTGTCATTTAGTATAATCTAGGTTTTATGTTGTATGATGGGAAATTAAATTCCATGTAATTGGAATACATGCCATGAATTTTTGCCCAATAATATGCTAGAATGATTTTTCAAAGAGTGAAAATTTGAATGTCTTGTATTTGAAATTCCCATGGTGTAAAGGCTTGAAATATTATATTAGTGGAAGTAAAAAATGGTTTATGTAGCCTTCTTGAATGACACGATGTGAACTGAAGTTACACACCACGTAAATATCAATGTTGGAAGATATATCTGTGCTTCAAATATAATTTTCTATTATTTCATCATGTATCTCTCCCTATGATGACCCCAATCTATCACTATGAGATTTTGGATCCTCTAAATACATTCATTCATGGATCAAAGTGATGTTAACCTCATTTTATCTCTTGTAGATAAGTGGATCTTCTCTCATGTGGTTTCTTTAAGTCCTTATTTATATCGTCCTTATTTTTTTATTGACCATCTTTTGATTGATAGATATTTTTTTTGATTTGATGTTAGTTATAAGTTATGTTCCTAGATCTTCTGCATCTTCTATATTCGTTGGGGAGTCCCATTGCGGGTGTTGATTTATGGATCATTTAATAGAAGGTAGGTAGTTCAACAATTCCTTTCCATATAATTGTAACATTTAATTGATTAATTAAATTTGAATGAGTTTTTAATTGTTTTAAAAACATAGAAACATTATGAGTTGATCTTTGATTCGAAATGTGAATGATATTATTCAAAAACCCAAATTTCAATAACATTGATATTGTGGGGTTTATTTATAAAAAATTATGGCATGATTTGGAAAATGTTTTAATGAAATGATTTAATGTATGATCTTGAGAAAATATTTTTAATTTAGAAGTTATTTGAAATTCCATGAAATGATAGAAACCTAGGATTTGTTTTTGAAATGACAATACTTGTTGAAAAATTATATTAGAAATTTTTATTTTCAAATGTTTTAAAATGAACAATTTCCTAGTCAATTGATTGATTCTTTAAAGAACATGTTATCCATGGTAGTTAGTGGTAACGAGGAAAATCATTATAAGACAGTAACTCCCTATCAATGGATTGCCGATGATAACAATTACTAAAACATATAAGGCATGACTACCTATTATGGGTTCCACTATTGGGGTGTAAAATTCTTCTGATAGGTTCACTTATTGTGGTTTCTTTGTGTGTGTACACTTTACTTGTGTCACGATCATTATAATATGTGTGAGGATCCTATTACATGATAAACATACTTACCATGGGGATTTTTCACATGATGTTGTGCTTTTTTGTGAATTATTTGATTTTATATACATTACATTGATTTATTGAAACGTTTTATTCATTCAAATAAATTTATATAAACTATTTTCTTTAAATTGTTCACTTAATACTATTTGAATGTTGTTTTGATGTATTTTACATCTATTTAAATGAAATCATGTTTCAGATTAAAATATGAATATTTAGTAACATTCAATATTTTATTTGAGTTGTTATTACGTATTGTAAATTTGTATATTATTGGTTATGGAAAACATGTTGATACTCTAATGGGATTTATAGATCACACCCTACCTTTTATTTTCATCATTTGTAGACTTTCTTATGCCAGGTCCCAAAAAATTGAATGTACCACATGGAAGTGGTGGATGTTCTAGATCCTTTAGACCATGGATCATTGATGGAGGTGACCGGTAGAGATGTTATCCAATTTTATTGGTTTTATGAGTTTTAATCTTGTTATATACTGAGTACTTTGATGATGTACTACATTGGGATTTGTTTAAAAAAGATTCTAGTACTTTTTATTTTGGATGTGTTGATTATATAAACATGTATATTTTGTTTTCCATTATTTTTTTAGAAATTTGTTCCCTCTTTGATCATGTATGATGACAGTTTCTACTCGAAGACACATTGGGATCAGGGATACCCTTCATCCCATTTTTTATATGACTCGGTTATTGGCATACAAAGGTATCCATGTAAGTTTGTGACAAAGTGGTATCATAGAGGTTTCTTAATAATAATTCCATGATGTTAGTATTTTTTTGGATATCTTTATGGGATTTAAGAGGTAGTTACAAGTGATTTTTTATCCATATCTCATTTTAATGATCCTTAATTAACTATGTGTGATTAGGAAAATTCAATTTGAGGAATATTTTGATCTGATTATTTTCCTTTCCTTACTTTTGACGTGGTTATGTGGAAATCCAAACATTGATATCTTATCTGATTATATTGATATTCTAATTTCTATTTCATGAGTTCTTCAACTAAGTAATCTTATGATTTATTCATTATTTTCTATTGATGTTTCACAACATATTAACTCTGAGAAGTCATTTTTATAAGCCCTAGTAGGAATCTTATAGTGAAACAATGTTAGTGGATACTCCATTATACTAGAATAATGTAGAAATTATTTTTTGTGTTATTTAAACATTGGGCCAGGCACCTTCACCCATTCATGTTCATGCTCCAGTTGTGGAACCTCGAAGGGATGAATCGTAGAATTGTTCTCAAGATTTTGTTCACTAGATTCAATCGGGATTCCATGGAACTAATTATCATAAATTGGATATGGTCTTGTTGATAAGGGTAGATATTATTTTTGATTTTATGGGAATTATTTATTTCATTAATGTGAAATGATCAACCATCATGATAAAAGGGCCTAATAGGATATTGTGATATTCAATGGTAACGTGGAAGAAGCATGGGGGTTTGGAGTGGAATAAATTTATTGTTATTTTCACTTATTTGTTATATATATAATATCTACTGATGGCTAAGGTGATGGAGTTTTTTAACCCCTGTAATTCCAACAAGACATCGATCAAGAATGAAAACCGCTTTGTCAAGCCTGTATAGTTTTCACCTGATATTTTATTGAATGAGAATATGAATTCTCAGGGGTTTGAGATGGGTCCTCAGCTGGATATCCATTCATAGGCTTTATTACTGAATCATAGTTCATATTTTCATGTATTGGATAGGGAAGTGATGATTGAAACTGATATGGTTGGTAAGTCAGGGATGATGAGTGTTGCTTTTTTTCCTAGGGGTAGTTTGATGAGTTTTTTTAAAGGAAATTGAAAGTGTGATGATTCTCATGGTTTTTCTTGATAATAGGAAACATCTAGACCTCCTGTGGTTCGTCAAACTGTACCATTTACATTCTACCAATGTGGAAAGGTTGGGTATTCGAGAAGTGATTCTGTGGAGGAGTGAAACACTGTAGTTATTGTGGTCACTCAAGACACCTATATAAATTCTCCTATTTTTTATTCTTTGTGTAGTGTAACTGGATCGCCATCATCTCAAAGTACTAAGGTGTAATCAAATACTTCACCAACCAAGGGTTTCTTGCCCTGAGAATCATAAATTAAGCTTCTTCACATAGTCTAAGAGTCTTCAGAAGATGTTGATATAGGTCCATCGACCATCACAGGTTCAATCACTATTGCTTTATCTTTAGTGACTATTTTATTTGTTAGTAGTGAATCTCACTCATTTATATAAACTAATATTTAAGAATTTATAAATCTTCCTATAGATCTTTTTTCTTATCTGATAGATATTACGATTCCCCTTGGAACAAGGACAGAGTATGGTCTCCATTTTTTTCATCTCCTTTCTCCTAATCATAGATTGGACTTAAATTGAATTTTCTAGTTCTCATCATGAAACCTCTTTAATTAATCCTTGGGATGGATTGCATGATCACTTATAAGTCATTAATTAACTATTATCATTGATGGGTCACCTTTACTACACCTAATGGGTAGTATCATTTCTTTCAGAGAGAATGGAACCCATGGATGAGTAGAGTAATACATTCATATCTATAGTTGTGGAAATTAATATTACTGTTTCTTCTAAATTAGAGTGAGAATATTTGAGTAATAATATATATTCTATTTTCATCATCTTTCTAGAAGTTTTTCCTTCTGATTTATTTGTAAAAAAACCTATAAGAGAGGTATATTCTTTTATTGATTTAGTACCAGGTATTAAAATAGTGTATATTATTTCTTAAATTGTGAAACTAGATTAACTAAAAGAGTTAAAAACTCATTTATACAATCTATTATAGGAATTATTTAAATTCATGGGTGTGTGACCTTGTGTAGAGCCTATTCTATTTTCAAATAAAGGCAACAGAACACTTCACCTCTCTATTGATTAAAGAATCTCAATAGATATTTTGTATTGAAAAAGTATCCATTTCCTCAAAGATATTATATGTTTGAAAAATTGAAGGTGGAAAAGTGGTTCTAAAAGATTTATCTTTGATCATGTTATCACAAATTGAGAATATGAGAATATTAAATTAAGAAGACTTCCTTTAGAATAATGTATGGTCACATTGAATATATTGTTATTCCCTTTTCCCTAACCAATTGTACTAAAATATTTATTAATTTAATGAACTATACTTTTCATTAGTACATTGACTCATTCTTGGTGGTTTTCAGGGAATATATTATGGTTTACTCTATTTCCTAGAAGGATCATGTGCATCATCTATGTAACGACCCAAACCTTTATTAATGGAAATTCATCTTAATCTAATTAATTGTTTTATTATGTAAAATGGTTATATAACATATGCACTTCATTGGTTTTGTGTTTTTTTTATTTTAAAATTCCGTTAAGAATTGCATTCGTTCTGAATATAACCGTTAAACAGTGATCACATGATTATTTTAAGTATAGGGCTTTAAAATTCCAATTTACTCAGTTAAAGGATGTAATGGCCTCATCTAGTAGACTTACCCCGTATGAAGCCCATGTTTTAGAGCATGGAATGGAGGTGGCGTCATTAGGATTTTCTCTAGACCAAGCCCAAGATGAGGTTCAACATGTTAAGATCGAACAGAACCACCTACGAGAGAAGTGGAAGTTGATATAGATTACCACACGATCGATATTATCTGAGCCACCCAAAGTGTTTGTAACCATTTTAAATCTTACCTTTGTGACTTATGCAAGTTTTATAAGGGGTTATGTAACATGACCATAACACTATGATTATGTTCATTATTTTTTTATAGAATAAATATTATATATTAATTTTATTATTGTTAATTTGATAATAGTGTTTAAATCACAAATAGTATTTTTAGTTAATATTCAATTAAAAAATATATATTGATGAATTAATGGAATTTTTAATTAAAAAACATTCTAATAAAATATTGTTAATAAATTACATTTTAAAAAATTTAAATGATAATATAATTTTTGTGAATAAAATCGTAATTTCTATTTAGTCTTGAAAACTATTTTTGTCAAAACCTTTGAATTTTTGGAAAGTGATTGTTTTTTTAAAAAGTAAAAATTCACATATTTATAAAAATTACTTACATAAAAGCAATATTATTTTTGGAATACGTAAGTCAAAATTATCCAACGGTGAATTTTTCAAAATTTTGTAAGATGATCATATTTTTGGGTAAAAATTATATATTGTTTAATTATATAACATGTCTTATGACATTATAATGACCCAATAGTGAAGTTATAAAATACTATAAACATTATCTTCTGAAAATATATGTTTTAAAATTAAAATAAATTGATTTTATGTTTTTTTGAATTATTTTACAAAGCCTTAGTGGACACTCCAAAACATATAAAACATTTAGTCATTTTAAAATTATTTCATTAATAGTGTCACTCACCACCACATAATAAAGCCTAGTAATTTTAGAATTTAGGAAATTGGAATTATTAAATAATTTTTTCCACTCCCCTTTGGAAAAAACCATGGGTTGGTTTGTGGTTTTATATAGTTTAATGTGTGGTGGAAAAAACCTAAATAATATTGAATTCCCCCTCCTTTCCTCTATAAACCCACCAAAGATCCTACTTCATATTCACTAAAATCCTTAATAGCATGACCAACCCCCTCCCTCCTCTATCTATAATCCTACCACGGTGCCCCAAGCTCCCGATAATCCTCTCTAAAGTCTCTCATGAACCATTGGGATCACAGTTCTATGTAAGAGATTCCTTCATTTCTCATTTTATTCATGTTTCCTAATATTGATATGAAATTTTATTTCCAATTGTAAATGATCTGGTATTGATTCCCACCTCCCCCATATTTCCCTCTTTATTTTTGATTTATTACAGACCCCTTTTCACTCATTAATGCCCCCCATGTACACCTGTTACCATACCGAAATTCTCTAATGAATTTCTCTCTTCTCATTTACATTCAAGAAATTATATTGTATTATGTATATAAATTACATTACATTATTTGGGAACTGTTTCTATATGACCCCCTTACATTCCTATTCATGTATATATGATGATACACCCCTTCTCTATCTCTAACCATTTTTTATGAATTTTTATATCATGCTATTATGTTGCCGAAATTGCCCTGTGATTTTTGATTCCAAAATCATTGTGTCAGGAATTCCATTACCCTTTCTCTATCGATGATATTCACCATTGTTCATTTTTACTTATTGATTATAGAGTTTCATGTATGACTTACATATGTCTTTATTGTGTAATAAATGATTGTTTTTAATTATTTCATGTTGTATGATCCATGTGTCACACTTATGCATGCAATGAAATGTTTAAGACGGGTTCTCTCTTATAGAGCTCCAATGCATTGGGTAAAGATTAGTATTATGATATGATAAGTGAAATGAGGGTTTACTCAGGCTACATGTGCAATGATACTTGGATCAAGCTAATATAATGTTAAATTTTGAGGCCACATTTCCATGTTATGATAATCATGATCTATCATGCCTTTATGACCTGGTTTTTCTTATGCTACATAGATATGCCTATTGCCTAACATGTAATATATTATTCATGTTATACCTTATTTAATACTTTACTAGGATTTATACCTCAATTTTTTCTTATTCATGTCCTTAGGTTGTCACATTTATTGTTATGTACGATGAAATGTGGAGTTCATGTAAAATAAGTTTTTAATAAAAACGATATATTTTATGTTCTATGTTGTTATGTAAAATTCCTAAGCCCCAATGTCACTAGAAATATCTATCTTCATTCATGTATCATGTAATGATTTTATGTATTAAATTATTTTTAAGTGAGAAATAAATAATAAGGTTTTTATAGTTGGTATCAGAGGGGGTTTATTTGTTTTTAGGATTAGGATTAGAAAATCCTTGTGAAAGCCTTTGGGATAAGACTATGTATAATAAAATCATCACATTTTTTTGGTGAGTATTGATTAAGTGGTTTATTATGAAAATACATCCATGTCTAGATATGAGCGGGTAAGGACATCTCTGGCATAGATGTACTAACGAGTGAAAACTCCAACAATGAGTTTCGAGGTTGACCTGGGGTATCCTAGTATACAACAACGGGCCTTGCGGAACTATTTGTTATGACACTCCCAATGAATATGCTTCAATAAATTCACAACGTTTGTATGAACCATTGATATGGGAATAAATAAACATCCCCTAAGAAAAATGTTGGGTAGTAGATCATGGATAACATAGATTGAAGCCTATAGATTCATAATTTAAGGAAATTAAAAAATAAGTCATTCATTTATTATCCTAGGATTATGCATTATGTGTTTCACCTAACCTTCCTTTTACACCAACAAATGTTTGGTAATTAGAGGACATGGGCTAACTACTGATGTGAAGACAAATGTTATGAATTTTCAAATGAGATGACCAATCAAATGGGATCAAGAATTGTGAACATTGTCATGATACTCAATGAGTTACCTCAACATTTTAATTTAAACATGGGTCAAGGGGAACGTTCACCCCCACCCCCGCCCCCCACCAAAAAAAGAACAAGTTGCAATCGAGGGCTTCATGAGACAAAGGTCTCATATATTTAATGGATCATATGATCTATCTATTGTTGAATAATGGATCAACACTATTGAAAATATCTTCTCCATCATTCATTATTCCAAACAAGAAAAGTTCTTCTGCACTCTTATCATATGGAGGGTGAAGTCGATCAATTGTGGACATTGATCAAAAATAAATATCCATTGGAGGGGATCAAGAGGTTGGATTGAAAGTATTTTTGGGAAAAAAATCAAAAAATGTTTTCCTCACACCCTCCGACTTAAGATGGAAAGGGAATTCCATTCCCTAATGAAATAAAGATGATGAATCCATCAGAGTGTATAAAGAAAACATTACATGTCAAGCACAAGATGCCTTTGACAATGCCGTTTCCCATTAATGCAAGGATGGCCGCTTCTTTGGTGGGATGAAACCTAGACTACAGAAATCGATGGTGATCCGTGACTTCGATAGCGATGTGGAAATTGTCTGATATTCCCTCAATGTAAAAAATGAGAATAGCGAATCTCGTGGTTATCATGGGGATAAGAATCATAAGGTGGACTGCAATTCTGGCATTCCAATCGAAAAATCCAATGGTGATAAGAAATTCTAGCACCCCACGTTCCAATTTTGTAGAAAGAAGCACCCAGGAAATTTATTTAAGGGGATGAGGAAATGATTTAGCTGTGGAATAGAAGGGAACCTAGCATTTAATAGCCAACAAGAAAAACCCACAGCTATGACAGAGGATAAGAATGATCTGTACGATGCTCAATGTGATGCCTCAACCCCAATTACCAAAAGTCAATGCTTTATTACATAACATTGGCATGATACAAAGAAACCGTGTTGAAAAATACAGATCCTTTTAGTATTATTGGAAACACGATACATAAATTTGTTTAACATTTCAACTTGAAAAGAAATTAAACAAAAATTTATTCCATTAGAAACATCCACGACTCCTAGATTATTCCTGAAAGTAACTCATAACAAACTTCTTCATATCCTGGGAAAATAAAACATAAGATAAGGTGTGATCTCAAATTATCATTAAGAGTAATAAATACAATGGAAGATAATATAAACATTATTCCTGATGCATAATTAAAAACCCACGCCTTTACCAATAAAAAACATGAACAATTTATGGCAAGAATTTGAGATGAGTAAATAATTCCATAATAGAACATAGTCAAGGGTATTCTGCTAGTAGAATAACCGCATGAACCATCATTATTATTTTTATAATGAGTGAATTTATAATGCCGGACTTTCTGGAACATCTTGTCAAGGCCTCAGCCAAGACGTCTAAAAATGATTTAGTCCTCAGCTAAAACCATATATCAAATTGGGAAAGGCCTCAGCCAATTCCACGTCTAATTGTGTCATTAGAACTACCAATGAATCAAGGAGATGCATAGGGCTCCACCCATCACATACTAGGTTCAATACATTCATCACATGAAAAGGTTAAAACATAACATAAATATACGTATTAAGACTAGGATACAAAATGTCAATACTTTAACCATAAACCATGAATGGAATAAAAATAAAACAACCACAGTATAACATATCACAAAACCATAAATACAATATGGAATATTTTAATCATAATAAATCAACATCAAACAAATTTAAAATCCATCAATGGAATGTGACATTGATGAAATAAAAAATATTTGAAATAAATACCTCTTTCTGTTTTGAAAACATTTAAGAGTAACATAATTATAAATGAAACCATTTATTTTGAAAATATTCTTATAAAAATGTAAGGTAATTTTAGATGATGTTATAATGGAGGAAAATAGCCACACCCGTCGTATAAGTTAAAAAAGCATTCTTACCTTAATTTTCTCGAAAAGGACATAAAGTACCTTGTTTGGAAAATGACAGAAAGATTCCTTTCAAAACATATAAGGTAAAATAAGGGTATAAATGGAATAAACATATATCCTAGTAAATAGTAAAAATGTTTTGAAATACATTTTAAAAAAAACATTTATGTGGATGATAAAGAGGTCCCAATAGATACTTATGTAAAAACAACATCGGCGAATTAAGAGATTGGGAAATTAAACCTTATCTTTTACATTTCCTTATTCGATTGAATTTTAACCTCCTGTATAATAGTTATAACATTTTTATTAAATTATACAATAATTATATACATAAATATGATATCATTTATGTTCCATTAATATTTCTTCGTTAATAATATTTCATTAGTATCATCATTTTGGGTGTTAACTGATTCGTTTTCCTTTTTATGCTTCGTTGCATAAGCCATGATGTTTATGGATAGGATGTGTTTTATTCATATAAAGAATTATATTATGTTCATAAAAATTATTTTTAATCATACAATTAAAATTATTCTTGAATGATAACGATGGGGAATGAATCTCATCGCGTTGGTGGAGACTGTAATCCGTACATACGCTCGAGCGACAATATCATTATATTGATGGATAAATAGTATGTAGCTGGATGGAACATCGTATATCTATAGAATAATTAAAATTTTAAATTTATTATTTACATCATTTATACTCATTATTATTCCCTTCTAAATAATAAAGTGTTTGAGTAACAAACTACACCACGACGTGGAGACGGTAAGCCGTACGTACGTACATTTGGTGACATTGTCATTCATATGATGGATATAATAATTAATATGGTTGAACCATTTTTATAATAACATAATAATATATATAATATACTAGATTTATTATTTTATAATGGAAACAACAAAGAAGGAGGAAGCGGAAGAAGAAAAGAACATGAAAGAGGTGAAGAAATATTTACCTCTACATCGGGTTCTTCCTTTTGATTTGATCAAATGGGATCCATTGGTTCACTTTCTGACCAAAGTAAGGACTCTATTATGAAGGGAGGAATGTTGGTATGTTATGTGTCCAGGTTTTGGCCGCGCCAAATGGCTTTGGATGTGTGGTATTAAGAGAACCATAAGTGACCTTTTATAAGATAAGTGAGTGTCACTTTTGGAAAATCTTGAAATATTATTTCATAATAAAATCATCTTCAGTTTCTAATGGATCAAAAATTATTTAATTATATTATTAGGTAGTGATGGGTTGAAAACCGTTCAACCAATATATTTTTGAAAGGTTTGGGTCACCATATTAACCTTATCTTTTATATTTAACTCTTAGTTAAATAGTTTGACATTTTCCATGTCTCTTTGTATTTTTATACTATATGGTTTATAAACATTATATATACATCCAAGAGAACCCCAAATTCTCTATTATTAGTATATAGAACCTTATATATGTCTTTTTGAAGAACCTTATACTTTTATAAATATTATATCAATTAATAATATAGTATTTGTTTTAAAAACAGCATTATGAAAATTTTTACACTATTTAGTTTTTTATTTTTTTGGAAAGCCATTAACATATTATCACTTCAAATAAAATTTATTTAAAAAACATTATCATGTAATATTATACTAGAAAATTAGTTTAACTCATCAGAAGTCTCAATTTACATTTATTAGGATATTTATAATATCAATTATTTTAATATGTCATAATGAATGTAATTACTGCATCATAATTGTGTTATAAAAAAATTAAATTATTTAATGTATAAATATTATAAAGAAAATACCATTATGTAGGAAATATTTTTTGATTTATAAGGAATATTTATAGTCCAATTTTAATTTTTTGTAACCCTATATTAAAATTTTTTAGTTATTAAACCTTGAATTTAACTCTTTTAACACTTCTTTTATTAAAATAATAATAATTGTCCTAATAGAATCCATGTGGACCAAAAAGGATCCTGTTTTATTCCTAAGGTTGTTTTGGGTCGAATTAAACTTTTAAAATATAATTAGGACATGTTTTAGGGTAATTATGAAATTATATATACCCTTAATAACCCTATTTACTTTTAATCGTGATAAATAAAAGTCAAAAGTTAATTTTCACCAAAAATTATTTTCATCCTACTGAACCACATTTTACATAAATATATTAACAGTGTCTCTTGGATTTTTTAAATTCAACTCACATAAGAAATAAAACTAATTTTTATTCAAATTTTCAAATTCTCTTAAGAGGTGGGTAAAAGAAGGTATAAAGTTCAATAAAAATTTTATATATCTAAACTTATAATAAAATGTTTCCAATTCATTATATTGAAAGTATAAAGGTATTATATATCTATTTTGACATAAAATTAATTTAAATAACTTAAATAAAATTTTAAATAAAATTTTTGTTTTAACCAATAACGATGTGTTTTTCACTATTCATAAAAAATTGAATGTTTTCAGAAAATTAACAAAAAATTCACTCTAAGCTAATTTAGATATTCTGAATTAAAAAATCAAGTCCATCTTGAAAAATGGAATTAATAAAATATCAAAAAATTTGTATTACTATTTATTATGGCTAGTTTTATTGGTCGCGGTGTGTAAGAATCTCGATGTTGTGTAGAATGCCAGCTATTTCAGTATTCAAAGGGAACGGTCTGTCAAAGCATAGGGTGTTACATTATTCCCTCCTTCAAATAATTTTGTCCAAAAAATTTCTATAACACTAATACCCAAAAAAAATTTGGTTTGTTCATCATCAAAATTTCCTTCGGTTCCCATGTTGCCTCTTCCAACTTATGGTCTATCCATTGAAATTTTACCAGATGAGTCATCTAGTTTCTGTGCATTTGTTCTCCTATATCATGAATTCTGTTAGGATCTTCACAATAAGACAGATTAGGTTTCAGTTCAATTTCCTCATTGGTGGGTACATGCGTTGGTTCAGGCATGTATTTTCTCAAAAGTGATATGTAGAACACATCATGAACATTGGAGATACTTGGTTACATTTCCAAACAATAAGATACATCCCCAATTAATTCTAGAGTTTTTAATAATATGAGTTACCTGGGACATAATATACCCTTCTTACCAAACCTTATAACTCCTTTCAATGGAGATACCTTCTATAAAACATGATCTCCAACATGAAATTCCAAATCCTTCCTTCAATTATCAGCATATCTCTTATACCTACATTGATCGGATTTGATATGGGTTTGGATAATCTTCACATTTCAATTGTTTCTTGAACATGTTTTGGACCTACGTGTCTTATTTCAC
Organism: Viscum album; assembly: GCA_963277665.1. NCBI lineage: Eukaryota > Viridiplantae > Streptophyta > Magnoliopsida > Santalales > Viscaceae > Viscum > Viscum album. The sequence continues at coordinate 2,051,630,039 of OY728157.1, read as the reverse complement.
CAACATCATCCCAACAAGTTGGTTGGCAACATCTGTTTCCATATAACGCTTCATATCGTGCCATCTGAATACTGGGAAAGAAGCTATTGTTATATGAAAATTATACTAGAGGTAAGTATTGATCCCACATACCTTCAAAGTCGAGTGAGCATGATATCAACATGTTTTATAAGGTGTTATATAGTCCCTTTTGATTGTCCATAAATTTGAGGGTTTTATACAGTGCTCAAACGAAGTTTAGTATCCAAGGATTTCTGAAGACTTTTCTAGAATCTTGATGTAAAATGGGGATCACGATCAGAAACAATCAAATGGGGTACTCCATGAAGTCTTACAACGTCATTAATATACAGTATTTCTAAACATTCAAGTGTTAAATATTATCTTATAGAAATAAAATGTGCTGACTCAATATGATGATCAATAATCACCCATATTGCATCATTCCTTCTAAGAGTCTTTGGTATCCCCATGACAATGTCCATCATAATATCATCTTATTTCCACTCAGTTATGTGAAGCGTTTTCATAACTCTTATAGGATGTAGTCTTCCTGAATTCACTAGTTGAAAACCATACATCTTGACACAAAATCACCAATCTCTCTTTTCATGTTGTCCAACAAAAAATGTTCTTTCGAAACTCTATACATCTTGGTGCTCCTAGAGTGTATAGAGAAATTGGAGCTATGAGTATCATCCAATAATTCCCTTTTTTATATTAGGTATATAAGGAACACAATTAGGCTTCTCAAATTTCAAAATTCCATCTTCATATACAATGTCACTAAATCTCCAATCATTTAAAACATTAATATTCCGTTGAAACTCCTCTTCATCAGTTTGAGAACTTTTTAACCTTTCCAGTAAATATGGTTTCACAACCATTTCAAAATGTATCGATGTTTCACCATCCCTGGTCAATCCAATATCCATCATTACTAGATCCATGAAATAGGATCCCTTTAAACTCTCATCTTGTTCAAAACTCCATGGTCCTTTCAGCTCAATGCATATGCCACCTTATTTTCCTTCCCTGAGAGGTAGTGTATTGTGCAAAAATTATCATTGAGTAGTTAAATCCATCTCCTTTTCCTCATGTTTATCTCTTTTTGTGGGAAAATATACTTCAAACTCTTCTGATCAGCATAAATATCACATTTTTAACCATAGATATTGTGTCTCTATATCATCAGAGTGATGATTAAAGCTTCTAACTCAAGATCATGAGTAGGATAGTTTTTCTCATGAATTTTTAGCTATCGTGATGCATATAAAATGACTCTATCATTATGTATAAGGACACAACCATGTCCTTTCTTTGAAGCATCACTATAAATTACAAACCCATCCTTCATCGATGGTAGAGTTAACAAGGGAACACAAACTAATATTATTTTTAGTTTTTCAAAACATTCTTCACACTCTATTGTCCAAACAAATTTAACCCCTTTATGTGTGAGATTGTTTAATGGGTTATCCAACTGGGCAAAATTTTAGACGAAATGTAGATAATAATCTTCTAAACCAATAAAACTGTGTACCTCAATTATAATCATTAGTGATGGACATTCTTAGATTTCCTTTATCTATATAGTATCAACAGATATTCTATCCTTAGAGACAATATGGCCAAGAAAATAAATCTCATGTAGCCTGAATTCACATTTGATAAACATCCCATATAATTAATTTCTTATAAGAGGCTTTAGAATAATGCTCAAGTGATTTCAAGGATCATCATAGCTTTTGGAGTATACCAAGATATCATCAATAAATACCAATAACAAGTCATCAAGATATTCCTTGAAAATATATTCATTAGGTCCATTAATATAGAGAGTGCATTAGTTAATCCAAAAGGCATTACTGTAAACTCATAATTTCCATACCTAGTTTGAAATTCTGTATTTAGAATGTCTTCCATCATCACACACAGCTAATTATATCCAGATCCAAGGGCAATCTTTGACAAATATTGAGCTCGATGAAGTTGGTCGAATAATTCTTCAATGTGATGTCGAGGATAGGCGTTCTTTATTGTCATATCATTGATCTCCCTATAATCAATGCACAACCTCAAATATCTGTCCTTCTTCTTTACAGAAAGTACATGGGCTCACCAAGGAGAAACACTAGGGCGAAAAAATCCCTTATTACGCAATTCCTCTTGTTATTTCTCTAGTTCCACTAATTCCAAAGTGACCATTCTATAAGGGGTCTTTTATATGGGCCTGGAACCAATAATTATATCAATGGAAAACTCAATTTCTTGTTTTGGAGGATGTCTTGGTAAGTCATCTTGAAACAAATCAACATTTTCTTGAACAATAGGTTCGTCCTATATTCAAACATTCTTTTCCTCACCCATAAATATTTCATTCTCTTCGTCCCCAATAATTTAATTTAGTATATCTAATGGGGAAGGATCTAGATAAGAACTATATGGTGAAGTTTCTACTCTAAGGTTAAGGTACTACATATAGTCATCGAGAATTGTAAGCTCATTCTTCTAACAATAAATTTTCACATCATGGTCTGAAAGCGAATCCATACCGAGGATTATATCAAATTAAATTAAGGGTATGGCGATTATATCAAAAGATAAATATAGTTTATATACCTTAATGGGGGATTATTCAAAAAACATTGATACAATGATACTTCCCTAAGGAGTTTTGACTGACAACTCCCTTGTTAAATAAAATTTAAAATATCAATTTTTCTTATAAAAGTAGGAAGATATTAAACAATGTAATGATCCAGATTCAAATAATGCATTGGCTAAACTTGATTAAACCATTCAATTACCTGCCACCATGTCTTTCGGTTCTTAAACCTTAGTAGTAGAGATTGCATAAGATTGGCCTTGATCCCTAGGTCTTTTCTGAGGTATGTTTTCTTGACGCATAGGAAATTCATTTCCATAATGTCCTATGTCCTGGAAATTGTATCAAATATCATTGGTAGCTTCTTTATTCCACATACCATCACTATAATGATGGTATTTATGTCCACATTTGTAGCATACCCTTTTTCCTATTAAACATGCACCTGGGTGCTTCCTTCTGTAATTATCATAGGGTGGAAATTCGACTCTTCCCTTCATCCATGTTTCTATATTTCCTTTCTCAGAGTGTTTTGTAGATCTCTTCATCTCTAACATTTCTTTAAATTCGTAAGTCTTAGAGATTTCCTTTTCTATCTTGATAGCACATGAGACAATATCTACATACGATTAGAAGGATTGCGAGACTATTTCTCGATGGAGAAACAGATTTAAACCATCAAAGAAATAATCAATCTTACTTTATAGGTTACACATATAATCTACAACATTCCTTTCTAACCATGTAATGTTAGTTTTATACATTTTGACATTCTCATCATCCATTTGTATCAGACTCATAAATTTTCTTTCCCTGTCCTTTTGTGAATGTGATATTACCACATTTCCCCAAAATTGAATTTTTAAAGATGTTATGAGGATAAAATTTTAAAATTTTAATCCAAAAACAATGTCATTGTGGAATGAACCATGAAAATTTAATTATTCCTCTACTTATTCAAGCTTCTCAACAATGAATCATTTCCTTATATATGAAATATAAAATCCTGAGTCCATGCGATATCCTGTCAAAAAAAATTATAATCATTGTCATTATATCACAGATCATTTCCTACAGATCATATATTCATTAAATCACATTTAACTTCCAATAGAAACCAAGAAAACCATCTTTCTTAATAAATGGGGATTTTTTTACTCAAACATTACTTGTGTACCGCATTTTTTATCGTACGGTATAGCCTCAATCATTATGAAATATGCACATCTCAGTTATGAATCTCAATATGGGATAGTGAATTTTAATGAAACAATCTATAAATAGTTTCATTTTAATTCCTCAATTGTATTTATATTTCAACCTTTTGTTTTACATTTTTTTCATTACTATTACACGAGTCTATTACATATTAAGTGGATATCCAATAGTTTTACTTCCTTTATGTACTTATCCATTATCCTTTTCAAAAATTCTTTTCATCCTCTACATTTTCAAATACATTTTGATGTTTTTTGATAATTTTAGTCATCTTTAAGACTCATTTATGCATGATCCTCACCGTATTGACAGCCAAACATATTTCATTGCCTTTGTTAGTTAAATTTCCACAAAGAAAAAATGTATTAAATGTATGAATTTATTTTTTACTGTTTGTCAAAATTTATTTCAAATTTCAGTTGTATATAATATAATTAATATAATTAACATGTTTTTATAATTAAATAATAATAACCATTATTTATCAATTTACAGTTTAGAAAATATTTCATGAATTAAATTCATAAAATACCCCTCCATTTAATGTCATGTTGGTTCCCAATTATATATCTCCACCAAAATTGTAACGAATTCACATATTATCAACACATAAAAGACATATTATCAAAATAAAATTTTTTTATATGGTGAGATAAATAATTACATAATCACTCATTAATATAAATATATTTACAAATGTTTCAATGTAACCAATCAATAATGTATTTTACTTTATCCCCATGTAAATTTATGGAACATATTTATACTTCCATTCACGTTTATTAATCTATTATTACAAATAATTTCCATAATAATTTAACAATTAATGATTTCCAATAATCACTAAATGTGTTAATTTAAATTGGTGTTATGATCATACATTGAATATATTATCCAAAAACATAACCATGAATTGGATGTTAAATATCCTAACAATAAAGGAAATGATCACAATTAACCATGATGGATTTGAATTTATGTTAAAATACCCTGGAGGGATTGGGTAGATAGGTAAATGATGGAGAAAATTTTAAATCTTGGAAAAAAGGATAAATCTAAATCATATTTCAAGATAATCATAAGAGAAGAACAATGTAAATTCTCCTCTTTACTGATTACATCAGCACACGTCACCAAAATCAAATTAGTTTACAATGGAAAATATTGTTAAATGAATAATACCCTATTGATTTTTTAAAATTTCTCAATTTTTTGAAGGATTGACTTTGGAATAGTCTCTCATTCACCAAAAAATACTAAATTATTAAAATAATTGCTCATGTGATGCTGTTTCTTGACCCACCCATCTAAGAAAAAATTTTCAACTTATTTTTAATCATTCTTTTACAAATATTTAATTATTCATTTTTATTTTTATAGAGGGGTAAAAATTATGAATAATGAATGATAAATCATGAATCTTATGCCAACATAAAATGAAACTCCTCCCATATTATCCAAAACCAATACATTCCAATTTCACCACATATTACCTATCTTATACAATTATTCAATTGAATTTCACTAAAAAACATAAAGAGTAAGGGTATAAAGGATAATATAGGATTATAATGTGTATGTTCCCTAACATGGCCATTTATGGACTCTATGGGATTGATGTAGGATTAAATTTCATGTTAGGCCTCAAGGATATGGACATAATGATTTAAATTTATCAATTCTATAAAATTTTAATTATTTAATAACAGTTTTGATAAGATACTTGTGAAAATTATAGAAGGTAGACATATTCGATGAATCCCAAAATAAAATTTTATGAAATAGTGTGATATATTTACTCTAAATGAAACTCAAGAACGGGAAAATATGATCAAATTATATCACTAGTAGGAAAATAATAATAATAGTAAACTAGTCCATTTGAATTTTTGAAGTTCAATAATTAATAAATGGAGGGGTAATTTCAATTACATTAACCAAGTAGCCTCCCCAAATCATAAATCATCGAATTAATACCCTTATTATTATCTATAGTAATTTAATGTACCATTTTCATCATCAAATATGTATAAAATTGAAATCTTAAATAATAAATCATTGTTATACAAACTAAAATTTATTATGTTGGGTAAAAAATATATCATGATATAAAGTATTGGGTATGAAATTTTAAATTATATAATAAAAATGTATCCCTTAAATTCTAGGGGAATAAATGAATAATGAAAAATCATACACCCTTTTACTCGTGATGCTCTTCACTTTCCCTCTTATTTCCTTGATGATTTTTACCTTATTCCGATCATGGGCCTACAAAATAAATAATTAAGATAATTTTCAATTTCCATAAGTTAAATCTCAAAAATATCGTTGAATTTTAGTAAATACTAATAGGTAAAATAAATTAATAAAAAAGTAGTATCCACTAGTTTCCTAGAAAGAATAATAAAACACAGGTTTCCATGAAAATGTAGATTTCTTTTGTGTTCATTAATCATAAACATACCTTGTTTGATCACATTATTAGAATATGAAATAGAGATATAGGTATTAGATTGATCTAATAATGATATTTAAATCAATATAAATTATCTACTCTCATCCACCCCGATGACCTCTTTTTTTGAAATTTTCTAGAGGAGGTTCCCAGAATTCACACATCACTTGTGATTGGAGAAGAATTTGTTAAGCTCTCCTAACAAGGTAGTACTAAACCTTTTATTATTTCTATTATTCCAAAAGGTATTCAATGTATTCAATGATTTTATCATTCATATTTTTATAATCCTCCTCTAAATAAACATTTTTTTCTTTATAACATAAAATAGGTAACAAAAACTAGTATTTTGGATAGATATGAGAAATAATAGTCAAATTTTCCAATCATGGAAAAAATCCTTTTGATGTCAACTTATGGATAATATTCATTAATTATTTAATTGAACGTATCAATTTCAACAGTCATCACATATTATTCTTATGGTTATCCTATATAATAAAATATTTCTATAATAAATACTACAACTATTTTACCCTCTTCATATTAATTATGTTTGTATTTTTATTTTATATATACTTATAAGCCACCAATGGTTTGGATTTCTTCCTTGCTAATTTCATATTGTATTATTCCTAGCAATTTTCTTTGATATTGTATTCCTTGATGGATTCATTAATTTCTTGTTCCAGAGATGCCAAGTCTTGACATGCCTCCTTGAACCCAAAATACATCCCCTAGAGTTATGACTCTTCTCTAAATTGGTATTGTTATGGGATTCATAGAACATTCCTATAATTTTCTCTACTATTTGGTAAATTTTATGGGATATATATTCTATATGAATGGAGTGGAATGAATGTTCATTTATCATATATTGTGTCTCCTCTATCACGACACAAAAGAGTACCCATGAATTAAATTGAATGTATAATTTAAATTAAACCGTAAATAAAATTGGGAATATTAAAATGGAAGATTAGTGAAATATAAAAAATTTCAAATCAAATTATTTCCAACCCCCTATCCCTAGAACTGGTTCTAAAATATGGTCCATTCAATGGGTTTTCCTTACATCCTATATCCGAATCAATTTAGAAAAAAATATGGTGACACAAAATATATTAAATTTTTATATATTATAAGAATTACATGTATTTAGGTTAATACAATGAATATAATGGTAGAATAAAAAATTAATATAATAACAAATAACTCTAAAGACTGAAATTTAATTAAATTAAAGTAACTAAAATTCTTATTTATTGTATAATGAGTTGTGAAAGGTAAAATAATGTTCCAATAATTGATATTCTAAGATCACAAACTATTTTTCTAAAGGGAACTAGATTTTTTATTATGTTTTATTAGAATTAAGTATAGTTTAGACCTTGGTATTGGTATACGCTCTCTCTCTATCTCTCTCTCCAGTAATCCCATTTTTATGTTTAATTGCTTTTGTAGATTAATGGAATGGATAACCCAAAACCTTGTCTAAATATAGAACACTATATCTTAAAATATTCATGGATGAAATATTGAATCTATTAATCACATTAAATTGAGTCTTCCTAAGTTTATGTGAAATGTTATTGTATGAATAAATCAATGAGAAATATAAATTAATTAAAACAATGAAAAATCAAAACATGAACATGAAATATGAACTATCAAATAATAGTTAACCATTCTTTCATATTACAAATAAAGAAAGATCACCTTCTCATGATATCCATGAGAGTGTGATGATACTAAAAATAATATCTATCAAAAAAGAGATGGTACAATAGCATCATGAGCCTCTCCCATTAGAAACATCTCATTAGCTTTGGCTTCTCATGTCCTATATTACATTATCAAGTGACACTAACCTAAATATTTATAATAAATGATAGGGATTTCAATACCTATTATTTCCTTCTTCATGATCAATTTGAATCCCCTTTTAAATAGATATAATTTCATAGATATTATACTATCACTTTATTCAATAATCAAACCCTTGAAGATGTTAATATAATAAAATATTCACATTTCCATTCCAAAATTCCATTATAGTGGAATGAAGAACAAGGATTTTATTTTTTCTTCACAACTCAAACCTTTAACAAGCTAAATCATTTCCTTATACAGAACAAATGAAAAACCTATTCCCATGTGTTATACTTTCAAAATAAAATTTTAAACCATACTAAGATAGTAGAATGGGACATTTTAAGCCGCTCATCTATTCATTCTCATACATTTCCTTTTTAGATGTGAACCTAATCACTTACATACTAAATATATGGGCGTTATTCACTATAATTTTACCTATAAACCACATTTTCTCTTCATATGTCATATATTCAAGTATTTATAACTATGGATAGCCCATTCATGAAACTTAATATATTATAGAAACATGTACTCATTCTTTTTAAATGGTTTTTACTTCTTTATACTTAATGGTATTCTAATTTACACACTTACAAGTCACATGTTTCAATTACCCCCGGAGGAGGTTTTTTATGCTTCCGTAGATTTACAACACCTTCACTGCCTTTATGTACGACACCAATGACCTTTATCCATTTCCATTCACCAAAAACACTGTCTCATTTTCTTAGTCAATATTTTCATGCATATGTATCATCTCTCACAGAAATTAATATATCCATTTTACCACTAACATTTGCTAACTAAATTACACATCAATTTGATTTTATATTTTACCTAAACAAAAATTTATTAAAATTATATTTTTTACCATTTAAGAAAAATGTATTTTAAATTTAAATTACACAAATAATAAATAGAACTATTAACATGTGGGGATAATTACATAATAATAAAAAAAATATCCATTTAAATTTAAAAAATAAGGAATAAATAATTACGTAAAATACCGGCTCACATAAACTCATGAATATCCTCAAGAATATATCTACATATAAATTACAAAGAAGAACCATAACACTAATATAAAGATAATATAAAATTAATTTCAAATAATTTCCAATTGGGAGAGTAATATTTCATGTGAGAAACATTTATATCAATCCAGGTCCTCACTTTTAACAGAAGAAAATATGTAATTTATAAACTTTTTTCTCATTGAAATTGATGGAACATTTCCTAACTTCCATTAAAGATACGTAATATATTATTATAAAGCATAAAAGAATTATATATATTTTAAATTTTTTTTCTCACTCCATAGATTAACAATTTTAAATGGTTTTATGAACATACCGTGAATACATTTACTTTTCCATTATTATTTCATTGGTTCTCTAATATACTCCAAGTAAATATAAAGATCATAATTTATCATGTGATATTTACATTTAACTTATTGTGTATTGGAGGATATTTATAGGTATTTTAATGATGTGGAAGACCTATAATGCATTAAATTTAGGTTAACTATAAAGAATAATGTATAATAATATAAATTAATGTTCAATATAAATAGTCCCTTTCAAATATTACATCATCCCACTTCCCAAAACACATTGTAGTAAATAATGAATAATAAAGGGACTCAAAATAAAAATAATTTCCATTTTTGTCATTATTCACTTTTTTAAAAGTTTCTAATATGATAAGTCTCAAAAATACCACACAACAATAAATGATAATTATCATTGGTAATGAAATGGTGATTTTTGACCCTGCCATGATAGAACCCATTTTCTCCAAAATTTAATAAAAAATAGAATTATTTATTTTTTTTAGAGGTGTTAGAGTGAGTCATAATTAATGATAAATCATGCATATTCTCCTAACATCCATTGAAAAACCTCACATAATTTCCAAAATGGAGACATTAACTTTTAACAACTAATAATCACTCCCATATAAATAAATAATTGAATATCATTATAAAACTCCAAGAGTATGATTACAAAGAATAAAATAGTATTATAATGTGGGTTTATTCAAAAACAAGCCATCAATGTTTTTTATTATTAAAGAAGGATCAAATAAAAATTTTATCTCAAAGATATTGTTTTAATAAAATAAATACATCAATCATATTAAATATAACATCATTTAATCATTGGTTTGAGAAGAAAGAAATTACTTTTCTATATGGTAGACTTGTACCATTCTTCTCTAAAAAATATTCCTTATAAAATGGGAAATATTAGGCTTAAAAACATGTTTGGGATTGGAACATATAATGAAATTAACCACTCATTTAATAGAATAATAATAAAAATATCGACATGAATATAATAAATTCAAATCATTAAAAATATAGATGAAATTACATCTATATTAATCAACTAAGTTCCCAAAATCATGATTCATTAAATTAATATGAATATATAATCAATTAATCCCCAATTTTATTAATATATTATCCTATAAATTGAAATTTAAAACATGAAATCATGGTTATACTAAGAAATTATTTTAATCTATATAATAAATGTATCGAGATGAAAAGTGTGCGATATGTAGTTTTCAATTCAATCATAAAAAATATAGACAAAAATAGTGTGGAGAACAAATTAAAGAAAACATTTAACACATAATCCCCTTCCCTCTTGAATATATTTACATTACCACTTCATTCATTGATGATTTGTGCGTTCTTCCCATCACATCCTTATAAAATAATACAACATGTGAAAGTGAATGAAACATTTATTAATTCTCAAGAAGATTTGGAAAATTTTCAAAATCATAATATATAGAAATAAATTTATATTTAACTGGTAAACACTAGATTCATTTAAAGAATAAAAATCTCATGTTTACTCTTACAAGGATATTTTATTATAGTCATTTAGCTCAACATAATATCATTTGATCGGGTGGTTATTGTTTGATATAGAGTTAACCATATTAGACTATTCCAACTATGACATCGAATTCAGTCCATATCTGCTTCTATCCTCCTCCCCATAAAAAATCATCGATCTTTTCTATAGGAATTTTCCAAAATTTGAATATATCAAGTGAATGTAGAAACTATTCTTGAACTGTATAAAGTTTTTATTACACCACATATTCTTTATCTTCTTATGTATTCACTTTATCAAGATATTCAATGACTTCAGTATCCACAACATTAAAGTTGTATTCATTTAAAACCCATTTTTATTCATTATAAAATTTTGGATAAATCTAAAATCCTTAACGTTGTTAATATATGAGAAATAATTCACTATATTTTTAAACATGAATAAAAAACTAATTGACTTCTAATTATGTCTCTAAACGTCTTCATATTTTCATATTTCTTCTCTATTTCGGTAGCCTTTGTTTATTCTTCTTAATGATATACCATACCTTAATGTATGACCATAATTAATGTATTGTTTATCTTTATATCTTTTTCTTCTTCTATATCTATGTCAAATTATTCTTCTAATTCTTCTCCTAGGACACTAATGGTGATAGTGTCTACCTTTTCAATTTTATATTTATGTTCATCCTCAGAAGTTATATTTGTCTTTCCATCCCCATTGGATTTTCTATTATCATATGCTAGTGCTTTTAAGCATTATCTTTCTTCTAATTAAATTAAATTCATCCCATTGAGTAGTTCCTCATCTCCACTAAGGTAAGGTTGTGGACTACCTTAACATTTTTCCCAAGTCTTCTTATTGAGATGATCAATTTTATATGATAGAGTTTATATTTAAATGTTGTGGTTTTCATGTTCATTCTTCTTTATTTGTTTCCCAAACAACATAAGGCAATAGAGTACCCAAGAGTTAATGGAAAACACAAAATTAAAAGGAAAACCAAACTAAAAAATGAAAAGGGAAGGTGATAAATTTTTTCAAACAATATAATAAAAATATATGTTATTTAGTTTCCCTATCAATGGTACTAAAAAAGTTTTTAGGATATAGTTTGTCATTACTTTCTATGTTTGAAATAGTTTAGAAAAAAATATGACCCATAACTAAAAATCACACTACTAAGAGAAATAGTAATTTCATGTCATGATGTTGATTCCATGAGGAGGGTGACAAAATAATTTAATTAAATTATCAATAACACTAAAAAGTATATTTGATATAAATTGTCTCTACTATAGTAAATATTTCAATAATAATAGTTTGTGATATGTAAAAAATTATTCCAAGTATCGAATTTTCACGTTTATTCACTGGTCTTATGAACATTTATATATTAATTATTATTAATGTTGGAATTATATCTATGCGAACCCTTGATCTTTGTGTTCACTCTCTCTCTCAATAACAATACTATTTATTATGGTTAAATAATTTCGTTAATGAATGAATGTGGTAACTCAAAACCATGTTGAAAAAAACATTCCATATCATAAAATTTTCTTTAATGAAATAAAGAAACTTTTTATCACTTTAAAATTCCACTTCACCACTTGATTTACAAAGGTCATGTATGAAGAATTCTAGTGGGTATGGATGAATTTATACAATTTAAAAACACAACTCAAACTAACAACAAGAAATAACACATAATATTAACAACTACACATTACATACTAATTAGTATAATCAAATATCACCCTATCATGCTTTTCATGAGATGGGGATAAAAATAAAATGAAAATATTATAGAAAGAGAATAGATAGTGGTAGTTCAAGACACCCCCAACAGCAGCATCTCTCCCAGTCTGGTTCCTCCTATCCAAGATATATTTCTTAAGCAGTGATTTCCCTATTATTTATATGCATCATGTGGGATTTGAATATCTATTTTATCTACTATCAATATATATTTTAATCCCTATTAAATTAGTTTTGATATCTTGCATGTTATATTATCATATTCCACCAAAATTGATCATTTTATGATATCGGGAAGAAGAAATAATATAATTTTCATCATGTCATCAGAATATAAAGGTTTGAAAACATCAACATTATGATATTAGTTCACTATGTTTTTCACTGTGTTTATTAATTTTCTTCTCCATGGAATGGTATAACCCATGACTATGTGATAATCTTTAAAAACTACTTGTTTAATCATGTATGGTCATAACATAGGTTGTTTCCTACAGTTCATCTCAATATTCACTTTTGATTCCTTAGCACATGAAACCATGATAACTTCCACATGGAAGATAATGATGTTTCACAATGTAATTTTACATGTGAACTATGTGTTATATTTTCATAGTGTAGCATCAAGCAATTCGAACCGTGCACAACTAGATAATGTTTCTCAATACGGCATCACAACATTTCCTCATCATTATTATTTTATTTTTCTTTATTGTACTTAATTTTATTCTAATTTTACCCTTTCTTAGCTAACCTAATATTTACATTATAATTATATGGCTTCGATCAAACATTCCTACAAATCCAACCCCTTTACTACCTTCATATACCTAAATAATTACAATTACATTTCAATTTTCAACCACAATGTTGACTAATTTTTTTAGCAATTTTCTGAGTGATTAAATCTTCTCACAGACTCATGAATATAAGATATTCACTATTTTAACACCCATTCTAAAGACCATATCATTTTGAATTTATATTTTCACTTGGAAAAAAATTATTCAATATAAAAATTAATTTTTCAATTTCAGTCAAAAAAATTAAAAGTTACTTTTACATAAAAAATAATTAAAGAAATTAACATTTAAGAGTTATTAATAAATAATAAAAATATTTCAACATAAATTTTAAAAATTATGTATGAAATAAATACATAACACTTGATACAAAATAGTCATTCTATATGGTATTGAATATGAAATGGTGTTTACTTTTACCCTCATATTTGTATGGGGGGACGTTTTTTTATAAGATTTTTCATGATGATTGTTTTCATGAAAACCCCTGGATCATTACCAAATAAAAAACACAAGACAACATGTTGGAAGGCCCAAAGGCAATCTCCAATCCCAATAATCTAGAAACACACACAGGGGAATCCCTAAACAATATTTGGGAATGATTTCTCCCATTAATGTAATAAAAACTATGATATTTCAACAACTAGAGATAAAAAATAATACAATGCATATAAAAAATATAAACAAATATTGAAAATATATGAATCATAACATGAAAAAATCAAGTACAAATCATTAAACGACAATAGTGTCACTAAGAAAATACAAGTACTAAACTAGGGATAAAAAGAAAGAAAAATACTACAACACTGGTTTGTGTGACATGTTGGTTTGTATCTCACTATGACATAACAAAAAATCATAAATATCTCAATATATTTACCACTCCCACAAATTGATTCTTTTTTCCTTTTCTAAATAACACATGGAATGGACTATAAACTTTCATTGGGTGTATGCTGGGTGTGATCTTGATAGCCTTTCAAGGTATTGGAAAGTGTTTTATAAGGACACTTTATTAATGAAATTAGATATTCTCAAGGAAAATAATTAATAAATAAGATATAATTATCTCATTACCTTTTATAAGAAAAAAAACATGCCATTGGGAAATAGATTAAAAGTAATGTAGGAGTACAACATTTCACATTTTAAAAAAATCATTGAAATAAATATTTACATAAGGGTTTTAAAAGAACATATATATATATATATAAACTGTTTTCAAACATTAATCAATATCCAATCATGAATAAAATAATGTTTTGCCTTGGTAAGGGGTCCAATGTATATTTGGTCAGGGCTAGCTGGGATCCCCACTCCTCAAATTACAAGGGAAAAATAACGATCTCAATACTCATATAACACCTATACAATATAGTAATATAGATATCAGACAACGAAAATATGTCACCCCTAAATTACCATTATTATAGTTAGTGTTTTCATAATATATTTTCTTTTATAGGGGATTAAATAATATTTCCATGATTCTAAGACTACACACCTAATAACATAGATCATGTGGGTAGTCCCCAATATTAGAGGAAACATTTTTCAAAAAGATAAAAAAAATCATAGAGTTGTTTTTTCAATCATATACAATATTCAACAAAGAAATAAAAACTACCCCAAAATTAGTCAGTAATATTAAAAAAACCATTCTCATCATCACTTCTTCTTCAAGTTCTAAAATATATTTCAAAAAATATAATCCTTTTCTTTAAAAATTTAAAAATAATTTTCGGAATAATAATTTAAAAATTATTCATATGAAAAATCATTTTTTATGTAACCACATACAACAAACACATAAAACTGTGAAAAACCAGATAGAACCCTCAACCTGATGTGAGAGCAATATTTTAAGATATTAGAGGAATCCTTAAACCAAAATGTTTTGTCTACATAACTGGATTAAAAAAACATATTCTTTCATAGCTTTGGAGCTAACTGTACACAAAGGAATGAAAGATTAACGATCAATAGAATCGGAATAAAACCACTCATCTCGATGATCCTATAATATATATGGTAAAATCCCACTAAAATCAATCCATGAGTGAAACTGACGAGGGTTTAAAATGAGTGATATAATACAAGGTTTGAGATTGGAAAACATATAGAAATTGTAAGGTCATATCTATGTAAGGAAAAACATGGAAACTCATTTTTAATAATTTGGGATTAAAAATTAATATCCTGAAACAGGGTTATTGCCAAGAATTATTTTTTCTGGACTTTTTCACATTGGAAGTCATGTGATCATCCCATAAACCCATGTTATAGAACTCAGGTCCTCCTCTATGAAATATCCATCCACTTCCCAAAATAGTTCATGGAATGAGAAAATGTGTCACACTATGAAACATTATAGTTGTATTGTTTTAGCTCCTATAAATGAATAGGACATAGAAAACTATATATGATCAGCTGATTAAATAAAATCTTTTTTTTCATACATGAAATAAATGTAAGGGTTCAATAATTTTTTAATTTATTAATGGTCAATTTTTAATTATATAAATGCCAATTTCTATAAGGAGACACAAATTCACTATAATAGGATGCATAGGGTCTTGTGGTGAAATAATACAAATTAGTTCATACACACACTCTTTATCATAACCACTATGAATATATAAATATATATATAATTTTTTATCCTAAGGCAATAATGATCATCAGAAATAAGGTAATCAATGTGAAATGATTTAGGGGGTGTTGTTATAGTTAAAGATGGATTTTAGTTTAGACAATTTTTGTCTTATAGTAACCATGACTACCATGTTTTATATATTGTTTGATTTCAAATTATTAACATGAAGGTAATCATAATTTTTAATTATGATTACATGGATATTAAATAAATTCTGAGTACTTATTTTTTTTGTTTATCTATTTAAAATTTTTATTAATTATTGATTTTGATTATTTCCCTTGAGAAATAATTATTCTAAAAAATCACCCAACAATGATACAATGTTGGTATTAAATATTTCGCACCTATTTTTTATATAGTTAATTTTTCTAATTATTTTTAACTCATAATAAATTGAGGCTAAAACACTCTAAAACAATTTAATGTTAACACATAGTATTTATCATTATTACACTATAAATTTAGAGAATTTGTTAGTCCTTTTGGTGAATTTTCATAAAAATAAAATGTACTTATGATTTTTAAGTGGCATGGATTTCAAATTGATATATTTTGACACATTTTTATTATAATTATTTTTGATTTAATTTCAACTGAATTTTTTTAATTAATTAATTGATTAGTGTTTTTAATCAATGATCAAATTAATAAAACTATTAATTTTATGTTAAAATATTTTCATAATTTTTACTTTCGGGTTTTTATTTATTATATAGTAAATTTGTAAATTATTATAACCATTATTTTTATTTATTAATTTTATTTCAAAAATATTCATTTTTATTCATTGAATTTATTTATATCATTTGTAATTTTATTTTAAATTAATAAACTTTATGTTTTTTAATTTAATATTGTTTTAATAAATTTATTCATTAATTTATTTGTTTTTGGGTAATTAATTATTTTATGAATGTTTTAGTTTATGTTAACCTACAACACCTTTCATAGTTATATAAAATTGGAACCGAGCCCTCTCATTAGATATCCTAATATGAACCTATCACACATTTTTTATGTGTTTTCTAAAAAAAATTGTATGTCAAAAAAATTAAAATTTTGTATGAAAGGTGGTAGGAACTCTACTACCATACGACTTAACAAAAAGTTAGAAGGGGGTCTTTCACCTTTTAGAAAAAAATATGTATAAATGTTTTAATATTTATAAATATATTGGTTTCTATATTATGATTTATATGTATTGTATGAACCCAAATCTTTTTTTAGGTATGTCATTCATTTTGGGTTTTTTTTTGACAAAAAATGAGTTTTTAGAAATTTTAGTAGTATGCTCCGTGTACTTATAAGTACACGCCGTGTACTTAGTTGCTTTGGGTTGTAATGTCCTGGCCATGTAATGGCCGAACACATGGTCGTGTGGCGTCTAAAGAGGGTCTTAGTAAATGCAAGTACATGATGTGTACTTTATTTTTATTTCATCCAATGGACTAGGGTAATGACTGATGTAAAAAACCATCTTCTTCTTCACCTATCTCATTCAATAGTGACCATACAGTCACACATCTTCTCTGAGCCCCTGACTCGTCATCCGTTCATTAATTCGGCATCCATCGACTGCATTGGAATTGCATCGGTGAGTTATCCTTTATTCATGAACTCCATCTCTTGATTTCTCCTCTTTAGTAAAATATCCTCTGTTGAACATTTTTAATGTTTTTGTAGATCTAAAGCATTATAGGGAGATTCATGGCCTGGGGTTCAGGTATATTACTTTTACAACGCCGAGGTAGGTGGAGTGTGCCTTTCCGTTGTTAGTATTTGATTTATATGTGTAAAAGTGCACAATACCCTTGTTCGGGGTATTGAATATTTATAGTTATTATCCATGTTATTTCTTGCTATGTCGTGTGTTCTTGACTAGAAGATTTATCATTGTTAATAGTGTTATCTTTCCATTCTATGGATGTTTTTCCCATGTTTGCTTGATATTAACTGTTGGGTATAGCTTTTCCTATTAGGATTCTTTACATTCCATGCCTAGTATTGTTAGGATGGAGTTATTGTTATCTTACATGTTGTGATCCGTTGTAGACTATTTAGCCAAGTATTTCGTGAGTTTTACTTTGGATTCCATATATCATTATGCACGAATGACTTACACCAGGCCGTGAGAACCTGGTGTAGTGGACCATAGAGATATTGGATGTTTAGGGCTTCTCCAGAGTGTCTATTTTCATTGAAAGACCATAGAGGGGGTGTACATAAGTGCTCCCTTAGAGTGTCTTTAGTTTCCTCATTATGAGACCATAGGGGGAATTGGAAATTTAGTGCATCCCCCGAGTGTCTTTAGTTTACAAATAAATGACCATAGTGGGAATTGACAGTGAGTGCTTCCTTGGAGTGTCTTTGCTAAAGCTGAACCAGATGGGTTAGACTGTGAGTACTTCCCAGAGGGTTTCTTGTGTTTTTTTTGGTTTAAATATATGGGTTAGGCTATGAGTACTTCCCATAGGGTTACCGGTATGTGATTAGATGCCTACTTATATGTGAAATTGAATGCAATTTAACTGTAGGATTGTTTACTTTTCAGTACTTCTTTGTCTACTGCATCATTTTGCTTATTGTTTGCCATATATTTTAATTGAATTTTATGAATAGATCATTGGGTTTCTTCCAACTATGATTACTCTCACACCCACTATGGGTCATTCTTTTGGGCGCAAATAGATTAGATTGTTGCAGGTCTAGATATGGGACAACGCCCTCCTACTTGTGGTTCTTGATTGCTGTGGAGATGGGGAGGATGGGAACTTACTGAGGCTTGTGATTATATGGATATGTCTACTAGTATTTCTTTTGAACATTTTTTATAATTGTATTCTAGAATTTTTATTTGTTTTGATTCTTTCTTAGACATATGTATCATGCATCATTATATATTTGTGCTCCAGTTGTTAATTACTTTCATTGTTTTCTTATTGCACGTTTTACTTCCCCCATTATTGTTATCTATTTGTTTTTGTTGTCTTTCTCTTCCAATGAGGGCCTTGTTTCCCCTCTATCACACCCAATTCCCTTTCTATTAGTCGACATCCTCTGGTGTTAAAGGAAATGCTCTTGAGGTGAAGTGACCACCTGGGTATGGGACACCTCTGGGCATCTTCTGGTACCAGGACATTATAAAGTCAAATTGGAGGGTTATTTTCTTCTTGACATACTATTTGATGCATATATCAAAGGATAAAAAGAAATAGGGAGTTGGTAATAAGTTGTGTCTGGGAGTAGCTAACTCGTGTATAGGAAAAATCCAATTTACCTCGGTTATTACAATTTTTATGGTTTTGAAAATTTGAAATTGATTTGATTTGATTGTTGGATGACACACATGTTTTGTGATCTTATTATTGATATTATTGAGGTTATATTTATGTTGCATCCCGATGAGATGATGGTATTCCATATCATTCATCATACATTCACTAGCTAAAGATCACATGTCATGCATTCTAGTCATGCCATTCAGGGTGCATTACTTATTTCATGTTATTATGATAGATGTTGTACTAGATATAGATTATTTTGTGGAAGATTCTTTGATTGGATACTGGTTATTTGATATATTATTAAATTGTGTATGGTTTAGTTTTAATGAATGATAGTCTCTGGCTGTTGAGGTGTTATGGTCCCACATGGACTATAATTTGGTGAATCATGTCTCTTTTATGTTTATATATAACATGTATAATATGCCAAGCTTTGATTCGTAGGAAGTATGGGCCCTCACCGGTTGGAATTTGTCACTTTAATGTTCGTTTCTGTGGTTTTTGGGCGCTGGAGTAGTTTTTGAGGATTACTGTCTGGAAAAATCTAGAATACATGGCATTTAATGATGAATACACCCCATGTGTCCTTCAATTTGGGAAGGAACTATTTTTCTTATGGACAAGCCATGTTCTGCATGTACATGTCGTGTAGTCTCTAACCATATAACTAGCTATGTAGGTAGAGACATTGGGTGTGGAAATATTTGGTGGGACACATCGTGTACCCGATGCACACACCATGTTGTGTAGACCATGTGTCCACACATCTGACTAATGACATGGTTGTATAAAACAGAGGTTATACATTTCGTGTCATGTTTGAAAACGTTGTGTAGTGTAACCCATGTATCTAGCCATGTGACTAATAACACGGGTCGATGAAATCCTTTTATTACACACCATATTGGATAAAACATGTCGTGTAGAGTCATCTATGTGTCCAACCATGTGACTAACAACATGGGAGGTTGAGACCTAAGAGGTACAGGTCAGGTCTTTCACAAACAAACCATGTAGTATTGTCGTTGGAGAACTATTTCGGCTAGTCATATATAAGAACTCGAGCAGCTGAAAAAAATCAAGTACATTTAGTGTCTTGGGAGAACACGTCGTGTGAACGGGGTGTTACAAAAATAGTTTTGGCAGAAGTACATGCCTATGTGAATGCTTAATGTAACACACCATGTAAGGGTTATACCCGTCGTGTATCCTTGTTTTGAAAAACATGAATGTTTTCCTTTTCATGTTACCTTCTTACACTTCTAAGCTTCATCCCTTCATAATTTTGATCTATAGGTTTTGTGTGACCTTGCAAGGTCATGCCACCAAGATGTCCTCTAGTTGTGCTCTAGTTACAGGGTGGTTATTAGACATCAGACATGGCCGATTAGGGACTACCATCATATCCTCATTTATTTCCAGTCATGGAACTATCTTTCATCCAAACACAGGTGATGATGCATAATTCTGAGAAGGATTTGTGTGGTTCATGCAGACCGTCGAGGGAGCACTGCATCTTTCCCCATTAGTTGCAGAATTAAAGAGGGTTTTCTAGCAGCAGCATCCTCCCACCTTCATAGGTGAAGGAGGGCCTCAAGCTACATAGCCATGGCTAGAAGCCATTATTTCTATCATCGATCATCTGGAGACACCTCAATAGAGGTGGATGAATCTTTCTATGTACATGCTACAGGACTCCTCCAAGAGATGGTGGGATGTGATATCATTGGCAGAAAGCCATTGATTTATGGACTGATATGAGTTCTAGTGTGTCTTTAATGATTACTTCTACCACAAGACGTTGAGGAAGGACTGAGCCCGAGAGTTCATGATTCTTGATCATGGTACACTCTCAGTCATAGAGTATTCTTCTCGCTTTATAGAGTCGAATAGATTCACGCCAATCCTAGGAGGTGATAAGATATTTCTTCCAAGGATGTTTGAGGATGGTCTTAGGAATGACATCCAATCTCATGTGAACAACTTTAGGTTGACTTCCACAACATATATTGTAAACTAGGTTCATATCACGGAGTGCAATATGAGGTATTCTGGAGCAGTGATCTAGGGCGGTTTGGCATCCGGTGTTTGTATCCCACTTTCTAATAGCCGGAAACACTGTAGGGAGTCTATATGTGGATATCATAGAAGGAAGGATACTTATGTAAGTGGCTAGGTCGTGTGCTACCATTTCGGGAAGAATGGGAATACGAGGCCACTTTGCCCAAGAGTCCTAGTGGAGTGCCGATCTTAGGGAAATATGGGTCATCTTCAACGATTAAGTCAGTTTTTTCTCACTATAATCTGGTGATAGGGGTTCTTCTATGACTCCTCATTCAAGTGCAGCACCCCTAGTTTTTTATATGTTTTGGAACTAGAGTTATTCCTACAGTTTAGGGAAAGGTGGATTTCATGGCCATTGTATCGAATCTATGAGATTTCAGTGACAATAGGGTGGATCAATGCAGGGTGGTTAGGTAGGGTCATAGGGTTGCGATACAAGCTGAGCTTTTGCAGTGGAGTAGACCGAGAAAGAGTAGGATATCAGACCCTATAGAGTTTGAGGTATGATCCTATATAACATGGTTTTATATTCTTCTATCTTCGATATAGGGGTACCGATAGCTTAATATTTTTTGCTGTTTTGGAGAGAATGTGGCTCTGTATATTTGCATCTTTGGATGTCTTAATGTAGGACACTATTTTGGGGACAAGAACAGATAGTGTACGATATTGCAAGGAGTTCCCTCTAGAGGTTGTGTGGTGTCACTTGTTATGGGACCTATATTTCGTCGATATGATGGGATATGATGTCATTCTCAAAATGGACACAGTAGCTCCTTTCTAAGATTTTGTCGAATGATATCATCATAGTTAGAGTTTCAAATCAACAGAGGGAGGATCATTTATTCATAAGGGAGAATGGGATGTCTAGGTGAGCAGAGCGCCTCCCTAGAATCATGGGTTTGGAGGAATAATAGCACATATTTCTAGTCTTTATTTAGATGACCATGGGACTTCACAGTTGGACTTTCATCTAGTGGTCGATTGTTTCAGGGATTTCTTTCCAGAAAACTTTTCGGGATTCCCTCCTGAACACGTTGTCATGACCTGTCAAATTGATTTTGATTTTAATGTTGGTTTGTTATCTAGGGAAGACCCTGGGTCATCTCTTAAGAAGCATTGATGGGTTTAGAATGTTCATTTTTAATAATAAGTACTAAAACAATGGTGGTTTTAAAACAGTTTAATGAAAATGACATGATTTAAAGAGTTTAATAGTTGATTAATAAAAGTGTTGTTTTATAATTACGAGATAAAAAGATCATTTCATGTTCAATACACATCTTGGTGGGTTCTTCAATATGAAAAAAAAATGGTTTAATAGAATCCTTTGGTTGAGTGTTGTCAATATCTCAACTTCCCTCTTTCCTCATAAATGATACACAAAGACCAACCCCTTGACACAACAATCATGTTGTCAAGGTTTGGTTAAAAATCATATATAATAAAGGCTACCAAAGAATACTAAATCTTTATGTATATGTGAGATAAATATGACTCATGAATCATTGGTGGAAATCATAGGAGAATCTTATCATGAGAAAAAATACCTGATATATTTATCACACAAATTACACAAACCAGTATAAGAATCAGTGTTGTAACTCCCTCCCAAGTTTGTGTATCTCCCTCAAAATGATCATCCACTGATTAGCTCGACATTAGGTGGAAGATTAAACTTCAGTTGAAATCCTTAACCATTATTGATTACCCTATGAGGATAGGTGCCTTCTAAACTACTAGGATTAGGATAAGTCTCCTCTAGAACTCCAAATTGGCAGAACATCATTCCTTTTTCAAACATAAAAAATGAGGTGACTATGGTTCCGTTTTATAGGAAAAATGGGACATGGTTTTGGGCACCCTGTTTTTTGAGATACCACTAATGTCTCGGTTTTGGAATAGTATAAATCCATATCATGACTTAACCAAAAGAGATGATTTTCTGGATGGCCGCTTTATTGTCTCCTTGTTGAATTTGGTGTCCATTAGCAACTGTATTGGGAGATATGGTCCAAAAAATGAAAAAAACATTTGAATTCGGGTAGATTCCATCCCCTGGATAGAATGGTTTGAATGGGCCACCAAATTGAAGAATTGGGCTTAGTTTTCCCAATAAGATTGGTATCCCGTGATTTTTTGGAGATTACCACCTTGTTTCAGCTCAGTATGATGCATGGAAATCTCGTACTATTCAAAATAGTGGGCGGATGTCCATGGGATGCCATGCAATTTGGCCCATTTTCCTTCTAGATGGTCTCTGGGCCTCCAAATCGCCTCCACCTTCAATGAAAATATCAAAACAAGTATAATTTCCCTTTTTAACAGGGAAAGATATTAATTCAATGAATAAAAAATTATGTTCTATTTATTATTATATTTTAAATATTAATTACAAAACCAGTTTATCACATCAGTGTAAGGGTGGAATTGAATAGTGAATCAATATGCGATCACACCCCCACACCTAAACATTTGCACTATTGGGAAAATTAATATTTCCAAAAATTATTCATGTAGTTATTTCCATCTTCATAAATATTTAACATTCTAAAAAAATTAATTCCTAATAGAAATGTGATCAATGAAAAAATCACACTGAGGAGTTATTTTCAATGATCACTGAAAAAGCCATCTCAAAAATTGTATCCAAATAAAATTAAAAGAGATGCATGATACCAATTAGGTAAAATAATTCAAAAATTAATCATGTCACTAATTATCCACATACATGTGTGAAAAACATTTTATGTGTTTCATTCCACTTTCTATTGAGTAAATTCAAGTTATTTAAATAATTTCCTACATACAAGATCATTTCCACTGATCTTGCATCACATCCATTGCAATCAGATTTGAAGGACCACTAACTTAAGTATTCCATGATGTTAAACCATAAAATCTCAATCTAGATATCCCTATATGTTGTAAATTTCATCACTCCCCTCATTTATTATTTTTTTAAAAGTTGAACATGGAAAAAATCTCACACTATTCACCCAACACATGTCTGATCTCCTCACCACAATAATTGTAATAGTTATAATAAGATAATAGGTCACAAAAAGGTGGTTTTTGTCCTACCCAATATACAAGCCAATTTTTTAGGGTGTACAATAGTTGGATAACAGGTACACACCCATATGTCAATCTGTTACAGTAATGAAATAGACCTGATAAAGAACAAACATATGGAAAAATGATTTTTGAAAGTAGAGAAAAAATCATCCTAACTTGTAAATACAATTTTATTAAGTATAAATTTTCACACATTATGGTTGTGAGGAATGTTGTGTTGAGAAATTAGGTGCCACAATTTTCCTTTACACTATTCACAAAAAATGGTACCATTCTTCTCAAAGGTTTCAAAATGATACAGTATTTTATATAATTGACAATGAAATAAATTTCAAAGTAAAGTCACACTACAATATTGAATTATTACTGAAATTCCCATAGAATCAGATATTCTTGAATATTAAAACACAATGAAATAAGAAAATTTCCACATGAAATTTTAAAAAGATCCATGATTATATGGGAATCATTTTCCATGATATATTTTCCATAAAAAATTACTATTATTGAACCATGGTGAGTGGTAGGGAAATGGGAGAAAGTAACAGTACTATTCAGTAAGCTATAAAGAGAAAACATAAGAAAGTTGGCGAAAATTCCTAACTAACCAAGGAATATACCCACCCCTCCCCCACAACTAGAGTGTGTACTTTACTCACTATAATAAAATAGAATGTGATAAAGAAAGAGAAAATCTGGATGGTGTTATTCATAGATGGCTTCGTGAACGTGGAGTTTCTTTATTGTGGACTCCATAAGGGCTTCGTGGAAGTGCTTTAGCCACTTCCCATTGACAATGAAGGTTCGTATGGTTTATTCATTTTGAACCTGGACAACACCAAATGATGAGAAATTTGTAACAATGTATGGTCCAAACTAGCAAGAACGAATCTTACCTGGATACAGCTTCAGCCTTGCATTGTAGAGGAGGATCTTATTCCCAATGTGGAACCGAGGATGAAGGATGAGATAGTCATGGGAAATCGTGGTTCGCCCCTTATAAATACTAGATTTATCATATGAATCTCTTCACACTTCCACCATCTACTGAATCTGCAATTTCCTTTGAACACCTTCACTAGAAAGATTAGAATTGCATTGTTTGATAGCCTAGTAGGCCCAGTGCTCAATCACAATAGGAAGGTGATAACTCTTTCCAAACACAAGCTAATATGGAGATATGCCAATGGGGGTTTTGAATGTAGTATGGTAAGCCCATAAGGATTTATTTATTATAAGACTCTAATATTTTCTATCAGGTTTAAAAAAATTCAAGAATTTGTTTGACATCCATATATTACACCTCTTCTTGTCCATTGTTCTGAGGGTGATATGTTGTTGAAACTCTATGACCGACCCCATACCAATGCAAAAGTTATTACATTGTTTGGTTGCAAAAATGAGAAACGTGGTCATTGATGATGAACCTTGGTAAGACAAACCTAAAAAATATTTGGGTTATCAGAAATTCTACAGCTCCCTTAGAATCAACCATCCGTGAGGATCGCACCTCAACCCATTTTGACAGGTAATCAATTTCTATAAGAATGTACATGTTTCCATAGGAATTGGGGAATGGACCCATAATGTTAATGCCCCAAACATCGAAATGTTCTTTAAAGATAAATGGATGTTGTGGCATTTCATTTCTTTTAGAGACATTCCCCATTCATTGACAATGATGACATGATTTGCACAAATCATGAGAATCCCAAAAAAGTGTTGGCCAAAAGAGGGAAAAATCAAGGACCTTGTGAGTAGTCAATTGAGTAATATATTGGCCCTCACAAGAAAGAGTGTGTTAGAATCAATGTATGGACAAAAACTCACTATCGGGGAGCATCACCTAAGGACATGATCACTACATGTTCACCAGTTGTAGGGGTCATCCCAAATGTGCGAATGAGACTCATGTTTTAGATGGTCGACCTGGTTTTTATTGAAATCGTTAGGAATTCAAGATGATGTCAAATAATTTACAATTTCATCATACCATGTAATAGCATCTTACACTCGGTATAATTGCTCATCGGGAAACATGTCATTTATAAGAATACATGGTGATTAGTCAATATCCAATGATAGGGGAATCCTAATAATATGGTCAGCCACGACATTCCAGGGTCCTTTTATATCGGTAATTTCTTGATCAAATTCATGAAGGAGGTTCATCCAGCAAATGAGACATGGCTTGGCTACCAGGTTCTTAAGATATACCAGAGGGCTGCATGGTCTGAGAACACAATGACTTTAGACCCCAAAAGGTATGACATGAATTTTTCCAAGGAAAAAAAATGGAAAGGAAATTTATTTAGTTGTGTAGAAGTATTATTAGGCAGGGTCCAAAGTACGTGAGGCATACGAAATGACATGTGGATCTCGATCGACCCTTTGTGAAAATACTTCCCCAACAACATCGTTAGAGGCATCACACATGAGATGAAATGGAAAATCTCACCGAGGTGGTTGGATTACCAGTGGTGATGTGAGACTCCATTTTATCTTATTAAAAGATTCATCACAATAATTATAAAAAACAAATTCCTTTTCTTTTTGGAGTAACTGGGATAGGGGGAGTACAATCTTACTAATGTGATGAATGAAATGATGGTAAAATCCAGTGGGACGCAAGAAAGACTGCACATCCCAAAACTTTTTGTGGAATGGTAGGGAAGAAATTAAATCCACTATTGAATTAACTAGTTGGATACCATCCACATAAATTAAATTCCCAAAAACTATACCTTGTCTCACAGTGAAATGGAATTTCTCATAATTTTATACAAGATTCTTTTCAATACAGCAACGTAGGACTAAACCACGACTACTAATACATTCATCAAAAGATGATCCATAAACAGTGAAATCATCCCTGAAATATTCCATGAAATTCTCCAATTAATCTAAAAAATACTCACCATACATCACTAGAAAGCACCTAGAGCATTTCACAGACCAAATGGAATCCCCATATATGCTGATGTACCAAAGGGTCAAGTGAATGTAGTATTTTCCCAATCCTCAGGAGAATTATGGATCTGAAAGTATCCAAAATAGCCATTAAGGAAAAAGTAGTGGGACTTACCCTCTATCCTCTCTAGCATTTGTTCAATGAATGTAAAATTTAAATGGTCTTTCATAGTGTGTTTTTTTAGTCGGTGATAGTCTATAGAGACACTCTAACTATTCTGAAAACGAGATGGAACCAATTCATTATTTTCATTTTTGATTACCGTAAGTCCATTTTTTAGTTACATCTTGGACAGGACTGACACATTGGCTATCAGAGATGGGGTAAAAGATTCTTGAAGCCAATAATTTTGTTTCCTCATTTTTCACAACTTCTAGGCGGTTGGGGTTCAATCGACATTGTGCCTGCCTCACTAGTTTGGCCTCGTCATTTAATAAAATATGATGTCTGAAAATTGATGGGCTAATTCCAGGAATGTCAGCAAGTGTGCATCCAAAAACATGTTTATAATACATCATAATTTCATGTATTGTCAATATATGATTAATAGGGAGTGAACTAGCAATGAAGATGGGAAACATGTTTCTATTAAGAAGTTATGAATATTTTAAATCTAGATTCAGTTGTTTATGTTCCAATTCATGTGGATTTTCGATTGATGGGAGTGTGTGTGAAGGTGATAATTCACTAATATTATCTAACTACTCAATGGTAACATCCAAGATGAGTAATGGTATTTTACAAGCTTAATAGTATCATTGATGGTCATTGGATCCTCAATGTTCAAGAAATTATCAACCAATAAACATGCAAGAAACTTTTCAAGACCACTACAACAATAAATTTCTGATTCATTACCAATAAATTCAATCAAGGTTGAAAACTCATAAAGGTGATTTAGGGAATGAGAAGAAGAATTTTCAGAAGAAGGGAGTACATCAATTGAATTTTCTAAGAGAGAGGAATGTTCTTCTGAGGGATGATTCATGGAATCAAGGATATTCAAATAGACAATTTCACCACCAAACTCCATAGATAATTTACCTTTATGGAAATTAATTGTGGTTTTATGGTTTTCAATAAGGGTATCCCCAATATAATCGGGGTATTCCCATTCATCATATCATCCTCCATTATAAACACATAAAAGTCAATATGAAAAATTAATTTTTTATCCCCCATGAGAAGATCCTCTAACAGACCAGAGAGGTGTGCAGTACTCTTGATATCCATTTGAACAAAAATTCTAGTGGGCTTCTGTTACCCGACCTACAATGTAAGGTAAATGGAGTGAGGCATCACATTTATAGAAGCTCCTAAATCACGAATAGCATTAGAAAAATAATTCTCCCCTATAGTGCATGGAATTGAGAATATTCTAGGAACATTTCACATGGTGGGAAGTGATCGCTCTATTAATGCTGAAATATTCCTCCATAATCTCACATTCACATCTCCATGAAGTCTCCTTCAGTGTGTACTAATCTCTTTCAAAAATAGTCCATATTTTGGAATTTTTTTCACATCATCAATCAAGGGGATTTTTACCTACACTTTTTTAAATTTTTCTATTTTTCTATCTAGTTCAGTTTCCTTTTGATTCCTGGGTAGGGTGTCCCCTTGGGGAAATGGAAGAGGAATGGCTAGGACAGGAGACTCATCGACATACACACTCTTTCCTTTGGAAGGGCATCTCCCAAGACATGGTTTTTCAACATTTGGAACATTTTCAATGTTTGGGTTTGAGGTTTCCTCAGGAGGGGGTGGCTCTAATGAAGGATAAATTGGATTTGTATGTTTTGTTCCACTCTTAAGGGAGATTGAAATAACATTTCCCTTATCCATAGGGTCAACTACTGGTTGAGAAGGTATATTTTCTAACCCATGACTTTGAATTTACCCCACCTAGGTTGTTAGTTGGCCTAATTGGGTTTTGAGGTCTTGTATGGCTAATTGGGTGGTTTATTGGAATTAGATATTGTTTGTAGACATTTGTTTCATCATACCATCTAGGTTAGCCTTAGATTTTGGAGGTGTGTTGGGAAAGGGCGTTGGGGTGGTTGAGTAATTTTGGGTGGTAGTTGTGGATGAATACACTTCCCTTTATGGTTCTATGTTAGATGAGGCTTGTTTGAATACACCCATTATTATATGCTTGGTTTTCATTCCTCCCAAAGTTGGATGGATAGTATGGTTCTTGCCTAAAGTGTTGGTTATAGGGGAGTCTTAGGAAAATTTATTCACAACACTCAGAAGATTCTATCAATTGGAGGTTTTGGTCATAATAATGGGTGTCATAAGTGAAGATTCCACAATGGATGGGAGGAGAAGATTGATATTTCCCTTGGGATATAGTGAGTTTTCGTAAAAGGGTACTTACCTCTTAAAACATTGTGTCCACCGTCTTCTCAAATTTAGTACTTTGCACATCATGGACAACTCAAATGGGTACACTAGACCTTGTAACAATTTTTTGAGTGTTTTATACCATGTTCTCAATTAGGGTTCTTAAAGCAATTGGGGTCTTATCAACTAGCACACCACCTACCGTAGCATCTATCATATATCGATCAATAGAAATTAAACCTTCATAAAAATGCCAAATTAAAAGTTGAACAATTATATGGTTTTGCAGACTACAAGGACATAATATTTTAAATCATTACCAATATTCATGAATTGTTTCCCCTTGTGATTGTCATATCCACAAATTTCTTTTCTTATTATTGCGGTTTGAGAGGATAGGAAATATTTTTCAAGAAATATGAGTATCCAGTCTGCACAACCTCTTATTGGTGAATTAACATTGTATAACCAATCTTTCATAGGGTATTATAATGAAAATTGTAATGATCTATTATTTACATATTCCTCATCTACATTATAAAGTTCTAATGTTGAAAAAATAGTATGAAATTATTTTATGTACTAGTGTGGATCCTATCCATAAAGTCCATGTAATCTTGGTAATATATGTATTAAACCAGATTTTAGTTCATTATTTGGTGCCTCAACTTGTATTTAAATGTATGTGGTTTGGATATCCATAGTAGTTTAGGTTATTTATTTTAGTGTTCTATAATTTTTAGCCATTTTGTACAAGATTATTTCGGTTTTTATGTTAGTTATATAAGAAGATGAAGGGTGAGAAAGAGTTTCAATGTGTGGTGTGTCCTCCTTCAAAGTGTTGTCTTGTGTGGCTCAGTGTCATTGATGTAGGGTCTTCTATGGTTCAGGATTGAAATGGGATAAATCTCATAGAGTAGAATGCATCATTCCCTAATCCTACACAACTTATAGATCAGAACAAAAAGGTATTGAAAAGGTATAATAAAAATCAAAAAAATATTCACAAAAATTACAAAAACTGTATAAAAACGCTTTAAAAACCCAAGAGCTCCCTGGAAACAATGCCGAAATTTGAACATGATATCATGACATGTCAAATTGATTTTTTATTGTAAGGTTTATTTTTAGTATATAGAAGGACCTAGTTTGTCTATCATGGATCATTTATGGGATTAGAGTGTGTGTTTGTAATAAGAAGTACAAAAAGAGTGGTGGTTTTAAAACATTTTAATAATAATGGTTTGATTTAAAGAGTTTAATAGTTTATAAATAAAAGTTGTTTATTCGAATTATGAGATAAGGTGATCATTTCAAGATCACTACAAATCTTTATGAGTTCATAACACTAATAAAATACAAAGGGTTTAATGGAATCCTTTGATTGAGGGTTGTCAATATCTCAACATCCCTCTTGCCTCTTAAACGATGCTCACATAACCACCCCTTGACACAACAATAATGTTTTCATGGTTTGGGTATAAATCATAGGGAATAAAGGCTTCCAAATAATACTAAAATCTTATGAATGTGTGAGATAAATAGGACTTTTTTCTGGTCCAATCTGAATGACCCAAGATTTCCACTTGATATCTCAACCCAATCGGTGTTGAAATAAAAAGTGTTTCACATAATTATAACTATAGAAATGCAATCAGAGGTGAATCATGTCAAGATAAGAAATAATTATAATATTTATCACAATAATTACACAAAACCAGTAGAAGGACAAGTGCATGAACTCCCTCCAGTGTGTGTGAAGCTCCCTCGAAATGATAGTCCACCATTTTGATCGACATAGGGAGGAAGATGAAGCTCAGGTGGAACTCATTATTATTTTTTTTCCCCCTATGGGGATAGGGGCCACCAGAACTATTAGTATGATGAGAGGACTCCTCTGGAACTCCAAATTTGTAGCACTTCACCCTTTGGCCAAACATACAAATGATGTTCCCTTGGTGCCTTTTTATAGCCAAAATGGGACATTGTTTTGGGTGGCTTGTTTTTGAGATACCATTTGTGTCTCAGTTTTAGTATAGTATAAATCCATATCATGGCGTGAAAAAAATAGAAGCGTTGATGGATGACCTCATGAATGTCTCCTTGTTGAATTTGGCAGCCATTAGACAACTGTATTGGGAGATATGGTCAAAAGATCGATACAAGATTTTAAATTCGGACATATTTTTCCACTTGATAGAATGGTTTTGATGGGCCACAAATTGCCAAATTAGTATTAGGTTGCTCAATAATGGTGTTATACCATTATTATTTGGAGAGTAACATCAAGTTTCATCCCATTTGTATGCATGAAAGTCTCCAACTATTCAAAACATTGGGATGATGTTCTTGGGATGCCATGCAGTTTGACCCATTTTTCATCTAGATGATCTCTGGGCCTCCAAATCAACTCCACCTTTAATGAAAATATCAAAAAAAGTATAATTTCCCTTTTAAATAATGAAAAAAATTAATTAATTGAATAAAACATGATTTTCAATTTATTATTATATTTTCAATATTCATTACAAAACTAGTTTAAAATAGTGGTGTAAGGGTGGAATTGAGTAGTGAATAGATATTCGATCACCTCCAGAGTGAGAGGTGAAATTTTCTATTAATATTTTTCTGGAGTGGCACCAGTGTCCATTCTTCTTCATAGGATAACTACAGTAGAGTTACAAGAGCTCAAGAAGCAGTTGGAGGAGTTTCATGCAAAGGGGTTCATCTGACCTCGTAATTCACCTTGGGGTTCGCCTGTCTTGTTTGTGAGGAAGGGTGTTGGAACCCTCAGGATTTTTGTAGATTATCAGAAGTTGAAACTTTTGACAGTCAAGAACCAATATCCATTGCTCAGGATTGATGATCTCTTTGATCATCTTCGAGGATCCTGAGTGTTCTTGAAGATTGACTTGAGATCCAGTTACCATTAGTTTCACGTTGGACCATATAATATACCAGTTACAGCCTTTTGAAGTGGGTATGGTCTATATGAGTATGTGGTTCTGTCGTTTGGTCTCACGACCACACTTGTAAATTTCATGGCTCTGATGAATGGAGTGTTCCATCCATATTTGTATTCATTCTTGGTGGTCTTCATGGATGATATCTTGGAGTACTCTCACACTTGATACAACCATGCCATACCTCTTGAGATTGTCTTGAGTACACTAAAAGAGCTTTAGTTATATGTTATGTTCTCAAAATTCCACTTTTGGGTGGACCAGATTCAATTCATGGGTCTTGTTATCTGAGAGACAGGAGTATCAGTAGTTCTAGAGAATGTGAAGGCATCAGTTTCATGGGAGCATCCGAAAAACGTCTTTGAGGTGAGAAGTTTTCCAAGGGTGGCTAGTTACTATAGGTGTTTCATAAAGCACCGTTCACACATAGCAGTATCATTGGTGGGCCTGACTATGAAGGGTACGAAGTACTTATGGTCATATTCTTGTGAGTAATTCTTTTATGATCTAAAATAGAGGTTTACTTCCACACCGATATTAGTTTTTCAAGAGACGAAGAAAATGTATATTGTTTACTATGATTCTTTATGTATTTGGATGGGAGCTGTGCTTATTTAGTGGGGAGGAGTTGTTGTGTACGGGTCTCGGCTGTAGAGGCCACATGAGAGGAACTACCCCACACATGATATCGAGTTGTCTATATTTGTTCATGATTTATGATGTTGGAGATATTACCTATTGGGCGAGAATTTTGTGGTTTTAACCGACCATAAAAGCCTCAAGTATATCTTTACTCAGCATGACCTAAATTTGAGACAGCGAATGTGGGTTAAGTACCTTCACTCCTTTGATATTGAGCATGGGTACATGCCTTGGAAAGTAATGATGTGGCTGATGAATTGAGTAGGAGGACTCAGATACATTCATTTCAGGAGGCTAGTAGTGAGTGGAAGGTTATGGATTTGTTCTCAAAGATTCATTTGGAGATGCACAATAAATAGGGGTAGAAGTTTCTTTCTTCTCTGGCCGTTACATCTACTCTACTTGATCGGGTGAAAATGAGGCAATTATCAGATTCTGAAGGCCTATTCCTATGAGAAATTGTGTCAGGAGACAACCCTATTCATAAATGGACCATAGGAGAGGTTGAGATCTTTCATTTTCATGGGCGTGTGTGGGTGTCAGTAGACATACATGATGAGTTGATGCAAGATTTTCATTCCTCGGGTTTGGAAATTTATCTTGGTGTCACCAAGACGTATTGTGATCTACAAAATCAATATTTTTGGCCAAGTATAATGAGAGATTTAGAATGTTTTTAATAAGGTGTTCCACCTATTAGTAGGTAATGGAAGAGTATCAACGACCAATAGGGCTTTTGTAGCATTTACCCATTCCAAATTGGAAGTTGAATGATGTCATTATATACATCGTGATAGATTTAATGAAGTCTCCTTGAGTGAATGATTCATTTTGGGTTGTCATTGACAAAATCACGAAGGTTTCTCATTTCATGCCAATTAGGGAGACCTTCAGTGTTGATGTGAAGGGAAGGTTGTACATCTAGGAGATTGTACGACTACATGGGATTGCACATTCCATTTTTTCATATAAGGATTCACATTTTACTTCTCAGGTCTGGAAGGAGATACAAAAGGATTTTTGTAAACAGTTCCATCTGAGTACAACATACCACCCCCCAGACAGATGGCCAGTCTGATCATATGATTCTGGCGCTAGAGGACATGCTTTGAGCATGTGTTCTAGACTTTTCAGGTTCTTATGAGAAACTCAAACCTTTACTGGAGTTCTCCTACTATAATAGTTTTCTAGAATCTATTCGGATGGATCATTATGAGGCTTTGTATGGTAGGACATGACGATCACTCTTTTGTTGGCTGGAGGCATGAGAAGCCTCTATGATGGGACCTCGTCTTGTCTAGGAGAACCCAAAGAATATAGAGTTGATTTGGAAGAGGATGGATACTGCATAGTAACGATAAATGTTTTATGATGATCAATGAAGATGACATCTGGTGTTTGATATTGGAGATCAGGTTTTCCAATATGTCACACATAGGTTGGGACATATGAGTATTACGAGATGGGTAAAGCTTTCCCCGAGATACATCGGGCCGTTTGAGGGTTATGGAAATTAATGTGATGGTTGCATATTGATTATAGTTACCTCACAGGTGTTGGTCTATGCATGATGTCTTCGATTTTTAATAGATATAAGGTTACTTTTTAGACCCGTGTCATGTCTTTCAATGCGAGAAGGTTGAGCTAGAGGCAGATGAATCAATATAGAAACACCCTTTCTAGATTTTTGATTAATGTGAGAATGTCATCAGTGGCTGGTATGTTCCTCCTGTACAAATTCTATGGTCGCAAGGGAGAGTTTAGGATGTGACATGGGAGAGGGAGACTGATGCACAATCACAGTGGCTAGAGATGTTATAGGATTATTCTTTTACGCCACATTACTACAGAAATTCAGGGATGAATTTCATTAACGGGGGGATGATTTTAAGAATCCAGATATTCATTTTAGGTATGTATTTCATTTCTGGTTACTTTTTATACAAATAGAAGTTTCTGAAAATTTCAGGAGTACGCACCATGTACTTATAAGTGCACGCCATGTACTCAGTTCCCATGGGTAGTTGTGTGCTAGCCATGTAATAGCCAAAAACATGGTCGTGTGGCGTGACCTGGAGGCCACCTAATGCAAGGCCCTATATGGGCAAGTACACAACATGTATTTACATTTTTTTAATTTAATTAAACTGACTGGGGTAGCGTATGTTGAAAAAACCATCTTCTTCTTCTCCAGTCTCTTCCATGAGAGACCGTACAACCACAAATATTTTTTGAGCCCCCGACATGCCGTCTGTTCTCATATTTGACCTTCGTCAATAGCATTGGTATCAATTAGGTGAGTTCTCCTTTCTTCACAAGCATCATCTCTTGATTTCTTATATTTTCATGAGATATCCCTGGTTGAATGTTTTTAACATTTCTGTAGATCTACGAAACTTTAGGGATATTTGAGGCCTGAAGTTCATATATATCTTTTTTACAATGCTAAGGTATGTGTTGTGTGCCTTTTTGTAGTATGTCTTGGATTTATATGTGCAAAATATCTCAATACCCTTGTTCAGGGTATTATGTTTTTATGGTTATTAGACATGTTATTTCCATATATGTCTTGTGTTCTTGAGTAGAGGATTTTTTATTTTGAATAGGGTTATCTTTTCCATGATATGGATGTTTTCCCCTTTTTGCAAAATATTGATGGTTGGGTCTACCTTTTCCAGTTATGATGCTTTACTTTCCATGCCTAGTATTGTTAGGATGGAGTGATTGTTATCTAACATGGTGTGAAATGTTGTAGAATATTTTTCCAAGTATTTCGTGAGGTTTACATTGGATTCTGTATATCATTCTGCACGGTTGGCTTTCTGAGGGTCATGAAAACCTGGTGTAGTGGACCATAGGGAGAATGGACGTTGATGGATTCTCCAGAGTGTCTGTTCACTTCATGTAGTGAGACTGTAGGAAGATTGATGTATGTGATCCCACAGAGTGTCTGTAGTTTCCTCGTTACGAGACTGCATTGTGAATTGAACGTTGAGTGCTTCCCATAGATTCTATAGATTACCAATAAAATTCCACATGGGGTATCGATGGTGAGTGTTTCTTAAGAGTGTATTTGCTAAAGCTAAACCATAGGGGTTAGATTGTGAGTACTTACTAGAGGGTTTATTGTGATTGTTTTGGATGAACCAGAGGGATTAGGATTTGAGTACTTCCCATTTGGTTACCATTTTGTGTTTATATTATTAATTTATATATTAAATAGAATGAAATTGAACTATAGGATTGTTTAATTTTGAGTAATTCCTTGTCTACTACTACTTATTTCTTATTTCGTGCCATATATATTCACTACTAGTTAGGCACAGATCATTGTGTGGTTTCCCACTAGGATTAGTCTCACACCATATATGGGTCATGATTTTGGTCCCAAATAGATTATATTGTTGCGGGTCTAGATAAAGGAAAGCAAAATTTTACAACAAGTACATGATTGTTGGGGAGCTAGGGAGCACGGGACCAAGCTGAGGCTTATGATGTTGTGGAATTGTTTACTTTTTCTTCTTTTGAACTTTGGTTTAGTAAGATATTCTAGAATTTTGACATGTTTGGATTCTTTCCTAGACATATGTATCATGCATTATTATATTGTGTCCTATATTTGTTAATTACTTTTGCTTCTTACTTATTTCATGTTTTAATGTGTCCACTATTGTTATCTGTATATTTCTGATGTGTTACTCTTCCATTGAGATCATAGTTTCCCCACTATCACACCCAAAGTCCATAATTCTAGTCAGAAGCCTCTAGAATATAAAGAAATGTTCTTGAGGGCATGTGATCAACTAGGTAGGGGGCACCTCTAGGAGGCTTCTAGAACTAAGACATTTCATTTATATTGTTAGAAATCAATTATATAGGATTTTAATATTCATTTTACTTAGTTAAATTCTAATTCTTTTCATTGTTAGATCCGTAAAATATTTTTATTCCTTATAAATATATACATTTTGATGACATGCCTTATGTTTTTTCACACTTTATTTTTTCATATGTTTACCATGCTCTAATGATATTTGGCTCTTATGCCATGGTTATAAGTGATTATTTATAATCATTCCCTTTATTTCCATTATTTGATTATTAACTATTATGATATATTATCCAATTTAATATTTTGATAACCTTTGCGGGGTTTATGTCTCACCCTTTCTTTTATGTATTTCTCCAAGATATTCCATGTAGTAAGACTAATGTTATGTCTATGTGAAAGTATGGAGATTGGAATAAAAGGATATGTTATTGTTTTTTTCATGGCCCCAATTCCCAACGATTTTGGACCCCTAGATTTTTGGGAGTATTATATAGATTTTTAGGATAATGATGATGTAATAATATGTATGTGAGATCTAGGTTATTAGGAAAATTGTTTGAATAGTATTCATCATCGTAAGAGATTAAAATGTTTCTTCATAATCAATACCATTAATTTTTTGTAACATTTTCCACCCTGTGTTATTTATTGGTATACACCCTACTATCCATATTTTTTTTCTGTGAAAACCCCACTTTAACCCTCTAGTTCTCACCCCTTTATGTGCATCAACCATGTTCCAAACTTTTTTTATGTACCTGAATTCCATTTTAGATTTTATTTATTTTATCCATTTCTTAGAATTATAACTCTCAATGTACCCTCAATGGGTTGTATGTTTATCAATAAAGAAAATTATTTCATCATAATTTTCCATATTAGATTCATATATCTCAGGCACTCTATGAATCCAAGTGGATCATTGAGGTCATTGTGTAGCTTGTTTTGGTTCTTCTTCCACATCTCTTTATGGAAATTGTTTAACTTCCATATTTTGAGAACATCCTTTTTGTTGGTACTTAACTTCTACAAGATCAAATTTCAACCAACTAAATCCTAAATTAATATCATAATTATCAAGGAATATAATATTTTTAACTATAAATGCTTTGTTTTCTATTATATTTTAGAAATAATATCTCATAATTTTTTTAAGATAGATAACAAATAATCATTTCAGTAATTTAGGGATATGTTTATTAAATACTGATTTCCATATGAGTGATTCACAACCCCAAATATTAATAAAATATATTTGGTACATTTACTAGTGAATATATCATATAGTGTCTTTATAACCACATTATATATAAAATAGTTAAGTAGAAGTGAAACTATTTTTTTAGTATACCCCTATATTGAAATAATACGATCACACTAACTCATCATTGATTGAACCATGTCTAATAATGCATGATTTATTATCTTATAAATTCTATTCATCTATGGTTTTCCTTGAGGAGTGTTTTTTGAATCAATTTTTCAATATGTCATAAGATCAGTGAATTCCTAACTCATGTATTCAGCACCTTGATTTGATATGTGAATCTTAATCCCTTTTCTTAATTGATTATCTAATTAGCACTAAAACTCTTTGAACTTTTTATATGTTTCATAATTGTGCCTCATCATCAACACCTAGAAATTCCATCTAAAATTATTAATAAATTATATGAAGTACCTAAACCAACACTTAGAATGTCATGAATTAGTACAATCAGTGTCTAGGGGAATATTGTTTTCCCATGTGGTGGTAAAACAAATGGTATTCCCTTATTGAGATTGTCTAGATCTATGCTAGGGTGGAGTATTATGACCTAAGGAGTGTTGATCCTCAGGCACTGAAATGTCAACCATAAAATGATATGCCTATGTTTCAATGGTAGGAGGTTTCAAAATGATGTCGTAATATGAACCAAATCCTTCTCCTACTAGTGTAATAGAAGGACCCTCTATCATTGCCTAGGGGAACCATATAAGTTGTGAAGGATTATGAAACCACGTAGGAGAAAAAATGGATATCCTTTCAGGAAAGACAGATCTCATTCTGCCATATAAACATCCAAAATCGGAAGAGGGTGTAATGCTAGAGGTTCTACCCCTGCTCTTGGAATAGGCGATGCCACAAATGCAAGACGATGCAGTCTATGTTGTTGTTGTCGAAGATGTGGATCCATAACATCTGCAACTTCTAGAGGAGGTTCCAGAGAAAGAACCTCTAATCCCTAGGCAAGAACCTATACTCTTTAGGTTATAATATCTAATATTATCTCATGAATCGCATGATAAGATATCCATAGTGCTAATGATGCAACATGTATCACTACCTGGGTAGTGACCCCCTCCTCTTCTAGATCACTCTTGCGAATAAGCAACTCTTATTGAGTATGATGTAAATAGATCCAAAATGAATTAGAAATTAGTTTAATAAACTAACTAATGGAAATTTATTGACTTACCATATCATGAATCCCTTGGCCATTTTGGGTATGATAATGTATAGACTTCATTACACATAATGGCTCATACTCGACTTGCTCCAAAAAGAAGGATTTGTATCATAGGTACACCCTGGATACAAAACATTGATTGTCTTCCCCAGAGGTCGAGATAAATGGAATGTCATTGGTGCCAATCCTCATTCATGCTCACTATTAGCTTCATGTCATGATGCTCCTGTGTTTATCTCATAGGAAATTGAATCATGTGAACACAAAAAAACTGTAGCATGACTCTATAAGGATTTTTCCACTCAATAGTATGAAATTAATGAGTGTCTCTATAGCCATAGCATCATGAAATCCAGCAGTGTAGTATGCTAAAAATATTTCCAATAAACCCAATATGGAATCCATGAAATCTGAAATTATATGTTTGATTTTTCAAAAGAGATCCTTAATAAAAACCAAAATTTATGCTACTATTAAATTTTTTAGACAATAATAGATTTTATATACTTACCTCATCAGAGAGAATATTTTCCAACCTGATATGATATGCACCCAAATGGTGTGTCATATTGATTTTGATGTTTTTTTTCTGATTCCACCTGAAAAATACACCATCAAAATGGACAAATAATAAGGAATGTAATTAAATAACTCCTACTAGAATTATGAACCCATAGAGATGAGTGATCATACAAGAAACCACACGTAGCGTTATAAAACAACTATATAGGCAGTGACTGACCAAAAAGTACAGGGCAGAGTAATGGGATGTGCTCCTATGCCCACATTTGAAGAAGAATGACACATCCTCCAATATCTATGTGATCATAGCAACATGTCATGCATAATTCTCTATATGTATAAGTCAATCACACAGATCCCCAGTTTTATGTCCTAACCCAATAAAAGTCCTCTAGTAGCCATAGATACATCATGTTCACATACTTCCCCAAGTGATCAATGCATAGGGTACCTCCAATGACCTATAATATATATGCATGGGCGTAGTGCATGAGTGTCTTCTCATCAATATCATCAAGTAAATCTTCAAACTACACCTCAAGCCAGTCCATATATATCAACCCAATGTCTATAGCCCTATGGTTAGCCAAAATATCGATGATTAGAAATCTCAGAACAAGGTTAGACCAGTATGCATAGATGGTTCTAATATTTACTTCCCCTGTACAGGAATACATTGAAGGACATAGACATCCTCAAGGTTTATGGTTATCTCTCCCTTATGCTGGTGGGATGTTTTTGTCTCTGGTCTCCACCTCTCTAGGAAGCTAGTATGTAGGTGATGGTCAAAAAATCTAAAATTAGATACTGAAATTTTGTAGAAGTGATCATGACACTGGAATGATTTAATGGTGGGTGGTGGCATCATTTGATGAAAACTATGTGCATGATGGACCTTGATCTCTTGAACATCAATTCCTTGTAGCAGGGCTTGAGAAACATGTATAGCATACTCTGTGGGTAATCTATTATCCTCCATCTTTATATAAAAAATGATAAGAGTTATAAATATATAATGTAAATATAACGTTACGTTCAGCTGAATTTTATGACTTGTATAATGTAAGACATTATATGTTTATTTTCATTGTTTTAGGATGTTATTATTTACCAAAAGGATTGGGAATGACCTCATGTTTCTCAAAGAATATTTGTAAATTGTTTTTGAGATATTTTTTACATACTAAGTGGTGTTTTATAAGATATGGTTTTATATATTTATATATATAAACATTTGGCTTTGTTATCTAAAATGTTATTATAAAATGGTGTACATTGTAATTTATGTATCATTTCCCACATGATGATATGTTTCATGAATATTTTCTCACATGCTTACATTATGATTTAGCCATGGATATATTTATTATGTGTTAATGTCACCTCAAATTCATTTATCATATTCTTTTAATGTGAATATAAACGGATTATTGTTATTTGATAGTAAAATTATTTGACGATGTTAGAAAATTCTGCCAAATTAAGTGTCTTAGAATAACACCATAAAAATTAACAATACTAGAAGATCACATAAGAATCAATAAATAATTGTGTTTGAGAGTGTGAACTCGATCTAGAAATTTTAGGTCATCATTTCGGGGTATGACCTCATTGGTGAAATATGGTGAATATCAAACATTTCTCCTATTCATGATAATAGACCATCTTATTTTTCATTATTTTGGACTTCAGTCTCCCACTTTTATGAAACCTATTGATGTCAGGTATCACTATCAGCTGGCCTTTAGGAATTTTTAAATATTCAAACTCCATAAAAGGTGTCTACAATGCACCATAACAGTTTGAAATGGTTTCCATCTAGTATATTAGGTCAACATATGCTTCCAATGATATGTTAACAAAGTCACATCTTGCGATAAAATGTGCACATTGAAATCGCATGGCCTGGATGTTTCCACATTGACACTGCATAGCTTCTAGAAATAACACCATTTTTTCACGGATGCTATTTTTTGTTGGGGTGTCAATTCTCCTAAACAACAAATCAAGAGTATTATAAATGGAAAATATATACATGATAACTAAAGGATTCTTCAATGTTCTTTTTAATCTCTCATTGAATGTTCATTACATACCTTAGCTCTTAGTGATTCCCATTTGAGGATAGTTTTTCTCTATCAATGAAGTTCTTCATGCAATGATAAAATATCACCTGAAGTAAGGTAGTTATATGTTACATGTGATTCCCCATGAAGACACCATCAATACAATTCTCAATTTTTATAGTCATGTGTCCATACCCGTTCTCCCATTCATATGAAAATGTCCATTTTTTTTGCAATACACATCATATAATCATACACTAATTGATTGGACTTGTCGATTTTATAGAAAGGTTATTCAAAAAACTGTTGATCATGCTCATATTCAACAAATAAGTGATCATATTTCAGATTAGTAGATTTTATATTTATATTGATATAGAAATAAATAACTAATAATTTTCATATTAATATTCTGAATTTCATTATTCATAGATTTGTAATGGATTTTTTTCTACATGTATCTAGTAATGTGTCTGATGCATTGTTGATGTTATGAATTTTATGGCCTCTATGAATCCTGGTTTTCATTGATTGCCTCATATATTGCTTGATGTCGATCATATATCAAAAAAACACCTCGATTTATAGTGAAATGGTTATTGATACATGACAAAAACCAACTCAATGATTCGTTGATTTTATTATCATCAATGGAAAAGGAAAGATGAATAGGTGAATGGTCTCCATATTAGGTTATTGTAATCCGTAATACACCCTTTTATTTTATGTATAGAAATTTTCAATTAGTCTGTATGAACATTTTGTGGAATTAAAATGCAGATATCCAAGGGAGAAATACCCTGAACAATGGATGAAATTGAACCTGACAAGGATCAAATTGGTTGTATTTAGAAACATGTTCATTCATATGAAGTTGGAATAAAACATGGTCATTGAATCTCAGTATGAATTTAAATTGAGAAAACACCCGATATGTACCATCCCAATGACCATAAAACTTCGCAATTACCTATGTTTCTCCATCCATTCCTTATTATAGAAAATATTATAACTGAAAGTTTTTATACCCTCAATTTTATAAGTGTTGAATGAAAATCATGGAAAATATATTCATCTCATTGATAATGGATGGCTCAAATTCGGCATCCAATGAGGTATGATCTTGCATCATGTTTGGATGAAAGAAAGTATGATATGCCTCAATCCTTTAGATTCTACATCCTCCAAATGAAATGTTTGGAATTTCCCTAAAGGGGAATATAAAACAGTCCCCCTATTTGTCACACCATATGAGGTATTTTTTATAGCATGGTTCCTGAACTATATTTATATATTGTATAGCAATGTTAAATGTGTTTAGCATGTTTTTAATGCATATATATTGGTAAAATCTCTTCTAATATATAATATGTTTTCATATCACTAAACCTACCAAGTAAAACTCTGGGTAACTTAGTTATGGGAGTAAGAACAATAAAGTAAAATTTTGAAACATGAGTCATTGCTTCTGAACAAGATTTGAAGAGTGGTGGATAATTTATTGTTTGTCGAGGCTGTTATACAACCAATGGATTTCTATAATCGTCCTCAGCAACATATTAATCTCCCACCTTATCTGAAATGTTTTCATCATTTGTTCCATCATTAAAAAATTCATCAGAAGTCAGATTTACATGTATATTTTGGATATCATCTAGGTTTTCAATTTCATTATCATATTTAATATCCTCTATTTCTTAAGTAAGACCTTATTCAACCACTCTTATAAGTCTAAATATTCATACAATTAGAAATTATTTTTCTACTGTAGAAACCACAACATATAAATCTAACATGGTACCATATGACCATTGGGAAAATAAATTTATTTCTTGGACCCAGTACGCATCACCAACCAAAGGACAAGATAGATGCCACAATCTAGTAGGTAATTGAAAATATTTATAGCTCGAAGACTTGATCTCTTGATTGGGACCTACATTTGAGGAACAATGAATTCTATATTGAATTTCCCTTAGGTTTACACAATCAATTATACTAACCACTATTGTTGGGTTTTGTACTATAAGT
Source organism: Viscum album (assembly GCA_963277665.1). Lineage (NCBI taxonomy): Eukaryota > Viridiplantae > Streptophyta > Magnoliopsida > Santalales > Viscaceae > Viscum > Viscum album. Next base: position 2,051,585,535 of record OY728157.1, on the reverse strand, counting down.
AGTTTCTTACTCAGTTTGAATAACGACCCCATAACAATACACAAAGTAAAACATAACTCATTACATCAAAAATGTTCATTGATCTAAATTATAATAGGGTAACTAATATAGACAATAACAGTTGACCATATAAAATTTATTATACATAAATATTAGAATTTGTTTTCATACCCTAATATATGATAAAAATGTATCATTAAATAATTGTTTATTTCAATATAAATCAAAAAAAAATTTGGAAAATAAGGTAAAATATGATAAAACACCAAATTAGTTTGTTTATTATTAATAAAATCATAATTATGATCCAATAAAGTGAAATTGAGAATAAAAAAACATTAAAACACACATTAAAGTTTTACAACATATAAAAAATACCTTGAAATTTTTCGATAGAACATGATTTGGATAAGATGATTCTATCATCGAAAGTGAGGTAAAATACATCTTATTTTTAGTTGGCTATTTAATAAAATATTCCAAAGGGGTGTACTTCACTACAAAATTTGAAAAATCGTTCATCCTTTTAATGAAATAAATAAAACATCATTATGGTAATTGATCACTACTATTAATTCTTGGATTGTTGAACTGTATGTTCTTGATCAAATGCAATAATGATGTTTTATTCATTTTTAATATAGTATAAGTCTCCAGGTGATCATTTATATTTTGAAGAGGGTATCCATCTACATGAACCAATTAAAAGGATGATATAGTAAACTATAGTTGAAGTAAATGAGGAAGACGAAACATAAAGCCATAGATGTCAATGAAAACCTCCATAATAGAAGTGAGGAATGTTGTGTTATGGTGTCAATATGAAAGCCACATTAAGGTAATGAAGAGTAGTTAACTGAGCTTTGGGAGGTTCAGATAATTGAATTTATTTAAATCACAAAATATGACTAGATGTTTCTGGAAAGGACTAAGGAATGATTTAGGAATGATCGAAGCAATCTACCCTAGTGGGGAAATATTCTATGATTGTAATGTTGAGATTTGGTTTTTTCATATAAGAATATTCTGGAAAAAATATTAATTACTTGATACATTCCCATGTGATGAGAAGATTTTTTTGTGGGAACCTCACATAGTAACCAGAGGAGGAAGATGCATGTTCCACATGGAAGTTACATAGTAGTGGTAGAGAAACTTCAGGAGCTAAAAATCAAGATTACCCTATTTTCTCTTTTTGATTTCCTTTTTCTCATTATATGTAGTTTTATATTGATGAATTTCATTTTTATTTTTAATAAAATATCTCTCAGTGAGGAATTAATATTGTTTTTGTTTATGATTAAAATTGTTTTTGTTATCATTTCAAAATTGAAATCTACTTCTTATTTTTAGAAATTGAATGTGTTTTGTATGTGACAAACTGAACATTCATTCGATTTATGGTCAATCTTATTGTCGGGCTTTTGATATAATATTTCAAAAATTTTATTTCATTATACTTTCCGAAATTGGAAATACTAAAACTAGAAAATCAAAATTCCATTTATATTTCATTCATATTCAACCTCTACTGAATTTCCCTTATATATATTTCATTATTTTTTGAAAAATATTCTTCAAAAAACACATTTGGTTCTTCTAAAATTATATTGATCACCATAGTACTTAATTCTTTCATTTTTGTTATTTCTTTGTATTATTTTTTATAGTCATTTTCATGGAACTGTATCCATCATTATCTTCCATGTGGATATAATAGAATATCTCAATTTTATGTAGTAGTTTTTAGGAATATAATTTGTGCTATTCAATAACATATCCATCAAATATTTTCATTGTTGGCCAGAAATTCTTAGTTAGTATTGGGAAATTTAAAAAACATCAAACAAAAAAAAATCATAAAAAACAATAATGATATGATTTTAGAATGAACATCAATTTCTTCTGTTCTCCTCATGAATGAACACAAGATTCATGTCTCAATACCTAGATCCAATTAATCATGAAATTGAAAAATATTTATGATCTCTAATCAACGAAAATTATAAAATTGAAAATTTCATAGAGAGATAGAGAGGAGTGAAAATTATAAACAAAATATTCAACTATAAATAAAACAAAAAAAATTGAATGACTAAGGATAATTGAGCATAAACTCCCTTAGGTGTCCTATAATCCTTTTACCATGAGACATAATCCTATGGCATAAAACTGCGAACTAAAACTATCACAGCTCCCACTCTTTCCTTCATTCAAAGGATTTCCTAAATGGGATCTTAATCCATTATTATAGATTTTTAAAACACTGTATCTATGAGGTATATGTGAGAATGTGATTAAAATTAGATTTATACATTACAATGACATAAAAATTAATGGAATTGTTTTTCAGATCATCATGAAAACATCATTGAAACTTGTGAAAAATTATGAAACTCTGTTTTATGAAAGTTTATCTTATGATACTAAAGAGAAAAATGTAATATTAGAAAATTAGATTATTTCATGTGAAATTAGTGGCATTTAACAAGTCATTTGATTGGTTCATATTCTTATTTAGGTAGTTTCCTTATCACGAACCTACCATGGTCAACCCTGAACCAGTTACCCGAGTCGGCCAGCGACAAGGCCTGAAGGGAATTCCCAATCTCCATGGTCTGACAACTAGTGTCAGGCATCTAAATAAAATAGTTGATAACTATTTTACCCATAAAATGAATAAAAAAATATGAACATAAAAAAATATAAACACTAGAAATGTAAATATAACAAAGTTTCACAGCTAAACATACATCCAAGTGACATCGTGGGACACCACCAAACATAAAACTATCCTTTCTTACAGAGAGATCCAAAACTAGAGGAACATGAAACTGAAAAAATAGAGTATGAATGAGCACCGAGATGCTCATTGGAATGCCAAATGAATAACAACAACATATTCACGTAACTTTAAAATGAAACCCAGATCATTCTAGTTTTAAAATATGACATAATAATATAATATTTTTCATCCTTTTCAAATTCAAGTAACAAGTTTTCAGTTTATAGAAAATAGTTTCTCTTCTACTAAATTTTTAAATTTGGTTCCACGAATGCATTAACATATCCAAATGAAAAGAATGAAATTTATATTAAAATTTGGTTTTAAAAAAATATCATGCCTGAAACACCAAAAAGAAAAATCACATCACAATCACAATGAGATATATGATGAAGGTAGTGTTAGTTGGGGATCTAGGATCCTCATACCTCTGTGAAACGTGTTGTAGCAACCTCAAATAACAGTGTTCCCATGAATGAGCTACATGGAGGGGAAACCCCATGTCCCTAGTTGTCTCCAATAATCATAAATGTTTTTTTACTGTTATAGTGTCAGTCCTTTTAGACAAAACCGAGACAAACAACATTCGAATCATCTAGAATACTAGTCCAAGTCTGTCCACCTAGATATATGGGGTTACCCATGTGCTCTATTCCAAATGGTGGTGACATGTTATCAAGAAAACAAATATGAAGATATCACTTTCTTTATCTGAAACCCATTAAACCACTCACAACCGAACTCCCCCATGAGTGCATCCCCCCTTTTTAAGCCACACATCAATGCATAAGTCCCCTCAGCAATTATGTATCACAAAGTATACATTTAACATACACCTCATTTTCTATTAAAAAGGGATATGGCTTGATAATGATCTTCCTTTTTCACAAACCATACTTAGAGGGCCAAATGGGCCTTGTTACATCATGGTACTATCATCTATTTAGAAAAAAATGATCACCAAACACATTTAAATTCTAAAACCATTTTAAAGACAAACAAAATAACAAAAGAACAACCCATTTTTTAAAAATTAAAATAATCCCTCAGTCGAAGAAACTAATTTAAGAATGAAAATTCACCATTTAAACACTACTTTACACAAAAACATGTGAACTTTTCCGATCTTACCAAATCATGTAATTTCCATTTCTAAAAAAAATCATCCCAGAACCCATATTCATTCAAAATAAAATTTCACAACAAATATCCAAACTAATTTTTTTAAATACCCACCACACACCCATAACCATTTTAAAATCCACATTTATGATTTTAAAGTGTTAATCATTCTAAAGAAAGCATGAAAGCATGTTTGAATAAATATTATACTTTTCAAAACCTATGGGTGAGTCACGAAAATAATGGAAATTCCAACACCAGACTTCGCTATCACTTTTCATAGAATATATAAACTATTTATTATTAAAAATACTTTTTAAAACATTGAAGTAATTAATGATTTTAGATTAAAGGATTAGTTATACGGGATCTACCTCAAACATGCCATTTTTCGATTATTAGCACTCGAACACACCCTTCACACTTACACACACAAGTATTTATATATATATCCATACCTGTATCTCACATATTATCCTCACCATAATTGATTATGTACTAAGAGGGAATATATATATATATATATATGACTTAACATTGATTTTACAAATTGGTGTTCTTGATACCCACATCCAAAAACCACTTCCATAGGACCCAACACACTCTATAAAAATTATTGGCAACTCAAAACCTACAAAATATCAAATTAATATTAATCCAAAATGAATAAATTAAAGAACCCTTAAACGAATCCATGTAGAAACTAATACCATTGATGATAGTGGCTAGAATCGGCCTCGAAGGCACCCGACGGAACCTAACGAATAAGAAAAGATCAAAAAAAGGACCCCCAAACTCATTAGGGTTTTTCCATGGTGCAAAAAACAACAGAAATAGAAGATACCCATGAAGTAGAGGGATCATAAGGAAGAGGGGACTCACCACTCTGAATAGATCTAAAAATCAAGAAGAATAGTGGCCATAAGAGGCAGAGAGAAGCGCGTCGGAGCTCTCTCTGTTGCGCAAGTCACGCGATAAGGAGGGAGGTCAGTCGTGCAAGAGAGGTAAAGGGGGGATGTGCCAGATGAGGGTGGAGGGATGACCACTGAAGGAGGAGTAATAGGCACACTGGAGGGTTCTAACCAAAGGGGGGTCGTGCGTGTAGGGAGCAGTATGGAGGAGGCCGACCACACAAACGAGAGGAGAGGAAAATGAAAAAGGAAGAAAAAAAGTTAAAGAGAAGAAAAGGAAAGAAAAAACTAAAATGCCTAAAAATAATATTAATAATAATAATAATAATATTATTATTATTATTATTATTATTATTACTAAAAAATTCTTCAAATTTTATTTTATTTTTCATATTTTATTTTATTTTTTATTTAAATTTATTTTATTTTAAATACAGGTAAATCACATGGTCTATGCTGGGTTTACCATACTTTGTTCTGATGGTGCACTAGCCACTACCATGGCTAGGCACCCCTAGCATGGCTACCAACATCTAGGTGCATGGTTGAGAAAAAAATGCTCAAAGAGGGCTTCCCAACACTACCCACATATATTTCCAATCCACATGCTTGTCACATGGTTAATAAACAATGTGAAATGAATGCAACATAACTTAGAACCACTTGGGTAATTGCACTGGCACCTCATGGTTACTCATAATTCTGCAGGTTAACCATGAAATAGTAAAAGGGCATCCGAAATATTCAAATTCGACCCACCATCTACAGAAAATATAAATAAATACGAACATGTAATTAAAATAATTAAAATCAGAAATCATAATTTTCAGTTTCTGGAAATTCTCTCCACCACAAAAACATTCTGACCCTATAAATTCACCCATCCAAATGAGGAATCAAACTCATGCTCAAATCAAAATAAGGCAAATGAAACCGTAAACTCGGCTTGACATTTCACTCAACCTGTCAATCTTGACCATCTCTATGACAAACCGCACGACAAGAAACATTAGAAAATGAGGAGGGTTCTCCCCACCACAATAACCCAACAAGCATAGCCAACATTGAGACTCTCAACTTGGGAAAACTCTAAAACTACTAACATGGACCAAAGCGGAAACTACCAACACAGACCAAAAACTCCCACACAAACTAACTCTCGAATAAACCATAATAAGATCCATGGTGGGTTTCCCCCACCTTTTGAGAATCAACTAGCTTAGGCCAACCAACACATATTCAAATGAGAAATTCCAACCCATATAAGAAAATCCCGACACACATGAAAACCCATATAAATAGTTCAATCCCTACAGTGAAATGAACCATGATTCATCATTTTCACAATACATGAGTGTCTCCATGACGTGCACGATAAAAAAATGATCCAAAAAAGGGAATACCAAACAAAAGACACAGCCATTCATAGAATCACATTTTAGAAGGTAAAACCATTAGAATTAAAAGAAAATCTGATCAATATTCTATTTTGTTACCGAATTGGAGCATTCAATGAACAAAGACTATAATGAGGAAATTATACCTTCAATCCTCTTACAACAAAATAGAACCATCAATGATGAAGAAGCTACAATTTAGAAATTTAAATTGTCTCTATCCCAATACTGGAGACAAAAATAGCACCATGGTCACCCCACACCAAATGATTTTCTGACTATGTGAAACACTTCACTCTGAGTCCTGTGGTTGGATCTCAAACATTATGAATCATCTTTTTCCCTACAATCAGGAGCTGATGATCTCAATCAAAACTTCTATTTTAGTGGTGAGACTCACCAAACCCCTCAAATAACCCAAGAAACTATTCCAAACAATACATCATTTCATCTAAAAACCAGACATGGTTCTATTTTCTAGAAAACTATGGTAGGTGAAAAACAAATAAGGATTGGGAGTGGTACAAGTTCAGGGAAGGATTTGAATCCACCAATCGATTCATATTCTGGTAAGAGTCGTCAATGAGAATTCTTAGAGTAATAATCATTCATAATTTCCTCAAAACCCTAACCACATTAGTTTATACAAGTTCAAACCACTAAATGATGACACACCACTTCCCAAAACAAATCCTCATCTAAACAAGAATAAATGTATCCTAGAGTGTGATCGGTCATTTGTTATCAGGTATTTTTGGAGGAATACTTAGAAACAATAATCATAATGTTGAATCAAAATGCATTATAAATTCAAATTCCACATTTCAATCACAGACCAAAACAAAAATTCAAAACGCCATTTCAACCCCATTTATAGCATGTCAAAACCAAAATCCAATAAAACGGATACCAAACATCAAAAGAGAATATTAGAAGCCTTATTAAATTACAAAACAAAGAAATCTCCCTTTTTTAAATCCATTTTTCATAAAACAAAAAAAAAATTCCACCACCGGTATTCTATGAAGTCTCACATATATATATACCCCTATGCTAGCTCCAGAACCCATCCAAAAATGCCACGAATTATTCACTTGCCACATCCACAAATTCACATATGTGGTCATTCATAGAAATACCATGCTTTAATTCAAAACATTTATCATTCCAAAAATTGGTCATTCGACCTAAATCCTAAATTCCCATGCTACATTCATTTCACCTCCCCAAAATTATTTCCCAAACACAAAAATTTCCAAAACACATTCCATCATTCCCATAGAAACCACACATTCAATTAAAAGAAAAAAAGTCCATTTAAAATTCATTTTTCCTCTCCAAAAAGTAAATTCCCTTTTGAAAACACCATTTTTATAATTCATTTCCATTTTTGAAATCTACTCAACCCATCTAAAACATAAATCGCATAAAAACAACTAAGAATAAGGATCTATTGACAATGACTAACCTGACAACATGGTTTAGAAAACCATTCTCTGAGTGAGCATCAACTATAGAAAGTATCATGAATCATGAACATGGGTTATACAGAGGAGGAAGATGCATGTTCCGCATGGAAGTTACATAGTAGTGGTAGAGAAACATCAGGAGCTACAAATCAAGATTACTTTATGTCCTCTTTTTGATTTCCTTTTTCTCAATATATGTAGTTTTTTATTGATGAATTTCATTGTTATTTTTAATAAAATATCTCTCAGCGAGGAATTAATATTTTTTTTGTTTATCATTAAAATTGTTTTTGTTATCATTTCAAAATTTAAATCTACTTATTATTTTTAGAAATTGAATGTGTTTTGTATGTGACAAACTGAACATTCATTCTATTTATGGTCAATCTTATCAGTCGGGCTTTTGATATAATATTTCAAAATTTTTATTTAATTATACTTTCTGAAATTGGAAATACTAAAACTAGAAAATAGAAATTCCATTTATATTTCATTCTTATCCAACCTCTACTGAATTTCCCTTATATATATTTCTTTATTTTTTGAAAAATATTCTTCAAAAAAACACATTTGGTTCTTCTAAAACTATCATGATCACCATTGTAATTAATTCCTTCATTTTTTTATTTCTTTGTATTATTTTTATATAGTCATTTTCATGGAACTGTATCCATCATTATCTTCCATGTGGATATAATAGCATATCTCACTTATATGTAGTAGTTTTTAGGAATATAATTTGTGCTATTCAATAACATATCCATCGAATATTTTCATTATTTTCCAGAAACTCCTAGTTAGTCTTGGGAAATTTAAAAAACATCAAACAAACAAAAAATCATAAACAACAATAAAGATATGATTTAAAATGAACATCAATTTATTCTGTGCTACTCATGAATGAACACAAGATTCATGTCTCAATACCTAGATCCCATTAATCACGAAATTGAAAAATATTTATGATCTCTGATCAACGAAAATTATAAAATTGAAAATTTCATAGAGAGATAGAGAGGAGTGAAAATTATAAACAAAATATTCAACTATAAATAAAACAAAAAAAAATTTAATGACTAAGGATAATTTAGCATAAACTCCCTCAGCTGTCCTATAATCCTTCAATACCATGAGACATAATCCTATGGAATAAAACTGCGAACTAAAACTATCACAGCTCCCACTCTTTCCTTCATTCAAAGGATTGCCTAAATGGGATCTTAATCCATTATTATAGATTTTTAAAACACTGTATCTATGAGGTATATGTGAGAAAGTGATTAAAATTAGAGTTATACATTACAATGACATAAAAATTAATGGAATTGTTTTTCAGATCATCACGAAAACATCATTGAAACTTGTGGAAAAATTTAAAACTCTGTTTTATGAAATTTTATCTTATGATACTAAAGGAAAAAATGTAATATAAGATAATTATATTATTTCATGTGAAGTTAGTGGCATTTAACAAGTCATTTTATTGGTTCAGATTCACATTTAGGTAGTTTCCTTATCACGAACCTACCATGGTCAACCCGGAACCAGTTACCCGAGTCAGCCCATGACAAGGCCTGAAGGGCATTCCCAATCTCTATGGTCTGACAACTAGTGTTAGTCATCTAAGTAATATAGTTGATTACTATTTTACCCATAAAATGAAAAAAAATAAAAGAAAATATGAACATAAAAAAATATAAACACTAGAAATGTAAATATAACAAAGTTTCACAACTAAACATACATCCAAGTGACATCGTGGGTCACCACCAAACATAAAACTATTCTTGCTTAAAGAGAGATCCAAAACTAGAGGAACATGAAACTAAAAAAATAGAGTATGAATGAGCACTGATATGCTCATTGGAATGCCAAATGAATAACAACAACCTATTCAATTAACTTTAAAATGAAACCCAAATCATGCTAGTTTTAAAATATGACATAATAAAATAATATTTTTCATCCTTTTCAAATTCAAGTAACAAGTTTTCAGTTTAGAGAAAATAGTTTCTCTTCTACTAAATTTTTAAATTTGGTTCCACGAATGCATTAACATTTCCAAATGAAAAGAATGAAATTTATATTAAAATTTGGTTTTAAAAATATATCATGCCTAAAACACCAAAAAGGAAAATCACATCACAATCACAATGGGATATACGATGAAGATAGTGTTAGTTGGGGACCTAGGATCCTCATACCTCAGTGAAACGTGTTGTAGAAACCTCAAATAATAGTGTTCCCATGCATGAGCTACCTGGAGGGGAAGCCCCATGTCCCTAGTGTTCTCCAATAATCATAAATTTTTTTTACTGTTATAGTGTCAGTCCTTCTAGACAAAGTCGAGACAAACAACATTCGAATCATCTAGAATACTAGTCCAAGTCTGTCCACCTAGATATATGGGGTTACCCATGTGCTCTATTCCAAATGGTGGTGACATGTTATCAAGAAAACATATATGAAGATATCACTTTCTTTATTTGAAACCCATTAAACCACTCACAACCGAACTCCCCCATGAGTGCATCCCCCCTTTTTAAGACAAACATCAATGCATATGTCTCCTCAGCAAGTACGTATCACAATGTACACATTTAACATACACCTCATTTTCTATTAAAAAGGGATATCCCTTGATAACAATCTTCCTTTTTCACAAACCATACTTAGAGTGCCAAATGGTCCTTGTTACATCATGGTAATATCATCTCTTTAGAAAAAAATGATCACCAAACACATTTAAATTCTAAAACCATTTTAATGCCAAACTAAATAACAAAAGAACCACCCATTTTTAAAAAATTAAAATAATACCTTATTCGAAGAAACTAATTTAAGAAAAAAAAATTCACCATTTAAACTCTACTTTACACAAAAACATGTGCAATTTTCCTAACTTACCAAATCATGTAATTTCCATTCCTAAAAAATTCATCCCAGAACCCAGATTCCTTCAAAATAAAATTTCACAACAAATATAAAAACTAATTTTTTTAAATACCCACCACACACCCATAACCATTTTAGAATCCACATTTATGATTTTAAAGTGTTAATCATTCTAAAGCAAGAATGAAAGCATGTTTGAATAAATATTATACTTTTCAAAACCTGTGGGTGAGTCACGAAAATAAAGGAAATTGCAACACCTGACTTCACCATCACTTTTAATAGCATATATAAACTGTTTAATATTAAAAATACTTTTTAAAACATTGATGTAATTAAAGATTTTAGATTAAAGGATTAGTTATATGAGATCTACCTCTAACATGCCATTTTTCGATGATTACCACTCGAACACGCCCTTCACACTTACACACACAATTATCTATATATATACCCATACATGTATCTCACATATTATCCTCACCATAATTGATTATGTACTAAGAGAGAATATATATATATATATATATATGACTTAACATGGATTGTACAAATTGGTGTTCTTGATACCCACAACCAAAAACCACTTCCATAGGACCCAACACACTCTATAAAAATTATTGGCAACTCAAAACCTACAAAATATCAAATTAATATTAATCCAAAATGAATAAATTAAAGAACCCTTAAACGAATCCATGTAGAAACTAATACCATTGATGATAGTGGCTAGAATCGGCCTCGAAGGCACCCGAAGGAACCTAACGAATAAGAAAAGATCAAAAAAAGGACCCCCAAACTCATTAGGGTTTTTCCATGGTGCAAAAAACAACAGAAATAGAAGATACCCATGAAGTAGAGAGATCATAAGGAAGAGGGGACTCACCACTCTGAATAGATCTAAAAATCAAGAAGAATAGTGGCCATAAGAGGGAGAGAGAAGCGCGTCGGAGCTCTCTCTGTTGCGCAAGTCACGCGAGAAGGAGGGAGGTCAGTCGTGCAAGAGAGGTAAAGGGGGGATGTGCCAGATGAGGGTGGAGGGATGACCACTGAAGGAGGAGTAATAGGCACACTGGAGGGTTCTAACCAAAGGGGGGTCGTGCGTGTAGGGAGCAGTATGGAGGAGGCCGACCACACAAACGAGAGGAGAGGAAAATGAAAAAGGAAGAAAAAAAGTTAAAGAGAAGAAAAGGAAAGAAAAAACTAAAATGCCTAAAAATAATATTAATAATAATAATAATATTATTATTATTATTATTACTACTAAAAAATTCATCAAATTTTATTTTATTTTTCATATTTTATTTTATTTTCTATTTAAATTTATTTTATTTTAAATACAGGTAAATCACATGGTCCATGCTGGGTTTACCATACTTTTTTCTGATGGTGCACTAGCCACTACCATGGCTAGGCACCCCTAGCATGGCTACCTACAGCTAGGTGCATGGTTGAGAAAAAAAATGCTCAAATAGTGCTTCCCAACACTACCCACATATATATCCAATCCACATGCTTGCCACATGGTTAATAAACAATGTGAAATGAATGAAACATAACTTATAACCACTTGGGTAATTGCATTAGCACCTCATGGTTACTCATAATTCTGCAGGCTAACCATGCAATAGTAAAAGGGAATCCGAAATATTCAAATTCGACCCACCATCTATAGAAAATATAAATAAATACGAACATGTAATTAAAATAATTAAAATCATAAATCATAATTTTCAGTTTCTAGAAATTCTCTCCACCACAAAAACATTCTGACCCTATAAATTCACCCATCCAAATTAGGAATCAAACTCATTCTCAAATCAAAATAATGAAAATGAAACCATAAACTCGGATTGACATTTCACTCAACCGGTCAATCTTGATCATCTCTATGAGAAACCGCATGAGAAAAAACATTAGAAAATTAGGAGGGTTCTCCCCACCACAATTACCCAACAAGCATAGCCAACATTGAGACTCTCAACATGGGAAAACTCTAAAACTACTAACATGGACCAAAGCAGAAACCGCCAACACGGACCAAAAACTCCCGCACAAAATAACTCTCGAATAAACCATAATAAGATCCATGGTGGGTTTCCCCCACCTTTTGAGAATCAACATGCTTAGGCCAACCAACACATATTCAAATGAGAGCTTCCAACCCATACAAGAAAATCCCGACACACATGAAAACCCATATAAATAGTTTAATCCCTATAGTGAAATGAACCATGATTCATCATTTTCACAATACATGAGTGTCTCCATGACGTGCACGATAAAAAAATGATCCAAAAAAGGGAATACCAAACAAAAGACACAACCATTCATAGAATCACATTTTAGAAGGTAAAACCATTAGAATTAAAAGAAAATCTGATCAATATTCCTTTTTGTTACTGAATTGGAGCATTCAGAGAACAAAGACCATAATGAGGAAATTATACCTTCAATCCTCTTACAACAAAATAGAACCATCAATGAAGAAGAACCTACAATTTAGGAATTTAAATTGTATATATCCCAATACTAGAGACAAAAATAGGACCAAGGTCACCCCACACCAAATGATTTTCTGACTACGTGAAACACTTCACTCTGAGTCCTGTGGTTTGATCTCAAACATTATGAATCATCTTTTTTCCTACAATCAGGAGCTGATGATCTCAATCAAAACTTCTCTTTCAGTGGTGAGACTCACCAAACCCCTCAAATGACCCAAGAAACTATTCCAAACAATACATCATTTCATCTACAAACAAGACATGGTTCTATTTTCTAGCAAACTATGGTAGGTGAAAAAAAAATAAGGATTGGGAGTGGTCCATGTTCAGGGAAGGATTTGGATCCACTAATCGATTCATATTCTGGTAAGAGTCGTAAATGAGAATTCATAGAGTAATAATCATTCATAATTTTCTCAAAACCCTAACCACCTTAGTTTATACAATTTCAAACCACTAAATGATGACACACCACTTCCCAAAACTAATCCTCACCTAAACATGAATAAATGTATCCTAGAGTGTGATCGGTCATTTGTTATCAGGTATTTTTGGATGAATACTCAGAAACAATAAGCATATTGTTTAATCAAAATGAATTATAAATTCAAATTCCACATTTCAATCACAAACCAAAACAAAAACTCAAAACGCCATTTCAACCCCATTTATAGCATGTCAAAACCAAAATCGAATAAAATGGATACCAAATATCAAAAGAGAACATTATAAGCCTTATTACATTACAAAACACAGAAATCTCCCTTTTTGAAAACAATTTTTCCTAAAATAAAAAAACATAAATTTCCACCACTGGTATTCCATGAAGTCTCATATATATATATACCCCTATGCTAGCTCCAGAACCCATCCAAAAATACCATGAATTATTCACTTTCCACATCCACACATTCACATATGTGGTCATTCATAGAAAAACCATGCTTTAATTCAAAACATTTATCATTCCAAAAATTGGTCATTCAACCTAAATCATAAATTCCCATGCTACATTCATTTCACCGCCCCAAAATTATTTCCCAAACACAAATATTTCCAAAACACATTCCATCATTCCCACAGAAACCACACATTCAATTAAAAGAAAAAAATTCCATTTAAAATTCATTTTGCCTCTCCAAAAACTAAATTCCCTTTTGAAAACACCATTTTTATATTCCATTTCCATTTTTGAAATGTACTCAACCCATCCAAAACTTAAATCGCATAAAAACATCTAAGAATAAGGATCTATTGACAGTGACTAACCTGAAAACATGGTTTAGAAAACCATTCTCTGAGCGATCATCAACTATAGTAAGTATCTTGAATCGTGAACTTGGGTTATACATGGATCACTACTCCATTCAGGATTGTCATGTAACACCAGATCACTCCCATTATCATCCCTTAACCACAATGATCCAACTATAGAAAAACTCAAATCCTGGAAAACCCCAGGCAACATGAGGCTCAAGGATGGGCAAGGGTGCATGAAATCCTTTCCATACATACCTCTTGAGACCCGAGAATCCTAATCTCCATGCTACCTAAAACCCAAATAACAAGGGACTCCTATGATAAAAAAATTTCATGAACCAACCTGGGTTAACCCTAAACTGGTAACATGAGTCAGGCCATGAAAAGGCCTAATGAGCGTTCCCAATCCCCACGGGCTATCAACTTGTGTCGAACATCAAAATAAATGGTTGGGAATTCTTTGGCCCATAAATAGAAGAAAAATAAATAAATATAAAATTATCAAAATAGATAAAAACTCTAAATGGAAATAAAATAATGTAACATAGCTAAAACTACCTCTAAGTGACCTCCTTGGTCGCCACCAAACATAGAACCATGCTTTCTCCAAGAGCGGTATGAAAATAGAAAAACCTAAAACTGATGAAATAGAATAGTGGTGAGCATTGAGATTCTCAGTAGTAATGCTAAGTAATAACAATTCCATATTCCCTTACCTTTAAAAAGAAGCCCAAATAAATCATGTTTAAAAGTAAAATGTAATGAAATAATTTTTCTCATCCCTTCAATATTAAAGTAACAAGTTTTCATTTTCAAGAAAATAATTTCTCTTCAGCTAAAATTTTAAAATAGATTCCAAACATGCATAATCATTTCAAAATGAATTGAAATAAATTTAGATTAAAATAAGTTTTTCACAAAAGTGTTATCATCCATTAAATTAATCAAATAAAAATCACATCATAATCACAATGGGAAATACAGTAAAAGATAGTGTCAGTTGGGGACCATGGATCCTCATAACTCTGTGAAACGTGGTATTTAAACCACTACTAACAGAATTCTCGTACATGAGCCAGTAGGAGGAAAAACCCCCCATGGGCCAAGTGGTCTCCAATCATCACAAATATTTAGTTAGTGTTGTAGTGTTAATATTGTTAGTTGAAACCGAGACAAACAACTTTTGAATCAACTTTCATACTAGTCCAAGTCTGACCACCTAAATAGTCGGGGTTACCCATGTTCTCTATTACAAATGCTGGTGATATTTTATCAAGAAAACATATATGAACATATCACATTCTTTATCCAAAACCCTTTAACCCTATCACCACCAAACTTCCAGTCGAGCACAAACTCACTTTTTAAGCCAGACAACAAAGCAAAAGACTCTTCACTAGGTCTGTATCAGTAATCACACATTTAATATGCACCTTATTTTCTAAACCAATGGGGTATTCTATGAGAATGGTCTTTAACATTCAAAAACCATTCTTAGAGTTCCAAACGCGCCTCATTACATCACATGGAATATAATCTCTTTAGAAAACATATTCACCCAACACATTTATGTTTTAAAACCATATGAAGGCCCAACGAAATAAAAAAGTCACCACACATTTTAAAAAAACACAAATCCATACCTATGTCAAAGATACCAATTTAAGAAATACAAATCACCATTTAATAATGAATTTACACTAAAACAAAAGAACTTTTCCTAACATACCAAATCATGGAATTTAACTATTGTTTTAAAGAAAATCGTACAAGAAACCATATTCATTCAAAATAAGCTTTCAAAAATAATATACACATAAATGTTTTTCTGAAATACCCACCATAAAACCAAAACCATTTTAAAAACCACTTTTAATAATTTAATGTGTTATTCATTATAAAGAAATCTTGAAAGCATGTCTGAAAAAATATTATACATTTCAAAACAAAAGGGTGAATCATGAAAATAAAGGAAAGTATAACACAGAACATCTCCATCACTTTGTAGAGCATATATAAACTATTTAATATTAAAAATACTATTTAAAACATTAAATAAATTATGGTATTCAAATTAAATGTATGTTTATAGGGGACCTACCTCAAACATGTGGTTTTTTAGGATGATCACTTGAACTAACCAATAGAACTTACCCTCAATTTTATTTATACATATATATATAAATTCCACAAGCTAGGATTCATATATTTCACTCTCTATGAAGGAATATGTATTAAGAGGGAATATATATATATATATATATATATTCCTTACCTATGCATGTAGATATAGACATTCTAGATACCCATTTCCTAAAACCACATCAACCAAAACAAATACACTCTAAAAAAACTACTAAAAACTGAAACACAAAAAATTCCTACATAAAATTCAACCACAATGATGAAATCAAGGAACTCTTATTTCAAACCATGGAAAATCCATTTCCCTTGATGGTGGGGGATATAATCGGCCTGTATGGGACCTGAAAAATCCTAAATAATAAGAATCCATCAAAATAAGAACTGCCAAACATATTAGGGTTTGGGAATGGTGATAATAGCAACCAAAAGAGAATAAAACCATGAAATAGAGGGAGAATAAGAGAGTGGGACTCAGTAATAGGATTGAAACAAAAAATTAGGAGGAAAAGTGGTCATCGAAGGGAGAGAGCGGCACACAAGATATATCCATACCGGCCAAGTTGCACAAGCAAGAGAGAGGATAACTACTTGAGAGAGGAGAAGGGGGTCATGCCAGATGAGGGAGGATTGACAGATGTTGGAAGAGGAGGAGGCATGTCAAAGGGTTCTAGTTGAAGGGGGCCATGCATATAGATAGAAGTATGGAGGAGGCGTACTTCATGAGGGAGAGTGGAGGAAAAGAGAGAAGGAAGATGAAATTGAAAAAAAGAAAAATACCTAAAATACTTAAATATAATAATAATAATAATAATAAACCTAATAAACATAATAATAATAATAATAATAATATTCTTAATGATAATAATAAAAATAATTGTAATAATAATATTTTCATTATTATTATTAAAAAATTATTTTAATTCTATTTCATTTTTACTATTTTATTTTATTTTATATTAAATTTTATTTTATTTTATATATTTGGAAACTACAAGGTTCTTATATAGTTTACCATACCGTGTGTTGGCCACTACCATTGTCATGTACCCTCTAATATTTACCTTTATTTTGGAGTACAGTTGAACAAATTGTGCTCAAACCATGCCACTCGACACTTCCCACTTATAGAGAAAACCACGTGCTTCTTGAACAGTTTAATAAACCATCCCAAATTATTGCACCACAACTCAGACCTACCTGAGCACCGGCAAGAGCACCACATGTTTAATCCTAATCATTCGAGCTAATGGTAAAATAGTAAAAAGGCTTCCAGATTTTTAAAATTCAACTTGAAAACTATGAAAAATCAATATAATGGATAAAAAATTAAAATTAATAAAATTATCACTATTAATGGAAGGGAAATGACAAATATCTACACCAAAAACAATTCTACCCCCCAAAAGTAACATAACCAAACGAGGAATCAAAATCAGGCTCGAAGCTAAAAAAGACCTATGAAACCATGAACTCATTGTGACCTTTCACTGTACCAGTCACAACCGATGATCTCTCAGATAAACCACACAAGAAGATCCATTTGAAACTGAGGAGGGTTCTCCCTACCACAAGAAACAAACACACACAACCAACATTAGGACTCTCGGTATAGGATAAATCTAGAACTACAAACATGGACCAAAGAAGAAACCGCCAACACAGACCAAAAACTCCGGCACAAACCAACTCTCGAAGAAAAAATAGTAAGATCTATTGCGGGTCTCCCCACCATATGAGAATTGAGTAGATTAGGCCAAATAATATAGACTGACATGGGAACTTCTGGAACATACTAGATACTCATGATTCATGGGAAAACCCAAAGAAAGAGCTCAAACCAAATACTGAACTGAACTAAAATTCATCATTTCCAAAATACATGAGTCCCTAAATGATGAGAATGATGTAAAAAATGATCCACAAAATTTATATCCACAAAAGAGAGAGAACCATTCAAAGACTCACATTCGAGGAGCCACAACCATTGGAATTACAATTAAATGAGATCACCACACCTTCTAAAATCCAAATTGTAGCATTTAATGAACACGTAACAAAATTAAAAAATGATAACTTCATTCCCATTAAAAAAATATAGAACCAAAAATGGCATGGAAGATCTAATAGATATATTTAAATTGTCTATATCCCAAAACTGGGGTAAAAACAGGACCAAAGACACCCCACACCCAATGATTTCCTTGTCGGATGAAAAGATTTTCTTTGAGACAAATAGCTAGAGATCTTATGTCTGGAAGTATCTTTTTACCCATAGCTAAGACCTAAAAATCTCAACCAAAACATCTCTTTCAATAGTGAGACTCACAAAACCCCTAAAATATCCCAAGAGACTATGCTGAATAGAATATATTTTCACCTAAAAAGGTAACATTCTTCTATTTTCTAGATAATAAAGGTAGGAAAAAACCAAGATGTCTTACATGTGGTCTATGGTTAGGGAAGAGTGTGAATCCACTACTCAATTTAGATTCAGGGTAGAGTTGTCAATGAGAATACCCATAGAAACACTCATTCAAAATTTATTCAAAAACCCTGACCACCTCAGTTCTGAAAAGTTCAAAACAATAAATGATGACTCAAGGATTCCAAACGTCGATCCCCACCGAAATATAGAGAAATGAATCCTAATTTTTGACCGTCAATTACTTACTAGGGAGTTTTTGCGGTATACTCATAAATAAGATGCATGATACTGAATCAAAATGCATCATAAATCAAAATTAAACAATTAAATCACACCCCAAAACCCAAACTCCAAACACAAATTCAACCCCATTTTTAGCATTAAAAAACCAAAAGCCCATGAAAAAGTATTCCAAAAATGAAAATAAAACATTAAATGTTTTCTCACTCTTAAATAAATTTAAATATCCTTTTTAAAAAAAAAATCAACAAACAAAACAACTTATATATCCACCATTATAATTCCATTAATTCTCACATATATATACCATTTGGCTATCTGAAGAACCCATCCACATATTGAACAAGTTATTCACTCACCACAACCACACATTCTTATATATGGTCATTCATGGAAATATCAAGGGTCAATATAGAACATATTTCATTCCCAAAATAGTTTATTAAACATAAATCAAAAATTCCCATTAAATTTTTTTTTCACCTTCAAAATATTATATCCAAATAAATTTATATATTTCATGTTGAAGACACTCATTATCTTAAAAGAAAATAATTTCCAATTCAAAAAACTTTTCTCCACTCCAAAAACTACATTCCCTATTTGATACCCATTTAATATAAACCATTTTCATTTTTCAAATCCACTCAAGTCAAGAAAAACTAATTCCAAACATAACTCGCATAAAAACATCCAAGAATAAAAAGATAGTGGCTATGACTAAATCCGAAACGTGGTTTAGAAGACCATTCTTTGAGTGAGCATAAACCAAAAGAAGTATCTTGAATCGAACACTCAGGAAATACACTGGTAACTACTCTATGAAAGATCATCGTCTAACCCTGGATAACTCCCATTTTCTTACCTTATCCATATAAATAAAACAAAGTAAAAACTCAAATCCCAGACTACCCATGGAAACTCAAGGATCATGGTGGGAAAGGCTCCATGAAATCCTTCCCGTACCTACCACTTGAGTCCTGAAAATCCAAATCTACAAGATACCTAACCCACCAAAATAACAAGGACCTCCTTTGATACAATATTTTCATGAACCATCCCAGGTCAACCTTGAACTGGTTACCCATGTCAGCCCACAACAAGGATAGAAGGGCATTCTCAATCCCCACAAGATGAGATCTAGTGTTGGTCATCAAAATTAAAAAGCTGGTAATGATTCATCCAATAAAAGAGGATAAATATATAAATATAAACTAAATAAAATAGATAAAACATTTAAGTAGAAATAAAATAATGTTTCATAGCTAAACATACCTCTAAGTGACATCATGGGTTACCTCCATGCAGAGAACCACAATTGTTCAACGATCGATCCAAAACTAGATGATTTTGAAACAGAAAAAATAGACTATGCATGAGCACTAATATGCTCAATAATAATTACAAGGAATAATAATTTCCTATATAATTACCATTTAAAACAAACCCAAATCATGCTTGTTTGAAAATACGACATAGAAAAATAATTTTTTTCATCCTTTTCAATTTCAAGTAACATGATTTCATTTTCAAGAAAATAATTTCTCTTCCCATTTATTTATAAAATAGATTCCTTTAATGAATTAAATTTTCAAAATGAAAGGTTATAAATTTAGATTAAAATATGGATTTCCCAAAAGATAGGTCTTGTATAAAACAGTTGAGTTGAAAATCACATCACAAGATAAATGAGAAATCCCAAAGAATCCAGTGTTTGTTGGGGACTATTGCGAACCAAATCGTGTCGCCAACCTACTGATGCCTGACCCAGTCCTTACAAGGCATGTTGGTTCTTCTTATCCCCACATGCTAGCACTAGATCCCTGGTATCAAATATAAAACTTGGGAACAGTTTACCAGAATAAGTAAAAAAATAGAAAAATAATCCAATCCAATAATAGAATTCGTAACCAAACAAGACCATAACCAAAAAAACTTGAATTTGAGTTAGAAGTTAAAAACTAATAACCAAACAACTAAAAAGTATTGTGGGAAAAAACCATCTGAAAAAATCACCCACTAGCTAGAGGACACCACCCCCAGGCCATCTCCACAATGCCACAACAAGAACTCATCTAACAACATGATCCACCACTCCCAAAATCCTTACATTTTCTTGCATCAGAAATAACCAAATCTATTTACACACAAGGGTGTAAGTAGGGTGTGATATAATTCCTAATAGAATGCCAAGTATAAAGTATTCCTCGTATAAAATATAAATGAAAAAATTAGTTGCTTTTTTAATAAAGGAAATGAAATAAATGATTTAACAATTTTAAAGAAAACAGTTTTAAGAATGAAAACTAAAAATGGAAAGAAATTTTAAAATAAAGAAAATTTTTTACATTTATTAAAAAAAAAACCACACCATATTCCAATGGTGAGTGTAATGTAATTCATGGTCACCGAATGTGGGAGAGTACCTATAGGTACTAGCAAGAAGTTGGACCATAGAACATATGATCTCAGTGAACATTGGAATGGGAACCACAATAACATAAATTCTTAGGCACGAGCCACATTTAGGGAACACACCCAAAACCTGGTGGTCTCCAATCATCATCCAATGTTTAGTTAGTCTTTTAATGGTAAAACTAGCTATGTGAAACCCGGACAATGTTGATTTCGTTTCACTATCACACTAGATCTAGTCTTCCCACCTACTCCATGGGCTTCCCAGTAGTTCCCAAACATGATTCATGTGTCAAAAAACACTACCTTCGCATTCTTGTTTCATAAATAAAAATAAACATACTCACACTAAAATAGTTTCCAAACACAACTCACATATTCCATATAATTTAATAAACCATCAAGAAAATATTATAAAACATTCCCAAATAATTTCCCATGGCATATTTAATTAAACACAACTGAATAGGAACTGACAATACCCAACAACACTCTTTCATATACAAATTACATTATTAAATATTATGCAAACCAAAATCTTTAAAAACTCTTTTTGCATCACTTAATCAATTAAAAAATCCAACTAGACATTAAAAACATCCATTCCCATGGTTAGGAAAACCCCAAAAAAATATTAAGCAATTTAAAAATATGCCTCATGACTTTAAACATAAAAGGCTCACTCAACCCTTCTTTTATGTAAAAACTTCATCTAAATGCAACACCAATACATAAACCACACCCCTTTCTCTCTTTACCAAATCAACTATGTAGCTTATAAAATTATAGAAAGCATCTCAATAATGGTTTTCATAGAAACAATTCAGGTACAAATCATAAAAATGCAACTAGAAATAGAATGAACATAATTCTTAAACAGAACATGTTCTTAGCATGAAAATTAATCAATATCTATATTAAATTAATTTAAAAAACATCATAATTCAATAATTAAAGCATATATGTGGAATCAACTACCTCATTATAGGAACAAGATTTCAAATTTACACAAAACTCCCACAACACATCAATCAAAGTGAAAGGGATCTAAACGAAACACAAAACAAGGTATCGAAACAATGGAATCAAAAACTGGAACAACCAAACCATAAAACCCTAACTATAAATCTATCGACGTATGGGATTTATCAATAGGAGTGAATTTCACATACGGTGAAGGTGTAGAAAGCTAATGGAGCAATATGGGAGGCTACCAGAGGTGATTCATGCCATAAATGTAACTCTAAAAGGGAGGTGGCATGAGTTCAGTGTGAAATGGACAGTGTGGTATCTTCCTGTCTAGTGAGGTGGTGTGGCTGTTTGGAGATGGAGGCAAGGTAGGGCAGCATGCCTGTCTACAGTAGGAGGCAGCGGTGGACCAACAAGGAGGAGGTAGGGAGTGCGGTCCAATGATTTTAGTTGGGGGGGGGGGTCATTATGAAATGGGGTAAGAGGGTAGAGGAATAGAGAGGGAGTAAAAAGTGAGGGAAAATAAAAATAAAAAGAAATTAAAAATAAAATAAAATGAAAATAAAAAAATATAAAATAAAATAAAGAGAGAATAAAATGAAAATAAAATCCCAAAATGAAAACATAATCCATTTAATTTTTAATAATAATAATAATAATCAGTTAATAATTTTATAATTATGCAATAATTTTTTAATGATAACAATAATATTACATTATCATCCAATTTAATATATCCACAAAAATAATAATAATAATAATAATCCTATTATTAATATTATTATTAAGAAAACTCTAAAATAGTCTTATTTTATTTTTTTATTAATTTATTTTAAGTTCATTTTATCATTTATCAAATTAATTATTTAATTAACTATCCATCGGGTGGGGTATATGGTGACTTAGAAAAGAGAAATGGCTTCGACTGAGCCCTGCACTTGTGTCAGATGCTTCTAAGCCAAACGATCATTGATTGGAAAAAATGTAGAGATTCATCTAGATCAGCCTACGCCTCGATAAGATAATTTTAAAGAGAGATACAATTATAAAAAAGTTAAACTAAAAATAATTACTGAATTCAGATGTCTGATGTCTGGCTATGAAAATACTCCCCAGCATGAAAACTTTTCGCCCACAGAAAGTAAACTCAATGCATGATAAAAAAGGGTACTCCCACTCTACCCAAGACATACACTCCCTATTCTTAGGATCATCCTTCCCATGATCCAAAAGGATATGGACCAATGAAATGGACTTCCCATGAAACACATTATCTTGGGAATCCACAATCTATAGTGGAAACTCAAAAACTAATAAGTCTGGCTCTATCTCCAACTCTTTCCAGTTCAACACAAGTGACAAATCTGAATTATACATTTTCAGTTGGGAGACATGAAATTCATTGTGAATAGATGTAAACTGATATGGAAAATATAAACTATATTCCACCATGCAGTAGTGATCTCAAAATTTCTGACATACTAAGAAATTAGCTTCCCCTGCTTCCCAAAACAACGGTGACCCAAGCGAAGGGACACCTTCAAGAACACTCGGTCACCCACTGAAAACTCGTGATCCTGATGCTTCTGATTAGAAAAATACTTATGGAGACTCTGTGATGTCAATAACCACAACCTGATCAACTTAACTTTCTCAGACATCTCTTACACAATGATCGGTCCCAAGAGTGAGGTCTCACCTACCTCTTCCCAGCATAAATGACGCTAACATGGCTTGCTATAGAGCGCCTCTATTTGTTCCAAAATATGGGCAGAGGAAAATAATGCAAAGATAAAACCAATTCCAAAGTGGAAGCCTTGTGAAGAACATTCATGAAGTCCCTTATTAGCATTCCATTTTCGGAGCCCTGCATCACCACAACTGGGGTGAATCTGAAGCCCCCATTACAGTTGTTGTAAAGTATAATGGCAGAAGGATCCACTGGTACGAAGCAATTAATAGGAATATTTGTGCCATGAAGGGAGCTGAATAATCCTTTATGAGCCTTTAGAATTATGTGGAAGCCTCCATGATCACCGCGAAGAGAACCTAGTAGAGCTTAGCGTTGAGGAGGAGATGATGTTCAACTCCACGGTTATGAAAAACATGAATCCATTCGTAGCTGATCATGGAGAACCACATGGAATCACCTCAAGTTTTCCCTACTTCTCTCTACCCCGCGCCTATAAATACCATGATCCCATTGATCTCAATGAATGGATACCCTGAACATTTTTCATCTCACCTATCAAATCGTGAAGCATCTTTTTCCCTGTGAATCCTTGAAAAAAAATGATCTCTTTACGGTACTTGACAATTGTTAATTTCCCTTCCCTTAGATTAGATACAACCCCTCTTCAAGTAGGGAAGACATTCATGGATCTCACAAGCCATCACGAAGTATGGAGATCCCCAATGGGCTTAGTTATTCTTCATGTAATATTGATTTGTGATGTTCCCTCCATACACATGTTGACCATCTTCTATGGTAGGATCACTATGCTTCATGAAGCACATTTCTTCATAGTGTTATGCTTTACAGGGTACCATTGCTTCACGATGTCATACTCCACTAAAGCCTTTCCACTTTCTGAAGCACCCTTCATATGAACATATACCCTATGCCTAGTCTAGAGTACTCCAATTCATGAAGCCTATCCATTCACAAAGTTACTCCATTATGTGGTGCACTAGAGCTTCACAAGGTCCCTTCCAATGATCCCATTTTCTTCACAAACCCTTCTCTCATACGACGCTCCCCGTTTTTATGAAATGATTCCATGGTCACTTGGGAGGTGCTCTATGATTCTTTTCTTAGCCTCATGATTCTTCACCATGGCATGCAAATGTCTATTTCTTATTCTCATAGAAAAACGAATGTGGGACCCTCAGTTGATGACACCAAAAAAACACATCTCCACAACATTTCTAAGGCCTTCCCTTCCCCATGGGTGGGTGGGTATTAGTTATGTAAGTCCTAGGGGTGTGGAGTGAACCCACCTCGTCCGAGATGTAGAACGTTAAACTACCAAGAATCATCGTCCTCAGCACATGACATTAAATTGTGGCCTCTCCATGTGAACTATACCCAGGGCACCCCACCACATACATTCTCCATTCCCACTCATCTCCATAAGAGTGAGATCTTACTAACATGGAATAAGATCCTTTTTGTTTGAGTGGTGTCTGTCAGTGGTGAAGGGAATCAATCTTGATGTAAGCCCCAACCCTTTCTTGTTGTTTGTATTGTCCCTGCTCCTCATTTCTTCTATACAAAATACTAGAGGAGAGATGTGAACAAGGACCTTTATTACCCCATCCTTCTCCCTTTCAGCATTGTCACCATTAGGCCTCCATCCTGGAGTAAGTACCAATATTCATCTCTCGAGGCCAAAAACCACGCATAAGCCCATATTTCCTATTTGGGATCCTAACCTCATGTTAGAATCACTCCACTTTTGGTGGATGCACCTTTAGTGACATGATATCCAGGTCTTTTTTCCTCTTGTTTCTCACACCGTGCATGACTCACATGGGCTCAAAGTAAGCATTGAGTATGGCATACCAACTTGGGCTTCCTTATCATGTATGTCCCAAATTAATTACAAAATATGTCGAAATTGATCCTTTCCTCCTAGTCGAGGTATGTAGGAAGCCTCCCTGAGATTCAATCCGAACTCCTTCATATCCTGACCCCTTCATGGTGATTCACCTTCATCCCGCATGATCTTAAACTTTATACCTCATTCCGAACTACTTGGACTTTGATCCTTTCCTCCATGGTGAAGTATGTAAGAGTCCTCCCTGAGATTCAATCCCAACACATACTCGTCTCGACCACTTCACATCAGTTCCCCTTCATCTCACACGATGTTTAAGCGTTTCCATCATACTGAACTACATAGAATTGGATCCCAGTCTCTTATGGAATGTACATAGGAAGACTCTCTTAGGTTCAATCCCAACACCTAACTTTCCTAACCCCTTCAAGTCAGTTCACATTCAACATGCATGACATTACACTATATCCCTCATGCCGAAAAATGTGGACATTGATCCATGCCTCATAGGTGAGGTATGCAGGAAGCCTTACTGAATTTAAATCCCAACACCTAATTTTCCTAACCCCTTCACATTGTTTCAACTTCGTTCCTCATGACGTTAAACTATATCCTTCATTATGAAAAATTTGGACTTTGATTCTTGCATCCAATGCATGGTATGGTGGAAACCTCACAGAGATTCAATCCCAACCCCTACATGTCCCTACCCATTCACGTCAGTTCACCTCTATCCCTCATGCCATTTAACTATATACATCATCCTGAACAGCATGGACTTTGATCCCTTTCTTCTAGGTATGGTATGTAGGAACCAACCTATAGGTTCCTTCCCAACACCCATCAGTCCCGAACACTCCATGTCAGTACACCCTTGTCCTGTATAACTATAAACTAAAATACCCTTTTCATCATGCAAGATGTTAAACTATACCCATTCGAACTATGTGGTCTTTGATCCTTGACCTCAAGCAAAGGTAGGTAGGAATCCTTCCTGAGTTTCAATACCACTCGATGGTATACCGTTGTGATTCAAAACCAGTGGTAAGCCATTGGAACCCAAACCTGCAGTATGTCGTTTGAACCCCTGTCAGTGGTAAAATGTTGTCAAACCCAACCAGTGGAAATTTGTTGGAACATAATTTAGTGGTGTGCTATTGTCCACCCCAACCAGTGGTAAGTCGTTGTATCCACCTTTGATGGGGACCACATCTCTGGTCTACCCATTGAGCATCCAACCATCATGGCCTGCTAATTATGAAAAATCCCTAGTATATCGTCAGGTCTCTATCTTATGTGTACACACTAATTATATACCCCCATCCCGAACTACATGAACTCTCATTCCCTACCATGGGGATATGCTGGAAGCCTCCCCGATGTTCAAGATCATCACTCATATATCATTATGATCTCTCCATAGATCATATGTGTTTTGGGAAGGTCATTCCCCATCCTGGAGGTTCAATATCCTTAGGTTTCCATCAATGCATCCATTCTCACGGGTCGCCTCCTTTGGCATCCCATCGACCCACCGAACTACGTGTACATTGATTCCATACCATGGGAATACATATGAAGTTTCTTTGAGGCTCATTCCAAAGATCACTTTCATCCTCACATTGATTCCATCTCGTTATCCATCCACCCTCAACTATCCATATCCATCATGATTCTTACACGGGATACCACATCCCTGTGAGATCATGTCACTCACATTATCACTTCTCCTAGTAGTGATTGGGTAACTAACCACACGTTATCCCCTGTATCATTGATCTATACTGGGTTTTCACCCATCTGATCCACTCTTATCAGTGTTCTGATTAGTATGATCTGTCTCTACTAGACGTTAAACTCACAGCAGACCCGATGATTAACATGGGAAGATGAGGAAAACCTTAGAGACCTTCCTATTAAATAAAATTATCCTCACTTGATGTGGGATTCCTTAGGCATCCATGCCCTTGATTTTCCCTATAAAAAGGGGAAGAAACACAGAGTCCACAGTGTTCCATTGTCTAGACATTCCCCTAATGTCAAATGTGACTACTCCCCCGACCGAATGTTGATGCCCTAACTGGAACCCCTAGAATGTGCTGATAGAAGAGGTGTAATTAATAGACTTCCGTAAAGGCATATAACTGGGAAGAGTATCATGAGAAATGTCTTAATATTTAAAGGAGACCCGGACTAGGCAAAGAGTTTTGAGGAGGAATCCACAGAAGGAGGAACTAACACCCCATCATCCCATTTAAACCAAGGAGAAAACATCCATGAATAATCGATGTATACCTCCCACATTTGGAAATCAGGAATACGGGTAAAAATATCATTTCATTGACACAAGTATATGTGTACCGTCAAAATCATTAGAAATAGAAATGATGAACCTGACATGAATCTCTTCTCCTCAATGGGGAGATTAGTATCATCCCCGACATCAGTGGATTAGCATATTATCGGATCCAGTTATCTAACACCTAGTCCATCCATGAAAATAGTGGGCATGGTATGAAAGTCATCATAAAATTGGGGCATTTTAACATTGGACATCATGTTCTGCAACGTTGTCCACATGGATCCTTCTTACCAACCATGGAAGATGGAATGGCATTTGGGAACTGTACGTCGCTTACCTTCTTTCAACATTAATGGTTAAACATCCCTACATTGCAGGACCCATGCTATCATGACCGGTAACAAATATCAATCCACTCACCAAAACTGGGGCAGGGCCAATGTCAACGTGGCAATACCGCGTGACCTCATCTCTCCCATGGCAGCCTCAAAATCCATGGTCGTCGAGAGCCCACACCCCATATCCCCACCTCAAATTGTTTAGATAAGGTTCATTAATGACCCCATTTGACGATACAAGGAGGATGGGATTATAAAAACCCCGGATATGGTCCGACATGACATAGAGGCTTTCATGTTTCACCATCCGTCCAAGGTCCGTGTAGGGAGCCACTTCTCCCCACTCTGACCAACAATCGTTTCAGGACCCTATCCTCAGAACTACTCGAAGACTCCCTCCCCTACCCCAACAAGGATAGGGATATCTAGGCCAACCCAGATGGAATCCCATTTCAGGGGCTCCCAATTAGGGCTCCCACCATGCCACGCCAACACCACCAGTCGGCCCCACGAGATGAGGAGTAGGTGAGTTATGCACCTGCACCACCAGTGCCAGTTTGGTTAACCCGAATCCAGCGTTGGGTGCAAGTTGAGGAGGACGCCCACTGAGTGGCGTCAACATCAATGGATACCATGGCCCAGGCAATATTTGGCGCTTACCATCAGTACCCTATTTATGTCGACCAAGGGAACTCATACTCTCGGTCTAGATTGAGGCCCCAACCACCCCACGGGTAGGCTAGGTCAAAACTCATGGTCCCCGACATATGTGGGATCCTTCGAGGGCCAACCCACGATGATGACATCCAATATGGTGGTCCTCCTCATTCCATCACCAATGAGAGAACATGTCATCCCTACTCCCATGATTTTTGTGAAGTTCAACCCCATGCCATCATCAATATGAGCGAAGGTCCTCTCTACTGCATTGGCACACAGTACGGAAGCCTCTTTCACACCCATGACCTCAGGTGTGGAGTTGTTCCTCCTGCCACTAGTTTCCGATGTGAAGATGCTACCTGTTTGGTCAACCATCAGTGTTGGGGTATAGACCATTTCCTTATAGCCCCCAACGATGGTCCTCCTCATCCCAGTTATTAGAGAAGTGGAGGTTTTCCATGCTTCTTGGTAGCCCATCCCGGAGGTCCTACCCGTGTTCAGCTTGACCAGTACAAGGAAACTCTTCATACTGACACTGCCAAATGAAATAAGCATGGAGGACCCACCCATGATCCAACCAGCTCCAATAGAGGTCTTACCCACTATATCACTTCCTACAAAGACTCCCTTCACGCGTCAGCCAGTGGACATGGAGGTCCTCCCTATGTTCCCTTCGACATTTTTCAATGTTATCCTCACACCCAGGCTCACATAGGCGGATGTCATCACCACCCTATTATTAATTCGGTCGAAGGTCTACCTCAATCCAAAAATCTACCCTATCTTGAAGAACCACCTTGCACAAAGAGGGCAGGTTTCCAACCCCATAAATAGAGTACCATGATGTTTTAGACTGCGATTATGCGCATATGCATCCCTATGTCCGAGGATGTATATGATTCAACAATGGAACCTCACCTTGATCTTCAGTGTTAGGGGTTGGGGTATGAACGATGAGAATAAGCCTCATCCTTATGGAATGTGAGGTCTACCAGATTCCAGCCTCCCTCCATAGATACATGCCAGAGGAGGAAGATTTGGCCTCTTCCCAATACCTAGATGTGAAATCCCTCTTATCTTCAACATGTTAATTCTCTACATTTACCAGATATCATAGAGAGTTATTTTGGGAACAGATAACGGATGAAAAATAGAAAGGTCCACCATCGGTAAAAAAAACCCCTACACTGGAATTTGTTATCACCATTCCATTTTACTGGGTTGTGGTGGCTCAGTTATTGCATTCATTTCAGGATAGCCCTATATATGGTAGCTTGTTAGCTCGTTCCCATTATTCTCCACCATAAAATCTACCTTCTAAGCAGTCACCTTCAGTTCCATTACCAGTCCCGCAACCTCCCCTTGTTGATGAGTGAGGAATCCAAGGGCCTGATCCCAAGTCTAAGATAAGGATATTTCGGGTCATCCTTATAGTGGATCATTTCCTAGATTTGTTTTTGCCAATCACAACCACGAACATCAGTGCGCTAGAATCACATACCCAGGAGGAAGTCTCGTGATTTCTCCAAACCCTTTGGGTGAGGCACTTCTGTCTCCAATATCAATGAGTGTCTTACACCAAAAGATCGGCATAATATGAAGATATTGACACGATATTCTGTATGGTCGACCTGGTTGCACTCCCAGTGACCCAACACCCTGATTCACCTGGTCTCCACTGGACCCTATAGCAACGATACATTCATAGATTTAATGTTATCCAAATTATTATCAAGGAGGCTTCCCCCTGTGCTCAAACATGTGGTTTGGTTCATTATGCAACCATTCATTTCAATTCTTTCCAACTCTAGCATGACATTCCATTCGATATTGATTATATTACACTATGTAGAGTCAAAGTTATCATGGTGGATCTATCATAGGAAGAGACCGGGGTAAATCTCCATAGAGAGAAATTACCCCCAATGGAGTTCAACAACTATTAGATCCACTAGTAAAGGTTAATCACTTGCAGAGAAATCAACTAGGTCTTCCTATTCCAACTGATTCATTAGTCCTCGGTTAGAATCCCAATAATGGCGAAGAGCATCATGGGGTTGTCCAACCCATTGACTCGACTGGATCAATTTAGAAGATGGAAAATGGTCCTGAAAATACCATGTTGCATCAACAGCTTGCCTATCATAAGAATATGGTCGATGATATCTTCGTTGAATGAACTGCAGAGAAGAGACCATATTATGGTGATCCTCGACCTGGGAAGTAGGGGCAGGTAAAACATTCCCCTGGTGAGTATTATATGGGTGACCCTCACCATCATTCCCACATAAACATAATAGAGGCCGGATCTTATGGAAAGGGGATGCAGTATGTGTCACCAAATCCATCGAAGGGGCGTGATAATCCTCAGGATCCATCTCTGGTTCCCTCTGTTGCACTGAAGGTCATCCCATAAGCTGATCCACGAGCCTTTGGGCCTGCTTATCATGTTTTATAAAATTCCAACACACTAGTTGTCAGAGATCCTCTTCATGATAAGAATCCCGGCCCAGATGATCTGACGGAGGTGCTCATTTCTTTCATTGAGATGATGGGAACATGATAGGTGGAAATCCTGCTTGATGGAAATCCATATCTAGCATGTGTGGATTATATTCCAACACCCCTAGTTTTCGAATCCCTACATTTTTCCTATTTAATGGGACACATAAACCACTATAGAATTGGGCGTACTTAATATCAAGGTGAGGACCCATGATGGGAACTCGAAAGTAGCAGGATGCTGTAAAATTCTAGTGTTTCGTAATATAATTGGATGGGAATGCATTTTTCTGGTAAAACAAGCTACCCATTGTTTCATTCGCCGACTGGGAAGATCATCGTTGACAGTTCCTTTACCAGTTCATCTCTACCACCCATAAGATGAGTATTGAAAACCTCTACAAGTTCACGTAGAGGCCATATTAGCATGTCGTGGACTTCATCACCTAGAGGAAAGGCCTCACTTATTCCCTAGACATTTTGCTGACTCAGGAACAACTACTGGCAATGTGTTTTGGGAATTTCAAAACTGAACTGTTCCCCTCTCTCATTAATCAGACTTACCCAGGGGGATTCCAGGATTTCATTCATATGGCCCTACGTCTATATGATGCGTAGCAGTAGGCCAAGTAGGCACGTTCGTTGCCTGTCGAAATTCCCGTGAGGAGAGATGCTAAGGCTAAGCCCTCTATAGTGGCTCAAATAGAGGTCTCTAGGAAACTTGAGTTATTACCATAGGGGACACCTCCACAGCCTCGTTAAGGCCTTCCACCTAAGCCACACCCTCTGGCCTAGTAGCACCCACCTCAGAATCAGCAAGTTCCCCTGCGTAACATTCCACCACCCCCTAGGCGAGGTAACTATGTTCCACCTCTTCAAAATGATCCTCCAACCCCTTGTCAGTACCAAGATCCTAGAGCCCCCTTCTTAGAAAATAGAAAAAATTATAACGCATTCAAAGATGCTCATGTCCCTGGTTATTTCCGAAGTTCCATGGAAATGAGAATTGTACTGTTTCTCAAATGTCAGAGTCCCGAAGATCCAGATATCACTGATCATCACAATTACATCCCATTTCACTAGATCCCAGGGAACACCCTCAAACAAATAAATTTGTTTTAAGACTGTCTTGATGACCCGGTTGATAAATGAATAGTTAGATTAGGCCCATCTCTAGCACAGATGGCATGGGTATTCATGAAGCCAGATAGTAGCATTGATAGTGAGGGTGAGTGGAATTATGTTCCTAGGCATGGATCTCAAATATAGAATTATTGGGTGGATCATAAAGATTTAATTATTTCCCATGGTATTATTCATGCATGTTTGAATTGACATGATCCTTGAAAAGTCCCTATGTCATCCAAAGCTACTACTTCGGTGTTGAAATCTCAGCCTCCCCCCTCCCAGAAGAGAAAGCATCGATGATGCAAGGGAAAAAAGTCACTGATTGATGTTATCGTCATCCAATACTATTGGAAACTACATGCTCTCGAAGATGAAGGTTCACCCTAGAATTCATCTTGTGGTGGATGATTCTTAATGTGTTGATCAATGGTACACTTCAGTTTACACCATGGAGTTGGTAAACCCCTACACGATTTCTAATGATGAGAAGCACCAGATACATCCTCCCAATGTCCTCATTCTTCACTACCACCGATGGAGTTGTGACTATATGGGTCATCAGAATGCCTCGGTCAAAAATTCCAACTAGGCTATACATGCCACCAAAACCAGAAAGCAGGCCCAACGTTGAGCTCGACATGAATAGAATTTTCATCTGGTATCATTAGGCCCGCCTTTACCACAATCTGTGTTACCTGATTAAGAAAAGCCTCTATGACCACACTGGAATCAGTAATGCATTTTTATGAAATTGACTCATTCATCTATCCCGCATTTGGTAGTTCCTCCATGGTCTTTAAATAGAAATCAGTGGAAAATTCCCAGCACCAATCTGCCTCTACTTCATCCATAAGTTCCCATCATACCCCTACAAAAAAATAACCTTCTATAATAAGAATATCACTCTTGGAACAGAAGTATGATATTCGTAAGAATATTTCCATCATTTTTGAGAGGCTCTCTATCCTTGAGGATCTCCTCCTGTAAGTGGATATGTTTTAACCCCCACCAAATCAATAAGAATCCCATATCATATTGAGATGGAGGTAGCAGCTACAGAAGCCTTCCACGCTATGGTAGTCGATCATTCTGAATGATAGGAAATTATCTCTGTCTCTAGAGAAGATCAAGTCTCTCCCATGTTGGGGCATATCAACTGACTGTAAATCACCATCCACTTTAATGGTGTGGAGGTTCGTCACTATCTTATCAACATAGCCTTTGGGATCAACCTAATATCTACCTGAAAAAAATGAAAAATGGTGTTCTGTGAGGATGATTTGAG
This sequence comes from Viscum album, assembly GCA_963277665.1. NCBI lineage: Eukaryota > Viridiplantae > Streptophyta > Magnoliopsida > Santalales > Viscaceae > Viscum > Viscum album. The sequence continues at coordinate 2,051,551,220 of OY728157.1, read as the reverse complement.
TCCCTTCGACTTGAAAATTCATGTTTATGTCATGATAGAACAAACACAAGATGGAAAGATCCGCATGAAGACCTAGTTTGGTGGTATGGTATCCTTCCCATAGTTTATGGTTATATCGTAGGAGACTGCTTACAACACATTTATGGATAGTCCATGGTTTCACGTGCATGTGGTGGTCCTTTCATCGTATCACCAATGCCTAACTTATTCCCTTAATGGTCAAGTGGGTGTGCTCTAAGGTGATGTGTCTCCCTTTGCCTCTTATGAAGCCTGCCTCCTGGATTTCGACTATTATAAGATCATGGACAAGCAAAATTATTATAGCAAGGTTGAACATGCTACGGTTGTGACCGACCCCTAGACATACCTAAATGCGACCTACATTTTTCTGATTCACCAATTGGAGACTATGACACCAGATCTGGGGAAAAAATTTGTTGTTTCTAGAATGATGGGAATTCAAATTCTCAAGTCTAGAGGACACCATATGATCACCTCATATTCATACAAAAATAATTCTTGGTTAATCCTAGATCCTCCAAATACTGTAAAGTATCATGATGTCCACCCATTGTAAGTAGAAAAACATCATACCTGATTTGTTTTCCAGTTCGGGATAAACCAGCTCAAGACGATGCACCACCATTGCTTTAATATCATCATGAATGGACACATAGGCTGAAGATCAGATGGGATTGGGTCAATAGCCTTAAACATTACAGTTTCAGCAGCACAAGAGCCCCCCCCTGATGCAGTGTCAACCACTACTCAGGAAGAGACAAACATTCCAAAAGGATTATTCAATTTAGAGGAATCACCTCCCACTTAGGGTCCCTCATCCACAAGTGATGAAGTGGATTTGGTGAATGATCCACCATCTTTCAAAAAGGGTGTCTCTACCAAAGTTGATTAATTGGTACATGTGAACCTTAGTAATGAGACGAATCTGAAACACACGTTAATCAATGTTGTTGTGCTTGTAGAAGAGAAAAATCTGTACATGGACTTCCTAATGTTGCATCATGATGTTTTTTCCTGGAGATATAACGAGATGGTGAGACTAGATCCTCAGGTTATCATCCACCACCTCAGTCTTCTAGTGAATCATCATGGATTTAAATAGCCTCTCGAAAAGATGCTTTCTTCTCACGGTGCCCTGGTTGAGGCTGGGGTTTATAAGCTCATCAGATCAAATTTCTTGAAGGAGTTCTAGTACCCCAAGTGGTAAGCCAACATTGTGCATGTCCGGAAGAAGAACGGAAAAATCAGAGTTGGCATCAACATTTGATATCTTCACTATCACTGTCTAAAGGATGATTTCCCCCTTCCTATGATGGAACTTTTGATTGATGATACTACTAAATTTCAGGCTCTCTCTTTCATGGATGGTTATTACGGGTATAACCAAATTCAAATGGCCCTTGAGGATAAAGAATACACAGCCTTTTGGGAACAACAAGGTACATTCTGCTACCAAGTAATGTCTTTCATTCTAATGAATTCGGGTTTCACCTATCAGCATGCCATGTATCGCATATTTAAACTGATCCTTGAGACATTGGTATATTTTTATGAAGAATATCTTGTGGTTAAATATCGCTAGCATTATGACCTTATTAAAGACATTGTGAAATTGTTTTGCTTCCTCTACTCTCTCTATATAAAGATTTACACATTGATGTGTGCCTTCGGGGTCACATCTGAAAATTTTCTCAGTATCATTTTTTGATATATATTTATTGATGTAACACCCCATGATTCTACAGTATGCTTCTCTTTGAATACGACAGTAGCATGTGTTGTACGCAATTTCGAGATTCTAACACACCACGACCAATCCAAGTAGCCGTTATGAATAGTAATACCCAATTTTTGAAATTTTATAAATTTTATCTTTCAAAATAGACTTATTTTTTGGATTCTTAATATCTAAATTAGATTAGGGTGAAATTTTGGTACTTTTTGGATAACTTTCATAATTTGATAAATAGTGAAAATTACTAAATTTTAATTAAAAACAAATTTTTTAATAAAATTAATTAAACCTGATAAATTATTATTTTGAGTGGTTTTAAAGTATATTTACAATATATTTTACCCATTTAATACAATGTTGGTTATTGGACGTAATTTCACACTTAAATATTACATAAACAAATGTCAATCTTTTGATAGTTACTATCTCTTAAAAACACGCTTTTTTGTTTTAACAACGGAAGTTAATTTTAAATTAATTTCTGCCACTTATGTGTTTTGAATTTGGATAAATGGATTACATAATTGGAATCATGATTTAAAAATTGTGTAAATAGGTAAATCTTATTTTTAGACATTTTGAATAATTACTTCGGTAAATATTTTATTTACCATGGTTAATGGGTAAATCTTGTAAATAAGGGTAAAAATAATATTATATTAATATTAATTTACCCTAAAACGTATCCTAAACCTATTGGAAGATACATTTCCGACCATGGGCATCTTTGGGTCGATTTTGGGACCCCATGGATCCACTTGTATGTGATAAGGAAACTTTATATTAATTAGGATAAAGTAAATACAAAAATGACATAAACATATATCTTTTAGAAAAACAATTTTTACATAAGGATATTTAAGTTATATTTTATACTATAAATATTCATTAGAAATCTAAAAAGATTTCATACTTGATGGTATTTTATTTATAATTTTTATAAATTTAAATAACAAATATATATGACACAATAATGATGCAATATTTTCCTTATTAATGAATGAATCAAATAATTGATATTATAAATGTTCAAATAAATATAATTTGAAACTTTTGATGACATCCCATAATTTTCATGGTTAATATTACATGTTAGGATCTCTTAAATGAATTTTTTTATTAATAAAGTTATTAAGACTTTATCAAAAATAAATTTTTGAATAGTGTCAAAATTGACATAAATGAGTTTTTAAAATAAATATTATATTATTAATTGATATTATATTGCTAAAAATATAAGGATCGGCCAAAGGACTTATATAATGATAGGTGTATTATTAATTCACCACTTGGGGGTCGCTTGGATGTATATAGTAATTTTATTAAGTATATAATATAATAATACAATGTGACATTTTAAATGTCAAACTAATTAACTATGAGTTAAAACTAAAAGATAAGGTTAATATACTGACCCAAACCAGTCTAAAATAAATTTTCTAAAATTATTTTGACACATCCCCACATTATACTTTGAATAATCCTCTTTTGATCAAATAAAATTGAATATGAATTTATTATAATATATTACACTATGTTTTTTCAAAAGAGACCCTCCTCCCCCTTAAAAAAGGACACCAATTCTAACCAATTCTTTACACCTTAAAAGTCTTCTGTATTGGCCAAAACCTGCCCAAATACTCTTTCAACTTCCCTCACTTCAACCTATAGGACATAGGTTGATCCGAAAGCCAACCTAAGGAGCCCTTTTGATCAAATAAAAAGGAAGAACCTGAAGAAATGATAATGATTTCACCACCCTCTTTCAAGTTCCTTTCTTATTCAACTTCTTCTTTCCTTGTTATTTATATTATAAAATAATAAGTCCATTATCTTCTATATATTGTGATTTTATAATAAATATGGAACAACCAAATTCAATATTCTATTCATCCTTTGAATGAGATTTCACCATATGTGCGTACGTACGGCTTACCGTCTCCACTTTGTGGTGTAATTGTTATTCAATGCACTATTATTTGGATGGGTATAATAATGATGTGTAATTAATGTAACTAATAAGTGTAACATGATAATGATTCTGTATATATGATATACCATCCAATTATATATTATTTTAATATCAAAATAATGATATTGTCGCTCGGGCGTACGTATGTACTACCGTCACCACGAACGCGATGAGATTCATTCTCCATCGTATCCATTCAAGTATAATTATCATTTGATGATTTTAAAATAATGTTTAAGGACATGATATAATTCTGGATATGAAAAAGATACAACCTATACATGAGAAACACAGCTTATTTAACAAAACATATAAAAGAAAATGAGTAAGTTAACACTGGAAACAACGATAATACTAAGATATTATTAACAAAGCAATGTTAAAAATAATATATTATATCATATTAATTAATATTATTATTTTATATCTTAATAAAAATTATTTCACCATTATACAGGAGGTTAACCTGCCTTAAACCCAAAAAATGTACAAGGTAAGGGGTTTTTTTCTCACTCCTTGTTCCAGTGATATTCGTGCCATATTACCCATATTACCTTTTGTGTGGTGTATGTACTAACCATAATTGTATTCATTATGTAATACAATTTAATTTATGTGCAGTTACATATTCATTTTATGATACCTCTTTCATGGGGTGTATGATTCGTATGTTACCAAATTGGTAAGGGTTTATTTCACAATCTCTTCATTATATGAGGTTGTTTATGTGTAATTATCTACTGGGACCTCTTTATCTTCCACATCCTTGTTTCATAAAAATGTATTTAAAAACATTCTTACTATTTTATAGACTATGGTATAAAGACATTTATAACTTTTTTTATATTTTAAATGATTTTTATATAGTAATCAATCTGTTGTTTTCAAAAACTAGGTCCTTTTTAACCTTTTCGACAAAATTAAGGTAAGAATGTTTTTTTAAATTATACGGTAGGTGCAGCTATTTTATACCATTATAAACTCGTCGAAGCTTCCATTAAAATCTTTTAATAATATTTTCAATGTAAATGTTTTATTTTATAATTATGTTACTCTTAAATGATTTCAAAATAGATGGAGATATTTCTCTAAAAAGAGTTTTGATTTCATCTTTGTCAACATCCTTTGATGGATTTTATGTTTATTAGGAGTTTATTTATTATGATACAAAACTTCCATATTTTATTGAAGGTTTTGAGATATGTTTGACTGTGTATGTGCTATTTTTATACCATTAATGATTATGTATAAAATATTAACATTTTTTATGAAAGTTTTAATTCAAATGTTTATAATATGTTTAAACCTTTTCATATGAGAAATGTATTGGACTTAGTAAGTGACAGGGGGAGCCTACTATAGCTCTTTGATGCATCTATAGGTCTCAAGAGACAACTAGATGTTGAATTGGCTGAGGCCCTTTCCCAATTTGATTTATGGTTTTGGCTGAGGCCTTAAACATTTTTAGACATCTTGGCTGAGGCCTTGACAAAATGTTTCAGAATGTCCGGCATTATACATTCCCTCATTATGGAAATAATATTGATGGTTCATGTGGTCATTCGACTAGTAGAATACCCAATATAATGTTTTATTATGGCATTATTTACTCAACTCATATTATTTCCATAATAGTATTCATGTTTATTAATGGTAAAGGCATGTGGATTCAATTATTTACCATTCTTAATATTTATGTCATTTTTTGTTGTATTACTTACCCTTACAGAGCGTTTGAGCTCACCCCTTTCTTATATTTCATTTTCCAAGGATATGAAGAAGTTATTTATGAGTGACCAGCAGGAATAATCTAGGTGGATTGGATGTTTCTAATGAAATATATTTTTGTTGTATTTCTCTTCAAGATGTAAAGTTGAACATATATATGAATCTTGTTTCTAAGGATACTAAACTGGTCGGTCTTTCGAGACATGATTTCCTTGTGATCATGCCAATGTTATGTAAAAAGACACTGACTCTGGGTAACTGGGGTTGGGGCGTTACATTTGGTATCAGAGGAAGTTTAGTACAATATTTGGAAAATAAATTTAGATAAACTACGCTTAGAACACATAGCTCTAAGATAGTCTTTGGGTATTAGTATATATGAACTTCTTAGAATTTTGGTATTGTAAAGATTTTGTGAGTTTTCCAAAAAATAAATCCATTTTTGGATACGAGCAGGTAGAGGTGGCTCTGGCACAGATATACCTAGGGTTAAAACCCGAAAACACCACTCTGGGATAGACTTGAACAGGAACTGGTGAACGACAACGGGCCTTGCTGCACTCTTGGTTACGAAACTCCCGAGGGATATTTTTAGGATTATTCTATTTTTCTTTAAAAACCATTATGAATGGGTTTATGTTTATATACTTCTTCAATGAAAACATTTTTATTATCATAGATTATATCCATAAACTGCACAATTTACGTTAGGTATTTTACTTGATTGGAATTATGTATTTTGATTCATAAACTAATCTAGTTTATGCCATTGTTTTTAAATGGCACCAATTGGAAGGAACAAAAATCGTATAAATGCATGTACTCCATGTAGGGATTTCCCTCCTACTCGTGAAAATTATAATGGATCTAGTGATACAACTGGTGCTGATCAGCTTATCACCATACTCGGAAAACTCACTCAGGTTATGAATAATAATCTTACTAGTATGGAACACCTAGATCCATAGCATGGAGGATCAATGTTTGATCAATTCATGAGGAAACAACCACTGAAAATCAATAGGGGTAAAATCCATTAGTGTCAGAGAAATGGATAAACACTTCAGAGAAAATATTTCATGCTTTGGGGAGTAGCGAAAGGGAAAAAGTTGTCATGGAAGTTTACCGCCTCACTAGAGATGCTGAAAAATGGTGGTCCTTAATTCAAAATAAAAAGGAAGATGATGAAGTATCAAATATGGCATGGAGAGAATTTATAGATATTTTTGTATTAAAATAATTTCTTCATGACCATCGGGCTGATATGGAAAGCAGTTTCTGAGACTGAGGAAAAAGGAGGATGAGAATGTCGCGAAGTATGAGGCTAACTATATAAGGTTAGTGAGTTATGCTGCAGATAATATACATAACCCAAGAAGTATGATTGATTGTTTCATTGAGGGGTTAAAACCATTTCTTCGTCGAGCATTAGTATCACACTCCTTCTCATCATACGAAGATATTGTCTCGTGTGCAATCAAGACAAAAAATGAATTATCTACATTTTATGACATTAAATGAAAGAAAGGGAAGAATAGCTCTAATGAACACTATGGGAAAGGAAATAAAGAAACAGGGGAGAAGGGAATAATTGAATTTCTACCCTCTGATAATTGCGGAAGGAAGAACCTTGGTGCATGTCTAAAAGGAAAAGGAGTGTGCTACAAATGTGGACAGAAGGTCCATCTAGCTGGTTATTGTAAAAGAAAGAAATTTGATGCTGATGTTCAATACTACAATTGTAGGGAGATGGGACATTATGAAAATGAATGACCTAAGTGTCAAGGAAACATACCTCAGAAAAGGCCAAGGGATAAAGGCCATAATTGTGATGTTACTACATTTGAAGTTGAATAATTATTGTATTTGTGTTTTTGGATTCAAGGACTATATTCTAGTTATAAAAATAATGTGATATATATAAGGATTGTACTGTATTACTATTTTATTGAAGAATTGAGATTATATTATTCTAACAAAATTGACTTAATATTAAGCTACACTAATTGTAAATAAATTTTTTAAGGAAAGGTAATCCTTAATATGATCTCGATAATGAGGTAGTGATTTTATAATAATACATGATTGATTTGGATAAATTATTTTGGATATCCTTGAATAACATAAAACAGATTAATTCCATCATTGTTGGAGTTTACAACATTTTTGGGATAGAAGGAATATATCCAGTATTCTATAAATAATAAGGGATCATGAATGTAATCAATATGGTTTTTTGGAAATTCAGGATGTTGCATTGTTTTAAAAGAATACATGATGAATGTGTTCACATATTATTAGGTGGAAAAAATGATCTTTATTTTGTTTACCATACTTATAAATTTTGGACTTGGACAGAAGTATTTTGGATAAATCCATTTGAGATTATTTTTGGTTATTTATAAAAAGGACCACACGCAGACCGTGTAACAACCCGTAGCATCGGACAAAGCTGCGGGAATCGAACTCACAACCCTAGTGTGATTGGGATTTATCACCTACCATTGGACTTCGTGAATTCCTTGGAGTTTATAATGTAGTTTATGAGTTCTGATAAATGAATTATAGATTAATGTTTAGATCCTTATACGATTAGGATAAATATAAAATTTTTGAGTTCTATTATCTTTTGGAATGAAAGATGAGTTTGTGGTAGAAATTAGTTAAAGCATGAAACTCTACTTGTCAAGTATATATATATTTCCCTTATTCTTTGAAGAAATTAATTCTTATAATTTTTTGATGGGATCATAAACCCAATAATGTGTTATCCTAATACCTTATTTTTTGTTGAACTGATGGTATTATAAATCATCACAGATTGATGAATTTAAGGACCTCAATTTTACACTTGTTTTTGATTGATGACATCAATAAATACCTATAAATATTTATTTTTTACCTCCAATTATATGTCTCTAATTCCAACCAATGTTCTCTTAATCAAGATCATTATTTGGTGGTGACCCTTTCATTTCTCTTTTCCTCTTATTAAGCCTAAATTTTATTAACCCAATTTTCGATGTGGGTTTTCCCAATAAGATATTTCATTTTTTCAACCATTTATTTTTGAAAAAAAAAATCAAATTGCGAGGATGCAATTTATTTAAGGAGGTGAGAATGTAATACCCCAAGATTCTACGGTACGCTTCTCTTTGAATAATACCGTAGCTTTTGTTATATGCAACTTCGAGATTCTAACATACCACGACCAATCAAAGTAGACGTTATGAATAGTAATACCCACTTTTTGAAATTTTATAAATTTTATCATTAAAAATGTACTTCATTTTTGGATTCATAATATCGAAATTAACTTGGGGTGAAATTTTGGTAGTTTTTGGATAAATTTCATATTTTGATGAAAAGTGAAAATTACTAAAATTTAATTACAAACAATTTTTTAATCAAAATAATTAATAGTGATACATTTTTATTTTGAGTGGTTTGAAAGTATATTTAGAATATATTTTTACTATTTAATAAAATTTTGGTCATTGGACATAATTTCACATTTAAACGGGCATAAACAAATGTCAATCTTTTGATAGTTATTGTCTCTTAAAAACACGCTTTTTGTTTTAACAAGGAGAATTAATTTTAAGTTAATTACCACCACTTCTATGTTTTGAATTTTGAAAAATGGATTACATATTTGGAATCAGGATTAATTTTTTTTAAATAGGTAACTATTATTTTTAGACATTTTGAATAATTACTAAGGTAAATATTTTATTTACCATGGTTAAAGGGTAAATCTGGTAAATAAGGGTAAAACATTATATCATAATAATATTAATTTACCCTAAAACATTTTCTATCCCTATTAGTTGATACGTGTCCGACCATGGATGTCTTTTGGTCGATTTTGGGACCCCATGGATCCACTTGAATATGATAATGACACTTTATATTAATTAAGTTAAAGTAAATACAAAAATTACATAAACATATATCTTTTAGAAACACAAATTTTATATAAGGTTATATATATTATATTTTCAACTATAAATATTAATTAGAAAGATAAAAATATTTCCTACGTAATGGTATTTTATTTATATTTTTTTCTCATAGAATAAATAAAAATATATATATGACACAATAATGATGCAATGTTTTCCTTATTAAATAATGAATCAAATAATTGGTATTATAAATGTTAAATTAATATAATTTGATCATTTTGAGGACATACAGGAATTTTATTGATTAATATGAAATTTTAGGATTTATTATATGAATTTGGTTCTAATTAATAAAGTTGTAATGACTTTAACAAAATTCAATTATTGAATAGTGTCAAAATTTACATAAATGAGTTTTTAAAACAAATATTATATTATTAATTGATATTCTATTCCTAAAAATATATGGTTCGGCCAAAGGACTTATATATTGATATGTGTATTATTAGTGGACCACATGGGGTTCAATTGGATACATATAGTAATTTTATTAACTATATAATTAAAAAATACAAAGTGACATGGTAAATGTCAAACTAATTAACTAAGAGTTAAAACTAAAAGATAAGGTTAATATAATGACACAAACCTGTCTAAAATATATTGGTTGAAAGGATTGATACCCATCCCTACATTATACTTTGAATAATCCACTTTGGAGACGTTAAAACCAAATATGAATTTATTATAAATTATTACTTTTAGTTTTTCTCAAAGAACAATTCCACCACCTTATAAAAGGACACCACTTCTAACCAATTCTTCACACCTTAAAATCCTTTTGATTCGGTCAAAACCTGCCCAAATACTCTCTCATCTTCCCTCACTTCAAACTAGAGGCCTTAGGATGATCAAAAATCCAACCTATGTAGCTCTTTTGATCAAATCAAATGGAAGAACCTAAAGAAGATGTAATGATTTCACCACCCTCTTCCAATTTCCTTTCTTCTTCAACATCTTAATTCCTTGTTATTTACATTATAAAATAATAACCCTAGTATCTTATATATACGGTGATGTTATTATAAATATGTAAGAACCAAATTCAATATTCTATCCATCCTTTTAATGACATGTCACCATACATGCATACGTACGGCTTACCGTCTCCACATCGTACTGTAATTGTTATTCAATGCACTATTATTTGGATGGGTATAATAATAATGTTTAATTCATGTAAATAATAAATATAACATGATAATTATTCTGTATATATGATATACCATCCAATTATATATTATTTTAATATGAAAAGAATGGTATTTTCTCTTGTGCGTACATACAGACTAGCGTCTCCACGAACACGATAAGATTCATTCTCCATCATATCCATTCATGTATAATTCTATTTTGATGATTAAAATTAATGTTTAAGGGCTTGATATCATTATGGATATGAATAATATACAACCTATCCATAATAAACATTAATTCTATCACAAAACATATAAAAGAAAACGAGCAAGTTTACACCCGAAACGACGATAATTCTATGATATTATTAACAAAACAATGTTAAAAGATCATATATGATATCATATTAATGTATATGATTATTGTATAACTTAATAACAATTATTTTACCATTATACGAGTGTTTAACCTACCCTCAACCAAGGAAAATACATGGTAAGGGGTTTTTTATCTCAGTCCTTATTCTTGTGAGATTCATGCCATATTAACACTATTACCTTTTGTGTTGTGTATGTACTGCCCATAATTGTATTCATTAAGTAATACAATTTAATTTATGTGTATTTATATATTCATTTTGTGAAACCTCTTTAATGAGGTGTATGTTTCGTATGTTACCAAATTGTTAAGTGTTTATCTCACAATCTCTTGATTATTCGAGGTTGTTTATACGAAATTATCTACTGGGACCTCTTTATCATCCTCATCCATGTTTCTTAAAAATGTATTTCAAAACATTCTTACTATTTTATAGACTATGTGTTAAATTCATTTATACCTTTATTGGCTTTTGATAATATTTTTATAAAGGAATCTTTCCGTCATTTTCCAAAACAACGTCCTTTTTAACCTTTTCGACAGAATTAAGGTAAGAATGTTTTTTTAACTTATACGGCGAGTTCGGCTATTTTCTACCATTATAAACACATCAATGAATCCCTTACAAGCTTATAAGAATATTTTCAAAGTTAATGTTTTATTTTATAATTATGTGACTCTTAAATGATTTCAAAATAGAATGAGATATTTCTCTAAAATGAGTTTTGATTTCATCTATGTCAACATCATTTGATGGATTTTATGTTTATTTGGAGTTTAATTGTTATGATACAAAACATCCATATTGTATTGATGTTTTTGTGATATTTTTTACTATGGATGTGCTATTTTTAAACCATTCATTATTATGGTTGAATTATTGACATTTTGTATGCTAGTTTTAATACGAATATTTATGATACGTTTAATCCTTTTCATATGAGGATTGTATTGGACTTAGTAAGTGATAGGTGGAGCCCGCTATAGCCCCTCGATGCATCATTAGTTCTCATGAGACAACTAGATGTGGAATTGGCTGAGGCCCTTTCCCAATTTGATTTATGGTTTTGGTCGAGGCCTTAATCATTTTTAGACGTCTTGGGTGAGGCCTTGACAAAATGTTTCAGAATGTCTGGCATTATACATTCCCTCATTATGGAAATAATATTGATGGTTCATGTGGTCATCAGACTAGTAGAATACACAAGATTATGTTCTATTATGGAATTATTTACTCAGCTCATATTCTTTCCATAAAAGTATTCAGGTTTATTATTGGTAAAGTCATGTGGTTTCAATTATTTACCATGCTTAATATTTATGTCACTTTCCACTATATTACTTAATCTTACTGAGCATTTGAGCTCACCCCTTTCTTATGTTTCATTTTCCCATGATATGAAGAAGTTATTTATGAGTGACTAGTAGGCATAATCTAAGAGGCTAGGATGTTTCTAATGAAATATATTTTTGGTGTATTTCTCTTCAAGCTGTAAAGTTGAACATAAGTATGAATCTTGTTTCCAAGGATACTAAACTGATCGGTCTTTCGAGACATGATTTCCTTGTGATCATGTCAATTTTATGTAATAATTCACTAAATCAGGGTAACTGGGGTTGAGGCATTACAATTGATGTCAATCTAGATAATATTAAGGCCATCATTTAGATTCCTCCCCTGAGAAACATTCAGAATCTACGAGTCTTTAAAGTCCAATATTCCAACATATGCGAATTCATCGTGAATTTGAATAGAATGTGTAATGAAATTTTTCAAATCATGAAGAAAGGTATTTTCTTTGAGTGGGACAAGGAAAGTAAACCTTCTTTCCAAAAAAACCGAGCAGTACATGTTATAGCCTTCAGTCCTGATGTCACCCGTTTTCGGAAAACTATTGGTCCTTTATGTGACCGCCCAAGAAAAATATATCGACTCCCTTCTTGCCTAATCGAACAATCAGTGAATGTAGAATAGTCTATAATATATCACCCACATGATCCTCGATACGAAGAGAAGATCCACTATTGAGAAAAGATTCCATACACTGGTATTCACAGTATAGAAATTGGGACATTACTTACATTACCATGAGATACAACTAGTGTCTCGAGTGGATCAACAGAAGTACATCCTCATCTTCCCCATGTTGATAGGTCGTCAAGCTCTATGGTTTTGTAATCTTCCAGAAGTTTGACATTAGGCTCAACCCCCAAAAGGCTTTTAAGGGGGAAGCATTGGAAATAACCTTGCAGCCCAACCAGCTCCTGCGAACCAGTCCCTCGACCTTGATTTTCTAGATGAGTCAATACTCTCGGTAGACCAAGTTGTACCGTGTGGTAAAATTCACCTTGATAGAACTTCTATAAGCGCAATTTTAAGAAGAATCATTGACCACATACTCGATATAGTGCGCCCAGATGTCATCTTCATTATGTCAACACTGGTCACTCTTCCATATTCTTTCTGGTTGTCAGAAGAATGTACCAATAATGATGCAAGGTATCAATCATTCATTAATATCATGAGATGGATCTCAAGATTGATACCCCCCACTTTCATGTGAATGGAGACTCCAAACTAGTCATCAAGGAGATCAACGGTAACTATGTCATTAGGAATCCAGTGCTCGTACCATTGTTGGAATATACCAGTCAGTTGATGGCCATGTTCCCATCTTAGAAAGAAGTTACATATGTCCCTTGATCCAAGAATGGTCGATCGAATGCCTTGTCCATCCTAGATGTATATCTTGTAGAGCCTGATTGGGATGATTTGATTATTCATTTCATGAATTGGAAATTCCTCTCTCCTGTCACTCCAGACGACGATGAGAGCCCGCATTTAAGCCACCTTACCTCCAGAGCCTCCATGTCAGGATCCCCAGCTGCCACTTATGCAGTTTTGGATGTATCTACCGACTAGAGGGATCCCTATATCATGTATCTCCAGCATGATAGTCTCCCCGAAGACTGATCTGAGTGTGAGTGGATCTGACGCTGTGCATTGGAGTTCACACTCTGGGGTGGTCCTAGTATTGATCAGATACTCTACAGAAGTGGGTTTTATTGGGTTCTTCTCTATTTCACACAAGGAGGTGATATTTCATAGCTCATGTAGGAGTTTCATGTCGATTATTGTATGGATCATTAGGCAGGGCCGAAACAATCTCACCAGATCTGGGGACATGAGTATTTTTGGCCTGCCGTGATTTGTGACTGCATTGAGTTTTCAAAGAGGTTCCATGCATCACACATCCATGCTAATTTTGTGCATCGGCCTCCATATCCTCTCTACACTACCAAGTACTCTTGGACCATTGTGGTCTAGGGACTCGATTTCATGGGACCATATCCATTGGGGACATCCCTCCAGTGAAGATGCATCCTGACCACCACGGATTTCATTTCTAAATGGGCAGAGGTAGTTCCACTCAAGAAGGTCAAGGCTCATTCAATCATTGTCTTTTTGAGCTCCAATATCATGTATCGTTCAAGATTCCATCATGTCTTCCTCACCAATAATGGAACTAACTTTTGAGATACAAAAATAAAGAAGTCTTATACCATGTGAAACATCTATTCTAACCATGACTCCCATTATCTCGCGTAGGAAAATGGGAAGATCGTGGCATTCAAAAAAACAATCTCTAACATCTTGCAGAAGATATCTAGTTAGAACAAGAAAATTTGGTTGGATAAGCTCCCCAACACTCTTTGGTACTATCAAACAACATCCCACAATTCCACCCAAGTGGCCCTATATTACCTGGTGTATGGGATAGAGGCAGTCCTTCCCATCGAGATTCGGTTTCCTTCATTACACACAACTATCTTCAATCATCCAGCACTAGATAAGGTAGCTCAAGTCCATTTTCCTAAATTGAAATCACTCAATTAGAATAGTATTTGTGTCCTACACAATCTAGAAAGGAATAAATACAAGATATTAAAATATTTCAACAAAAAATTTCACCATTTCTCTTTCTTGAAGGGTGACATGATCTTATCTCCAAGAACTCTGATGATACCCTGTATAAAGCCACCCAAAATAGAGCCCAATTGGAAAGAACCTTACATCATTCACAAGGATTACTCCAATGGTGTGTACTCCCTGGTTACCATGGATGGCGAGCGTATAACTTCTCCCTCTAATGCCAAATACTTCAATCAATAATTTTCCTAAGAAAACGGTCCCACATGACCATAAACTGTGATGTATTTACTGAACAATGTTAAAATATTTGATTTGTCTGAGTTGAAGGATGTAATTTTATCATGCATTCATCCCACATGATAATAAACTTCATGATGGTCTAATCTCTATGACTATAAACTAATATCTCCATGTATACATAATCCAGAAAGTCATTAAACTACACCTTCAAGAACTAAATATGGCCTGATTCCCATACTCATGGGATATGATGGAAAGTTCAGAATATTTTTTATAGAGTATAGCACCCAAACTATTCAATTTGACTACCCCATGGGTGCAATATCCATAGAGGATCACACAAGATGTAGCGTATACTTTTTTAGCCCCACTCATGTTGAGTTTATGATGATTTTACCATGTTACCCACCTCGTTCTTCTATTCTCCCACATTCTAACCACATGATGTTCAACTTCATGCCCCTTTCAGAATTACGCATGGCTTGATTAACATATTCATGGGATACGTAGGAACACTTGGACATTTAGTCCATAGGCTGAACCCCAAACATTAAGAACATCCCAAGGGATGAAACACATGGTGTGGTGCATGATTTTTCCCTCATTCCCATTGAGTTCATCATGATCTCACCATGTATTCCTCTCCTTATAGATCACTACCTCTTTCATCGTCATGCATGACATTAAACTGCACATGCATATTTATGATTCACACCCCCTTCATTTGGTATTTTATTATCATTTAATTTCAAAAGGAACCCCTAATGGCATAGATATTAGGCCCTAAATCTCTTCTACCATTTCAGGCCAATGTCCTCGAAGATTTCATCCGACAAGTTGATACATGTTCGTCATTGTGAACATGAACAGTGGTCAACAATCATTTTTAGTTACAATTTAACTACAACAAATACAGATTTTATCAGTGCTAAAAATGGCATTTAACAGTGCTAGAAATGCACTATAAATGCCAGAGAAGATAAAGGGGGGTGGGTCCCCTTTATCAGCTCTCCAAAAAGCACTGAAAAAGACAACTTTTATCAGCGCTCAAGAAAAGCGCTGATAAAAGGGGTATTTTATCAGTGCAAAAACAAAGCGGTAATAAAAGGGTCATTTTTCAGCGCTTTTTTTAGAACTGATAAAAGACCCCTTTTATCATCAATTTTTTAAAAGCGCCAATAAAAGTTAAAAAAATTAAAAAAAATTAAAAAAATACTGCCAATTAGGGGGGCTTTTATAGCGCTTGAGTCCCCCTTTTACATCGCTTTTCCACCCCCCTCCAACGCCTGCATGCACCCCTCCACCCTTTATCAGCACTAGCCCCGAAATCACATAAGTGTGCACGTCCCTGTATCCACCCAGATTAGATCTCGAGACCTCCCCCCTGCACGCCTAAAGCCTTTCCCACTCCACTATATTGATTTGTTCTCTTATTTGTGATATATCTATTTATTTATATATATATATATATTTACTTATATTTATTCACATAGTAGTATATATTTATATTAAAATATATGTATAGTTATATGAATATTAATATGTAGTTATTTTTATATTAATATATAGTTATATTAATATATAGATATTTAAAGTGATATTAATATATATATTTATAGTTATATCAATATATTTATGTAGTTATATTAATATATATATATAGTTAGATTAATATATAGCTATATAAATATTCATATATATTTATTTTTAACAAAATGGATATTAGTTATGATTTAGATAATGATGATATATTTTATATGTAAATATATTTTATTATTTAAATTTATAATAAAATATTTAGGTGGGAATATATAAAAAATATGTACATATTGTTATATATTTGATTATAAATAGCCGTTCATTATAAAAAATGATAAAATTTCAAAGTCATAATATCAATATGAATGTAAGACCTTGGAATTAATGTAGCCCCCCCCCCCCAAAAAAACCAATAATACCCCCTTAAACGATGCTGAAAATCCACAAAATGTTAACAAATCGGGGTACGTCGGCTAAAAACTCAGTTTTGGAGCCCTTCTGAGCCTTTTTTAGCCTCAAAAAAACCTTTACCTAGGTTCCCCCATTCAAAACAACGTAGATCTCATCACAGCTTCGATTTTATATATGGTAGAGCTAAAAAGGACTCCCGGATCAAAAGTTATGTCCGTTTGAAGTTTGAGTTGCGTTTTCAACATATTTTGGATCTTTTTTTAATTTTTTTAATTTTTTTAGTCTTCAAATTGTTATTAAATGACTATTTCTCCTTTATAATTATCAAATTGTTAATTAAAAATATTTTTTAATTTTTTTATAATCCATTTTCACTAAATATCTTATATATTATGTGTAACTGAATATTTATACTTATCTAAAATATATTTAAAATAATATTTAAAATATATGTTATATTTATATCAATATAACTGTATATATATATATTTAAATATTAATATATATTTTTAATTATTTTTTTGGAAGTAGACCATTTATCAGCGCTACTAAAAAAGGGCTGATAAAGGGTACCCTTTAACAGTGTTGTTAAAGGGGGTACCTTTATCATCACTTCTTTTAGCACTAATAAAGGTACCCCCATTTATCAGTGCTTTTTCATCAGTGCTGATAAAAGTTTGGTACTGGCCTTTCCCTGTTTTTTGGTAGTGTTTACTGTGACACTATGAGGATGTCGTGTTAAAAAATTGGTCAACAACCATCCCTCATTAACAGCACCACCCTAGTATGTCTCAAATATTCAGGGTAGTAGTTCATTTTTCCCTACTATCCATTCAAATATCTATCTTCCTTGGGAAGAAATGTTGATTTGGTGACCCTACCTATTCTTCTTCCCTCATTTCCATACCCTTATATGTTGGGGAGATCCTGATCCTATTTTTTAATTCCCACACTGAGCATTACTCATGTAGGATTATGAGCTTTAGTAAGGAAATAACTACCAGAAAGGTCATGTATTTATGGTCTCATCCCTATGACCTTAAACTAAGATCATTTAACATCCTCACCACAAGACGTTAAACTATAAACTTTATGAGAGTTTCTGTCTCAGGTCCCTCATCATTTTTATCCCCCTAGCCCATGTTCTCATTTAGTATTGTGCGGTGTTGTATTGATTTATGTCCTCATTCATGCCGGGATATTTTTTTCCATGCCAAACATATCCCCTCGAGATTTCCCTCCTTCATTCATCGTCATTAACGCATGATGTTAAACAGAATGCTACCTTCCAAAACAATGTGTGTCTTGATTCCCATCCTTATGGGATACGCAGGACCACTAAGACATTCAGTTTTTTGGTCCAAACCTATTTCCTAGAAACATCCTCAACTATATGCACCCATGACCTGAGTTCCTTGGGAGAAGGTATATGTTGTGGTATGGACTCCAAGTCCCCATTTACGTTGGGTTTGTAACATCCTTGGCACATACTTCTCCCTCATGGGAGCTCTTCCATCCCATGTTCTGCACTCATCTTTTCGAGTCGTCTATGTTGTACCTCTCGTTCCCCTCGTTGTTTGATTTTCATGATCACAATCACCTTATTATTTGTCTAATATTTTTTGAAGTGTTTTTGAATGATAGGCACATGGTTGCCAAGAAAATGGCCCAAGAAAGAATCAAGAAGTGGACTGAATTTCAGTCCACCGGCCAACCGGTGTGATAGCACCGGCCCGCCGGTGGACCTGGCAGAGGCATTGCCCACTGCCAGGTTCCACCGGTCAGCCGGTGGCTCTGTCACCGGCCAGCCGGGGGCACCCAGATGAATAGTGTGAGCTACTGTCTCCCCACCGGCCAGCTGGTGGCTCCTCCACCGGTCAGCCGGTGGAGCCTGGACCAAATTTCTTCTCCTCTGCCAATGCACCGGCCAGCCGGTGGCCCTGTACCGGCCAGCCGGTAGCCCAGTCAAACTAGCCGTTGGGTTTGACCAGTCAACCCTCTTTTTGCCTCCAACGGCTCCGAGGACTTCTCCAACGGCTCCGAAGACTCCCCAAGGGTTCCATGCCTATAAATAAAGGCCAAGGAAGCCCCGGACACCTGCCGGATCATATAAAAAGCCACCGTACACATTTTCCATCCTTGGCGTACCTCTGGCGGACTTCCTCAAAGGAACCCTCTTTGCTCCAACAACTTCCACATCCAAGGAGCACCTCCAAAGAAGCTTGGGAGCGCCCTTCATCAGCTCCATCAATCCATTGGCGCCCAAGGCTTCTCCCAATACGGTTTTTCATTGTTTATCATTTTGAGCTTCATTTTGGGTTTGTGCCTACAAACCCCATCTCTTTCTCATCTCCCTTTCTTTGGGTTCTCACACCACCTTCAAGGTGTGAAGAGGTTGGTCAAGCCTTACCTTGTAAAAGTCTTGAGAAATAGGTGAGCTAGCCTTCACCCGTAAAAAGGATAGTGGGTTCTTACTAAACCATTAAAAGTATGTGGGTTCTTGCATTACCATTAAAAGCAAGCTGTAATAGGTGAGCTAGCCTTCACCTGTAAAAAGGCTTTTGGGTTTCTTGCTACAACCATTTAAAAGCAAGCGGTAGAATCTCTCAACGGTTGAGTTGGGAGCGGAGACGTAGGCCGGGTTTTTGGCCGAACTCTGTTATCAATTCTTGTGTCTTGCCTCTTTATTTCTGCTGCACTTTCACTTTGATTTTAATTTGTTAATCATTTTTTAAAAGGCAATTCACCCCCCCTCTTGCCATCATTCCGTTTTGTTCCGGCCTAACAATTGGTATCAGAGGAAAATTTGAATAATTCCCTAACCGGTTTCAAATTAAAGATCCTATTTTTTGATGGCTTCTACCGCTTCTTCCTCTCAATCCCCCGAAGGACATTCTTTGGATCGTGCTCCATTCTTTGATGGAGACGATTATACTTTTTGGAAAACCCACATGTCAACTTTTCTTAAACGCATTAGCTATCCTTTTTTTAGAATTGTTATGCATGGTTTTTCGCTCTCTTCTCCTGATGAGTCTAAATGGACCCCCGCCGACATTGCAAATTTCGAGCATGATGGCAAAGCCATGAATGCTCTTCATTGTGGATTAGACCATAATATATTTAATTTTATTTCTTCTTGCACTACTTCACATGATATTTGGAAATATTTAGAGCTAACCTATGAAGGTACTAGCGAGGCTCCAAAGCAAGAATCCGATCAAAAGCAAGAACCCGACGAAAAGATCAAGCCCGTTTTCCCACCTCACAAGAAAAGGGCCAAGAAGAAGAAGAAGAAGGCTTTAAAGAAAACTTAGAGTGATAGCTCCTCCTTCTCTTCGTTCTCCTCGAGCGACAATGGTAATAATTTCCTAATGGCAAAACATGAGGTATCTTCCTCCTCTTCCTCCTCTAGTTCTTCTAATTCATTTAATCATCTATCTTATGAAGAACTCTCACATGCTAGAGACCAATTAGAAAATGGTTTTCATGAACTTTCTTCTAAATTTGTTTCTTTGAAAAAGAATTTCAATAAACATTCCTCCGAAAAAGAACAACTTCTCAAAGAGAAGGAGGAACTCTCCCTAAAAATCCAAAATTTCCCAAATGTTGATTCCATGGAATCAACTATCAAAGACTTAAGGGAACCCCTAGCCAAGTTCACCCAAGGTGAACAAAATTTGTCCAAACTCTTAGGTTCTCAACGAGTATCTAGAACCACCAATGGACTTGGCTACACCAATATATATTCCTCCTCCCATGCACCCACTGTTTTTGTAAGGGGGAGCTCTAGTTTTAAATTTTGTAACTATTGTAAAAAACCCGGGCACATGATATATGAATGTAATTGCAAAAACGCTCGGTATGGTAGGCCCAAATCGATTTTTTATTCGGATGAATTCTATAGGAGAAGACCCGCTACAAGGAAAGTGTGGATTGAAAAATCCCTCTTAGCGAGTCTCTCCGGGCCTAAAATTGTCTCTTTTCAAAATCCCTCTCCCCAGTGATTTGTTGTTTTTATTTAGGGGGAGTTAGGATCGTTTAAGCCCTTTTGCTTTTTATTCAAAATTTTCGATTCAAACTTTCAATTTCAACACTTGGTATCAAAATTTTCATTCCAAAATATTCAATTCAAATTTTTCATTTCAATTCTCTTTTCAAAACTTTCAATTCAAATTTAAAATTTCAATTGGTTTAAAATCTCCATCTTGTTTTTCAACGTTTTCCCTCAATCAAGTTTTATGCCCCATGCTATTTTGATAATCACAAAGGGGGAGAAATTCTTGGTTGATTGGGGGAAAAATATTTTAAAGCATGCTTTTCATTTCAGTATTTTACATTGATTGTTTTGGTGATTGTGATCATCAAAATAGGGGGAGATTGTTGTACCTCTCGTTCCCCTCGTTGTTTGATTTTCATGATCACAATCACCTTATTATTTGTCTAATATTGTTTGAAGTGTTTTTGAATGATAGGCACAAGGTTGCCAAGAAAATGGCCCAAGAAAGAATCAAGAAGTGGACTGAATTTCAGTCCACCGGCCAACCGGTGTGATAGCACCGGCCAGCCGGTGGACCTGGCAGAGGCATTGCCCACTGCCAGGTTCCACCGGTCAGCCGGTGGCTCTGTCACCGGCCAGCCAGTGGCACCCAGATGAATAGTGTGAGCTACTGTCTCCCCACCGGCCAGCAGGTGGCTCCTCCACCGGTCAGCCGGTGGAGCCTGGACCAAATTTCTTCTCCTCTGCCAATGCACCGGCCAGCCAGTGGCCCTGTACCGGCCAGCCGGTAGCCCAGTCAAACTAGCCGTTGGGTTTGACCAGTCAACCCTCTTTTGGCCTCCAACGGCTCCGAGGAATTCTCCAACGGCTCCGAAGACTCCCCAAGGGTCCCATGCCTATAAATAAAGGCCAAGGAAGCCCCGGACACCTGCCGGATCATATAAAAAGCCACCGTACACATTTTCCATCCTTGGCGTACCTCCGGCGGACATCCTCAAAGGAACCCTCTTTGCTCCAACAACTTCTACATCCAAGGAGCACCTCCAAAGAAGCTTGGGAGCGCCCTTCATCAGCTCCATCAATCCATTGGCGCCCAAGGCCTCTCCCAATACGGTTTTTCATTGTTTATCATTTTGAGATTCATTTTAGGTTTGTGCCTACAAACCCCATCTCTTTCTCATCTCCCTTTCTTTGGGTTCTCACACCACCTTCAAGGTGTGAATAGGTTGGTCAAGCCTTACGTTGTAAAAGGCTTGAGAAATAGGTGAGCTAGCCTTCACCCGTAAAAAGGCTAGTGGGTTCTTACTAAACCATTAAAAGTAAGTGGGTTCTTGCATTACCATTAAAAGAAAGCTATAATAGGTGAGCTAGCCTTCACCTGTAAAAAGGCTTTTGGGTTTCTTGCTACAACCATTGAAAAGCAAGCGGTAGAATCTCTCAACGGTTGAGTTGGGAGCGGAGACGTAGGCCGGGTTTTTGGCCGAACTCTGTTATCAATTCTTGCGTCTTGCCTCTTTATTTCCGCTGCACTTTCACTTTGATTTTAATTTGTTAATCATTTTTTAAAAGGCAATTCACCCCCCCTCTTGCCATCATTCCCTTTTTCTCTGACCAACAGTCTACTCTTGAGTTGGGCCCCTCGACCCTCTTTGGCAATTTTACAATGTTCCCTAGAGAACTCTGATTCAGGATATAGATTGTTGGATTTTATATAGATAAGTTATCTCCCAAATTCATTTTTCATGTTCCCTGTCATTTAGTATTTCATCATCTTTCACATTCGAATGGACCCTTGAAAAACATTGATTCTGGGCCCCAGTGCTCTCTTACCTGTAACGCCCCGACCCCAGTTACCCAGAGTGGGTGCATTATTACATAACATTTCCATGATATCAAAATATCATGTATCAAAAGACCGATTAGTTTAGTAGCCTTGGAATAACTAGATACATTCATAATGTCTTACATTACATCATAAAGTAAAAAAAACTACAACAACATCTTCTCTTAATATCCCCTTACTATCCCTGCAGGTCATTCATAAATTACTTCTTCACATCCTCAAAAAATATAAAACATTGAAAGGGGTGAGCTTAGATTCTCAGTAAGGATAAAAATATAGTAGAAACTTTCTTAAATAAGCTTAAAAATTTGAGGCAGTGTATAACTAAAACAAAAGGATTTTAAACTATAACTTCAGCATAATATAGCAAAGATAAAATTAAATAATGACATTTACTTATTCACATGGATATTCTACTAGTCAAATAATCACATGCAATATCAATAACCACTTTCATAATGAAGGAATTCATAATGCCGAACATTAATTTCTATGTCGAGGTATCGTTCATGACCTAATGGATAATTGTAACCGGAACCCATCCCGGAGAGCCTTTGTAATGGGACTCCATCCCGGAGATCCTCTGTAACCGGACTCCAACCCGGACTGCCCCTAATAACTAGAAACCAACCTGGAGTGCCACTAATAATCAGACTCCATCCCAGAGGGTCTTCTGTGACCAGACCCCAACTCGGAGGGCTTACTTTTATCGGTCTCCCACCCGTAAGATACTAGTCCAACACATTCATCGTAAGAAGATGATGAAATATAACATAAACATTCGTATTAAAACTAGCATAGAAAATGTCAAAAAATTAATCATAATGAATTAGTTGCATCAAAATAACTCATCCATAGTCAAACATATCACTAAACCTTAAATAAAATATAGAACATTTGTATCATCATAAATCAACTTCAAACAAGTGTAAAATTTATCAGAGGATGTTGACATAGATGAAATCAACAGTATTTGAGAGAAATATCTCTTTTTTTGAAATGATTTAAAATATACATAATTATAAAAGAAAAAATTTACATTGAATTTATTCTTATAATCTTGTAAGGGAAGATTCAATGATTTTATAACAAAGTAAAATAGACGCACCCACCATATAAGTTAAAAAAAGACAATCTTACCTTAATTCTGTCGAAAAGGTTAAAAATGACCTTGTTTGGAAAACAACGAAAAGAATCCTTTATAAAAATCTTATAAAAAGTCAAACAAGGGTATAAATTAATTTAACCCATATTCTGTAAAATAATAAGAATGTTTTGAAATACATTATTTAGAAACATGAATGTGGATGATAAGGATGTCCCTGTAAATACTCACGTAAAAACAACCTCGAATAATAAAGAGATTGTGAAATAAACCCTTAACAATTTGGTATCTTGCGAATCATACAACACATATAAAAGGTGTCATACAATTAATATTTAAATATACATAAATTAAAGTGTATTACACAAATAATACAATTATGGGTAGCACATACACCACACAAAAGGTAATAGTGGAAAATGGCATGAATCTCACGATAATAAGGTGTGAGATGATAACCCATTACCTTGTACTATTCCTTGGTTGAGGGTAGTTTAAACTCCTTTATAATGGTACAATAATTGTTATTAAATTATAAAATAATAATATACATTAATATGATATCATATATGATCTTTTAACAATGATTTGTTAATCATATCTTAGTATTATCTTTGTTTCAGATGTTAACTTACTCGTTTTCTTTTATATGTTTTGTTACATAAGTCGTGTTTGTTATGGATAAGATGTATGTTATTCATATCCAGAATGATATAAATTCCATAAACATTATTTTTAAACATTAAATTATAATTATTCTTGAATGGATACGATGGGGAATTAATCTCATCGCGTTCGTGGAGACGGTAGTCCGTACGTACGCACGAGCAACAATATCATTCTTTTGATATTAAAATAATATGTTATTTTGTGGTATACCATATATACAAAATAATTATCATGATATATTTATTATTTACATGAATTACACTTCATTATTATCCCCATAAAAATAATAATGTTATGAATAACATTTACACCACAACGTGGAGACTGTAAGCCGTACGTACGCACGAATGGTAACATGTAATTCAAAGGATTGATAGAATACTGAATATGGTTATACCATATTTATAATAACATCACAGTATATATAAGATACTAGTTTTATTATTTTATAATGGGAATAACAATGAAAGAAGAAGTTGAAGAAGAAAGGAACTTGAAAAATGGTGGTGAAAACATTACCTCTTAATCGAGTTCTTCCTTTGGATTTGATCAAAATGACTCATTAGTTTGGATTTTTGATCAAACTAAGGCCTCTATGTTGAAGTGATGGAAGTTTTGAGAGTATTTGGGCAGGTTTTGGCAGAGCCACAAGGCTTTAAATGTGTGAATTAGTGAGATGTGGGAGTGCCTTTTTATAATAGGGGTAAGGGGCACCTTTTCAAATGCTAGAAATATTATTTTATAATAAATTCATATTCGGTTTCTAATGGCTCCGAAGTGGATTATTTAAATTTTAAGGTGGGTATGGATTGAAATACACTCCTCCAATAGATTTTATACAGGTTTAAGTAAGTATATTAACCTTATCTTTTAGTTTTAACTCTTAGTTAATTAGTTTGACATTTACAATGTCACTTTGTATTTTTATATTATATAGTAAATAAACATACTATATACATCCAAGACACCCCCAAGTGGTCCATTAATGATAAACCTATCATGAAATAAGTCCTTTGGACGATCCATAAATTACTAAGAATAGAATATCAATTAATATTATAATATTTTTTTTAAAAACTCTTTTATGTCAATTTTTACACTATTGGGTATTTTGTTTTTGATAATTTTATAACATTATTAATTAGAAAAAAATTAATATAACCAATCCAAATATGTCATATTAACCTTGAATTTTTTTTTAATTTATAAAAAGTCTCAAATTACATTTATTTTGATATTTAAAATATCAATTCTTTTAATATTTCATTAATTAGGAAATTATTGCATCACCATTATGTCATAAACAAATTAAATTATTTAATCTCTATAAAATATAAATAAAATACCATTATGTACGAAATCCATATAGATTTCTAATGAATATTTACAATCAAATTTATCTTATGTATAACCCAATATTAAAAATGTTTTAGTAATTAAGCATTGATTTTAACTCTTTTAACTCTTCTTTGAATTTAATAATAATTAATGTCCCAATCTAATACAAGTAAACCTAAATGGTATTATTTTATTACTAAGTTTTCTATGGTTGATATACACTTGTAAAATAGAATTAGGACATGTGTTGGGGTAAAATTAATATCATTTTTACCCTTGATTACCCTATTTACTTTTAACCGTGGTAAATACAAGTAAAAAATTACTATTCACCAAACATTATTTTCATCTCATTGAACCACATTATACTCCTTGTTATTAACCATGTGTCTCAGATTTTTTAAATTCCACTCACAGAAGCGGTAAAATTATGTTTTATGTGAATTTCCAAATTCTCCTAAGAGGTGGGTAAAAGACGGTGGAAAGTTCAATAAAATTTTTATATATCTAAAACTATTCTGAACTAACTCCAATGAATTAAATTTAACTTATATAGGTATTATGTATCTCTTTTGACCTTAATCAAATTTAAATAAAATAAATAAAAATTTAATTAAAAATTTGGTTTTAAACTTTACCTCATTTATTTCACTATATATCAAAAATTGAATGTTTTCATAAAAATACCAAAATTTCACCCTAGGATAATTTTGATATTCTGAATCCAAAAATGAAGTCCATTTTGAGTGATAAAATTTATAAAATTTCAAAAAGTGGGTATTACTATTCATAACAGCTTGTTTGATTGGTTGTGGTGTGTGTTAGAACTCGAAGATGCGTACAACACACGCTACTATATTATTCAAAGAGAAGCGTAACGTGGATGTTTGGGGTGTTACACCACCACCTTGGGCTAACATCCCTGAGAATTTTGAATGGATAATTGATACATTTCCCATGTTGTGAATATAGCCAGTGGTCGACGCACATTCGTTTTTCCCATTTCAGGTAACACAATATGGATTCTATGTTTCAAACATGGTCAATAGTTATCATCAATTGTCACTCCACCCCAATAATCCATAAATATTGGTTTTAAGGATCAGGTCCTATTATACCTCATCATGTACAAGTGGAATTTAGACACTCTAGGTGTTATCCCTCAGTGCACATTTACACGTTAAGAGGAAAAAACGATAGTGATGTGCCATTCGAGGCTCCACACCATCTTCACCTTTTCTTGTATTCCTTGTGTTGAAAAGTCCTTCTTTTCCATTGTTTACCACATCAAGCATAGCTCATATAGGCTTAGGGATTTGGTTGAGTGTTTCCCTTGTTTTGAAGAGTCTCGAATCACTCTTGTCTGAGCTCTAAAAATTTAAAGGAAGATCTCTCTACATTCATTCTAGAAGGGGTAAAAATGGAATCTCTTAGAAATACATACATCATTATTTACATCCTCAAGTGATATATAGGAACCTGCATGCATCTTTTCTTCAGGTCTAGCTTAGGTTCCACTAATTACCATTTCTATTTTCCCATTTGGCCTTGACATTCATAAGACTGTGTGGTGTGGCATGTGTGGTCTTATGTTCTCATTCATGTCTAATTTTCAATAGTCACACCACATACTTTCCATCTCGGAGCTATTCTATCGTGCCTCTATTCCCTCATGACGTTAAATAACAATTCTAGAATTACATATGGATTGATTCCAATATTCATGGGATATGGAGGAACACCAAAAAATTTCACCCATGGGTATATCCCCATATTCTGTAATATTTTCTAGCCCCATGGCCCAAGGATTCTTTCCAGGGATTGCACGTGGTGTGGGTGGACACAGTGTCCACATTCACATCGGGTACACTCCATCACCCCATGCATATTCCCCTCTAAAACCTAGTTTCTTCTATATGTTTACAAGACATATTAATTTAAACTATGATTCCTTGTCCCAAATGACATTAAACTATTTTGACTTTACTAAAAGATGTTAAAATTTTGGGGTTGGTCCTATCATATGACCCTAAACTATGACATTGTTTTCCTAGATGCATGATGAAATATAGCATTACATTGTGATGTCCTCATTAGAGGGGACATCATGTTTGGTATAGGTTATCCACCATAACATTTTTCAAGGCCAACAGATGGCTTGATTCCAATGGTGACACATGGTTTTTCCATTCCAGGTTTGATGCTTTACAAAAAAATAAAAAACAAAAAAACAACAACAATATACATACATTTACCCAAAAGGAAAAACAAGAGATATCAAATAACACTATATTTGGTGCGTGGTCCAGACCTGGACAAAAATTTTGTCCATGGAAGTGGTATTATACCATGCCATGTTCAGAACAATGTATGGCTTGATCTCCATTGTTATGGGGTATGTAGGAACACCCATGATCTTTTCCCTGGGCCCAGCCGAACTTTCACTTTTGGCCCCTCATCCAAAAAAACATCCCTCGGGGATATGTGGTGTGTTGTAGACTCTTTTTGTCCTCATTTACATCAGTTTGACATCTACCACATCATGTACTCCCATTTTGGGATCTTCCCTTCTACTATCAACCCTATTGTATAACGTGAAACTACAAGAGTCCACATGTCCTTGATGCATGACATTAAACTGCAGTTCTACCTAGAACAAGATCAATATCCCCCATGTTAATTATGGGATGATTTAGCTTCCTATCCAAAGAGGATTACTCCTACCAACAATGGTCTCTAACCACACTATGCTCAAGAGCTGGGTTGGGTTTGATTACCATCCTCATAGGATACGTAGCAATGCACATGAAATTCAACATGAGTCCAGCCCCAGTACCTTTAAAATATGTTCATTTTCCTCACTGTACGACGTTTAAACTATGGGTCTATCATCCTTATTGGAATGACGTAAAACTACAAATAATTTCATGTCCTTACCAGAGAGTTCATGTCAAGATGTAATTTTGATCCCTGATTAGACTGACGCATCCACCTAATGTGTTTCTACTACACTAGCATAATTTCCAGAGTTTTGGACTCTATTCGAACAACAAATCACTCCACCATCCAGACTTTTTATACCCCTTATCCAGATCCTCATTCCATTTCATGTCGAAAGGATCCCCCTAATAGTACAGATACTCAGCCTATGGCTAAGCAAGTATTCAAGGCCAACATTTCATATAACTAATGGATTTTATTTCAAGTTAGTCCACGTACCTCAAACATGGTCAGTGGCCGACCCTTATTTTCTATCCCTATTTTAGGCTAACGTAATAGGGATACTGTGTTTTGAACGTGGTAAAAAGTTTTCCTTAATTTTTATGCAATCCCTATAGTGTTCTGAATTTTGGTTATCGTAATTCAGTCCTTCCAATCCCCTATGTTCAGATTGATTCTAATTCCTCTGGCGTTACCCCACTCATGCACTAAAGAACATTGTGAAAATGCAAATTTGATTGTTCTGAGAACATCATCCCCCAGTCAAGCCTCCCTCTTTCTTCCCAGAATTCTATTTTTGTTGTTCAAACCCTATATTCCAAAATCATCATCGGCACTCTCATATTCTGATAGAATAACAATGTATTCATCACCTATTTCTCACATCGGGCATTACCCACGTGAGCATAGGGATTAATCACTAGATACTTCACGAATGTAATGGAAATGTAGTAATCCAAGACAAATAATGGAACTCATGAATGAAGCCAGAATAAACAATAAAAGAATGAAATTATGTTTAAATGTTTACACGTATTACAACACCCAAGGATCAGCCACTCCCATGGTTGGGTTGACCTCTTAAATATATCATTCCAGGTCAACCACTCTCTGCCTTGTGGCATCCTGGATCGGTTGTCTCCTGCTCCGCTCCCAATCTTCCTTGGATGTGATGAGGTGTGGGTCATCAGTTATGATCCGAGCTCGCTCTTCATCAGCTCGGATGATATCCATCTCTTTAAGGGATCACTTAATCCATTATTTATCCTCCCCCAGCTGGGCATTTATGTGATGCATGAGCTTCATTTGTTCTTTTTGGAAAGAAGGGTACTCGTTCACTCATGCCCACAACCGTTGAATCCCACTTTTAGAATCCTAGAGCCTCTTGATGTTCACCGATTTCCTCTTTTTCCATCCCGCACCAAGGCCACGATCATGCTCATGAATCTTCTCTGCCATGATGTTTCAGATGAGCATATGAGGAAAATGGTCCTCTACCCCCCCCCCCCATCTCAGAGCTCACTCATTAAGTAATAAAGTATCCCCATATAGTCTACCCATTACACTTTTATAGTATCCACGATGAAGTGCTCTATCAGCATACATGACTGATGACAGAAGATCATTCAATCTTCTTCATCAAAAGTCATTGTCCAGGTCTATGGGGTTAGCATGTTCATATACAGGGAATGCCTCGAGGAATTCATTAGCAGGTTGGTCATCTGGTGTCTGATCGGGTGGGTCTGGACACATTCCACCTCATTGATCCTCATCATCAGATTCCACCTCGATGACATCAGGTTATGTCCTGCTAATGGCCCCACCCATGATCGGGAGTTCCATGGCTTGTTCAGTTTGGATGTCCACTTCCACGACAACTGGATTTCCCCTGATAAAGGTAGCTCTAGGAGCTCTAGCCAACCATGCCACGGTGAACCTTTCCATTTGTAGAACTAAACATGTGAGAATTCATAGATGTTAGCCATCATGTCCCAATGAACGCTAGTAACATATTCCGTTAAGAATACTTGTAGAGATCAAACATTTTGTTTTGCTCATCGGTTATGTCCATCAGGACCCTGAGGCATGGCCCTCTGTATAACGTTTGGATTTCTGAATACTCTTGGATAACCACGATCGTTGTTTCGGCCATGATGGTCATGACAATCAGCGTTGTCGCGAGTGTAGATCCCAATGTTCCCATAGCAACATCTACCATTGTGTGAGATTATGTATTTCATATGAGGTCCCCCTTCACGGTTCAAATGTTATTTGAGAAGTCATAAATGACCTAGATTAATTCTATGGGGGAGTTTCTTAGGTCTTACCTCAAAATAATTTTCAAACTCTTCTAGATCTTTGTCTGAGTTTCTAACCTCACCCTCCTCCATAGGGCTCCCTCCATCTGCGTCCTCCCCCCAGGAGGACTCATCTGATTCTTCTGATAGGGGGTATCACTCTATAAATTTGGTTTTATACAATTGCAGATGGGTCGTTCAATCCAAAATAACCTTCACTTGATCTGCAATTCGATGTGGATCACCCTGAGAGTGCAAAAAGTCCTCTATCTCGGCAACGTACTGCTCCCTCTCCGCCTGGGATAAATCAAATCCAACCATTAAAGGATCAATCCCCAACAGATCCATATCATGATGATTTAGATGGTTCTGTACATGTGAAGGGTTGAGGAATTTTCTATTGACATCCCAGATGTCCCAATCCTCTTGGAAGAAAACATTCTCATGCATGTCTATATGGTGTAGTCACATCCCCATAACATTTGTGGATATCCTACGGAATCCCCAAGGCAGCCTCCCCTTTGGATAACATTACTCTTCTAGGATCATCGGGTCCACCACTACCACATACCTATCTATTGGTGTGGGTGTAATTGTCACAATATCCCTACCACCATGAGATTTTCCCACCACCTTTTGTCCCCTACCTCGAGGATGGGGAGGCACCCCATCACTATAACAGATGATCTTTTCCTTCAGAATTTCACCTGGTTCGGATGCCTCCAAACTCTTGGCGTATTCCTTCACCAGCCCACAAATAGATGTGGGAAGAGATAGCTTATTCCGCATCTTCCCATCCTCCTATGTGAACATGATCCACATTTTCCTCATCACACATGGATAACCCTTGTGGCTCACTACAATACTAACCTAAGTGTGAGCCTTTACATACACAAGAACTACCTCGTGAAATAGTCTGGGGTGTATGGCTCATAGGGATCTCATGCTTGACCCACACCACCAAGACTCCACCTCGAAAGTCAAGAGGTAGGGCTGATTCTCCTCCATTCAATTGTCTTCATTTCTGAACATTCCTTTTTGAAGTGGGAATGGGTGGAAGTTGAACTCGTCCACTTCCAAACCTAGTTCTACACCAGTGGTAGGATCTGCTTGGTCGGGAAACTCCCCACTGCATTCAGAATGGATAGTCAGAAGTCTGCCCCCGGAGTAGAAATAGGGTTCAGTTTTTCATACACACCCATAACAACCACCACAATCCACCCATATAGAAGACGGAATGACCCACATACCATTAGTGGATTTATCCCTTTTTTGACATTCAACAGCACCTTATACAGCTTGGAGATCATCAGGATCCCTAGATTATCATGTTCCTCTATCACCAATGTAGACGACATGATGAATTTGCTCGGTCACACACCCATGTTTGTTTCCCTTACCGGAAGAATCCAGCCAAAAATAAGTGTCTAGATGAATGCATCCAAAATACGCACTAGTTTTTTATCAGTACTGATACAGAATCCTCATTATTTATACAAGATCTCCTCCATGAGTAACCAATATGAGTGATACTAATAAGACTGAACCCCATTCGGGTAGGTCCGAGGCCTCACATGAAACTTTCAATTTTTAGGGCAATTCAGGAACTAGTTTAAGCACCGCTTAAAGTGGACATCCCTCACTGACTGCTTGTACTCCCCTAGAACTAGGTCCATCAAGGAAATTTCTAGAGGTGACATCTACTCTGGGTCTTCCCATGTATTCACTGTGGGGATGAACTCGTCGTATATATCCTCTAGTATCAGAGCCCCATAGATTTGGTGAAATTATCAGAGGCAGGTACCATCCTCCCCATGGTGAAGTTGGAAGGCATTGGTCCTTAACAACCACCTACATAGAAACTCCAACATCAGTTACTTCGGTAGGTAGATGTGAAATTGGGAACCCCAGACTACCTCATATAGGTCCACTGATCTCAGCTCCTCCCAGAAATCCTCACACGAGGCACTTACCCTGTTGGCCAATTCCCAGTCATCCATGAAATTTTTTCATTGCGCTGGCCCCACTCATCAGGACACCGCTTCTCTGGGTTTCCCAAGGCCACCTTCATAATGGTGTGGTACCGCAGAGGATATACCTTGGGTTTCAACCCATTCCCATCGACATTGTTAACATGGTTGTATAAGAAATTTGTGTTGATGAGTGTGAAATCCTTCAAAGAGTGGCCATCAGCCACCCCGAACCACTGGCGCCGGAACGACGTACTCCTGAACCTTTAAGCTAGCTCATCCATACTCATTTAAGGAATGAATACATCATCCCTCCTACCATATCCATATATAGGAAACCTAATTAATAAGGGGTAGTTCTTATGACTCACTGACAATAGCTGTAACATGGAATCATGGTCTGAATTGCTTCCCAATGCCCAGGTTATTCTCCATTTCTTCCCTCCAGGCAGTATCTGCATAGAACCCCTAGAAACTTCATGATGAGCCACTCAGTTTTAAAGGTATAGTTTTGTAATTTTTTTCCTAGATTTCAGAGCTCGTTCAAGAATCTTGATCATGAAACTCAATCATAGAGACAGGTCGTACAGCCCTGCCAAAGGCTTCACGGACAGAAGTCACGGAGCCCACACTCGCAAGTGCCCTGAAGAGAACCAAAGAGTAATCCATTCCGAGGAGGGGATGACAGTTGACTCCATATTTTCGATGATCTTTACACAATTTGGAACCGATCGTGGAGTGCCTTGTGGATTATAATTGAGATTTCCTAGCTTCTCATCGCCCCTCGCATATAAATATTGTGCTCTCCTCATGCCCAAAGGACGGATACCAAAACCTTTTTCCTTCTCATCTCTAAAATTAATAATCACCTTATTCTATACGAAACCATGAAAAAAATTATATCTTCAAGATACATCAGCATTACGAAGTGCCTTCCCCTTAGTTCAGATACAACCCCTCTTCTTGTAGGGATTCCCTTCAAGAATCCCATTGTCCATTGAGAAGGAAAGAGATCCTCAAGGGGACTTTGGTCTTCTCCATGCACAAATGCTTCGTGAAGTACCCTCCATATATAGTTGATCCATTTGATATGTAAGGATATCCCAGTGCCATGCTTTGCCAGGTACCCTTTCTTCGTGAAGTCCTACTCTGCAAATGCCATTCCACTTCACGAAGACCCCTTCATACGCACCTATACACTATTCATAGTCTAGGCTATTCCATATCATTAAGCATACCCCTTATCATAGTTCCTCCACTTCATGGAGCACCATAGGTTTTCAAGGTCCCATTATATGAGCACATTTTCATTTCAAACACTTCTCTCATATAACCCCTATTGGTTTGTACGATGTGATTTCAATGTCCATTGGGTGGTGCTTTACATCGTGTTTCTTAGCCTCATGAATCTTATCATAGGAATAATAATGGAAATTTTTCTTCTCATAACCATGATAATGTGGGCCCCTCAGGGGATCACTCTAAAAAACCCCTTGTCCATATTATTACTGATTCTTTCCCATCCCCATGGGTGGGTGGGTATCAGTTATGTATGTCTTAATGGTGCATAGTTAACCCACCTCATCTGAGTTGCAGGATGTTAAACTTCCAATCAACGTCATTTTTTGCACATAATGTTAAATGGTGGCCTCAACATGTGTACTATATATGGGGAACCCCACCTCGGACATTATTCATGCCCACTAATCTCCACAGGAGTGAGATATTTATCACATGGAATGAGATTCTGTTTTCTGGAGTGATGTATGTCAATGGGGATGGGAAACCATCTTGGAATAAGCCCATATCCTTTCATGTAGATGGTATCATCCGTGATCCTCCTCTATTCCTCTGTGCCAATGACTTGCAAAGATATGGGAATATGGAAATTCATTACCTCATCACTCTCCCTCTAGGATTTTTTCCCATCAGGCCTCTGTCATAGAGTAGGTCACAATCTCCATCTTCTTGGGCTACTAACCATGCATAAGCCCATATTTCCAATTTGGCCCACTAACCATTTGCAATCCTCACTCCAGTTCTCGAGGACTCACCTTTCGTGACGTGATCATTAGGTCTTTCCAACATCTTGTTTCTCACACTGAGCATGACTAATGCGGGGTTAGAGTTA
Organism: Viscum album; assembly: GCA_963277665.1. NCBI lineage: Eukaryota > Viridiplantae > Streptophyta > Magnoliopsida > Santalales > Viscaceae > Viscum > Viscum album. Next base: position 2,051,516,086 of record OY728157.1, on the reverse strand, counting down.
GCATTGACTATGACATCCTAACCTAGGATGCCTATGTGTGTAAGTCCAAAATTCGTTCTAAACATTGTAGAATTTGATCCTTTCCTCCTAGGTGATGTACATAGGAAGCCTCCCTGATTTTCAATACCATGACCTACTTGTCTTAACCCCTTCAGGTCAGTTCAACTTTGTGTCTCATGATGTTAAACTGTATCAGTCATTCCAAACTACATGGACTTTGATCATTGTCTCCTAGGCATGGTACGTATGAATCCTCCTTGAGGGTCAAGCCCAACACCTACTCATCCAGACAACTTCATGTTAGTTAACCTTTTTCCTGCATAACGTTAAACAGAATCCCTCATACCAAACTACAAGGACTGTGATACATGTATCCTAGACAAGGTACGTTGGAAGACTTCTTGAGGTTCAAGACCAACAACTACCAGTCCCGACCCCTTCACGTTAGTTCAAATTCGTCCCGTAGGGTGTTAAACTATATCCATCATTCCAAACTACATGGACATTGATCCTTGCCTCCTTGGAATGGTACGTTGGAAACCTCCTAGAGTTTTAAGACCAACACCTAGTTGTCCCGAACCCTTAACTTTGGTTCACCATCATCCTGAATGATGTCAAACTATATCCCTCGTTCCAAAATATGTAGGCTTTTATCATTTCTTCCTAGGTTAGGTACGTAGGAAGACTCGCTGATAATTAAACCCAACTCTTACTGGTCTCGTCCCCTTCACATTGGTTCACCTTTATCCCGGATGACCTTAAATTGTATCCCTCATCCCGAACTACATGGACTTTGATCCTTGTATTCTAGGAAAGGTACGTAGGAAGACTCACTAAGGATCAAGGAAAACACCCATCAGTCTCGACCACTCCACATCGGTCATCCATCATCATGAACGACATTAATCTATATGCCATTTTTCACCCTGAAAGATGCTAAAAGGTACCTATTCAAACAATGTGGCCTTTGATCCTTGTCCCCTGGGAATGGTATGTATGAAGACTCCATGAGGTCCAATCCCAATATATGGTAAGATGTCAGGATTTCCAACCAATTTTAGGCCATTAGATCCCCAACCTGTAGTAAGCGGTTGGAACCCCAGTCAGTGGTAAGACATTGTCAACCCAAACAAGTAGTAATCCATTGGAACCCCCATCAACGGTAGGGTATTTACAACCCCAACCAGTACTAAGCTATTGTAATCACCTTATTTGGGACCCAAATCTCTAGTCCATGCCCCCAGGAGTCGGACCAATCTGGGATTATAACCACGTGTAAGCCCCAGTATATCGTTGGGTCGTTGTCCTATATGTACACCTCTATTATATACCACAATACCGAACTACGTGAACATTTATTTCCTACCACAGGGATACATAACAATCCTCAATGAGGTTCAAGAATATCATTCATGTACCATTGTGGTCTCTCTCTTGAGCCTATGTGTTTTAGGAAGTTCATTCCCCATCCTGGGGGATCCACATCCTTTGGGTACCATCCATGCATCCACTCTCATGGGTCGCCTCCTCAGGTGTCCCATTGCCCCACCAAACTACATGGACTTTTATTCCCTTTCATATTGATACATAAGAAGTCTATTCAAAGATCAATCCAAATATCCCCATTAAACTCATGTTGATTACAACTCTTTCTCCATCCAATCTCAACTATCCATATCCATCCATATTCATACCCATGCTGCCAAATCCTAGTGAGATCATGATACTCACAATATCACTGCTCCTAGTAGAGATTGGGTAACCGAACACACATTAGACCCAACATCAGTCTTACCTCCTTGGGTTTCCCCCATATGATCTACTATTATTAGTGTTATGATCAGTCCAATATATCTCCTCTTGATGTTAAACTTGTGGAATACACTGTGTTAAACCTGGAAATCTGAAGAAGAAAACCTCAATATCATGCTTATGGAATATAATTCCCCACACCTGACGTGGGATTCCCTGGGCTTATGTGCCCTCAAGAATCCCTATCATAAGAGGATGAAACCAAGATGCATCAGTGTTCCATCATACAGACATGCTGGTGATGTCCAACGTGACTACATCCTCGACCGAACATTGCTTCCCTGACTAGACCCCTTAGAATTTCTTGACAGAAGTGACAAAATTAACCAGTTTCCATGAAGACATGTCATTGGGAGGAGTCTTACAAACAATGTCTTAGTCATTAAGGGAGACTCTGACAAGTGAACAAGTTCTAAGGAGGAATCCATTGAAGGAGTAACTGACATCCCATCATCAAATTTCGATCAAGGATAAAACATCCATGAAAAATTTACAGATTCTTCCCTGCCTTTGGAAAGTGGGAATTAAGGGAACCAAACAGTTCATCCTCGGTAGACGGATGTGCGCCCCATGGAAAGCGTACAAAAAATCCATAAATTATTCCATTCGAATGAAGGATTAGTAACTATTATTATATGAAAATTCAAACAATACCAAATGGTATTCCCATGAAACTCCAAAGTCCATGAAACACACTGAGAGCATATCCACCAAAATTTGATTTTACCGCTTTGTCTGACCATTCCTTTGAGGATTGTATATCATGCTCATTTTGATATGTGATCCCAATTATCATTGAAGGACTTCCCAAAATGGAGAGGTAAATCTGGGGTCTATTTAAGAAATGATCTCTAGTGGAACAACATCATGTTTGACCAAATCATGAACATACAACTAGCCTTGCTCATCCATTTAGTTGTATCTCTGATCAGAATAAATTGGGTTGATGTGGTAAAATGGCCAATCACTACCCAACTGGTGGACATACCTAGAGGTGTAAAATGATATCCAATAATGATGTCCATGGTGACCACATCACACATTCAGTTAGGAATGGGTAATGGATGAAGCAAACCACACTATCTCTGACGCTCTACATTCACCTACTGAAAAGTATGGCATTTGGATACAAGTCATTCATATCCTGCCTCATACCTGGCCACCAGAACTAGTGAAGAACATCATAAAACATCTTGGTAGTACTAGGATGCATGGACCACTGATATTGGTGGCTATCATGCATCACCACTGTCCTCATAGATATAAAAACCATTTTGCAGACCTTGAAGCAAAAGATACACTTTGGAGACAAAGTCCACGGAGAAGAAATCTTCCCACCAGAAGAAACTGCATATCCCGCTGACAAAGCTCATCACCGGGTAGCTCCGACATAATTATTTCAAGATGTTTATGATTCAAATAAATATTGGATTAGAATATACCTCCACTGTTCTCCTTGGTGTCCAAGTGCATCTGTGCAAAGAGCCTCATCAATGTCCGATCACTATAGGAATTCCTCAAATCCTACACTTGTAACTTCCTGCTCAAGGCATCATCCACCACATTAGCCTTGGCTGGTGTATAGACAATATCAATGTTAAACCCCTACAGATACTCAATCCAATGGTGGTGTCTTAGATTAAGATATTTTTATTGAGAATATGTAATCTAGACTCTTATGGTCTGAGTATACCACAGATTTCTCCCCAAAGAGATAGGGACTTCATGTCATTAGGGCATGCATCCCTACTACCAACTCCAAGACATGAGTTGAATAATTATTCTCAAGCGGTCAGAGTTAGAGTGAACTGTAATCCACTACATGATCATCCTCTATGATTACACACCCGAGGCTCGTACGTAAGGCATCACAATAAACCACATATCCCTTATGGGACTCTATAAATATCAACACATGTGAAATATCATCCACCCATTCAACTCCTCAATGGATTACTGGTACTCTGGGTTCTACTCAAACTTCACCCCTTTATGGGTGAGTCCAATCCGTGAGGATGAATCCATTGATAAATCCCAAAAAAATTCCTTTAATAGCCTACCAGGCCAAGAAGACTCCTAAAAGAAAACACATTACTTGGATGTTCCCATAAAATAAATGCGCTAATCTTTTTAGGATCCACTGAAACCCATTTTTTCTAAAACAAAATGCCCTAGAAACGTCACTTCCTTGATCCAAAAAAGTGCACTTTTAAATCATGGCATGTAGTTTGTGATCCTGTAATGTGCCCATTACAATCCATAGTTGATTCTGATGTTCCTAATCAGATTCATAATAATCTAAGATTTCATCCACAAATACCACAACAAAGGATTTGAGATACAGGTGGAACACCGTATTTATATGTTCTATAAAAACCATTGGAGAAATTTTCAATCTGAATGGCATGACTACATACTCAAAGTTTCTACAACTCCTTTTTAAATCCTTCATTGGAATGTCTGCATCTCTCACCCTATGTTGATGGTAACCCAAACACAAATCTATTTTGGAGATCCATTTCCCCTTTCATCTAGTCGAAGAAGTCGTCAATCTAGAGAAAAAGGTATTTATTTTTTATGGTTACCTTATTTAATTTCTGGTAATAAATGTATAAACAAAGGGTTCCATCATCTTTCTCCATGAATAAGATCATGCCAGCCCAAGGAGAGATTCTCGGGTGAATGAACCCTTTTGATTATAAATTTTCTAGTTGTATCTTTAATTCCATAAACTCAGTGTGGGCCATGAGATATGATGGAAGAGATATAGGTTGTGTTCCCAGCGCCAACACAATCAGAATATCCAAATCCCTATATGTGGGTAATCATGGAAATCATCTGGAAATACCTTTTGAGACTCATACACTAAAGGAGGTAGTCCACCCTGAGGAGGGCCACCATTTTCTTATTGAAAAAGAAATGATAACTTGTATGAAATATTTACCAACTCTTGAAGTAGAGGTCCCACCCGACCTGACTAAGCATACCATTCCCAAAGACATACTTGAGGACTCCCGTCAGGTGCCATAAAACAAACTCATCACCAATAACAATCAATATGTTCCAAGAAGTGCAATATCCAGTCCATTCCAATGAACACATCAAACCATTCCATATCCATGTACAAAAAATCCCACTACATCTCAAATCATGACATGAAAAGACAAAAATATGGGAACATATGCCCTTACTCCCAATTTTTCCCCAACTATGCTACCAACTCCCTAGAAAAAGATAACAGTTTGGTTGGTTGGTTCAAAAGATTCATAGGATGGAACGATATAAAATAAAACTAAAGCACAAGAATCAAATAATACTACATATAAAGAAGTTGAAATCAAAATGGTATCTTGAACAGTCAATGTTCATATATTATATCCCACTGCTGAATAATATACTTCATACAGATGTCTAGTACCGACCTGGGAATGACCACTCGCACGTGGATCTACCCTGATCTGGATCTACCCAGAAGATGTTCTGGTTCAGTTTTTATGAACATCAATGCAGGATCCTGTTACCCTGAATGGTTCTGACTGAACTGACACTCCCCCCAAATCCCCAGATCCAATCCCACTCTGGTAAGGGTGTATCACCCAACAAATGTGAAGTGTGTGTCCCATAAATCAACATCAATTACAAGTCCGGGGTGCGTAATGACATGTAGGCCAGGTGTTTCATGTCATACCACACTAATTGCAAACCACATACCCTACACTAGTGGCCCCATATGAAGTCTTCTTAGGAGGGTAGCTTGAGATGCCACCACTCTTCTTCCCTTTCTCACCACATTTCCTCTTTTTCTCAAATTAACTACCACTCCCAACCCATGATATAGCTCTAAAGGAACCAGATATACCCTTGTGGTCAATCTACACTATAAAATTTCATTCAAACACCTCAGTATATGTCTATAGATTAACAGAAATTCATGAGAGTTGATCTCTGGTTCCAAACCCTTTTCAATCCTTTAAACATTAGTTTGTTTGTTAGAGATGATTTAAAGTGCATACCAGACTATCTCAGCAAAGCTGTTGGAAAACTCCACCATTGATTGTTCCCCCTGAATAGGTTCCCTAAACTCCCGAGATGGGCATACACCAAGAATTCAGGGTATTATTGGTTGTTGATGACTAGCTTGATGTCCTTCCAACACATTTTCTCATGTTTTTCCACATGGAACACTTAGTCCCACCATATTCGACTGGAACATCTTGCCAGAACGAAGAACATTTCACTCTAACCTCTTCAGGAGTATCCAGGAATTAAAATATGCACTCTATATTCTCATGAATTTCTTCCTCATCATGAGGCATTATTCCTCGTCTGAATAAATGGTGTCTGTTACTAAGAAATTAATGGGATTTTTCTATTTTGGACCAGATCTCACTTCTCTAACTGGACCAAGGGCAGGCATGGGAGTCACCCCTTGTCGTATATCTTGCATATCCCAGACTATAAATTCCACCAACGTCTAATTAAGCATTGAGGGAGAACTCTCTCCGGATTCCTCTCGTGGGTGCGTGTTTTCTCTACGGGGAGGAATGATTTAGTAAGAAGCAACAGTCAAAAAAATAACATCATTAATACATCATTTCTATAGAAAAATAAAATTTCATCAAGGTAAATAATCATCAGTAAACCAAACATGCATAATCAAAATCATGTCGAAACCACTTCCTCCCTGCCCAATGTCCTTGGAAAGTCTGCAGCCTGCATGACCCACATGGAGGAGAAGTCAAACAAGCATCTCGACCCCATATGGAGACTCGAGTTCTATCTTGAGGTGTACTAACCAAGCACCCTAATTGCAACCAAAATTTGGTGCTCAGACAGTCCTAGAACCTATTTAAAAAGACTCATCCAAAATAAAAAAATGCAAAGATAAAAACCTGCTCTAATACCATTTTTTCATGAACCAAATAAGGTCACCAACCTACTGACAAACAACCTGGTACGCTGCAAGGCCCAAAGGGCATTCCCGATCCACACGGGTTGGCACAAGTTCCGTAGATTCAAAAATCATACCTGGGATAAATTAAACTGAATAAATAAATATAAACAAACATCAAAATAAACCAAACCCAAATTATATGTCGCAACAAAATAATCCCTTAACAAATATTTTTTTTGAGCTACATGTTTAAAACCATGACCCAAAAAACTAAAAATATAGTGGCCATAACCCAACTCAAAAAACCACCCCATAGCTAGAGGACACCACCCTCATGCCATCTCAACAATATCGCTCCAAGAAGTCAGTTAACAACCAAATCCACCACTCCAAAAAGCCTTGACTTTTACTGCATCAGTGATAACCAAAACTACTTACACATAAGGTTGTACGTGGGGTTTGATCTAAAACCTAATATGATTCCACCAAGAAAAGATTACACATGTAAAAATTAATTGACAAAAAATGTTTAAAATTAACAATGGAAAATAAATAAATGATTTAAAACATTTAATTAAAATTGTTTAAATAATGACAACTGAAAAAGGAATGCTGTTTAAAAATAAAAACAAATTTTTACATTGATAACACCACAAAAGTCACACCATATGATGATGTAGAGTGTAATGTATCCATGATAATCGAATGTGGGAGAATCCCTATAGGTATAAGCAAGAACTGAAACCCTATAATGTCACATCTCAGTGAACAAGGGTATGGGAACCACAACAACATATGTTCCAATGCATGAGACACTAGTAGTGAACAAACCCATAACCTAGTGGTCTCCAATCATCAACATATGTTTATTTAGTATTTTAATTGTCAAACCAGCTAAGGGAAATATGGATAATGCCGCTTCTGTATCACTAGAACAATAGATCTAGTCCAGCCAGTTATTACCTGATCTTCACATTAGTGCTCAAACAACATTCACATGTCACAAAACACCACATTCACTTTCCAATTTCATAAAAACATAAACATACTAACACAATATAGTTTGAAAACATAACTCAGGTCTTTCATATAATTTAATAAATCATTAAGAAAATTTTATATAATAGTTCAAAATAATGTCACAAGGCCAATTTAATTAAAGACAACCAATGAGACCCTACCAATACCCAACACCACTCATGCACAAACAAATTTTATTTTTAAATAACACGCACATTAAAATATTTCAGAACACATTCTATATCACTTTTTCTGTTAGATAATCCCACTGTGTAGTTAAAAAGTCGATTCCCATGGTTATGAAAACCCCCCAAAAAGTTATTAAGAAATTTCAAAATATTCCATGGGACTTTAACCACAAAAGGCTCACTCAAACCTTCATTTATGAAAAAAAAATCATACAAACGCAACACAAAAACATAAAACCTGCCCCTTGTACACTATAGAAAATCATCTACATAGCTTATAAAATTTGAATAAACAACTATGAAATGGTTTTCACAGAAACATTTCATACACAATTCATAAAAATGAATCTATCAAGACAAATGCACATAATTCAAAAATAGAACCAAACTCATAGCGTGGAAAATAATTAATATGTATGCTAAATTATGTTAACAAACAAATTAATTCATAAATTAACACTTATATGTGGAATACCCTCTCAATTCACAGCTCAATAGCTCTAACCATGGAATCAAAATGTCATCCAACTATCTTCCATTAATCTAGGTCCCTAACTCATGACAAGAATCAAAATTAATTAATTTTATGATCTATAAGAAATTAATAGAATTAATTTAATTTAATTCAATTATGTATAATTTCATAAAATCTCATTGGGTAACATTTTCAGGCAAAAAACATAGGAAATAGTGTGTGGTCTACTCCAGAAATGTACCCAACCTTAAGACACGTAAAATCGATAATTTAATTATGAAATTAAATAGTTAATTTAATCCATCTTCTCCAAACATGCTATTAAAATTCATTTCATAATTTACATCAATAGAAATGACACGTGAAAACATATAAATACCATCTCAGGTCATTCTATTAAAAATTCAGGTGAAATCCCCATCATTATTGGACAATTAAAATATAAATCAGTGGATTAGAACAAAAACCCTTAACTAGAAAAACAACTTCAGGAGAAAAATCAAGGGTAATCAAGAAAGAGGGCCCAAAAGGGAGTAATATCACATAAAATTTGCTTGAATTTCACCCATAATCACTTAAAATAATGAGGAATAAAATAGGGAAGGGGATTTTGGTGATTTGGGAATCACATGAGAGGGTAGAGGAGAATTCGAGTTGGGGTTTAAATGTTAATAGGGGTGGAATTTTAATTTTTTAATTGTTATTGAGTAGTAGGGTTTTCCAAAAAATATTTCCAAGTCAAACACCATTTTCTTAGATGGAACTGTCATAATCCATCCACCTCATATGGTGGATCCACATTGTATTCCAAACTATGATTCTACCATGTAGATGACATAATAAACATATTATATGGTTTCTCTTATACTAGGTGGTGATCACAAAACTCACCCCTAAAGGAACAAATATACATGGTATTCTCTAAAATATTGTGGATTTACCCTAAACCAGGCCCTATTTATTCCCTCAAATATTAAACTATAAAAAATATACTAGAGAAAGCCCTATATTAGGATAACCACATTCTTTACCCCTAGCCTTGTCACCCAAATTGTGAACCATATGGAGAATCCTATAAAACTCCCAAAACAAATCTTGAATCACTTGAGATTAATTGGATCACCCACGTAACATATTTAGAGTAAAAATGTAAAGTCCCAGATCCGGGTTCCACTCAACGGGTGCCACAAAACAGGTTGGTCACAAGACCTGAAGAGCATTTCTGAAAATGCCAGAGGATGCCGTCTAATAGCGGGGGACTATGTTTTATAGAGGGGAAATTATTCCCTCATTTGTCAAAGTGTAGCGTAGTAGAAATAGATATGAACATACAAAAGAAGAAGCAGTAAACAATACCACTACTAAACTGAATGCAGTAATGAAGTATGGAAAAGACCAACTACCATATAAAATGATGCTATATAGCCCTAACACTATGAAAGCATTCGAAACAGGATAAAATGCAATGTAAAACAATACAATACAAGGGAAAAATACAGCAAAGAAAAATAAACTAGCGCATCAGAAACTCAAAAATATCGCAAGCTGAGGTTTGGTCCCATGCATTCCTACACCTCTATAACGATAAAGTACCTGTATGGGGACACATTACCTTATCTACACCTGCAACAATATAATATATTTGGGCTGAAGAGATGACCCAAACTGGGTGTGAGAAATAAATCCTAGTAGGCAACCACCAATGGCACATACCCAACTATTGGTGAGTTTGTGCAACAACAGTTTTCAATATTTTAAATCTAGTAAAATATGAAGTAATTAAAAGAAACTAATCCTACGAGTTCCATTTCCATTTAATTATTATTTAAAAATTCATTAAAATCGTTCCATAAGCTTCCAAGACACAGCCTCAGTCGACAATATCGTATACAGTGCCGTCGAAAACACCACAACAAGCTATCTAATAAGTACAAGGTAATACAATTCCAATACTGTGCTTTAGATTGACAGGCATAACATTTGAAATCACCACATTTAATATATGATGTAAACATAGTCCTTAGACATGAAAAAACTTAACCTTAGATAATCAGAATCGAAACCCGTCGGTGACTTCCCATAGGCATAATGAATATTTCACGCAGGCGTATGAGGTGTCTCCCACAGGAGCAAAAGCTACTACCCATAGGCATGAGAAAAGATTCTAACAGGATAAATGAAACACTGCCCTCAGGCTAAGAAAGTAACCGGGATGATCCCAACATATAATCAAGCAATTTATAGACAATTCCTCTTATGTAAATTAAATCATGCTAAATTCACGGTATACCCTCGTGTTGCCTGGCCAGACGACTAAACAGGGGAACTCACTGACATGGTGGCCCTGGATCCAAATAATGATCCCAAATAGTAGTTGTACATATTCATTAAATTACCTATGTAATTCTTGGTATTTATTTAATCCAGGCCATAGCCATACGACACCCCAATCATGGTCACATAGCACAATTATACTCAAAAGCAACATGACAGTTGGAATTAACCTCAGACAACCTACCTTAATCTTTGATGATCAATACACGCAAACAATGCCACTTGAAACGGCCACAAACGTCGTAGATGTAGAATAAAGTATTTCTCGTTCAAAACATAAATAAAATCCTATAGAGGAATAATTGGCAGGAATGACTCATGGAGAAGGAATAACTCACCCGCGCGGTTCCAACATGATCGATGGTGGATGAATCTGAACCCCTGTGTGTGGTCGGGAGCTCCTCAAACCTCTGGCCACTCCTCCTGAGTTCCAAACATGTCCAATGCCTCCTTTACCGAATGAGGAGGCTAATGCCCATTTTATGTAAAAAAACTACATGGTGTGTAATCTCAAGTACACGTCTTGTAATTTTCATCATTTAACTGTTCCTCTGGTGGCTACTTTTCACCGCCACACTGTTCATCTTTTGACATCCGTACACGACATTTATTTCTGAATACACGGTGTGTATTGTCATTCTTATTATGGCTACATCCACCACCTTACTATTCACATGTCGATTGATTACACGATGTGAAAATACCTAGTACACGACGTGTAGTCAGTTTGTACACCCGTCATCGCAGACATGCCTACATGCCCTGTCTACTCATCCCACATGGCCAAAGTACAAGGCGTGTGGAAAATTACATGGTGTGTACCCACAACGTTTGGTATTTGACCCCATTTTCCTCATTTTCTAAAAAATAATCAAGGGAAAAAAGTAAAAGAAGAATATTGTACCTCAAGAATAATAGATGGGTTTCTAAAAACTTCCCCCCTTAAAAAAGTTCATCCCTGAATTTACCTTCCAATGGTGGTGGAGAAAAAGCTCAGAACAACTCTTTCCACTGAGCAAGTACGTCAGTCTCCCGCTCCCAGGTTTCATCATGCACTCGGCCATGCTTCCATATCATTTGTACAAGAGGAACTGACCGACCTCGAAGAACATTCGGGCTCCTCTCAACAATACTAATTGGATGTTCCTCAAAGGATTCATCACCCTGAAGCTTATCCTCGTCGGGATGAAAGACGTTAGATGGGTCTGAGTGATAACGTTGCAACTAAGATACATGGAAGACGTCGTCACTGGCCTGATGCCTCTATGGTAACTGCAACTAGTAGGCAACTAGACCGACTCTCTCTAGAATCTCAAATGGCCCCACATACCATAGTGAAAGTTTAACCTATCACCTGATCTTCTTGTTTCCCATCCTCGTAGAAGAATGCAAGAAAACTTGATCCCCAACCACGAACTCCAATGGTCATCTCTAGTGACTAGCATAAGATTTCTGACAAGACTGTGTGGTAGCCATATGCTTCTGTATTATCTAGACCTACTCTGTAGTCTCCTGCATGAGACGTGGTCCCAGTAAAGCTGCCTCACCTACCTCCAACCAGCACAAGGGTGATTAGAATGGACTACCATATAAAGCCTCATAATGTGTCTTCTCAATAGTTTCCTGAAAACTATTATTATAGGAAAACTCGACTAGGGGTATGTGCTTCTCCCATGATCCCCCAATGTCAAGGATGCATGCACGCAACATGTCATCATGAACCTGTATCGTATGCTCTTACTGGCCATTGATCTAAGGGTGGTAAGCTGTGCTCAGAAGCAACTGTGTACCCAGTTACCCTTGAAAAATCTTCCTAAAACAAGATGTAAAACAGACATCCCTATCTACAACTATAGAATAAGGGACCCCATGAAGGCGTTCTACCTCTCAGATACACAAATTTTTGTTCTCGTCAACACCGAAGGTCTCAATGATCGAAAAAAGTGATCTACATTCGTATATCTATTCACAACAACCCGTGAGGCATAACTGCCTCGAGGTGAACTCGGCAATCCTGTCATGAAGTCCATCGTGACATCATCCCATTTCAACTCTAGAAAGGGTAACTATTGTAACAGTGCATCTAGCCTCTGTTTCTCCACCTTCACCTGCTAACAAGTAGAAAATCTCGCAACAAAAATAGCTACCTCCCGATAATACCCAGCCACCAATAATAACTTCTCATGTCACGACACATTTTGGTAACTCCTGGATCAACTGCCCAAGCTGAAGCAAGAAAATCGGGCATCAGCTCCTCGTGTATATCCCCTAGAACCCACACTCATCCATGGACACACAATACCTCATCATCGCCTATCATCCAACCGGGAGGAGGGTCCTCACATTCCACAGACTCCCGTAGAACTGAGCCATCAGAAATCTGATAGCTATCTCATCCTCACTCTATCCAGGAGGGTATAAGTCACCACAATGGAAGAAAGATAGGCTCTCGCCTGACTATCGTGGACCTCCAAATTCATATTAGAGAATAAAACCATGAGCTTTCACTCACCACTGGGCTCCTATATTTCCTGTATCTGAGTCCTCTTACTCAGTACATCAGCTACTACGTTAGCCTTGCCAGGTGTATAGGCATGCTCGATGTTGACGGAATGAAGGAACCTTCGCTGTCTCAAATTCAAGTCACATTGAGAGAAAATATATTTCAGAGATTTTTTGTCCGTCAATACCAAAAAATGCTATCCCAAGAGATAATGTCTCCAATAGTGTAACTCATGAACGACTGTAGCCAACTCGAGATCATGCGTCGGGTAATTCCTCTCATGTGGCCTCAACTGTCGAGACCCGTACGCAAATACTCGATCTCTGTTCATCAACACTGCTCCCAGCCCAATATCTGATGCATCACTGTAAACTATATAGCTCTTCTCTTGCTCTGGAAGTATCAACACTGGTTTTAATTTCAACCATCCCTTCAACTTATGAAAGGATTTCTTATAAGCTTATAACCAAATGAACTTCACACCCTTAATAGTCAAACCCTTCCACAACAATGCTAAGTGGGAGAAGTCCTGTATAAAGCGCTTGTAGTAACCATCCAGCCCCATGAAACGTCATATCTCAAACATGTTCCTGAGCTTCACTCAGGAAACTACTGCTCTCACTTTCTCTGGGTCTACTAAAACACCTGCCTCTGAGATTATATGACCTAGGAAGTGAATCTGATCCATCGAAAAGTGGCACTTTGAGAGCATATCATATAGATGATGATATCTCAGTGTACTCCAAAAGATCTTAATATGGGTAGCATCGCCATGTCTAGTATGAGATTACACCAATATATAATCCATGAAGACTACCAAAAAATAATCCAGATATGGGTGGAACACACGATTCATCAGAGCCGTGATAACTGCTAGGGCATTTGTGAGTCCAAACGGCATAACAAAGTACTTGTAAAGACCGTATCTACATCAAAAAACTATAAGTAGTATGTCTGATGGTCTAACATGTAACTGATGATATCTGGATCTCAAGTCAATCTTTAATAGCACTTGTTCTACTTGATGTTGATAAAAAAGATCATCAATCCGTGGAAAGGGATACCATTTCTTGACTGCCAATTGGTTCAGCATCTGATAATCCAAAAAAAAGTATGAGGGTATTGTCCGCCTTCTTTGCAAATAGGACAATAGAACCCAAGGAGAAGTACTAGTTTAGATTAAACACTTTTTATCCAACTCCTGTAACTACCTCTATATCTCCTGCAACTCTGGTGTATCCATCCTATAAGGAGGAATGGACACCGTTTCTGCCCCTGGAATATGTTCAAGAGGGAAATACACCTCTAACTCGGGAGGAAGACCTGAAAGGTCATCCAGGAAGATATCCCTGAAACGATTAACCACCAGAGGGAAATCCATCGTACAAGTTCCATGGTCATCCAGATCTAAACTCACAATTTGTGATGTCACTCCACCTCACCCACGATGCTCGGGTCCATCTTGGATTGCCTAGACATCCCATTCGCCCTTGTATAGAAACTTTCTTCCCTCTGGTGAAGTGAAACTCACCCTGCGACGATAGCATTCCATATAGGCTCAAAAGAGTACCAACCAGTCCATGCTAAGAATGACATCATAGATCGTCATCTCTAATACATATAGGTCCCATAGAACATGATAAACACCAATCACTAGTGGGAACTCCCTGCACTAATGCACACCAGTCGTTCTACTCCCCAACATATTGTCCAGCGTCATAATATTAGAAGAAGAAGAAACAAAGATCCCAAATATCTATATAACGGGCACAGATATTAAACTATGTGTAGCACATGTAACAAAATGTTCTAAAGATAATACAAAGGAAACTAGAATAGTACCTCTAAAAGTATAAGTTCTGAGGTCCTGCTCTTATTGGGTCTGTTGCACTGCATATGCCTGCCCAGTGTCGCGGTCCTGCGACACAGCCTGGCTACCCTATTCTGACCAGCCCTGCTGTTTCTGAGATTCTTTCGTCTGGCTACCACAACCACTACCACCACCTCGTTATGAATGTCTCGACGTATCCTAATTCTGTGACAGATAAGAAGCTTATATCCCTACCAATGCACGTGGAGTCTGCACTAAACCCCTAGGACTAGCCACTGGTAGAACCGCCCTGCAGAGACACTGTAGATGACCCATCCTGCAGAAAGCACGGCTCTCAACTAGGTCACATGGACACTGAGGTCTCTTCTTTCCCCTCTCTACTACACTGGTAGCTCATGAGATGACCAGCTGAGGATATAATCTGTCTTCTAATACCACCAATGAGAGAAATACATATTTCTCTTACTCTTGACGGTAGAAATAGTACTAGAAAATGTTGTTGAACCTCCCTGGTTCACACAACTAGATTCCTGAAGGTTCCGCTCAGTAATCAGTGCCTACTTCACAATAACATTCACTCTAGGAAATCTGAAAACATTCACCAGTTCTCAGATGTCATATCAAAGACCGTCCTCAAATCATCTAGCCCTCAGCATCACATCACCCACCAGAATAGGTGAAAAACATTGTAGCTCGGTGAAGCGGGCAGAATAGTCCATTTCCAACATAGTGCCCTACTGGAAATTGATGAACTCGCGAGCATGATCTGCCCTAAGCGTCTCCGAGTAGAAGAAGTCATAGAAGACTACCTGAAAATCTTCCCTCACTAGGTCTCTATGATGATACGTTTGAGTGGTGGAATCCCACCATCTCTTAGCGGAATCACACAACATGTATATATAATGCTTGATCCTCTGCCATAGAGGCATCTCCATATGCTCGAAAGTAGTCAGCATAGACCCTAGCCATGATTCTGCAGCCCGTCGTCCACCATCCCCTAAAAACATAGGCAGATGCTACTATTGAAATATATGATTCAGCTCCACAATAGATGTAGAAGCCGAATTTTCTCCCTGGAAGGTTTGCATAAAACACATAAAGCTTTCATGGAACTGTGCATCAGCGGCTGTGCCCGGTATAGCGGTCGGCGCCACATATGGCTCTGTTGGAGGATCCATTGGTAGCCCGTTGCCTACTATCTCTGGAGTATACTCTTTGCCACTCACCTGGTGAACAACATGAGGTTGTCTCAGTGGAATGAATCTACATGGTCAAATGCACGCCTTAGATAAAGGTCATCAAGGACTGAAAACAAGGAGTGTAAGAAGGGAACATGGGAAAGAAAACATTAAAGTTTAACAAATAAGACTACATGGCGTGTATAATAACTACACAGTATGTTCTCATAATCCTTTCACATGGGTGTGTACCTCTACCATAACTAGTCGTGTAACACCCCAAGAACACGGTGTGTTGTCAACACACACGACGTGTACTTGAATTTTCTCCCCAAGCCTAAGTCCTTCTACATGGCTTAGCCACATGGCTCTTCTTCAAACAAGACTACGCAACGTGTACAAAAACTACATGACATGTACTAGATTCGTTTCACTGACCTGTGTTGTCCGTTACAAGGCTGGGTACATGACTCATACTACACGGAATGTTCCAGATAGACACGACGTGTACGAAATAATGTCCAACTGCCGGTTTTTAAGGGACATAGCCGACTACTTGGTTGACACTGCACAGCATGTACACCACTCCATTTCTCCAGCCACATGGCTATGTCCACACGGTATCTCACCATTCAAAACTACACTGCATGTTCCACAGGTAATCAACGTGTTTAAGAAGCGGTAACACCGACCCATGTTTTTTAGTTACATGGATGAATTCATAGGTTACACTATGCGGCGTGTTTGGCCTTGACTCAGCGTGTATAAATGAATATTTCCTCAGTCCGTGTTGTTAGTTACACTGGAGGACACAGGGTCAACATGCACGACATGTACAATCGGTACACAATGTGTTCCCTCTAGAACTTCCCCTTATCGTGTGTCTTTTCCCACGACCTATGACACAATTAATGACCACACGGCGTGTACATATGGTACACGGCGTCTACATAAAATTTTTTCATTTCCTCCTGAAAAAAGGGTATATGACCTATATTCAAAACTAAATGGTGTGTATTCTATGTTTTTTCGGACATTAATCTTTAGAAACTACTACGGAGCCTAGAAAAACACTAAAACCAACACCTAAGTGCAAAATTATGGTCCGTGACGGCCCATACTCCCCGCGAATAAAAGTTTGGAATCTTAGACATGTTATAACAATGTAAACAGATCAATGATCCACCAAATTACAATTAATGAGGTAACATAATCATCAAAAACCAATGTTTGGAGTTTATTCTACAATACCTCACATAAAAATATTGTATCAAATAACTGGTATTTTATCAAGGCATCTATCAAACAATCATGTTTTTACTAGCACAACATCTATCACAACAACTTTCAATGTCTAATGCACATACATGGAATGGAAACTATGCATGGGATGTGATTCTAGCATGTTCTTAAATGATGCAGGAGATGGCATACCCTCATCTCATTGGGTTTCAAATAAAACCCAATATAAAAATATAAACATCACACAACAAGTGCGTCACCCAATGGTGAAAATCAAATCAATTGTAATAATCATAAATAGAAAATCACAAATTAATTCAAAGAAATCTAGTCTTTAGCTTTAAATGGGGTAGCTACTCCCAGGCAAAGTTATTACCAAACCCCTTAACAATCTATCTCTTTCCGTAGTCGCCAAATAATAAAAGAACTCAAATAAAAGAAAACCTCCCTTGATACCACTTTGTAACGTCTCAGATCTGGGTGCCACTCAATGGGTGTCCCGAACCAGGTTGGTCACATGACCACAAGTGCATTTACCCCAAGGCCAGAGGCTTCCTACTAGCAGCGAGGGACTAGTTCTAATAGTGGGGAAACTATGCCCTCAATTGTCAAATTGTATCGTAGCGGAAATTGATATAAACATACAAAAGTGGAACCAGTAAACAATACCAATGCAGAAATGAGAACAGTACTGAAGCAACGAAAAGACCATCAATCATATATAATGATTCAATATGTCCCTAACTCTAAGAAATTATCCAAAATAGGATAAACTGCAATCCGAAACAATAAAATACAAGGGACAAATACACCAATGTAAAATAAAACAGTGCAGCCGGAACACAGAAGCATCGCAAGCCTATGCTTGGTCACATGCTTTCCTAATCCTCTGTAATGATCAATTACCTGTATATGGAATCTTTCCCTTATCTACACCTCCCTTAATATAACTTGTCTGGGACCAAGACTTGACCCAAATAGGGAGTGAGAAACAAATCTTAGTAGGCAACCACCAAAATCCCGTGCCCAACTGTCAGTGAGTTTGTGCCAAAATAGTGTGCAGAAATGTAAATACAGTAAACTAAGAAGTACTCAAAAGAATATACTTCTTCTAGTTCCATTCCCATTTAATTATTATTTAACAATTCAATATAATCGAATCATAAGTATATGAGACCCAGCCTCAGTCAACAATGTCGTATATAGTGCCGCATCAAAAACCACAACAATCTATCTAACAAGTACATGGTAAAAAAATAACAATCCTATGCTTTATCTTGGAAGGCATAACATGTAAAATGACCACAGTGAATATACAAAGTAAACAGAGTCCTCAGAAAAGAAAAACCTTACCCACAGTTAATCAGAATCGAAACCCGCAGGGGACTACCAACATGCATAACGAATATTTCCCACGGGCATACGAGGTGTCTCCCACAGGCACAGAAGCTACTGCCCACATGCATGATAAAAGTTTCACATAGGCTAAACGAAACACTTCCCTTAGGATAAGAAAGTAATCAGGACTATCCCAACATATAAGCAAAAATTTTATATACAATTCCTCTCAAGGAAATTTAAGGAATGCTAAATTCACGGTATACCCTCGGGTAACCTGGCCAAACTGCTAAACATGGGAACGCACCCACGGGGTGGCCCTATATCCAAGTAATGATCCCAAACAGCAGTTGTACATATTCATTAAATTACCTACACAATTCTATGTATTTAATTAATCAACGCCTTTTCCATACGACACCCAAATCATGACCGCGTAGCACAATTGTATACAAAAACAACATGACAGTTGGAATTAACATCAGACCACCTACCTTGAACTCCACTTCTCAATATACGTGAACTGCACCTCTCGAAATGACCAAGAATGGCATAGATCTGGAATAAAATATTTCCCGTTCAAAAGTAAATAACTTCCTTGAGAGAAAAAATTGGAATAAGAGACTCATGAATAGGGAGGAACTCTACTGTGTGGTTCCAACATGATCGATGGAGGAAGAATCTGATTCCCAGTGTTCTGTTGGGAGCTCCTCCAAGCTCTAGCCTCTCCTCCAAAGCTCCCAATGCATCCAATGCCTCCTCTGCCGAATGATGAGGCCACTTACCATTTTAAGAGAAAAACACTACACGGTGTGTACTCTTAAGTACACAGTGTGTACTTTTCATCATTTTATTGTTCCTTTCGAGGCTAAATTTCACCGCCACACTGTTCATCTGTCGACATGAGTACACAGCGTGTATTTTTGAATACACAACATTTATTTTATCTTTTCTGGTGGCTACTTCCACTACCTTACTATTCACCTTCCGACTGGTTAAATGGCGTGTAAATACCTAGTACATGACGTGTAGTCAGTTTTTACACCCTTCATCGCTGAAAGGCCTACACACCCTGTGTTCTCATCCCACATGGCCAACGTATAAGCTGTGTGGAAAAGTATAGGGTGTGTACCCACAAAGTTTTGTACTTTCCCCTATTTTCCACAATTTCTCAAAAACACACACGAAAAAAATGAAACGAAGAATCCCTTACCTCAAGAATAAGAACTGGGTTCTTAGAAAAAACATATCCAAAAATATTATTTCAATATTTTCAAATCCACATATCCTTGATTTGTACCTTGGTTATCTAAATTAACTATCTAAAAACAAAAAATTCAAATTCAGTTGGAAAATTTTTTATTCAAAAAAGGAATTGGGTTTTAAAATAGTTTGAAGATGTGATCCACTATGTAAATATAATTTTACATGAGTGAAATTTTTCATAATTCACCCCTCATGTAATGATCTACCATTTAGATATCTATTCCTTGAATGTTTTATTCCATGATCTACCCCTCGGTTGTTTTATATTCTATAATGGAATGTGGTTACCAATCATCAATGTGTTATTTATTTATTTTAGTGCATTGTGATCAACCCCTAAGCCACTCAATCACATTTTAATGTATTCTATGACCTGTCATATAGGTTTTCATCCTTGACTATGGTGTGTTCTTATCCATTCCTCAATTATATTACTAATTTCAATGTACAAGTCAAGATACAACACCAATTTATTTCTTTCATCACCAATGGACAGACCGACATAATATTTCACTACAATATTGAATTATAAATTACCACTAGTTAATTAATTGACCGTATTTCTTATATTCCATATATGTTTTCAATATGAAATAATTATTATAATTATCTAAACCAAAAAAATATAGTATAAGCAGGTGACATTGTGTCTTGGTTAGCATATGATGACTAGACATGATTACTGGTATATGGTGTTCTTATGTTTATTTACATTATTTTTCATACACATGATATTTTATTACATATATTAGTGTTCTAGTTGATACTGTCATCTTATGGTTTATATACACACCCATAAAATTAAATACAGTTGATGTAAAGACCTGTTGTCTTATATGCAGGAATGATAATTGGTAATGCAGGTTATCATGATAGAATATATTGATGTGATTTGGAGATATGAATGAGGAGTGACTTGTGATTTTTTGTCTATCCTCCTATAATTTTTACTTTTATCATATCAAGTATATGATCAACTAATCTGGTGACCATTTTTTTGTGTACTATGTATGGAATTGTATACTATAATTAGTAATACTAAGATTGTTATTTTATTTTTATTGATTTTATTTTAATGAAATTATATATTATGTTTTAGTGTATATTTTTTTAGTTATATAATATTATTTCAATATTTAAACATTATTTGAGACTTCACACATACACTCTATGACACATTTCTGAGGGGAATTTTAATACTTTGTCTCTGTGACACAATAAAAATTATGAAAAAATATTATGATATATGGTTAGCCTGATGAGTTTTTGGTATGGTCTATAAAATTTTAAGATATTTTATCTCAACGGTTTACCGGTAGGGTTCTAGGTTTTTTTATATTCCTAAATCCAAAATAGTTTAGAAATAAAAAAAGGTGACATAAAAAATGCTAAACTACTTGGTAGTATTGGATTTTTAAGTCATGAGGTCAGTCTAAGGAGGATGAGGATAGAAGAATAATTTAATTCAAAAATTAAGAACATTAAATACTACATTTAATGTAAATTATAGCTACATTAATTATTATTTCATGAAAAATGAGTGGTGAATGATAAAACAACAAATCAACCATTATCAATCCATGTTCAAGTAGTATACTTAAGTAGGTTATTGTATTAATTCTCGTTGTCTTAAAAATTAAGTTAAGTAAATCCTTGACCTTTGTGTAAACTCACCCCCTCACCAACTAACCATTTTCTTATAGTGAGATATACCAAATAATTATTGAATAAGGTAACTAAAAACAATGTTTAAAAGTAGTTATCAATCCCATGAAATGTTCATTGATGAAATAGAGAAACTATTAATAACATAAAAACAACTCCCCCTCACTCAATAGAAAATGGACATCTATGAAGAATTAAATGTGACATATGAAAGAATTAAATAACTAAGATTACCCAACTCAAAGTAGATGTAATAAACCTAATGCACTACTTAAAATTATCATTCATGTCATTCATATATGAAATAAAAATCACCCTCTCATGCTATCCATGAGTGTTTGTGAATATAAAAAGAAAATCCTAGAGAAAAGAGAATATATAATGACAGCCTGGCCCTCTCTTAGAAGTACCAATTCTTCGAGTATTGTTCCTACCTTCTTATATAACATTATCAAGTGATGTTCCTCCAATTATTTACATGTATTGAGTAGGATTTTAGGATCCTTTATCCAGTCCTTAATTTATTTAATTTGAAAACCATACGAAATATGAATGATGTTGTGTGTGTGATATTACCACATTTCCCCAAAATAAAATCTCTAAAGATGTCATGATGAAAAAATAATAAAATTTCAATCCAAAAACTATATCATTGGTGTATGAAATATGAACATTTTTTTATTCCTATACTTCTACAAGCTTCACCACACTGAATACTTTCATTCTCCATGACATAGAAAAACCTGATTCCATGTTATATCCTATCAGAAAAAATTTTAATCACTACCATTGTATAATAGATCATTTCCTACAGATTATATCTTCATTCAATCACTTTTACATTCTAAATGAAATAATGGAAACCGAATTTCTGGATATATGGGTATTTTATACTCTAATATGACTTGTGTGACATGTTTTTTTCCCTACCGTATCGCCTCAATCATTCTGAAATATGCAAAACTTAGTTAATAATCTCAATATGGGATAGTGAGTTTTACTCAAACAATTTATAAACCCTTTCCTTTTAATTCCTTCATTTTATGAATATTTTAAACATTTGTTTTACATTTTTTTATTACCCTTACGCCATTATAGTCAACCTTCAGTAGATATCTAACACCTTCACTTCTATTATGTACCTATCCCCTAAGCTTTTCAAAACTATTTTTATCCAAAACATTTTCCAATACATTTAGAGTTTTTTTGATAATTTCAATCATCATAAAAACTAATTCATTCATTATCATCACCGTATAGACACCCAATATATATTTTTTTTGTCTTTTTGAGTTTATATTCCACTATGAAAAAATGTATTCAATGTAATAATTTATTTTTTACACTGCTTAAAAATTTATTTTAAATTCTAATTGTATATAATATAATTAATATAATGCATATGTTTTTATAATTAAATAATAGTCATCATTATTTATCAATTTAAATTTTAAAAAATATTTCAGGAATTAAATACATAAAATACCTCTCCACATAAACCCATGTTGGTTCTCAAGTATATATCTCCAAAATAATTGGAATGAATTCACATACTATCAACACCAAAAAACACAAAATTACAATAAAATGATTTTATATGGGGAGAAAAATCAATCCATAATCACACATTAAAATAAATATATGTCCAAACATTTCAAATTTACCAATCAATAATTTATTTCAATTTTTTGCCTTTTTAATTTATAGAACATATATATACTTCCATTCAAGATTCTTAATCTATTATTACATTAAATTTACATTATAATATAACTTTTAATTCTTTCCCATATCAATCAATGTAATAATTTAAATTTTTGTTATGATCATACATTTAATATATTCTCCATAAACATAATCATGAATTAGATTTTAAATCTCCAAACAATAAAGGAAATGGCCACAATTAACCAGGGGGATTTTAATTTTGATTGAAATATCTTGGAGGCCTTGGGTAGGTAGGTAAATGAATGGGAAATCATTTAAATCTAATAAATAAGGATAACTCTAAATAATATTTCATGATAATCATAAGTGAAACACAATCTAAATTCTCCCCTTTAAAGATTACATCAGCACACTTCCCCAAACTCAAAGTAGGTTACAAAGAACAATATTGATCAATGAATAATTCCTTATTGATTTTTTAGTATTTCTCAGTTTTTTGAAGGGTTGACATTGAAATAGTCCTCCATCCGCCACCAAATACTAACTGATCATGATAATTGGTCATGTGATGCTGTTTTTGACCCTACCAAGTAAAACAATAAGTTTTTTCAATATATTTTTATCCTTATTTTAATTCTTTTTCTATTTTTTAATTTTTATTTTTAATTTTTATAGATGGGTAGAAATTATGTATAGTGAATAATAAATCATGAATCTTATTCCAACATCCAATGAAACTCATCCCATATTATCCACATTCAAAACATTCCCTTTTCACCACAAATTGCCTCTCTTAAACAATTATTCTATTGAATTTCATGAAAAAACATCATGAGTAAGGGTATCAATGATAATATTAGATTATAATGTGGCTCTTCCCTAACAAGGAAATTTCTGAATTCTGTTGGCTTAACGTAGGATTAAACGACCAGATAGGCCTTAAGGATAAGGTCTTAATGATATAAATTTATAAATTATATAAAATTTTACATGTTCAATCGTAGTGTTGATAAGATACCATTAAAAATTCTTGAAGGTAGACATGTCCCATGATTATATAATGAAATTTGTAATAAATAGTGTGATATATTCAGTCTAGAAGAAATTTAGGAATGGGAACATATGATAATATTCAATCACATGTGACATATAATAATAATAATAAACTAGTCCACCTGAATTTTGGACAATAAATGAAAACAAATGGAGGGGTAACTTCATATAAATTAACCAATTAGCCTCCCCAAATCATAAATAATCAAATTAATACCACTATTATTTTCTCTAGTAATTTAATATCCCATTTTTATCATCAAATATCTATGAGTGAAGAAGTCAAATCATTTTGAATTGTCATTATAAATCATTGTTTGTGTGATAATTTCAGAATTAGATCTGCATATTATTTTAGAAATTGAATGAGTTTTGTTAGTGATGAAATGAAGAAATTATCTGATTTATTTTCAATCATATAATTCATGCTTTTGATATAATATTTTTAATGTTTATTTAATTATAACATCACAAATTAGATATAAATAAACCATGAAATAGAAACATCCCTTATATTTCATTCTTATTCATCTTCAACACAATTGCCATTATATATTTTTCATCATATACTGAAAAATATTCATCAAAAAACTAATTTGGTTCTTCTTAAATTTTAATGATCACTACAGTAATTAATTTTTTCACTTTTTAGATTCTTTGTTTTATTTGAATATATTAATTTTCATGGATCTATAGCCATCATTATCTTCCCTATGGATACAATACCATATCTCTCTTCTATATTGTCGTTTTTAGGATTATAATGTGGGCATGTCAATAAAATATCCCTAAAATATTATCATTATTGACTTGAAAGGATTTGTGAGGCTTCTGAAATTTAAAAATACATCAAACAAACAAAAAAAAATTTAAAAAAATTATCTAAGAAAACAAATAATCATCAAACAATTCATCAAAATATGATTTTAGTATGAATATTAATCTCTTATGTGCTACTCGTAAAAGTACACATGGAATTTGTCTCTAGAACAAATTAACATAAATCATGAAATTGAAAAATAATTATGATATCTGATAAAATAAATTTTTTAAATAAAATATTTCAAAAAGAGAGAGAGAGAGAAGTGAAAATAATCATAAAAAGATTCAACCAAAAATAATTCAAGAAAATATGGAATGACATAGGATAATAGAGTATAAACTCCCTCGGGTGTCATGTAATCCTTCTACCATCAGACATAATACTGAGGGGTAAAACTATGAACTAAAATAATCACACCTCTGAATGTTTCCATCATTCATTGTATTGCCTAATAACAAGTCTCTATCCTTAATTAGGGATTTTAAAATATTGTATCTTTGAGGGAGATGTGAGAATGTGAAAACAATAAGAGTTACACATTACATTTGAATATAAATTCAAATAATTGGTTTTTGGATCTTTAAGAAAACATCATTGAAACTCATGAAAAAATTTTAAAATATTTTTTTATGAAATTTTATCTTATGAGACTAAAGGGAGAAATGTGAAATAAGATAAATAAAATTCGTTAAAGAGGAAGAAGTGGCATTTAATGAGGAATTTAACAGGTTCAAATTCTTATTTAGGTAGTTTACTTTCCATAAACTAACCAGGGTCAACCCTGAACCGGTTACCCGAGTCAGCCCTTGACAAGGCCTGATGGGTGTTCCCAATCCCCATGGGATGAAAACTAGTTTCGGGTGTCCAAATAAAAAATTTGAGAAAAAATTGACCTATAAAAAGAAGAAAAATAATTAAATGATCATAAAAAAAATATAAACACTAGCAGTGGAAATAAAATAATGTTTACAGCAAGACATCCCTCTTAGTGACCTCATAAGTCACAACTAAACATAAAACTATTCTCCCTCTATGAGAGATATAGAACTAGAGGAACATTAAACTAAAAAATATATAGTATTCATGAGCCCCGAGATGCTCAGTAAGAATTACAAAGGAATAACACTACCTTATGACCATACCTTTAAAAATAAACACAAATCATGCTAGTTTGAAAATATGATATAATAAAATAATATTTTTAATACTTGTAAAATCCACGTAACATGTTTTAATTTTAAATAAAATCACTTCTGTTCCCCCACATTTTTAAAAAAGATTCCAAGAATTCATTATCAATTCCAAATGAAGGGAATGATATTTAGATTAAAATTTGGGTTAAAAAAAATCAAGCATGAAACAACTAAAATAAAAATCACATCACTAGAAAAATGGGAAATCCCTAATAAGCTAGTGTTAGTTGGGGACCTTGTATCCTCATACCGTAGTGAAACGTGGTTTAGAAACCTCACCTAATTCTATTCTCTTACACTAGCCACTAGGAGGGGATACCCTATGGGCCTAGTGGTTTACAATCATAAAAAATGATTAGTAAGCATTGTTGTGTCTACCCTGCTAGGAGAAACCAAGACAAACAACTTTCGAATAATCTAGAATACTAGTCCAAGTCTAACCACCGAGATACTCGGGGTTAACCATGTTCTATATTCCAAATGGTGGTTATATTTTATCCAGAAAACATGTATAGAAATATCACTTTCTTTATCCATAACCCATTAAACCTCTCACAACTGAACTCCCCCTTGAGTGTATTCCCCACTTTTAAGACACACAACAAAGCACCAAGTACGTATCACAAATTACACATTTAATATACATATCATTTTCTAAAATAAGGGGTATTCCTTAATAAGGGACTTACATTTCAACAAACAATACATAGAGTGATAAAAGGGGCCTCATTACTTCACAAGTAATATCTTTGCTTTAGAAATAATGTTCACCAAAAAAATATAAATTTTAAAACAATTCGAAAGCCTAACTAAATATAAAAAGAACCCCAAATTTCAAAAAAAAAACATGAAACCATACCTAAGTTGAATAAACCAACTTAAGAAAGACAGTTCACCATTTAACCTAGAATTAACACCAAAACACATGCACTTTTCCTAACATAAAAAATCAGGGAATTTCCATTTTTCTCAAAAAAAAAATCATACAAGAACCCATATTCATTAAAATTCAACATTCAAAACTAATATAAAAACAAAAAAATTGGAAAGTACACACCACACTCCCAAAAAAAATTTATAAAACACATTTAAGAATTTGGAGTGTTAAGCATTCTAAATCAAGCATGGAAGAATGTTTGAATGAAGATTATACATTTCAAAACTAAAGGGTGATTCATGAAAATCAAAGAAACCACAAAACCAAACATCTCCATCACTTTTCAGATAATATATAAACTATTTAATATTAAAAATAATCTTTAAAACATTTATGTTATTATGTAATTTAAATTAATGTATTGGATATAGGGGACTTACCTAAAACATGCTTCTTTTCGATGACGGCCACTCAAACTGACCCTTCAAACTTTCATACACATGCATTTATACATATATATATATATATATACCCATAACTGTATTGCACAAATTATCCTCACCATAAGAGAATATTTACAAAGAGGTAATGTATATATATCCCTTACCTATGCATGTAAATATAATCGTTCTTGATACCCCCAACCCAAAACCACATCAACAAGACACAACACAGTCTAGAAAAATTATTGAAAAACTATAAACCCACCAAATCACTAATTAAAATTAAGACACAATGAATAAATTGAAGAACCCTTAACCAAAACCATAGATAATACAATACCCTTGATGACGGTGGATAAAATCAGCCCCGACCGGACCCGAATAATCCTAAATTATATGAATCGAATAATAGAAGAACAACCAAACACATTAGGGTTTGGAAATTGTGCACACAACACGCGAATGAGAATATAACCAGGAAATAGAAGGAGAAAAAGGGAGTGGGGACTCATCCGAGGGAACCACACAAAAAATGAAGAGGAAAAGTGGCCGCATGTGGGGAGGAGCAGCACGCTGGAGCTCCCTCGGTCGACTGAGTCATGTGTGAAGGGGGAGGTCAGCCACAAGGGAGCGGAAAATGGAGGCCATTCCAGATGACGGTGGAGGGATGACCATCAAATAAGGATGATGAGGTGCACAAGAGGGTTCCGACCGAAGTGGGGGTCGTGCATGCAGGAAGCAGTAGAGAGGAGGCATGCCAGACTTAGTACGGGATCAGAAAAGATAAAAGGAATAAAAAAAGAAGATAAAGGAAATAAAATAAAAACCTTAAAAACCCAAAATATAATAATAATAACAACAACAACAACAACAAAAATAATAATAATAATCATAATAATCTTAATATTTATAATTAAAATATTAATCAAAATAATATTATTAGTATTATTATTAAAACATTCTTCGAATTTTATTGTATTTTTCATAATTTATTTTATTTTCCATTTAATTTTATTTTATTTTAAATATTAGGGAATCACATGGTTTGTGCATGGTTTATCAAACCATGTTCTAACCATGCACTGTCCACTACCATGGATGGGCACTCCTTGCACGGTTACCAGCATCTAGGTGCATGGTTGACAAAAACATCCTCAAAACATGATGCTCGACACTGTCCACTTATAGATCTAAACCACAAAATTGACAAATGGATTAATAAACCATGTGAAAGTCATGCACTACAACTCAGAACTGCCTGGGTACCCGTACGAGCACTACACACTTACTCTTAAATATGCAGGATAACCATGAAATAGTATAAAGGCTTACAAAATATTCAAATTCAACACTCCATCTACCAAAACTGTAAATAAATACTAAAAAATAATTAAAAAAATATGAATAATTAATAATAATTTCAAGTGTGTGTAAATTCTCTCCACAACAAAAACCTTTTTCCCCCAAAATTTCACCCCACCAAATTAGGAATCAAACTTAGGATCAATGATAAACAAGGCCAATGAAACCATGAACTCAGTTTGACATTTCACTCTACCAGTCACAACCGACTATCTCTAAGAGAAACCACTTGAGAAAAACCATAAACAAATAATGAGGGTTCTCCCCACCACAAGAACCCAACCATCACAACCAACATTGATACACATAGAACGAGCTTACTACAGAACTACTAACATGTACCAAAGTGGAAACAGCCCACACACACACCAAAAACTCCCATATAAATTTTTTTTGAAATAAACCATAAAATATTTCATGGTGGGTCTCCCCAGAATTTTAAAATTGAATATCTTAGGCCAATTAGCATAGATTGAAATGGAAACTACCAACCCATACCAAAAACTCCCAAAAAACAGAAAAATACATTGAATGAGTTCAAAAAAATAGTGAACGGATCCCAGATTCATAATTTCCCAAATACATGAGTATCTCCAAGATGAGAAAGATAAAAAACAATCCACAAAATTAATAACCAAAAAATATATACAACCATTCATAGACTCACATTTGTGGAGGTAAAACCATTGTAATTAAAATAAAATCAGATCACCTGGCCTTATTATAACAAAACTAGAACATCCAAATAACAATGGCCATAATGAGGAAATGATACCTTCAAACCTCTTAAAACAAAATAGAACCTTAAAATATGAGGAATCTATAGTAGATAAATTTAAATTTTCTCTATCCCAGTACAGGAGACAAAAACCTGACTATGGTCTCCCCACACCCAATGATTTCCTATTTGTGTGAAACACTTCACTCCGAGACCTATAGCTATGTCTCTGATTGCTTGAAGAATCTTATTCCTCGTAGTGAGGATTTGATTATCTCAATAAAAACTTCTCTTTCATTAGTGTGACTCACAGAACCCCTCAAATAACCCAAGAGGACAGGCTGAAAAAAACATCTTTTCATTTACAAAAAATACATTCTTTTGTTTTCAAGCAAACTAAGGTAGGATAGAAACAAATAATGCTTGGTCTTGGTCCAAGGTGAGGGGAGGCTCGATATCCACCACTCAATTTAGATTATGTGAAGAGGTATCAATTATAATACTCAAATAAACACTATTTCCCTCTGGAATTGGGGATGACTTCGTCGATTTAAGGTTCAAACATTCCAAGCGGTTTCTAACGGGTTTGTTCATAGAATCGAAAACATCCAATGATTCCATATCCATTTTAACCTACTTTCCAAAGGTAGGCGCTCATTATTTGTGGACTAATGAGGCTTAGTAATTTTCATTAGTCGAGAAGATGGTAGGTTGGACTCATCACACCTTTTTAGGGTAATTATTGTCTTCTCTGGGACTCTCTTTATAGATTTATGTTATGTTTGTGAATCCTTATTACATTACCATGTATAAAATGATCCTTCCTTAAATCTGACAATCAATGATTGATATATAGGAAATTTAGTGAATCTTTTATATGTATTCGAGGTTCTTCATCGATAGAGAATCATCTGTATTTTTTAGGGATTCTTAGTCAATGGTATCCTTTGATAAATAAAAGTATCTTGGTCATTATGATGAGCATACTGGTTTTAAATTCACTAAGTGGGGCACTTGAAGTTTATTGTCATTCAGATGGATATTGATTATTTCAGAGTTGGGATCGTACCCGCTGATGGGCTACCTACGTATCCTTTGTTTAAGAAAATGAATCACAACCCACATAGTTTGATAAATGGAGAAAGATGTTTTTGATTGATGGCTCAAAGAAAGATATCATAATTACTTTTACACTCTAACTCATGTGAGTCATGCTCGGTGTGAGAAACAATAGGTATTTGTAAAGCCAAACAATTGTTCCATGATAGATGAAATCATAAAAAATGATGTGGGGCTTATGTATGTATGACTTCCCAAATAGATGAGGATTAAGATTTACTTCAAAAAAGCAATCCCAGAAGAAGGTCAATAAAAGTATATGTGCTTCATGGAGATTTGGATACTCTAATATTGGGGCTTACTCCTAAAGAATATGCCCACGTTATGTGGGGACTTATGATAGGGTTTTACTCCTGAGAAGGAAGCCCAAATCAAAATGAAATTAAGACTGGTTAAGAGAAATTAAGGGACCTGGGGCTTACTCCTGAAAAGAAGGCCCAGGTTAAGGGTAATGATAAATTAAGGGACTTGGGGCTTACTCCTAAAGAGGATGCCCATATTTGGGAATTTTAAGTCCGGGGCTTACTCCTAAGGAGGATGCCCATATTACTAGGAATTATGACTGGGGCTTATTCCTAAAAAGGAGGCCCAGGTTAATTATGATTTGGGGCTTACTCCTAAGGAGGATTCTCAATAATAAGATTCTCTCATCTTAAAAGATGAGGTTTAATGAATGAAATCTCAATATTTGGTGACATAAAGATGTGTAAATCACTAGGTATTGAGAGATGTTCCATGGAATTCCTTTCAGATAAAGAAGTCAAATCATGAAATCATGCGATTAATGGATTTGAATAGTGTCTTGAAAACTGAATCTTGAATAGGAGAGGGGGAATGACATAATAAGGGTAAAATGAGTAGGAAAGGCACCCAAAAGGATAGGGGTGCACATGTCCTGGCAGGAGTGCATGTACTGCATGGGCGCACAAGTCCTGGTTGCACAGGTATACCTGCGCGGCACATGGGGGCTTGCACGATTTTTAGTCCTTAGGGTAATAATTGGGCGAGGATTGGATCAAACCCTTGGTATTATCCCTAGAGGCTTTCCAGAAGAGGGCGCTCATGTTCTGGGGAAGAAATAGGGCGGCGCACAAGTGTGTCCATTTCCATTAAGGGTAAAACAATTTGGCATGCACGCGTGAGTGAATTATAACTCTTATACCTTACTCCTCTTGTTTATACCTTCCATTCTAGGTAAATAATTACCTTAGAAGTGTTCGGAAGACCGGAAGAAGAGACTTGGGCGTTCAGAGCTCTGTATATGAATTCTGAAAAAAAAAATCATCCTCAAATGGGGGCCCACTGTGGGTATTTATAGGCTAGAGAAGACCCCGGACGGTTATCACTTAAGGCGCGCAAGTCACTTGTGAGACCATTAGGCGTCGCGCAAGTGGACTTGCGCAACATTGATGGAACTTGCGCGGCGCATGTGCATTTTAAGCCTTGTTCATGCCTTTGTCGATTTTTGATGTTTTCATCAAAGGATGAATGACATTGTGCTAAGTCATTTTACTTTCCATTCCATTAGACAAATTTATGGAAAGGAGCATAAACAAAAGTCCCCCCTCAGAGTTTTATCTGAAAGAATAAGGATATGACTCTGAGGAAATGAAGAAAACCAAAGAGAAAGAGGCGTGCAAGTGTTCAGCACACAACACTCATCGTGTAGGTGTGAGTGGTGCAGGGATGGAGCGTGCTGGCTGTAGGCACATAGGTGGCTGTCCTGGCCTATAAATATGTGCTCATTTGGTGCGAATATCACAGACTTACGGATTTTTGATCTCTCGCCACACAAGTCACCTTCGCTGCTCAAGTTGTTCCTTTTCCGCTGTTTTTTCGCTGTCGTGCTGCTGTCAAGTTATTTGAAGTTGTGTTGTTCATACTTGAGTGCCAAAAACGTGCGCGGAACACTAACAATTACCCGACACATCCATAAATGCACGCCATGTTTAGACTTGCGCGCCTTAATGCCTTTTCAATTTTTTTGAAATTCCTTCACAAATTTTATAAAATCAACTTACTTAAGAGGTAATTTATTCAACTTTTTTGCAGAATCAATGTCTCTTAGAACCAGAATAACGGATGAACTGGAAATCAAACGTCTTTATGATATGATGGATATCATTGGCCACGATTATTATACCGTCATTAGTAGCACTCTTCCGGATTTGGCTTTGTATCTAAAGAAATATCATCGCAACTTCCCCAAAAGCATTTATTTGCCTTTGTATGGCTATGGTCATCTGTGAGAAGTTATTATTCCAGAAGAAATGAAATATCTCCAATTTTCATGGTTTCATAATTATACCAACTTTGCTTTAGAAAATATCTCATGTGGAGGTGTATTTATAAGGTTTGGAATAATGGATAAGGCCCACATGATGCATCATAGCCCTTGTACACCAGATCTGAAACCACATAAGCCTAAGCTGCAACAACATTGTCATCCCTCAATCTTCCGAAATGATTAGATGGATCAATCCAAAGGCTAGAAAAAAATTGGGACTTCAGTCCTGGGGGAGGTGTGAAGCCAACATGGATATGGGCATACTGGGTACGACAAACCTGTGCAGATTTTGTCGAGGATCTAAAAGGAGTTGCGATATATGAAGCTTCTTGGGTTGGGAAAATATATGTTTACAGACATGATAACATCGTGCTGGAGATACTCAGCTACTGAATCCCAGAAACTAATTCTTTCCATCTAACTCATGGAGAAGTAGGCATCAGTCTGGGCGATGTCCACAAGATCTCAGCAGCTCCAATTTTGGGCAACATGTATGATGAATTCAATCCTCCCAAGGTGACTTGGAATGATTCATAGAAGTCTCCTGCATTAGCTCGAGAATTATTTCAAATCATCCATAGGCTCAAGAGTTCGGAGACCTCGTTAACTCATTCTAGAATGGATATTCATCCGGATGAGTGGATAAATATATATTTCTTATTGTGAAGAAAGGGAAGGAACCAATGGAGAAGGAGCTAAATGAGAAAGGATCCATGAAAAATGAATACAAGGATAAGAGTCTCAAATGTCCTACCACCTGCCCAAAACTAGAGAATAGGGGTGATCCCGGAACATTCTATTTAACTCTAGAAGCATGAGAGTTTGAGAAATGGGGATATGAGGTGAATCAAAGGATCCCGAAGAAGTCTCGTCTGGAGGGATTCTTGGCTTTGTGGATCAGCATTAATATCTTGCCATTCATGGATTCTAAGGGTGGCGTCCATCCAGGGACCTTTGTCATTGCGGAAACATTGGATGAGGGAAAAATGGTTGGGTTGGTTACTCCCATTTTATCAAAGATTCAATGGATTTTACTTCATGTCTTCATGGGTAAATCTACTTTTAGAATAGTGGGACCATTCTTTGTTTTATGGGGATGGATCTCTACTCATTTTAGGGCATACAATGTACAGAATGGATTACAAATTCCTGGAAGTTCTTTCAGGCCATCAGTGCAAGAATTCTAGGGTGTTGCTCCTTTATATCATAATGCATATGATATAAAAGTGAGGCTGAGAATGTTTAAGTAATTCAACTTCTTTCCCTTTGGAAATCTGCCAACCAGGTAGTTTTTTGATGATGGAACAACCCATTTGGATTTGAGGGCATATATGCTAGCTTGTAGAGATGGTGTGGTAGTTTCCAGGATTGAAGAAGAAATTATATGTGAGCCCGATGCTCCATATATATTTTCACGCCAATTCAAGTGTCTGCAATAGATTGTTGTATCTCCTCCAGTACATGTCAGGTTAGAGCAACATCTGATGGTTGCTTGACAACTATGGCTGCTGACATCAAGGGAGAAGACAGGGGCTGTATTTGATCTACCAGTTGAAAAAGAGACACATAACCTGACTACATGTTATGTCGAGCACTGGATAGCATCATACCCTAAAGGGGTGCTGAATCAGCCAGTTTATCAGGTGGGGAAAAGTGAGAGGACTGTAGATAAAGAAACCCTTCCTCATGAAGGTATTGCTTCCCCCTGAAGCTGATTCACAAGATTCCTCCTCTAGGACTGATTCACCAGATTCCCATGATGGGGATGATGAGGTCCAACAAGTGTGAAAGCAGCCTCGTGCCCGATATAATCCTTCGGTTAGAATCAAGAGACATAATCCATCAACTCCTAGTGAGTTACATCATTGTGGAAATTTATTAACTGCTGCTTTGAAAAGAAATAAGTCTTATTTTCTTATTCTCTATCTGCAGTTGTAGGAGCTGGGAATAAATTGAAGTCAATGATTGTAGGACCTTCCTTGCAGCCTTTATATTTAAGAACAGAGGTTGTCCAGACATGGATGAGTTTATACTATGGTACTGAGACCGCCAGGATGGATTTTTGTGAGGGCCTACAACTTCCTAGAATAGGGAATTTTCTATCTTCCACAGATATCAAACACGAGGGTAACCCCAATGAAGTGCAGGCTTACATCAGAGAGCTGGAAATGCTTATATATGCCACTGATGAGTCCGTTCTTGTCACTAGGTGGGTGAAGGAATTGATTGATCGTTGAACCGCTGAGGGGACTGATGAGGAGTGGCACGATTACGTGTCTCCTGAAGATGTAAATTTTCTTCCTTTATTTTCATTGCAACTTGATTTCAGTCGAAGCTTTGTTACTTAAGGGAGTTATTTTCTTCTTCTTGGAGCTTGCAAAGAAAGGAACGAATGAGGTTCCTTCGGCATAGTATAGCCCTGGTGGTACTGCCATCGGGGCTACTGCTGATTCTCCTTGTGAACTGGGCGAGATATCTCTAGGCCTACATGCCATGAATGAGGAGCTGGAAACAGCTTTTCATTCTCTAATCCAGGTGCCAAAAAAGGAGATTACTGATACTCCCAAAAAAACAATGAAGCAAAGGCAATGAAGAAGGAAGTCCACAGATAAACGCTTCATTAGCAGCGGTAAGTCCTTCGAGTAATCATGAGTCTATACCCATGAAAAGCTTGCTCATATTTCTGGGGATTGTAAGGGCTTCTTCAATTTCCCCCCTGAGATATGGACTGATCCTCCATCAAGGACCACAGAGGTTTCTGTGGAACAATCACAAATTCAAGTTGACTTGGCTACTCCTGGAGAAGAGCCAACATTTGTTCCCAATATCCCTCCTTCTTCTGTTGAAAGAAGAGAAGAACCTATTTCTGGTAAGTTTACAATTCTTCATAAAAAAATGTTTAACAAAACAACGATTGACTTCCATTCAGCAATACTTCAGGTTCAACTCCTTCATTAGAGCTTCTGGCAGCTGTTGCAATTGATGTCGTTATTTTATCCGAAGATGTTGTCCATGGTCAGGTGACGCAGGACGTAAGTCTCCAAGAAAACACATCAAACGCTCCCACTGGTGAGACTAACCAGGATTCTGAAATGTCATTGGATGAAATGATGAATCGTGGCATGTCTTTCAAAGAATTTTATGATCATTCTATGTTATCATGTGATTTAGAAGACCTTGGGTGTGAGTGTTATCCTTCTCCCAATAAATTTTCTTATAATTTACACTTCTAATCATGACTCAAAATAATATGTAGTTCCATCCATAGAATCGGCTGAACTACCAATGCCTGAAGAGGGTGTAGACATTGATGTCAAACCTACCATTTCAGAAACATTAGCTCAAGTAGAGCTAAACCCAGTAAACCCTTCTGAGACCCATCTTGAAGATCCTGCTGAGACTGGGAAAGATGGGGAGGAGTCTTCTCAGGTTGCTGATCTACCATTGGGTAAGGGATAACAATATTTGTGATTGTACTTAATTTTAAATACACTCTATTATTTTTTTATCCTTTAAAACTAACTAATGATTTCAATTAATTATGAAGGGCCATCAACAGTAGTGGCTAGATCTGGAGGTGAGGCCTCAGCCTCTGCCCCAACGGGAATTGAAAGCGAAGAAGCACAGGTCAGGGGGGAGAGAGCAGAACAGGGAACTTCTTTAAGTGAATTAATCGTAGATTACATGCCCCCATATGATGATGATGTTGAATCATACCCAGAGGTTCTTAAGGTGCTCATCTTTTCACGACGCAAGGCATGGAACAGCATATGGAAAATCATATCTGAGGTGCCTTTAGAAGAGCTGTCATCAAAAATTTCCCGGTTGTCGTCCCAGTTTGTCATGATAGGATTTGGCGGTTTTGGATACCAAGAGATCCATACCGCGGTGAAACATGTCATCTTCAAGAGGGTGGAGGAGCAAAAGTGTCATGAAGATCTGAGCAGGGTGAAACTGTCAGTCAACATCGGAAAATTTGAGGCTGCAGTATCCCGAGCTGAGTCTGATTATGCTGCCAAGATGAAGGAACTGAAGCATATAATCAAAGAAAATTTCGTCCAGCAGGTGCATCTCCAGCAACTGTTAGATTCTGTTACTGTGGAACTTCACCAGATCAATAATTCATTGGAGGGAGCTCAAACAAATGGTATGAAAGCCATTACAGATGCTAAGAAGGAACTCTATCAAGCTGAGAAGGTTGAAGCTGGTTGAATGCATGAGCTTCAAGTAGCTGTTGATGAAGCTCAGGATGATGTGCAGCAAGTGAAGACTCATATGAACAGTCTTTTGTAATTTCCTAAAAAGGAGAAGAGACTCCAATTTGTGGATGTCCTTCTAATTCTTGTGCATCTAATGGAAAGAATCCTTTCATCTTCAATCACTTGTGCACGTCTTTTCCGCTACCTACTTTAAATTTTACCTAAGCCAATGGGCCTAGTAAGCATAGTTTGATTTATACTAGGATTAATATAAATAACTCTACAAACATTGAATCTTTTAATTTCTCAATATTACCAAAATCATACAAAATGTATGTTTAGTGAGTTGGAACTAGACTTTTATTCAGAGTTCCCTTCTCTTTATTGGGCAGTTTAAAGTCATGCACGTCGGATATAAAGAGGCTAATGTTTATGGACAAAATAGCTTGGACCAAAATGGATTAAAATTGACTAAATTCCTTGAAAATTTATCTAAAAACATATTACCATACTCAAGTGTGTAGGAAAATATATAAACTATTACTTAAGAATGTTTTAATATGACTAATGATATGAAAAAGAGTTAAATGGCATTAGAATAAGTAGTTCCCAAGAATGAAGTTACCATTATTTAAAAAACTCGTTAGGGGGTTGAATTATGCAGGGCCCCCTATGTGCATTGGTTTCAGAGTTAAATAAATAGAATCATTTGGCTGACAGGTCCGTTATGTAGAATACTTATGCAAGGCCACCTAAAGGCACGTGCTACATAGTCAGGAAAAAGAACTCTCAAAAATTTTACTTTCCTAGTGCTAAAATGCCAGTGAAAGTTTATAGAGATTCAAATTTTCCAATGTATAGAGTTTTCTGTATGGAAAGAGGTACTTGAATGTGGAGAAGATATTTCCAAACAATAGTATCGAAGAACATGATGGATATCACTCCTATGAGGATTTGACCCAAACGTAGGGAATGAGAATATAAACCATAGACTTGAATACTTTCAGGTCATGAAAAAGGATATGGGACAAGTATGTTAAGGATGGTTATTTAGTGGATCCCTACATATTTTCATTAAGACAAATAATGAAAAAATAGTATTTTTTCCCAAGAATGAAGTTACCAGTATTTAACAAACCCATTAGGGGGTTGAATTATGCAGGTCCACCTAAGGGAATTGACTGCATAGGTAAATAATATTATCTTTTGGCTGACAGGTCCATTATGTATACTGTTTATGCAAGGCCACCTAAGGGCACATGCTGCATAGTCAGGCAAAAGATCTCTCATAAATTTGGCATTTATTGACTAGATGTCTAGAAAAGGGTTATGAAGATCTGAAAATATTTAAGGATAGGAATATGACACATAAAGATCGGTATTGTCCAATGTATGAAGAGATACAAATATCAATGCTAACCATAATCATGTTGTGGCTGGGTCCTAAATGGAAATGTTGGACTTCACTACGTATCCCAAAAAGATGGGAATCAAGCCATACGTAGTTCTTGAACTACAATTTAATGTCATGTGGGACAAAAGGATTGGAGATCTTGGTTTAGGGTCATAGAGATTGGACCATTATAAGAAATACACAGTGTCTGTTTTCATGGGGACTTTTCTGCCAGAGGACTGAAAGAGGAATTTGGGGTTAGGTCCAAAATACTTGGGGCCAGATTCGAGGGAAACTCAAATGTTCCTACTTATCCAATAAGGATTGGAGTCAAGACCACATAGTTCTAGAACTATCCTATGTTCAAATTTAGTTCGTACATGTGAAGGGTGAAAGGGGACTTTAGTGCAATGATGGTTTAACCCAATATTAAAGGTTCAGGTATTTCCAAGTATACACGTAGTCTTTGAAATGAAACACGATTGAAAATCAATGTAAATAATGATTCCCTCTCAGGTGATAGTATCAAAGAATATTGTAGTTTATTGTCATACTGGACAAATGTGTTGTATAGTTTAACGCCATATGGTAAGGACGAAAGTGAACCAATGTAAAGATTTTGATTCTAGGGGCGGTTTCACGAATCAACATCGTATTAGATGGAGGTGAACTGATGTGAAGAGATTGGTATTGGGCTTGAACCTTGGGAGGTTTCCAATGTACCCATCCTAGAAGTCAAGGATCAAAGTCCACGTAGATAAATTCAAGAATGAATTAGTGATCAAGTTGTCTATGGGGACAATGACCTAGAAAATAGTGTTGGGACTCACACATGGTTAGTATCCCAGAGAGAGTGCTGTGGTTGAAGTTTTCTCTAAGCTCAAGTGATTCATACTCGGTGTGAGAAACAAGAGGTAACAATAACCCTAATGATACACAGTTTAATGTCATGTAGGACATATGATGGGACTATGTAGTTTTAAAGTCTTTCAGTTATGACTATTGGTGTTGCATAGTTTAATGTCATGTAGTAGAGACAAATTATAGTTTAATGTCATTTAGGACATATTAAAGGACATTATGTACAATTTAGCGTCATGTAGTTAGGACGATGGGGACAATACAGTTTAATGTCATGTTTGGACAAAAAGAGGACTATGCAGATTAATGTCATGCAT
This sequence comes from Viscum album, assembly GCA_963277665.1. NCBI lineage: Eukaryota > Viridiplantae > Streptophyta > Magnoliopsida > Santalales > Viscaceae > Viscum > Viscum album. The sequence continues at coordinate 2,051,476,027 of OY728157.1, read as the reverse complement.
TGAGGACAAAATCTTACACCATTTAACGTAATGTTGGACGTATTTGGGATTTTCTCACAGTTTAATGTCTTGTTGGACGAAAAAGGGACAATACAGTTTAGCCTCTTGTTGGACGTAAGTGATAATTGTTTAAGGTCGTATGCATGGACCATGGATAATGCAGTTTAACATCTTGCTAGATGTAAGGGATTTCTATATAGTTTAACGTCATATAGCAAGGGAGATGAAGGGGTGCACAGTTTGACATCATGTTGGATGAAAATGCGAATAGTTTAAGGTCATATGCTTTGACCCTGGATGGTGTAGTTTAACGTCATGCTAGATGTCCAGGACATGTAAATAGTTTAAGGTCATATGCATGGACTGTTGGTTATGCAGTTTTACATATTACTGGACATAAGAGACTTCTATACAGTTTAGCATCATGTAGTTAGGACGTCATAATTTAACATCGTGTGGGACGAGAGTAATAAAAATATTTTAAGGTCATATGTATGGACCCTGGATGATGTGTTTTGTGTTTATAAAAAATAATTCTTCATAAATATATCATTGGATGGAGTAGTGATGAGTTCTCCATTTATTGAGATTAAATAATAAGCTCCATTGGAATAGACCTTATGTATTGAATAAGGACCTTCCCATTTTGGCTCAAGCATGGAAGGTTTCTTTCCTGGTATTATTGGAGTTCTATGAACTAATACCAATTCTCCCTGAGTGAATGAATGAATAAAAACTTTTTTGTTGAAATCTCATGCTATTCGATTCTGATAGACTTCCATTTGGTGCAAAGTGCACGATCTTTTCTCATCTAACCGTTCAAATTCATTCAATCGCTTTTGAGATTTCTCATCTATAGATGTCTGATCACAAATGGCTACTCTGAGCGAGGGTTGTTGAACTTCAATGTGAAAGACGGCTTCCATTCCACATATCAGTTAATATGGAGTTGACCATGTTGTAGTGCGGGTGGTAGTACGATAAGCCCATAAAGCATGAAAGAGTTTATCCGGACAAGATTTCTAATCTTTATCTACCATCTTTTGCAGTATATTTGAAAGATTATTATTGAAGGCTTCTATCTGGACACTGGTCTCTTCATGATACTGAGATAAATTATAGGATTTTATGTTGTATTATTTATACAACTTCTTTACCTCGGATGAATAGAAGTTGGTGCCATTGTCCATCAATATGGTATGAGGGACACCACATCTGGTAATGATGTTACACTTGATGAAGATAACAATTCATTTGGAACTGACTTCCTTGAGAGGTACAACCTCTACCCATTTGGAAAATAAATCAGTAGCAGTATGAATATACTTAAACTGCTTGGCTGTAGCTGAAGGGTAAGGTCCCACCACATCAATTCCCCATGTGGAAAATGGCCACGAGTATTTAGCTGTATGAAGAAACTCTGGAGGTTGATTAATGAAGTTGGCATGTACTTGGCATGAATGAAACTTCTTTGTGAAATCAACACAATCTCTTATCATTGAAGTCTATAAACATCCAAGCCTTCGAATCTGATCAGACAGTCTATGTCCAGACCGGTGGGCACCATAGACCCCTGCATGCACTTCTTTCATGACATCCATTGTCTCTTCACCATCAATGCATCTGAAGAGAACTCCATCAAAACCACGTTGGTAGTGAATTTTCTCTAGGTGATCTGGGCTAACATGAAGAGTATAATTGACCACACATCACCAGATTTGTTCTTTCTCAGCTCTATCAGGTGGAAGTGTTCCATTTTGAAGGTATTCCCTGATAGGTGGCATCCATCCTATAGTATGAACATACAGTTCAGGAATGGGACTAATTTCATTGATCTCCTCTGTTCTGGTTCGAACATAATGTAAAATTGCTTGACGGTGTGCAATACTAATGGTTTTCTTTTCCCTATTTGGATTTTCTAGAGTTTTGGATATATTAGCTAGTGCATCAGCTTGAGCATTTTGTGATCTTGGGACATAAAAAAATGTCGGTTCCGAAGGTAATTCTGCCATTATCTCTCTGATGTAATCATACAAAAGGATTAGTTCTTCTTTTCTGATGGCATAATACCCATTGACTTGTTTCATTACAAAGTCTGAATCACCTTTCACCTTTAAGTGATTCACATGTGCTTGATGCTCCAACTCGAAGCCTGCGATGAGAGCTTGGTACTCTGCTTCATTATTGGTACCACCTTCTCACAGTAAGAAGGAATAAGGTAACACTGCCTTTTCTAGAGAAATGAGCACAATTCCAAAGCCAACTTTGTTGAACTTAGGATTTTCCATTTTCCTCATTGTTGGACTTCTGGAAGCACCATCAAAGTACATTTCCAATGTCTGAGGACTATCCTGAATAGAGAAGACTTCTTCATCAGGGAGTTCAATATCTGAAGATGTGTCTTCCACTGAAGGGTGTTCAGCCAAGAAATCAGCCAGAGGTTGGCCCTTCATTTCCTTTTGAGACACATACTAAATGTCGAATTTCTGAAAAATAAATGCCCACCTATCCAGACATCCTGTAAGCATTGGATGACTAATGATGTATTTGAGGGAGTAATTGCGAGATACCAGTTGGACCTCATGATGTTGCAGTTAGTGTCTCAACATCTGAACTGCAAAGATTAATTCCATTAAGCAATTCTCAATACTTGAATACCAGTTTTTTTCTTCAAGCATAGTCTGACTGAGGTAGTAGAGGTTTTTTTCAATCCCATTATCATTATTCTGAGCAATAAAGGCACCCAATGATCACTCTAAATCTGTCACATAGAGGATAAGTGGTCTTCCTTCAACAGGTGGCATGAGTACTGGTAGACTCAAGAGGTATTTTCTAAGAATATTGAATGTTTCTTAACATTCTTCAGTCTACTGGTAAGTGAATCCCTTCTTCATCAATTTAGTGAAGGGTAAACTTTTTCCTGCCAAATTGGCGATGACACGCCGAATATAGGCTAAATGTCCCTGAAGCCCTCTCAATTCTTTCAAATTTCGAGGAGGTGACATACCAAGGATTGACTTGGTCTTCTTAGGATCGACTTCAATACCCCGATGGCGTACAAAAAATCCCAGAAATTTTCCTGAGGTTACCCCAAAAGCACATTTTAAGGGGTTCATCTTCAAATTATGTTATCAAAGCTTGCAGAATATGACATCCAAGTCATCCAAGTGATTAGAACGTTGTTTGGATTTGACCAAAAAATCTCCCACATAGAATTCAAAACAATTCCCTAAAAAACGATTAATGATACGATGCATGGCACGCTGATATATTGCACCTGCATTCTTTAAGCCAAAAGGCATTACCCGGTAGCAAAACAAACCCTGAAGGGATCTGAAGGCTGTGGATTCCTCATCTTCTAGGGCCATTCAGATTTTATTATATCTGTAATATCCATCCATGAAGGAAAGTGCTTCATTTCCAGTTGTTGAATCAATTAAAAGTTCTGTAATCGGAACTGGGAAATCATCCTTAGGACAATGCCGATTAAGATCTCTGAAATCGATGCAAAATCTAATTTTTCCGTTCTTCTACTTTACAGGGACAATATTAGACAACCACATGGGATTTTTAACTTCTCTGACGAAGTTAGATTTGATAAGATTATCCACTTCAGCTTCAATTTTTGAATCATAAGTTGGGTGTGTTCTTTTTGCGGCTTGATTAAATCCTTGATGCTCTTCTGTTAAACCCAAATGATTAGTAGCAACATTAGGATAAAGCCCAAGAATCTCAGTATAGTTCCAAGAAAATATGTCTCGATTATTCTTTAAAAAGGAAATATACATCTCTTGATCTTCAAGAGTCATGTATGCACTGATTAAAGTGGGTCGTGGATCTTCTTTTGTACCCAGATTTATTTATCTGAGTTCATCCACGGTGGTAGAGATACCCTCTTCAAATGCTGTAGGAGCATCTCTGAGATCTTCCTCATCTTCTTCATCATCTGTTACTTCTTCCATTTCTACTTGCATAGTAGATGATGAAGCATAATTTCCATGATCCTAAGAGATGTTAAAATTTGAACATGTTGAAGAAGAAGATTCCATTTCTAACTCAATTGATGATGAATGGTCTTCCATGGGAAATAAAGAGGAGATGATGGATTGAGAATCGACATCATAGTTCACCTACAATGTTTCTATAACTTCTTCTGGCCTGATTGGCGAAGTATAGACTTACTGGATTTCAGAAGATGAAACTAAGACATCTCCATTTGAGCTTTCATCATTGCCTGGAGGATCACCAATTTCTCCCATGTTGTATGGCTCGATTGTCATAATTGACATTATGGAACTTTCCATAAGAGTATTTTGATTTGGGTCTATCCTGTCAATTTCACTGATAGGAAACACATAATATTTACTCACATGTGTAAATGGATTTACTAGAATCTTCTCTAAACCATATGGAGCATTAACTTTGGTTATCTCCTTGGTTGTGGATTTATCATTTCCCTTCATGTGATAGAGTTCCTCCTCAATATATTGAGACTCACATGTCTTGAACAGGGCCTTATCACCATAAAATGTCCCAACTTGACCATCGAAACAATATTTGAGACATTTATGGGATGATGAAGTGATAGTCGCATGTTGACGTAGCACGGGTCTTCCAAGCAAGATGTTGAAGGCTGAGTCTTCATCAAAAACCATGAAATCTGAAATGGATACAAGATCTCCAAACTGAGTTCTGATTGTAACATAGCCTAGTATTTCTTGTTCATTTTTATCATATCCTTGTAACATCATGGTATAAGGAGATAAATCCGATTCCGTGAGGCCCAATCGACGAAGTGTGCGAATGGGCATGAGGTGGACTCCTTAACCATTATCAATGAAATGTATTCGGACGTCTACGCCATTGACCTTGCCCGATAAGTACAAAGGTCTAATATGTCCATGCACGGAATCATCTTCATCTTTATTAGTAAAAGATATTACTACATGCCACTCTATAGGATTATTTTCTATGTGATAGACATCAGCTGCAGCAATTTTAGTTTCAAACTCCTATGGACTTGACAAAGCCCCGATGAGTGCCTCTCGAAGATCTTTTGACATATTTAAATCATATAGAATTGATAACATGGCTGGTAATTGGGCAAGGTGTTTCAATACATCATAATTTTGATCCAGAGGTCTACTTTTTCCAATAGGAACATGTGGTTTAGAAGGTGACTTGGAAGATGATGTTTTGGAAGATGATGCATCTTGTATCGGGATAGGAGTTGGTAATATTTCAGGCCATGGAAGATCAGACCGATTAGGTCTATTTACCTTCTAAGAAGATGATTGTTGAACCTCCAACTGATCCTCCAAAATAACTGTTCCAGGACTGAATTTGATATTGGTGGAATAACTTGCTTGTTATTGATGAGCTCACTGAAGGGCCCTTCCACGAGTTTCTGCTGCATACACAGTTCTAGCAGTGGTAGAATTAGAATAGTGTCTTCTGAAAGATCCACGTCATCCCCTATATCCCAAACCCTTGGAACATCCTCTGATTCCTCGATTTGATATAGGGAATTTGGGCTCATCAAAATTGAAACTTCAACTGGCATATGGATCTGTTAACTGAATCATATTAATAGAACCGAAAATCAACTCTTCATCTGATGAAGACTCTGCCTGATTATCATGTTTAGGCTATGCCGTTTGGTGGGTCGGTGCCCATGGCATCGATGTAGATGGCATGAAATCTGCCAGAGTCAAAGACATCTTAGTATATGACACATACTCATCTTATTGTGATTATTCCTCTTTCATGGAACTAGGCCATTTCTTTGAGGATTTTCCCTCTGATAAATTGGGGTTTTCTATGGCATTCATGGAAGAAGTTAAAATTGGTTTCTTCAGTTATGTTCGCAAAATACCATGAGTTCGATTGATCGTCTTTCTGACCATCCAATCATCATATTTCTGTGCATTTTTGTTTTTAACTTCATGCCACTCACCTTCCTCTTCTAGAACTGTAGCAGTAACACATGCTACCTGAGTTGAGGAACCTTTCAGTTTGACTTGTCCCGAGTCAACCATATTTTGTAGGAGGTCTTTGATGAAAAAACACTCTTGGATGGGATACCCTAACATTTGATGAAATGTGAAATAGTTGGGACGGTCTTCATCTCCTTCCTTGTTTGGCTTTTTGGGCATTGTCAATTGAACTAAATTATTTTCCAGATCCGAAATGAAATAACCAGGAACTTGTTCATTTTGGAAAGAGTAAACATTGCTTTTCAAATCCTCAAAATGTATTCTTCTTTGATCTCATTGTTAATATTGATGAAACAACCTCTGTTGTTGGTGATCAGGAAGTGGAGCCCTTCGAAAAGATGATGGTTTTGAGGTAGAAGCAGGTACAGGTGCTTGTCTAATCATAACTGTAGTAGTCTCTGCTTTACCAATTCTTCTTCCTGGATCAGATGGAATTACATGAGGTATAGCCTTAATCTGTATAAAAGAAACTTCAATCTGTTTAGCGATTGAAGTAAGGACTCAAAACCCTCTTGTGTACATCACAGTGATCAACGGTGTGCATAATTCATCACGCAGTTTTTCTACACAGATTGGGAACAGTTCCTTTTAAGGGAGTGCTATGCTTAGGGACTATGTTAATCCCTTCCAGTGAGCAATGAAATCTGGGACCCTTTTATTCTCCCTTTGCTTACAGTTTTTGAGATCGAAAATTGTTGTCTTTGGAAATGTTGAGCTGAATTGAAGAAGAAAGCATTGAAGGAGATCTTCCCATATGGTAATTGATCGGGATTGCAAGCGTGTGTACCATTCAAAGGCAGGTCCTTGAAAGGTTCACATGAAGCATCTGAGTTTCACTACTTGTTGCTACTCTGGATTTCCCATCATAGGATCGCAACAAGACACGTAATGCGTCAACTGCTGTTCAGGGTCATCTAATCCATTGAAAATAAGGAATAAAGGGTTCCCAAAACATGATGGGGGAGAGACTAAATCTATCCATTCAGGGTAAGCTCTCTTTTCTGGTTGAACCTGTGCACACTTCACATCCATAGTCTCTAACCGAGCTGTTAATGAATCAATGGTAGTTATTAACTTTTGAGAAACATCCGGTTGATCTTGGACCTGGGCAGGTGCAATGACTGGAGCTTGGACATGTATGGCAGCTGGTACTGCAAATGATGGCATCACTACCAATTGTTGTTGCACTTGACCCGTAGGATTATACCTGTGAGGGTGTACTGATAGAGGAGTATATTCTTCATCCATTTCAATAGATACAGCAAACTGCCTTTGCTAACTAACTCCAACATGTTTAGGAGGAAGACTACCCTGATGTAGTTCTGCATCCGTCCTCTTCAATTCCTTCATTTTTTCCTCCTGTTGAGAAAATCTTTTCTCTCGTGAGAGCGATTGGCCTTCTCCAGTGGAAGGATATGTAAGTTGATTCTTTCCCTTCCCATTTTTTGATCCCTTTCAGAGAGGGAGAAGTGGTTTATTTGAAGGAACACCCAGATTTTGGGTAAATCATTAATTTCATGTATTCACACCTTCTTCATTTGTGTCTGTGCGTACAACTTCCTGAGAAAGAACCTCTTCATCTGAGTCCCTGACTGAGCCTTATCTGGTGGATCATAAAAAATTTCATTGATTAAATTAATTGATGCATAATGCATTGCATATCTTCTATCAGCATTTCTGTGATATTGTCTTTTGCCATGCCTTTGATGAGGCATTGCCTTTTGGTGGTTTGATCCCTCGGGAACTTCTTGAAGAGCCGTAAATTGGAGAGAATCACCTGATAATTTGGATCTTTGTTCCTCTTGGGGCTTCTTCCCCAATCGAGAATAGACTGTCTTTCTCTAAGGATGGGATTGATGTTTTGAAAAACTCCCCAGTCCGGTGAATTGGGGTTGTTCCTGCTGTCAATTCTCAACTCCTCGAATCCTATTTGCTGATTCTAAGGGTTGGTTTAAAAGAGTCCCCAGTCTGGCAAGATGGGGTGGCTCTTGACATGCTATGTCTGAGAATTTCTTAAAATATTTTCTGATCTTGCGGACTTTAGTCCGGAAATTAGCTGGATGCATCAATCGATATCCACTTTTATCACCCAGATCGAAAGACCGTTGGATTATTTCTGACACTTCTGTCACTTGATGATGTGCTTTCTCCATACGAGAGGCATGTTCAATATTCTAATTTTAATAGTGCAGGAGTAATTAAACAACTTTTTCTCTGTATTCTAGATTTTTAGAAGAACTAGTTGAGTCATGTTCTTGGGAAAGGTTTTTATTACAAACAAAACCCATGGACTATGGCCAGCCACGGGCAATAACATAGCATGAGACCATTTTCGGCGGGATTTGCTTACTGGAGAGCATAGTCAAATGTAGTGCCCCATGATCACCCCATCCTCTGACATGAATACCAGATAGGTCATTGGCAATTAACTAGCCCAATCTTTTTAGTGCGCCAAGGCATGAACGTTGAACGGCTCTCATCTGCTTTTCAGCCTTCAGATATCGAGAGACCGATAGATATGCAAAATCAATTTGGCGTTATAACGCTTCTATTATCTTAACATGATTTTCATATTCATCATAAGATAATACTTTATTTTTCAACTGAAAATGAGATTTCTATATGTTGAGACGAATATAATGAATTCCATCTTCCTTCAACATCTCTGGGATGTCATATTAAGAGTCAGCCATAGGCCAAAACATGACAGGCACATCACCTTTAACCAGTTGTTTTCTCATGTTCAACATTTCCTCTTTATCATTTAATCGAGATTCTTCTACCTGATTTGACTAGAGATGGTTCTTCCTTGTTTCTTCATAGAATTCAAAAAGATTGGTAGAGAAATTACTGATCAAACCAGAAGATTCATGACTTAGGGGTGGTTCGGATAATGACCTACACCCTGTGCTATATTCTGATTGAGAAAGTATTTCACCTACTAGCGATGAAGCATTAGACATGACTGGTTTCACATTTTCAAGTGCCTCAAGATAAAGAGGATTTCTCGGCACTACATTGTCCAGTAGAGAATTTTTTAGGGAATGTGCATCACTACTATGGAGAGGACTTCTGCAGAGAAATTTATCATCATGGGGAGGACCACTATGGTGGGTTACAGTAAAATATGAGAGCTCTTGATCCTTGGTCTTCTGACCACACAGAGGGTTCTTGTGGCTCGCATCTAAAGATGAAACATCGAGATCGACAAAATTGTCATGAAGAAAGCCTTCATGAGGAAGTGTCTATTGAAGACCTTCAGAATTAATTTTCCCACTATTGGGAAATGAGGGAGTAAAATCTTGAATTCCAACAGATAACTGTCTGAGGGATTCAAGAAATCCAGCATCGAGCAAGGCATTGTTACAAATTGGCTCTTGATCTATTTATGGTGTTGGGTAGGTCTTTTTCATAGACTCCTTCTTACTCACCTTGGAAACCACCTATTGACGAAAGTGGCTGCTCTGAGCAGGTGTATTTTCTTGATCAGGAGAAATGGACAGGTTAGCCTGATGATCTATACTCAAATCAGGTTTATGTGCCTGACTTGGTTGTCCATATGTTATGGGGGAGTATGTCCATCAACCCTCTTGGATTGAAACAGATGTGTGTATCCGCTCCGGAGTAAACTGTTGATGTGTCACTCCACTACTAGGGACAGATTTGTGTCTCTTTCCCTGAGATGTTGCTGAAGCTATTATAATATCCTGGAAAGCATCAAGAATTTGAGAATGGATTTTCTTCTTCTCTTTCACCGTTGATAGAATATGCTTGGTGAATTCAGATTCCGGAACGGGGATATATGTCCATTCCGTGCCTGGAGTAGGTGTATGTGCCTTCTCCTGTCCTCCTTTTCCCATCAGTGAATATTGAATGTACTCAAGTGTAGAGGTAGAGAGTTGAGTCTGCCTCCTATTTTTCGCTAGAGCTTTCCGACTGACTTCTCCGAATGCTACCAAGCGAGAATGTTGGTAGGCTTGGTTAATACTAGCACGTGTATGTGCCTGCTGATTTCACTTCTCCAAACATGGTTGACGAGCTCCATCATATGTAGTCACTCAAGCCTGCTGATTAGCTGATGATGTATAAACAGGTGTATGTTCCTGCCTATAATACTCTACAGGAATTGAATGGCGGGATTGGCGTGATGCTGCCAGATGAGTCTACTGGACAGCGGAAATAAAATTGGAAGGTGTGTGTGCATGCTCAATGCCTTCCACCATGTTATGTTGGTGGACATCTCCGGAAATGGAAGAGATGATAACCTACTCACTGTTAACCAAATTTAGCCTCCAGTGATTCGTCTTGCCTGCTTGGGTTCGAGGAACCTAAGACGAACGCCTGGAGTCGACACCCTCATCATGTTGAGGGCGCACTGCCACACGAGTCTGGCAGCGATTGTTAATAGGAGCACTTGGGAAGAACTCATGTCTGCTTGAATTAAGGCCCTGAGGGGCCTGCTCATTCAACTCCCCAAAATATTGGTGTGAATAGAGATTGAGATTCGGGGATAACAACCTGAAACGGTTGTAGACGATGGATAGAAACGCCTACTTCTTGATCACTGGTCATCTTTGTCCAGACGACCATTGTTAATTGTTCACTTGGAGGGCTTGTCGGGCAGCCTCAAGAGTTGGAAATGGTACCGTGTTGACAGTACTCTTTAACCATTGTGTTTGTTACCCAATGTTGAAGATGTTGAGTAGGTGATGTCATCCTCAGAGCGGACGATGATCCAGTAGGAGTAGCAGTAGTGGCATTCACAGTAGCAGTATTCACAAGTGTAAACTTGAGAGCAGCAATTTCTTAGAATGCAGAAAATCATGGAAATGAGTGCCTATTTGATATAACAGACTTAATCAAGATAAATTCATCCACTACATCTTTTGGATGAGCACATATGTCAATGATTTTTTTTGTTGGCCCTCTCATTGAGTTTTAAATAGGTGCCTAAGAAATAAGTAAAACATCATTTTAACTAGGTTAAGGATTCATGTCAGGTTCACCATTTTTTTCCTCTGGAATTGGGGATGACCTCGTCAATTTAAGGTGAAATCATTCCAAGCAGTTTCTAACGGGTTTGTTCATAGAACTGGAAACATCCAATGATTCCACATCCATTTGAACCTACTTTCCAAAGGTATGCGCTCATTAGTTGTGGACTGATGAGGCTTAGGAATTTGAATTGGTCGAGAGTATGGGAGGACGGACTCATCACACCTTTTTGAGGGAAATTATTGTCTACTATAGGTCTCTATTTATAGATTTAAGTTATGTTCATGAATCCTTATTACATTACCAAGTATAAAATGAGCTTTCCATTAGATCTGACAATCAATGATTGATATGTAAGAAATTTTGAGAATCGTTTAAATGTATTCGAGGTTCTTCATCGATAGAGAATCATCTGTATTTGTTAGATATTCTTAGTCAATGGTATCCTTTAATACATAAAAGTATCTTGGTCATTACGATGACCATACTGGTTTTAATGCCACTCAGTTGGGCACTTGAAGTTTATGGTAATTCAGATGAAAATTGATTATTTCAGAATTGGGATCGTACCCGCTGATGGGCTACCTACGTATCCTTTATTTTAGAAAAGGAATCAGAACCCACGTAGTTCGAGAAAGGGAGAATGATGTTTATGATTGATGGCTCAATGAAATATGTCATAATTACTTTTACACTCTAAGATCACGTGAGTCATGCTCGGTGTGAGAAACACGAGGTATTGGAAAATCCAAACAATTGTGCCATGAAAGATGCAATCATAAGAAATGATGATGGGCTTATGTATGTATGACTGCCCAAATAGACGAGGATTAAGATTTACTTCAGGAAAGAAATCTAGGAATAGGGTCCATAAATGTATACGTGCTTTATGGAGATTTGGATACTGTAATCTTGGGGCTTACTCATATGGAAGATTCCCATGTTAGTAGGGGACTTATGATTGGGTTTTACTCCTGATAAGGAAGCCCAGATCAAAAGGAAATTAAGACTCCTTAATAGAAATTAAGGGACCTAGGGCCTACTCCTAATAAGAAGTCCCATGTTAAGGTACATGAAAAATTATGTGAATTGGGGCTTACTCCTAAGGAGGATGCCCATATTTGGTAATTTTAAGACTAGGGCTTACTACAAAGGAAGATTCCCATATTAATGGGAATTATGACTGGGGATTATTCTTAAAAAGGAGGCCCAGGTTAATGAGGACATGGGGCTTCCTCCTAAGGAGGATCCCCAATAATAAGATTCTCTCATCTTGAAAGATGAGGTTGAATGAATGAAATCTCAATCTTTAGTGACATAAAGATGTGTAAATCACTAGGTTTTGAGAGATATTCCATGGAATTCCTTTCAGATAAGGAGGTAAAATCAAGAAATCATGCCATTAATGGATTTGAATAGTGTCTTGATGACTGAATCTTTAATTGGAGAGGTGGAATGGCATAAGAAGTGTGAAATGAGTAGGAAAGGCACCCAAAAGGATAGGGGCGCGCAAGTCCTGGCAAGCGCACATGTACTGCGTGGGAGTGCAAGTCCTGGGTGCGACGGTATACCAGCGCGGCACATGGTTACTTGCGTGATTGTTTTCCCTTAGGGTAATACATGGGTGAGACATGGCTCAAACCCTTGTTATTATCCCTAGAGGCTCTCCAGAAGAGGGCACACATGTTCTAGTGAAGAAGTAGGGTGGCGCGCAAGTGTGTCCATTTCCCTTAAGGGTAAAACACTTAGGTGAGCAAGTGTTAGTGGATTACAACACTTAGACCTTACTCCTCTTGTTTAGACCTTCCATTCTAGGTAAAGAATTACCATAGAAGTGTTTTGAAGACCTGAAGAAGATATTTGGGCGTTCAGAGCTCTGTATGTGAATTCTGAAAAAAATTCCTCCGCAAATGGGGGGCCCACCGGGGGTATTTATAGGCTGGAGAAGTCCCCGGGTGGTTATCACATAGGGCGCGGAAGTCACTTGCATGACCATTAGGCGTCACACAAGTTAACCTGCACGACAGTGATGGAACTTGCGCGGCGCATGTGCATTTGAAGCCTTATTCATGCCTTTGTCGATTTTTGATGTTTTCTTCAAAGGATGAATCACTTTGTGCTAAGTCATTTTCCTTCCCATTCCATTAGACAATGTGACGGAAAGGAGAATCAACAAACACACATTTATAATTTCCTCAATAACCCTAACCACCCCTGTTTTTACAAGTTCAAACTCCTAATTTACGACACACTGATTCCCAAAACTGATCCTCACCTAATCATAAATAAATGTATCCTATAGTCATATCATTCATTCCTTATCAGAGATTTTTGTGTCATAATCAGAAACAATAATCAAGATTTAGAATAAAAACACATCATAAATCCAAATTACACATTTCAATTTCAAACCAAAACCCAAACTCAATACACCATTTCAGCCCTATTTTCAGCATGTCCAAACCAAAATCCCATGAAAAAGTATACCACACATGAAAATAAAAATTACATTATTTATCACAATTCTAAACATTGAAATATACGTTTTTGAAAACCATTTTTCATCAAACAAAAAAACATAAATTTCCCCCATTTATATTCCATGAAGTATCACACACACACACACACACATATATATATATATATCCTTCTGCAAGCATAAGAACCCATCCAAAAATTATACCAATATTTCACTTTCCACATCCAAACAATTGTATATGTGGTCATTCATATAAATATCATGTTTCAATTACAATTTTTTATCATTCCCAAAATATGACATTGAACCTAAATCCCAAATTCCCATGACACTATCATTTTACCTTCCCAAAATTATTTCCAAAACCCAACAACTTCCAAAAAAACATTCCACATTTCCCTTTGAAACCACACATTACATTAAAAGATAACAATTTCCATTTAAAAAACCATTTTTCCTCTCCAAACCCTACATTCCAATTGGAAAAAAACTTTTTCATAAATAATTTCCATTTTTGAAATCCACTCAATCCTACCAAAACTAATCCAAAACATAACTTGAATAGAAACTTTTAAGAATAACGAAATAGTGGCTATAACTAACCAAACGATAGAGTTTAGCAAACTAGGCTCTGAGCGAGCATCAACTAAAGGATGTATCTTGAACAATGCACTCATGATGTACATGGATCACTACTCAATGAAATATTTTCGTGTAACACCAGATCACTCCCAATTTCATCCCTTATCCACATAGGCCTAACAAATTAAAAAATCAAATCCCATAATACCCTAGGCAAAATGAGGCTCAGGGATGGGCAATGGTTCATGAAGTTCTTCCCATACCTACCACATGAGTCCAGAGAATCCTAATCTCCAAGATAATTGACACCCCAAATAACAAAGGCCTCCTCTTATACCATTTATTCATGAACCAACATGGGTTAACCCTAAACCGGTTACCAGAGTTAGCCCACGACATAGCCCGAAAGGGCGTTCCCAATCCCCACGAGCTAACAACTTGTGTCGGGCATCATATAAAATGATGGGAATGATTTTCATATAAATTGAAGAAAAAGATTAATATAAAATTAACGAAATCGATAAACACCTAAAATGGAAATAAAATAAAGTCACATTGAACCACACTCTCTCAACGATCATCCCAAAACTAGAAGATCCTAGAACTGAAAAAAAGAGTAGTTGTGAGCACTGAGATTCTCAGTAGGAATTTCCAGGAATAATAATTCTATATGCCATTTCCTTTAAAAAGAATCCCAAATCAGGCTAGTTTAAAAATTAAACACAACAAAATAATGATTTTCATCCCTTCGAAAATCAAGTAAAAAGTTTTCATTTTCAGGAAAATAATTTCTCTTCCACTATATGTTTAAAATATATTTAAATCAAGAATTTTAATTTCTAAATTAATGAAATAAATTTAGATTAAAATATTGTTTTCACAAAAGAGATATCAAAAATGAAACAACTGAAATAAAAATCACATCTCAAGCACAGTTAGAAATCCCTATATAGCTAGTGTTCATTGGGGACATGTGATCCCCATACCTTAGTGAAACATGGTATATAAACTACAACTAACATCATTCTTATTCTCAAGATAGTGGGAGGGGAAACCCCATGGGCATAGTGTTCTCCAATCAATAAAAATATTTAGTTATTTTGGTAGTTTCTGTCTTTATAGAAGGAACTGAAATGAACAACAACTGAAACATCTAGAATACGTGTCTTAGTTGGACCAACTAGATACCCATGGTTACCCATGTTATATATTCCAAATAGTTTTGAGATTTTATCAAGAAAAAATATATGATCATATCACATTATTTTTCCAAAACCCATTAATCCACTCACAACCGGACTTCCACTGGAGTGCATCAACCATTTTTAAGTCAGATAACAAAGCGTAAGCCTCTTAAATAGGCACATATCACAAATCAAACATTTAACATACACCACATTTTCTAAAATAATGGGTTATTCCTTGATAAGGTTCTTATATTTTCACAAAACATTCTTAGAGTTACAAACGAGATTCATTACATCAAATGGAATATCATTGCTTTAGAAAACACATTCACCCAACACATTTAAGTTTTAAAAACATTTGACAGACCAACTAAATAACAAAACAACCACACATTATTGAGAAAACATTAAACCATACTTGAGTAAATGATACCAATTTAATAAATACAATTCTCCATTTAAACATGAATTCACACTAAAACAAAGGCACATTTCCTAACATACCAAATCATGGAATTTCCCTTCTTTTAAAAAAATCATACAAGAAACCATATTCATTCTAAATCAACATTAAAAAATAATATAAACATATGCTTATATTTTGAATAACAGACCACACAGAAAAAACCATTTTAGACACAACATTTAATAAATTAAAGTGTTAAAAATTCTATAGAAATATAGGATGCATGTTTAAAAGAAGTTTATACATTTCTAAAACTATGGTTGAATCATGAAAATAATGGAATGTCTGACACAAAACATCACCATAACTTTTCATGGAATATATAAACTATTTAATATTAATAATACTCTTTAAAACATTTAATCCGTTACAGAATTCAAATTTAAGGCCTTGGTATAGGGGACCTACCTCAAACATGCTGATTTTCAATGACGACTACTTGAACTAACCAATCGCACTTACCCTCAATTACATATATATGTATAAATATATATACCCAAATCTGCATTTGACATATTTCCCACTCCTTGATGGAATATGTATAAATAGTTCATATATATATGCCTTACTTATGGATGTAGATATAGGCATTATTGATACCCGTTGCCTGAAACCACATCAATGAGACCCAATATATTCTAGAAAAATTACCGTAAAATCAAACCCAAAATATTCCTTATTAAAATTAAGCTACAATGAATATATCAAAGAACACTTACTCAGAACCATGGAAAATCCACTTCCCTAGATGGTGGGGGCTAGAATCGGCCTTGATAGGACCAGATAAACACTAAATGATGGGAATTCATAAAAATAAGAACCCCAAGACCCATTAGGATTTTTACATGGTTCAATAAACACCAGAAAGAGAAAAAAAACCTTGAAATAGAGGGAGAATAAGGGAGAGGGGACTCACAAATGGGATACAAATGAAACATTAGGCGGAAAAGTGGTCATTAGAGAGAGGGATCTATGCGATGGGGCTCTCTCAGTTTGCCGGGTAGCGCAAGCAAGAGAGAGGCTAAAAGCATGATAGAGGAGAAGGGGGGATGTGCCATATAGAGTAGGAGGGACGACTGCTGAAGGAGGAGGAGGCATGTCAGAGGGTTCAAATTAAAAGGGGTCTTGTATCTAGGTATCCACCAAGAGGAGGCATGCCACATGAGGGAGAATAGAAGAAAAAAAGAGAAGGATGGAAAAATAGGAAAAAAATTTAAAACTAAAAAAAACTAAACAACATAATAATAATAATATTATTATTATTAATTATAAAAAGAAAGTTATCCATTCATAGGCTCAAATTCAAGGTGGTGCAAACTTTAGAATTACCAAAAAACTAAATCACCACACCTTCTTATAACCAAATTGGAGAATTAAAATAACAAATAAAAAAAGAGGAAGTGGTAAATTCATGACTTTGATAACAAAATAGAACCTTCAATGTCAAGGAATCTACAATAGGGAAATTAAAACATTAACTATCCAAGTATTAGAGATAAAAACTAGACCAAGGTCACCCCACACCCAATGATTTCATTACAATCATGAAAAGTCTCTCTCTGAGACTTATGGATAGATCTCTGATGTCTTGATTCATATGTTTCCCCGCAATGAAGAGATAAAAATCTAAACCAAAAAATCCCTTTAAGTAGCGAGACTCACAGAACCCCTAGAATAACCTAAGAGACAATACCGAACAAAACATATTTTCATCAACAAATGATACATTCTAACTTTTGATACCTTAAAATGGTAGGAAGAAAACCAAGAAGGCGTGGGTTTAGTCTAAGGTCCGAGAAAGTTCCAATTCCACTACTCAATTTATAGTCTGGTTAGAGTCATCAATGACAATACTCATAGAAACACAAATTCAAAATTTCCTTAAATGGACTGACCACCTTAGTTTTGACATGTTCAAACTGCTAAACAATGAAACAATGATTCCAAAAAATGATCCTCACCTAAACACAGAGAAATGAATCCTATAGTCTGATCGTTCATTGGTTACTAGTGATTTTCTGATGCATACTCACTAACAAGTAACTCGATTCTAAATCAAAATGCATCATAATTAAAAATTATACACTTCAATCACACCCCAAAAACCAAACTCAATACACCATTTCAACCCCATTTTCAACATTTCCAAACAAAAATACCATGGAAAAGGATACCAAACATGAAAAGAAAACATTAAACGATATCTCACTTTTAAAAACATTTAAATTTCCCTTTTTGAAAACCATTTTTTATCCAACAAAACAAATTAAATATCCACCATTAGTATTCCATGAATTTTCACATATATATACACATGTACTAGCCCAAGAAGACATCCAAAAAATCCACCAATTACTCACTCATCATACACAAACATTCTTATATGTGTTCATTAATGTAAATAATAAGAGTCAATTCAAAACATATATCATTCCCAAAATAGTTCATTCAACATAAATCCCAAATTCCTAAGTAGCATTCATTTCACCTTCAAAAAAGTATATAAAATAACCAATTATTTTCAAATCAATTTCCATCTTTTGCATTGAAGCCACACTTTCTATTAAATGAAAATAATTTCCAATTCAAAAAAAATCCACTCCAAAAACTACATTCCCTTTTGAAAACCCATATCTTATAAACCATTTTCATTTAGTAAATCCACTCACGTCAACCAAAACTAATTACAAATATAAAAGACATCAAAATGTCCAATAATAATTAACCGGTGGCTATGCGTAACCCAGAAACATGGTTTAGAAAACCATGCTCTGAGAGAGAATCAACCACATGAAGTATCTTGAACTGTGCACTCGGGTTATACACGAGTCGCTACCCCATGCAAGCCCATCGTGAAACACTATCTCACTCACATTTCCATACCTTATCCACATAGATCAGTAAAAAGAAATATTAAAATCACAGACTACCTATGGAAACTCAAGGATTGGTGTGGGAAATGCTTCATGACATCCTTCCCGCACCTACCTCTTGAGTCCTCAAAATCATAATCTCCAAGCTACTTAACACCCCAAAAACTAAGGACCTCCTCTGATAACGTTTTCTCATGAACCAACCCAGGTCAACCTTGAACTGGTTACCCCAGTTATCCCACGAGAAGGATAGAAGGGAATTAATGATCCCTAAAGGCTGATAACTACTACCGGTCATAAAAATAAAAGAGTTGGGAAAGAATTGATCCATAAAAAGAAGATAAAAAATAAATATAAACTAAATAAATTTGATAAAGAACAACAGAAGAAATAAAATAATGAGGCATAAAGAAATAAACCTCTAAGTGACCTCATGGGTCACCACCAAACATAGAACAATTCTCATTCCACGATCGATCCAAAACTAGAGGAATCTGACATTGAAAAAATAGATTAGGTGTGAGCACCGAGATGCTCAGTAGGAATGCCATGAAATAACAATTTTCTATTCCCTATCCTTTAAAAAGAAACCCAAGTCTTGCTAGTTTGAAATTATGACATAATAAAATAATCCTTAAATCCTTCTAAAATTCATGTAACATGTTTTCATTTTCGAGAAAATAATTTCTCTTCCACTGTATTTTTAAAATAGATTCCCATCATGAATTATCATTTAAAAATGATTGAAAAAAACATAGATTAAAATTTGGATTTCACTGAAGAGAGGTTAAGCATGAAACAATTGAAATGAAAATCACATCACAAGAATAATGGGAAATATCTAAGAATATAGTGTTAGTTGGGGACTGTTAGGAACCAAATTTGGTCTCCATCCTACCAATTCCTGACTCAGTCTGCAGTAAGGACTGAAAAGCATTCCTGATCCCCACAGGCTAGCATAAGTTCCTGAATATCAAAAATAACACTTGGGAACGATTTACCTGAATAAATAAATATAAAATATAGAAAAATAAACCAAAACCAGATCAAGAGTTGCAACCAAACAATCCCTTAACCAAAAAATATAATTTGAGTTACAAGTTTAAAACCATGACCCAAACAACTATGTATGGTGCCCAAAAACCAACTAATAAAACCACCCCTTGGCTAGAGGACACCTCCCTCAGGACATCTCCACAATGAATCACCTAGAACTCAGCAAATAATATGATCCACCACTCCCAAAATCCTTACATTTTCCTACATCAGACATAACCAAATATACTTACAACAAAGGGTGTAAGCAGGGTGTGAGATAATTCCCAACAGGATTCCACTATGAAAATATTTCACATAAAAAATTTAAATGACCAAAATAGTTGAAAGCATAAAAAAAATAATTGATATAAATGCTTTAACAATTTTAATGAAAATAGTTTTATGAATGATAACTAAAAAGGGAAATAAATTTTAAAATAAAAAAACTTTTTACTTTCTAAAAACCAAAAAAGTCACACCGTATGCCTATGGTGAATGTAATGTAATCCATGAGAACCAAAGTGGGAGAGTCCCTATAGGTACTAGGAATATGTTGGACCCTAAAACATCACATATCAGTGAACAATGGTATAAGAACCATAACAAAATATTTTCTCATGCATGAGCCACTTGTAGGGAACACACCCATAACATGGTGGTCTTCAATCATCATCCAAAGATTAGTTAGTGTTTTAATCATCCAACCAGCTAAGTGAAACAAGGCCAGTGACACTTCTGTATCACTAGAAAACTAGATCTAGTCCACCCACCAGGTCCCTGAGCTTCTCATTAGTGCTCAAACAAGTTTCACGTGTCACAAAACACAAATTTTTCATTCCAGTTTCATAAAAAAAAGAAACATACTCACACTAAAATAGTTTTCAACCACAACGCACGTCTTCCATACAATTTAATAAACAATTAAGAAAATTTTATAAAACATTCCCAAATAATGTCCCCTGAAATAATCAATTAAACCCAACTGATAAGGAATTACCAATAACAAACACCACACATTCACTTAAAAAATCCATTTTTAAATAATACACACACCAAAATCTTTCAAAAATCATTCTCCATCACTTATGCAATTAAAAAATATAGCTCTATAGTTAAAAAGTCCATTCCCACTATTAATAAGAACCTCAAAAAAATTATTAATTAATTTCAAAATATGCCCTGTGACTTTAAACAAAAAAGGCTCACTCAACCATTATTTGATGAAAATACCCATATAAATGCTACACAAAAATATAAATCTCACCCCTTTCACAGTTTACCAAATCAACTACATATCTTATAAAATTCTAATAAACATATCAACAATGATTTTCACAGAAACACTTTATTCACAACATGTAAAAATTAAACTAGAAAAAATGCCGTTAATTCTCAAACAGAACCAGATTTTCATAATGAATAATAATTAATATGTATACTAATTTAATTTAACAAACAACTTAATTCATCAATTAATGATTCTATGCAGAATCACCAACCTCAGTGTAGGAACGACCTCACAAATTTATGCAAAACTCCCGTTGCACGTCAATCACACTGAAAGGGATCTAAAGTGAACCCTAAAACAAGGTATTGAGACAATAGTGTCAAAAACTAGAACAATCAAACCATAAAACCCAAATTACAAATCTACCGATGTATGATATTTATCAACAGTAGAGAATTTCACCTATGACGAAGGTGCAGAAAGCTAACCGAGCAAGATGAGAGGCTACTAGATGTGTGTCGTGCCGGAAAATCGGTCATAAAAGGGTGGAAGTGCAGGTTCAGTGTGAAATAAAGAGGGCAGTGTGTGGCTATTCAGAGTGGGGGATAAGGCAGTGTGGCTGTCTGGAGAGGGTGTCGAGGTAGGGCAGTGTGGCAGTTTGGAGAGGGAGGTAGGGGTGGTCTGACAAGGATGAGAGAGGGAGGGGTGGTCAAATGATTACTATTTAGGGGGGGTCTCTACACAATGGGGGAAGAGGGGTGATGAATATATATTGAGGGAAAAAATAGAGAAAAGAAAAATAAAAAGAAAATAAAACAAAAATAAATTAAAATGTGAATAAAAAGAAAATAAAAAGAAAATAAAACCATAAAATGAATAATTGTCCTATTATAATTTTTTTAATAATTATAATCAACTATAAATTTTATAATTATAACAATAATTTTACATTAACAACAAAATTAAAATTTCAGCTAAAAAAATTAATAATAATAATCCCAGTGTTATTATTGTTGTAATTATTAAGTAAACTCTTAAATAATCTTATTTTATTTTTTTCTTATTTTATTTTATGATCATTTTATTTTTTTTCTCATTAATTATTTAATGAACTATGCATCAGGCATGGATTATGGAAATTTAGCAAACAAACACGGCTTCTACCGTGTCATGAAAATGTTTCTGATGCTGCTAATCCAAATGATCATTCAATGGAAAAAAATTTAGTGATTCAACTAGTGTAGCCTACGCCTTAACAAGAAAATATTAAAGGAAGATAAAATTATTAAAAAAATTAAATTATGAATTATTATTGAAGTCTGAAGTCTAGATTTGACAATTCTCACCACTATAAAAACATTATGCCCTCATAATTTCAACATAAATCATGATCATAGAATAAAAATGTGTACTCTTGCACTACCCAAGAAATCTTCCCCCATTTCTCATGCTCATCATTCTTATGTGTCCAATGGATATGGACCCTTGGAATGTACTTCCCGTGAAACACATTCTCTTGGGAATCCACAATGGGCGCTCAAACACTGATAAGTCTCGGTCAATCCCTGACTCCTTCCAGTTCATCACATGTGACGAATCAAAATTATACATTTTCAATTGGGAGACATGTAATATGTCGTGAATCGACGTCTACAAATATAGAAAATCTGACTTGTATTCCACCATGACAATTCACTCAGTAATCTCTAATGGTCCTCCATACTGTGAATTTTGTTTTCACTTATTCACAAAACAGTGGTGGCCCAGGTGAGGGTCCACCTTAAATAACACCCGGTCTCCCACAAAAAACTCATGATCCCGACGCCTCTGATCATAAAAAGTCTTCTGAGGAATCTGAGATACCAATAACTACTTCCAGGCCAACCTGACTTTCTCAAACATCTCGAACAAAATTATTATTCCCAAGAGTGAGGTCTCACTTACCTCACTCCAACATAATGGATAACGACATGACTTCCATAGAGAACCTCTGTTGGAACCAAAAAATGGTCATAGGTAAAATATGCAAAGTGAAAAACAATTCAAAAGAGGCAGCCTCACAAATCCCATTCACAAATCCCCTTAGCACTGGAACATTCATAGATCCTCGTAGCACCATGGTTGGGGTGAATCCAAAGCCCCTGTTTTGGTTTTCGCGGAGTAAAAAGGCGATAAGATCAGTGGTTATGATGAAATTTATTGGAATCATCTCACCGTAGAGGGAGAAAAATCAACGTCTATGAAGCTTTCAATCAAGAAGGAATCCTTCACGAGCACCGTGATGAGAACCTAGGAGACCTCTGTGACATGGAGGGGATGATGGTTGACTCTACGGTTATGAAAAACATGATGCAATCCATAGCAGATCGCAGAGCACCACATGGAATCGCACCAATCTGTACCAACTTCGCTGCTCCCGTCGCCTATAAATACTAGGATCCCATCATTCTCAAAAGACGGATACCCATACCTTTTGCCTTCTCACCTATCAAATTTAAAATCACCTTCTTCTCTGTGAAACATTGAGAAAAATGAGCTCTTCATGGTACATGAGAATTGAGAAGTGTCTTTCCCTTATCTTAGATACAACCCATCTTCATGTAGGGATTCCCTTTCAGGAGCCCATGGGCCATCCAAAAGGGAGGAGATCCTCAAGGGGACTCAGTTCTTCTCCAAGTACTAATTCTGCATGATGTTCCCTCCATATGAATGTGGAATATCCTCTACAATATGACCATTGTGTCTTGCAAAGCAAATATATTGGAAGTATTATGCATTACAAGGTAACCTTTCTTCACGAAGTCCTACTCCTTGAAATCCTTTCCACTTCCTAATGCACTGTTCATATGCACCTCTACCATATTTCTAATCATGGTCATTCCACTTCTCTAATAATATCCCTTCAAAATGTTCCTACACTATATGGAGCACCATATCTTTACTAGGTCCCTTCTTGTGCACCCATTTTCTCCACAAACCCTTCTCTCATACGAACCTCTAGGTTTTTACAAACAAATTTCAAGGTCCCATTGCCAGTGCATTAAGTTTCATTTCTTAGCTTCATGATTCTTTGCATAGGCACACTACTGGAAATTTCTTATTCACATAGCCACACTAGCATGTCCCCCCTTAGTGGATCACTCCACAACACCGCCTCACCATGGAATTTCTGATTCCTTCCCTTCCTAAAGTGTTGGTGGGTATTAGTTATGTAATTCCAAGGGATGCGGAGTGAACACGCCTCATCTAAGCTTCCTGACGTTAAACCGACAAGCACCATCATCCACATCACATGTCATTAATCTGTGGACTCTCCTCGTGCACTATACACAAGGCACCCCACCTCGTACATTATCCATGCCCTCTCATCTCGATGAGATTGAGAACTTTCTCACATGAAATTTGATCATATTTTCTAGAGTGGCGTCTGTCCGTGAGGAATTGAAGCCATGATGGTCTAAACCCCAAACCATTATTGGGGGAGGTAGCAACCCTTCTCCACCTCTTTTCTTTTGTTCCAAATACTAGTGGAGAGAAGGGCACATGGAACTTCTTTACCCCATCCCTCTCTTTCTAGGAATTCTAACTTCCAGGCCTATATCCTAGAGTAAGTACCAACGACCATCCCCCGGGGCCACTTACAATGCATAATCCCTTGTTTTCTCTGTGTCCCCAATCCACGTGTAAGACCAAATCCAGTTCCCGTGGATGAATCATTCATGACATTATCTTTCGGTCTTTACTTCATCATGTTTCACACAATGAGTGTGAATCACATGGTGTTGGAGTATGCATTGACTGCGGAATCCCTACTTGGACTTCCTTAGCATGTAAGTCCAAAATTCATTATTAAATATGCCAAAATTTATCATTTCATCCTAGGCAAGGTACTTGAGAAGCCTCCCGGAGAATCAATCCCCATACCTTCTTGTCTCGAAACATTCACGGGAGTTCTCCTTCATCCCGCATGAAGTTAATATATATATTTCATTATGTGCTATGTGGTATTTGATACTATCCTCCCAAGTGATGTATGTAGGAATCCTCCCATATATTCAATCCCAACACCTTCTTGTCCCGACACCTTCACGATGGTTCACCTTCATCCCGCATGAAGTAAACAATATCCCTCATTCCGAGTTACGTGGACTTTGATCCTTTCTTCCTAGGTGAGGTACGTAGGAAGCCTCTATGAGGATCAAGCCCAACACCTACCTATCCATACACCTTCATGTCGGTTAACATTCATCCCTCATTATGGTAAACTATAAACCTCAATCCGAACTATGTGGACATTGATCATTTCCTCTTAAGAGAGGTATTTAGTAATCCTTCCTCAGGTTCCAACCCAACACCTAATTATGACAACCCCTTCACATCATTTCACCTTCTTCCCACACGATGTTAAACTGGATACCTCATTCCAAACTACATTTAATTTGAACCTTGCCTCCTAGTCATGTTATATAGGATTCCTCCCAGAGGTTCAAGCACAACATCTACTTGTCCCTACCCCTACAAATCAATTCACCATTGTCCCACATGGCATTAAACAATATCCCCCATCCAAACCTACGTGGACATTTATCCTTTTCTTCTAGAAAAGGTACATAGGAAGCCTCTCTAAGGTTCAAGACCAACACCAATCAGTCCCAAACACTCCATGTCATTCCACCCACATCCTGCATGATGTCAAAATGTACGCTTCTTTTCAACCCGCAAGACGTCAAACTGTACCCCTTCTAACTACGTGATCTTTGATCCTTGTCCACTGGGCATGGTACATAGGAAGCCACCCTCATGTCCAATACTAATAGATGGTAGGCTTTTGTGATTCCCAACTAGTGGAAATCCATTTGAACCCCAAACAATGATATTTCATTGGAACCCTAGTCAATGGTATGCCATTGTCAACCCCAACCAATGGTAAGTTGTTGCAACCCCAGTCAGTAGTAAGCTATTGTCAACCCCAAATAGTGGTATTCCATTATGTCTACCTTTTTTGGACCCACATATTTGTTCCTCTCCCGGGGTATCAGACGAACCTGGGCTGCTAACCATGTGTAAGACCCAGTATATCATCGGATCATTATCCTATGTGTACACCCTAATTATATACCCCCATCCTGAATTAAATAAACATTGATTCCATACCACGTGGATATGTAAGAATCCACCCTGAGGTTCAATCCCATCTCTCATGTCCCGTCGTGGAATATCTCCCAAGACTATGTGTCTTGGCAAGGTCAACCCCAACCTAGAGGTTCCACTTCCTTCGTGTACCATCCATGCATCCATTCTCACAGGTCGCCTCCTTAGGTGTCCCATATACCCACCAAACTACGTGGACTTTGATTCCCTACGACGGGGATATGTAAGATTTCTCTTCGATGATCAATCCAAACATCATTGTCATCCTCACGTTAGTTCCATCTCAATATGCATCCACTATCAATTATCCATATCTTTCATGATTCTTACCCTAGCCACCACATCCCGGTGATATCATGTCACTCACATTCTCACTGCTTCTAGAAGCGATCAGGTAACTAACCACACGTTATCCCCAACATCAGTGTTACCTCATAGGGTTACACCCATCTAATCTACTCTTATCAGTGTACCGATCAGTCTAATATGTCACCACTAGATGTTAAACTCCCGACATACCCTATGTTAAACATGGGAATTTGAGGGAAACCTCAGAGACATGCTTATGAAATAAAATTCCCGACACTCGATGTGGGATGCCTCATTCATTAGATGCATATATAAGCCCTATCATAAGTGGAAGAATGACAGACGCATCAGTGTTCTAGTGTCTAGACATGCCAGCGATGTCCAACATGACTACTCCCCCGACTGAAGCTTGCTACCTTGACTAGACCCCATGGAATGTCTCGATATAAGAGGAATAATTAAAGGTGTACATGAAGACACGACACATGGAAGAGTCTCATGAACAACGTCTTGATATTTAAGGGAGACCCAGACTAGGAAATGAGTTTTGAAGATGAATTCAACGAAGGAGGAACCAGCATCCCATTATCTCGTTTCAATCACAGATCAAACATACTGGAATATGCGATTGATGCCTCCTGCATTTGGAAAGAGGGAGTGAGGAAAAAAGATCACATCATCAGCACACAGATTCATGCCCCCACAAAAAGTGTCAAAAATAGAAATGTTGAACCTGGCGTGAATATATTCTCTTCAATTTGGACATTAGTAGCATTCAAGACATTAGTGGATTACCATATTACCAGATCGAGCTATCCGGTGCCAGGTCCCACCAAGTAAATAGTGTGCCTGGAATGAAACTCAAAATAAAATTAGGGTAGTTGAACGTCGGACATCCCGGTCATTGATGTTATCATCATGGATCCTTCTTACCAACCATAGTAGACGGAATGACACTGGGGCACTGGACACAGCTTTACTTCTTTCCAAATTATTGGTTAAATCTCCTTGATTTGAAGGACCAAAGATTCCATGATAGGGGACCAATGACCACCCACCCACCAATGATGGGGTAGGGGAAATGTCAAGATGACAATCTCGTGCGGCCTCATCTCTCATAATGTATTATCCATATCCATGGCTGTCAGGAGCCCACACACATCTCCACATCCAAAAGCGTTCTTAGAAGTGCGAATAATGACCTCGTTTGACGATACTTAGAGGAGGGGATTGTCCCAACCCTATATATGGCCCGAAAAGATTTAGATACTTCCATGCCTTTCCATCACTACCACCACATGGTCCGTATAGGGATACACTTCTCTTATATATGACCTATAATCGTTTTATGACCCTTTCCCTTGAAATATTTGATGAATCCCTCCACTACGCTGAAGAGGTGAGGGGTTTCGAGGCTAGGCCAGCTGGAATACCAGTACATGGGATACCAAAGAGGGCTCCCACCATGTTGTATCAGCACTGCAAATCGGGCCCACAGGCAGAGCAACATTGAGTTATGCACCTACACCATCGGCCCGAGTCCGGTTAACCCAAATCCAGTGTCGGTTGCAAGCTGGACAGGATGCCAACTGAGGGGCGTCAACATCAAATGAAACCATGGACCATACCAATGCTTGTACATACCATCAATTTCTTATTTATGATGACCAAGGGAACTCATACGTCCATCCCAGATCAATCCCCAACCACCCCACGGTAGGCTGGGTCGACTCTCATGTTCTCCGACATAGGTGGTGTTTGTCACAGGCCGACCCATGGTAATGACATCCAGTATGGTGGTCCTCCTCGTACCATCACCAATGAGAGAACATGTCCTCCCTGATCCCATGATTGGTTTGGAGGTCCACTCCATTCCCCTGGAAATCTAAGATAAGGTCCTCTCATATGAATTACCATAGAGTATGAATGAATATTATGTACTCATGACCATTGGTGTGGAGATATTCCTCACACTACAGGTCGATGATGCGATGATTTTACCAATCCTATCAACCATCGGTGTGGGGGTATTCCATGTTCCCTTATAGTAACTGACAACGCTCCTCTTAATCCCATCAATTAGAGAAGCATATGTTTTCCTCGCTTCATAGTTTCCCAACATAGAGGTCCTACCCATGTTCACCTCAACCAGTACAAGGTCCCTCCTCGTACAAACACTACCAAAGGAAATACGCATGGAGGACCTGCCCGTGCTCCTACCAGTTGCAATGGTGGTATTACCTTCTCTAATACATCCCAAGGAGACTCCCTCTGTTCTTCAGCTAGTGGACATGGTGGTTATCCCCATTTTCCCTTTAAATTTTTTTTCAAGTTATCCTCCCCCCGTAGATCTCCAAGGTAAAAGTCTTCTCTACCCCAACATTAATTGGTCCGAAGGTACACCTCATGAAAAAAATTTACCCTATCCTGGAGAACCACCTTGGGTTAATAGGGTGGGTCACTGACTCCATAAAAAGAGTACCACGATGTTTCAGACTGCGATTAAACTCGTATGATTCCCAGAGTCCATGGAGGAATGTGATTTGACATTGGAACACTCGCCTCGATCATCTGTGTCAAGGGTTTGGGTAGGAATGAGGCACATAAGCCTCATCCATCCAGAATGTGAGGTTTATCACATTCCAGCCTCACTCCACAGATTCTTCCAAGTGGATGAAGATTTAACCTCTTCCCAAGGCCTGGATATGCAATCCTCCTTATTTTCAACAGGGTCATTCACTAACACAACCACAGATCATGGATAGTTATTTTGGGGATCGATAAAGGATGAACAATAACATGGACCACCAACAGAAACTGTATCCCATATTCCTGAAGCTGTGATCGCGAGCCTGTCTTACAGAGATGTGGTGGATCAGTTGTTGAATTCGTCATAGGACATCCCATGATTTGTTGTCTTGTAAAATCATTCGTTGTATTCTCCACTGTCGAGTCTACCGTCTTAGCAGTCTGCATCATTGACATTACTAGTCCTGTAGCCACCCCCCAGTTAATGATTAGGGAAACAAAGGGCCAGATCTTGAGTACGAGCAATGGTGCTTTTGGGACATCCTTGTAGCAGATCATTTCCTAGACATGTTTTGTCTAATCACAACCATGAACATCAGTGCACAATAATCTCTTACCTAGGAGGATGTCATGTGAATTTTCCAGACCCTATGGGTGACACACTTCCATCTCTATAATGAGCGAGTGGAATACCCCAGGAGTCAGTCACACTATGGTGATATTGACCAGCAATGTCGTATGGTCGACTTGATTGTGCTCCCTACGGCCCAACACCCTGAGACACCCGGTCACCACCAGACCCTCCAGCAATGATAAGTTCAGAGCATTAATAAGACCCACATAATTATAAAGGATTAATCCCTCAATGTTTAGATCCATAGTTGGGGGTAGTATGACATACTCCATTCAATTCTATTCAGATCCATCTCGACATGCCAAGAGATCTTGAGGATATGTATCCTGGTAGTGTCGCAGTTAACTTGGTTGATCTACCAGAGGACGATACAGAGCTCTTCAGAGAGAACATACCCCCATGGGAGTGCCACAATATTGGAACCACTGGGAAGAGTTACTCGATAACATATAAATCTACTAGGTATTCATATTCCCACTGAGTTATTAGTCCTCAGTTGGAATCCTAATTAGGGAAAAGAGAATCTTGGGGTCGTCAGACCCATTGAACAACAGGAATAAGTTTAAAAGATGGAATATGATCCCGAAAAGACCATGTTGCATCAATAGCTCACAGAGCATAAGAAGATGGCCGATGAGCTTCTCGCTAAATGTGTTGTAGAGCGGCGAAAAAACTACGATGATCATCGGTCGATGTATTAGGGGAAGGTAAAACATTTCCACTTGTGAGTTTCATATGGGAGACCCTGACCATTCTACCCACATAGATAGGATAGAAGCCAGAGATTATTGAAAAAGGGAGTGGTATGTGTCACCAAATCCACCTAAGCGGCGTGATAATCCTCGAGACCCAACTCATGTCCTCCTAGCCGCTCTACAGGTCTTCCCACATACTGCTCCATCATCCACTGGGCCTCCTTATCATGTTTAATAATGTTCCAACACACTGGTGGTCATTGAAATTCATCAATATAGGAATACTCGGCCAAATGATTTGATGGTAGCACTCATTGCTGGCTTGAGGTGTTGGAAACTCTAATGGTGGTAATCCCATATGATGGAAAGCCATATCCAGCATGGGTGGATGATATGCCAGCACCACAGGTTTTTGAAACCCTACCTTTTCCCCATTTAATGTGGTGGATGACTCCCTTTAGCATCAAAACAACTTCATCTCTAGGTGAAGACCCATGGTTGGAACTCCAGCGCAATAGAAGGCTGCCAAACTCTAGTGTTTCATATAATCATTGGAAGGGCATGCGTTTGTCTGGAATATCCAGCTACACATCGGGTCGGTCATCAGGTGGGAAGATATCTATAGGAATGTCCCTTAAAATATTTATCTCCACCACCTAGAATATGTGTATTGAATACCGTTTAAAATGCATGTGTAGGACATAAGAGAGTGTCCTGGACTTCGTCTCCCAGTGGAGAGGCCTTGCCTATTCTATAGACATACCACTGACTCATGAATAGCTACAGACAATTTGTGTAGGGAATTTAATAAAAAAACTTGTCCCCTATCTCATTATTTAGAATTACCCCAGGGGAATCTAGGATTTCAATGATAAGGCCCAACATCTATAGGAAGCCTTGCAGCAAGACAAGAATGCATGTTTGATTCCTCCCAGAATTCCTGGGAGGAGATCCACTAAGTCAGATCCCACCTTGGTGGACCAAATAGAGGCCCCATGGAAAATGGAGTTATTAATAGAGGATCCACCTATACTTCCATAAAAAGGTCTGGCACCCCAAGTGCAACCTTCGTCCTAGCAGCGCCCACCTTATAATCAGCAGGGGGACCCGCATAACAGGCCACCACCAATTAGGTGAGATAACAAGGTGCCACCTCCTCGACAGGCTCCACCAGCCCCTCATCAGGGCAAGTCTCTCAGAGCCCCCTTAGTGGACATGATAAATGAGAAAAAATCATTCAATGTGGCTTAGGTCCACTATTATTTCTGAAATTCCTTGGAATAGGGTATTCTATGGTTTCTCAAATACAGGAGGCCCGAATAGGTGGATCTCACATATCAACCAAATTTCATCCCCTATCACCAGATATTAGGGAACACCCTCAAGCATTTCTATGGGTTAAAAGACTGAATACAATACTGGGATAATAACAACAGAGTCAGGGTAGGCCATGTTCCTGTATATGTGGCAGGGGTATTCGTGAAGCCAGACAGCAACAATGACAACGAGAGTGAGTGGCATCAGGTTCCTTGCTGCGGATCTCAAAAATATGATTATTGGATGGATTATATTAAATTCATCTATTCCCATAGTATTATCCTAGCATGATTGAATCAACCCGAGCCTTCAGAATTCCCTATTTCATCCGTAGGTTCTACTTCTATGACGATGTTTCATCCTCCCTCTTCCCAGAAGAGAAACCATCAGTGACATAAGAGAAAAAATGTCCCCCACTGATATTGTCATCATCCTATACTCATAATGGATTAATCCCCCTAGATATGGAGATTCCCCCTAGACTTCGTCCATGGTGGATGATTCATCATGTGACGATCAACGATATGCTTCGGTTAACCCCACAGAGCTAGTAAACCCCTACATGAATCCCAACGACGAGTATCACCAGACATATCCTCCCAATGTCCTCAGATTTATCTAGTTCCAATAGAGCCATGGATATATGGGTCTTTGAAATTCCTCAATCAATAATTCTATATATCATGTTCAGTCCATCGATAAAGGATAGCCAGCCCAGTGCAAAGCATAGCACGAGCATCTTTCTTACCCGGTATCATCAGGTTCCCCTTCATCTCCTTTTGTGTAACCTGATCAGGATGAGCCACAACGACCATGCTGAAATAAGAAACTTGTTATTAAGGACTGAAATCATTCATCTCTCCCTCATCTGGTAGTTCCTCCACGGGTATCAACAAGTGAGAAGCAGGACATTCCCAGCACCAGTCAGCCGCCAGTTCAGCTAGAAAGGACCATCATACCCCCTGGCATAGAAATGTATCTTATAAGTAGAAGCTCATGATTGGCACAGAAGAATGATTTTCTTAAGAATCCTGTCATCATTCCAATAAGGATCTCTATCCATAATGATCTTCACCTGTTACCGGATATGCGTGTTGCCCTAGACGAATCTTTAACAATCTCCCACTATTTTGAGATGGTGGTAGCAGCTAAAGAAGCCTTACATGCTGAGATGGACAAGCATGATGAATGTCAGTCCATTATCTCTTTATTTCGTGAAGGAGAAGACTCTCCCAAATAGGGGCACATCTTCCCACTGTACATCACCTCCCACTTCAATGGTATGGAGGTTTGTCGCTATCTTGTCGATATAGTCTATGGGATCAACCAAATCCTGACATAAACACATCAAAAAATAGGGTTGTCTGAGGATGATTTGAGTCCCTCTGACCAGAAAATTCAAGGTTATGAAATGACTGAATAGACACTGGTTAGAAAGATCCACCTGAAGACCCAGTTCAACGGTCTCGTATCCATGACTAAGTAAATTTTTGTCTTGTAGGACACCACTTACAATGTTTTGATGGATAGGACATGGTTTCACCTACATGTGGTGGTCCCTTAATCATATCACCATTTCATTAAGTACTCCCTTAATGGTCGAGTGGGAATGCTCAAAGGTGATCTTTCTCCCTTTGCCTCTTGTGAAGCCCGCTACCTAGATGATAACTATTACAAGATAAAGGACAAGAAAATTCAGGCAAACAAGGTTTAACAAGCTATGGTTGTGACTGATCCATGGACGGACCTAGATGAGGCCTACGTTTTTCATATTCACCAATTGGAGGATATGACCCCAGATCAGGTTGAAATGTTTAGTTGTTTCTCGAACGATGGGGAAGAACATTCTTAGGTCTAGAGGAAACCAGGAGATCACCTCATATTAATACACAACTCAGGATTGGGTAATCCAAGATCCCCCTACTCCTATATGGTTTCGAGATGTCCGCCCAATGGCAATGACAATACACCATACTTTCTTTCTTTGCTGGTTTGGGATAATTCTGATCACGATGACACATCACTATTGTTGTGATATCATCAAGTGTGGACCCTTGGTCTGATGACCAGAAGGGATTTGGTCAACAACCTTCATCACTATGGTTTCGGTAGCACATGATCCCCCGATACGGTGTCCACCATGGCTCAGGCTTACTCCAACATCCCATCATGATTTGTTGATTCAGAGGAATAGCCTCCCACTGGGGGTCCCTCCTCCACAAGTTAAAATTTGGATTTGGAGTATTCTCATCCTACTATCAAAGAGGTTTTATCCACCATGGTTGATGAATTGGTACAAGTGAACCTCGGTAAAGATATGGATTTGACACCCACATTAATTAGTTTCGTTATTCTGGTCAAAGTGAAATAGTAGTACATGGATTTTCTAAAGCAGCATCATGAGGCATTTTCCCTGAGTTATAACTAGATGTTGGGACTAGATACTCAGGTTTTTAACTAACACCTAAGTCTTCCAGTGAAATCCCTTAAAGATGCATCGTTCTCACGGTGCCCTGGTTGAGGCTGAGGGTGATAAGAACATTAGAGTCAATTTTGTCAAGGAGGTCATGTACCCCAGGTGGTTAGTGTACATTGTGCCTGTCAGGAAGAAGAATAGACTGATCAGAGTCTGCATCAACATTCAAGAGCTTAATGGTCATTTTCTGAAGGATGATTTTCCCTCTTAATATGACTAAACTGTTGATTGATGCTACTGCTGGATTTTAAGATCTCTCATTCATGGATGAGTGTTTCGGGTCTAACCAAATTCAAAAGGCTCTTGACTATGAAATGTATTAAAATTTTAAGGCACCTCCTAGTACTTTATTCTACCTTGTAATTTCTTTCGATCAAATCATTGTAGGTGCCACCTATCATCGTTCCATGAATCCCCTATTCAATTCGATCCTCCGGACATTGGTGAAATTCTATGTGGATGATCTAGTGGTCAAATCGCACTAGCACTAGGACCATCACATAGACCCTGGGAAAGTGTTCAGATTCCTCCGTTATCACCATCTAAAGATAAACCCATTTCTGTGTAACTTCGGGGTAACCTCTAGAATGTTTCTCGACATCATTATCAGATATAGATGGATTGAGGTCAATCCATAGAATATTTCGGCCATCATTCAGATGTCTCCTATGAGAAACATTCGGGAACTACGAGTATTTCATGTCCACTTGGCCGACATATGCCGATTCATTGAAAATTTGGTTGGAAAGTGTAAGATATTTTCTCAGATCATGAATAAAGAAACTTTCAATCAGTGGGACAATGAAAGTCAAACTAATTTTGAGGAAATCATGTAGTACCTATTATTTCCTCCAGTCATAATGCCACTTGTTCCCAAAAAATCACAGGTCATTTATGAGACCACCCTAGAAAAATCTCTTAGAACCCTTCATTCCAAGAAGATCAATCAGGGAATGGAGAACAATCTACAGTATCTTAGACACATGCTCCTCGATATAGAGACTAGATACTCCTCTATCGTGAAATGATACCTTTCATTGGTATTCACAGTGTAGAAATGGAAACATTAGTTGCAACACAATGAGATACATCTAGTGTCTCAAGTGGATCCTCTGATGTAATTCCTAAATCACCCCATGTTGATAGGTCATATAGATCGATGGGTAGTAATCCTAAAACATTTTGGAATTAGGGTTGTCCCCTAAAAGGATACTAAGGGGAAAGAATTAGAAGACATCCTTGTCACCCATCCAGCTCTCGTGGACTAGTCCATGGACCTTGATTTTCTGTAAGAGGTAATCCTCTCCGTAGACCAAGCTGTTCCATTTTGAAAAATTAATATTGATGGTACTTCTCAAAGCCCTATAAGAAGAAGATTCAATGAACTCACACTCAACAGACTAGGCCTCAGTATCTTCTTCTTCATGCTAGTTCAAGACGTTATTCGATTTTATTTCCTATTGTTAGAAGGATATACCAATAATGAAAAAGCGTATTAGGCTATTATTACTAGCCTCAAGATGTCCCTCAATATTGATGTTCCCCACTTGCATGTGAAAGGGGACTCTGAACCAGTCATCAAGAAAATCAATCGTGAATATGTCATCACTAATCCATAGCTCGTACCATTGTTGGAACCTACATTCCAGTTGATGGCCATGTTCACGTCCTGTCCATAAGTTACCTATGTCCCTCAATCCTTGAATAGTCAAGCCTATTCCTTGACTATCCTAGCTGCATCTCTTGGATATCCTTATCAAGTTGATTTCATTAATCCTATGGCACATCAGAGAGTCATCGATCCCGTCACACTAGATGATGATGAGAGCCCACATGTAATCCACCCTACCACCGGAGCCTCCCCATTAGGATCCCTAGGACCCCCTGATGCAGTGTTGGATGTGACACCCAACTAGAGGACCCCCTTTTGAGTATCTCGAGCATGGAAATCTCTTGAAAGATCATGCCGAGCCTGAGAAGAACCGACACCATGTATTTCAGTTCACACTCTATGGTGGTTCCAGTCATGAGAAGATCATCTACATACATGGGTTTGATGGGGTTCTCATAAATTTAATAAAATGTGGTGAGATTTCTAAGGTCATGCAGGGGATTCATGCCGGTTATTATGGGGCTCATCAGGTCGGGCCAAAACTATCTCACCAGATCCAAAGACTGTGCTATTTTTGGCCCTCTATGATCCATGATTATATCGAGTTTTCCAAGAGGTACCATGCATGCCAAATCCTTTATAATTTTGTGCAATAGCATCTAGAGCCTCTCAAAACTACAATGTACTCTTGACCCTTTGTGGTCTGGAGATCGATGTCATTGGACCATATCCACCAGCGACACCCCGCTAGTGCAGATTCATCATGACGGCCACATATTTCTTTTCGAGGTGGGTAGAGGATTTTGCACACAATGAGGTCTTAACCTACTGAATTTTTGAAATTGTGAGCTCCAATATCATCTATCAATTTTTATTCCCTAACGTCAACCTCACCAATAACTGCACCAAATTCCGGGTGGCCGAACTGAAGAAGTTGTTCACAAAGTAAAAAATTTGTTATAACCATACCTCCCGCTATTACGGGTAAACAAATGTTATGATCATGGAATTAAAAAAACACACTATAACATCCTACATAATATGCTTGGTTAGAACAAGATGAGTTGGACTGATAAGCTCCCCAATGCTCTCTGGGACTATCAGACAACCACCTGCAATTCCACCCAAGTGACCCCATATTCCATAGTTTATGGGTAGAGGCAGTCTTGCCCATCAAGATTCAGTTGCCTTAATTAGGAAAAACTGTCTATGATCACCATGAACCAAATAATTAAAATGATTTCCATTTGAATAAACTAGAAGTTCTTGATGAGAATAGGCTTTGTGTTGTGCACAATCTTGAAAGGCATAAAAACAAGATATCCAGAGCATTCAACAAGAATGTTCGCCTCTTCTATTTCTTACAAGGTGACATGGTGTTATCTTTGAGAAATCCGATGATAACCAGTATAAACCGACAAAAACATGAACTCAAATGGGAAGGACCATACATCATTCAAAATTTTTACCCCAACAGTGCATACTCCCTAGTTACTATAGATGTTTTGTGTATAATTCCTCCCAAAAATGCCAAATTCCTCAAGAAATACTTTTCCTGAGTAAACGATCCCACATGACCATAAAATATTATGACTCTACCACAGGACAATAAAATACATGATCCGTTTGAGATAAAGGACGTAAATATACCATGCATTCGTCACACGTGACAATAAACTACAAGATGGTCTATGCTCTTCGACTTTAAACTATGTTATCCTTCTATACATCATCCCAAAAGACATTAAAAAGAACCTTCAAGAACTATGTATGTATTGATTCCAATAGTAATGGGATACATAGGAATTCCCTAACAATTTTTCATAAATTCTAGCCCCCAAACACTTCTCTTTGACTACACCCTTAGTAAACTTTCCTTGGAGGATACCACAGAGTGTAACATTGACTTCATTAGCCCCACTCTTGTAGAGTTTATGATGATCACACAATGTGCCCCTCCACGTTCATTTATCCTCCCACATCCTCACTGCATGCCGTTAAGATGCATGGGCCATTCAAAACTACGTATGGCTTTATTCCCATCCTCTTGGGATATATAGTAACACTCGTACATTTAATCCATAGGACCATCCCCAAAATTCATGATATCTCCTTGGGTCGAAACACATGGTGGGGTGTATTATTTTTCCTTTATTAACATTGAGATCATCATAATCAAACCATGTATCCCTCTCCATGGACATCACAACCTCTTTCATCATCCTTCATGATGTTACACTGCACAGGAATATTTATGCTTCACACCTCCTTCATTTGGACTTTCACCATCTTTCACACTCGAATGGACCCCCAAATGGCATGGATGCTAGGCCCTAGTGCTCTCTTACCAATTCAGGCCAACGTCCTTTTGGATTTCGAACAATAAATTCACACCAGTCCTGTGTGGAGAATATGGTCAATGGTCTACACACATTTGGTTTCCCATTTCATGTCACATGATGTAGATGTCGTGTTTCAAACACGGTCAACCTCTATCCACTATTCCCATCACCACCATGGTATGTCTAAAATATTGGGTGAAGTGGTTTATTTTTCCATGCAATCCCTTCAAACATATGTATGCTTTAGGAAGGAGTGTTGATTTGGTCAGGATCGACCCTACCTGATCTTCGTCTCTCATTGTCATACCCTTATATGTTGGGGAGATCCAGATCCAAATCCTTGTTTCCAAGACTGAGCATTGCTCACGTGGGTTTAGGAGAATTGATAAGGAAATACTCGCATGATGGGTCATGTATCTATTGTCCGATCCCTATGACCTTAAAGGAATATCATTCACCATCCTCACTGCAAGAGGTTAAACTATAAACTGGTTGGGACTTCCCGTCTCAGGTCCCTCGACCTTTTCTACCCCCTGGTCCAAGTTCTCATTTATTATTGTGTGGTGTGGTATGGGATTACGTCCTCATTCACCTCGAACTATTTTTTCCACACCACACTTATCCCCTTGAGACATCTCTCCTCCATTCATCTTCCTTACAGCACGATGTAGAACTGAATTCTATCTTCTAGAACTATGTGTGGCTTGATTCCCATCATTATGTGATACGAAGTACTGTTCAGACATTTAGTATTTAGGTCCATCCCCGTTTCCTTGAAACTTATTCAACTTTCAGGCATCGTGGCCTGAGTTCATCAAGAAGAGGTATATGGTGTGGTATAGACTTTATGTCCACATTAACAATAGGATTGTAATATCCATGCCACGTTCATATCCCTCCTAGGAGTTCTTCCTTACCATGTTCTACACACATCCTTTCGAGTTAGTTTCTCCTGAGTTGGGCCCCTCTACCCACTTTGACAGTTTGCCAATGTGCCCAGTAGAACTCCGATTCAAAATCTAGAGTGTTGGATTCTACATAGACATGTTATTGTTTATCTTCGTGCTTCATTTTTTCCTTTATTTAATCTTTAATCATCGTTTAATTTCAATGGACTCCTGAACGACATGTATTTTAGGCCCCAGTTCTCTCATACCGCCTTGGGAAAATGTTCCTGTGAATTTTGAATGTCAAATTTAAACATGTCTCATGTTGTGAATATGGCCAGTGGTCGATGCTCATTCCTTATTCCCATTTCTAGTCACACGGTATGGATGCCATATTTTCAACACATTGAATAGTTATCCTCTTTCGTAATACCACCCCATCAATCCCAAAATATAGGTTGAATGGTTCACATCCTTTTCCAATCCATTATGCAGAAGTGAAAATTTGAAACTCATGGTCATATCCCTCAGTGTCCATTTGCGCATTAGCAGGACGAAGCCACATTGATGCATCATTTAGAGCTCCGCACTGTTTTCCCCTTTTCATGTATTCCTTGTGTTGCATAGTCCTTATCCACCCCTGTTTTCCACATCATGCATAGATCACATGGGGTTAGGGATTTTTTCAAGGTTTTCCCCCATTTGGAAGAGTCTCTATTCTCTATTGTCCGATCTCTAAGACCTTAATCTATGATCTATCTACTTCCTTTATATGAAGATTAAAATTGACATCTCCTAGAACTATGTACAACTCGATTCCCATCCTCATGGGAAACATAGGAACACTCATGCATCTTGTCTTCAGTTCCATCTTATGTTCCACTAATTATATCTTCTATTTGGCCTTTTTTCTAGAAAATTCATCGAATTTTGTGTTGTGGAATGTGTGGGCTTATGTTCTCATTCACATCAGGTTTTCAATAGTAACACCACATACTCCCCTTCAAAGAGTTCTTCACTCCTACCTATTGTCCCACGTGATGTTAAATTGAACTTCAATAACTATGTATAGCTTGATTCCCATTCTCATGGGATTCATAGGAACACGTAGATTATTCTTCCATGGGTCTATCCATATATTCCCTTACCATTTCTGTCCCCTTAACTTGAGGTTTGTTTGCTGGGATTGCACGTGGTGTGGGGTGGATTCTGTGTCCTCATTCACATCAGGTATGATTTATCACGCCACGTGTATACCCCTCTAAAACCTTGTTTCTTCTGTATGTGTCCATTCTATATGACATAAAACAATGATGCCTAGTGTCACATTACGTTAAATTGTTTTTTTACTATAAGACATTAAAATTTGGGGGTTGGTCCTATCATACTCCCCAAAATTATGACATTATCGTCCTAGACGCACAATGAAAAATGGCATCGCATTGTGATGTCCTCAATTGAGGGGACATCATGTTTGGTATCATTTATCCACCATACCATTTTTCATGGCCTATATATGGATTGATTCCTATAGAGTCACATTTATTTTTCATCCTTGGTTTGATTCTACACAAAAAAATATCAAAAAAAAACTTAAAAAACAACAACAACACAAATTTACCCTAAATGAAAAACAAGATCTATCAAAAGAGGTTTTATTTGGTTTGTGGGCGAGACCCACATGACAATGTTGTCCATGGTAGTGGTACCCTACCAATCCACTTCTAGGACTACGTATGGATTGATCCCCATTGTCATGGGGTACTTAGGATTGCCCACACACTTTCCTTTGGGCCCAACCAAACATTTAATTTTGGTCCCTCGACCTAAAACACATCCCTCAGGGATACGTGGTGTCGTGTAGACTCCTTATGTCCCCATTAACATCAGGTTTATTGCTATTGCATCTTATAATCCCTTTTTGGGATCTCTCCTTTCACTCTTCATCCTATCATAAGATGTTAAACTACATGAGTCCACATTTCCTTGATGCATGACAATATATTGTGGTTCTACCCTAAACTAGTTATGGATGTCCTATGTTAATTATGGGATGCTTTAACTTCCTCTCCAAAGAGGATTCCCCCAACCAGCGTTGGTCTCTTACCACACTGTGCTCGAGAACTATGGTTTTCTTGATTCCCATCCTCATGTGATACATAGTGAGGCCTTGGCGATTCACCTTGTGACCAGCCCGAGGACCATTAAACTATGTGCATCGTCCTCACCGTACGACAATTACACAATGTGTCTATAATCCTTCTGGGTATGACATAACACTATAGAGAATTTCATGTCCTTACTAGAGAGGTCCTGTTTGGAAGTATGTTTGATCCCTGATCAGAATGATGCACCCACATAATGTGTTTCCACCACGGTGGAGTAATTACAAGATTGCCAGACTCTATTCGAACAACCCATAAATCCACCCTCTACACTTTTTATATCCCATATCCAGAATCACATTCCCATTCACATCTGATTGACCCCCCTAACTGTATGGATTCTCAGCCTATGGCTCACTTACTTATCTGGGACAACGTTTCGGAAGACTAATGAGTGACATTTTGAGTTAGGCCATGTATCTCAAACATGGTCACCGGGTGGCCCTCATTTCTTACCCCATTTTAGGCTAACACAATAGGGATACAATGTTTCTAACACCATAAACATTTATCCTTCATTGTTATGGCATCCCTACACTGTTCTGAATTTTGGGTATTGTGATTCTTACCATCCACTCCCCTATGTTAAGATTGTTTCTAATGGCCATGGTGTTACCAATCTCGTGCACCATAGCACATTGGAAAAATGGAAATTCGACTGTAATGAGAACATCAACCTCTATTTAGGATACCTTCTTTCTTCTGGTAAATATCGATTGGGTGTTCAAAACCTGGATGCCTGAAGCTTTGTCGGCACTCTCATTTTCGGATGGAATAATAGAGTAGTCAACACTTGTTTCTCACATCAGACCTGACCCATGAGAGCTCAGGGATTAGTCACTATATATTTCACAAATGTGATGGAAATGTAGTACACCAAAACAAATAACATATCTCATGCATCCAACCAGCATAAAAAACAATGCAAGAAATTATATTTAAAATTTTATGCGCATTAAAGAACCTAAGGATTGGGCCCTCCCATGGATGGGATGACCTATTTAATGGAGTATTACAGCCCTGTAACTCCCTATATTATAGAGTTCTGGATCCATTTTTACCTTCTTAGCTCCCTCTCCTCCTTGGTAGTAATTGGGCGTAGTCCATCAGCCGTGATTTGGGCCCTCTCCTCGTCGGTTTGGATGATATCCATCTTCTCGGAGGCTCGCTTCATTCGTTCTGTAGCTTCTTCCAACTAGGCCTTTAGGTGAGACATGAGTTATTATTGTTCAGTGAGGAAAGAAAAACACTCATTCAGTCATGCCTGTAACTGTTGAATCTCACTTTCGACCTCTTGGAGCCTATCGATGTTCTCCAATTTCTCTTGTTGCCAGCCCACACCAAGGCCATGATCATGCTCCAGAATAATCTCCTCCAAGTCTTTTCAGATGATCATATGAGGATGATAGACATCCACTCCCC
Organism: Viscum album; assembly: GCA_963277665.1. Taxonomy (NCBI): domain Eukaryota; kingdom Viridiplantae; phylum Streptophyta; class Magnoliopsida; order Santalales; family Viscaceae; genus Viscum; species Viscum album. The sequence goes on along the minus strand of OY728157.1, from coordinate 2,051,433,644 downwards.
CAGTACATTGGTCATGTAACTAGGAGAAAATCCTCCCCATCTAGTCTAACAATTTCACTTGGGGAGTATCCCTGATGAAGTGTTTGATCATATTCCATGACTGGCGATAGACGATCTTATTATCTTCTTCATCAGAATATGTCTCGTCTTGGTCCACAGGGTCAATGGGTTCATATATAGGGAACTCCAGTAAGAACTCATCACTTGGGTCTTCATATGGAGTCTGATCAGGTAGGTCAGGACCCATGACATCCGATTAATCCTCGTCGTCGGATTAAACCTCAATAACATCATGTTATGTCATGCTGACGGCCCCACCCATGATCAGGTGTACCACATCTTGGTCAGTTTGGGCATCCACTTACATGACCACATTCATTCCCTTAGTAAAGGTAGTGCAAGGAGATCTTTCCATCCTCACCAAGGTGGAACGTTCCATTTGTAGAACTTCACATGTGTGAATGCACAAATGTTGGTCAGCATGTTCCAATGAACACCAGATACAAATTCCATGAACAATACTTATAAAGATCAAACATTTGGTTTCTCTCCTGATTTTATGTCATCAAAACCTTGAGGCATGGCCCTTAGTATATTGTTTGGATGTTTGAAGACGCTGGGAGTACCACCATGAGTTTCACAGCCGTTCCCCGCACAATAATCACCGCTAATGTGGGTATAGATCCCAAACATCCCACAAAATCACCTACCATTGCGCGGGATCCGGTCTTTTATATAAGGCCCTCATTCATGGGTCAAATGTTAGTTGGTAAGTCATAAATGACCTAGAAAAAGACTACATGGAAGTGGTTTATGGTATAACTTAAGATCCTTTCAAACTCTTCTTGCTTTGGGTCTGAGTTGCTGAACTCACCTGCCTCCAACGAGATCCCTCCACCAGCCTCCTCCCCCTTAGAGGAATCATATGATTATTCAATTAGAGGGAAGAATGCTCTCAATTCAGTGGCTGAAAAAAATGAATGGGGTGTTAGATCTAGAAGCACCTTCAGTCAATCTATCATTGGACATAGATCACCCTATGAGTGCACAAAGTCCTTCGTCTGAGAAATGCACTACTCTCCCTCTTCCCAGGATACCGCAAATCCAACCCTGATATGACTGATCCCCAGTAGATCCATCCCAAAATAGTTTAGTTGGCACCACACCTAGGACCGGTTGAGTAATTTCTTGTTGATATCCCAAATGTCCCAAGCCTCTTGGATGACAGAATTCTCAGGCATGTTTATATGGCACAGTCGCTTCCATGTAGCCTGGGTGGATATCCTACGGAACCCCCATGGTGGAATCCCCTCAGGATAAATTTTCTCCTTTATGATTATAGGGTTCTTCACTACCACCTACCTGTTCATTGTCATGGTTATCACTGTAGTAGTATCCCCGCCACCACCGGATGTCCTCACCACATTCCGACCACAACCTAGAGGTTGGGGAGGCACCCCGTCACAAGAACAAACGGTCTTCTGCTTCATCATTTTCCCCAGGTAGGCTGCCACCCAACTCTTGGTGTATTCCCTCACCATCCCATAGATAGCTGTGGGAAGTAACATCACATTCTGCATCTTCCCGTCCTCCTGTGTGAACAAGAGCTACATTTTCCTTATCACAAATGGGTGTTCCTCATGGAACACTCCAATGTAAACCTAGGGGTGAGCCTCTGCATACAGCATAACAACCTTTCTAAAATGGTGTGGTGTTTACGAATCGCAGAGAGGATCATGGTCACCCCACACCACCATAAATCTACCTCGAAATGAAAAGAGGTAGGACCAGTGCTCCTCTGTTCCCTAGTTGTCATCAGTGAACATTCCAGTTGGCAGTGGGAACAGGTGGAAGATGAACTCCTCCACCATACAGACCAAGTTTAACAAAATTCGTAGGATTATCTTGGTCAGGACACTCCCCACTGTGATCAGAATGGATGGTCATAAGTCCTCCCTGATAGGAGAAATATGGATTGATATTCATACACGCCCCTAATATGCACCACTATCCACCCATATAGAAGATCGAACAACCCTCATATCATCTGTGTCTTCATCCATTGCTGGTATTCCATAGCACCTTATACAGATTGGAGAGCATTGGGATCCCCAGTTTGACTCGCTCCCCAATCTCTAACTTCAACACTATGATGAACGAGCATGGTTGCACACCCATGTTTGTGTCCCATACCAAAAGAATCTAGCCACAAATAAGTGTTAAAATGAATGCAACCTACCTAACCACCTATTGCTACTCAGTACTGATACTGAATACCCATTTATTCCGCTGGATATCTTCCAAGAGTCGCCAATATGTGTACTCCTTGTTTCACTAAACCCCCTTTGGGATGGTCCAAGGCCTCATAGGAAACTGCCCATTTTTTGTGTAATTTTGGAATTGCTTAAACCATCGCTTCTTTTGTACATCCCTCACTGACTACTTTTCCTCCCCTAGAACTAGGTCCATTAGTGCCTTTTCCAATGGAAACATTTTCTCTGGGTCCTCCCATGTATTCATTGGGGGGGATCTTGTCATACATCGCCCCTAGTATTGGATCCCTCGGGATTTGGTTCAATTCCCAGAGGCTGATTCCAACCTCCCCATGGTGAAGATGAAAGGTGTTATTCCGTGATGACCACCTACTCAAAAACATTTGCATCAGCTACATTGGAAGTTAGATGTGAAATTGGGAAGCCCAAGCTACCTCATACAGACCCACTCACCTCATCTCAACCTTGAAATCCTTGCATGAGGCACATACCTAGTAGTCCCATGCCCAGTCGTCCATGAAATATATGCTCTTATGCAGGTCCAACTCATCAGTTCACCCTTCTACGGTTTCCCCAACGCCAACTTCCAAATGGCGAGGTACTGTGGAGGAGATACCTTTGGTTTCAAATCCTTTTCAACCATGTTGTTAACATGGCTATATAAGAAATCACTATTGAATGGTGTGAAATCCTCTCAAGTATGGTCATCAGCCATCCTGAACCACTAGAACTAGCACAACATAGTCTGGAACCAGTAATCCAACTCTTTCGTACTCGTTTCAAGAATGAAAAATCCATCCCTCATTCTAGAGCCACATAGAGGCAACCTCTTGCATAGAGGGTAGTTCTTATGACTCTCTAATAGCAGCTCCACCATGGACTCAGGGTCTGAATGGCTCCCCATTTTCCATTTCTTCCCTTCATGCAGCACCAACAAAGAACCCCTGGTATCTTCCTGATGACCCATTCAGTATTTAAGGTGTATTTGAAAATTTTACCTAGATTATGGAGCTCAATCACGTAGCTCAATCGTGAAGCTCGATCACAGAGACATGTCATAGATCCCTTCCACTGGCCTGATAGACATAATTCATGGAGCACACGCTTGTAGAGTCTGAATACTCATGGTTTCCCGTAGAGTAGAAAGGATCAACTCAAAATGAGTGACCACATATCACGTGGAGCATTGTGAATCAGGAAACCAAGCATGAAAATGAGACAATTAGAAAGGAAAAATAATGGTTATCCCCCCGCCCATTTTTAGTTGATGAATCCATCTTCTTCAAGGAGTGTCTAGAAGCAAGGGGCATGATAGTTCTCTCAACCCACTAATTGCCTCTCCAAATCATGACCCTACTCTGCTATCTTGTTTTCAATTGGCCTAAAAATTTTGTCGATTGAACCTCAGATTTTCCCTATTTTTCTCCTCATCTCCATGTCTGAGGGGGAAATTTGTGGGTGCAAAAATATCCGTAGAGGTAAAGGACACAAAGAGAAAACCAATTCCAAATAGGTTTCCTAGAGAAGACCATTTATAGAGACACTTAGAACCACGACATTCATAGAGCCCCGTAGTACCACAACTGATGAGAAGTTGAAGCCCCCTTTGCAGTTTACGTGGAGTAAATATGTGGGATGGTCAGTGGTTACGAAGCAATTTAACGAATTATTCACTCCATATATGTAGCCGGTCAACCTTCATGAGCATGTTAAACTTGATGGAAGCATGCACGATTACCACAAAGAGATCCCAGGATAGCTCTGCACCGAGGAGGGGATGATAGTCGACTCTGCAGTCACGAAGAACTTCATGCAATCCATAGATGATCAAAAAGATCCCCGTGGAATTTCAATGAGCTACCCCTACTTCATGCCGCCACTCGTTTATGAATATTGGGAACCTCTCGATCCCAATGGATAATACCCTACCTATTTCCTTCTCAGCTCTAAAATCGTGAAGCACCTTCTCCTCTGCAAAACCATGAGAAAAACGAGATCATCAAGGTACTTGATCTTTGTGATGTTCATTTCCCATATCTCAGATACAACCCCTATTTAGGTACGGATTCCCTTCACTAATCCCACAAGCCATCACGAAGGAAGGAGATCCTCAAGGGGAAATAGGTTTTCACCAAGCAGTAAACCGGGAACATGTTTCCCATGTTAGTTCTGACTGAACTGACACTCCCCCAAAATCCACAGATCCAATCCCACTCTAGTAAGGAGGAATCACCCATCAAAAGTGATTCATGTGTCCCATAAATACACTTCAATAACAAGGCATGGGTAGGGAGGGACATGTAGGTCAGATGTTTCATGCATTCCCACACTGATGGAACACCACAAACCCTACACCAGAGGCCTAATATGAAGTCTTCATAGGAGGGTGGCCTGAGCTGCCACAACTCTTCTTCCCTTGATCATCACACTTTCTATTTTTCTCAGATGAACATCCACTTCCAAACCATGATATAGCCCCTAAGGAACCAGAACTACCCTTGCGATCATCCTCCACCAAACAAGCTCAGTTAGCCACCTCAGCATAAGTCATCATCTTGAACAGAAATAAATGATTATAGATATCTGGTCACAAACCATTTTCAAACCTAAGATCATTCATCTATATGTTCGAGATGATTTCATGTACATACCAGACTATCTAAAAAAAGCGGTGACCATACTCCATCACCGACTAGTCCCCCTAAAAAGGCTCCATGAACTCTCAAGATCTAGAATTCACAAAGAATTCAAGGTAGTATTAGTTGATGAAGACCACCTTGATGTCCTTCCAGCACATATTCTCAGGTGTTCTAGATTATACCAATGAGTCCCACCACCTTCGACTGATACTTTCTAGCAATAATGAAGTACATTTCACTCTGACCACTTCAAGAGTGTCTACGAATTAGAACACGCAGTCTATATTATAATGACATTCTTCCTCTTCCAGAATCTTTATGCATTCTAGGAATGAAGGGGGATTGTTCGTGAAAAATTAATAGCCTTTTTTATTTTTTGTACTAGATTAATCTTCTCTAACTGTATTTGGGGGTATGCACAAGAGTCCTCCCTTGTCCTAGATCTTGAACAGCCCAAACTACAACTTCAACCAACATCTAATTAAGTGGCGAGGGAGAACTCGCTTCGGCTTCCCCTATTGGGTGAGTGTAAGATATCTAGGGAGGCATCCTTCTTCATGAAGTAATTGTCAAAAAAAAACATCATTAATAAATCATGTATGACGAAAAATAAAAAATTGACACATAAAAATAATCATCAGAAAACCAAATATGCAAAAGAAACATCATGTCGAGACAACTTCTTACCTGCCCGATGTCGACAAACACTCTAATGCCAACATGTACCACCTAGAGGACAAGTCAAATAAGCATACTGACACCCCATGGATACTCATGTTCTATCATGAGGTGTCCTGGTTAGGCACTCTACTTGCAACCAGAACAACGATCCTTGATAGTCGTTACCCATGTCTAACCATACACGTTCGAAATAAAATAAGCCAAAGAGAAAAAACTACTCTAATGCTATTTTTTCACGTACAAAATTGGGTCTCCAACCTATTGATTCTTGATCCAGTACAAATAATGGCCCGAAGGATGTTCCCGATCCCCATGGGCTGTAATAAGTGCTCAGGAAACAAAAATAAAACTTGGTAACAATTTACTTGAATATGTAAATATAAGAAACATCAAAACAAACAAAACCCAAATTCGAAGTCGCAACCAAACAATCCCTTTACAAAAAAATTGAATTTTAGTTACAAGTTTAAAACCAGTTACCAAAAAACTACAATGTATGGAGTCAAAAAACTAACTCAAAAAGCCACCGCTTGTTAGAGGACACCACCCTCAGCCCATCTCCAAAATGTTGCACGGAGAACTCAGCTAACAACCTGATCCACAACTCAAAAAATCTTTACTTTTTCCTACATCATACATAACCAAATCTACTTACACCAAAGGGTGTAATTAAGGTGTGATATAACTCCAAAAAATATGCCACCAAGAAATTATCCCATATCTAAAAATTAAATGATGATAATAGATGTAATTTTAACAATGGAAAATAAATAAATTCATTAACAATTTTAAAGAAACTATTTTAAAGAATGAAAAATAAAAAGTGAAATTTGTATTAAAATAAAAATACCTTTTACTTTTATAACACCACAAAAGTGACACCATATGTTTATGGTTACTATAATGTATCCATGATCACCAAAATTGGGAGAGGCTATATAGGTGATAGAAAGAAGTGTAACCCTAGAACATCGTGTCTTGGTGAACAATGGAATAGGAACCACAATAACATATGTTATTCGGCATGTCCGACTAGTAGGGAACACACCCAAAACCTAGTTCTCTACAATAATCATCCAATGTTTATTTAGGGTTTTATTTGTCGAACCCACTATCTAAAATCTGGATAATTCTCCTTCTGTATCAGTAGAATATTAGACATAGTCCAACCACCTAGTACATGAGCTTCCCATTACTTCTCAAACAAGTTTCACATATCCGAAAACCCCACTTGTGCATTCCAGTTTAATAAAAAAAATAAACATACTCACACAAAAATAGTTTTCAAACACAACTCACATCTTCAATATAATTTAATAATTAATTAAAAAATGTTATATAACATTTCCAAATACTATCACAAGGCATATTCAAATAAAGAAATCGAACGAGGCACTACCAATACCCAAAACTACTCCTGCAAAGAGAAATTACATTTTGTAATAATACGCACAAAAAAATATTTCAAAACTCATCCAATATCACTTATTTATTTTGATAATCCAACTACATAGTTAAAAATTTCATTCCCATGTTTAGCCAAACACCATGAAAATGTTGTCAAACAATTTAGAAATATTCCATGTGACATTAAACACCATATGCTCACTCCAACCTTCATTTATGAAAAAATTCATAAAAAAACAGTACCAAAACATAACACCTACCGTGTAAACACTTTAAAAATTCAACTGCATAGCTTATAAAATTATAATATACATCTCAACAATGGTTTTCACAGAAATATTTTATATACAACGCATAAAAATTAAACATCAAAGACAAATACACTTAATTCTCAAACATAAAAATATTCACAGTATGAAAAATAATTAATACATATGGTAAATTAATTTAAAAAAACAAAATTTATCAATTAACTTTTTTATGTGGAATCCCCAACCCCGATGTATGAACAACCATTAAAATTAACACAAAACTCCATCTTCTTGTCCATAGCACCACAAGGGATCTAAAACGAACCATAGAAATGTTATCAAAACAAAGGAATCATAAACTAGACCTAACACACCATAAAACACTAACTTCAAAATTACTGATGTAAGAGATTTATCAACAGGTGAAAATTTCACATGAGTTGAAGGTGCAGAAATCTAACGAAGCATGATGGGAGCATATTGAAGGTCCTTCAATGTAGATAACTAAACGAAAAAGGGAGGAAACCTGGGTCTGGTGAAAAAACGAGAGGGCGGCATGCATTTGTCTATATAGGGAGGAAAGGAGGTGTGGCAATCTAGATAGGGAGGCGAGGCAGGGCGGCGTGGATATCCAGAGAGTGAGGTAGGGGAAGTCTGGCGAGGAGGATGGAGGGAGGGTCGGTTTGGTGATTTGGTTTGAGGGAGGGGGAGGGGGGTTGATATGAATGATGGGGGAATAGGGGATACGAAAAGAGAGGGAGGGAAAAGAAACAAAATAAAAAGAAAAAAGAAAATAATATTAAATAAATGGAAAATAAAAATAAAATCAAAATATAATAAAAAGTGAATATAAAGAAAATATAAAGATAATAAAACCCGAAAATGAAAACTTAAGTTATTCTAATTTTCTTAATAATAATTATTATCAGTCATTAATTTTATAATTGTTACAATAATTTAACATCAATAACCAAATTAAAATATAAACAAAAATAACAAGAATAATAATTATAATCCCAATATTATTAATATTAATATTATTATTAAGATAACTCATAAGTAATCTTATATTATTTTTTTGTTATTTTATTTTGCGATCATTTTATTGTTTATCCCATTAATTATTTAATTAAACAATAACTAGGTGGGGAACATGGTGATTTAACTAAGGGACACGGCTTGGACCAAGCCTATCATGTGTGTCAGAAGCTTCTAAGGAAAACATTCATTCATTAGAAAAAATGCAGAGATTCAACCAGATCAGTCCACACATCAAGAATAAAATTTTTAATGGAGATAAAATTATAAAATTAAAATAAATTAAAATTTTTTTTTCTAAATTCCAAAGTCTGAAGTCATGGTTTGATTGGGTCCTAGGATCCTAGTACCCCTGCGAAATGTTGTATAGAAACCACCACTAAAAACATTTTCATCTACGATCCACTAGGAGGGGAAAACCCATGGGACTAGTGGTCTCCAATCATAAAAAATGTTTAGTTAGTGTAGTATCACCAATACTACTAGACTAAATTGGGATGAAACACTTCTGAAATATCTAGCATACTAGTCTCAGTCTTCCCACCTAGGTACCTGGAGTTACTATTGTTCTCAATTCCAAATGGTGGTCAGATTTTTTCACAGAATCATATGTGAACATATCAATTTCTTTATACAAAACCCATTCAACCTCTCACCACTGAAACCCCCCATGAGTGCACCCCCCTTTTTAAGAAACATAATAAATAATAAGCCATTTCACCAGGAACGTTTCACAAATCACATATTTAGCATACACCTAATTTTTGAAAATAATGGGGATTCATTGAGAATGGTCTTCCATTTTCTAAAACATTTCTAAGAGTTCCAAATGGCCCTCATTACATCACAATGAATGTCATTGATTTAGAAAAACATGTTCACTCAACACTGTTATGTTTTCAAAACATTTGTAATACCAACTGAATAACAATCACACCACACACTTTAACACAACCATGAATCCATACCATTTTCAAAGTAAAAATTTAAGAAATAAAATTCACCATTTAACCTCAAATTTACATCAAAACATATTCACTTTTCATAACATACCCAATCATGGAATTTCCTTTTAAAAAAATCATACATGGATCCATATCCATTAAAAATCCATGTTCTCAACTAATATACAAACCAATGTTTTTTTGAATATACACACCACACACCCAGAACCATTTTATAAACAAATTTTAAGCATTTAATGTGTTAAGTATTTTAAAGAACGAATAGAATCATGTTTGATGGAACATTATACATTACAAAACCTAAGGGTGAATCGTGAAAATAATGTAATGTTTGAAAACAAACATCGCCATTGAATTTCATAGTACATATAAAATACTTAATATTAAAAATACTCTTTAAAACATTCAAGATATTAATGAATTCAAATTATATGCCAGGGCATATGATCATACCTCAATCATTTTTCGATGAAGACTACATGAACCGACCCTTCACACTAACACACACATTCATTTATGAATATATATATACATAAATACCTCTATCCTCATTTCACATATTCCCATATTCATGAGTGAATATGTATAAAGAGGGAGTATATATATATATATATATTCACCTTACCAATGAATTTACACAAAGGTGTTCTTGATACCGACAACCTTAAACCACTTCAACAAGACCCCACACAATCTAAAAAAATTACCGACAACTAAAAACCCAGAAAATCCCTAATTGAAAATAATAAAAAAAGAAGAAATCGATGAACCCCTTCATGAAACCATGATGAATCCACATCCCCTTACGAAGGTGTCTGGAATCGTCATTAATGAGACCCGACGAGCCTTAAATAATAAGAATCGATCGAAGGAAGAATCCCAAATCACATTAGGGTTCATCCATGGCACACCCATAACCCGAAAGATAATTAATGCATGAAATAGAGGGAGAAGAATGGAGACGAGAATCGATGGGGGGATCCGAACTCAAAATCATGAGGAAAAGTGGCCATCAGAGGGAGGGATTAGTGCACCAGAGCACTCCTAATCAGCCAAGTCATGTGAGCACGACGGAAGTTATTCATGTGATAGAAGAGAAGGGGTGCACACTATATGAAGTAGGAGGTATGGCTGCTGGTGGAGGAGAAGAATGCACACTAGAGTGTGCCTACCTTTGGGGAGGCCGTGCGCGTAGGGCCCATCAGCGTGGAGGTAGGTCGCATGGGGGAGAGTAGATGAAACAAGAGAAGGATGGAAAAAAGAAGAAAATAAAATGAAAATAAAAACCTTTGAAATAAGAATATATATATATATATATAATAATAAAAATAATAATAATAATAATAACAATAATAATAAGAAACATAATAATAAATATAATAATAAAGATAATAAAAATAATAAAAATAATATTCATAATACTAATATTACCATTATTATTATAAAACATTATTTTAATTTTATTTCATTTTTTATATTTTATTTTATTGTCCATTTAATTATTTTTTATTCTAAATACTGGGAAACCACACGATTGTTGAACAGTTGACCAAACCATTCACTAACTATGTTCTACCAACTACCATCACCAGGAACCCCTAACACGATTACCTATATCTAGGTGCACAATTGAGGAGTATATGTTTAAACAGTGATGGTCGACACAGCCCACATACTGATCCAAATAGAACACTTGTTGCACAATTCAATAAACCATGCGCAAGTCATTCACCACAACTCTGACCCACCTAGGCACCTGTATAGGCACTGTACGATTAATCTTAACTCAGTGGGATAACCATGATATAGTAAATATTCTTCCAAAATTTCAAAATTTGACTCTCCAGCTACTGAAACTCAAAATAAAGGCAAAAAATAATTAAAATAATCAATATTAATGCCCAGGGTGTGATATTACTAATTTCCAACTTCCCTTCCACCTAAATATTGATGCCTTCTATGATTATTTTTCAACTTTTAGTTGAAAAAAGGTTTTCCGATCTGTAAGAACAAATAACACTAATAAAAAAGATTAATAACTTAGAAAAATTTTCAATAAATAATCCCTTTATTCAAAACATAATGATTTTTGGAGTAGAATAGAGAAAAAGTGGGAAAGAAACATTTTTCGGGCTTTAAATGAATAATGATCTGATTAAAATTAAATATCAACTCATATCCCAAATGAATCATAGTTTCAACTAAATTAACAATCAAGACGGATATCAAATCCAAATCCAAACACATATAATGAAGTGCCAATAGTGTTGTATGTTTGGACACTCATGTACATACTTTCCAAACATATAAATGACATCCTAACCTCCAGATGATATAAATTTTGTTTTTTATAGTTAAAGGATGTAATATAAATTTGACCAATTATCAAATAATTAAAATATTTGAAATAATAATCATGAAATCTAATCTTTTAGGGAATAAAGAATTCTTAGAATGCAAATTACATCCTCTAGTTTTCAAAAAACAACAAATCAATTTTTTAATCCAGTAAAGGTTTACTATTCTTATCCTAAATATGAAGTAAAAGGAATGATTCAATAGTTTTTATGGAAACATGATTTCGAAATGACTCAAATTTATTTTTATATGTCCCAAAATGACACTAGAAAGCATAATTTAATGCGTCAAATGAGTCAATTGGCTAGATTCATTACATTAGGAGATAAAGGTATGCTATCAGGTACCATAGAAAGAATAACTAGTGATAGTTTCACGGTTGTGGTTAGAAGGAGTTGTTTAGAAGACTCAATAAGAGGATATAGTTGGATTTAGCAGTTCAGTAAATGAAAATATATAAGAATATGACCACCTAATTCAATGAAACAATGAATCCATAATTGTGGACATCACTGATAAAACATAATATATTCATGTTATTCCACAAAAACATAATAGAGAATAATACTCTAAAATGATAAATAATATAGTGAATGAAAATATTTTGTAGGAATTTAGTGAAATGAAATATATTCATTGAATATTTTAGTATCTACAGCATTCTCACAATATTTGAGACCAAAAAAATACAAACATAAATTGCTTTAATTTGTTGTATTGTTCATCAAGTTTTGATTTAATAGTCACTTCACCAATTATTTAATTTATATTCCATAATACATTAAATCACTCAAGAAAATTTATTCAAATTTAAAAAAAAAGTTTTCATCATAAATTGTCATTGAATTGTCCTTTTTTGTCTTTCAAATGAAAATTCCACCACAACATACTGATCAATGGAGTTTTATCATTACCTCCAACCAAGGAAATTTCAAATAATTAACTTGTCCTTGTGATCTTGGGGAAATAATCAACCCGATCCATTTCTCCCTATTTTTGTCACGACCCAACCCTACCTGGGATCGATCCGCAACTACCCCAAGCCCGCCTCCATAGGCCAGGGGCTGGCGACTAGCGCCGAAGGCACAATAACTCGGGGAGGCATTTTCCTATGTACCTGTACACACGCACACATCAAACTCAATGCAAAAGTGCAGAGTAAAAAGGAAAAGCAAAGGGAAACTACTATAAATAAACCATAGTGTGCATCGACCTCTAACAGTACAACGTACAGGATGAAAAGAAAAGGGTCAAAACACGCACCCAACCAAAAGTGCCACAACCCGACAATAGGTAAACAAAAGAAACATCTGATGGGTCTCCCACCTGGAATCCGGCCACGACCACCGCACGCGGTCCAAGCTCCCAAGCTCCTATGCTCCACTGAAGTCACGCTCCACCTGTCCGTCGTCTGCAAGGGAACACCAAGTGCGGGAAAAGCCCAAGCAGGGGTGAGTATAAAAATACTCAGTAGGATACACCGAAGGCTCGAGGGAGAAATAATGGAGGTACCGAACGGTGAGCAGTAGAGCGAACAGAAAAGTAGAGGAGTAAAACCGAGGGTGCAGTAAAGAGTAACATCACGGCAGAGAGTCCAGATCAACCCAACAAAAGAAAAGAAGTAGACTCGTCCAGGCACAAGGAGCTAGAAACGGTGAGAAGATGAACTTCCAGTCGATTCTTCGCCACCTATAACAAGAGAGTAGACTCCTCCAACCACGAGAAGCTAGACACGGAAAGCACGTGGCATAACCCTTGTGTCTTCGCCTCTCCTGGAGGGAGAGTAACCAGGACCAAGAAGTGGGTACTCGACAAGTTATATACATATCCTTATGCTCAGAAAGAAGCCCGAACAACATCGTAAGGGGATCTCCGTCCCGTAGCTCATCCCCAGAAAGAGTAGCCAACAGTCCAAAAAATAAACTCCATCATTGCCCAGCATCCCGCACGTCTGCCCCGAACCGCAAGCCAAGGGGCTCAATCACCACACCTAGACACTATCCGCTTTGGGCGGCACTGACTCACACACACGGTTTTAGATCGCGTCACAAGAACGTGTCTCGGTTGGGAAAGCGCCCCTCATACTTGAGAGTTATAGGAAAGTAAAACCAAACCTCATCACTTCCCTGCAGTCGAGCGGTCTCCTCAAAGTCAAGCTGTTCCATCACCGACCCATAAACCAAGGGTCCCGCTCTGGTAACCACGTAGGAAAGCCACAGACTAGCCTAGTACTAAGGACTGAGTCTGGAATGCCAACAAATGACCCACTGCCCAGCCCTGCTGGAGGGTAATTCATAACCAAATATCGGGTGAACCACTGCCCAGCCTCTACTGGAGGGTAAACCCTAATACATCATCAGGCGACCCGCTGCCTAGCCCCGCTGGAGGGTAAACCATATTAAGATACTGGGTGACCAACCGCCCAGCCCCGCTGGAGGGTAAACCATAACACATCCTCCGGTGACCCACTGCCCAGCCCCGCTGGAGGGTAGACCTTAATACATCAACAGGCGACCCACTGCCCAGCCCTGCTGGAGGGTAGACCTTAACATATCATCAGGCGACCCACTGCCCAGCGGTGCTGGAGGGTAGACCTGGAACTAGACGACCGTTGACCCACTGCCCATCCCTGCTGGAGGGTAGACCCTAAGAGGTCGTCGGGTGACCCACTGCCTAGACCCTGCTGGAGGGTAGACCCTAATAGCATCGGGTGACCCACTGCCTAGTCCCTACTAGAGGGTAAACCCTAGATATCAGTGAGCAACCCACTGCCCAGCCCTGCTGGAGGGTAAACTCGAAGAAGTCGATGAGTAACCCACTACCCAGCCCCGCTGGAGTGTAAAACTCAGAACTTCCCTGACCATCCCCACTGGAGGGTACAACACTGGCCAACCGAACACGGAGTGGGTATCGCGCAACAACCCAACTCCAGCACAACTCACCCAAAGCGGTTCAGCGCATGTTCCATCACGGGGTGCCACTAGCACCGCTACTGGCCGATCCATCGAGAATGAAACCAGGGGGAGACCACTCAACCCTAATGGTCAAACAAACTAGCACAAATCCCGGGGAAATACAATCCACGCTGCTAACCAAATAAAAGATCACAAATGGACCCTCTACGCCATAAGAGGTCCAAGTACACAAAGAAGAACACAGCACGTACTTGGGGCCCACACGACGTGTGGCCCCAAGTCAACCCCAACCAATCACACGAAAGTCTCAGGTACGAACCACACGTACCTCCAAGTGCTATCGTATACTCCCAGAGTATACCACGTCTCCAGCCCAAGGGCTATCATACACACGACACCCAACGTCAACGCGAAGGCATGAGGTAACAACTCCACCTCAAAGTCCAAGGCACGACCAACCACATCACTTAAAGCATTTCCATCACTCACACAGGAGTGCACGCGATCACTCGCCAAAGGTCCGCTACAAACATGGTAGAAGGACCGCCACCGGGGCACCTCCACATTTCCACATTTAACAAGATCGTGCAAGAGGCTCCGCACAACCAAACGGAGTGCACCGTTGTAATCATCGCGAAAAAACACGCGAGATCGACTACTTACTCGCCTCCAAAGGATACCCGACGGAAAAGTCACCAACACCGCCTCATGCCCGAACGGCGTCCCGTAATCCCGGGCCTCAGTCCTGAAAACAGCCAGGCGCATCGCACCATTGCGATCCCCTTGGGAAAACATGTCAAAAGCCCTACTCAATCGAGTGCAACGGATATCCGGAGAAAGAGGTGCATCCCGGCGCACTGCACACGAGCGGTGCCACGTGGGACCCGCATCCCGGTCCCGAAACTCAAAGAACGGATCACACTGTTGTGATCCTCTCGAAAAAGTACATGAAATGGACTACTAACTTGTCCAAAACGGTCGCCTAATGATAAAGCTGGAAATCATCGTCAACTCCTGAAACGGACCACGTGGGGCCCGCACCATCGTGCCGAATTAGGGTGGGCGGATTGCAACATTGCAATTCCCTCGGAAAAACACCCAACATCGACTGCTTGCATCCCTCGAACGGACGTCTGAGGAAAAAGACGTGAAACGCTGCACGCAGCTCAAATGACGGGTCGTGGGGCCTGCACCTCAACTTCGGCTTCAACGCCTGAAACCACCATGGAAAGCTTCGCCCTGGCGCCAGTGTCCCAACGCAACTGACGGCGCTCAAAACGGACGTATGATGCGTCCGCGCCGCCCAAAACAAGATTACCAAAAAAACGCTCGTCCAGTTAAAGACGCGTCGCACCTCCGAGGCCCCTCGTTTCGGTAACTAAAAAATCCTGAAACCATCTCAAAAAGACCGTCTCGTCAATATGGTTCCACCGCCATAGACGGCGCGTCAATCCAACGTGCCGTTTAAGAGTTACGCCCCCCCGAGTTAAAGGGGGCCTACCCGGGCCGCCTCAAACCGCAGGACCCAAGCGGGTCCGGCCCTCCTCATCCGACCGGCCAAAAGTATAAGGCCCCAGCCTTAAACCTTACTTAATCTTGAGCTATTACAAGATTACACATTGAGGATCTTTTCGGGTTTAGAGTTTTAGAGAATTAGATCATAAAACATGCATTACATTCCACATATAAACAAAGTGGTTACATAAAGATAGTATTCTTCATTCCCATCAATGGAAACACATTTAAAATAAAACATGGATTATTTCTTGACACATCCTTGACTCTATCATCTTATCATGTACCTTTCCCTTGACCTGTGAAAAACATTTCAAAAACCTGGGATGAGCATAAAAACTCAGTATGGGTTAAAAAAAACATGGAAAGGAAACATGAGTTCATATATACATAAGAATGAAATCATACTTTACCAATAAAACATAGGCACTTTAACATACCTCATAAAATCATGAATAAATCATAGAAATCATAAGACATAAAGGTAACTTGAGGCATTCATAACATTCTTACGGAGGGAGTAACCCTCTTGGTTACGTTTGGAATACCCATCACAGTATATTCCCTAAAATATCTTCGGAGAAACCTTAATGTTTCACTCCTTCACGTTACCCAATGCATTGGAGAGCTATAACGGGCTCACTCGCCCTTAGTTTATCACGGAACCACCCGTCTTCAAAATAATGCCCAAGAACCATAACATAATCATATCACATAAAACATGCATAAAGGAAATATAAAATTTCCACATTTCAATCACGAGATATCAATACAACATATTGATATAAAAACATTATGAAAAACCATTTTCAATACCAAAATAAAATAGAAGTAAAACATGGTATTTATTTTTCTTTTAAAAAGAAGGTATGGCTTGTAGAGGAAGCTAAAACTCAAATAACGGTCAAGACGGCGGAGAAGTCGTTGTCGCCGCATACGTACGACAAAAACATTCCCTTTTGTCGTTTAGTAAACGCTTCGTATAAAAAAGATACCTTTTGAACAAACGTAAATGTCAAAGGGGTTTATACACCGTATAAAAGAAAGTTGTGTATAAAATAAAATATGCCTCAATGAAAGGAGATTGAGACGAAGTCCCATACCTCGTATCCGACTTGACCCGACCATTCGTTAATCTCCTGAATAATAAACTTGAGTTAATCTCTACTTGATTATGAACCTATTTCAAGTTCATTATTCCTTTTATACCATGTTATGAACATCATGTAATCATTTAAGTTAATAATGTTCATTTTGTCGGTATTTGGTTCTTAAGTCAAAAATAGACTTCTTACACTTACATGTTGTTAATTTGGTCAAAGGTTCATTAAATCCAGAATGATATTCATGATTTAGATATCATATATGTCATATATATCTAGTACATACATGCATTTATAATATTACATAATCATTTATAGGTAAGAAATGAAATGCACCGTTCATGGAGACGGTAAGCCGTACGTACGCAAGAACGCTACTTTCATTTCTATTTCGTATTTTATAGAATGGAATAATAATTATATAAAGCTATATTATAATTTCAGTATAATATCATATATAATATCATAGTTCCATCCTTTATATGTCCCACATATGGTATTTAATGAATCAAATCACTTTGAGGGGGCGGTAGTCCGCACTTCCTAAAATGAAGATATCGTGTTTACCCATAATGGAAACCATAAAGGTATGCCAAAAATGAAAAAAAATAAGCTTAAGGAAAACATAAAAATATTATATATCATATATAAAAATAGTGACATCATAATGGCCACCTTTGAAGGTGTTAAATGAGTATTGAACAATCATCGTTTCGGGAGGCAGAATTTTGCCATCCACGGAAACCGTATGTTCTTTAACCATTTGATGCAGTTGTGTGAGAGTGTAGCTCAAATAAATCTTATAACAAAATCCTAGTATATTGAAGATACTGGTGTTGTTACAAAAGAAGTAAATAAAAAGAGTTTAGGGGGTTGGAGAAGCAAAATAAAACAAATGAACATGAGAGAATGAATTATCTTTAAAAGTGTAACTCCTTTTGATTTGAGCCTAAAGGCTTCCTTTGAAAAGAATCTGCCCAAAGGGTATCCTCTAGGATGAGGAGAGGGATTTTGAGAGAGTAAATGGGCAGGGGTTGGCCGAGCCAAAGGCTTGAGTAGTGTGTGAAATGAGGTAGAGGTGGAGGCCTTTTATAAGAGGAGAGGAGTGGCACTTTTGGAAAGCAAAGAAATATTACTTTATTTGAAAATGTCTTTCGGTTTTAAAAGGTCCCACATTGATATAATTCGTGGATAAGGTGATAAGGGTTCGAAATCCACTCATCCAATTGGTTTTGGCCATGTGTAGTTCATAGATTTTACATTGTCTTTCCATTTTATTTAAATCGTCAAATAATGATTTCATCGCTGCATCATTATTATGTCATAAATAATTTAATTTATTTAATGTCTAAAAATCATAAAAAAAATACTATGATGTAGGAAATAGTTTTATCTTTCTAATGACTATTTATAATCAAATATCTGATCTTTATTACCCCATGTAAAAGTTTTTTTCGTAAAACATATTATGTTTCTGTCATTTTTACTTTTACATTAAATAAAAAGTAATTTATGTCATTTCCCAACCAAAATGTCTCCATGGGGTCCCCAAGTTGACCCATGGCTTGTCTTGGTCGGCCATGACAAAACCAATAAGGTTGGGACACGTGTCCTGGTCATTTCATATTATTAAAGCATTATTTATACCTTAAACTACACTAATTACCACTAATCGCGATTAAAAACTTAATAAGTTACTATTCACCAAAAAATTATTTTAATCTCATTGAACCACATTTTACTTCTTAATGACAACCATTTATGTCTGATTTTCAAAATTCAATACACATTAGAGGTAAACTTTCATTTAACTGAAAAATCAGTTTGCTTGATTACCACTTAGTGGTTTCACTATTCATCAAAAATTGAAGTTTTTCAGAAAATTACCAAAAATTCACCCTAAGCTACATTTGATATTCCGAATTCAAAAATGAAGTCTATTTTACAAAATTAATATCATATAAGTCACATTAATTAATTTAATAATTAATTCCCGCTGCCAGAGCAAAAACGTGTTTTTACAAAACAATAAGTATCAAAAGATTGACACCAGTTTAAGTCTAATTTCAAAGTGAAATTGATTCCAATGATCACCATTGGATAAAATGGTAAAAATATATTCTAATTTCACTTCAAAAACAATTCAAAACATAATCTAATCATATAAATAAATTAGGTTAAAAAGCAGTTTTGATGTAAAATGCAGTATGTTTCACTATTCATTAAAAAAATGAACATTGTCAGAAAAATACCAAAAATTCACACAAGGTAAATTTTGATGTCCCAATCATAAAGGATAAGTTTATTTTGACAAACATAGTTTATAAAATTTTCAAAATATAGATTCAAAAATGGTTTGCCATCAAAAGGCACTAAACCAATCTTTTAAGAATATTAGTGTATTCCATGCATGAGATTATATTTATTTTCATTTTAAGCCTCTATAACAGTATCTTAATCATTAATAGACATAGATAAAAATATCTATTATTCATTACTTACTTGGGATGTTACATCTTTCCCCCCTTTAGAAAATTTCGTCCCCGCAATTTATTTACTTATCGAATAAATGGGGGTACTTATCCCTCATTGCATTTTCATATTCCCATGTTGCCCCTTCAATCATGTGGTTTTTCCAAAAAACATTTACCTTCTTAATCACCTTATTCCGTAACACTTGCTCCCTGTGGCCAAGAATCTGGACCGGTTGTTCCTCATAAGATAGGTTCTCTTCCAGCTGAACTACCTCTGGACTCAAAACATGATATGGATCTGGCATATACATTCTCAACATCGAAACGTGAAAAACATTGTGTACCTAAGATAAACTCTGAGGTAAAGCCACTCGGTATGCAACTGATCCAACTCTCTCCAGAATTTCGTATGGTCCAATGAACCTTGGACTCAACTTTCCTTTTTTACCAAATCTCATCACACTTATCCAAGGAGAAACCTTGAGAAAAACATGATCACCTACCTCGAAAGATAGATCCTTCCTACGGTTATCCGCATAACTCTTCTGGCTGCTCTGAGCTATTCTCATGTGTTTCTGAATCAGATGAACTTTTTCTGCCATCTCTTCTACCAATTCTGGTCCCATCAACTTTCTTTCACCCACTTCATCCCAGAAAGCTGGAGTTCGACACCGCATCCTATATAATGCCTGAAATGGTTCCATCTGTATACTGGAATGAAAACTGTTATTATATGAAAACTCAACCAAAGAAAGATGTTGGTGCCAACTTCCCTGATAATCCATAGAACAAGCTCGTAGCATATCCTCCAATGTCTGAATTGTTCGTTCTGACTGCCCATCTGATTGAGGATGAAAAGCTGTACAAAAATTTAATTCAGTACCCAATGACTTCTGAAGGCCTTTCCAAAAGTTAGAAGTAACCTTGGGATCACGATCTGATACAATGGAGAGAGTAACTCCATGTAACCTGACTATCTCTTTAAGATACAAACGGGAAAGTTGATCAAGAGAGAAAGTATCTTGTATAGCAAGGAAATGAGCAGATTTGGTCAAACGATCAACAATAACCCAGATTGCATTATTACCTCGAGATGTCTTCTGTAATCCAACAACAAAGCCCATGGATATATTCTCCCATTTCCACTCTGGCACTGGTAAAGGCTGAAGAATCCCTTTCGGTAACTGCCGCTCTGCTTTAACCTGCTGACAAGTCAAACACTTCACAGTAAAATCAGCAATATCTCTTTTCATTCCATCCCACCAGTAATACTCCCGTAGATCTCTATACATCTTAGTACTGCCCGGATGAACTGAAAACGGAGAACTATGAGCTTCACATAACAACTCCCTTTTCAACTGTGAATCACAAGGCACACACAATCTCTTCCCAAATCTCAAAACACAATCATTATCAATGTTGAATTCAGGCAACTTACCTTTCTGAACCAGCTCTACCCTTTTCTGCAACTCACTGTCTTGCTTCTGTGCTTGCTTGATTCTATCTGATAGTGATGATCTCACTGATACCTAAAACAAAACAGAAGGACTTCCTGCACCAACAACTTCTATGCCAAAGTTCATCAAATCGTTAACTAAAGGATCACGTTCCAACCACAACATTGTTAATGAAGCATTACTTTTTCGACTCAAAGCATTAGCCACTTTATTTTCTTTTCCCGGATGGTAATGAATTGTACAATCATAATCCTTGAGTAATTCCATCCATCTCCTTTGTATCATGTTTAACTCTTTCTGAGTGAATATATACTTTAAACTTTTGTGATCGGTATATATTTCACACTTTACTCCATACAAATGATGCCTCCAAATTTTTAAAGCAAAAACAACAGCAACTAGTTCCAAATCATGTGTAGGGTAATTTACCTCATGAGTTTTCAACTGTCGTGAAGCATAAGCAATTACCCGATCATTCTGCATTAGGACGCAACCATGTCCTTTCAATGAAGCATCACTGTATATAACAAACTCACCATTCCTGGAAGGTAGTGCCAAAACTGGAGCATTCACCAATCTTCTTTTCAATTCCTGAAAACAATCATCACATTCTTTTGTCCAGATAAACTTAACACCCTTCCGAGTTAGCTTAGTCATTGGACTAGATAACCATGAAAAATTTCTAACAAACCTTTGGTAATAGCCCGCCAAACCAAGGAAGCTACGAATCTCGGTTACATTTGTGGGTCTTGGCCATTCTTCCACAACTTTTGTTTTTGTAGGATCAACAGTTATTCCATCTTTAGAAACAATGTGACCAAGGAAAGAAATTTGTTGCAACCAAAACTCACACTTGCTGAATTTCCCATACAGTTTCTTTTCTTTTAAGGTTTGCAAGATAACCCTTAAATGTTTTTCATGCTACTCTTTACTTTTAGAAAACACCAAAATATCATCAATGAAAACCACCACAAACTTATCCAAGAACTCATGGAAAATTCTATTCATTAAGTCCATGAATACAGCAGGTGCATTGGTTAGCCCAAAAGGCATTACTACAAATTCATAATGGCCATATCTCGTACGGAATGCGGTCTTCGGAATATCTGCCTCCTTTACCTTCAGCTGATGGTACCCCGATCTCAAGTCAATCTTTGAAAAAAACTGAGCTCTCTGGAGCTGATCAAACAAATCATCGATATGAGGCAAAGGATATTTGTTCTTAACAGTGATATTATTCAAGGCTCTATAATCAATGCAACGAATCATAGAACCATCTTTCTTTTTAACAAATAAAACAGGATCACCCCATGGTGATGTGCTAGGTCTAATGAAACCTTTCTCTAATAAATCTTGCAATTGCTCCTTCAACTCTAAAAGTTCAATTTGTGCCATTCGATAAGGGGGTTTTGAAATTGGCTTACCATCAGGAACTAAGTCAACAGTAAACTCAACATCCTGATCTGGTATTATTCCAGGCAACTCATCAGGAAAAACATCAGGATACTCATTTACCACTGGCACATCATTAATCTGAATAGCTCCTTTATTTCCAATGACGTGTGCAAGGTAACATTCATTTCCATCTTTTACAAGTTTCTCGGCCTCTTGATATGTTATCAAAAGTAAGGGTTCATTCTTGTAAACAAACTGAATGTCTTTCTGAAAAGAAACTTCTTTAGCTCTACAGTCAATCTTAGCATGGTAAATAGAGAGCCAATCCATACCCAGGCTAACATCAAACTCTACTAGAGGTAGAACAATATGGTTTGCAAGTAGTTTCTTTCCACAGATAAGGATAGGAAGATTCTTATAAATTCTTTTTGCCTCGACATTTCCCCCAGGTGTTTTTACCAAAAGTTCATGAGTCATTTCTTGAGATGGTATTCCCATTTTACTAGAAAAGGTTTCAGAGATGAAAGAATGTGTAGACCCCGAATCAAACAACACACTGGCATAATCTGAAAAAACAAACAAAGTACCTGATACCACTTTATTTGATGGCCCGACATCTGCTGAAGTAGTTGCAAAAGATTTCACCACCCCTTTCTGCTTGTAGTCTAACTGCTTCCCATCACTCAAGCTCCTTGTCGGACACTCGTTTTCATAATGACCCATCTCATTGCACTTATAACATTTCACTAACTATAAATCAAATTTGTTCTTACCTTCACCTTGATCCTTTTCAGTGCAATCACGACCCTTATGTCCCATATTACCATATCGGTAGCACTTCCCATAATTCAGAAGACATTCCCCAGCATGCCTTTTGCCACATTTATCACAAACTGGAAACTTAGTTCTCTTACCATCAGACTTTTTTGAAGAATTCTTACCTTTCTCCTGCCACCTCGGTCTTTTCTTCTGCTGGTTGTTATAGAAAACATGGTCATCAGAAAACTCCATTTCCACCTTCTTAGCACATCGAACAAGCTTTTCATAACTTTTAAAATCATGAGAAGCTAATGACCTTCGTTATTTTGGCATTAATCCCGAGTAAAAACGATTGATTTTACTATCAAGGTCCCGAATAAAATTTGGAGCATACCTTGCCAATCGAGTGAACCTTTCTTCATAGGCAGCCACTGAGTCTTCATCTTGCCTTAATTCCAAGAATTGCTTTTCCATCCTAAGTTGAACAACCTTAGGAAAATACTTCTCAAGAAACATACCTTTGAATTCATCCCAGTCAAGAGTATCAATCTCCTCGGCGTCCCTGATATTTTTAACCATAGATCACCACTGATCTGCTTCACCCTCCAAACGGTAAATAGCAAGACTAACCTTTTGATTTTCTGAACACCCCATGACATCAAAAATCTTCTCCAGTGCTTTAATCCACCCTTCAGCTAGCATAGGGTCATATGATCCTCTGAATGATGGTGGATGTTGCCTCATGAAATGTTCCACCACTGACATGTTCCTCTGCGGTTGATCTGGCTGATCTCGTGCATGGATACCACCACCATTTATCGCTTGAGTCAACTGCGCCATTACTGCAACAAACTGTTCAGTTCCAATTCCGACCATTTTTGGATACTGATTCGGAAGGTTATTTCCTTCTATATTCCTTCCTAGCACTTCTTCCCTATTTCCTCTGCGGAAAACCATTCTGAACAAACATGTCTTAGATGAAGCAACATGGTAATCTTTAAATGCTATATCATTTTGAAAAAAAAATATTTTTGGATAATCATTTAATAGAATTCTAACTCCTAAAGTTATCTAAACCGACCTTTGATACCAACTATAAGGCCCCAGCCATAAACCTTACTTAATCTTGAGTTATTATAAGATTACACATTGAGGATCTTTTCGGGTTTAGAGTTTTAGAGAATTAGATCATAAAACTTGCATTACATTCCACATATAAACAAAGTGGTTACATAAAGATAGTATTCTTCATTCCCATCAATGGAAACACATTTAAAATAAAACATGGATTATTTCTTGACACATCCTTGACTCTATCATCTTATCATGTACCTTTCCCTTGACCTGTGAAAAACATTTCAAAAACTTTGGATGAGCATAAAAACTCAGTATGGGTTATAAAAAAACATGGAAAGGAAACATGAGTTCATATATACATAAGAATGAAATCATACTTTACCCATAAAACATAGGCACTTTAACATACCTCATAAAATCATGAATAAATCATAGAAATCATAAGACATAAAGGTAACTTGAGGCATTCATAACATTCTTACGTAGGGAGTAACCCTCTTGGTTACTTTTGGAATACCCATCACAGTATATTCCCTAAAATCTCTTCGGAGAAACCTTAAAGTTTCACTCCTTCGCGTTACCCAATGAATTGGAGATCTATAACGGGCTCACCCGCCCTTAGTTTATCACGGAACCACCCGTCTTCATAATAATGCCCAAGAACCATAACATAATCATATCACATAAAACATGCATAAAGGAAATATAAAATTTCCACATTTCAATCACGAGATATCAATACAACACATTGATATAAAAACATTATGAAAAACCATTTTCAATACCAAAATAAAATAAAAGTAAAACATGGTATTTATTTTTCTTTTAAAAAGAAGGTATGGATTGTAGAGGAAGCCGAAACTCAAATAACGGTCACGACGGCGGAGAAGTCGTTGTCGCCGCATACGTACGAAAAAAACATTCCCTTTTGTCGTTTAGTAAATGCTTCGTATAAAAAATATTCCTTTTCAATAAACGTAAAATTCAAAGGGGTTTATACACCGTATAAAACAAAGTTGTGTATAAAATAAAATATGCCTCAATGAAAGGAGATTGAGACGAAGTCCCATACCTCGTATCCGACTTGACCCGACCATTCGTTAATCTCCTGAATAATAAACTTGAGTTAATCTATACTTGATTATGAACCTATTTCAAGTTCATTTTTCCTTTTATACCATGTTATGAACATCATGTAATCATTTAAGTTAATAATGTTCATTTTGTCGGTATTTGGTTCTTAAGTCAAAAATAGACTTCTTACACTTACATGTTGTTAATTTGGTCAAAGGTTCATTAAATCCAGAATGATATTAATGATTTAGATATCATATATGTCATATATATCTAGTACATACATGCATTTATAATATTACATAATCATTTATAGGTAAGAAATGAAATGCACCGTTCATGGAGACGGTAAGCCGTACGTACGCAAGAACGCTACTTTCATTTCTATTTCGTATTTTATAGAATGGAATAATAATTATATAAAGCTATATTATAATTTCAGTATAATATCATATATAATATCATAGTTCCATCCTTTATATGTCCCACATATGGTATTTAATGAATCAAATCACTTTGAGGGGGCGGTAGTCCGCACTTCCTAAAATGAAGATATCGTGTTTACCCATAATGGAAACCATAAAGGTATGCCAAAAATGAAAAAAAATAAGCTTAAGGAAAACATAAACATATTATATATCATATATAAAAATAGTGACATCATAATGGCCACCTTTGAAGGTGTTAAATGAGTATTGAACAATTATCGTTTCGGGAGGCAGAATTTTGCCATCCACGGAAACCGTATGTTCTTTAACCATTTGATGCAGTTGTGTGAGAGTGTAGCTCAAATAAATCTTATAAAAAAATCCTAGTATATTGAAGATACTGGTGTTGTTACAAAAGAAGTAAATAAAAAGAGTTTAGGGGGTTGGAGAAGCAAAATAAAACAAATGAACATGAGAGAATGAATTATCTTTAAAAGTGTAACTCCTTTTGATTTGAGCCTAAAGGCTTCCTTTGAAAAGAATCTGCCCAAAGGGTATCCTCTAGGATGAGGAGAGGGATTTTGAGAGAGTAAATGGGCAGGGGTTGGCCGAGCCAAAGGCTTGAGTAGTGTGTGAAATGAGGTAGAGGTGGAGGCCTTTTATAAGAGGAGAGGAGTGACACTTTTGGAAAGCAAAGAAATATTACTTTATTTGAAAATGTCTTTCGGTTTTAAAAGGTCCCACATTGATATAATTCGTGGATAAGGTGATAAGGGTTCGAAATCCACTCATCCAATTGGTTTTGGCCATGTGTAGTTCATAGATTTTACATTGTCTTTCCATTTTATTTAAATCGTCAAATAATGATTTCATCGCTGCATCATTATTATGTCATAAATAATTTAATTTATTTAATGTCTAAAAATCATAAAAAAAATACTATGATGTAGGAAATAGTTTTATCTTTCTAATGACTATTTATAATCAAATATCTGATCTTTATTACCCCATGTAAAATTTTTTTTCGTAAAACATATTATGTTTCTGTCATTTTTACTTTTACATTAAATAAAAAGTAATTTATGTCATTTCCCAACCAAAATGTCTCCATGGGGTCCCCAAGTTGACCCATGGCTTGTCTTGGTCGGCCATGACAAAACCAATAAGGTTGGGACACGTGTCCTGGTCATTTCATATTATTAAAGCATTATTTATACCTTAAACTACACTAATTACCACTAATCGCGATTAAAAACTTAATAAGTTACTATTCACCAAAAAATTATTTTAATCTCATTGAACCGCATTTTACTTCTTAATGACAACCATGTATGTCTGATTTTCAAAATTCAATACACATTAGAGGTAAACTTTCATTTAACTGAAAAATCAGTTTGCTTGATTACCACTTAGTGGTTTCACTATTCATCAAAAATTGAAGTTTTTCAGAAAATTACCAAAAATTCACCCTAAGCTACATTTGATATTCCGAATTCAAAAATGAAGTCTATTTTACAAAATTAATATCATATAAGTCACATTAATTAATTTAATAATTAATTCCCGCTGCCAGAGCAAAAACGTGTTTTTACAAAACAATAAGTATCAAAAGATTGACACCAGTTTAAGTCTAATTTCAAAGTGAAATTGATTCCAATGATCACCATTGGATAAAATGGTAAAAATATATTCTAATTTCACTTCAAAAACAATTCAAAACATAATCTAATCATATAAATAAATTAGGTTAAAAAGCAGTTTTGATGTAAAATGCAGTATGTTTCACTATTCATTAAAAAAATGAACATTGTCAGAAAAATACCAAAAATTCACACAAGGTAAATTTTGATGTCCCAATCATAAAGGATAAGTTTATTTTGACAAACATAGTTTATAAAATTTTCAAAATATAGATTCAAAAATGGTTTGCCATCAAAAGGCACTAAACCAATCTTTTAAGAATATTAGTGTATTCCATGCATGAGATTATATTTATTTTCATTTTAAGCCTCTATAACAGTATCTTAATCATTAATAGACATAGATAAAAATATCTATTATTCATTACTTACTTGGGATGTTACATCTTTCCCCCCTTTAGAAAATTTCGTCCCCGCAATTTATTTACTTATCGAATAAATGGGGGTACTTATCCCTCATTGCATTTTCATATTCCCATGTTGCCCCTTCAATCATGTGGTTTTTCCAAAAAACATTTACCTTCTTAATCACCTTATTCCGTAACACTTGCTCCCTGTGGCCAAGAATCTGGACCGGTTGTTCCTCATAAGATAGGTTCTCTTCCAGCTGAACTACCTCTGGACTCAAAACATGATATGGATCTGGCATATACATTCTCAACATCGAAACGTGAAAAACATTGTGTACCTAAGATAAACTCTGAGGTAAAGCCACTCGGTATGCAACTGATCCAACTCTCTCCAGAATTTCGTATGGTCCAATGAACCTTGGACTCAACTTTCCTTTTTTACCAAATCTCATCACACTTATCCAAGGAGAAACCTTGAGAAAAACATGATCACCTACCTCGAAAGATAGATCCTTCCTACGGTTATCCGCATAACTCTTCTGGCTGCTCTGAGCTATTCTCATGTGTTTCTGAATCAGATGAACTTTTTCTGCCATCTCTTCTACCAATTCTGGTCCCATCAACTTTCTTTCACCCACTTCATCCCAGAAAGCTGGAGTTCGACACCGCATCCCATATAATGCCTGAAATGGTTCCATCTGTATACTGGAATGAAAACTGTTATTATATGAAAACTCAACCAAAGAAAGATGTTGGTGCCAACTTCCCTGATAATCCATAGAACAAGCTCGTAGCATATCCTCCAATGTCTGAATTGTTCGTTCTGACTGCCCATCTGATTGAGGATGAAAAGCTGTACAAAAATTTAATTCAGTACCCAATGACTTCTGAAGGCCTTTCCAAAAGTTAGAAGTAACCTTGGGATCACGATCTGATACAATGGAGAGAGTAACTCCATGTAACCTGACTATCCCTTTTAAGATACAAACGGGAAAGTTGATCAAGAGAGAAAGTATCTTGTATAGCAAGGAAATGAGCAGATTTGGTCAAACGATCAACAATAACCCAGATTGCATTATTACCTCGAGATGTCTTCGGTAATCCAACAACAAAGCCCATGGATATATTCTCCCATTTCCACTCTGGCACTGGTAAAGGCTGAAGAATCCCTTTCGGTAACTGCCGCTCTGCTTTAACCTGCTGACAAGTCAAACACTTCACAGTAAAATCAGCAATATCTCTTTTCATTCCATCCCACCAGTAATACTCCCGCAGATCTCTATACATCTTAGTACTGCCCGGATGAACTGAAAACGGAGAACTATGAGCTTCACATAACAACTCCCTTTTCAACTGTGAATCACAAGGCACACACAATCTCTTCCCAAATCTCAAAACACAATCATTATCAATGTTGAATTCAGGCAACTTACCTTTCTGAACCAGCTCTACCCTTTTCTGCAACTCACTGTCTTGCTTCTGTGCTTGCTTGATTCTATCTGATAGTGATGATCTCACTGATACCTAAAACAAAACAGAAGGACTTCCTGCACCAACAACTTCTATGCCAAAGTTCATCAAATCGTTAACTAAAGGATCACGTTCCAACCACAACATTGTTAATGAAGCATTACTTTTTCGACTCAAAGCATTAGCCACTTTATTTGCTTTTCCCGGATGGTAATGAATTGTACAATCATAATCCTTGAGTAATTCCATCCATCTCCTTTGTATCATGTTTAACTCTTTCTGAGTGAATATATACTTTAAACTTTTGTGATCGGTATATATTTCACACTTTACTCCATACAAATGATGCCTCCAAATTTTTAAAGCAAAAACAACAGCAACTAGTTCCAAATCATGTGTAGGGTAATTTACCTCATGAGTTTTCAACTGTCGTGAAGCATAAGCAATTACCCGATCATTCTGCATTAGGACGCAACCATGTCCTTTCAATGAAGCATCACTGTATATAACAAACTCACCATTCCTGGAAGGTAGTGCCAAAACTGGAGCATTCACCAATCTTCTTTTCAATTCCTGAAAACAATCATCACATTCTTTTGTCCAGATAAACTTAACACCCTTCCGAGTTAGCTTAGTCATTGGACTAGATAACCATGAAAAATTTCTAACAAACCTTTGGTAATAGCCCGCCAAACCAAGGAAGCTACGAATCTCGGTTACATTTGTGGGTCTTGGCCATTCTTCCACAAATTTGTTTTTGTAGGATCAACAGTTATTCCATCTTTAGAAACAATGTGACCAAGGAAAGAAATTTGTTGCAACCAAAACTCACACTTGCTGAATTTCCCATACAGTTTCTTTTCTTTTAAGGTTTGCAAGATAACCCTTAAATGTTTTTCATGCTCCTCTTTACTTTTAGAAAACACCAAAATATCATCAATGAAAACCACCACAAACTTATCCAAGAACTCATGGAAAATTCTATTCATTAAGTCCATGAATACAGCAGGTGCATTGGTTAGCCCAAAAGGCATTACTACAAATTCATAATGGCCATATCTCGTACGGAATGCGGTCTTCGGAATATCTGCCTCCTTTACCTTCAGCTGATGGTACCCCGATCTCAAGTCAATCTTTGAAAAAAACTGAGCTCCCTGGAGCTGATCAAACAAATCATCGATATGAGGCAAAGGATATTTGTTCTTAACAGTGATATTATTCAAGGCTCTATAATCAATGAAAAGAATCATAGAACCATCTTTCTTTTTAACAAATAAAACAGGATCACCCCATGGTGATGTGCTAGGTCTAATGAAACCTTTCTCTAATAAATCTTGCAATTGCTCCTTCAACTCTAAAAGTTCAATTTGTGCCATTCGATAAGGGGGTTTTGAAATTGGCTTACCATCAGGAACTAAGTCAACAGTAAACTCAACATCCCGATCTGGTATTATTCCAGGCAACTCATCAGGAAAAACATCAGGATACTCATTTACCACTCGCACATCATTAATCTGAATAGCTCCTTTATTTCCAATGACGTGTGCAAGGTAACATTCATTTCCATCTTTTACAAGTTTCTCGGCCTCTTGATATGTTATCAAAAGTAAGGGTTCATTCTTGTAAACAAACTGAATGTCTTTCTGAAAAGAAACTTCTTTAGCTCTACAGTCAATCTTAGCATGGTAAATAGAGAGCCAATCCATACCCAGGCTAACATCAAACTCTACTAGAGGTAGAACAATATGGTTTGCAAGTAGTTTCTTTCCACAGATAAGGATAGGAAGATTCTTATAAATTCTTTTTGCCTCGACATTTCCCCCAGGTGTTTTTACCAAAAGTTCATGAGTCATTTCTTGAGATGGTATTCCCATTTTACTAGAAAAGGTTTCAGAGATGAAAGAATGTGTAGACCCCGAATCAAACAACACACTGGCATAATCTGAAAAAACAAACAAAGTACCTGATACCACTTTATTTGATGGCCCGACATCTGCTGAAGTAGTTGCAAAAGATTTCACCACCCCTTTCTGCTTGTAGTCTAACTGCTTCCCATCACTCAAGCTCCTTGTCGGACACTCGTTTTCATAATGACCCATCTCATTGCACTTATAACATTTCACTAACTATAAATCAAATTTGTTCTTACCTTCACCTTGATCCTTTTCAGTGCAATCACGACCCTTATGTCCCATATTACCATATCGGTAGCACTTCCCATAATTCAGAAGACATTCCCCAGCATGCCTTTTGCCACATTTATCACAAACTGGAAACTTAGTTCTCTTACCATCAGACTTTTTTGAAGAATTCTTACCTTTCTCCTGCCACCTCGGTCTTTTCTTCTGCTGGTTGTTATAGAAAACTTGGTCATCAGAAAACTCCATTTCCACCTTCTTAGCACATCGAACAAGCTTTTCATAACTTTTAAAATCATGAGAAGCTAATGACCTTCGTTATTTTGGCATTAATCCCGAGTAAAAACGATTGATTTTACTATCAAGGTCCCGAATAAAATTTGGAGCATACCTTGCCAATCGAGTGAACCTTTCTTCATAGGCAGCCACTGAGTCTTCATCTTTCCTTAATTCCAAGAATTGCTTTTCCATCCTAAGTTGAACAACCTTAGGAAAATACTTCTCAAGAAACATACCTTTGAATTCATCCCAGTCAAGAGTATCAATCTCCTCGGCGTCCCTGATATTTTTAACCATAGATCACCACTGATCTGCTTCACCCTCCAAACGGTAAATAGCAAGACTAACCTTTTGATTGTCTGAACACCCCATGACATCAAAAATCTTCTCCAGTGCTTTAATCCACCCTTCAGCTAGCACAGGGTCATATGATCCTCTGAATGATGGTGGATGTTGCCTCATGAAATGTTCCACCACTGACATGTTCCTCTGCGGTTGATCTGGCTGATCTCGTGCATGGATACCACCACCATTTATCGCTTGAGTCAACTGCGCCATTACTGCAAAAAACTGTTCAGTTCCAATTCCGACCATTTTTGGATACTGATTCGGAAGGTTATTTCCTTCTATATTCTTTCCTAGCACTTCTTCCCTATTTCCTCTGCGGAAAACCATTCTGAACAAACATGTCTTAGATGAAGCAACATGGTAATCTTTAAATGCTATATCATTTTGAAAAAAAAATATTTTTGGATAATCATTTAATAGAATTCTAACTCCTAAAGTTATTTAAACCGACCTTTGATACCAACTATAAGGCCCCAGCCATAAACCTTACTTAATCTTGAGTTATTATAAGATTACACATTGAGGATCTTTTCGGGTTTAGAGTTTTAGAGAATTAGATCATAAAACTTGCATTACATTCCACATATAAACAAAGTGGTTACATAAAGATAGTATTCTTCATTCCCATCAATGGAAACACATTTAAAATAAAACATGGATTATTTCTTGACACATCCTTGACTCTATCATCTTATCATGTACCTTTCCCTTGACCTGTGAAAAACATTTCAAAAACTTTGGATGAGCATAAAAACTCAGTATGGGTTATAAAAAAACATGGAAAGGAAACATGAGTTCATATATACATAAGAATGAAATCATACTTTACCCATAAAACATAGGCACTTTAACATACCTCATAAAATCATGAATAAATCATAGAAATCATAAGACATAAAGGTAACTTGAGGCATTCATAACATTCTTACGTAGGGAGTAACCCTCTTGGTTACTTTTGGAATACCCATCACAGTATATTCCCTAAAATCTCTTCGGAGAAACCTTAAAGTTTCACTCCTTCGCGTTACCCAATGAATTGGAGATCTATAACGGGCTCACCCGCCCTTAGTTTATCACGGAACCACCCGTCTTCATAATAATGCCCAAGAACCATAACATAATCATATCACATAAAACATGCATAAAGGAAATATAAAATTTCCACATTTCAATCACGAGATATCAATACAACACATTGATATAAAAACATTATGAAAAACCATTTTCAATACCAAAATAAAATAAAAGTAAAACATGGTATTTATTTTTCTTTTAAAAAGAAGGTATGGATTGTAGAGGAAGCCGAAACTCAAATAACGGTCACGACGGCGGAGAAGTCGTTGTCGCCGCATACGTACGAAAAAAACATTCCCTTTTGTCGTTTAGTAAATGCTTCGTATAAAAAATATTCCTTTTCAATAAACGTAAAATTCAAAGGGGTTTATACACCGTATAAAACAAAGTTGTGTATAAAATAAAATATGCCTCAATGAAAGGAGATTGAGACGAAGTCCCATACCTCGTATCCGACTTGACCCGACCGTTCTTTAATCTCATGAATAATAAACTTGAGTTAATATCTACTTGATTATGAACCTTTTTCAAGTTCATTATTCCTTTTATACCATGTTATAAACTTCATGTAATCATTTAAGTTAATAATGTTCATTTTGTCGGTATTTGGTTCTTAAGTCAAAAATAGACTTCTTACACTTACATGTTGTTAATTTGGTAAAAGGTTCATTATATCCAGAATGTTATTCATGATGTAGATATCATATATGTCATATATATCCAGTACATACATGCATTTATAATATTACATAATCATTTAGAGGTAATAAATGAAATGCACCGTTCGTGGAGACGGTATGCCGTACGTACGCATGAACGCTACTTTCATTTCTATTTCGTATTTTATAGAATGGAATCATAATGATATAAAGGTATATTATAATTCCAGTATAATATCATATATAATATCATATTTCCATCCTTTATATGTCCCACATATGGTATTTAACGAATCAAATCACTTGGAGGGGGCGGTAGTCCGCACTTCCTAAAATGAAGATATCGTGTTTACCCATAATGGAAACCATAAAGGTATTCCGAAAATGAAAAAAACAGAAGCTTAAGGAAAACATAAACATATTATATATCATATATAAAAATATTGACATCATAATGTCCACCTTTGAAGGTGTTAAATGAGTATTGAACAATCATCGTTTCGGGAGGCAGAATTTCGCCATCCATGGAAACCGTATGTTTTTTAACCATTTGATGAAGTTTTGTGAGAGTGTAGCTCAAATAAATCTTATAACAACATCCTATTATATTGTAGATACTGGTGTTGTTAAAAAAGAAGTAAATAAAAAGAGTTTAGGGGGTTGGAGAAGCAAAATAAAACAAATGAACATGAGAGAATGAATAACCTTTAAAAGTGTAACTCCTTTTGATTTGAGCCTAAAGGCTTCCTTTGAAAGGATTATGCCCAAAGGGAATCCTATAGGATGAGGAGAGGGATGTGGAGAGAGTAAATGGGCAGGTGTTGTCCGAGCCAAAGGCTTGAGTAGTGTGTGAAATGAGGTATAGGTGGGGGCCTTTTATAAGAGGAGAGGAGGGGAACTTTTGGAAAGTAAAGAAATATTACTTTATTTGAAAATGTTTTTCGGTTTTAAAAGGTCCCACATTGATATAATTCGTGGATAAGGTGATAAGGGTTCGAAATCCACTCATACAATTGGTTTTGGCCATGTGTAGTTCATAGATTTTACATTGTCTTTCCATTTTATGTAAATTGTCAAATAATGATGTCATCGCTGCATCATTATTATGTCAGAAATAATTTAATTTATTTAATGTATAAAAATCATTAAAAAACTACTATGATGTAGGAAATCTTTTTAGCTTTACAATGACTATTTATATTCAAATTTCTGATCTTTATAACCCCATGTAAATTTTTTTTCGTAAAACATATTATGTTTCTGTCATTTTTACTTTTACATTAAATAAAAAGTAATTTATGTCATTTCCCAACCGAAATGTCTCCATGGGGTCCCCAAGTTGACCCATGGCTTGTTTTGGTCGGCCATGACACAACCAATAAGGTTGGGACATGTGTCTAGGTCATTTCATATTATTAAAGCATTATTTATACCTTAAATTACACTAATTACCACTAATCGCGATTAAAAACTTAATAAGTTACTATTCACCAAAAATTATTTTAATCTCATTGAACCACATTGTACTTTTTAATGAAAACCATGTATGTCAGATTTTCAAAATTCAATACACATTAGTGGTAAACTTTCATTTTACTGAAAAATCAGTTTGCTTGATTACCACTTAGTGGTTTCACTATTCATCAAAAATTGAAGTTTTTCAGAAAATTACCAAAAATTCACCCTAAGCTATATTTGATATTCCGAATTCAAAAATGAAGTATATTTTAAAAAATTCAAATCATATAAGTCACATTAATTAATTTAATAATTAATTCCCGCTGCCAGAGCAAAAACGTGTTTTTACAAAACAATAAGTATCAAAAGATTGACACCAGTTTAAGTCTAATTTCAAAGTGAAATTGATTCCAATGACCACCATTGGATAAAATGGAAAATATATATTCTAATTTCACTTAAAAAAAATTCAAAACATAATATAATCATATAAATAAATTAGGTTAAAAACAGTTTTGATGTAAAATGCAGTATTTTTCACTATTCATTAAAAAAATGAACATTGTCAGAAAAATACCAAAAATTCACACAAGGTAAATTTTGATGTCCCAATCATAAAGGATAAGTTTATTTTGACAAAAATAGTTTATAAAATTGTCAAAATATAAATTCAAAAATGGTTTGCCATCAAAAAGAACTAAAACAATCTTTTAAGAATATTAGTGTATTCCATGCATAAGATTGTATTTATTTTCATTTTAAGCCTCTATAACACTATCTTAATCATTAATAGACATAGATAAAAATATCTATTATTCATTACTTACTTGGGATGTTACAAAAAGGCCGGTCTCCTGTTGCCGCGCAGGACCCGCATGAGGTGGGTCCTTGCCCCATTTGAAACGGACCGGCCAAAGCCAATCCTCGCTGACCCCGGGAAGACCGCGCACAGTCTTCCCTCCTCCGCCGGACGTGACCGGCGTGCCGGCATCCTCTGCGGCCGCTCCGCCTGACGCCGCTCGACCGGGACCCCACCTCACCGCCGTCCGTGCCAGCCGCCCAGTGGAGCCGCTCCGCCTGGCCACCGAACCCTCACGACGCCCCGTGGCAGCCTCCTCGGACCGAGGTCGCGCCGCCACGCCTCCTACCGCCGGAGCTCCCAAACCGGCCGGAAAACCTCCAAAAACACGCAAACTTCGGCGAGGTGTTGCGGTCTCCTCCGAACTCGGTTTTCAATTCCGATAAGGGCGATAGAATTCTCATAAATTATACTACGCACCCATGGGATTGGATTGCAATTTTTATGGAAAATAAATAAAACAAATTTAGGACGAACATGGTGCGGGAAACTAAAAATGAAACGCACGATTCTACCACTTGGGCTTCGCCCGGAGCTTCACGTCGATCCGCCGACACCACCGCACCTTGCCGGAGTCACCTCGCCGGAGCTCACCTCGCTGGAGCTGCCTCACCGAAGGTGGAGGGGGAGGAGGGTTTGAGGAAGAAGAAGAAGAAGAAGAAGAAGGGGGTGGGGTGTTTAATTACAAATCTCTTAAACGCCCGCCCGACAGCCCCGAACCCGAACTCCCGACGGGGGTCGGGATTTAGCCTCCCCTAGGCTAAGAACCACGCTCTGAGCGCAACGGCGGTCTCGTAATTTTATTCCGAGACCCCGTTCAAAAGTTATTAAACTTAGCGCCCGAGGCCGCCAAATTACGAAAACTCCCCTGGGGCCATTTTTCACAAACGGCCCACGCCCGCGAAACTAATACCCCTCCTAGGGTAAACGGCACGATCTGAACTCAACGGTGCCCTCGGTTTTCCAATACAAGCCACTGTTTAAGAGATACCAGCATTTCTCCCTTAAAAAAATTAATTAATTTATTTAATCCGTTTAACATTCCAGAAGCTGGCGAGGGGTCCAAACGCCCCGCGCCGACAAGTTTTATGTCATTCCTAGGGTAAAAACCCCATCCCGGACCCATCCGTACACTCGGATCTCTGATCTAGAACTCCGTTTAGGATTTATCTCATTTATTTAGCATTTCCAGTGTGAACGCACTGAAAATTTAATTTCGTCCACTCCGGAGCTCGGAATCGCATGCCGTCTGAAGGCGCTGCTCTGGAATATCATCAAGAATATTCCAAATTATTTCACAGTAGAAACCGGGTTATTACATCATTCCCTCCTTCATGAATTTCTTCCTCGAAAAGAAAAACTAGGGAGAAACAAAGGGTACTAAGCCCACACCTGGCTTTCCCATACCTAGAAGAACCCCCGTACAGCTCTGCGTCACCGCACACAGACCACAGGATTGATCTGTTCATGCTAGGTCATCCCTTGCCGACGTCGTGCACCCACTGTAGACTTTAGGGTTAGGGAAAGGCGGTAGGGTACCTCGCCATCCGTTTTCACGGTCTCAAACGGCCCAAAGGCTCTCGGGGGTAGCTCACCTCCCCGGTCAAACTTCTACGTCGCATGCCGCGACTGGAATCACCGCCCGCACCTGAAACAAGGCCTGGTGATTTCCTCCTTCATAATATCCATATGGCGAAACACCCAATGATATCTGGTCATACAAGACTCCACAACCGAGGCTCTCTTACACGCTTGAAAGCGAAGGAGCCAAGACCATCGACTTAAGGAAAAGGTCTCACGCCTTTTTCCTTACCAACACAGGGTTACACCCGACGCCCAGTGACACCCTGGTAACACCTCAAACAAGGAGCAGGGAGAAAAGCCTTTCACACATAGAGCCTAAAAATTATTCTGCAAAAAGTAGAAGATTCACAAGGGGTACCTCTCACAATCCTGTGCTCTGCAGGATCGTAGACATCCAAAGCTCGCGGATGTTCGTGGTCCCCAACCATCAGCTCCCGGAGCCTGACGTGGACCACCTAGTGGTGATGGGGAGATCTCGTAACGTCGTCCCCCACCTCCAGCTCCTCCCACTCCTTTGCTAGCACCACCTCTCGTGCCACTACTCCGATCACAGCACTGCCTCTACCGTGGTGGTGCGCCTGCTGCCTGCCCGAAGCTCTCAACAACTCGGGTTGGGAAGTCTCGTGCCAAGTGACCTCGCCTGTCACAAGCATAGCACCAGAGATATCTGGGATTCCCTGGTGCCCTCCAGCACCACTGTGGTGTATGACCATGGCCCAGGATCCACTCACGGAAGGGCATCCTCAGC
The DNA here is from genome assembly GCA_963277665.1 of Viscum album. Taxonomy (NCBI): domain Eukaryota; kingdom Viridiplantae; phylum Streptophyta; class Magnoliopsida; order Santalales; family Viscaceae; genus Viscum; species Viscum album. The sequence goes on along the minus strand of OY728157.1, from coordinate 2,051,395,168 downwards.
TGAGGCCCTGCGCCTTTTAACCATAGTGGTAAACGACGACGTCTCCAAAACCGATAGTGGGAAGGCCACCTGCATCGAGGTCCTGTCCTCCGGCTCCTGCTAACTATGGCAGAAGTCTCGGCTCTAACGTGCCTGCTGCCACCATCAACACTAGAATGCGACAGGAAGCCCTCTGTCACAAGCGCCTGCTCTAGCACCCCGACATATGTGGAAATGCCCAAGGGTAATCTGACAGCACGAATCTCCCAGCGGAGACCTTGCTCAAACCTCCACACTCGGAGGTCGTCGTCACAGACCATGTCCGGGTAAAAGCATGCACGGTCTAAAAAACTAGCCACGTACTCGGCCACCATCATCCCTCCCTATTGAAACTGCAGGAGTTCCTGAATCCGAACGGAGCGCAAGCAGGAGGGAAAAAACTCCTCACAGAGCAACAACTGAAAGTCGTCCAACGAAAGCGACAACTCGTCAAGAAACTGAGTCTCCAGACTACACCAACGTCGAGATTCTCCACGAAAAAGGGTGGATGCCAAAGCCACTCTTTGATCTGTCAGCGTTTGCACATGCCTGAAAAGGTGAACCACTGCCTCGAGCCAAACCTATGCTGCCTGAGCGTCTGGCTCACCACTGAACCTCAGCGGTCCCTGCCACTGGAACTCACGGAGCGCGCTCAACCCGCGCTCAAACTCATCTTTCACTAGCTGAAACTGTCTGCTACTCAACAGGTGGGGGGTGCTGGTATCGGCCCACCCGGAGAAAGGGATCACATGATGGGTCCTGGACCGTGGCCTCATAGCTCACAGGGTCTTCGTCAAGCACCAAAGTGGGTATCTGGGCTGGATGTCATCGCGGAGACATCCTGAATATTATCAAGGAGTGCCGTAGTCAGATGAGCATATATGTATATACCAATAACAACGATGGGGAACTGACTCAAGAAGGATGGTCAAGACTTAGTCCTTTGTGATGCACAAAAAAATTTCCCCGCAACAAGTGTCTCTGCATGCCGAGTCGACATGCGCGTTATCAAGGTCCTGGTGAATGGATACGTCGGCCGCCGCACCATCACCGGACTCCCTGGCCTAAGAGCCGCTCTCGAGACACGTTAAAACTATTGCCCTATGTCCCAACCAATTACTCTTTTAGCGACGTCCACACAATGTCCCAAGGAGCGAAACGCTCTGATACCACTTTGTCATGACCCAACCCTACCCGGGCTCGAGCTACAACTACCCCAAGAACGCCTCCATAGGCCAGGGGATGGCGACTAGCGCCGAAGGCACAACAACTCGGGGAGACCTTTTCCTAAGTACCTGTACACACACACACGACAAACTCAATGCAAAAGAGCAGAGTAAAAATGAAAAGCAAAGGGAAACTGCTATAAATAAACCACAGTGTGCATCGACCTCTAACAGTACAAAGTATAGACTGAAAAGAAAAGGGAAAAAACATGTGCCCAACCAAAAGTGCCACAACCCGGCAACAGGTAAACAAAAGAAACAGCTGACAGGTCTCCCACCTTGAACCCGGCCACGACCACCGCATGAGGTCCAAGCTCACAAGCTCCTATGCTCCACTGAAGTCATGCTCCACCTGTCTGTCGTATGCAAGGTCACACCAAGTGCGGGAAAATCCCAAGTAGGTGTGAGTATAAAAATACTCAGTGTGATACCCCGAAGGCTCAAGGGAGCAACGAAGGAGGTACCAAGGGGTGATCAGTATAGAGAACAGAAAAGTGGAGGAGTACAACCGAGGGTGCATTAAATAGTAACCGCACAGTAGAGAGTCCAGCTCAACCCAACAAGTAAAAGGAAGTAGACTCGTCCAGGAACAAAGAGATGGAAACAGTGAGAAGATGAATTTACCGTCGAGTCTTCGCCACCTATAGCAGGAGAGTTGACTCCTCCAACCACGAGAATCTAGACATGGAAAGCACATGGAATACCCTGTGTGTCTTCGTCTCTCCTGGAGGGAGAGTAACCAGGTCCAAGAAGTGGGTACTCAAACAAGGTATATACATATCCTTATGCTCAGCAAGAAGCCCGAACAACGTCGTAAGGGATCTCCGTCCCGTAGCTCAGCCCCAGAAAGAGTAGCCAACAGTCACAGAAATAAACTCCATCGATGCACAGCATCCCGCACGTCTGCCCCGAACCGCAATCCAAGGGGCTCAATCACCACACCTCGACACTATTTTCTTTGGATGGCACTGACTCGCCTGCACGGTCTTAGATCACATCACAAGAACGCATCTCGGTGGGGAAATCACCCCTCGTACTTGAGAGTTATAGGAAAGTCAAACCACACCACATCACTACCCTACAGTCGAGAGGTCTCCTCAAAGTCAATCCGTTCCATCACCGACCCGTACAACCAAGGGTCCCACACCGGTAACCACGGAGGAAAGCCATAGACTAGCCTAGTACTAAGTACTAAGTCTAGAATTCCATCAAATTACCCACTGCCCAGCCCTGCTGGAGGGTAATTCATAACCAAATATCGGGTGACCCACTACCCATCCTCTGCTGGAGGGTAAACCCTAATACATCATCAGGCGACCTGCTACCGGGCCCCACTAGAGGGTAAACCATATTAAGATACTGGGTGACCCACTGCCCAGCCCCGCTGGAGGGTAAACCATAACACATCCTCCGGCGACCCACTGCCTAGACCCGCTGGAGGGTAGACATTAATACATCATCAGGAGACCCAATGTCGAGCCCTGCTGGATGGTAGACGTTAACATATCATCAGGCGACCCACTGCCCAGCCGTGCTGGAGGGTAGACCTGGAACTAGACGACGGGCGACCCACTGCCCAGCCCTGCTAGAGGGTAGACCCTAAGAGTTCGTCGGGTGACCCACTGCCCAAACCCTGCAGGGGGGTAGACCCTAATAGCATCGGGTGACCCACTGCTCAGTCCCTACTGGAGGGTAAACCCTAGAAGTCAGTGAACAACCCACTACCCAGCCCTGCTGGAGGGGAAACTCGAAGAAGTTGATGAGTAACCCACTGCCCAGCCCCGCTGGAGGGTAAAACTCAGAACTGCCCTGGCCATCCCCACTGGAGGGTACAACACTGGACAACCGAACACGGAGTGGGTATCACATGACCACCCAAATCTAGCACAACTCACCCAAAGGGGTTCAGCGCCTGTTCCATCACGGGGTGCCACTAGCACGGCTACTTACCGATCCATCGAGAACGAAACCAGGGGGAGACCACTCAACCCTGCTGGTCAAACAAATGTGCACAAATCCAGGGGAAATACACTCCACCCTCCTAACCAAACAAATGAGCACAAAGGGACCCTCTACGCCTGGAGAGGTCCAAGTACGCAAAGCAGAACACATCACGCACTTGGTGCCCACACGGCGTGTGTCCCCAATTCAACCCCAACCAAGCGCACGAACGTCTCAAGTACGAACCACACGTACCTCCAAGCGCTCTCGTATACTCCCAGATTATACCACGTCTCCAGCCCGTGGGCTATCGTGCACATGGCACCCAACGTCAACGCGAAGGTGTGACGTAACAACTCCACCTCAGTGGCCCAGGAACTGCCAACCACATCACTACAAGCATTTACATCACTCACACGGGAGTGAACGCGATCACTCGCCAAAGGTCTGCTACAAACACGGTAGAAGGACCGCCACCGGGGCACCTCCACATTTCCACATTTAACAAAATCTTGCAAGAGGCTCCACACAACCAAACAGAGTGCACCGTTGTAATACTCGTGGAAAAACACGTGAGATCGACTAATTACTCGCCTCCAATGGATACCCGACGGAAAAGTCACCAACACCGCCTCACGCCCGAATGGCGTCCCGTGATCCCGGGCCTCGGACCCGAAAACAGTCAGGCGCATCGCACCATTGTGATACCCTCGGGAAAACATGTCAAAAGCACTACTCACTTGAATGCAACGGATATCCGGAGAAAAAGGTGCATCCCGGTGCACCGCACACGAGCGGTGCCACGTGGTACCTGCATCCCTGTCCCGAAACTCAATGAATGGATCACACCATTGCGATCCTCTCGAAAAAGTACACGAAATGGACTACTCACTTGTCCAAAATGGTCTCCCGGTGATAAAGATGGAAATCAACGTCAACACCCGAAACGGCCCTCGCAGGGCCCGCACCATCCTGCCGAATTAGGGAGGGCAGATTGCACCATTTCAATTCCCTCGAAAAAAACACCCAACATCGACTGCTCGCATGCCTCGAACGGACGTCCGAGGAAAAAGGCGTGAAACGCTGCACGCAGCTCAAAAGACGGGTCGTAGGGCTCGCACCTCAAATTCGGCTTCAATGCCCGAAACCACCCTAGAAAGCTTCGCCCTGGCGCCAGGGTCCCAACACAACTGACGGCGCTCAAAATGGACGTCTGATGCGTCCGCGCCACCCAAAACAAGATTCCCGGAAAAACGATCGTCCACTTAAAGACGCGTCGCACCTCCGAGGCCCCTCGTTTCGGGAACTAAATATTTCCAAATCTTTCTCACAAAGACCGTCTCGTCAATACGGTTCCACCGCCGCAGACGGCGCATCAATCGGACGCGCCGTTTAAGAGTTACGGCTCCCCGAGTGCAAGGGGGCCTACCCGGGCTGGTCCACCCCGGCCGGCCCAGTCCGAGCCGCCGGCCCGCCTCAAACCGCAGGACCCGAGCGGGTCCGGCCCTCCTCATCCGACCGGCCAAAAGGCCGGTCTCCTGTTGCCATATAGGACCCGCATGAGGCGGGTCCTTGCCCCCTTTGAAACAGTCAGACCGAAGTCGGTCCTCGCTGACCCCGGGAAGACCGCGCACAGTCTTCCCTCCTCCACCGGACGCGACCGGCGCGCCGGCCTCCTCCACGGCCGCTCCGCCTGACGCCGCTCGACTGGGATCCCGCCTCACCACTGTCCTCACCGGCCGCCAACCAGAGCCGCTCCTCCTGGCCATCGAACCACTGCGACGCCCCGCGGCCACCTCCTTGGACCGAGGCCGCGCCGCCGCGCCTCCTACCGTCGGAGCTCCCAAACCGGCCGGAAAACCTCCAAAAACCCGCAAACTTCGGTGAGGTGTTGCAGTCTCCTCCGAACTCCGTTTTCAAATCTGAAAAGGGTGATATAATGCTCATAAATTATACTACGCACCCATGGGCTTGGATTTCAATTTCGATGGCAAATAGATAAAACAAATTTAGGACGAACATGGTGTGGGAAACTAAAAACGAAACTCACGATCCTACCTCTTGGGCTTCGCCCGGAGCTTCGCGTCGATCCACCGGCACCACCGCACTTTTCCGGAGTCGCCTCGCCGGAGCTCGCCTCACCGGAGCTGCCTCGCTGGAGGTGGAGGGGGAGGAGGGTTTGAGGAAGAAGAAGAAGAAGAACAAGAAGAAGGGGGGTGGGGGTGTTTAAGTACAAATCACTTAAACGCCCGCCCGACAGCCCCGAACCCGAACTCCCGACGGGGTCAGGATTTAGCCTCCCCTAGGCTAAGAACCACGCTCTGAGAACAACGGCGGTCTCGGAATTTTATTCCGAGCCCCCGTTCAAAAGTTATTAAACTTAGCTCCCGAGGCCGCCAAATTACGAAAACGCCCCTGGGTCCATTTTTCACCAACGACCCGCGCCTGTGAAACTTATACCTCTCCTAGGGTAAACGAAACGCTTCGAACTCAAAGATGCCCTTGGTTTTCCAATCCATGCCACCATTTAGGAGATACCATCGTTTCGCCCGTAAACGAATTAATTTATTTATTTAATATGTTTAACATTCCAGAAGCGGGCGAGGGGTCCAAACGCCCCGTGCCGACAACTTTTATGTCATTCTTAGGGTAAACACCCCATCCCGGACCCATCCGTACACTGGGATCTCTGATCCGGAACTCCGTTTAGGAGTTATCTCATTTATTTAGCATTTCTAGTGTGAATGCACTGAAAATTTAATTCCGGCCACTCTGGAGCTCGGAATCGCACGCCGTCTGAAGGTTCTGCTCTGGAATATCATCAAGAATATTCCAACATCTTTCACAGCAAAAATCGGGTTCTTAAAATTTGACCTACTGAAATTATGAGAGTTGAAACCCACTACTATTAATCTATAGTTGGATAAAAATTCATTCTCACATCTCATAAGGTTATTCTATGACTTTTTGGTTGGAGTTTGAGTGATTTTTTCACATATATTATCTTATTACAGAAATATTGTGTTACCAAGTAGTTCCCATTTTTCTTGGTATAACATTCTTAACAACAAGAGGATCTACTATCAACGTGGGAAAGTATAGTTTGATTTTAATGTTTAGTGAACAGGACGAAAAGTTTCATGTGATTATGATTATTAATGAACCAATATTTTGGTATAATTGTTCAAGAGTTGAGATTCTAGAAGTTAAGACTCCTTAAAATGTGAAAAATAATTCATAAAATAATATTTAGCTAAAGAAACTCTGGTGGATGATGAAAATAATTTTCCCCAGTATTTTAGAAGTGACAGAGATGAATATCTAGGTAATTTTTTATATATGGATAGTATCTATATTTCATTATTGGAGACATATAATGAAGATGAATTTTTTCCCTAGAACATATGAAATTTATAAGTGAATTTGAGATGCAGTTCCCTTTTGAAAACAATATTGAACAATTTGATAATGTTGATGATTAATTGTTAAAAGTACTAAATGATTTTTATTGGATAAATATGTCAAAATATGATATGGAAATTCATGATAATGGTTTTTCCACAATGTAAAATAGTGAAGGAAAATAAAAATATTGATTATAAATTCAAAATCATCCCAACTGTCAAAATTATTTTTACAAACATATTGATGATTTTATACCTCCAAGGAACATGAGTATTCTTTCATAAGAGAAAAAACCAACATGATGTTTAATACTTTGGATCACACATTAAATATTTATTCATTGTTGAAAATTCAACATTATTAGTTACAATATCAATATAAAATAGTTAAAATATACAGTAAAAATTATAGGATGTTTTATGAAAATTGGAAATTGAAATATGTTGGTGTGTAACTAAAAACTAATGGATTAAAAATTTGTTCTGCTTGAAAATATTTCCAATGGAACCAAACAAAAAAATAGTTGTTTAATGTCAAAGGAATTTGAAGCCAAACATGGAAGAAGTTGTGAGAGAAAAATAAATTAAGCAGTTAGACACCATGTTTACCTACCTTATTTCTGATTGTTGCTATACCAATCCAGATCAATTAGTCTCATATAAGAGAGTACTCAGTGTTGTGAAAAATGAACAAAATGTACAAATCTATGTGAAAAATGAAAAAAAAATTATAGTCTATATATATTATATAAATCTAAATTCTACCTATACAAATATTCATTTATTATGTAATTTTTAGAATATATGCTTGGTAGGTTATCTAGAAATGAGTTTTCATATTTTCGAGATTATTATTCTTATTATAAGTAGATACCTATATCCCCATAATATTAGGGGAAAACCAATTTAATATTACCATTTGGAAAATTTTACAAATATATATTACCATTTTTCTTGGTTAGTGCCCTGACTACATTTCAACGGAGTATGATGGAAATCATTTCAAACAAGATTGAGAGAATCATTCATGTTTTCATGGATGACTTTTCCATTACCGGATGTAATTTTGAGAATTTTTTAAGGAAAATGAAACATGTTTTGTATTGATGTATAGAGGTAAAATTAGATTTAAATAATGAGAAATTATAGTATAAGTAAAATGAAGGGATAATACATGGCCATAAAGTGTCTAAGACGGGAATCAAGGCTGAAAATTATAAATATAGAAGTGATCTAGAAATTACTCCTCTAAAAAATCAATGGCATTAAAAGAATTATAGACCGTGCTATTTTTTGGATATTTATTAATTATTTCTATAAAATGAAAAATACATTGTGTTCACTACTAGTTAAATATACACCCTCTATATTTGAATAATATTATTTGAATTCTTTTTATATACATATAGGGAAACTCAATTCATCACCAATCATTCTCCAACTTGAATGGAAATTTACTTTATAAATTATGTGTGATGCTATTGATTTGGTTTTTGGAGATATTTTATTCCAATGGAGAGATAGTGAATTTCCTATGGTTTATTTTACTAGCAGATAGATAGATAAATCTCAAAGAATTATCACCACAGCTCCGATGGAGTCGTTACCTATTGTATTTTAGCTGGAGAAGTATATGTAGTGCCTTTTATGTTAAAAATTCATAGTTTTTATAGTCCACACTAACTTAACGTATCGTCTATCAATGAAAGAGTCTAAACCTAGAATCATTAGGCGGATATATTTTTTATAGGATTCTTATTTGGAGATTATTGATGAATAAGGTGCCGAAAATATTGTTGAAAATCATCTTTCTATGTTTTATGGAACATAGTGTGAAAATAATAGAGAGATTAATTATTAATTTCTTAATGAAATAATTTTTAATATTTTAGCTACATAGTATTCCTAGTATGTATATTTATTAAATTTAATTTCAGTAAGTTTCATACATAATGATTTTTCAAATATTCAAAGAAATTATTTTATCTATTATTTTATGTACAATTTTCAGGATAAATCTTTAATTTTTTAGAGGTTTATTGATATAATAATTAGGGGGTGTGCACACAATGAATAAATGGTTTATATTCTGGGGAGGTTTCACTACATATCTTTGGGAGGTCATTATGGAGGAAAAATAACATCCCAAAAAGTCCTCCAGGATAGGTTTCATTAGCCTATATTATTTATGGATACAAGGAATTTATTTGTGTGATGTGATAGGTGTTAGAGAATAAAACATTTTTGAATAAACCAGATGTCACCACAATTTTTTAAGATATTTAGATTATGGATGTTTGGGGATATGATTTTGAGGGGCCATTACCTTATACTAAGGGGAATTAGTACATCTTACTTATTGTAGAGTAAGATTCCAAATTGGTGGAGGCAGTGGAACTACCCAAAAATCAACACAATAGTGTTATCAAATTCATGAAAATTAAAATATTATCAATGTTTGGATTACCAATGTATTTCATATGAAAAAATGGAACCCATTTTAAGAATTTTAAATTCAAATCACTGATAGAGAATTATGATTATTCCCACAGAATAAGTGTATCTTACCATATGCAATCAAGTGGAAAATTAGAAATCTCAAATAGGGAATTTAAAAAATAGAGAAAACTATTCTATGTTAAAGGAAAGAATGGATATTCAAACTTGATTATGCATTATGGGCATACCAAAAAACATTTAAAAAAACCAACATGAATTTGTTCATATATGCATTATTTTAGTATAAACTATCATTTTTTATAGAGCTTCATCATTAGTATTTATAAACTATAAAATCCCTCAATTTAAATTTTAAAACCTATAGATAAGTAAGAATACTTTATTTGAGTGAACTATATGAGATTAGGAGAGATTTTAATGAAAATTGTAGGATTTACAAGGATATGACTAAATGTTTTTATGATACTTTCATCCAAATATTTATTTTAATGTTTTTAAAAGAATCTTTTTTATGATTCCAAACAAATACTTTTTTTTGAAATCTCAAATCCATTTTGTATAAACCTTTCACAATAATTCTTGTTCTTATAAATTGAACATTTTTGTTATTAGGATAAGAGAACCAAACATTCATAGTCAATGTCAAATTAATTAAGCATTAAATTGATGGGTAGAAAAAGGCATTCTCTCCGATATATTTTTGTGTAAATTATGTAAGATTTGAGAATATATTGTAACTATTAAATTATAATTGTAAGGGTGGAAACTGATGATTTTCTAGTCTTTCTCAATTACTTTTTTAAAATAAATGAATCCTTCTCGGTTGTCTGTCTCAATGATTTGTTGACTAGAAATAACTAGAGTCTATGCTGAATCATCTCACATGTGATTTTTTATATTATTTGAAAGTGGAGGGGTCTACTAAACATGAGGTGAAGTTGTTTTTTGGTAGGTGAAGTTAATATGACAACTTTCATTACAACATGTCAGGTGACAATAGGTGAATGAAATAGTTTTTTGTGAGATTTTTCATCCAATGGTAGATTCTATATAAACATTAATGCTAGAATTATTTTCTATAGAAGTGAAATAGATAATTCCTAATATTTAACTCTGGTAATTATTTTTGAAACATCTTATGATTTATTAATCTTGTTAGAACTTGCACTTGTAATAATAGAACTCATTCAACGATCATTAGAGATGTTACACATTAGATGTACAAAAGTGATAAAATATTCTAAATATTTGGGGAGTAATTGATTTGATTGATTTTTTAATTATTCCATTGGTTTCATAGAAATCCATTTCACAAATAAATTGACATTTTTTAATACTTGTTGAAATATGTGTTAATAACTTTCTGGTTAATGCCGTTATTCATATTGCCTATGCATTTAATTCAACTTCATGCATTGTTTTATTCTCCCTTGAAAATAATTCTAAACACACCTTTAGAGTGAATAATTTATAATAAATTTTATTTTTCATTAAATATTATTTTTTGTTCCATAGGGATAATTTTTTTAACATGGAAATTATTGACTGATTGAGTGTTGTCGGAATTTTTTTTATCAACATCCCTATCACCACTTAAAAATTATTTGTTTGTGAAATTTTCAAAATATTTTTACTCATGTTTATTTATTATGTCTCAAACACTGATATTAAATAATGAGGACGTTTTTTTATTTTAATTTTGGAGGAGTCGGGTCCTGTAAAAGTGCCTCAACAATGATTCAATGTAGTAAACATTAAAAACCCTTAAAGTATCATCCATTTCAATCATTATTTTAAATTCATTGTAATTAAAATATTTTCATTATATCTAAATAAGATTAATATATTGGTAAGTTTCCATGTTATGAAAATAATGACTTACTGTTACCTGTATATGTAAGAATTACATTCTAAATTGAGGTGTTTCACTATGTATGATATTTCATGAATTTCTTAATTTATGAGTGAATTTTTCCAACATTGTTTATAGAGATTTTATTTGGTAACATAGAAAGAGAGTGTGAAGGGATTATATTCAGTGGAATTGATATTATAACATTATTAAAATTTAAATTTGAACTTGAAACTAGGGGATAAAATAATTTAAAACAACCACCTTTTGAAAAAAATTCAAAAGATAATAATATGATTCTATTGAAATTGGAGGAAATGGGAAATTAGGATCCAATAGTGAATCTCGGAGACATTAGGAACATTGTGCATGTGTGCAATACATCTTTAAATTTTCAATATGTTCCTTTGAATAGTTATTTTCACAAACATTGATTTAAAAAATCCAAATAATAATAATAATAATAATGTTTCTTGATAAGATGAATTTATATATACTTATTGGATAGATAAATTTATGATTAATTCATGTTTTATTATATATTGAACTGGGTTTTGTTTTGTTTTAATAGGAATTAGAAATTCTATCCATAAAAGAAGAAATGATTAAAATGTTCCAAATTTAGGCTTTATACTCTGTGTATCACACATATGATGTGTAGTCCTCATTTCAGCATGCCCACAAAACCACAGACCAACCTATGGATATGTTACATGACATGAAGTGGATACAGGATGTAAACATCTAGTACACTAAATGATGATTTCAAATAAAAGAGTCCTATGAAAATTAATGAAGTTATATGATATGAAATTATTACATGACATGAAAAGTTTGAAGGCTCGTCTGGTAAAATATATGATCCGATTCTTCGATGTGAAATTTGGATCACAAATACACGGCATGCAAATACATTACATGATGTTAATATTTAAGGAAAAATTCACTTAAACGAGTACACAACATGCATGACTTACATGTCTTATACTTCTCGGTCCTATTAATATTATAATAAATCTAGAAACCATAAAAGCTTCACAAAATTTATTTTTCTTTAGTTTTTTTTCACATATTTCATTAATTTTAATTCTAAACTATGTTTCATTCATTAAATTAGTTATTTTATTGAATCTGGTTGATTTTTTTCACCCGTTCCACTCCCACATTCGTTTACAATGTTCATTTCCCTGACTTCTTTCCATTCTTCATTGACGCTAGCAGAGTTCATTATCATTTCTTCATTCCCTGTAAGTTCTTGGTTTTTTCCTATTTGTTTTGATTCAAGATTTCTTTTTCTTTATAATTTTTTCTTGTGATTTCATTTTCCAATTATATTTTCATTAATTTCAACTATTTTAAATTTATTATTTCTTGATTTAATCATAGATTGTTTATTTCTCAAATGTTTATTGATTATGAATAAAAATTTGAATAATTCCTTTATTTTGATCATCACTACCATGACTGGATAATCCACCTTGGTTTAGGGGTTGATAGTAGGGGTTTTTATAAACCTAATGAAACTATATATTTGTCCTTGGTAATTAAAAAACTAGAAAATTGGTTAATAATAATTGTTCATCATATTCTTCTACACAACCATAACCCTGGTAAGAGCATTTTATTGAACCTAACCTAATTGGAGTTGAGTAGGACTCTAACCATTAGCCTGTAATTTTTTTTTTCATAGAATCCAATCACAATTCACATATGATTTTTTCTATACCCTATCCATTGGATAGTTCTATCATAGGTAGTACTAATTGGTTTGACCAAAACCAATTGGTGATCTTTTCACCCCATCTCAACTTAATCCATAGGACAACACCAAGATAAATATTAGAATATATTATACAATAATCCCTATAATTGACCCACATCCCTTCCTTTATCATCTGAATTAAACTCAAAACTAAATTGATTCATTTAAAACTAAATCATAATAGTGATTGTGGGGAATCCTTTTAAAAAAATTATTCTTTTGGCTACTGAACTGCTAACAGTCTGCATGTGTTTGACCCCACAATCCCACTTTACTACACCATTATATTAAGAGTAATTTGGGACTATAAAAATTTAATATGATCAACAACCACATGGATGAATGACACATGAAAGTGAGTAAAATTTTGGCATCATTGTCAGAGATTACTACTGCTCAAGCAGAATGATCTTCAGATCAAACCTTGGATTAGATCACCCCTCCTCCATTCTTATTTTCCTCACCCTTCAATTTTTTTAATTTTTCCCTTTTAGGAACACTTGTATCCTTTTTATCTTTTTCTTATTTCTCTTATTTGTATCTATTTTATGCACTATAGACCCTTGACTCACTCATCAGTCATGGACACACACAAAAAACTACTCTTTGATCCTATGATCGAAAGAAAAAATGCATCACATCATCACTTTTTAATGGCTGAGCACAATAATATTGCACCACCTCACGTTTATGACCCCCGATATACACCACCTTAAAATAAAAGTGATTGACTAGAACTACAGTGTCACACCATTATGGACTACATTTTTCCATCCATAAGTGGTGATATTCCCAACATTGTGCACCTTACAATTAAGGAACACACTTTTGAAGTACAATCGAGACTCAATCACATGATCTAGAATGTATGTAAATTCAATGGGATTTAATGTGAAGACCCCTAGAAGCACATATCAAACTTCTTTGAGGATTGCGATATGTTTTTTAACCAACACGTATCATCAGACACCATTCCATTACTATTATTCCATTTCTCCTTGTGCGATAGATCCGAGGATTGGATGAAAATTCATGTTTATGAGTCAATATAGACTTGGGATGAATTATAAAAGCAAATTATTGGAAAATACTCTCCACCAGTCAGGTGATGGAAGATTAATAATTAAATTAAAAACATTTCAATGGTGGATGATGAATCATCTGGGCAATAAAGGGATAGATTAAAGGAGTTTATTCACAAGTGACCACATCATGGACTAGATGGGAGGATTCAATTACAAAAATTATACCAGGAAATAGAGCCCAATAACTGGAATATGGTAGATTTAATTACTGTTGGAAGACTCATACTCGATATTCTAGAAGTCACTCATAAAATTTTAGATGAAGTCTCCTACAATTCCAGTTTATGAAAAAGTGATAGAGGACTACCACAGTACGAAATTTATTAAATTTAAGAGACTACCCACCAAACAGCTCAATTAGAGGCCTTAAAATATAAGATTGAATATTTTAAATTACTAGATGTGCCACCACACCCTCCTACTCCTTTAATGAATATTAAATCATGTGAGATGTGTGAAGATGTACCCCAGTTACAATACTATTGGGAAGGATTAAAAGAAATTAAATTCCAAAATTTTAATTACATAAATTAAATTCAACAATGATAGCAGTACCAACATCCCCAACAATAACAATAATGAAAAAAAGTGTCCAAAAAGGTCAACATAGATATCAAAATAAAAAAACCATGGTTAATTTTATTATAGTAGTGGAAATAGCTTTCAAGGAATCAGGAATAACCTAGTTACCCACAACAAGGTCCCACTTCATTCGCACAAAAACAATTCAATCAACCTATTCATAGAGATCAGTAGTATACATCTAAAAAAAATACCAAAAATATCTACAAATACAAAAACAACAAGGCCATCCACTATATAAAAATCATGAAAACATGTTCACTACCTTTATTTGGAAAGTAGATAAAAGGATGAAAACCAATTAAAATGAGATGAAAAACCCCAAGGCTGCACTACACAACTTAGAGCATCAAATAAAGAAACTTTCAAAGAACTTATCTCATCGGATATCGAGATACATTCCAAGTAAAAATGATTATCATATGAGGGAAGAGGGTAAAGATATATTTTTTAAATTTGGAAGGATAATAGACTTTCAGTAGCCACACAGACTTGAGGAAAAGAAGTTAAGAGAATCAGGTGAGGCTAGTCAAGGTAAAACCTAAGATATTGAGTAGTCTGATACTGATCTAGTTGAGTAAAAGCATAAAATGGAATAAAGTTATGTAGGACCACCAATATACAACAAGCTTCTCCCATTTCCTTGAATAATACAATAATTCATGGTGATACAATATAAAAAATTCTGAAATTTTTTAAACAATTACATATAAATAACCCCATTGGAGAGAAAATTTTATAAGTACCTTCTTGTTCAAGATTATTTATGGAATTACTCTACTGTAAAAAAATATAGTACTTATAAGTCATATATCAAAATGAAGATTTCTCCACTATTTTCTAAAGTAAGATGCCCCAAAAAATGTGAGATCCTGGAAGTTTCTCAATTACTTACACCATATGGGCATGTACATTTAAAAAAAAATTTGAAATCATGGTGTAAGATTCAATATAATGGCCATGTGTGTTTATTAGAAGATTCAAATCATCAAATTAAAATAGAAAAGAGGGTCACTTCTACTTATAGAAGAATCAATCAATAATCCTCAAGGATTTATTGGGAATGTCTTAGTTAAAGATGGAAAATTAATTTTCCTAGAGAATTTCCATGATATGGATATTGAGGAGGAAGGTGATATCCCCACCATTTTAGAAAGGCCATTTCACTCCATTGGAAACCCATTTATTGATGTTAACCTAGGAAAATTGATTTTTATAATAATAGAAGAACATGGTGTGTTTGGTTTAGAGTATGCCATTAATAAAATCAATGTGTTAAAATGTTGTCAAACCACCTATCATGATAAAAAAGGATCATATAGAAATTGAAAATGATAATAAGAAATCAACCTATTGATAAGGGATCTACTGTTCAAAATAGTGAAAACAACATTACACCTCTGAAAATAGAGGTTTTCCTTCCTATCAATAACTATATTTTCAAGAATCCTTTTACAAGGGGTATGAAATCAAATATAATGTTTTCAACTTAAAAAATGTATAAATATGCACAAAAAATAAATAGATAATTGGGAGGAAACGTGGGGATGGAATAACAGGCTATGATATGTTAGAATAGTCTTTAATAAAAATAAGGGTTGCTAGAATCTTCTTTATAGGACCTGGAACAAAAAAGGAAAAAAAAACAAAAAAACTCCATGTAACATGTATATGATGTGTATGTGTAAATTTATTGAAAATTACTAAATTCAATATTTTCATGTCATGTATTTAGTACACGGTGTGTAAATTTTGAGGTCGTTTTTTAAACCTACGACATAAGAGTTCACATTGCCACCCCCCATCGATCCTTCTGTCTCATGCACCCCCCCTCTTAAGATGATTCCCCTCCCATAAGAACCCTTACCTGATGCCACTCCCCCTATCTAGCCTTCCTCCCATCCCTACTGCTGACTCCACACCTCATTATCTCTATCTGTTATGGCCAAATCTTAGATTATTTTCAGCTCGCCTACTGATCGTGTTCTTGAACATGAGGACACACCTCTTCCACCTAAAAGAAAAAGCACTTGTTCTATTTTTACCACCTGATATTCATTCTCGGTATGCTCATATGGTGGTTAATACTATAAGGAATCCCTGCAAACATTATGGCACAATTATCAGTACTTTTTGAAGGAAACTAAATTATTAGATAAAATATAACACTACATGATGATTTTGTGCATATTTATGGATGAAAACGTCATTTTTAGCGCTTTATGGGTGAGAAAACATATTTTATCCTTTATTTTTATTCATTTTATTTGGATTTTTTTCTGATAGTTTTTTAATTCATAGGCCAGCCCAGAAGTACACTGTACTTACCTATCTGTATTTATATGAGCAATATTTGTTTACTATTCATTGTGTTCATCTTATCCTTTCACATATTTGATCCTATTTAATCATTCTGGACTAATATTTTATCTATTAAATGTTTTTTATTTCTAATAAATTATGCATGTATCCCTATTTTAAACCATCATACACCATGTTTCCTCATGGCATGATAATCATCACAGGGCGCTCTCAATTCCTTAAATTCAGTTTCATGTTTCCATTTCATTTTTCCTATTATATAAACATGACATCCCTCCCATGACACATTCCATGAAAGTGAGTAAAAAATCTCATTTTATGTGTGGGGTGTTTTCCTTGAGAATCATTATTGATACACTTGGATTATTGATAATTTTCATTTATCCAGGATACATTTTTCACTGAAATAACGTTTGTAACATAAAAACCCATAAAAACCATTTAAATAAAAGAAAAAATTAGGGTTTCAATTATTGAAATACATGTTTAACTCCAGTTTATATTTTTATCATGATTTATGAGTATATTAATATAATTCAAACTCAAAATTTTTAAAATTGCTTTTGATTAGCTTGTTACTTGATTTTATACACTATGTGACTAATAGTTATTTTTGTATTCTCACTTTCATGATAGGATTTTGTGCCCATAATTTAATATTATTTTATGAGCAAATTTCTTAAGAGATTACTAGGGAATTTAAACCTTTCAAAACATTAATAGAGAGCATATTGACTCAATGACTAAGAAAATACCTTTTTAATATAATTGAATAATGTTTTTGGGTAACATCTTCTCAAGTCACACATTAAAATTTTAATTTTTTATCCTATATTATCAATGAATAACCATGTTAGGATGAATCTTTTTCAATCCAATTATCCCTTCCAACCCTCCTCTTGGTATTATGAATGATTATACTATAAAAAAGAATGGGTGAATTATAATATTTATGACCACAGAATGGTGTTATATAAGAGATGTACCATGGAACATTCACTACTAATATGATATGATCCCTGATTACTTATGGTATTTTATTCCTACCTTATTCATTTAAAAATTTATAGAAATAAAAAACAAAGAAAAAGATATTGGGTAGTGTATTAGGAAGTAAAAAAATCCCCATTTCTAAACCGATGAATCCTATAATGAATCATATGTTGTTAGTGTTTGGAAGTGATCCTGAACATGAATTTCAAAAAATAAATAAAAGAAAATGAATGGAATTTGGAATAGTTTTTATACTTAATTGATATATTCATGGATTAACATTTTTCTATTTAGATCATAGACATATTTTGATCTTGAAAGAGTCACTTAATTTCACTTCTTACATTTAACTTAAATTATACATTATAGATTTCCCTAATTTTGAGCATAATTTTTTACTTTCTACCCACATTCCATCATTTTTCTAGTCATTTGACCCTTTTTTCGAATTACCTCATGATTGATTTTGTATTTGACTTTAAAAGTGGAGATGATAGAACCAATTCAATCCTATGTTTTGGAACAATTATTCATTTTATGTTCATAACATTAATTACATTTTACCTTATGTGATGACAGAAAATTCACTATGAGATAAATAGAAAGATAGGTATAAAATTTAATAACATTTATGAAATTGTAATTAAAATAATGAAGAATCAAGAAAAATAACTAAACTATGACGCATGACTGGTTTTCTATGTACTATTTATTTTAGAAGGGATAGCTCTTTCTTCTTACACTTAGTTTTATTTTCTTTGTTTTAATGCATGTCCTCTATTTGAAAACTGTTTCTTTTGGAATCCCTGTTGAGATAATTTTTTCATCAGTACAAGAAATTTTTTAAGAATAGCAGAATTTGATAATATAAATTTTGTATACGTATCACAAAAATTTATTTGAGGTTAATTCATGTTTAATTTGATAATAGGCTGGGTTTTGGTTTTTTTATAGGAATTAGGAATTATAGACATAACATAAGAAATGATGAAAATTCATCAGAAATAGGGTTTACCTATCGTATATCACATACATGATGTGTAAACCTCATTCACAACATTCCTAAAGGACCACTGACCAACTCGTGATGAAATTACAATAACTGTAGACAATACATGTTGTTTACAACTAGTACACAATGTGTCAAGTTCAAAGGATTGCCTGGTCAATGATACAAGCTGATTCATTAGAGGGAAATGTGGATCTCAAATACATGGCGTGAAACCACATTACATGAAATGAAAAGGTTGAAAAAATACTCACATAAAGCAGTACACAAAGTGCGTGACTTGCACATCATTTACATATCATGCCTATTAATATTTTAGAGAATCCACCGTGCGTTGGATCATTATATAATTTACTTTTGTATTTTTTATTAAAAATTTTAAATTTGTTATTATTATAAAATATATTTCATTAATTACTTTCATTTTTTATGGAATAAGTTTGAGTTTTGAATCCTTATTCACTTGTTCTTCACCCATTTCAATCCCGCTTTCTTTTTTAATGTTTTCTTCCAAGACCACTTGCTATTCTTCATCGATGCGTAAATAGTTCTTCATCATTTATTGATTCACAATATGTTCTTGGTTGTTTATTATTTGTTTTGATTCTAGATTTCTCATTATTCATCATTTCATCATGTGAATTGAATCAATAATAATATTTGTATATATTGAAATTTTTTAACATTGATACGTTCTTGATTTAATCATGAATTGCCTCTTTCTCAACAATTTAATAATTATTCATAGTTTGTAGAAAATTTAATTACTTTTGATCATCATCACCATACAAGAATAAACCACCTAGGTTTATGTGTTGAGATTAAGGGTGTTTTTGAACCTAGGGAAATAATATCATAACATGGGATAAAACATGAAAACATGAAACCTAGGTGGACAATGTACATTTCTGAAATGTAATCATATTAGTGAAATGTAATCATAACATGGGAAAAATCATAGTAGTGAAATGTAATCACCATAATAATAACATAAAACATGAAAATTTGTGGCATACACACATAATCATAGAAGATCATTTATTATTATTCAAGACTCATTTCCAATACTATCTTAGTGGACAATATCCATTTCTGAACCGAGTTCACACCACGTTTCAGTCTTGTATCACTGAATCATATTAACTTGTCGTTCTAGTAGTGTCTATCTCATTAGATATAAATCGTTACCCAATGAATTGGAGGGAGATATAGGTCCCACCCATCTCATAATGAAACCATTATTATGTGTGCCACAAAATCATAAATCATACATCATAGCATAACCTATTTAATAAAAATGGGATTCATAAACATCGTGACATTATAAAACACTTAATATAAGCTAAAGGACATCATAAAAATAATTCCATCACTACATAATCAATTTAATGTAATAATATGTATAGAAATAGAACAATATATTATCATAGATGGAAAATAATTTTGAAAAAACAGTTAAACTCCATTCTTATAGAAAATATCCTTTCTACTTTAAAAACATTTGTCCTTTATTAATCATGTCATAACATTTTAAACTAAAATAAGTTAATTAAAAGTAAACATGAAAACTTTTAAAGGAATTATGATGTAAATAATGTTCTATGGAATCATAAAAATCCATTCATACTGTATATGTTAAAAAACACTCTTCTTGTACTTTGATCAAAAAAGTCAAAAAGTATCTCGTACTGAAACCGACAAAAGATAACTTTCATATATTTTAATAAAAATTCACCAATAGGTAAAATTGGATTTAAGAAATTTTCGGAGGATATAAATAATATTACATAATGAGGATACATGGTTGTGGATGATAAATGTTCCCCTGTAAATTCCGAAGTATAAACAATCACTGATAAAAATGAGATTGTGAGATTTTCCCTTACCTTAGGTTCAATATGCTTCAAACATATCTGATCACCCTGTATAATTATTTAAATAATGTCATTGACTTATTAACGAATCATATTCATTGTTATGATATCATAAATGGTCATATTCTTATCTTCTTATTAGTAATATTTCATTGCTACTTGTTATTCGGGAGTTCATTGATTTATGTTCTTTTGCATGTCTTGTTGAATAAATTCTTATTCCTCTTTTTAGGTTATAGATAAATTATTTAAATAATTTTATTTGTGTAATATATATCATATTTATTCATAAAATTCATTTATATAATCATTATTCAATTAAGATCATGTAAAACGAGTCGCATCACGTCGTGGAGACTGTAGGCCGTACATACGCACGAGCGATGATATCGTTCCCATAAGTATTGAACAGTATTGTAGTGGAAGATGGAATGTCTCATAATTATTATATTTTTATAATAATCATATATATTTATTTATTACACCATTATACCCATCCATGTAAGGTGGTGGTGGAATGTAGATTACACCACTGTGTGGAGACGGTATTCCGTACGTACAAACGAGCAGTGATTTCATTTTCCATAGGATGGATTGAAGTTGAAATAGAGTTGTTTCATATTTATAATAACATATCAGTATATGAGTGATACTGATGTTGTTAATTTATGATGAAATTAACAAAAAAGAATAAGTATAAGAAGAAATAAATTTGAATGAATCGGTAAAGGATATTACCTCTTCTTTGACGCGCCTCTTCTTAACTTTCTCTTAGGTCAGTAAAGATGGCCTTTGAAGAACAAAAGGACCTCTACTATGTTTATTGGGAATTGTAGAAGGGAAATGGGCATGGGTTGGCTGAGCTTGAAGGCTCAAAGTGGTGTGAGGAGGAGAGGGAGGAGGTGCCCTTTTATAATAGAGGAGAGAGGAACCTTTATAAGAAATATTAATTTATAATAAATTCCAAACCCACATAAAAACCTCCAAAAATGACTAAATTATAATATTATATTATATAGGGTTGTAATATCTTCATCCAATAAAATTTATACATGTTGTGAATTTATTTTAAACCTTATCAAATTGATTTATCCTTATTTAATCTATTTAATTTTATTTGTGATAATAATATTATAAATTTTAAATTGAAATATATAATTACTTATGTGCAATTATTTATCCATAATTAGATAATTTATGTAATTTTTTACTATATAAATTTAAATTTATAATTTTAAAATCTTTTTGTGTTTTTTAAACAATTTTATAATATGTTATTTTTATAAAAAAACAATAGTGTCAATTTTGACAGTATTCATTTAATTCAATTTAAATAAAATAAAAATAGAGGATATATTCGAACTAAAATTTTTAATAGATTTTAAAAATGTCATATGTATCTATAAAATTAGTGGAGCACATTAAATAGTTCATATAATATTTATTTTAATAGTTTTAATACCATTTATTTGATATTTCAATCAATAAAATAATTTCAACATCGCTATTATGTCACCTTTAATGTTAATTATATAATCCATAAAAATTATAAATAAATTCACATGATGTAGATAATTTTACTAGATTTATGGATACTATTAATGTTCGATGATTCATGATTTTTATCACTAAATTAAAATTATTATACTTATATGATTTAAGAGAGTGACATGTTGTCACTTTCTTTGGTTTTAATAATAATAAAAATATTTTCATGGTAAAAAGTCCATAAAATTAATCTCTTCTAACCCTTAGGTTATATGGGTCGAATTTTAGTCATCCAATAGAATTTGGGCAGGTGTTAGGGTAATTTTATAATTGTATTTTTACCCTTAATAAACTGATTTACCTATAACTGCAGTAAATAAAAATTAACGTAGTTAATATTCATAATATCAGAAAAATAAAGGTAAACTATTAACATAATTTGGTGGCACTGAATATAAACATGGAATCCATTTTTCAAAATTCAAAACATAGAATTTTCAGTAATTAATTTAAAATTATTCCCGTTGTTAAGAAATGGGTTTTAAAAGTAAAAACATTTCCAAAGATTGATTTGTTTTTACCTATGAATTAATCGTAAAATTAATGGTAATGACATAAATTATATTAAATGGTAAAAATATATTCTATTTATACTCTAAAACCATTCAATATTATAATTTAACCATATAAATTATGGCGATGAAAAAATGTTTTTTCTAATTAAAATATAGCGTGTTTTTACTATTCATTAAAATAAGAAAGTTATCAAAATAATATGAAAAATTTATCCAAAGTAAATTTTTATATCCGGATTCCAAAGAATAATTTTATTTTGTCAAATTAAACTTATAAACCTGTCAAAAACTATATTTAATGTGGGTGCGCCCTGAAAAGGCTTCAAAACATCATTTTTTTTAAATATTTATTTTACCCAAGAAATTTATTCTGTTCACAAACCATGTTTTAGAAAATATGTAAGATGAATAATAATGTTCAAAATGTACTTAATACTATTCAAAAAGGCTAGTCCATAAAAATATTATAACAATATATCATTTTTTAGTGAAACCAGGTATTGCGTACTACACACGCTATCGAGGAAGGTCGCGATTACGTGTACCAAAAGCCAAGACAGTGTTGTGTATTGTGAAAGATTCGTTTGGTGTAGCATATATCATAGGACATAAAAATATATATAAAGTTTTCATAAAATCTCAGGGTGTTACATTCTACCCCCCTTAAAAAGAATTTCTCCCTAGAAATTCATCACTTCGTAATAAACAGATGAGGATACCTCTCCCTCATCATATCCTCAAGTACCCATGTAGCTTCTTCTAATCGGTGGTTCCTCCATAAAACTTTATCCAAGTGAGTGGTCTTGTTTCACCGAACTTTTTCACTACGATCCAGAATCTCTATCAGCTGTTCTCTATAAGAAAGATCTTCCTCCAACGGAACAACTTCTGAGCTTTTTACATGTGAACGATCAGGTATGTACTTCCTCAGGAGAGATACATGGAACACAACATGAAATTGAGAGACATTCATTGGAAGTACCAATCAGTAAGAATCCTTCCCAATATGATCCTGCAATTTAAAGGTACCAATATACTAAGGGCTCAGATTGCCCTTCTTTCAAAATCTCATTACTCTCTTCTAAGGAGATATTCTTAAGAACACTTTATCACCAACTTCAAACTCTAGGTCTTTTCGTCGGTTTTTGGCATAACGTTTTTGTCGACTCTGAGCTTCTCTTATGTGTTGTTGAATAGATCTTACCTTTTCTCCTATCTCATCAATAAGATCATGTCTTAAAATCTTTCTTTCCCCAACTACATCCCAGCAAGTTGGAGTTCGGCATTTAATTCCATAGAGTGATTCAGAAGGATCTATATTAATTCTGGAGTGAAAGCTATTATTATAAGAAAATTACACCAAAGGTAGGTGTTTATCCCAACCACCATTGAAATAAATAGATCAAGCTCTCAATATGTCTTCTAAATTTCGAATTGTCCTCTCAGACTGACTGTCTGTCTGAGGATGATAAGCAGTACTAAAACTCAAATTTGTATCAATAGTATGCTGAAGACTTCGCCAAAACTTTTAGGTAAACCTCGGATCCTGATCAGATATAATGGAAAGTTGTATTCCATGCATTCTTATCACTTCCTTCACATATATCCTGACAATCTAATCAAGAGAGAAATCTTCTCTCATAGCAATGAAGTGTGCTGACTTCGTAATATGATCAAATATAACCCAGATAGCATTATTGCCTTTGAATGTTTTAGGAAGTACAGTGACAAAGTCCAAAGTGACGTATTCTCATTTCCATTCTAGTATGGATAATGGTTGTAACATCCCCTTAGACATCTGTCTCACATCTTTAACTTTTTGACAAACCAAGCATCAAGAGACATATTCAACAACATGTCTTTTCATGCCATTCCACCATAAGTAATCCTTTAGGTCCCTATACATCTTCATTCTTACTGGGTGAATAGAGAATGAAGAACTATGAGATTCATACAATATTTCCTTCATTAATTCTGGTATTGGAGGAACAAAAACCCGATTCCTAATCCTTAATATTTCATCACAATCAATTTGTAATTCCGGAACATTTCTCACCTTCTTTTGTAACTCAACATATTCATTCTGCGCCTCTTTAATATTCATATGTATAGATTGTTGAACATTCATTTGAAAAAGATATTATTTTTCTCCTTCCATTTTAATTCCAAGATCCATCCTTTGTAAATCCATAAATATTGGATCTTTTGTGATTCTCATCATGGATAAGCTATCATGGTCTTGTCGACTTAATGCGTCTTCAACCTTGTTTGCTTTCCCATGGTGGTAATGAATTGGGCATTCGTAATCCTTATTCAGCTCCAATCATCTACTTTTGGCGCATATTCAGCTCCTTTTGTGTGAAAATATACTTTAAACATTTATGATTAGTATAAATATCACACCATTAACCATAATGATAATTCCTCCAAATCCTTAATGCAATGATTACAGCAGTTAATTCAAAATCCGGATTTGGGTAATTTTTCTAATGGATTTTCAACTGTCGTGAGGCATAAGCTAACACCATATATTTTGCTTGAGAACACACCCCAATCCCTTCTTGTATGCATCACTGTAGATCAAAAACCTTTCTCCACTACAAGGTAGTGTGATCACAGGTGCAATTAATATCCTTCTTTTTAACTCTTTGGAATTCTCTTCATACTCTTCCGTCCAAACAAACTTAACTCCTTTTCAAGTCAACCGGGTGAGTGAATTATATAATCATGAAAAATATTTCACAAAATGTTGATAATATCCAGCCAAACCTTGAAAACTTTGGATCTCAGTTACTTTTGTTTGTCTCGACCATCTTTTGAAAACATCTATTTTTTATGGATCCACAGATATCCCCTCTTTTGAGATTATGTTACCCAAAAATGATAGTTTTTGAATCCAAAATTCACACTTGGTAAATTTGGAATAATGCTTCTACTTTCTTAGGGTCTTTAATATAATTATCAAGTGATCTTCATGTTATTCCTTTCACTATGAATAGAAAAGAATATCATCTATAAAGACTACTAGAAACTAATCAATATAGTCTCTAATGACTCTATTCATCAGATACATGAAGATTTCAGGTGTTTTATTAAGAACAAATTACATCACTATAAATTCATAGTGTCCATACCATGTACGGAAAGCTGTATTTGGTATATCCTCTTTTTTGACCCTTAATTGATGATACCATGGATGATGATCAATCACTGAAAAGTATTAATCTCCACTTAGATGGTCAAATAAGTCAACAATGCGCGGGAGAAGATATTTTTTTTTATTGTGATCTGGTTAAGTTCTCGATAATCAATGTAGTGTCACATTGATCCATATTTCTTCTTAACAAATAGAATAGGTGCTCACCAAGGTGACACACTGGGGAATATGAATCCCTTATCAAGATTCTCTTGGAGTTTCTTCTTTAATTCCAGCAACTCAATTAGGGATATTCTATAAGGTGTCTTTGATATTGGCATACCACCCGGTACGTGTTCTATTGAAAACTCAACTTCATGCTCTGGTGGAAGACCTAGAAATTCCTATAGAATGACATCATCAAATGCTTGTACAATGGACATATTCCTAGTCATGAGTTTCCCTATTACCATTTGAGAAAAATAACATTCATTTATTGGAATCAAGACCGATAAGATGGAAGAAATTTCCACCGGAATGTTATATTCATCCTTGCATCGATAGATGATCATAGATTTATCAGGAATACAAAATGTGACTTCCCTTATATGGTAGTCGATATGAGCTCCATATAAGAAAATCCAATCCATGCCAAGAATAAAAACATATTCCACTATAGAAAGGATCACAAGATTTTCAGGAAGCACTTTCCCACAAACGTCAATTGGAGAAGAATTATAAACCTTTTATGCAACCATTGTGCCATTAAGAGTTGTCACAGCTTACTCAACATCTAATTGTTGAGTTAGTATGTAGATACCCTTATGGGATTCTTCGGAAATAATAGAGTAGGTGGATCCAGAATCAAATAAAACATTTTCTACTTTACAGTGGATGGTATGTGTACCTTTCAACACGTCGTTATCGTACTCCACATTGCTGATAGAAATTTCATGTGAAATTCTCTTGTCTATGGCCTTAAGAGTTTGTTGAGGTCGATCATAATAAAAACCCATTGATAAAGTCATTGATTAGAATAATACCATATTTCCTTGCACTTTTAACATCGAAGTGTAGGAGGTGCATTCTATGTAACCTTTTTTTTGTTCGCATCACTATACATATTTTTCCCCTCATTGAGGGATTCAAATGCCTAATGACCTTCTTTTCCACATTTTAGACATTTACTTGTCCTTTTAAGACAATTCCCTCAATGTTTCTTTCCAAACATTGAGCATAAGGGTAAACTCATCTTATTTTCAGTTTGGTCTTTAGATTTCCCTATGAAATCCATTTTACTCTTCTTATCAAACCCATATGACTGATGGATTACTCCAATATCCATCTCAACCTTGAGAGCACATCGAACAATTTCATCGTAGCTATTGAAGTCCCTTATGGGTAAGTCCCTTCTAAGACTAGGTTTTAAGACACTAAAGAATCGATCGATCTTACTCTCATGTTGGATAATAATTACGGAAGCGTACCTTGCATGTCTTGTAAAATTTTATTCGTAGGTACCAACTGATTCATCATCATATTTCTTAATTTCATGAAACTCCTTCTCCATCTTTGTTCGAAGAATATGAGGTAAGTACTTATTGAAAAATATGTTCTTGAACTCATCCCATTCCATGGACTCAATTTCGTATCCTTGCCTCATATTCTTGAAAATATTACACCATTGATCAACTTCACCTTCCAAACAATATTCGGCTCATATGACTTTATCATGTTCAGAACATTGCAGGACTAAAAATATCTTTTCAGTGGTACTATTCCATTGTTGAGCCACTAATGGATCAAAAGATCCACTGAATGAGGGTTGATGCTACCTCATAAAGGATTCAACATAATGTTGATCCTTATATTTCTCGTTTTGAAGTCATTCATGATTCATACCTTGAGAAAGTTGTGTGACCATGGCTACAAGATTTTTCATTCTAGCTCCCATAACATTTGGTTGCTCAGGGGGACAATCATTTCAGTGCCCGTCTCATTTAGCATTAACACAATTCCTTCAGGTTCCACCCATTGACTACAACAATTAATATAGTGTGAAAATCACTAATAATAATAGGGAAACCACATAATCAAGAATAAAATTTTACCCTTAAGGTCTAATCATTGTTTATTCATGGCCATTTCTAAAACACTAATATTGTGTTCTATTATTAGACATATCCTTAGGGTTCTTACTAAGGCTTTCACATCCTTGTTTCCAAAGGATGACTATACCTTTCCCCTGATACCAACTACAACAACCCATATTTTACATACATTGTTATTACTTCGTAATTGAAGCATACTTGTTACAACATATAAAAAACCATGATAGGGCGGTATAGTTATAGTGTCTTTAAAAAATAGGGAAAAATAAACAACTGGTTCATAAATCATCGACATTGTCTCCCATTTATTTCATCATATATAGAGTCCCTTTTGGCATATCTTATATAATACCCTTCTTCCTGGACTGGGGAAAAGAAAAAATACAAAAGGGTGAGCTCAAATTCTCAGTAATTGAAAAAAAAGGAATATCAATCCTATCATATTCATAAGAACATAACATTAGGAAAATCATCACCGGTAAAAGAGATCATAATATCATAACATGGGATAAATAATATTAGTGAAATGTAAAACCAATAATAATAACATAAAACATGAAATTTTTTGGAATACACACATAATCCTATAATATCATTTCATATTAGTCAAGACTCATTTCCAAGACTATCTTAGTGGACAAAGTCTATTTCTGAACCGAGTTCACTCCTTATTTCAGTACTATAATATTGAACTAGATTAACTTGTCGTTACATCCATGTATATCTCATGAGATATAAATCTTTACCCAATACATTGGGGGGAGATATAGGTCCCACAAATCTCAAAATTAAACCATTCTTATGTGTGCCACAAAATTATAAATCATACACCATAACATAACCCATGTAATAAAAATGGGATTCTTACACATCGTGACTTCATAAAACAATTCATATAAGATAATGGACTTCATAAAAATAATTTCATCACAACATAATCAATTCAATATAATAATAAGGATATAAACATAACATTATATTATCTTAGATGGAATATAATTTAAATAAAACACTTGAACTCCATTCTTGAGGAAAATACCCTTTCTAGTTCAAAAACATTTTTCCTTTCTTAATCATGTCATAAAATTTAAAACAAAAATAATTTAATTAAAAAGAAACTTTAAAACATGTAAAGGAATCATAATGTAAATAATTTTCTATGGAATCATAAAAATCCATTCATTCCGTATAAGATAAAAAAACACTATTCTCGTAATTTGGCCAAAAAAGCAAAAAAGTATCTCGTACTGAAAACAAAAAAAGATTCCATTCATATATTTTAATAATAATTCACCAATAGGTAAAATTGGATTTAAAAATTTGTAGGAGGATATAAATAACATTACATATTGAGGAAACATGGATGTGGATGATAAATATTCCCCCGTAAATTCTGAAGTATAAACAATCTCTAATAAAAATGAGATTGTGAGATTTTTCCTTACCTTAGGTCCGATATGCTACGTAGATATATGCTACTCCTTTATAATTATTTAAATAATGTCATTAAATTATTAAAGAATCATATTCATTGTTATGATATCATACATGGTCATATTCTTATCTTCTTATTATTGATATTTCATTGCTACTTGTTATTCTTGAGTCAATTGTTTTATGTTCTTATGCATCTCTTGTCGAATAAATTCTTATTATTCTATTTAGGTTATAGATAACTTATTTATAGAATGTTATTAATGTAATATAAATATTATTTATTCATTAAATTCGTTTATATATTCATTATTCAATGAAAATCATGTAGAACGAGTCACATCACATCGTGGAGACGGTTGGTCTTACGTGCGCACAAGAAATGATATCGTTTCCATAACTATTGAATGGTATTGGAGTGGAAGATGGAATGTCTCATAATTAGTATCATGTTCTAATAATCATATATAGTTATTCTTTACCCCATTATACCCATCCATGTATGGTGGTGGTGGAAAATATATTACACCATGGCGTGGGGACGATATTCTGTACGTACACACACGCAGTAATTTCATTTTTCTTTATGATGGATAGAAGGTCAAATAGATTAGTTTCATATTTATAATAAAATATCAGTATAGGAGTGATACTGATGTTATTAATTTATTATGAAAAAAATAATAAAGAAGAAGTAGAAGAATAAATAAATTGGAAAGAATTGGAAAAGGATATTACCTCTTCTTTGACGGGCCTCTTCTTAACCTCCTTTTAGGGCACTAAAGTTGGTCTTTAAAGAAGCCAAGGACCTCTAGTATGTTTATAGGGATGTTTTGATGTGAAATTGGAAGGTTTTGGTTGTTCATGAAGGCTCAATGTTGTGTGAGGAGGAGAGGGAGGACGTTCCCTTTTATAAGGGAGGAGAGGGGCACCTTTGTAATTATAAGAAATATTAATTTACAATAAATTCCAACCCCACTAAAAAACCTCAAAAAACATCTCAATTAACTTATTAGATGAAATAGAGTTGTAATCTCATCAAGTAATAAAATTTATACAAGTTTTTAATATATTTTAAACCTTATCAAATTTATTTATCCTTATTTAATCTATTTAATTTTATTTGTTGTAATAATATTCTAAATTTTAAATTGATATAAATAATTAAATATGTGCTATTAATTATCCATAATTAAATAATTTAGTAAATTTTAGACCATATAAATTTAAATTTATAATTTCCAATTATTTTTGTGATTTTTAAACAATTTTATGATATGTTATTTTTATAAAATAACAATAGTGTCAATTTTGACACTATTAATTTATTTGAATTTAAATAAAATTTACATAGAGCATATATTACAAATAAAAGCTTTAATGGATTCATAAAATTTCATATTTATCTATAAAATTTTTTGATAACGTTAAATAGTCTATATAATATTTATTTTATTATTTATAAAACCATTTATCTGATATTTCAATCAAAAAAATAATTTCATCATCAATATTGTGTCACCTTTAATGATAATTATTTAATCCCTAAAATTTATAAATAAATTCAAATTATGTAGATAATATTACTAGATTTATGGGGACTATTCATGTTTGAAGTTTCCTGAGGTGTATCACTAAATTAAAATTATTATACTTATAATATTTAAGATAGTGACATGTTGTCACTTTATTTGGTTTTAATAATAATTAAATTATTTTCATGGTAAAAAGTGCATAAAATTAATCTATTCATACCCTTAGGTGATATGGGTCTACTTTTAGTCATCCAATAGAATTTATGCAGGTGTTAGGATAATTTTATAATCTACTTTTTACCCTTAATTACACGATTTACCTTTATCTACAGTAAAAGAAAATTACCGTAGTTAATATTCATAAAATCAAAAAAAACAAAAACAAAAGAAACCAATTAACATAATTTGGACCAACTGAATTAAATTATGGAATCCATTTTTAAAATTTCAAAACACATAATTTTCAGTAATTAATTGAAAATTAATCTCATTGTTAAGAAAACGGGTTTTAAAAGTTAAAACATTTCCAAAGTTTCAAATGTTTTTACCTATTAATTCAATGTAAAATTAATGGTAATGACATAAATTATATTAAATTGTAAAAATATATTATATTTATACTTTAAACCCAATAAATATTATAATTTAACCATATAAATTATTACGGTGAAAAAAAGTTGTTTTTAATTAAAATATAGCGTGTTTTTACTATTCATTAAAATATGAATGTTATCAGAATAATAAGAATCAATTATCCAATGAAAAGTTTTATATCCTGATTCCAATGAAGAATTTTATTTTTTAAAATTGAACTCATAAACCTGTCCAAAACTAGATTTAAAATGGGTGCACCATCAAAAGGCGGAAAACTGCATTTTTTGAAAAATACAGATTTTAACCGAAACATTTATTTTTATAAAATACCATGTATTAGAAAATATGTAAGATAAATATTAATGGTAAAAATGTATTTAATAATATTCATAATGGATAATACATAATAATATTATAACAATATATCATTGTTTAGTGAAACCTGGTATTGCATACTACACACGCTATCGAGGAAGGTCACGATTGCATGTAACCTTAGCCAAGACAGTGTTGTGTGTAGTGAACGATTCCTTTGGTGTTCTCTGTAACATAATACATATAAAAAATATATATTTCTCATAAAATATTTGGGTGTTATAGAAATGTATATGGGTGTATAAAACCCTAGTCCAAAATGTCTTGAACTTTTTTTAAAAGTCCTCAAATTCAATGAGAGACATTCTATATGGAATATTTGAGAAATGAATAGATCTAATTATAAGTTATATTTTCTACTCAACCTTGCACTCCCTAGAAGACCATAATTATTATCCAAAAATACATTGATATATATTTGTCTTATATGTATATCATCATTGTTGATGTCTTCCTCAATCATGTGAGCCAATAGTCCCTCACAATTAAGAATAATAACTCATATCATATAATTTTCATCCATAGGGAGTTCATAATCTTCCTGGAATTGATTCATGATAATATGATGATTTGGGATATGAAATATGACTTTATTATTTAGAAAATTGATATGTTATTTGTGTAGGGAAAGATAATTCATACCCAATGTTATTTCTAATTCATCCAAATGAAGAATAATTAAATTATTTGGATGTATGCTCTAATAATCTCAATCATAGAAAATTTGTAAATCATACACATGATTTTTTTCAAATGGTGTTATCACCAATAGTTCAATATATATTTTTTGGTGAGGTAATTAAACATACATAAAAGACATGTCTGATATAAAATAATACAATAAACTAGAATCAAATAAGTTATTTTCATATCATGAACAAATATTAAGTATACCTCACCTAATTTCATTATCTTGATCTACCTTAGTGTTTTTTATTGAAAATTACTTTCCTTGTTCACCTAGTTTGGTAGGATTCTAGAACATATTTTCTTTTTTTGGATTGAGGTTTGGTGAATTTATTCATTAAATTTCTAAAATACTTACACTTATTGAATTATAGTGTAGGTGGATCAATAGTAGGGAACATTTTCAATTCTTTTGTGTTGGTCAGCCACTTAATATTGGTTTGACCATTTTGGTATTGGTGTCCAGCTTTACCAAACTTGAAACAACTATATAATCTTGTATAAAATTTTATCAGTTCATTCACCCACATTTATTATATGTATAAAATTGGGATTTTTTCCCAACACGGGTATTACAAAAGGGGCTAACATGATACTCTACTTTCCATTTCATTTCCTATGAATATTCATTGCTTCCAATTTACACATCATATATAAGAGTTCATCAAAAAGTCTCTTAATATATTTTGATGAAACTTTTCTATAATTCCTGTAAATGATTATGATTTAATAATGTAATTGGATGAATTATTTTAATCTCAATACCAAAGATAAAACTAGAGGCCTTCTAAGAAAGAATTATGAAATTAGATTCATATAACCCAATATAACCATCATATTATTTATTTAAATCCAATAATACTATATCAATTCTTGTGAAATGTGTCTATGAAAATTAATTGGTAAATCATATCTTCCCGAACTCTTCCCATTCCATATAGTTTAGTTCATCTTTTTTGTGGTGTTATTTACGATAATCCATCACTAGTTAACATCTCATTCAAAATAGTAGATGATCAAAATAACTTATTAAATATTGAAGCACTAGAGAATGGATAACACCATTTCAATAACATTAAACCACTACATAGAAACCAGGGGATTAGAATACCCACTAAAAGAGGGTGTACTTTTCCTAAAAAATGACTTGATAGTGAGTCTCTCCCTCTATAGTGATTTTGGGAGATCATCATTATTTTGGATGTTTCACATTTCTTGAGATAGTATAGTGAACATTACCATGAGTTATTTCATTCAATACCAAATATCATTAGGGTACCCATTGTTATAATCTAAATATTATCCATTACGCCCATTTTTAACTCATTTTTTGGGTTCCATACATATCATTGACTAAAGGAAAACACAAAATGATTATACTTAAATTAAATATTTCACATAAAAGGAAAATATAAACATGAAGAAGGATTTCAAAAATTAAATACATACATTATATAATGAATCTAAAGGTTTTAATTTTGGTTATCCATGATTATCCTATGGACTGAACAAGTTATATTTGTTCAAAACCATTATAATGGTTCATAATGATAATTTTATTAACAAAATAATATCCCTCTTGATTGAAAATAGAGGTTTTATGTAAGGGATCATAACCCATTATTCCAAATTATGGATGAGATATACTGGACTTACTATTTTCAGGGTAATTATCTGTATATGCATGTATTCAAAAATAACAATCACTTGTAGTCTCTATACAAGGATATATTACTATTAAATATATATAATCCAAACATTACAAAACATTAGGATGTTATCATAAACTTATCCATTGGTTTTTCAATATTTTTCCTAAAACTATTATCCAAAAATAAATAAACATCCCTCTAATACCAACTACTGTGAGCGAGGATTATCATGACATAAATAATAAATTAATAAAAGATTTAAAAATTACATATCACATGACTCTTTGAAACAATGGACATAAATGTTTATTATCATAGTTATTAAATGCATAAGTAATTTATTTTGTTAAACTTCAGTACATTCTTCCATAATCATGCTCATTGTAACAACCGATACCTGGATGCCACTAAAGGTTCCTTGATAATGGTGGTTCACATGGCCTCAAGCAGATCTCCCCAAATGGAAGAGTCCAACAACTAGAAGTGAGGGACTAGGGTGTGAAAGTGGGAAGACTATGCCCTTATCACCAGAGTGTATCACTATATAATATTAATAGCATAAAAGTAGCAGAACAAGTATAAAATTTAGATAAAATGTTAATAATAGATGTCTAATAAATAAAAAACTACTAGAATCCATCTAAAAAAAATGATAATACATTTCATATGTATCAAATAAATTATACAAAACATGTATACAATAAAGGTATACAACAAATGAGAAAAAAATAAAAGAAGGCCAAAATTTTCTTGATATAATCACATGGCTCAGCTCGGTTCCATGCTATCCTGGTCCAAGTAGTATACAAGAACATGTTTTAAGGTTCTTTCCCTTATCAACACCTATAATCATATAGTCCATTTGGGTACCCAAAGGTTTCCCCAATTGGATGTGAGATATAATCCCTATAAGAAACCACATAGGGTCTAGTTCCAATCAACCAATGAATATATATATATATATATAAAATAGAGTGCAAGTAGATGTATAACATGTAATGTACTAAAAGGAAAACATTCCAAAAATCGTGGGTTCTCATTTATAAATAAGTTCATTTAATCTATTTAATTTGGAATCTATGTCTATGATTTAACATTTAGGCCCATGCAATTTATAAAAAACTCATTTAATAATTAATTGCAATTTATTTTGTAAGTCTTGAGACCTAACGCATAGCTCGATGTCTCACATGATAACATGATCAAATGATACCCAAATATGCCATTCATAATGTACAGGTCATGACTAAATCCAATCTTGGGCTTTGTATTTAAATATGGTTCATAAACTTATTTTTTTCATATAATAAATTTATAAATTGATCCCCTCCCTGGAATTCGTACTTCAGAATCAAAGTCTTGCTCATAGTGCAATATAAACCAGCACCCTATGATACATTCCATGGAAATCCTCTCAAGAACCCAGGTATCCCTCTACGTGTGGTATAACCTCTCAACCACCTATTTTCGTCCTTTTTTATCCACTAAGGGAGCCCAAGTATCACCCATGGAATATATGATCAAATTCCCATGAGTCTATCCTTAGTATTTCATAAGGAATCAAAGTCTCACTCTTTGTATAATAGCCAATCCCTTCATGAGTATGTCCTTGACAAAACAAGTATCACTCGAGCATAAGATTCAATAGCCACAATGTGTTTTAACATGGAATTATAATATGAATCCATGTGCCACCCAACGATTATAATCATTTAACTAATTCAATCCAATTTATAATTTCTATCTAATAAAATCATTTAATATTTCATGTTCAAACCCAATAACATTTCAATTTAACTCACTTAAAAATGTGACTCATGCAATGTAAAAGCATAGAAGGATTTCCATTCAACTACTCAATTGGGAAAAACACTATAACAATCCTATCATCCATAAATATCAAATCACATGTCAAAAAATATATTCAAATCACATGAGAATATAAATAAAAAGTTAAATTAATGCGTACTCAACTATTTAAATAGTATTGTCCAAGGTCCATGGTCTTCTATCCCTTCCCATTAATTAATTAAATATACAATTCACAATACATATTTCAATCAAATTAATATTTTATTTTATAATGAAATTGATCAATGTGAGTTTAAATTCATTCTATACTTCACATCCCATGGAAAGGGGGAAAAGTTCACACCCTAATCTAACCAAGTACAAGGCCACCCAAGGTGTTTCATCCATATAAACCACACACACTAAGAGGCGGTTCCATTTAATTCAGGGATGTCACCCTATAAATAAAATAAACAAGACTCTTTAATTGAATAGTTTATGCCTAACAATTTAAGGACACATTTCTAAATCAAGGCAACACATATAAATTGGGCGCGTGGAACAATGACATAATTAAACACCTCTCATTTTAGAAAAAGGAAAGGGACCACCAACCTTAGGTTTTTGTTTGATAGATCATCCAATATTAACTCTTGATTTGAAAAATATCATGATAAAATGGAAGAATGGATGAAAAACCTAATTATAGTGAAAATCATCTTGCACCTAAATAGTGAAACTAATATATTGGAGAATGAATAATTACAGACAAGGAATCAATATCATAACATTTAGGATCCAATGAGACTAACAACATTTCATTTGGAGATCGGATTGAGAAGTTGCCTCAAATCCAAGTTTAGGTTTCAAAGGAAGCACAGAAAATGAAAATTTTTTTGCATAGGAGAAAATTGTGGATTTAGGGATAAATTAGATTTTAATTTAATCAAAAAATTGTAAAATTTTTCAAAATAATAGGGCACTTATAGTTTGGCAAACCGTGTGCTAACGGTGCATGTTAAACTGTAGGAAAGGGTATCCCCCATAGTTTACCCACATGATTTGACAAACTATGCTGAAACCATGAAAAAACAATATATTAAGAATTTTATACTTACTTCATGGACATGCGCCCCATATCCCATAGTTTAATCTTACCATTCAGCCTCCTCTTACTCTTTACCCACGCCTCTCTCGGTTTTTCAAACCGTATGGCCCACCCCAAATTTTTTGAACTAACTGTGCACCAGGATGTTTTATTCCCAAAAGGTTGGTTTCGGGTTCTAAACCATCCTCGGACACCCTCGAATCCTCTATGAACTCAATCTGAATTCATATTTGGCTATAGATAAACATTTAAACTGAGAATTGGAAGAAAGTTAATGATTCTTACCTCAAAGAACAACCAGGTTCATACAAACCACCATAAACCAATTCATACCTTAATTACCCTTACAATGGTGGTGAAGCATGATTTGAGTATAAATCCCACCACTAGTATCGTACATCATCCTCATGCTCCCTGGTCTCGTCTTGCACTCGATCATGCTTCTATAGCACTCGTACTAGAGGAATGAACCACCATAATAGAACCATCATGCTATGATCCACAACAGGTATAAGATGTTCCATGATGGACCCTTCTACCTATAATTCAACCTCCTTGTGATTAAAGGCTTCAGACATGTCTGAATAGAAATTTTTTATCTGTGAAACATGGATCACACTGTGAATAGATCAATACCACTATGGCAGCTACATCTGATAGGCTACCGACCTGACTCTCTCGAGGATATCGAATGAGCCACCATTCCACGGATAAAGATTAACCTATCTCCTGATTCTTCTATATCCTAGCCCCGGTGGAACATGTATGAAAACATGATCTGAAACCATGACCTCCAGAGGTCACCCATGGTTATCAATGTATGATTTTTGATGAGACTGCATAATAGCCATCCTCTTTCTCATCAATTTCACATGTTATCTGGTCTCCTAAACAAGACATGGTCCAATCATCACTTACTCTCCTACCTCTAACCAAAACATAGGTGATTGGAATGACCTACAATACAAATCATCATAAGGAACCATATATACAGTATTCGTAAAACTATTCTTACAGTTGAATTTAACCAGGGGTATTTTCCTCTCTTAAGAGCCCTCAAAATATAGGACGCATTCCAGCAACATGTCCTCCAGCACTTGAATCATGCACTCTGATTAGATATCTATCTGGGGGTGGTATGTTTTTATTAAAATCACTTATTTATCTAGAACCTTCTATATCCCTTTCTATTATCATAATGTAAAACTAGAATCCCTATTTAATACGATGGTATTTCGGACCCCGTGAATTCATACCATCTCACAAATATACAGCCTTCCAAGATCATCAAGTGAAAATATATCCTTGAAAGGTATAAAATTCTTGACCATTATGAGCCAATAAAAAATAACACATATTGCATCATTACCTTGAGTTGACCCAAGTAATCTTTTCAAGAAATACATTGTGACTTCATTCCATTTCCACTATGGAATTGGAAGCTACTATGAAACTCTGGTTAGTCGCTGCTGTTCCACCTTAACCGACTGATAGGTGTAACATCTCATGTAAAACTCAGCTACATCCATTTTCATACCTGGACAATAGTATTGGTGATGTAAAACATGATACATATTTTTTTATCTAGGGTGAAAAACCCAAGATAAATCATGGAAGTCTCGTATCAACTCATCTCGCATGTCTGAAGAGAGACATATAAAACCATGTAATCATAGGATATCATCCTCACATACGGTCCACCCAGGAGGAGGGTCCTCACCTGCCAAACATTCCCATAGAACTTGTCCTTCTATTTCTGATAAATTCCTCAACCCCACTTTATCCATAAAGATATATGAAACTTCAAAGGAAGATAGAAAAGTCATCCACTAACTATCATGCACCTACAAGTGCATATCATAGAACAAATACATAAGATTCCATGTGCTACTTTCCAGTTGAACTGTATTTATTTTATTCCTCTGCATCAGTGCATCCGCAACTACATTTCCTTTACCTATAATATAGGAAAGCTTGAAATCAAAAGAATAAAGGTATTAGACCCACCTTCACTGCCTCATATTCATATCATGCTATGTAAATATGTACTTGAGGATTTTTTTTGTGTCTGTACACCAAAAAAATTATATCCTAGTTATTAATTTCTCCAACATTTTTATTGTTGAACAATTGAAACTAAATCAAAAAATTTATTTGGGTTGTTCCTCTCATG
Source organism: Viscum album (assembly GCA_963277665.1). Classification (NCBI taxonomy): domain Eukaryota; kingdom Viridiplantae; phylum Streptophyta; class Magnoliopsida; order Santalales; family Viscaceae; genus Viscum; species Viscum album. The sequence continues at coordinate 2,051,355,981 of OY728157.1, read as the reverse complement.
TGGACTTGATTGGTGAAACCCGTATGCCACAACTATATCTCCCTAGATGAAAAATAATCATAGAATAATACTTGATGTATTATAGTAAACAATGTATATTTTTACTGGCTCTTGAAAAATAAAAGTCGGTGCTGAAGACAATATCTCTTTCATCTCTGGAAAGGCTGTCTCACAGGAATATGTCCATACATACATCAAACCATTCATAATCAATCCCTTTAGCAGTGCTGCTAAGTGTGGGAAGTCTTCTATTAAACATCTATTGTATCCATCCAGACAAAAATAAACTCTATACCTCAAATATGTTATTGGGATGCTTCTAGAAAACTACAGCTCTCAGCTTTTCTAGGTCTACTGATACTTCTGTCTCTGAGATAATGATTCGCAATAAGTTAATATGATCTATCCAAAAGTGGTGCTTTTTGAGATTATCACATAAAAGATTCTTTCTCAATGTATTTAGTATGAACTAAAGATATCTTCTATGGTCATGTTTATTGTAAAAATACACCATGATATCATCCACTAAAACCACCACATACGAATGTAGATAATTATTAAACACTCAGTTTATTAGTCCCATGAAGATCACTAGTGCAATCATGAGACCATAAAACTTAACCAAATTCTAATACAAACAATACCAGCTATGAAAGTTTGTAGAATGTATGTATGATTTTCTAGCTCACACCAGATGATAACTGGATCTCAAATCAATATATGAGAAAGCATAATCTACAAAGTGTTGTTTAACGATACCATCAATATGTGGTAGAGGATACCGTTTTCTAACCATTAGTTAGTTCAATTTCTGATAATCCATTCATATCCTAAGATTTCCATTTTCCTTTTTCGAAAAAATTACTAGTGAACCCCACTGAAAAGTACTGATTTAAATGAAAACCTTTGAATACATATCCTATTGATGGATCATGATCTCTTGAAACTCTGTCATATTAATCATGTAAGGAGGAATGGATACTGATGCAGCTCCTACCATTAGTGTGATAGACAACTCAACCACTATCACTAAAGGAAACCCTAAAAATTCATCTGAGAATACATCACTTAAATTATCATCCACTAGAGGTAAATCATCCTAACATGATCCCTAATCATCCAGATATAAACTTTCAATATAGACAATCATCCCTCCCAAACCATGATGATCAGGTCTAGCTCGGCTCACTTGGATATACCACTCACGCTTGTAAATAAACTTTACATCCTTTGGTGATGAAATTTTCACCCTTAAACAATAGAAGGTAATGAAATCTTGAAAGGGAAACAACCAGTCCATCCTAATAATGATTTCAAAACCTATCTTCTTGAGAATAAATAGGTCTTATATGAAGTGACACCCACTAATATCAAGGGGGAAATATCTACGCTGACATACATCCCCTGTTATAATCACCAACAGAGTGTTACGAATAATGAATCCATTAGAAGTACAAAAATATAGCCTAAGGCTCTCCATAATGGAAAAATATATAAATCTATGAGTAGTCCATGTATTAAAAATTTCATAATCTAAATTATAGGCTACTAGAATAGTACCTCTAAAACTAGAATCTCCAAGATCATAATCATCATGGTTCTGTTGCACTGTGTATTCTTGGCCTGAAATATGTCCCTATGATATGTGTTGGCTTCCTTGAGTAGATTCACCCTACTATCAAAATAAAATTGGGGTCTGACTTCGACATCCATGAACACCAACTCAGCCTAATTAGATAGATGCACTGCATCCCCTTACCTGATGAGAAGATGATGACCCCACTATTAAATGTGGATTCGGTGCAGACCCACTCTCACTGGATACTGGAGGAAATGTTTTCCAGATGAATTATAGATGACCCAACTTGCTACTGGATTTTCACTTGACTAGGTACCTTGTATGTTGTGGCCTCATATATTCCATCCTACCACCCTGGTATCACCTCACCTGGATACCTGAGTATGTGATATAACTACTAATATCACTACCTGGAATATCTATATGAAGATTCCTAGTATAGGTCAATTTAGTTCCAAATCATGATGTTGAACCGCCTTGGCTTGTACATCGAGACTTTCTCTGGTTATGCTATGTGATACTAGAAAAATTAAATATTCTAGAAATTATAGTCAGCCGAAAAACATTAACCTAGGATTAGATGTCATTCCTAAGACCCTCCTCAAATATTCTGGATTTTGATAACACGTCACCCATCAAAATAGTTTTGAAATGATGTAACTCAGTAGAAAAGGTCAAATATTCAATACAGATAATGTGCCCTACTCTAGGTGAAATAAATCTCGGGTTCTATGGGCCCTCAACATCTCCTGATAGAAGTATTCATAGAAGGTTTTATGAATCCCCTTGGTTGATCTCACAATGATGATCCATCTATGTGATAACCTCCCACCATATTTTGGCAGAATCATTTAACATGTACATAGTGATATTTATCCACCAATTAAGAGGTGTCCCTATATGTTAAAAGATAGAAATAATGACCTCTATCTATGACTCTACAACATGTGGTCCTCCATCCCTTGAAAAAATGGAATTTTTCTACTGATAGAACTCACATGTTAATTTACCATAGTCGGAGGAAATTCATTGTACTCCTTGAACGGTTTTCATGAAGTGTAAAAAACATCATAGAACTATTCTTTAACACATGTGTCAGGTACAACAACTAGTTACACAACTAGCACGAATAGAGGATCCCCTAGAAGCCCATAGTCTTCCTCCTCTGTAGTCCACCCTACAAGTATATAAATGGTGGTCATCATGGTGTAATGCCTTTATAATGAAAAACACACACCTATGTTTGAATTCATTATCAAAGATCATTTTTCAAAGTTCAAATATTTAATCAGGATAAGTAAACACCTTCCTCTATGAGAAAAAACCCATTTCTTTTCCCTATGAGTTAAGTCAATGAGACATATAGAACATACATAATCCAGATAAATTGACTACTTACCACTACTACGGTCACGTCTGGGTAATGTTCGTTTCTAATAAGTAAGTAAAGTTTCAATTTCACTTCCATTTATTCACTTCCAATTTCATTTCTACATTAACTCATTTTCATTTCATTTTTTCCCATTTGAATTCATGATCATTTCATATTTATATCAAATTTCACAATATAGTTTAATGTGTTAGTCAGATAAATTATGATCCAAGAGGGACGATACTCTTTAGGGACCAAAGTATGGAATCCACCTATTTCATAACTTCCCACATTTCATAATATCTATCACAAAAATAGGTATAACTATTAATTCCTCTATCACAATAGCATGAAACAAGTAATTCATCCTAAATGTCATAAATTAATGCATAGCATATGAAATATATAAGGTTACTATATTATTCATGAGATGGAATACCCTAATCTCATCTTGTTTTAATAAAATAGAACCCAAAATTATATCAATAATAACATCACAATACAAGTAAATCACCCAACAATGGAATCAAATCAATAGTCATAGTCAAGAATCCAGAAAATAGAAATTCCATTTGAGGAAATTTGGTTTTTTCTTATTTGTGTGGTAGCTACTTCTGAGTAAAACACATTACAAAACTCTTGATTATTTCTATCCATTTCTATTGTTTCCAAATAGTATTGTAAACTATAAAAGAATAATGAGATACCACTTTGTAAAATCCTGGAACCAGATGCCACTGAATGTGTCCAAATACTTCTAGGTCACATGGACGCATGCTCATCTCCTAAAATGGCAATGTTTGATGACTAGTAGTGAGGGCCTAGGGTGTGTCAATGGGGAGACTATTCCCCCATCACCCGAGTGTAGAAACACAAGAATATCAATAATATTCTAGTATTAAGTGTATTATAAAACTTAGAAAGATAGAAAACAATAAAATAATGATAAATAAACAATAAAAAAGTTCATCTCATATAAGAAATATTGATACATGTCATATGTCTCTAATAAATAATTCAAAACATGTATACCATGAAGATATACAATACATGTGACAAAAGTATAAATAAAGGCCAACAATATCCTTCACGAATCATTAGATTTTGTTCGTTATCATGATCTCATTCTCCATTAACTAGTTAGAAACCAATATTATGATGTATTCCATTATCAATACGTGTAATCATATAGTCTATTTGGGTACCCGAATGTGTCCCAAATTGGCTGTGGGATATAATCCTAGTTAAAAACCACCTAATGTCAAGTTATAACCATCGAGTGAATATTTATAACACCAGTGTGCATGAAAATGTATAAACCATAAAGTAAAAAACTAAAAAGTGAACATTCTATAATTTCCATGTTGCGATTTATAAATAGATTCATTAAAAAATATTCATTTAGAAGATATGTCAGTGATTTAACAGTAATCCCAACGTCATTTATAAACATATAATTTAATAATTAATTTCTATTTAATATTTATGTCCTAATACCTGGTGAATATCCGAACATCCCATGTGGTAATATGATCAAAGGACTCATAAATAGGCCATCCTTAATGTACATGTCAATACTGAATCCGATCTTGTTCTTTCACTTGGAATATGTGTCGTAAACTAATTTCATTCATTTAATTAATTTAGAATTTAATCTTTTCATCAGAATTACTAAGATTTAATACGAGTCTTAGTCCATGTGAAATATAAACCAACATACTATAAGCTCATCCATGGAGATCCTCTCAAGAAACTAGGAAATGCTCTAGGTGTGGTATAATGTCTAAGCCACCCGAGTTGGTCATTGGTATCCCACTAATATAGCCCAAATATCACCCATGGAATATATGATAAAATTCCCTTGAAATTTTCCCTATAATTTCATATGTAATTCTTGTTTTACTTGATATATAATAGTCTATCCCCACATGAGTCCATATTTAAAGAAACAAGTATCACTCAAGCATAAGAGTCAATAGCCAAATGATTCCATCCATAGAATTATCCTATAGATTCATGTGTCACCCTCGACAGATAAACATTTAACTAATTAAATCCAATTGATCAATTCCATCTGAAAATATCATTTAACATGTTGAGGTCAAAACTAAGAACACTTCAATTCAACTCAGTTCAAAAGGAGACTCAAGTATTGGCCATTCATAAAAGGATTCCATCTAACTACTCGCATGGTTAAAACACTATAACAATCCTCTCAGGCTTAAACATCCAATCACATGGAATAATCTCTATTAAACTCATATGATCATATCAATAAATTGAGAAACTCATGCTTACTAATGAATTTACATATAATGGGCCAAGGTCCATGCTCATCCATTCTTTACCATTAATAAATTCAATATCAAATTCAAAATTCATATTACAATCCAATTAAAAATTTAATTTATAAATAAATTCATCATTTGGATTTAAAATTAATTTCATACTTCACGTCCCAAGGCATGGGGAAAAAGGAAACACCCTACTGTATAGAATTCCAAGGCCACCAATGGTGGTATATCCATATTACTAACACATACTAAGGGGTAGTTACATTTAATTTAAGGTTTTCAACCTATAAATAATCAAAAACAAGCCTCATTAATTTATTAGTACATGAATAATAATTTAATGATTCAATTTAAAATCAAGGAGAAACCATGAAATTTGGTGTATGTAATAAAGACATATATAAACATCCTATCATTTAGTTGAAGTAATGATACAAACTAAATTATGTCCATTGTTGATAGGTCATCCAATATTATCTGCTAATTTAACTCATACCATTAAAAGACTAAAGAACATATGAAGAACATAAAAATAGGGAAAATAATCATTCACCTAAATAGAACAGTTGATATCCAGAATTATGAATAAAGATACAAATGAATTTATATCATACCAATTTCGATCCAAATAAATGAACAACCTTTGATTTGGACATCATACAACTAAGTCATCTCAAATCCAAGTTTCGACTTCAAAATAAGCTCTCAAAATGAAATGGCTGTTGTGTGGGATATAAATGAGGATTTATGATAAAATAACATTTTAATTTTATTAAAAAATAATAAAAGGTCCCAAAATAATAGGGGTCACATTCTTTAAGTGTAATGTTTTAAAAACTGTGTGCCAATCGTGCATGGTGTACTGTAGGTAAGGGGAACCTATGAAAATTGACTAACCATGTGTAAACCGTGTAAAAATCCATGTTTTAAAAATTACAGAAATTCCATATTCCCATGTGCCCCAAATTTTATGGTTTAATCTAACTATGTGGACTCTTCCTACTCTTTGCCCATACCTAACATGGTTTTCAAAACATTGCGGCCTACCCCATACAGCTTGAACTAACTATGTTCCATGCATTTTTATTTCCAAAATATGGGTTTTGGGACACAAACTATAAATAAAAACCCCCAATATTTTCATGACCTCAATGTTATTTTATATTATAACCTAGTTAAATATAAAAACTATAATTGATGGAAATTAAATGATCCATACCTCATTGATGAAATGGGTTCTTACAATCTTATAGATAATTTTCTAGATATCTCACTTTATATAATCATATTCATGACCTGGGTATTTTAAAACATAGGAAATGGGTGATCTGAAAGGACCATTATGGGAAGAATATAACAATATGAAGAAAAACATTATAAAGAAGTAAATATAATAATAATTTTACAACAAAAATATATTATTTTTATAAAAGGTGGTATACTAAAATAATAACTTAATAAGATTATTATCGAAGAATAAAACTTATGACCAACATCGAAACACATATCAAGGTTAATATAACATATTATTATGACATAAATGTGTGTTATAATTTAAAAATAAGTCATAATCTTGAAAAAATAACATTTCATAGAAAAGAAATGAAACATATAATTTAAGAGTAACATGATTAAAAACAATGAATTTTGTCCCAAGAATAAGAAAAGTAAAAACTATATGAGAAAACATATTATTCCCACTCTTATCTAAACAAATAGAGTATGCTGATTATGAAAAATCTAATCAAACCCTTCATTATGATGATTGTGTGAATAAACACATAATGTCCATTCCTAACTATCTAATGATATATAAAATTAAACCAATGAATTGAGGGGAAATATAAGACCCCACCCATAATCATATATATATATATATATATATATATATATCTGTGTGTGTTTTTTATATGTAAAATCAATTATTATCATGTCTCAAATAACCTATGAAAAAGGGGATTCATACACTAATCACATACCATAATCATGAGAAATCATAGGATATCGAAATATAATTTTATTAGTGGATTAATAAATTAATAAAATCTAAATTATGAGAAAAAATATATCTTCGATATATATATCATTTTAGGATAATGAAAATCAAATATTGAAATGAGTTTTTTTGAAAAACAATCTGTAGTCATATTTTCGAGAACACTTTAAAAAATAATCATTTTTCTAAACATTAAGAGGAATGAAATCATGAAAATGAAGTTTTTGAAAAAAAAATATTTCCTTAATAAATAAGGAGATAACATAAATTAAAGATAAAAATCTATGAAAAACAATATTCAATAAGATATTTTATTACCCAATAATGGATTTTGAGTTTCCATATCCCATAACATTACACATGACTTCAATGAAAGTGATTTAACCACCTATATCAAAAATATAAACATCATAATTACCTATTTTAAGACCATACAATTATATATATTTATATATTTCATTAATAAAAACTCTCTTAATGTATAAGATTGTTGTAGTTTTTAATCCTCAGTTGTTAATAACTTCCACAGTTTGTGCATGTGTTATAAAGTAGATATAACTACCCATTATTTTAAAACACATTAAAAATAAATTTATCATTTTATATACTTTAATATATGACTTTTACATATTTTTATGTCTGTCATACCAAACCACTACTGTTTTTGTTAAGCAGTGTATAAATAGAAACAATGATGCCTTATTTCTGTGATTTAGGTTAATGAAAAATATTCATTAATAATAAGATTAATATTTAATTTAATATTTCCAAAAAAAATCATTAATTTATCATTTTATTATAATAATATTGGAATTTATGTTAACATTGTCATCCATAATAGTGTTTTCAAGCATTGTTCATGTTGGTGGTTCAATAGACCCATACATGAACACATTTTAACATGATTGGTGATTATAGTTAATAAGATGTTTTTTGAAATAATTTAACTATAATATTATAATAATTATATTATAATTATTTTATAATATTTGAAAATATTTTAATCTTTTGGTATAAATAATGATAATCTATAAGAAAAATAAAAAATGATTCTTCATGTATGTCACAGCCCACAAACATGCACGATTAACATTCTTTTTTTTCTTCTGTGGATGGAAATTAATAAATATGGGTTGTAATAATAATATATATACATATAATAAAATCATATTTTTATAGAGGTATGATATTTTTAAGAGTAAGATTAATAATAAAATAATAAGGATGATATAATACATACGGTGGATACTAGATCTTTCCTTAGAAGTTCCTAGAAATTTAAGGCCTTAGGAAAAATAAGAGTGACTAATGGATTATTTTTATTAGAGTGTGTTCTATACAGAGTATACTTTCAATGATTAATGGATGAATTTTATGTTTATTTTTATAATTAAAGAGTGAGGTGGTACCATTTTATAAGAGGATAAAATAGAAATTTTTTAATCAATCTTTATTTTTCAATACTTTTTTGAAAATATTCAAGGGTTAATTAATCATAACGTATAAAAATTAGAGTATTTGGAATTTTTGGTCAATAAATTTTCATAAAATTTTTTCTACTCATTTATTAAAAATGTTGGAAACCATTTACTATTTTTTTAACTTTACGATTTTTTTTTGGTTTTTGCAGAGGTAAATAATTTTCACTTTGGTAATATAATTTTAAAACCAAAATCTAAAATGATTTTTTCTTGATAATTTTTACCACAAATTCTAAATATTAAATAAATTTTATAAAATTAAAAACCTATGGTTATGGAAAATAATTTAACCACAAACCAGTGTATAAAAAAAATAAAAAAATTATTTTTATATAAAAATGATTTGTGATTCGAATATAATTATAAATTTATAGTCTTAAAATTATTTTAAAATAATTATTCTAAATAAAATATTAATTATTTGATAAGAAAATAAATAAAAAACTACATTTCATCATGTCAAAATTAATTATTAATTGTGGCCAAAAAATAGTTTTAATTAAAACACTCACATGTTTTTAAAATACTGAGCATGAGTTTATAAATCCAATCACAATATTATAAAATTATTTATTATAATAGATAATAAATTATTTTTTAGGAAAATATTACAATAAATTGAAAAATATAATAAAAAATCATAAAAGTGACAACATTAATAAATTTTCTAGTTTCATTACTCACCCAATAATTAATTCTTTTTCAAAAAATATGAAAAAAATATTATTAATATAATAAAACCATGATAGATTTAAAAATGATATTAATTTTTTCAAATCCAAATCATAAAATTTTAATGTTTTATTTTCAAGAAAAAATTATAATATTTAGGGGAAACTATTTTATTTTTAAAAGAAATCACAAAATTAAAATTCTATTAATCATTTACTCATATCAAAATATAATATGCTAGAAAATATGAAACTTTTATAAAATATAATTCATTTCTTTTATATTTACACAAGTTGAGTTGATATTTAATGTTAAATTATATATATATAAATATTTTATAATTATTTTACCACCACTTATATATACCAATTATATGATTTCTTACTAACATACCATAATTATTTAGTTTCATTATTGAGTGTGGAGAAAGAAATCTAACATGGTATTTAATTAAGGTGGAAAAACATGATCCATTACACAGACAATTGTGGTGGTTCCCATGGTACTGTAGAAGAGTAACGTTCCTTTGGAATGTATTGTAAAGTCACTAATAGGTGGGTCAATTAGTGTAAAAAAATCCTTTCAAATCTCACTATTATTTTCATATTGGTTATATCAGTAGAACATAAAATAACAAAACAATCGATGATGATGAGTGATATATAAAGATAAAATATAGTATTAAAAAGATATTTTTACAAATTTCTCTAATTGATTTTCTCAATATTTTATATTTTTGGTTCTTATTAGTTCCAATACATCAAAATAGGTATTTATATTATTATCAACATGGAAGAAATGATATAGTGAAAAATTGTCCTAATATCTAGTACAAAAAAGATCAAAATATTTTTCAACAATGTTAAAAAATATTTTCCATTCCTCATTAATTTCTTCTATGCATGGATTGAGAGTTCACATTCTTTATTCTTCTAGATCATGACCAATTAATATATAGAATAGTCCTTGTAATGTTTTTGGTTGTTGTCACAAAGTCTCATTAATGTTCTCAATGTGAAAGAAATTTTTTTATTTCAACCCATTCAATACTAATATATGTTCTAGTTGACCATGGAATAATTTTTCTAGTCATAGATATATCCAAAAAAACAAAAAATCTACCCTCCCCCCCAAATCCCATAATCTATTTTTCATTGGAAAAATATATATTTGATCAAAATAGTGACGTTGTTTAAATTGTTTTTGTGTTTACTACATATTATTCTCTATAGTGTGATGTCTAAGGATTTTTCATCTATCCATGTAAATTGTAACCCCCATCTTTTTTAAACCGTGAAATATTTGTATAAACCACACTATTTTATATCCTCATGGTGAATAATTAATTCCCCCATTAAATTATATTTGAACTATTACTTTAAAAATTATAGTAATTTTCTACATAAACCATGACATAGTAGTATAAACCATGATATGGATTGATTTAACATATCCACCCAAATAACCTATAAAAACCCATTGACATATTAATTTTAATTCTTCCTAAAATCTTAAAAATACATTTACCAATGGAAGCAACCATGAAATATTCTCTAAGAACCACAACATTGTTTGTTTTACCTTTATATTATTCTATTCATATGTTTTTCATTATATCCCTATAATATCAAAAAAAATACATGAGTTTTTTTACAATTAAGAAAGCATGAAAATATATGTAAAATCCATTAATTGTCATCTTAAGAAACTTTTACTTGAAATATCTCTATTTTAGAGTTATGTAAAATTCACATCATTAAATAAGGTAGTGTTTATAAGAGATCTTGAATAACTTTTGTAAAGTTCAATAATATATTGTCCATGTTTCATTTCAGATTTTCATAACTACACCATTATTTAATTAAATAAATTAGGTCTTTTTAACATTACATGGAATATAAATATTCCCATTTTAATTTAGTATCAACACGCTTATTTGTTCTCCTTTAAAAAATAATTGATACTAATTTCTAGCATATACTCTTATAAATAAACTACTACTATAAAAATTAACCCCCTTTTCATTCGCATAAAATGATTATTAATTAACCACACATTATATGAAAAATCATAATATATTATCCACCATATTAAAAAAACGAATAAATTAGTGAACATAAAGCAATGAATTCACAAAGATATTTAGACGGAATTCAATCCTAAATAAATTCATGTATTTTATGTAATAATTTGTCCTGGTAATTTTCTAGAAATATTATACTTTCTCATTCATTGAAACATAATCTAAAATTATCTTAATATATTTATCATTGTACTTGATGAAGAATTTCATGATATTAATATTCATCAAACATGAATATTGTAATGATTCATTAACAAACATTTTTTACAATGATTATTATACCCAATCATCATTGGATATCTGAAATTCGCTATAATGTTATATAGTTTTGGCTTCATCAAAATAAATTTAATTTTTTCTTATAATTCCACAACATATTGGAATTCTATAATGTATAACGTGATTGCTTTTTTATGTGAAATGTTTCAAGAAAAATCATTATACAATAAATAATATGCATCCCAATGAATATTTTTTATGTTAATTAAAACATGTGAAATTTGAATTATAAAAAAATAAAGTATTATTTTGTTTTCCCATTCATAGCACAATCTTATGTCAAGAGTTATTTTATCATATATCATGATGTATTATTATTCTATAAATTTCTAAAAATTTGTATTTAATTAGAATCATTCCCAAAGAGAAAAATATAAACAAATGTATGATCTTGAAAATTTTATGTAAATTAGGCTTCGGATGAACCTTCAAATTTCTTTTTGATCGATATTTGTTCCTTTTCCATCGATGGAAAATTTAGTCCCATGTATAAATAGAGTTGAATATTTACATAATTCATCTATTCTGAACCTATTTAAAAAGACAAGATCCTAATTTTCTATGATTGCAGTATATAACTTGATACACTCACTACATACAGTCCAAAAATTAATATCATCTCCAAAATAATTGAAATTTAAAATAGATTTTTAATCTAGGTATTAATTTCCTAAAAATCATTACTTTATTCCTAGAAAATACATTATTGATTTACATGATTACAATTAGTGACTTTATAATGTATATTATAACATAATGATTTATATATGTCTTTTCTTTCATGAAATTAAATCTCTCAAAGCTATAATAAAATTTAGAGTAACATTATTGGGGTTATTATGAAATACAATAAATAAAATTCGTATATTTGAAGACATGAAAACTATAAACATCAATGAAAAATCCCTCTGGTTATTCAATATAATCCTCCTCTTTTAGTTCTCTATTCTAGAATATTATCTTCATATTAATATAAGAAATACTCTCTATAAAAACATCTTTCATGAATAATATAATTTTTTTAATATATAACAGAATGCATATCCTCATCAATGCATATTCCCTTAATTTTAGTGTATCCCATGAAAATAATATTAGTATTATTCAATTATACGCATCCCTTATCATTGATTAAAAAACTATTTTCCAAATCAAATTATTTTTATTTGTATTTTCAAATATTACCCACGTATTATTCATCTAAATTTTATATAAATATTTATCAATAGATGAAATATAAATAGTTTGTTTTAAGGTTTCACAATCTGTGTTGGGTCAACAAGGAAAAAATAAATTATGTTTGAAATTCATGAATCCTCTTCCAGTATGAAATCCTTAAAAATTATCACTACTATTTATATTAGGATTCACATATTTTTTAAGTCACTAAAAACACCTCCTTGGTTCAAGAATTATTAATAACTATAAAATTTCAGATATACAAATTAATATTTTAAATTGGCTATACAAAATGAGTTATTAATATTTTTAACTTTCTTATGTTCATCATAAACATGTGAATTAATATGAAATTAAATTCACTGTATAGTATTAATTTCAATAATGATAACATCAAATTTATCTAATTTGTACATATACTTTTTAAACAATTGATGACATATCTATCCAACTATATATCTAATAAAGATACCCTTTGCATCTCATTTATTGAAGTTTTTATGTGACATTATTTTATCTTAATATGGACTCCAAAATACCATAAAATATTCATGTTGAGATTTTTCCAAAACAAAATTTTATAATAAATATTCACTAAATTTATATAAATTATTAGTTAATAATATATACAAGTGATGTTGTGGATTCTCTCCAAATTAATCCTGATGTTTCATGATCTAGGAAAATTTTTCTCCCCATATCAACCATATTTAGGTTTTAACACTTCATTAATTAATCTTATTGCGGTGTGTTTGTAATTTTAAATTCATTCCTTAATCCATGATTTCTATGAATTGATTCAATTTATTCCTTTATGTAATTAGAACTATTATTAGACCAAAACCATTTAATACCATGTCTTTTATCATATTTAGTATATGAAAAATCAATCTATCATTATATAGTTACATACTAGGCATAAACTATATATAATTCATATGAGTACCTTCCTAAATATCTTGATGTCCTTCACTTTTTATTTATTTTACATAATCTCCCTCTGAAGGTCAAGGGGGGAACCCATTAAAGGCCGAAAGCATGAAGTGAAAATTACATGATTTATAGGTATTAGAGGAAATCATCGAGACAAGTCAAATTAGGACCTACCCTCCCCAAAATATTTCATGATATGAAAACTCCACCTTCGCAAGGCTGGTCAGATAGTTGTCTTGTGTAGAGTGGCACATGCCTGGTACTGATGTTAATGTGATTCTGTCTCAATATTCCAATACCAGTTATCACTACTCTAGGGAATGTACCCACTCTGAATCCTCACCTAGAGCCTGGTACCTTGTAATCTATCTGGTTTTTCCTTCATTTATCAGGTGGCCCGAAGGCCCTGAGGTGGCTTAAATTTATTGAGGTGGCACAAAGGCCTTGAGAGAAAACTGTCCCAAAGGCCTTGGGTGGAATGAAGGCCTTATAGGACCAGAGGACCAAAATGGTGGCCCAACATCCTTGATAAATTAATAGTTCTTAGTGATATAAAACTAAATAGTACATGTTACAATAAATGCTATAGTGCTTCTATAGTATCCAGAAATATGTCTCCACCCATATTTGATCATGTGTAACATGGATTCACTTTTTGAGTCCTCACTAATCAGGATGAGGCTTATATTTCATATGATTATATTCATTAATAAATATAATGATGTATATATGCTTATTATTTAACATTAATCTCATTTTGTCACACACATTTTATGAGGCCCCAGCCTTAAACCTTACTTAATCTTGAGTTATTACTAGATTACACATTGAGGATCTTTTCGGGTTTAGAGTTTTAGAGAATTAGATCATAAAACCTGCATTACATTCCACATATAAACAAAGTGGTTACATAAAGATAGTATTCTTCATTCCCATCAATGGAAACACATTTAAAATAAAACATGGATTATTTCTTGACACATCCTTGACTCTATCATCTTATCATGTACCTTTCCCTTGACCTGTGAAAAACATTTCAAAAAACTTGGGATGAGCATAAAAACTCAGTATGGGTTATAAAAAAAACATGGAAAGGAAACATGAGTTCATATATACATAATAATGAAATCATACTTTACCCATAAAACATAGGCACTTTAACATACCTCATAAAATCATAAATAAATCATATAAATCATAAGACATAAAGGTAACTTAGGGCATTAATAACATTCTTACGTAGGGAGTAACCCTCTTGGTTACGTTTGGAATACCCATCACAGTATATTCCCTAAAATCTCTTCGGAGAAACCTTAACGTTTCACTCCTTCGCGTTACCCAATGCATTGGAGAGCTATAACGGGCTCACCCGCCCTTAGTTTATCACGGAACCACCCGTCTTCATAATAATGCCCAAGAACCATAACATAATCATATCACATAAAACATGAATAAAGGAAACATAACATTTCCACATTTCAATAACGAGATATCAATACAACACATTGATATAATAAAAAAATTATGAAAACCATTTTCAATACCAAAGTAAAACATGGTATTTATTTTTCTTTTAAAAAAGAAGGTATGGCTTGTAGAGGAAGCCGAAACTCAAATAACGGTTACGACGGCGGAGAAGTCGTTGTCGCCGAATACGTACGATGAAAACATTCCCTTTTGTCATTTAGTAAATGCTTCGTATAAAAAAGAATCCTTTTGAATAAACGTAAAAGTCAAAGGGGTTTATACACTTTATAAAAGAAAGTTGTGTATAAAATAAAATATGCCTCAATGAAAGGAGATTGAGACGAAGTCCCATACCTCGTATCCGAATTGACCCGACCGTTCTTTAATCTCCTGAATAATAAACTTGAGTTAATCTCTACTTGATTATGAATATTTTTCAAGTTCATTATTCCTTTTATACCATGTTATGAACATCATGTAATCAGTTACGTTAATAATGTTCATTTTGTCGGTATTTGGTTCTTAAGTCAAAAATAGACTTCTTACACTTACATGTTGTTAATTGGGTCAATGTTTCATTATATCCAGAATGGTATTCGTGATGTAGATATCATATATGTCATATATATCCAGTACATACTTGTATTTATAATATTACATAATCATTTAGAGGTAAGAAATGAAATGCACCGTTCATGGAGACGGTAAGCCGTACGTACGCATGAACGCTACTTTCATTTCTAATTCGTATTTTATAGAATGGAATCATAATGATATAAAAGTATATTATAATTCCAGTATAATAACATATATAATATCATAGTTCCATCCTTTATATGTCCCACATATGGTATTTAACGAACCAAATCACTTTGAGGGGGCGGTAGTCCGCACTTCCTAAAATGAAGATATCGTGTTTACCCATAATGGAAACCATAAAGGTATGCCAAAAATGAAAAAAACAGAAGCTTAAAGAAAACATAAACATATTATATATCATATATAAAAATAGTGACATCATAATGGCCACCTTTGAAGGTGTTAAATGAGTATTGAACAATCATCGTTTCGGGAGGCAGAATTTCGCCATCCACGGAAACCGTATGTTCTTTTACCATTTGATGCAGTTGTGTGAGAGTTTAGCTCAAATAAATCTTATAACAACATCCTAGTATATTGAAGATACTGTTGTTGTTACAATATAATTAAATAAAAAGAGTTTAGGATGTTGGAGAAGCAAAATAAAACAAATGAACCTGAGAGAACGAATTACCTTAAAAAGTGTAACTCCTTTTGAGTTGAGCCTAAAGGCTTCCTTTGAAAGGATTCTGCCCAAAGGGAATCCTCTAGGATTAGGAGAGGCATGTGGAGAGAGCAATTGGGCAGGGGTTGGCCGAGACAAAGGCTTGAAGAGTGTGTGAAATGAGGTAGAGTTGGGGGCCTTTTATAAGAGGAGAGGAGGGGCACTTTTGGAAAGTAAAGAAATATTACATTATTTGAAAATGTGTTTCGGTTTTAAAAGGTCCCACATTGATTGAATTCGTGGATAAGGTGATAAGGGTTCGAAATCCACTCATCCAATTGGTTTTGGACATGTGTAGTTCATAGATTTTACATTATCTTTCTATTTTATTTAAATCATCAAATAATGATGTCATCGCTGCATCATTATTATGTCATAAATAATTTAATTTATTTAATGTCTAAAAATCAAAAAAAAAAATACTATGATGTAGGAAATAGTTTTATCTTTCCAATGACTATTTATAATCAAATTTTGGACTTGTATAACCCCACTTAAAAATTGTTTTTGTAAAACATATTATGTTTGTGTCATTTTCACTTTAACATTAAATAAAAAGTAATTTATGTCATTTCCCAAAACAAGTGGATCCATGGAGTCCCCAAGTTGACCCATGGCATGTCATGGTCGGCCATGACACAACCAATGTGGTTGGGACATGTTTCTATGTCATTTCATTTTATTAAAGTATTATTTATACCTTAAACTACCCTAATTACCACTAATCGTGATTAAGAACTTAATAAGTTACTATTCACCAAAAAATTATTATAATCTCATTGAACCACATTTTACTTCTTAATGACAACCATGTATGTTGGATTTTCAAAATTCAATACACATTAGTGGTAAACTTTCATTTAACTGAAAAATCAGTTTGCTTGATTGTCACTTAGTGGTTTCACTATTCATCAAAAATTGAAGTTTTTCAGAAAATTACCAAAAATTCACCCTAAGATATATTTGATATTCTGAATTCAAAAATGAAGTCTATTTTACAAAATTCAAATCATATAAGTCACATTAATTAATTTAATAATTAATTCCCGCTGCCAGAGCAAATAGCGTGTTTTTACAAAACAATAAGTATCAAAAGATTGACACCAGTTTAAGTCTAATTTCAAAGTGAAATTGATTCTAATGACCACCATTGGATAAAATGGTAAAAATATATTCTAATTTCACTTCAAAACCAATTAAAAACATAATCTAATAATATAAATAAATTAGATTAAAAATAAGGTTTGATGTAAAATACACTATTTTTCACTATTCAATAAAAAAATGAACATTGTCAGAAAAATACCAAAAATTCACAAAAAGTAAATTTTGATGTCCCAATCATAAAGAATAAGTTTATTTTGATAAACATAGTTTATAAAATTGTCAAAATATAGATTCAAAAATGGTTTGCCATCAAAAGGCACTAAAACAATCTTTTAAGAATATTAGTGTATTCCATGCATAAGATTGTATTTATTTTCATTTTAAGCCTCTATAACACTATCTTAATCATTAATAGACATAGGTAAAAATATCTATTATTCATTACTTACTTGGGATGTTACATCCTTCCCCCCTTTAGAAAATTGCATCCGCGCAATTTATTTACTTATCGAATAAATGGGGGTACTTATCCCTCATTGCATTTTCAGATTCCCATGTTGCCTCTTCAATCATGTGGGTTTTCCACAAAACCTTTACCTACTTAATCACCTTATTTCGTAACACTTGCTCCCTGTGGTCAAGAATATGGACCGGTTGTTCCTCATAAGATAGGTTCTCTTCCAACTGAACTACCTCTGGACTCAAAACATGAGATGGATCTGGCATATACTTTCTTAACATCGAAACGTGAAAAACATTGTGTACCTGAGATAAACTCGGAGGTAAAGCCACTCGGTACGCAATTGATCCAACTCTCTCCAGAATTTCATATGGTCCAACAAACCTTGGACTCAACTTTCCTTTCTTACCAAATCTCATCACTCTTTTCCAAGGAGAAACCTTGAGAAAAACATGATCACCTACCTCGAAAGATAGATCCTTCCTCCGGTTATCCGCATAACTCTTCTTCCTACTCTGAGCTGTTCTCATGTGTTTCTGAATCAGCTGAACTTTTTCTGCCATCTCTTCTACCAATTCTGGTCCCATCAACTTTCTTTCACCCACTTCATCCCAGAAAGCTGGAGTTTGACACCGCTTCCCATATAATGCCTGAAATGGTGCCATCTATATACTGGAATGGAAACTGTTATTATATGAAAATTCAACCAAAGAAAGATATTGGTCCCAACATCCCTGATAATCCATAGAACAAGCTCATAGCATATCCTCCAATGTCTGAATTGTTCGTTCTGACTTCCCATCTGATTGAGGATGAAAAGTTGTACTAAAATTTAATTCAGTACCCAATGACTTCTGAAGGCCTTTCCAAAAGTTAGAAGTAAACCTGGGATCACGATCCGATACAATGGAGAGAGGAACTCCATGTAACCTGACTATCTCTTTAAGATACAAACAGGAAAGTTGATCAAGAGAGAAAGTATCTCGTATAGCAAGGAAATGAGCAGATTTGGTCAAGCGATCAACAATAACCCAGATTGCATTATTACCTCAATATGTCTTCGGTAATCCAGCAACAAAGTCCATGGATATATTCTCCCATTTCCACTCTGGCACTGGTAAAGGATGAAGCATCCCTTTCGGTAGCTGCTGCTCTGCTTTAACCTGCTGACAAGTCAAACACTTCACAGTAAAATCAGCAATGTCCCTTTTCATTCCATCCCACCAGTAATACTCCCGCAGATCTCTATACATCTTAGTACTGCCCGGATGAACTGAAAACGGAGAACTATGAGCTTCACATAACAACTCTCTCTTCAACTGTGAATCACAAGGCACACACAATCTCTTCCCAAATCTCAAAACGCAATCATTATCAATGTTGAATTCAGGCAACATACCTTTCTGAACCAGCTCTACCCTTTTCTGCATCTCACTCTCTTGCTTCTGTGCTTTCTTGATTCTATCTGATAGAGAAGATCTCACTGATACCTGAAACAAAACAGAAGGACTTCCTGCACCAACAACTTCTATGCCAAAGTTCATCAAATCGTTAACCAAAGGATCACGTTCCAAACGCAACATTGTTAATGAAGCATTACTTTTTCGACTCAAAGCATCGGCCACTTTATTTTCTTTTCCCGGATGGTAATGAATTGTACAATCATAATCCTTGATTAATTCAAGCCATCTCCTTTGTATCATGTTTAACTCTTTATGAGTGAATATATACTTTAAACTTTTGTGATCGGTATATATTTCACACTTTACTCCATACAAATGATGCCTCCAAATTTTTAAAGCAAAAACAATAGCAGCTAATTCCAAATCATGTGTAGGGTAATTTACCTCATGATTTTTCAACTGTCGTGAATCATAAGAAATTACCTGATCATTCTGCATTAGGACGCAACCAAGTCCTTTAAATGAAGCATCACTGTATATAACAAACTCACCATTCCTGGAAGGTAGTGCCAAAACTGGAGCATTCACCAATCTTCTTTTCAATTCCTGAAAACAATCATCACATTCTTTTGTCCAGATAAACTCAACACCCTTCCGAGTTAGCTTAGTCATTGGACTAGATAACCGTGAAAAATTTCTAACAAACCTTCGGTAATAGCCCTCCAAATCAAGGAAGCTACGAATCTCGGTTACATGTGTGGGTCTTGGCCATTCTTCCACATCTTTTGTTTTTGCAGGATCAACAGTTATTCCATCTTTAGAAACAATGTGACCAAGGAAAGAAATTTGTTGCAACCAAAACTCACACTTGTTGAATTTCCCATACAGCTTCTTTTCTTTTAAGGTTTGCAAGATAACCCTTAAATTTTTTTCATGTTCCTCTTTACTTTTAGAAAACACCAAAATATCATCAATGAAAACCACCACAAACTTATCCAAGAACTCATGGAAAATTCTATTCATTAAGTCCATGAATACAGCAGGTGCATTGGTTAGCCCAAAAGGTATTACTACAAATTCATAATGGCCATATCTCGTACGGAACACGGTCTTCGGAATATCTGCCTCTTTTACCTTCAGCTGATGGTACCCCGATCTCAGGTCAATCTTTGAAAAAAACTGAGCTCCCTGGAGCTGATCAAACAAATCATCGATATGAGGCAAAGGATATTTGTTCTTAACAGTGATATTATTCAACGCTCTATAATCAATGAAAAGTCTCATAGAACCATCTTTATTTTTAACAAATAAAACAGGAGCACTCCATGGTGATGTGCTAGGTCTAATGAAACCTTTCTCTAATAAATCTTTCAATTGCTCCTTCAACTATAAAAGTTCAATTTGTGCCATTCGATAAGGGGGTTTTGAAATTGGCTTAGCATCAGGAACTAAGTCAACAGTAAACTCAACTTCCCGATCTGCTATTATTCCAGGAAACTCATCAGGAAAAACATCAGGATACTCATTTACCACTGGCACATCATTAATCTGAATAGTTCCTTTATTTTCAACAACGTGTGCAAGGTAACATTCATTTCCATCTTTCACAAGTTTTTCGGCCTCTTGATATGTTATCAACAGTAAGGGTTCATTCCTGTAAACAAACTGAAAGTCTTTCTGAAAGGAAACTTCTTTAGCTCTACAGTCAATCTTAGCATGTTAAATAGAGATCCAATCCATACCCAGGATAACATCAAACTCTACTAGAGGTAGAACAATAAGGTTTGCAAGTAGGTTCTTTCCACAGATAAGGATAGGAAGATTCTTATAAATTCTTTTTTCCTCGACACTCCCCCCAGGTGTTTTTAACAAAAGTTCAGGAGTCATTTCTTGAGATGGTATTCCCATTTTACTAGAAAAGGTTTCAGAGATGAATGAATGTGTAGACCCCGAATCAAACAACACACTGGCATAATCTGAAAAAACAAAAAAAGTACCTGATACAACTTCATTTGATGGCCCGACATCTGCTGAAGTAGTTGCAAAGGATTTCACCACCCCTTTCTGCTTGTAGTCTAATTGCTTCCCATCACTCAAGCTCTTTGTTGGACACTCGTTTTCATAGTGACCCATCTCATTTCACTTATAACACTTCACTAACTGTAAGTAAAATTTGTTCTTAACATCACCTTGATCCTTTTCAGTGCAATCACGAGCCTTATGTCCCATCTTACCACATCGGTAGCACTTCCCAGAATTCAGAAGGCATTCCCCAGCATGCCTTTTGCCACATTTATCACAAACTGGAAACTTAGTTCTCTTACCATCAGACTTTTTTGAAGAATTCTTACCTTTCTCCTGCCACCTCGGTCTCTTCTTCTGCTGGTTGTTATAGAACACTTGGCCATCGGCAAACTCCATTTCCACCTTCTCAGCACATCGAACAAGCTTTTCATAACTTTTAAACTCACGAGAAGCTAATGCCCTTCGATACTTTGTCTTTAATACTGAGTAAAAACGATTGATTTTACTATCAAGGTCCCGGATAAAATTTGGAGCATACCTTTCCAAACGAGTGAACCTTTATTCATAGGCAGCCACTGAGTCTTCCTCTTGCCTCAATTCCAAGAATTTCTTTTCCATCCTAAGTCCAACAGCCTTAGGAAAATACTTCTCAAGAAACATACCTTTGAATTCATCCCAGTCAAGAGCATCAATCTCATCGGTGTCCCTGATATTTTTAACCATAGACCACCACTGATCTGCTTCACCCTCCAAATGGTAAATAGCAAGACTAACCTTTTGATTGTCTGAACACCCCATGATATCAAAAAACTTCTCCAGTGATTTAATCCACCCTTCAGCTAGCACAGGGTCAGATGATCCTCTGAATGATGGTGGATGTTGCCTCATGAAATGTTCCACCACTGACATGTTCCTCTGCGGTTGATCTGGCTGATCTCGTGCATGGATACCACCGCCATTTATCGCTTGAGTCAACTGCGCCATTACTGCAAAAAACTGTTCAGTTCCAATTCCGACCATTTCTGGATGCTGATTCGGAAGGTTATTTCCTTCTGTATGCCTTCCTAGCACTGCTTCCCTGTTTCCTCTGCGGAAAACCATTCTGAACAAACATGTCAAAGATGAAGCAACATGGTAATCTTTAAATGCTATATCATTTCGGGAAAAAAATATTTTTGGATAATAATTTAATAGAATTCTAACTCCTAAAGTTATCTAAACCGACCTCTGATACCAACTATAAGGCCCCAGCCTTAAACCTTACTTAATCTTGAGTTATTACAAGATTACACATTGAGGATCTTTTCGGGTTTAGAGTTTTAGAGAATTAGATCATAAAACTTTCATTACATTCCACATATAAACAAAGTGGTTACATAAAGATAGTATTCTTCATTCCCATCAATGGAAACACATTTAAAATAAAACATGGATTATTTCTTGACACATCCTTGACTCTATCATCTTATCATGTACCTTTCCCTTGACCTGTGAAAAACATTTCAAAAAACTTGGGATGAGCATAAAAACTCAGTATGGGTTATAAAAAAAATCATGGAAAGGAAACATGAGTTCATATATACATAAGAATGAAATCATACTTTTCCCATAAAACATAGGCACTTTAACATACCTCATAAAATCATGAATAAATCATAGAAATCATAAGACATAAAGTTAACTTGGGGCATTCATAACATTCATACGTAGGGAGTAACCCTCTTGGTTACGTTTGGAATACCCATCACAGTATATTCCCTAAAATATCTTCGGAGAAACCTTAACGTTTCACTCCTTCGCGTTACCCAATGCATTGGAGAGCTATAACGGGCTCACCCGCCCTTAGTTTATCACGGAACCACCCGTCTTCATAATAATGCCCAAGAACCATAACATAATCATATCACATAAAACATGCATAAAGGAAACATAACATTTCCACATTTCAATCACAAGATATCAATACAACACATTGATATAATAAAAACATTACGAAACCCATTTTCAATACCAAAGTAAAATATGGTATTTATTTTTCTTTTAAAAAAGAAGGTATGGCTTGTAGAGGAAGCCGAAACTCAAATAATGGTTAAGATGGCGGAGAAGTCGTTGTCGCCGCATACGTACGACGAAAACATTCCCTTTTGTCATTTAGTAAAAGCTTCATATAAAAAAGATTCCTTTTGAATAAACGTAAAAGTCAAAGGGGTTTATACACCGTATAAAAGAAAGTTGTGTATAAAATAAAATATGCCTCAATGAAAGGAGATTGAGACGAAGTCCCATACCTCGTATCCGACTTGACCCGACCGTTATTTAATATCCTGAATAATAAACTTGAGTTAATCTCTAATTTATTATGAATCTTTTCAAGTTCATTATTCCATTTATACCATGTTATGAACATCTTGTAATCAGTTAAGTTAATAATGTTCATTTTGTCGGTATTTGGTTCTTAAGTCAAAAATAGACTTCTTACACTTACATGTTGTTAATTGGGTCAAAGGTTCATTATATCCAAATGGTATTCATGATGTAGATATCATATATGTCATATATATCCATTACATACTTGAATTTATAATATTAGATAACCATTTAGAGGTAAGAAATGAAATGCACCGTTCATGGAGACGGTAAGCCGTACGTACACATGAACGCTACTTTCATTTCTATTTCGTATTTTTTAGAATGGAATCATAATGATATAAAGGTATATTATAATTTCAGTATAATATCATATATAATATCATAGTTCCATCCTTTATATGTCCCACATATGGTATTTAACGAATCAAATCACTTTGAGGGGGCGGTAGTCCGCACTTCCTAAAATGAAGATATCGTGTTTACCCATAATGGAAACCATAAAGGTATGCCGAAAATGAAAAAAACAGAAGCTTAAGGAAAACATAAACATATTATATATCATATATAAAAATAGTGACATCATAATGGCCACCTTTGAAGGTGTTAAATGAGTATTGAACAATCATCGTATCGGGAGGCAGAATTTCGCCATCCACGGAAACCGTATGTTCTTTTACCATTTGATGTAGTTGTGTGAGAGTTTAGCTCAAATAAATCTTATAACAACATCCTGGTATATTTAAGATACTGGGGTTGTTACAATAGAATTAAATAAAAAGAGTTTAGGGGGTTGGAGAAGCAAAATAAAACAAATGAACATGAGAGAACGAATTACCTTAAAAAGTGTAACTCCTTTTGAGTTGAGCCTAAAGGCTTACTTTGAAAGGCTTCTGCCCAAAGGTAATCCTCTAGGATTAGGAGAGGGATGTGGAGAGAGAAAATGGGCAGGGGTTGGCCGAGCCAAAGGCTTGAAGAGTGTGTGAAATGAGGTAGAGGTGGGGGCCTTTTATAAGAGGAGAGGAGGGGCACTTTTGGAAAGTAAAGAAATATTACATTATTTGAAAATGTTTTTCGGTTTTAAAAGGTCCCACATTGATATAATTCGTGGATAAGGTGATAAGGGTTCGAAATCCACTCATCCAATTGGTTTTGGACATGTGTAGTTCATAGATTTTACATTATATTTCTATTTTATTTAAATCGTCAAATAATGATGTCATCGCTGCATCATTATTATGTCATAAATAATTTAATTTATTTAATGTATAAAAATCATAAAAAATACTATGATGTAGGAAATCTTTTTATCTTTCCAATTACTATTTAAAATCAAATTTTGGACTTGTATAACCCCACTTAAAAATTGTTTTCGTAAAACATATTATGTTTGTGTCATTTTCACTTTAACATTAAATAAAAAGTAATTTATGTCATTTCCCAAAAAACGTGGATCCATGGGGTCCCCAAGTTGACCCATGGCATGTCATGGTCGGCCATGACACAACCAATGCGGTTGGGACATTTTTCTAGGTCATTTCATTTTATTAAAGTATTATTTATACCTTAAACTACCCTAATTACCACTAATCGTGATTAAGAACTTAATAAGTTACTATTCACCAAAAAATTATTATAATCTCATTGAACCACATTTTACTTCTTAATGAAAACCATGTATGTTGGATTTTCAAAATTCAATACACATTAGTGGTAAACTTTCATTTAACTGAAAAATCAGTTTGCTTGATTATCACTTAGTGGTTTCACTATTCATCAAAAATTGAAGTTTTTCAGAAAATTACCAAAAATTCACCCTAAGATATATTTGATATTCTGAATTAAAAAATGAAGTCTATTTTACAAAATTCAAATCATATAAGTCACATTAATTAATTTAATAATTAATTCCCACTGCAAGAGCAAATAGCGTGTTTTTACAAAACAATAAGTATCAAAAGATTGACACCAGTTTAAGTCTAATTTCAAAGTGAAATTGATTCCAATGACCACCATTGGATAAAATGGTAAAAATATATTCTAATTTCACTTCAAAACCAATTAAAAACATAATCTAATCATATAAATAAATTATATTAAAAAGAAGTTTTGATGTAAAATGCAGTATTTTTCACTATTCATTAAAAAAATGAACATTGTCAGAAAAATACCAAAAATTCACACAAGGTAAATTTTGATGTCCCAATCATAAAGAATAAGTTTATTTTGACAAACATAGTTTATAAAATTGTCAAAATATAGATTCAAAAATGGTTTTCCATCAAAAGGCACTAAAACAATCTTTTAAGAATATTAGTGTATTCCATGCATAAGATTGTATTTATTTTCATT
Organism: Viscum album; assembly: GCA_963277665.1. NCBI lineage: Eukaryota > Viridiplantae > Streptophyta > Magnoliopsida > Santalales > Viscaceae > Viscum > Viscum album. The sequence goes on along the minus strand of OY728157.1, from coordinate 2,051,329,629 downwards.
TTAAGCCTCTATAACACTATATTAATCATTAATAGACATAGGTAAAAATATATATTATTCATTACTTACTTGGTATGTTACACATTTGATTCATTTACCTCAAATAATCTATTTATTTTGAACTCCAACTTATTTTTAATCCCTATAAAAAATTTCCAGAATGAATTATACCATATAATTTGATGAAACATTTCATATTAGATCAAAATTACATCATTGAGGTTGAGTGTAGAATATGGGCTTTTCCTAGGCAAGGTGTAAACTCATTTCGGATGCCAGGGTTAGGCCCATGCCTTTTTATTTTTATATTCATTTCATTTTAATTTAAGCTTTTAATTTTTTTGTGTCGGAATCAATGGTATATCAATGGGATCTCCACAATGGGTTATTTGGTTGAGATATAAATGGTGTGATAAGAGAGGGTTTTTATTGTTATCTTCATCTATGGAGATGTATTGGGATGTGGTCTCTACATAGAATAGATTATACACTAAAGCATCATTATTTTCCGCCCCATGTTTCTCTTATTCCCCCTAATTTCATCATTTTTTAGTTTTTTTAGTTTTAATTTATTATATTTGTTTTTAGGTACCCCATTAGGGATGCTTTGGTCTGAATTAGAGAGAAATTTAGGTTTTATGGTCTTCACAATGAATTTTGATTTATAAAAAACCATCTAGAGAACATGTAATTTAAAGAACACATACCATGTGACCTTATGATTGGGTGATGTTTGAATATACGTTCTTTATAAAATGATTGATTAGGATAATCTGAATAGGGGTGACTCCGGGTGTGTTCCATTAAACATCCAAACATTCAATGTAGGTTATTTTTTAGGAAACATATAGAATACATGGCCAATGGTCATATATGGTTTCCAGATAGACCCCATATGGGGTACACAACCAGACAATTATCTAAGAACCCAATGTGGTTGACAAACAATGTTTTTTGGGTACATGATTTGCACATCACTTTTAAATTCTAAGTATATTTTCATACACATTGAGTGTATTTGTTTTGGGGTACATGATGTACAATTAAGGTGTATACCATTTACTTCCTCCTTTGTTTTTTATTTATTGTTCTCCCACCATAGAGTTAGAATTGAACATAATAGTATTCAATATTATGATTCAAACTAATGGAATCCAATAAAGAGGACCTCATTGTGTTTTTATGTCATTGGAGAGTTTTTTTATTAGCATAGTTATAGTGAGGAGTATTCCATGAGGTTTTAGTTGAATATTTATCTTTGAGTGGAGTAGTTTGAGTTTTCAATGGGTTTTTTGATATTGTTCAACGATTTTCCATGGGTGATTCCAAGGGGTTTATATTGAATCTCTTTGGATAGTTCATGGATGGTGGTATCGAATAATGAATTGTATTGGGGATTTAAGGGGTTTTGGTTCAGAAGTATTTGATTGTTCATTGAAGGCAATACAAGTTAATGTTTTGGATTTTTCGTAAATGTTAGGACTGGTTACTCATGGATTGATTGTTCAACCTATTAAGACTGCTCACTCGAGGTTTCATTCAGTTTGAACCTTCCAGCTAGGTTCGTGTCACTAGGTATCATGTGTGGATAGATTCTATTGATTAGATGTTTATATGCGTTTAAAGAACATTAGTGGATGTAATTATATGTACAGATATGAATCAAGTATGGTTATTTTACTAGAGAGTCCATTTGGGTGTTCCATGGGTTCGGTAATCCTTATGGTTTGGATGTTAAAGAGGATCCCATTTTAGGGTGTTCAATTATTGTGGAGGCCATAAGGATAATTGATAATTTCCTTTATATAATTTTGTTTCATGATGATTTAATTGGGATAATGGTTGTTTCCAAGTATGGGTTTGTTCTAAATTCACCATATGAGGTTTCTCGTATCGATCTTGGAATTTAGTTTGATATGGATTTGATCCTACGGACAATGAGTGACCCTGTTTTGTTGAACACTGGAGGATAGTTTCTAGTCAGAGAATTTCCCACATTGGGAATCACCTTAGAACCCAGATATAGGTGTTTTGAGTCCATTGTAGTGGTTTTCTTATTAATGGGTCCATGCATTTGATTGAAACATGCATTTATAGATTATGATATGAAATTATAATGTTGTTCATTCATTTATATTGGTTGTGAGAGGTGAATTTTTTGTTTCAATTGGATTGGGTGTTGTCCATGACATTGATCAACTATTGTCCTCTAATAGATGGTTGTTTTATGCTATATTAGGGATAAAATGGATGATCTAGATATGTACACCCTATAAGATAATATTTTACTCTAAGTACCTACATAGTTTATGGTCCCGAACGTTGTGGATTGTGCCAAGGGTAACTTCCAAACCCCCTAATTGAGAATGATCTATGTTTGTTATATAGGACAACTAATTCATTGACATGTTATATTAGTGTGGGTAGAGATCATTTATATAGTTTAATATCAATATAATGGAGTTATAGAGAACATTTTGGTGCATGGTGTTGTTTTGGATGCCCATGGTTACACCTTGAGGCCTGACATTCATGTCTGTTGCATTTTATATGTATTGAATATTATTTTAGTTTGGACTACGAAACATTATGTTGTGTATCTAGGTGACCCATGTTCTATAAAACCTATGTATTGGGCTTTATCAGGTGTTGATATATCTTGGGTGTCACCATAGAATCCTAGGTTCTCTAATAGATTTATTTGGTTAAACCCATTTTTATGCATTTGTTTATTTTTATATGGAAACCAGTAACCCCATGAAATTTTATGAGAAATATTCTTTTCAATTTCTTTGATGTATACTATTGTACACTACACCAAGATTATCTTCTACTCTACAAAACACCGTACTAGCTTGCAGTATACAGAACACTATTCCTGAATCGTGTTCCACACAATTTCATGTTTGTTTTGTGGAAATTATTCTACACAACAGTAAGTATAGAATTTGTTTAATTTATAAATGAAATAAGTTTTAATTATGTTATACAAAACACCAAAGGGATCTTTCCTTACATGCAACGCTGATTTGGCTTTCATTTCATGCAATCACGACCTTCCATTATAGCGTGTGTAGTATGCAATACTGGGTTTCACTAAACAACGATATGTTATTAAAATATTATATAATATAGCCTTTATGAATAGTAATAACCTCTTTTTGAAATTTTAAAAAAAAATTCATTCAGAACGGACTTCATTTTTGGATTCCGAATATTGAAATTAGCTTAGGGTGATTTTTTGGTATTTTTCTGAAAACTTTCAATTTTTGATGAATAGTGAAAACACTGACTTATTGGTTAAACCGACTTATTATTTAAATTATCATTTATTTTATTTAAATTTATTTTGGGTCAAAATAGATATATAATACCTTTATATGTTCAATGTAATTCATTGAAGTCATTTTATAATAAATTTAGATATATAAATATTATGTTGAACTTTTTAACATCTTTTACCCACCTCCTAGGAGAATTTGAAAATTTATATAAAACATAATTTTACCACTTCTGTGCGTGGAATTTACAAACTCTGGGAGACACAGTTGATATCATTAAGTAAAATATGGTTCAATAAGGTAAATATAATTTTTTTGAATAGTAACTTTTTACTTTTATTTACCGCAGTTAAACGTAAATAGGGTAATAAAGGGTAAAAATGATATTATTATTACCCTAAAACATGTCCCAATTCTATTGGATAAGTTTAATTTGACCAAAAAACCATAGGAATGTAATATTACCCTTTATGTCCACATGTATTAGATTAGGAATTTTTTTTATTCTATTTAAAGAATAGTGAAAAGAGATAAAATCAATGTTTAATAACTAAAACATTTTTAATATATGGTTATACATAAGATAAATTCTAATATAAATATTAATTAGAAAGATAAAAATATTTTCTACATAATGGTATTTTATTTATATTTTTAGGCATTAAATAATGTAATTTATTTATGACACAATGATGACACAGTAATTACCTTATTAATTAAATATTAACATAATTGATATTCTAAATACCCAAATAAATGTAATTTGAGAACATTTATGAATTAAACTAATTTAATAGGCTAATATAACATAATAGGGTTTTTTATATGAATTTTTTTCAAAGTAAAAATGATGTTATAAATTTTGAGAAAACAAAATACCAAATAGTGTCAAAATTGATATAAAAGAGTTTTTAAAACAAATATTATATTATTAATTGAAATAATGGTTTTAAAATTATAATGTTCTGAAAAAATACTTTTATAATAATATATATGACATTAATGAACCAATTGGGGTTCGATTGGTAGTTTATAGTATGTTTATTAACCATATAGTGTATGAATACAAGAAGACACTGTAAAAGTTAAATTAGTTAACTTAGAGTTAAATCTAAATGATAATGTTTAAATGGTAACATAAACATGTCTAAGACCTATTGGATGAGAGGATTTAGACCTGTCCCCACCCCGGACTCAAAATAAGTCAATTTGGATCAATTATAAACTGAATATGAATTTATTATAAAATAATATTTAAAGTTTTTCCAAAGGTACCCCTCACCCCTCTTATAAAAGGGAACCTCATCCCTCTCCTATTTACACAATTTTGATCATTGATTCTCATCCAACCCATACCAATTTATATTATAATCTTCTCTAGTTATATCGTAGAGGTCTTGGTCATCTCAAAAGACCAACTCTAGTTCCCTAATAAGAAGTTTAAAAGAGGCACGTCGAAGAATAGGTAATCTCTTCTACAGATTCTTTAAAGTTTCATTCTTCTTCTACATCCTATTATTTAGTTTTCTAATTATAAACTAATTACAGAAGTATTAATTACATACTTATATGTTATCATAAATATGAAACAACCATATTTCAACTTCTATCCATCCTATGAAAAACAAAATCACCGTGCGTGTGTACGTACAAAATACCGTCTCCACGTTGTGGTGTAATATGATTTTCTACGACCACCTTACTTGGATGGGTATAATGGTGTAAACAATAACTATATATGATTATTATTACATGATAAAAGTTCTGTGATATTATATCATCCACTCCAATTCCATTTAATAATTATGGTAGCGATATCATTGCTCGTGCGTACGCACAGATTACTATCTCCACGATGCGATGAGATTCATTCTCCATGATAACCATTCAAGAATGATTATAAAGTATATATAATGAATAATAATGAAATATATGACATAATAAATCTATTTTATTTATGTGTATATATATATATATATGTCATCCGATAACTCCATTCAAGTCAATAAGGAAATGAAAACATCGTTCATGCATACGTACGCCCTACCGTCTCCATGAACGATGATTTTCATTTCATTTATCTATCTATTATATATATATATATAATGAATATATATATGATATATAATCATTATTCAAATTCTGGAAGTATGTTAATCGTGATATAAGTAATAATAATATTAAGAACAACAAGTCTAAACACGTACGATAAATGAAACAATTTTATCCAAAACACATCTTTAACATGGAATTGACAAATGAACAGTTAATATAAAGTCATAAATGATTCATATATGATAAATTAAATATTATAATGATTTTTTTACAAGATAATAATATTTTTAAACTAACTATATAGGAGTCTCAGACACATACGGATGAAATTAGACATATGGTAAGGGAAAATTATTCCAATCTCGTTCTTATCCGGGATTGTTTATTCGTGAGTATTTACTAGGGTTATTGTTATCATACATGTATAAGTTTTCTAAAAAAATTCATGTATTTTTAATTTCCTTTATACCCATTTTGACTTTTACCACAATTTATGGACGAAATATTTCATTTTTTTACCATACGAGGATCTTTTTGACTTTTCCAACAAAAGTACGAGGAGAATGTTTTTTAACTTATACAGCATTAGCAGATTTTTACAGTTTCATAACGCCTAATTTTTATGAAGAATCATATACAATATTTCATGATTATTTTCAACAAAATACTTTTCTTTTAAAATTTCTTGGCATCTTGTGAAAATAAATTGATTTTGAAGAAGAATGGATATTTTCGTCAAGAATTCATTTCAAGTGTTTTGTCAAAAAAAAATTCCATCTAAGATGACATTATTTAGTATGATTATGTTTCAAGTATAATGTCTCTATTATGTACATGGTTTGGTTCTTCTTATGATGAAATGATATCCATTTGTTTTATATGGATTACATTATGATGGGATGATGTTTATGAAACCCATTTTATTCTATGGGGTATGATGAATGATTTACGTTTATTTTGTGGCACAAGTAATAACGATTTCATTATGAGATGGGTGGGACCTATATCTCCCTCTAATAAATTGGGTAAAGATTTATATCTCATGGGATAGACATGACTGGAACGACAGATTAATCCAGTTCAGTGATACAAGACTGGAACGAGGAGTGAACTCGATTTAGTATGGGACTTTATCCACTATTTGGTCTTCGAAGAAATTCCTTGGCTACTGTGGAAGTCATATCATCTGATAAATGGTTCTCCATAATTCCATGTTTTGTTCCCATTATATTTATCCTGATTAATGTTCCCTTATGATCTATTCCTTATGAAATTTCAAGATTTATGTCATTACTCATGATTTTTATGTTTTATGTTCCTGATCTTACTTTCAAATTTTTAGGAATTGTTTTATGTTTCCATGTTTACCCTTACTGAGCATTTGAGCTCACCCTTTTTTTGTTTTCTTTTACACCAAGACATAAACGAAGGTTTTAGGTAGGAAAAGAAAAGAAGATCATTATGGGAGATGTTGAATTATCTTTCACCATGATTGGAAGATTATGTTTAGAATTTCCAAATACACTAAACTAATACGGTCATTGTGCGTTTGTTTTTTGATGTATTAAGTATTACACAAAATTATTGTAATTCCCATGTATGTCAAGCTATGGGTCTCGATAGTTGGTATCAGAGCCAAGGTTTAGATAACCATAGGAAACTAGGATGCGAAAACTTTAGTGAGATCTCTAGAGATATTCCTAAAGTATGTATAGGGATGTCCCTAAGGTTAAGTATATTTATAGGATATATACCTAGAATTACAATAATGTCATATAATTAAACCTAATATGTTATAGACTGAATGTACACTACGGGAAAAATGGTTATTTGCGACAGGTTATTTGCGACAGGGATTTATTCCCGTCGCAAATAGCCCTGTTAAAAACTTATTTGCGACAGGGGTATTTGCCCGTTACAAATAAGTAGCCCTTTGCGACCAGATAGCTTTCCCCGTCGCAAAAGGACTGGCGCCCTTTGCGCGCCAAATCGCGGGAAACATATTTGCGACGGGGGAATATTCCCGTCGCAAATAACCGGCAGCGGTAAAATGTATTTGCGACGGGAATATTCCCCCGTCGCAAATAGTATGTCAGCAGGTGGTTATTTGCGATGGGACCCGTCGCAAATAACTATTTAACCGTTGACTGTAATAAATGATGGCTAAGGTATTTACGACTGTACCCGTCGCAAATGGGCCCGTCGCAAATAATCTAACCTATAAATATCCCCATCCGTTTTTTTCAAATCATTCTCAAACTCCATCTTCTTCTTCTCTCAAAATTTTATTTCTAAAGTTCAGTTTTTCTCAAGTTTAATTTTTTTCTCCGGAGTTGATATTGAAGATTTGATGAACGATCAGAGATCAACCTCAGATCAATTTTCAAGGTATTTATATTCATTTTAATTTAATATTTATTTTCAATGTTTTATTAGTTTCAATTATTCTTAATTAGTTGTAATTTAATTATGTTTACATTGTTTTATTACATAATAATTAGTAATAAATACCAATAATTAGGAATAAAAACATTATTATATTATTAGTATATTTTATTATTAATATTAAATAATATAATTTTATATATATATACAATTCTCTTTTCATCTGTGTGTTTGCTGTCTACACATGTATTATTTGTATATGGAGATAGAAAACACACAGATGAAAGAAGAATTGTATATAAATTAGAAAATTATATTATTTTAATATTAATAATAAAATATACTAATAATGTTATTATTCCTAATTATTGATAATTATTTCTAATTATTGGTAATTATTCATTTAATTACTCATAATTAGGAACAATTACCAATAATTATCAATAATTATGAATAATTATTAATAACTAGTAATAATTACCAATAATTAGTAATAATTAACAATAATTAGTAATAATTACCAATAATTAGTAATACTTACCAATAATTAGTAATACTTACCAATAATTTGTAATAATTACAAATAATTAGTAATAATTAGTAATAATTATCAATAACTAGTAATAATTGGTAATAATTACTAATAATTACCACTAATTAGTAATAATTAGGAATAATTACCAATAATTACCAATAATTAGGAATAATTAGTAATAATTAGTAATAATTAGTAATAATTAGTAATAATTTGTAATAATTAGTAATAATTAGTAATAATTAGTAATAATTAATAATAATTAGTAATAATTAGTAATAATTAGTAATAATTAGTAATAATTACTAATAATTAGTAATAATTAGTAATAATTAGTAATAATTAGTAATAATTAATAATTATTAGTAATAATTAGTAATAATTAGTAAACATTAGTAATAATTAGTAATAATTGCCGGTAAATAGTAATAATTACCCATAATTAGAAATAATTAGTAATAATTACCGCTAAATAGTAATAATTACCGGTAAATAGTAATAATTACCTGTAAATAGTAATAATTAGTAATAATTAGAAATAATTACCGGTAATTAGTAATAATTGTCAATAATTAGTAATAATTACCAATAATTAGTAATAATTACCAATAATTAGTAATAATTACCAATAATTCGTAATAATTACCAATAATTACCAATAATTAGTATTAATTACCAATAATTAGTAATAATTACCAATAATTACCAATAATTAGTAATAATTAGTAATAATTTGTAATAATTACCAATAATTACCAATAATTAGTAATAATTACCAATAATTAGTAATAATTAGTAATAATTAGTAATAATTAGTAATAATTACCAATAATTACCAATTATTAGTAATAATTAGTAATAATTAGTAATAATTAGTAATAATTACCAATAATTAGTAATAATTACCAATAATTAGTAATAATTAACAATAATTAGTAATAATTACCAATAATTACCAATAATTAGTAATAATTAGTAATAATTACCAATAATTAGTAATAATTATTAATAATTAGTAATAATTACCAATAATTATTAATAATTAGTAATAATTAGTAATAATTACCAATAATTAGTAATAATTACCAATAATTAGTAATAATTAATAATAATTAGTAATAATTAGTAATAATTAATAATAATTACCAATAATTAGTAATAATTACCAATAATTAGTAATACTTAACAATAATTAGTAATACTTACCAATAATTAGGAATAATTTCCGGTAAATAGTAATAATTAGTAATAATTAGTAATAATTAGTAATAATTAGTAAAAATTAGTAAAAATTAGTAATAATTAATAATAATTACCAATAAATAGTAATAATTACCAATAATTAGTATTATTTAGTAATAATTAGTAATAATTACCAATAATTACAAATAATTAGTAATAATTAGTAATAATTAGTAATAATTACAAATAATTAGTAATAATTAGTAATAATTAGTAATAATTAGTAATAATTACCAATAATTAGAAATAATTACCAATAATTAGTTATAATTACCAATAATTAGTAATAATTACCAATAATTAGTAATAATTACCAATAATTAGTAATAATTACCAATAATTAGTAATAATTACCGATAATTACCAATAATTACTAATAATTACCAATAATTAGTAATAATTACCAATAATTAGTATTAATTAGTAATAATTACCAATAATGGGTAATAATTAGTAATAATTACAAATAATTAGTTATAATTACCAATAATTAGTAATAATTACCAATAATTACCAATAATTAGTATTAATTACCAATAATTAGTAATAATTACCAATAATTACCAATAATTAGTAATAATTAATAATAATTAGTAATAATTACCAATAATTAGTAATAATTAGTAATAATTACCAATAACTAGTAATAATTAGTAATAATTAGTAATAATTACCAATAATTAGTAATAATTAGTAATAATTAGTAATAATTACCAATAATTAGTAATAATTACCAATAATTAGTAATAATTAACAATAATTAGTAATAATTACCAATAATTACCAATAATTAGTAGTAATTACCAATAATTAGTAATAATTAACAATAATTACCAATAATTTGTAATAATTAGTAATAATTAGTAATAATTACAAATAATTAGTAATAATTAGTAATAATTAGTAATAATTAGTAATAATTAGTAATAATTACCAATAATTAGTAATAATTACCAATAATTAGTAATAATTACCAATAATTAGTAATAATTACCAATAATTACAAATAATTAGTAATAATTAGTAATAATTAGTAATAATTAGTAATAGTTACCAATAATTAGTAATAATTCCCAATAATTAGTAATAATTACCAATAATTTGTAATAATTACCAATAATTACAAATAATTAGTAATAATTAGTAATAATTAGTAATAATTACCAATAATTAGTAATAATTACAAATAATTAGTAATAATTATCAATAATTAGTAATAATTACCAATAATTACAAATAATTAGTAATAATTAGTAATAATTAGTAATAATTACCAATAATTAGTAATAATTAGTAATAATTAGTAATAATTAGTAATAATTAGTAATAATTACCAATAATTAGTAATAATTACCAATAATTAGTAATAATTACCGATAATTACCAATAATTACTAATAATTACCAATAATTAGTATTAATTACCAATAATTAGTATTAATTAGTAATAATTACAAATAATTGGTAATAATTAGTAATAATTACCAATAATATTAGTACAATGAAAATAATAAAAAATTTATATAATATTAAAATTATCAATATTTGTAACATGTTTTTCTTTATTCTCAACATATTTAATTCTTAAAGGGTCAATTTTTAGGTCTATCTCAATAAAAAGTTTGCGTCAGTCGTGTATGATCTAAACTCTATAATTATCCTAGATTGAGTGGTTTTTCTAACATATTATTCAAAACCAGTAATGCTTTTATAATTTATAGAGAAATATGGAACAACGAGGTCGTCAACAATCATTATTAGGTGACTGCATATGGATAAATCAACGTAGAAATCCAAACGGTTCTGGTTTATATCCAGTATATGTAGATGGTGTGGAGACTTTTTTATCATTTTCGGCATCAAATCCAGAATTTGTTTCAAAAGGCAAAATAAAATGCCCTTGCAGAAAATGTGCATTGAGAACGTTTGACACGTTTGACAAAGTGGGGGAACATCTCTTGCGTTTTGGTTTTCAACCAGATAATGTTTTTTGGTATCAACATGGTGAACGCAGTTCCAGAGCAGGTGATACCAACTTGATTCCGGATCCATCCCGATTTCACGATTTAGTATATGATGTTGCAGGTTCATCTGTTCAACATACAGAAACTCCGGCTGATATAGCTTCAAATCCTGAGTTGGCACCGTCTGAATTTTATGAGTTGTTGATGTCTGCTGAGGATGCATTATATCCTGGCTGCAAGATGAGAAAATTAGAAGCAATTGCAAAATTTATGGCTATCAAATCAGATAACGGAATGTCAAACACCTGTTTTGACCAGAAATTTTCTTTGCTTAAAACACTGTTACCCGAAGGAAATGTTTTACCTGTAAATTACTATGAGAGTAAGAGGCTGGTTTGAAATTTGGGACTTACTTTTCAAAAGATTCATGCATGTTCAAATGACTGCATTTTATGTTCTGGGGAAAATGAGTCATTGGATAGTTGTCCCACATGTGGGCAACTGAGATATAAAGAAGGACAACACGGGAAGTATGGTTTGATTCCTGTAAAACAGTTGAGATATTTTCCACTTACATCCAGACTCCAGCATTTATTCATGTCTAAGAATACAACGACAATGATGTCATGTCATAAAGAGAATATTTCAACCGATAAAATCTTGAATCATCCAGATGATGGTGATTCATGGAAACATTTTGATAGAGTGCATACATCCTTTTCGTTAGAAGCTAGAAATGTTCGAATGGGCCTTTCCACTGATGGTTTCTGTCCGTTTGGATCTTATGGTAGTCAATATTCATGTTGGCCTGTTTTTTTAACTCCATACAATTTACCTCCATGGATGTTGATGAAGGATCCATATATCTTTTTGACTTTACTAATTCCAGGACATCCGAAGAAAAATATTGATGTTTATTTGAATCCATTTATTGATGAATTAAATTTATTGTGGAGTACTGGTGTCCGTACATATGATGTTGCAACGAAACAGAATTTCATACTGAGAGCAGCATTGATGTGGACAATAAGTGACTTCCCGGCTTATGGGATGTTATCTGGCTGGAGTACACATGGTCAGAACTCATGTACTTACTGTATGGGAGATAACAAAGCATTTATGCTCATTCATAGAAAGAAACCTTGTTATTTTGATTGTCATCGCAGGTTTCTTCCAGCTGATCTTCCTTTTCGTAGAAACAGATCTCATTTCAGAAAAGGAACAGTTGAAAGGGAAAGACCTCCAAAAATGCTATTAGGTTCGGAGTTAAAATCAGTTGTATTTTCATTACCTCCCATCACTTTTGGTCCCACAATAAACCAACAAAAAATTTCTGGTTTTGGGAAAGAACACAATTGGATTAAACGTAGCATATTTTGGGATTTTCCATATTGGTCTGATTTGTTGGTCCGACACATGTTATATGTCATGCATATTGAGAAGAACTATTTTGATAATTTGTTTCATACAGTTTTGGATACGCCAGGAAAGTGAAAAGACAATGTAAATGCACGTTTAGATCTTTCCCAAATTTGTAGGCGTCCAGAATTGGAACGGTTTGAGAATGTCAGAACAGAAAGGTTACTGAAACCAAAAGCATCTTATACACTGTCTAAAGAAAACCGTTTATTATTTTGTCAGTGGATTTCAGATTTGAGACTTCCAGATGGCTATGCTTCCAATTTGGGTAGATGTGTAAAGAATGGTCATATTACTGGATTAAAAAGTCATGATTGTCATGTTATAATGGAAAGAATGCTACCCATTGGATTAAGAGATCTATTGAATTCTGTGATTTGGGATTCCATAACAGACATGTCTCATTTTTTTCGGGAAATTTGTGCAACTACAGCAGATTATGATGCTCTAGGAAAAATTGAAAAAGATGTTGTTGTAATTATATGTAAACTGGAAAAAATATTTCCGCCATCTTTCTTCGACTCAATGGAACATTTGATGTTACATTTTCCATATGAAGCCAAATGTGGAGGTCCAGTACAGTTTCGATGGATGTACCCATTTGAAAGATGCATGAAAATATTGAAAAGAAAAGTACGTAACAAAGCATCTGTTGAAGGATCTATTGCAGAAGCTTATTTTCAAAAGGAAATATCTTTTTTCTGCTCCCATTATTTTGAATCTGAGTATCCTTCAAAACAAAACCGAATGGGATGGAATGAGGGGAATATTGATGAAATCAACAATCAATTATCTGTTTTCAACGAGTCAGAGCTTAGTTTTGGTGGAGTTTATGAACGCTGGCTTTCAGATGATGAACGTCATAGAGCTCATACGTATGTTCTGCTCAACTGTGAAGAGATGACATCAGTTGTACTATAAGTGTTTATATCACTTATTCTATCATTTATGTTACAGTAAATAACTTTGGTTTTTATAGGTTGTATGATAATCATATCAAGAAACAAATTCCACAAATTACAGCAGCTGCTCTCGAAGAACATCGACTGAAAAATTTCTCTCAGTGGTTTTAAAAACTGGTGACATAAATTCTTTATCTTTTAGCAACTCATTCAATGTATAGTTTACTATATTGATAATTATTTCACAAATTTTCAGGTGTCTCGACATGATGATAAAATTGACAAACGGCTGTGTGTATTGAGTAACTGTAACACCCCAAGATTTCATAGTGTGTTATTTCTTCAAAATAATTCAATAACATGCACTACACGCAACACCGAGTTCAATTGCACCATGACTTACCAAAAAAAATCCATTAAAAGAGGTCATGAATAGCATTAACTACATTTTTAACTTTATATAATACTTATAATTTTAGAATCCATATTATGAGTTTCTTAGTCATAATGCAAGAACAGATTCATTTTCAGTATTGCACTTTTATCAACTTTTGATAGTGAAACCTTTTTAAATACAATATTTTAAGCTTTTTGACTAAATGGAGACATCAAAAAATTTAGAATGAAACATCCCAAGCTTCCACGATACGCTTTCCTTTGAATAAAACAGTAGCATGTGTTGTACGCAACGTCGAGTTTTAACACACACCACAACCGATCAAACTAGCCATTATGAATAGTAATACCTAAATTTTGAAATTATATATATTTTATATTTTGAAATGGACTTCATTTTTGGATTCGGAATATCGAATTTATCCGAAGGTGAAATTTTGGTACTTTTCGGATAACTTTCATATTTTGATGAATAGTGAAAATTACTAAATTTTAATTAAAAACAACCTTTTTAATCAAAATAATTAATAGTGATAAATTATGAATTTGAGTGGTTTTAAAGTATATTTAGAATATATTTTTACAATTTATTATAATTTTGGTCATTAGACATAATTTTACAATTAAACCGAACATAAACAAGTGTAAATCTTTTGATAGTTATTATCTCTTAAAAACACGCTTTTTGTTTTGACAGCGGGAATTAATTTTAAATTAATTTCTACCACTTCTGTGTTTTGAATTTAGAAAAATGGATTCCATATTTGTAATAAGGATGTTCAAATTGTGTAAATAGGTAACTTTTATTTTTAGACATTTTGAATAATTACTGCGGTAAATATTTTATTTACCATGGTTAAGGGTAAATCCGGTAAATAAGGGTTAAAAAAAATAATATTATAATAATACTAAATTACCCTAAAACGTGTCTTAAACATATTGGTTGATACATGGTCGACCATGGGCATCTTTGTGTCAATTTGGGGACCCCATGGATCCACTTGTAAGTGATAATGACACTTTATTTTAATTAAGTCAAGATGAATACAAAAATGACACAAGCATATATCTTTTAGCAAAACAATTGTTACATAGGGTTATATAAGTTGGATTTTAGATTATAAATATTCATTAGAAAGATAAATAGATTTCCTACATAATTATATTTTATTTATAATTTTTAGACATTAAATAATTTATTTTATTTATGACACAATGATGATGCAGTAATTAATATAATAGTGAAAAATTAAAATAATTGATATTATAAATACCCAAAAAAAATATAATATGAAACTTTTAATGAATTAAACTAATTTTATAGGATAATATGATATATTAAGATTGATTTAATTGACTTTTTTAGAAGTAATCAATCTGTTATGAGTTTCTCAAAAATCAACTATTGAGTAGTGTCAAAATTGACATAAAAGAGTTCTTAAAACAAATATTATATTATTAATTGATATTAAATTCCTAAAAATCTAAGGTTAGGCCAAGAGACTTATATCATGATAGTTTCATCATTTTTGGACCACTTGGGGGTCTCTTTGATGTATATAGTATGTTTATTAACCATATTATATAAAAATATAAAGAGACATTGTAAAAGTGAAACTAATTAACTTAGAGTTAATACTTAAAGATAAGGTTAATATAAGTACCCAAACCTGTCTAAATTCTGTTGGTTGAGTGGTTTTCGACCTATCCCCACCATAACCTTTTAATAATAAACTTTGGAGCCTTTAAAAACCGAATATGAATTTATTATAAATTAATATTTCTAGCTTTTCCAAAGGGGCCCTCACCCCTCTTATAAAAGGGCACTCCTCCTTCTCATTTCTTCACACCTTAAAAACCTTTTGGTTCGGCCAAACTCTGCCCAAATACTCTACCAACATCCCTCAGTACAACCTAGAGGCCTTAGTTTGATCAGAAAGCCAACCTAAGGATCCCTTTTGATCAAATCAAAAGGAAGAACCCGAAGAAGAGGTAATGATTTCACCACCCTTTTCCAAGTTCCTTTCTTCTTCCACTTACTCTTTCTTTGTTCATACCATTCTAAAATAATAACTCCAGTATCTTACATATACTGTGATGTTATTATAAATATGGTACAACCATATTCAGTATTCTATCCACCCTTTGAATAACATGTCACCATACGTGCGTACGTACGGCTTACCGTCTCCACGTCGTGGTGTAATTGTTATTCAATATATTATTATTTGTATGGGTATAATAATGATGTGTAACTCATGTAAATAATAAATATAACATGTTAATGATTCTGTATACCATCCATTTATATATTATTTTAATATCAAAAGAATGATATTGTCGCTCGTGCGTACGTACGGACTACCGTCTCCACGAACGCGATGAGATTCATTCTCCATCGTATCCATTCAAGTATAATTATCATTTGATGATTTAAATATGATGTTTAAGGACTTGATATCATTATGGATATGAATAATATACAACCTATCCTTTACAAACATGTCTTACGTAACAAAACATATAAAAGAAAACAAGTAATTTAACACCTGAAATGACGATAATTCTAAGATATTATTAACAAATCAATGTTAAAAGATCATATATGATATCATATTAATGTATATGATTCTTGTATAATTTAATAACAATTATTTCACCATTATACAGGAGGTTAAGCTACCCCAACAAAGGAAAAGTACAAGGTAAGGGTTATTTCACAATCTCTTCATTATCCGAGGTTGTTTATACGTAATAATCTACTGGGATATCTTTATCATCCACACCCATGTTTCTTAAAAATGTATTTCAAAACATTTTTACTATTTACAAGAATATGGGTTAAAGTCATTTATACCCTTTTTTGACTTTTTATAAGAGGTTTATAAAGGAATCTTTTCGTCGTTTTCGAAACAAGGCCCTTTTTAACCTTTTCGACAGAATTGAGGTAAGAATGTTTTTTTAACTTATACGGCGGGTGCGGTTATTTTACGCCGTTATAAAATCTTCAAAGATTTCCTTACAAGCTTATAATAATATTTTCAAAGAAAATGTTTTATTTTATATGGATCTTAAATGATTTCAAAATAAAAGGAGATATTTCTTTAAAAAGAATTTTGATTTCATCTACGTCAACATCCTTTGATGGATTTTATGATTATTTGAAGTTGATTTATTATGATACAAAACTTCTATATTGTATTGAAGGTTTTGTGATATGTTTGACTATGGATGTGCTATTTTTATACCATTCATAGTTTATGGTGAAATTATTGACATTTCGTATGCTAGATTTAATACGAATGTTTATGTTATGTTTAAACATTTTCATATGGGAATGCATTGGACTTAATAAGTGACGGGTGGAGCCCGCTATAGCTCCTCGATGCATCAGTAGGTCTCATGAGACAAACTAGTGTCTTGGCACAAGGCCTTGACAAAATATTATTTGTAGTCTTGGCACGAGGCCTTGGCTATGTGGTTATGATAGTCTGGCATTATGCATTCCATAATTATGAAAGTGGTTATTGATTTTGCATGTGATTATTCGATTAGTAGAATAACCATGTGAATAAGTAAATGGCATTATATCATTTTATTTATGCCATACTATGTTAAAAGTTCAAGTTTAAAAGGCTTTTGTTTTAGTTATACATTGCCTTAAATGTTTATTCTTATTTATGAAAGTTTCCGCTATATTGTTATCCTTACTGGGCATTTGAGCTCACCCCTTTTCTATGTTTTATTTTTCCCAGGATGTGAAGAAGTAAGTTATGAATGACCTGCAGGGATTTTATGAGGGTTTAATAGTGTGGATTGTGGAAACATTATGTTTTTGTAGTAGTTTTTCATTTTATGATGTAATGTAAAACTTATGAATATATCTAGTGTTTCCAAGGATACTAAACCAATCGGTCTTTCGAGATTTGATCTTTCTTGTGATCATGCCAATGTTATGTAATAATGCACCGACTCTGGGTAACTGGGGTCGGGGCGTTACAGTTGGTATCAGAGGAAGTTTAGTACAAACCTTGGAAGGTAGATTTAGATAAACTCTGAGTAAGAGCACGTAGACCTAAGATGAACTTTGAGGATTAGTGTAGAAGAACTTCCTAGAATTTTGGTATTGTAGAGATTTTGTGAGTTTTCCGAGCAATACATCCCTGTCTGGATACGAGCAGGTAGAGGCGGCTCTGGCACAGATGTACCTAGGGGTAAAACCCGAAAACACCGCTTTGAGCTAGACTCGAACGGGAACTGGTGCACGACAACAGGCCTTGCTGCACTCTTGGTTACGACACTCCCGGGGGATATGCTTAGGATAATTCTCATTTTCTTTACAAACCATTATGAAGGGTTTATGAGTATATACTTTCTCAAAGAAAACATTTTTATGATTATGGATTATATCCATAAATAGATCAATTTATGTTAAGTGTTTTATAAGTATGGGATTATGTATTTTGACTCATAAACTAATCTAGTTTATGCCATTGTTTAGAAATGGCGCCCAGTAGAAGGAATGATAACTCCAGAAATGCACATGATTCAAAGAGAAGGAAGGATCATATCTCTCATGGTCTTAAGCTAGAATTTATAAGAGAAATAGTCTCTCATGTATTATCATCATATGAAGAAATAATATCATGTGTTGATAAGATAAGTAAAGAGTTTACTGAGTCCTATGGCTTTGAAGGGAAGCAAGAGAAGAAAAGGATGGATGAGAGAAAGATGGATAAAGGGAAGAGGGAAAAGAAGAATTTTCCCATATGTGGTAATTGTGGAAAGAACCACCCTGGAACTTGACTGAAAGGAATGGGAGTTTGTTATAAGTGTGGAGGAAAAGGGCACAAAGTACGTGACTGCAAGGGTACGAAAATGGTTTCAAATGTACAATGCTTCATTTGCAAGGAGTTTGGACACTACACGAACCTATGTCCCAATCATCAGGCTATGCCGCAAATGAAGTTATTGGATAATAATCATGTTATGATACTACCACAGATGAAGAGGATTGATTAGAGTTCTTATGTTGATTATGTCAATTGAGTGTTGTATCAACAATGTACTTGTTACAATAATCATGGAGTATATAAGGATTGTACTGCAGTACTATTTCATTAAGGACTTGAGATGGTATGGAACAAAGAAAAGTGACTCAGTAGTAGGTTAAATGTTTGGAAAATATATGGTTGAGAGAAAGATAAACCATAATATGGTTCAGATACCGAGGGGGTGATTTTAGAATAATACATGATTGATTTGGATAAATTATATTGGATATTATTGACTACCTTGAAGATGATTAATGATTTGTATATTCCATCATTTTTGGGGTTTAAAACATTTTTGGATTAATGAAGTATATCCAGCATTCTATATGGAATAAGGGAACATGAATGTAATCAATAAGGAATATGGTAATACATGATGAAGGTATTCATATGCTATTACGGGGTAAAAAGGATCTATATTATGTTTACCTTCCTTATAAATGTTGGACTGTGAGTTTGGATATAAGTATTTTGGATAGTTCTAGTTTGGATTATTTTGGATTTCCATAAAAGGACAACCCGGAGGTCGGGCGGCAACCCGTCGCGTCCGGCAAGGCTGCGAGACTTGAACCCGCAACCGAATGGCGACAAGGGTGTATCACCTACCACTGGCCCACAAGATGTCCTAGATTAAATAATGTAGTTTTTATTAAAAGTTCTTTTATATGAATTATAAATTCGTTTATTTTGGAACCCTATACGAATAGTGTAAATAGAATTTTTTTTACATTCTATTATCTTTTAGAGTGAAAGATGAGTAGGTGGTAGAAATTTATTAATGGATAAAACTCTAATTATAATGTAAGTATATCTCCATATGATCTTGGCCAATCTCATAAAAAATTCCTCAATATTAAGAAAAGAAAATTAGAACAAAAATGTTTTCCTAGATGGTACCTTAAATCATCACTAATTTATGGCTTTGGGATTGTTGGCCTTTTCATAGCCATGTTCTCTACCACTCTCCATCAGGTAATTGATGGTTAGATTTTTCTTCCATATCCATATTTTCTTACATGGAACCCTAGTATGTGTTATTTTCGGTAATCTTCATACTTTCGACTCTTTATTTTAAATAGAGGCCTCTATTAATTCATTTTTCGATGTGGGATTTCAACTAAGATATTTTGAAACGTCAAAAATGTGTTATCCCAATACCCTATATTTTGTTGAACCGACGGTACTTCAAATCATCATAGATTGATGAGTTTAAGGACCTCAATTATACACTTGTTTGTGATTGATGACCTCAATCACTACCTATAAATATTAACGTTTTTCCTCCGATTATATGTCTCTAATTACCACCAATGTTCTCCTAATCAAGATCATAATTTGGTGGTGACCCTTTCATTTCTCTTTTCCTCATATTAAGACAAAATTTTAGTAACCCAATTTCCGATGTGGGTTTTCCCACAAATATATTATCTATTTTCAACCTTTTATTTTCGAAGAACAATTTCAAATTGCGAGGACACAATTTATTGAAGGAGGGGAGAATGTAACACCCCAAGATTTCATAGTGTGTTATTTCTTCAAAATAATTCAATAACTTGCACTACACGCAACACCGAGTTCAATTGCACCATGACTTACATAAAAAAAAGCCATTAAAAGAGGTCATGAATAGCATTAACTACATTTTTAACTTTATATAATCCTTATAATTTTAGAATCCATATTATGAGTTTCTTAGTCATAATGCAAGAACAGATTCATTTTCAGTATTGCACTTTTATCAACTTTTGATAGTGAAACATTTTTAAATACAATATTTTAAGCTTTTTGACTAAATGGAGACATCAAAAAATTTATAATGAAACATCCCAAGCTTCCACGGTACGCTTTCCTTTGAATAAAACAGTAGCGTGTGTTGTACGCAACGTCGAGTTTTAACACACACCACAACCGATCAAACTAGCCGTTATGAATAGTAATACCTAAATTTTGAAATTATATATATTTTATATTTTGAAATGGACTTCATTTTTGGATTCGGAATATCGAATTTAGCCTAAGGTGAAATTTTGGTACTTTTCGGATAACTTTCATATTTTGATGAATAGTGAAAATTACTAAATTTTAATTAAAAACAACTTTTTTAATCAAAATAATTAATAGTGATAAATTATGAATTTGAGTGGTTTTAAAGTATATTTAGAATATATTTTTACAATTTAATATAATGTTGGTCATTAGACATAATTTTACAATTAAACCGAACATAAACAAGTGTCAATCTTTTGATAGTTATTATCTCTTAAAAACACGCTTTTTGTTTTGACAGCGGGAATTAATTTTAAATTAATTTCTACCACTTCTGTGTTTTGAATTTAGAAAAATGGATTCCATATTTGGAATCAGGATGTTCAAATTGTGTAAATAGGTAACTTTTATTTTTAGACATTTTGAATAATTACTGCGGTAAATATTTTATTTACCATGGTTAAGGGTAAATCCGGTAAATAAGGGTTAAAAATATAATATTATAATAATACTAAATTACCCTAAAACGTGTCTTAACCCTATTGGTTGATACATGGTCGACCATGGGCATCTTTGTGTCAATTTGGGGACCCCATGGATCCACTTGTAAGTGATAATGACACTTTATTTTAATTAAGTCAAAATGAATACAAAAATGACACAAGCATATATCTTTTAGAAAAACAATTGTTACATAGGGTTATATAAGTTGGATTTTAGATTATAAATATTCATTAGAAAGATAAAACGATTTCCTACATAATGATATTTTATTTATAATTTTTAGACATTAAATAATTTATTTTATTTATGACACAATGATGATGCAGTAATTACTATAATAGTGAAAAATTAAAATAATTGATATTATAAATACCCAAAAAAAATATAATATGAAACTTTTAATGAATTAAACTAATTTTATAGGATAATATGATATATTAGGATTGATTTAATTTACTTTGTTCGAAGTAATCAATCTGTTATGAGTTTCTAAAAAATCAACTATTGAATAGTGTCAAAATTGACATAAAAGAGTTCTTAAAACAAATATTATATTATTAATTGATATTAAATTCCTAAAAATATAAGGTTCGGCCAAGAGACTTATATCATGATAGTTTCATCATTAATGGACCACTTGGGGGTCTCTTTGATATATATAGTAAGTTTATTAACCATATTATATAAAAATACAAAGAGACATTGTAAAAGTGAAACTAATTAACTTAGAGTTAATACTTAATGATAAGGTTAATATAAGTACCCAAACCTGTCTAAATTCTATTGGTTGAGTGGTTTTCGACCTATCCCCACCTTAAACGTTGAATAATCAACTTTGGAGCCTTTAGAAACCGAATATGAATTTATTATAAATTAATATTTCTAGCTTTTCCAAAGGTGCCCCTCACCCCTCTTATAAAAGGGAACTCATCCTTCTCATTTCTTCACACCTTCAGAGCCTTTTGGTTCGGCGAAACTCTGCCCAAATACTCTCCCAACAACCCTCACTACAACCTAGAGGCCTTATTTTGATCAGAAAGCCAACCTAAGGATCCCTTTTGATCAAATCAAAAGGAAGAACCCGAAGAAGAGGTAATGATTTCACCACCCTTTTCCAAGTTCCTTTCTTCTTCCACTTCCTCTTTCTTTGTTCTTACCATTCTAAAATAATAACTCCAGTATCTTACATATACTATGATGTTATTATAAATATGGTACAACCATATTCAGTATTCTATCCACCCTTTGAATAACATGTCACCATACGTGCATACGTACGGCTTACCGTCTCCACGTCGTGGTGTAATTGTTATTCAATATATTATTATTTGGAAGGGTATAATAATGATGTGTAACTCATGTAAATAATAAATATAACATGTTAATGATTCTGTATACCATCCATTTATATATTATTTTAATATCAAAAGAATGATATTGTCGCTCGTGCGTACGTACGGACCACCGTCTCCACGAACGCGATGAGATTCATTCTCCATCGTATCCATTCAAGTATAATTATCATTTGATGATTTAAAAATGATGTTTAAGGACTTGATATCATTCTGGATATGAATAATATACAACCTATCCTTTACAAACATGTCTTAAGTAACAAAACATATAAAAGAAAACAAGTAAGTTAACACCCGAAACGACGATAATTCTAAGATATTATTAACAAATCAATGTTAAAAGATCATATATGATATCATATTAATGTATATGATTCTTGTATAATTTAATAACAATTATTTCACCATTATACAGGAGGTTAACCTACCCCAACAAAGGAAAAGTACAAGGTAAGGGTTATTTCACAATCTCTTCATTATCCGAGGTTGTTTATACGTAATAATCTACTGGGATATCTTTATCATCCACATCCATGTTTCATAAAAATGTATTTCAAAACATTTTTACTATTTACAAGAATATGAGTTAAAGTCATTTATACCCTTGTTTGACTTTTTATAAGAGGTTTATAAAGGAATCTTTCCGTCGTTTTCGAAACAAGGTCCTTTTTAACCTTTTCGACAGAATTGAGGTAAGAATGTTTTTTTTAACTTATACGGAGGGTGCGGTTATTTTACGCCGTTATAAAATCTTCAAAGCTTTCCTTACAAGCTTATAAGAATATTTTCAAAGAAAATGTTTTATTTTATATGGATCTTAAATGATTTCAAAATAAAAGGAGATATTTCTTTAAAAAGAATTTTGATTTCATCTACATCAACATCCTTTGATGGATTTTAAGATTATTTGAAGTTGATTTATTATGATACAAAACTTCTATATTGTATTGAAGGTTTTGTGATATGTTTGACTATGGATGTGCTATTTTTATACCATTCATAGTTTATGGTGAAATTATTGACATTTCGTATGCTAGATTTAATACGAATGTTTATGTTATGTTTAAACCTTTTCATATGGGAATGCATTGGACTTAATAAGTGACGGGTGGAGCCCGCTATAGCTCCTCGATGCATCGGTAGGTCTCATGAGACAAACTAGTGTCTTGGCACAAGGCCTTGACAAAATCGTATTTGTAGTCTTGGCACGAGGCCTTGGCTATTTGGTTATGATAGTCTGGAATTATGCATTCCATCATTATGAAAGTGGTTATTGATTTTGCATGTGATTATTCGATTAGTAGAATAACCATGTGAATAAGTAAATGTCATTATATCATTTTATTTATGCCATACTATGTTAAAAGTTCAAGTTTAAAAGGCTTTTGTTTTAGTTATACATTGCCCTAAATGTTTATTCTTATTTATGAAAGTTTCCGCTATATTGTTATCCTTACTGGGCATTTGAGCTCACCCATTTTCTATGTTTTATTTTTCCCAGGATGTGAAGAAGTAAGTTATGAATGACCTGCAGGGATTTTATGAGGGGTTAATAGTGTGGATTGTGGAAACATTATGTTGTTGTAGTAGTTTTTCATTTTATGATGTAATGTAAAACTTATGAATATATCTAGTGTTTCCAAGGCTACTAAACCAATCGGTCTTTCGAGATTTGATCTTTCTTGTGATCATGCCAATGTTATGTAATAATGAACCGACTCTGGGTAACTGGGGTCGGGGCGTTACAGTAACCCACCTTCCAAACTTGTTAAAAATTATAATGCATATGTGGTGAATGGATTTCGATTCCACACACATGCATATGGGGAATCGAAAAAAACAATGAAAATTGGAGTTCGCTTGAGATGATCTCATCATCGAGAAAATGAAGTTGACTTTTATGGAATACTTGATGAAATCATTGAACTCTGTTATCTTGGACAACATTACATAACCATGTTCAAATGTCGGTGGTTGGATACAGAGAGAGGCGTGCGTGTTCATCCGACTCATGGAATCATCGATATTAAATATAAAAGTGTTCTCGCAGTAAATGAACCATTCTTATTGGCTCAACAGGCACATCAAGTTTATTACGCAAAGTGCTGTGCAAAATCAAGATACTTGACTGATTGGTTGAGTGTAATAAAAATCAAAATTCGAGACAATCAGTTTAGTCAAAGTGAATGTGCTTTCACTGATGTGAAAATAATTGAAGTTTTTCAAGAGAGTACTCAAAATCAATCTTTTTTACAAAGAGACATTAGTATCGATGACGACACCCCACATTTAAGAGTCGGTGATGACGATGATGTTAATGACGTCACATATGAATTTGAAATGGTAAGAGATGAAGCAACTGTAACTCGAATGGATATCTATGATGTTGAGGGGGAATATGAAGATGATGATGAAGATGAACACTGATAGAATTAAATGGTATTTATATAAAATCATAATATGTATATATGTATATATAATAGTAATTATCAATTATTTTCTAACAACATTAACATTTTCTATTTCAGATGGACGACGCCACATTTCGTTAGTTGGAGGATGCTGACCTGACTTTCGATGCGGATGAGTTGCGGCCAGATGACCCTCATCCTACAGGCTCTCCAGGGAGTACGCGGAGGGGGCGCGGTCTTGCACGATTGATGATTCCTGACCTCGTCCCCGAGCGACATCCATGTCTTGGGTTTGATCCATGCACACAGAGGTGTGATAACCTGTGTGATAACCTGTTGATTTGACTAAGTTTTCATTAATCTATTCACATAATAAATGTTTATTATTTTTACAGTTTTCCGTATATAGCAGTCGGACAGGGTAGCTCTATTTTGCGCAACTATTTCTCTCAGCCGTGGACCACATGGGAGAAGATTCCCATTGATGTGCAGCATGCCATGTTCGGCCATTGGTAGGTACGTATGTAAATAAATAATTTTTATTTTGAAAATTATTTCATTTCTAACTTGATATTTTGATTTACTTGTAGGGTTTATGGTATTCGATCGAGGATACCATGCGTGACGCCATCCACGAGGCATGGGAGGTAGCCATGCGTGATCGCCTTTGTCAGTTTTTGCACAATTTAAGAAATGCTGTGATGAATAAAGCAGGAGTGTCATATTTTGACGAGTCATGTAGAGCACACCGACTAGAGTACATTTCATCCCATGTATGGGATGGATTATGTGCGCACTGGTTGAGTGGTGCCTTTCAGAGGAGATCATCAGTGGGGAGGAAGAATCGGGGGAGACATGAGGTGACTCATCGAGCTGGGAGTCGTTCTTTCAGTACTCATAGACAACATCTGGTACGTAAATTATTTATAAATATTTTATATAACTATAAATATTAACAGTTTATTTTTTATTCTTATAGGCTGTCGAGCACCCCGATATTACAGAGTACGACGTATATCGGAGGTTGTATAGTGATCCTACTACTGGGGAGCTCAGAGGTGATCGTCAGCATCACATCGTGGTTAGTATTATTTTTTTTCAAGTTTAAAAATTAACTATATATAATATATTCACAATTTTAATTTTAAATTGCAACTACAGGAGTCATATGAGGCCGCAGCGTCATAGGCCCGGCCTGAGAGTCAGGTCGAGTCATCAGATCAGACCACTGGCCGTCAGTTTGATGAGGCGGCATGGATGCAGGCCGCCCAGTATGCCTTCGAGAAGGGCCGGGTAGTTGGTATCAGCTCTCGACTGACTCCCGGAGATTATTATGGCAGTGCTGCGATGTCGGCGTCCCGCTCGAGAGGAGCTCGTGCATCTTCTTCTACTACACAGTTTGAGGATCAGTTGCGATCTCAGACTGTACTGATAGAGAGTCTCTGACAGGAGCAGGAGCAGATGCGTCAGCAGCATGAGGAGGAGCGTCGACGCCAGCAGCAGCTGTACGGGGAGCAGACGAGTCGGTGGCAGCAGCAGCATCAGGAGCAGATGGAGTACATGCGCCGACTCACTCATGCTTTAGGGATGGAGTTTCCTCCACCACCATCTGCAGATCCCCCCCTCCCCCCTCCTTCATATTAGAGTTTGTATTTATGTTATAAAATTTGTGAAATCAAAATATGATGTTTTTTTCTATTCATAGTTTCGGTATCATTATAAAATATTTATTAATATTCTATTATTTTTTATTTTTGAATTATAATTCTATTATTATTATATTAATTATAATAATTTATTATTTTTTTGTGAATTATAATTCTATTATTATATTAATTAAAATCATTTATTAATACTTTATTATTTTTTATTTTTGAATTATAAATGGATTATTATTATATTAATTAAAATAATTTATTAACAATTTATTTTTGTTTTATTTTTTTTATAGTATTTGCGACGGGATACTATTCCCGTCGCAAATAGTATTATAATATTTTTATTTTTTAAAAAATAGTTTTTTCGACGGGCCCCGTCGAAACAGGTATTTGCGACGGGGCCCGTCGCAAATAGTTTTTACAAATATATGGAGTACTAGTTGCGACAGGGATTCTCCCCGTCGTGGAAAAAGGATTTAGCGACAGGCCCGTCGCAAAAAATTGTTATTGCGACACCGTTTTCAACAACGGGTCATTTGCGATGGGCCCCCGTTGCAAAAAGCCATTTGCGACGGGATCCCGTCGCAAATGACCCGTCGAAAATACCAGTTTTTCTAGTAGTGGTGCTCCCCTTTATTATGCTGATTTCATAGCATACTTTTTTCCTCCCACACTTTTCATTTTGGGTTTTAGACGATGGATGGAACCTGAAAGAACTGTGTTGAAAAATTAATGGAAATTGCAATGATTGTCCTCTTGAAGAAACCAATGTCATAGGAGATGGAGTGTAAAATCTTATTGTTATACTTACACAAGCTATGAATCATTTAGGACATCCTAATGAGAAGAGAATGAAACAATATTCTATTGAGTCTTTCATGAGGCAACATCAACCTTCTTTCAATGGGTCTTCTGATCCACTTGTTGTGGAAAAATGGATCAGTACCATTGAAAAGATATTTTCCATAATTTGAGGTTTGGAACATGGAAAAGTAATTATGGCCGTTTACCATTTAAAAGGTGAAGCAGTTAATTGGTGGACTCTAATTAAGAATACATGGCCCCAAGGTGAAATTGAATCCATTGAATGGTACAAATTCATGAACTTATTTTTCAATAAGTACTTCCATTATATTAATCTAACAAAGATTGAAAAGGAGTTATTTGAGCTTAAGAAAAAGGATGATGAATCTGTTAGTATATATGAGGTGAATTTTACAAGGCTTTCAAAGTTTGTATCTGGATTTATCATCCAACATGAAAGTAATGTTGATCGATTCTTCAGTGGCTTAAAACAATGTCTTTGAAGGGAATTATCAATAAGATACTTCACTACATACGAATAAATTGTGCATTGTGCGATCTTGGTATAACTGGATGCTGGTGTTACATATCCATCTCATGGTTTTGAAAAGAAACTAAAGATGAAGTTCAAGGAAAAAACTCAATACAATGGTGAAAAGAAGAAGAATGTTTCATTATGATCAAAGTGTGGAAAGAAGCATGGTAGAGATTGTATTAAAGGGACTAGAAAATGATTTAAGTGTGGAAACGATTGTCATCGAGTAGCTGAGTGTTGATGTAATGGAAAAAGGTTAGCTAATGATGTGAATAGAGAAAAGATTACCGAGAATGCACCACCAACACTTCAATGCTTCAAGTGAAAGGAAATAGGGAATTATTCTAACCAATGCCCTAATCCATGGTTTAATGATTATCAACCTCAACAACATCTTAATGAAAAGGACAAAGGGAAGTCACATGTGATCACTATTGGTGATGTTGAATATGAAAACGTTGTGGTGGAATTATTAAGTGTTTATGTAAGGGGATTCCAAAATAATTTTGTATAATATATCGTATAATATTAGTATATTTATGTATTGGTCTATTGTGGTTTTTAATAATTTTATGGTACTGGTAACCATGAAAAGTGATTGAAATATTTTTGGAAAGCAGATGATATGAACATAATGAAGGGATAAGTAGAAATTGATATTTTTCATAGTATTCATGAGCTCATGACTAATATAATGAAAAAGTGATATCATGGTTGGAGTATATTGAAATTTTGGGATTTTGGAATGTGGAATGAGTTAAATTATGACAAAATTCATGTTTTCACTAAGGTTCTATGGTAATTCATTTTTCAAAAGAATACACGATTAAGGTTTTCACATGTTTGGAATGCGACCAATAAGATATATCTTATGATATATGGGGGATAAATGATTGTATTCATGTGCTTGTTATGTGAGGTTTCAAGTAATCATTTTCTTTATACTATGAGATTGGACATATGTATTTTGGATAAGCCTAAAGATTGTAATGGGTTGTGTTGGACATAAGATATTATTGTTTAAGGATAGATCATTTTTTACATATTATTTCTTGAATATTATAATAGTGTAGTTTTAGAAAAAGGGACAACCTGCAGAACGGGCGGCAACCCGTCGCGTCGGACAAGGTTGCGGGAATCGAACCCACAACAGAAGTGCGAAAAACCTTTATCGCCTACCTCTGGCCTACAGAAAGTCCCTGGTTAGTATAAATAAGTTTTATTTTATTAAGCGATGAAGTATAAGTCCAATTTTGGAACCATATTGGATTAATCTCACCATAAGATGGACTTATGTATATAACATTTTCTATCCTTATGTTTGAGATAGATGAAATGACCTATCATTCTATCGCATGATCTGCTAAAATTTCACGGAAGACAAATTCAACTTCAGTTTTTAAAGAGATTAAGTGGAAATTGTTCAAGGCACAAACAACAGTGATATTGTACCAAAATAAAGTAACTATTTCTTTTAATTCTTCAGCATTAGGGAAAAGATCATGAAAACCCAAAAATTTGTCATAGTGCCCTCATATCGGATGAATCAGACTGTACCATATATCATCACAAATTTATGCCTTTGTGATTGTTGTATTTTTCATTTCCATGTCCTCTACCACTCTCCATCATAATTTGACAGTTAGATTTATCTTATATATCCATATTTTCACCTATGTTCTCCTATGTGGAAAACTATTGATGAGTAAATTTGGGAAACTATTACATTTCATAATTTAGTTTTTAAAACTATCTTTTTGTATTCCTTTTTACGATGTGGGTTTCTATGAATGAAACTTTCAGGTAGTAAACCATTTATAATACAGACAAATTTCGAAAGAAAAATTCATTTTAATGGGGGTAGAATGTAACACCTCGAGATTTTATGAGAAATATTCTTTTTAATTTATTTGATGTATTCTATTTTACAGTACAACATGATTAGCTTGTACTATACGAAACACCATTTTAGATTTCAGTATACGAAACACTGTTCTTGGATCATGTTACACGCAATTTCAAGTTCGTTTTTTAGAAATTATTTTATGAAATATTAAGTATAGACTGCGTTTAATGTACAAATTAAATAAGTTTTGATTATGTTATACACAACATCAAAGGGAGATTTCACTACACACATCCCTAACACGGCTTTCATTTCACGCAATCACGACCTTCTTCAATAGTGTGTGTAATATGCAATACTGGGTTTCACTAAATAATGACATGTTATTAAAATATTATATAAACTAGATGTTATGAATAGTAATACCCACTTTTAAAATTTTATAAATTTTTTCTTTCAAAATGGACTTCATTTTTAGATTCATAATATCGAAATTATCTTAGGGTGTGTTTTTGGTATTTTTATGAAAACATTCAATTTTTTATGAATAGTGAAAACACTGAGTTATTTGTTAAAACCAACTTTTTATTTAAATAATAATTTATTTTATTTAAATTTATTTTATGTTAAAATAGATATATAATTTTTATATAAGTTCCATGTTATTCATTTGAGTCATTTTATAATAAGTATAGATATATAAAAATTTTATTGAACTTTTTACCGTCTTTTACCCACCTCATAGGATAATTTAAAAATTTATATAAATTTTTTTTACCACTTCTGTGAGTGGAATCTAAAAAATCCGAGAAGCACAATTGATATCAGTATGAAAAATGTGGTTCAATAAGATTAATATAATTTTATGTGAATAGTAACTTATTACTTTTATTTACCACGTTTAAAAGTAAATAGAGTAATTAAGTGTAAAATGATATTATTAATACCCTAACACATGGCCTAATTCTACTGGATAAATGTAATTCGACCATAAACAACCTTAGGAATAAAAAATTACCCTTTAGGCCCTATTGGATTAGATTTGGACACTTATTATTATTTTCTTTAAAAGAAGAGTTAAAAGAGTTAAAATCAATATTTAAATAATAAAACATTTTTAATTTAGGGTTATACATATGATAAATTTGACTATAAATATTCATTAGAAATAAAATCATATTTCATAATTAATGGTATTTTATTTATATTTTTTAGACATTATATAATTTAATTTATTTATGACACAATGATGATGCAGTAATTACGTCATTAATGAATGATAAACATAATTGATATTATAAATACTCAAATAAATTTAATTTGAGACTTTTTATGAATTAAACTAATTTTATAGGATAATATACCATATTTTTGTTGGTTAGAGGAATTTTTTTCGATGTTATGATGCTGTTATGAATTTAGTGAAAACAAAATGGCAAATAGTGTCAAAATTGACAAAAAAGAGTTTTTAAAACAAATATTATATTATTAATTGATATAATGGTCCTAAAAATATAAGACTCTACAAAAGGATATATATATTAATATATATGACATAAATTAATCAATTGGGGTTCGATTTGCAGTTTATAGTAAGTTTATTAGCCACATAGTGTAAACATACAAGAAGACACAGTAAAAGTTAAATTATTTATCTTAGTGTAACATCTAATTGATAAGGATAAAATGGTAACCTAAACTTGTCTACGACCTATTGATTGAGATGATATCGACCCATCCACACCCTATCCTAAAAATATGTCATTTTTGAGCCATTATAAACCTAATATGAATTTATTATAAAATAATATTTTAGGTTTTTCCTAAGGTTCCCCTCACACCTCTTATAAAAGGGAACCTCCTCCCTCTTCTATTTACAAAATTTTTATCATTATAGCTCGAAAAAACCTTCCAATTTATCTTCTAAACCTCTCTAGTTATATCATATAGGTTCTGGTCTTCTAAAAATTCCAACTCTAGTTCCCTAAGAGGATGTTTAAAAGAGGCACATCAAAGAAGAGGTAATCTATTCTACCGATTCGTTCAAGTTTCTTTCTTCTTCTATTTCCTAATATTTAGTTGTTTCGTTATAGTGTAACAACATCAGTATTAATTATATACTGATATGATATTATAAATATGAAACAACCTGATTTCACATTCAATCCATTCTACGAAAAACAAAATCACCGCGCGTGCGTACGTATAGAATAACGTCTCTACGCTGTGGTGTAATATGTTTTTCTACCACCACATTAATTGGTTGGGTATAATGGTGTAAATAATTACTATATATTATTATTATAACATGATATATGTTCTGAGATATTATATCATCCACTCCAATTCCATTCAATAATTATGGGAACGATATCATCGCTCGTGCGTACGCACAGATTACCATCTCAATGATGCGATGAGATTCATTCTCCATGATAACCATTAAAGAATGATTATAAAGTATATATAATGAATAATAATGAAATATATGACATAATAAAGCTTCTAGATTTATTTATATATTTATAAGTCATCCAATTACTTCCATTCAAGTCAATAAGGAAAGGAAAACAACGTTCATGCATACGTACAGCCTACCGTCTCCATGAACGGTGTATTCCATTTAATTTATATATATGTATTATATATATATAATGAATAAATATATGATATATAAATCATTATTTACATTCTTGAATTAATTAAATCATGATATAAGTAATAATATTATCAAGAATAACAAGTACAAACACGTATGATAAATGAAATGATTTTACCCAAAACACTACTTTAACATGAAATTGACTTATGAATGGTTAATATAAAGTCATAAGTGAATCAAATATGATATCATAAATATTATTATGATTTTTTTACAAGATAAAAATATGTTTAAACCCATTATACATGAGTCTCAGACACATACGGAATAAATTGGACATAAGGTAAGGGATAATTATTCCAATCTCGTTCTTATCTGGGATTATTTATTCATATTTATTTACTGGGGTTATTATTATCATCAATGTATATGTTTTCTAAAAATATTTTCATGTATTTTTAAAGTCCTTTTTACCCATTTTTTACTTTTACTACATGTTATTGAAGGAATCTCTCTTTTGTTTACCATATGTGGAACATTTTGACTTTTCCGACAAATGTATACAGAGAATGTTTTTTGTAAATCATACGACATGAAAGGATTTTTAAGGTTTAATAACACCTAATTTTCATGAAGATTACTCTAAAAAATTTCATGATTATTTTCAACAAAATAATTTTCTTTTAAAATATTTTTCCTTTTTGTGAAAATAAAATGATTTTCAAGAAGAAAAGACATTTTCTTCAAGAATACACTTCTTGTGTTTTGTCAAAACTATTTTCCATCTAAGATGACATTATTTAGTATGCTTATGTTTCAAGTATAATTTCTCTATTATTTACATGGTTTTATTATTATTATGATTAAATGATATCCATTTGTTTTATATGTATTATGTTATTATGGGATGATGTTTATGAAACCCATTTTATTCTTTGGGTTATGATAAATTAATTATGTTTATTTTTTGAATCAAGTAAGAATTATTTCATTATGAGATGGGGGGACCTATATCTACCTACAATTAATTGGGTAAAGATTTATATCTCATGAGATAGACATGACTGGAATGACTGGTTAATCCAGTTCAGTGATACACGATTGGAACAAGGAGTGAACTCAATTCAGTAAGGAACATTGTCCACTATGATGGTCTTGGAAGCAATGACATGGCTACAATGGAAATCATATCATGTGATTAATGGTTTTTCACAATTACATGTTTTTTTCCATGTTAAATATAATTATTAATGTTCCTCTGTGATATATGACTTATTTATTTTCATGATTTATGTCATTACTCACGTTTTTTTATGTTTTATGCTCATGTTCTTACATTAAAATGTTTAGGGATTGTTTTATGTTACCATATTTACCCTTTCTGAGAATTTTATCTCACCCTTTTTATGGTTTCTTTTCCCCTAGGATATAAAGTAAGGTTTTAGGTATGAAAAAAAGAAGATCTTTAAGGGTGATGTTGAAATATCTTTCACCATGATTATACGATTGTGTTTCGAGTTTCCAAAGACACTAAACTAATAAGGTCATTGGGCGTTTGATTTATGATGTATTAAGTATTTTGAAAATGTAATGTAATGTCGATGTATGTCAAGCTTTGGGTATCTAAACAACATGTCTTTATTTAACCAGCTCCAGTATATCACATGTGGACATAGTATTTATGAAAAAATATTTTAGGTTACATTGTTGGGGGTGCCCTATTCAGAGAAATTTATAACACTTTTTACATTAAAATTGGAATTTATATAGACCCTTATATATAATTTTTTAAGCATATAATGGATATTGGATGGTGTATGAGGCCTAGTGTTTTATGATCATGAAGAGCCACTTTTGAGTAGTATGAGGTTCGATCTAGTGGATGTTCAATTATTATAGATTTCATTATGTTTAGTTATTTTATACTATTATTCCACTTTTATTCAAGGGTATTTTTTCCTATTATTTATTTTAAGATCCTAATTTATTTTTGGAAGCCTCTAGCACATAGGAAAGTGTGCTCCAGGCCTTAGGGAGAGCCTGATCAAGTGACATGTCTAGTGGTCCTAGTATGGTTCCTTAAAAAATCGCATATGAGGTGTGGTTTTACATACTATTTGGAGACATTGTAGATATGAGGATTATGGCTGTTTTGGAGCTTATTATGGACCACATACTAGTGTGTTACGTACACCTTTTCCAATATAATTTCATTGTTACTAGGTCTAGGGGAGTTCAATTATTTTTATTTTTATTTTAGGGTTGTATGATTTCACATTAGGTGATGCACATGTGTATTTGTTATTATTAATTTTTTGGTATTTGGTTCTTAGCCCACTTTCTGGACCCCAATATACATTCATCATTCTAAGCATGTATGATTCATATGAAATATTTTTAACCTAGTGTGGTTTCACTGATGATAGTGGTTTATTTGTTTAATGTTCAATATTAACCTATATAATGTTTTTCCATTTAGCTTCTTGGTTCTATTATACCAAACTAAACTAAAGAAAATTTCTTCTTATGACATGTTATGTGGTTCTTAGGGATAGATGTTCATCAGTGATGGAAATAATGTACCATAATTTTGGGATTCATGGAGACCGTAATGGGTCATTATGGTCCGTGGATTCCCTTACACTGTCTCAGTGAACGAATGGATGCATAAGAGTTGTATTACAATAGGCTCTAACTTCCACGAGGCTATGGTTTTCCTAATATTCTGGGATTGAGTTACCATGAAGGAATTTAACATCCAGATCATGGAGGGGGTATTTACCATCACATGATTAGAATCAATCCTTCCATTGGGGAACTAATGGTTATCTATGTAAAATGAAACATGGGTCTTCATGGATAATATTTCAATTGGTGAGACCCATGTGGTTATGATATCACCATGGGTATATAAGAAAAATGATTATTTTTTAGTTAGAAATTTGGATATATTAAGCTTCTTAAGTAGATTAATGGCCATGCACTTAGAGTCATGGAAGTTTTATGAGGGAATAATTAGTTAGTGGTTATACCCTGTTAATTTTCTACTGAACTTATAGTTTCATGGTGGGATAATGATAACAATATCAAGGATTTGGGTCGGTACCTTGTTAGAGAGTGGTAGTGTAGTTAATAATCTGTTAAGTGAGGGATCATTTTTTAGGAGTTTTACTATTAGTGATTTTTATTAGTGAAAATGAAATATGTGAGAATCATGGTCTATGGATTATGTGTTTTTTAGGTTTTTAAGGCTTTCCTTACATATAAATTAGTTTAATTGTTCTTTTTGTTGTAAGAATAGAGGGAACTATTATTTTTATGTGAGTCAGAGTTGGTTGTTGTGTGAGATATTGTGAGTATTTCATGGAGAATCACTCTACCATTATGAGGAGACTGTTGGATATCATGGTTATTTTGGAAAAATAATTTTGTTGTGAGGTCATGTGCATTCTGGTTATGAAGATTTACGTTCTGTTCTTGGATTGGTGGAATGGATTGTGTGTGAGTATATTGAATTTGTTTAGTTATTGGTAAAAAACAATATGGGTTTCCATGGTTGACCAATATAGGTTGGTTCTTGATAAGTGGTGTGAATTACGTATTATCGTGGGGAGTTCAGTATAAGTCATTATAGGATGTGATCCTTATTTTTGTTGTTTTCAAACAACGATAAAATCATTATTAGATAGATGGGAATAATAGGTGGTCAATATTTGGTATAGGTTCTTGGGTGTGAGTGATTCATCAACATATAGTCATTATATTTCATAGTTGGTATATAGAACATGATATAGGGCATTGTTTTTTGTTTATGAAGAGAAAATTAGGATACTCTTATAGGGGAGAGTATATCATTGGTCATGGATGTGTGATCCTCAAGCTGTTAGGATCATTACTATAGTGTGATTAGTTGTTGGGTGGTTGAGGTGGAATATGAGGTTGTTTTGTGGATATAATCAAGACATATATGTATTTGTGGAATTTAATAGATTCATAGTTTTGAATTAGGAGGAGTGGTAGATACATGGTTTTGGGAGAAGACATAGTATTAATAAGATGTGATCCATGGGTGAGTTAGATCAAAGAAAATTTAGTTCTATGTATGGGACCATGAAAACATGTTATATATCATAGATTCTTTTTGGTGAGAATTTTTAAGGTGGGGATATTTTTACTACCCATGAAACTAATGGATAATAAGTTTTTGGTATATTTTAATTTTTTATAATGATTTTTTTATGGAAAAAAGTTAATTTCCCCTAACTAGGATCTCGTAATAATTTTTTAATTAATCCATAGGTTCTATATTTGACAATTTAAACATACATAAGAGTTTAGTGGAAATTTATGACATTCATATTTTTATTAATTGTTTATTATTTAACAAATTAAATATTAATTATTTTTTCTTGTAGTCAGTGAAATATTATGAATAGATCCTCATATTGAATTTCTATATTCATAGTTCTGTCATGAATATGGGGTTTCATGTGAGGTGTAAATTTATACCGGGTAATGGGTTTGGGCATGGGTCTTTTTCATTTTAATTTACCTTTTTCATTTTAATATTTCATTTCCCCTTTTAGTTTGACTTTTCCCATGTGTATTAACGCATATTCCATGGTAAAATCCCATATAGATTATTTGGATAAGAGATACATGGAGGAATAATATAAGGGATCACTTACATCTTCATTAGAGGAGCTCGATTAGGTTGTGTTGGTTGTCCGGATTGTATTCAATCTGGTAACATTAACATTTTATACACTAATGTAGGTCAGCCATTTTTTACTATCACTACTTAATTCAAATTTCATACCGTTCCAACGCTTATATGTGTTGTTGGGGACCCCTTGAGGAACTTTTTTGGAAATATTTGGTAAAAAATAGTGGTTTCATGGGCATTTCAATGGTTTTACATTCGTTAAATCTAACTACATAGGATTTAGTTCAGGGAAAACACATTATGTGTTATTTTTTGGGGTTAATGGTTGAAGATGATAGTTATATAGAATGTGTTTTTTTGGAAATTCCTTGTATGTTTGGCTCAATTTGTGGTAGGGTAATTTTATATACACCCCATGTCAAGGAACGCGACTATATAAAGTACACAACCAAACCCAATTTGTTGTTCAAAATTGGTGTCCATGATTGGTTTTTGGAATGACACCATATGGATAATTGATCTTGGAATATTTCTAGGAACCCCATGTGGGTTATTTACCTTATAGTTTTGGTATAGGTATTGTACATGGGTTTCACACACTAGTTATGGTTGTGTTTAATGACCAGGGGAGACGTTTCGAGGTACACATCATTTTCATGACATACATATTGTATAATTCTTCCTTGGTTTTGTTTTTTTTTTCTCTCTCTATAAGGATCCGAAATTTGGATTCTGAGATATCTTTTCTCAGTGTTTTTTCATTTGTTATGTGATGGTGTGGAGCTCATTTGGATTAGTGTTCTTTTTCAACATGGTTTGTGGTAAGAAAGGATTGATTAGGTGTTTTAATTATATTTTGGGTTTAAGAATTATCTTGTGAGAGTATTATATTGAGACCCATGTGATGGTTGTGTCCTTATTGGATTATTTGGCACAAGAAGTTCCAAGAGGTTTAGTTTGGGGTTCTTTAAATGTGTTTAGGAAGGTGGGACCAATTGGAAAGTTTTCCTGTGAATGCCAATGGGTATAGTATCTAATATTTTTATGGTTCCAGAAATATGGGACCAAGTATTATTTTGGAAGGTGATTAGTTGTCGAAAATGATTGGTCGGGGATTGAGTCATAAAGGTTTTATTAACACTCACTTGGGGTTTAGACTAGTTGGAGACATTGTGATGGGATGATATTGAAGGGTGTTAGGTATAGATTGGTGTCATTGATCAGTGGTTGAGATGCATCTAGGGACCCTATATCATGCACTTGTTAAAATATAGATGACCAAGATGTAGTGTGTGCTAGAATGGTTTATTCACATTTCTGGTAATGGGACTGTCCAATGGTTTATATTTATAATAGGATCCCATTTTAGAGTTTTCTATTATTGATGATGTTTAAGGGATATTAAGAACAACATTTCAAACATTGTGTCCCTTATGGATTCCCTTGTAGAAGAGGTGGTGGTAATGTAGAGGCCAGTTTCCAATGTCACTGGATGAGGTTTCTTATGTTGGGATAGACTTGTGGTTTGAGATGGAAATTATATTGGGGAGAAAGGGTGTCCCATGGTTTATTGTCATCAATAGGGTCTATGCTAGGGAAATCATAAACAACATCATATGTCACCATAGAACATAGATATTGTTAGTTTGAGACAACTATGGGGTTGTTCTTATTGATGGGTTCAACAATTTGATCAAACCATGTTTTTATAGATAATGATGGATATTTTTTAGGTTTTTTTCTTAGGTATTAGTTTTGAGTGGAGACTTTTGGGATTATATTAGATCGTGAATTGATGCTGAGATTGTTATGGAACTATCTTCTATGTTCTAGTTCTAGTAAGGTGGAACTAGGGATATAATAGATGATCTTGATGTGTACAACATGAAAGTTTGGGATTCACTAAAATTAACTCTATGTTTCTAAAATTATATATTTACTGTATTTGAAAAATGATTATTTGACCCCCTAACCATGATAGAGATTAGTTAGTTATGATGGAAAAACCCCACTTGGAAAAGATCATTGAGTGTGTGTAGAGTAATATTTCACTATTTTCAAATATGTTTTTGGGAGTCCAATATGTAGGTATCGGTGGATGTCATTGTATTGGATATATATAGTTACACCATAGTGCCATACATTTGATTATATTCCATTTTAGTGGTCTCGATGCTCCCTTTCGATCTAGTGGATGTACCTAATATACTTTAGATGAGTGATCCATGTGCTATAATTCATCCATATTGGGCCAATTTTGGGGAAGATAAATATTTGGTGACACCTAAATAAAAGAGTCTCAATATTTTATTAATATTTGAAGTCCTTTTATTTAAATTATTTTATTTTTATTAGGTCAATTTACATTTTCTCACTATGCTTTGAATATTGATTGTCCACACACTATTTATGATAATAGAAGTTCATTATCACTATTAGGGGTGGCATAATGTTATTTATCTCTCAATAACATTATTCAATCCTTGGTATTTGAGAATTCCTTTATGTATACTTGTAGTCTGAGTGTAGGATGAACATTTGATGACGAATGATGCTCAACATTTCAGGTTCGAGTGAATATGCTCATGTAGATTCATGCATTTTATTTTGGGGGAGGTCATCCATTTTTGAGAATGGGTATGAGGTCTGCATTGAGGATAAAAGTAGAGAATACTATAAAAATAATTATACTATATATATGATTGGCTTTCTAGGTGATCAGTTGTTCTATAACATGTTATGAATTTTTATAATTTTATTTAGTATTTAATTTTATAATAGGCTACTCTTTATTCATTTATTTATTATGCATGCTCTAATATTTTTTTTGGATGTAGATATGATTGGTTAATTTTCTTCATTATTTCACATGAATTATAGGGTATAGTTTTCCCACTATATCTTTTTAGATCCACTCCTCTTGTCAATAACCTATGGCATATGGGGAGGCACACAAGAGGTCTTATAGCCCGCTATATCGGGTGATCTATCATTTCAACCTGGGCCAATTCATAAAAAATAATTTATCCACTCTAGAATTATCTTTGGTATATTTTTTAGATGTTTATACTTGATATGTATTCTCTTATTATTTTAACCCAAATTGTAAAGTATTATATATAATAATATTTTCCTCTTTCACACTCATGCATGAGGTGTTTTCATCACTGAAACTAAGAAATTTTTGTTACTTTTGTGTTTGTACATCTTAATTCACGTTTTATCCTTTAACCCTTTAATATGATATCTAGTTTTTTATAAATCACCCAAATACCATTACCATAAATTTTTGAAACAATTAACATATTGTTTATCAACCCATCAACGAAGAGAACATTGTATGATTTAAATATCATCACATAAATTTTTGTGTGAAAACCTAGGTAATAATAAAAGTAAATCATTCTTATGAATTGTTATTATTAATTTTATATATTCATATTCATCAGGGGTTTTTAAATGGATTTTTCAATTTATTAATAAAAAAATGAATAAATTTATTTTACTAATTTTTCATGTGTTTAATGGATTTGTTAAAAAGTTAAATTCTTGATTCCTAAAATCAATTTTTCTAAAATATTCTTATTTTTTTCATAAATGTATCAATTATTTTGGGGTGATTTTTTGGGATTTTTCCGAAACGATTGAGTTTTTGGTAAATATTGAAAGAACTATTTTTAGAAAAAAAAATTCTCATTTAATATATTTTAAAATTTCAATAATATTTTAATTGTTTTATGTGAAATTATGTCATATGGAATAAAAATAATCTAATTAATTCTGTTTTAATAAATATTATAATTTATTCTTGTATGAAATATTTTTTCTGCTTAATGGTAATTTTTTTAAAACAATTTTTATTAGAGTAAACATTTTTATATAAATATCACACTTTATACTTTAAAAAATCGAGTATTGTTAAATTTATTTAATTTTTTGAGTTAGGATATTTATATTTTTTGATGAGATCATTTTCAATTTTGGTCGATATGAATAGTAACCTTGATGCACTTTATGACCCCAGTGAATGTTGAAACCGGTAAAACAAGGTAATTAAGCTAAAAATTAAGTAATAAGATCAAAAAATCTAATATTAATTGTTTTCAGATGATTTCATTTTGAACTTTATCGTCTTAGTTTCTAAATTGGATGGTTTTAGAGCCACATTACATTGATTAGAACTTTATATTATTGAAAAAATTTTAAAAATTACATTTTTGTCTCTCCCTACAGTTATAAGTTGGAACCAAATATCATCACATTGGTATATACATTGAGAGATTTAGATATATGAATTCCTTAATAAAAACATTCTTTAATATCTCTCCCCACACACTAGAGATCCAAGTATTATCAGAAGAAGAATCTTATATTTATTAATGTTAAAAAAGATAAATATCAAGAGAGGACATTTAAGTCCCAACCAACCAAATACTAGTTTATATATTATTATAACTCCTTGAAATATCTTCTAACCACTATAAACTAATGTCAAAAATATATTATATTTATGAATATTTTATTTATTCAATGTAATGACTCTATCATATCTATTTTTCATCTAATGGGAAATGAAAACATTGCTTGTGCATATTGTCGGACTACAACTCCAAGAAGCGATGTGTTTCTCCTTTCATTTCCACTTCACATGGATATATAGGAAGATTTAATTTGGTTATATATAATATTTTATACAATTATTAGTATTATAAAAATATAAAATATTGCATACCCTCATTCTCTTTCAATGCATTGGAAATTGATAATGTCTCTAGTGATCATGTGTAGAATACTACATTCACGAATAGATGTGATTCATTTTTCATTAAAACCCCAAATTTATTGTTCATAAGTATTAAAATAAAAACTATATATAAAAAACATAATTTGTTTTAGTATTTTTTAAATGTAATATATTATTTACTTTATTCTATTTCCACTCACGATAAAAATTTAATCATCGTTCATGTGTATATATGGATTGTCATTTCCATGCAATGGTGTGATCCATTTTTCATGAACACCATTTATTTTTGGATTTAAATGTTTTCTTTTTTTAAATATGATAACATTAAATTATTAATATTTTTTATGTAATAATGCAATTTCCCCTTTGATCATACTCAATTCACTGATGTTTTTTGGAGGTTATAAACCAAATAGTCCCCAAAAAACCAATAAAAAATTATCGATTTTTAACTAAATATTTGATGGTAATAAATAAAATAAAATAAATGATAATATGTTATTGAACATGAAGAAATTTATTTATCAATTTAAAAACTAATATAATTTTGTAATTTAATATTTTTAGAATGTACAATGCCAGATAAGACACAAGGTAATATATTTTCCAGTAAAACACTATTTTAGTGAAATCCATTCAAATATTTCTCCTCAATATCCAAATTTTTTGAAATGTTCAATAGATTTTTATATATATACAGAAAGTATTTTTAAATTTCATTTTATCTACTTTTTTACTTTATTTTTTAATTTTATCTTTTAATAATTTTAGTATAATTCATTTTGATGAATTTTTACTGAGGTGTAAAAGAATATTTTTTAACGTATACAACATTTAAATTCTTTTTCTTTATCATAGATGTTATTCATAATCAATATTCCACTACATGTATCCATGGATATTTTCAATAAAATAATTTTCTAAATATTCTAATTTTTTTGGTTTTAAAAAGTTTTTCTATGGAAATAGAAACTTTTTCAAATATTTACTAGATAAATGAATATGTTATTACTTATGGATTTGAATTAAAATTTGAATATGTTTTAATATTAAATTGTAGGGTATATGTTTTTTTATGAAATAGTTCTTGAAAATGTAATATTTATGATGGGTGAGTCAGGAAGAACTCTAATTTAGGGTGAATCTGATATAGCTCTCCAATGCATTTGGTAAAGTGATAGAATTTACCAGTGACATGTTACTCTTAAGAGATATCTGAATTGTCTAGTTAGGTGATTACAATGTAAGGATTCTTGTTAGAGTTAATTTAAGGATAATTTCCTATGTTACCCATTAATATTGTTTTAAACGTTTATAAAGAAAACCATATGATTTGAATAGGTAAGAATATGAGTTTATGATTTTAAGGAATTCTTATGAATCTTTACTTTATTAAAGGGTAATTGTTTTTTTCCAATAAATGTTATTATTGATTTTTCATGTTTTACATGAAACCCTTATGATTATGATTTTTTATTTATGATTCCATAATAATTTTTTTATTAAATCTAATTTTAAAATAATTAATTTCACAGAAAAGAAAATTTATATTTGAGGCCAAATGTTTATTTTTTATTGGTAAACTTTATTATGTATAATTTTGATTTTAAAAAGATAATAACTAGTTTCGTTTCATTTTTATACTTATTATGATTTTTTTCAATACCAATTTTTTATTTTTTTTTCATAGATCATAAGGATACATATAAATATTAATGAATTATGACTTCTCGTTATTTAAGTACCCTTTAATGAAGTAGTTATATGTAAAAAATGAAAAAGTTTTTTGGATGAAATAGAAAATTTGGGTAAATTTATACTTTCATTACTTAATGTTTTACCTAATTATCTAAAACAATAAATTGAAAAATTTCATTTTTATATATTAAATTTAATCACTTATTATAAATCATGTATTTATAGGTAAATATTGTATCGGTTATTATAGTTAGTATTAGAGAAAAGATTAGGTAAAATTGTAGGTTAGAATTATTCTAAAAGATACTCTTATTGGATTCTAATTTATGTTAAAATAATTTCAAGATTGATTTTAAATAAATCTATGTTTTTTATTGTATTCAATAATTATTCATAATGGTTTTCTATGGAGTAAACATAAAAGTTGTGATAGATAGGATCTATGCAGGTAATATCCCTCCAAACCAAAAACCATTAA
This sequence comes from Viscum album, assembly GCA_963277665.1. Classification (NCBI taxonomy): domain Eukaryota; kingdom Viridiplantae; phylum Streptophyta; class Magnoliopsida; order Santalales; family Viscaceae; genus Viscum; species Viscum album. Next base: position 2,051,285,107 of record OY728157.1, on the reverse strand, counting down.
TGAATTGAACTGTGGAATATTTTGATGTTTTAAATGAATTATCATAGTCTATTAATAGTTCTGACCATGTAAGGGAGTGGATGAATTTTCCATAGTGGAACATGTCTATATTAGAGCATTCCCTGAAACATCCCCCTCCAAATTTTGCTGGATCCTTAATCCGATTTAAGGAAGTAGGGTGGAAAAATTCTTTAGATATGATATTTAATGTTATTATATAGTTGTAAAAATATTAGAAACCCCTAATTTTTATCATTTTATTGGTGAATCAATTCAATTATGGTCATTGATTAATAACACTCAAGAAAAGGAATAAATTGATGAAATAGAGTGAATAATATTTACTGATATCATCCTTGAAATTTATTTTATAACATTTATTCAACTTATAATAGAAAGGTTATTCTAAGAGTTAAATAAGATTGAGGAGGACTCTATTTTTATCTATGAAGAAAATTTTACTTCATTTTCTAGGTTTGTATGAAAATTCATTCTAGACCATGATAGTTAAATTGATCAATTTTATTTCGTTATTGAAACCAATTTTACAAGGCGATACATTTACAAATGATTTTAGATGATATAAATAAAATGTGTGGTGTTTTTGGAAATTCAATATGTAGTTTGGGACTTTTAAAAAATAAGGATAAAAGTATATCTTTGTGATATGAAATTGGGAACAATTAATCGAAGATACCTAAAGGTAGGAAAATTCAATTACCCACTTTTGGTATATGATGATATAATAATTATATAGATTTTTTTTTGAGATATATAAAGTTTTTAACAATGGTAAAATTCTATATACATAGACCATGATTGGAAATAAAAGTGAAATTTTATTGATCATACATGTAAGGAAAATCATGTAGAGTAATTTTATAATTATATTTATTTGGGACATTACATTAATACTTGTTTGAAGTTAGTTACTAATATTGGGAATCCATAAAATTAAAAATATAAAGGTGTAGAAATATATAATTCTAGTATGACGGAAAATTTGAGACCCTCAAATGCTGTAGTGATAGATACATTTCTGGTTTATTCTAAATATGAAAATTTCTTGTTTTAATTGGGATCCACACATTCTTTTATATCTTAAAAATTTTCAAGATAAAAAGAAATATCATCTCTATAAATTATGTCACAACTCATAGTAAAAATTATCAAGGGTAGTATAAAAGAAACATGAAATTATAGAAATATTCATATTATCATATAAATAACGTTTTTTATTAGAAAAAATATTATCATAATTGTTATATAGTTTTATATTATTATGGGTGGGGATTATATTTTAGTTTATCCTGATAACATAGATTATATAGTAAAAAATGATATTTTTTAGAATCATTACCTTTTATATATAACAATGAATTCATACTATTGATAAAATATCATAAAAATTGAAAACTAATATATGATGGAAGATTAAAATTTTCTTCAACGTATTATTGAAATGAATGTAATTCTTAAAAAATGAGATATTAAAACTGTAAATGTATATATTGATATATTTGTTTACAATTTATCATATATTATTTTTGATAAAGAAGTTGAGTTTACTGTTAACTTAATTTGTAATGTTAAACCTATTTTATAACTTCCCTATCTAATGCGTTCATTTGTGTGTTTAGAATTGAGTAATTAGTTACACCAATTTCTTTATAAAGTATTAATCATCCCTATCACATCAACTTAGGGAGATACAATTCTATTTGGTAAAATGTTGGATGTTTTTATGAGGATATTATTTTATTATAGATCCCTCAATTACATAATTATTATGAACATGTATCCTTTTACTTATATTGATGAATTATATGATAATATATAAGGATATAATTATCTTCCAAAGATTTATATTGGGATTAGATAACATTAGCTAAAATTAATAGAAGGGGAAAATCCAAAGAGGACATTTTATACTGGGTATGGCCATTATTATTTTTCGGTTATTCCTTTAGAGTAAAACAATGAACATGATGGACATAATGATCTAATGAATAGAGTGTTTCATGATAATTTAGACAAGTTTTTTATTTTTTATATTAAATATATTTTAGTATACTTTAAAAGAAGTTTATATCATGAGAATCTTATAGGGATATTTCTACAAACATTAAAGGAAAATAAGTTGTATAGATAATAGATTAATTGTGAATTTTGTTACAAAAATTTTCATTCCATGGGTGAATTGTTTATACAGATGGAATTAATTTTTATCCTATTTTTTTATGGATATAGAAGAGTGGAAAAGACCTAAAAAGGTCACACATACTCAATGTTTTACTAGATTAAGGATTCATTACTAAAAATATATTAAAAACATTACTCATTTATATAGACCACTATTTATGTTAACAATAAATGGATTATATTCATATAAACAATGTAATGTGTTGAATGATTTCAGTAATTGATAGGAATATTTTTTATTTCTCTAATGTTTTCCTCGAAAATAATATATATTGAATTTTATATTTATATCAATTCTTATTTAAAGGTATTTTATTATATCTTATTGAATAATGATCGATTTATCATAAATTCATGTTATTAATTATAACCCCATTAGAATAATGGTCATATACATGTCCGTGAGTTGGATCAAGTAGTTTTCATTAAAAATATGATGAAATTATATATATGTAGATAAATGTAAATTTTAGATTTACCATAATATTTTAAATTATATATTAAAAAAATAGTTGACCATGACATAGAGAAGATGCATAGACCAAAATAAGAATTATTATTTCACAATTAGATGTCATCTAGGAAAATTAAGCATGTTATTTGATTCCTTGAGTTTAAAATACAATTCATCATTAAATATTATACATCTAGAACATGTCCCTTTAGTTAAAGCTTAAAAATATTTTGACCTCAAAATATGGTATATAGAAACTATGTATCATTTTACTTAGGTATTAGCGAAATCATAATTTTCAGAAATAATTACTTAGTCTTAGAAGGAATATCATTGTTTACAAGTAAAACTATTACTGGAAGAAGGGTTTGTTACCTATGTTTAAAGTAGATAAATAATCTGTTATGAGATTCGTAAAGAGGTTATGTTTTCTTATTGATTTACAATTGGAGAAGGAATTATCATGTAAATATCATAGATCCATATTTTCTATTAATCATGGTTGGATCATCTTAACTATTTTTGGTGGGATGGTATTAAGAACAATATAGATGATTTTAGAATGAAAATTTGGAATTTTCAGCGTGTTAATTTTGAACTACTATTAAATAGGATTGTTTGTCCTTTTTAGTATTAGAAGAAAAATTTTAGAATATATCCATGGATTCAATGGTAGGATTACAAATGAAAACATGATGTACTAATGTTATTTGGGTTATTTTTCATCGTTTGAATAAATCTACACATTTTATTTTTTCGATATACTATACATTTAGATGAGACATAAATTTTTTTTATTTATAATATTTTCATTTTAAATTGACTTCTCCACTATATTGTATATGATCATGATCCAGGGTTTATATAATATTTTTTTAATTGACGAAGTAAGTTGATGGGTACTAAATAAAATTTTATTATAGCTTTTCATCTTCAATCGGATGGAAAATCCGAGTGTAAAATTTAGTGTTTAGAGGATTTGAGTCATGATTACTCATTAGAATACTAGTGAAGTTGGAATAAGAATACTTTTATCTAGAAGTTTTATATAATAATAGTTTTCCATGATTTATACATATAGATCCTTTTAGGGTATTATATGGAAAATGGTGTTAGACTCCAATATGTTTGGATGAAGTTAGTGGTTGATAATTTTTTGGACTAAAATAGATAACCAGGTGGTGAAGATTGTACATAATATTCATAACGACATTAGGTTAGTAAAATGAAGATAATAAAGAGTTTCAAATAAAAAAAGTAATGTCCTTTCAGTTTTTATTGGTTATCCTATATTTCTCAAATTATATATTTTAAAAGGATTGATGCATTTTACAAATATAAGGAATGTTTATTGGATGATTCATTATATCCTGTGATATTATTGAGAATTTATGATAAATGTATTATAATTTAGTCTTACTTATGAGTTTATATCTAGAATATTATGTTGATTAAAATTTATTTTCTATGGAATTATGCATATGATCCATCTCGTGTTTTGGCATTGGATTTGTACAGTCAACAGAGAATATCACCTATGAAAAAAATATAGTTCATATTTTAGAATATATATATAAGTTTCTAAAATATATTTTGATTCACAAAGTTATGTTTTAATGGAAAAATGACATGATTGATGATGAAACAAGGGAATCTAAAAATATATATAAGCCAAAATATACCCTCACATCAGAAAATAGCACATAAAATTAAAAGGATTAAATTTTATAAATGGGGAAGAATATGAGGTCCATTGTAATCCAAGAAATTAATATATCATATTATTTATATGAAATCATTTTGTGGATTCATATTCATCAAAATTTTAAATCAAAAATTATATCATTGATCAGTCAAAAAATATTTTTATTTAACTATTTTTTCATGTATTATATATTTTTAATTAAAAGTTAAATTACATGATATTTTAAATTTAATTTGATAAAATTTAATTTTTTATATCTTCATAACAAATTATTTTATGGTGAATGTTTTGGTTTTTTATGAAAATATTCATTTGTTTTCGATAATAAAAAATAATGTTTTTTATTCAAATAATTATTTCTATTCAATTATTTGTAAATGAAAATTTCTTTAATGGTTTTAGTGTGAAGTTATAACCCATTTAATAACCATAAGATATTAAATTATATATTAAAAATTATTTTTTCTATATAATATCATTTTTATGATTAAAAGGGTATTAATCTATTATCTATTTTTGTGTCGTGTTGTGTTTTTATTTTAAAATATATTTCTTGCAATTCTATATATTTAATCCTGAAAATTTATTTTATATTTTGAATTAATATGCTCAATTTTTTTAGTATTTTAATTTAAATCTCATTCATTATGAATATAAAATTTCAAAATACATTATCATCCCAATAATGGATAAAAGGATGAAATAAGGTAATTATGTAAGAAATAAAGTGATAAGGACATAAAATATATTTTTCTCACAAAAATGACATATAATATATTATATAACCCCTATTTTATGATTTTATTTCAACCCTTGTCACATTATATTATGAATTTTATATATTTGGAGACACTTTCCTATGATTTGGTCTTAATATTATTTTATAAAATTCAAACATCACAAGTTTCTCACTCCCTTCACTTATTAATGTGAACCTACTCTCATCACTTATTCAAATAAATTTAATGATTTAAATCAAAAAATACCTAAAAAAATACCTTAAAAACCCCTCCAAGTATCTTAGAGTTCTATTTCACCTTAAAAGTTCAATGATAGAAGGATTAAGGTGAAAACCAAATGGAGATATCCCATGAAGAGATATAAGTCCTAACAAAACTATTTCATGTTTAATTCTTCTTAAACCTAAATAAAATCAATAAAATCACTCTAAAATAATGAAATAATTATATTATCTTTAATTAAATGTTATCATGTTCAAATGAGAACTATTTTCTATCCCTTTTCCATCCTATGGGAAATGATGACATCACCTGTGTGTACTTGTGGACTAACACGTCCACAAAGTGATGTGTTTCGTTATACATCACCGACTAACATTTATAGATCCAAATATTGAATTATTTAATATATAATATTAAAGATAAATTATTATTATTCTATAAATATAATATACTACTACGTTTTTTTCCCATTTCATTTGTTGAAAATTTAATATGCTTGTCATGAATACGTGTGGAATACCTCCTCCACGAAGTAATGCGATTCATTTTTCATTAATTCTTGATATGGTTCATCATAAGGATTTAAATAATGTATAAATATTAAATTTATATATATAATTATTTAACAGTAAAATATTATCAACTTTATTTATTTTCCACTTAGTAGAAAAAAGAATACATCGTTCATGTGTATGTACAAACTATTGTCTCCATTAACAAAATTAGATTTATTTTTCATTAAAAACCTTCAATGTTATTTTTAAAATTTAATTTAATATGTGGAAATTATATTTATATTTTTTAATAATTATATAAGTAATTTAATCATTACCATATTGAACATAGTCAACACACCATTTAGGTTTTGAGGTTATAAACTGAACAACCCCAAAACCATGTGAACACAACCATTTTATTAACTAATATTTCTTGATAATTAATAAAATATAAGAAATAATAATAATGAAATGAAAATTAAAAATGTTATTAAATATGTATAAATGTTATATAATTTTATTAATCCGGAGTTAGTGAACGTATGATGCTAGACTTGACTTAAGGAAAAATATTTTTTAAAAGCATGTTTTTAAGTATTCCTTTACAAACATAATCCTCCATATAAAATTTCATGTAAATATTGAATTAATTTTTTTATTTATACACCAAAAATTAATAAATTTCATTTTTAACTTCTTTTAAATATATTTCAAAATGTTAATTTTAAAAATTTACCATATATGTTATATTGAATTTTTTTACCAAAGTAAAAAATAATAATGTTCTTTTAACTTATATAGCTTGAAGGAATTTCTCTCAATCATAACATTATTCATTATTATGAAACCTCTTAAAATTTATATGATATAATTCAAATAATTTTTTCACTCTATATTTTTAGAATTTCTAGTTAAAAATTCAATGGAAAAACAATCATTTTCACATTTTTATGAGATAAATGGATCTATTATTTTTTATGGGATTACATTATAATTAAAATGGGATTTATTATTAAAATGAAAATGATATGAATTTTATTCATGATGCGTTACTTAGACATTCTATATGAATATAAGATAATCCCAAAATAGTTGTTATGATGGTCTATCCCAATATAGCTCTCTAATGAATTAGGTAATGTGAAAAAGTTTACTATTGATAGGTTAATCCTAAGATATATGAGAATTATCTAGTAAGGTTATTCAATTGTAAGGGATCATAAAAGGGTGAATTTAAGGATAATTTCCAAATGCTACAAATATTACATGATTTCAATGGTTTATAAAAAATATATTTTAATTTCAAAAGGAATGAAAATAAGTTTCTATTTTTCTAGAAGTATTTGAAATTTTTTAAATAAATGTGAAGGGATTAATTTTTAAGGTAATTAAACAGAGAGTTTTTTTATTTTCTAATAAGCCAATGTGATAAAATAAAATCCTTTATGATTTAATTTGAAATGTTTTATGAAATATATTAATAAATTATGTAGATTTTATAGAAATATAAATAAACATTTCAGGTTAAATGTGTATTGTGGATTATGAAAACATTATTAGGGATTTTTTAGGTGTAAAAATGGATTAATGGGTTTCTTGTAACAAACCAAGCATCCACAGTACATTTATATTTGAATAATATTATAGCATTCGATGTACGCAACTTCGAGTTCTGACACACCATGACCAATCAAACTAGGCATTATGAATAGTAATACCCACTTTTTGATATTTTATTAATTTTATTTTTCATAATGGACTTAATTAATATATTTTGTATATCAAAATTAACTTAGGGATAATTTTTGGTATTTATCTGAAAACATTAATTTTTTATGAGTAGTGAAAAACATTGTCTAACACCCCAAGCATCCACGGTAAGCCCTCTTTAAATAATACAATAGTGTGTTTTGTATGCATCTTCAAATTCTAACACCCCACAACCTATCAAACAAGCCGTTATAAACAGTAATATCCACTTTTTTAAATTTTATAAATTTTATCTTTTGAAATGGACTTCATTTTTTGATTCAGAATATCAAAATTAGATTTGGTTGAATTTTGGTATTTTTCTGAAAACTATCAATTTTTTATTAATATTTAAAAACACTGAGTTGTAGTTTAAAACAAAATTTTTATATAAATAATTATTTAATTTATTTAAATTTATTTTAGGTCTAAATAGATATATAATACCTTTATGATTTCAATGTAATTCATTGAAGTCATTTTATAATAATTTTAGATTTATAAAAAAATTTTTCAACTTTTCACTGTCTTTTATCCACCTCCTTGAAGAATTTGATAATTCACATATATAATAATTTTGCAACATTTTTTAGGGTAATTACAAAAATATGAGAGACACGGTTGATATCAGTATGAAAAATGAGGTTCATAAGTTGAAAATAATTTGTGTTGAATATTAATTTTTTATTTTATTTTCCACGGTTACAAGTGAATAGGGTATTTAAGGGTAACAATGATATTATTATTATCCTAAAACATGTCCTATTTCTATTGGATAAGTATAATTAAATAAAAAACAACCTTAGGAATAAAATATGAACCTACTTGGTCCACATGGATTAGATTAGGACACTTGTTATTATTTTATTTAAAGAAATGTTTAAAGATTTAAAATCAAGGTTTAATGACTAAAACATTTTTAATATAGGTTTATACATAAGATAAATTCTACTATAAATATTAATTAGAAATATAAGATTTTTTAAAACATAATGTAATTTTATTTATATTTTTTAGTCATAAATAATTTAACATATTTATGACACAATGATGATGCAGTAATTACCTAATTAACGAAATATTAAAATAACTGATATTATAAATATACAAATAAATGTAATTTGAGTCTTTTTATGAATTTCACTAATTCCATAGGGTAATATGACATATACGGGTTGGTTAGATGAATTTTTTTTAAGTAATAATGATGTTACGAATTTAGAAAAAACCAAATATCAAAAAGTCTCAAAATGGACATAAATGTGTTTTTAAAACAAATATTATATATTTAATTGATATTATATCCCTAAAAATCTAAGGATCAGCCAAAGGACGAATTTAATGATATATGTATCATTAATGAACAACTTTTGGTTCTCTTGGAAGTATATAGTATGTTTATTAACCATATAATATAAAAATACAATGATACATGGAAAATGTCAAACTATTTTACAAAGAGTTAAATATAAAAGATAAAGTTAATATAGTGTCCCAAACCAGTCTAAAAAAATATTTTTTGAGAGTATTTTGACAGATCCACACATTAGAATTTAAAAAATCTATTTTTGAGCCATTAGAAACCAAAAATTATTTTATTAAAAAAATAATATTTCTTGCTTTTTTTAAGGTCCCCCTCACCCCACTTATAAAAAGGAACTCCCCCTTCTCTATAACTCACAACTTCAAATCCAGTTGGATCGGAAAACCCCAACCAAAATACCCTCTCAACTATCCTCCCTTCATCTTAGAGGCCTTATTTTATTCATAATTCCAACATAAGTAGCCCTTTTTATCAAATTAAAAGGATGAACCCGAAGAAGAGATAAATATTTCACCACCTCTTTCAGGTTCATTTATTCATCCACTTTCTCTTTCTTTGTTGCTTCCATAATAAAATAATAACTCCAGTATCTGTTATATATTATGATGATATTACAAATATGTTACAACTTAATTCATTATTCCATCCACCCTTTGAATGACATGTCACCATACGTGCGTACGTACGACTTACCGTCTCCATGTCATGCTGAAATTGATATTATATACATTATTTTTTGGATGGGTATAATAATGATGTTTAATTTATTTAAATAATAAATATAACATGATAATGATTCTTAATATATAATATAAAATCTAAATATATATTATTTTAATATCACAATAATGATGTTGTCGCGCGTGCGTACGTACAGATTACCATCTCCACGAACGTGATGAGATTCATTCCCCGTCATGTCTATTCAAGATTAATTTTTGTTAGATGAATAAAAATAATGTTTAAATACTTGATATCATTCTGTATATGAATAAGATACATCCTATCAATAACAAATATGACTCAAATAGTAATGAATATATAGGAAAACGAATCTGTTAACACACGAAATGACTATAAAACTAAGATATTTTTAACAGAGAAATGTTAAAAGATCATATATCGTATCATATTAATGTATATTACTCTTGATTAATTTAATAACAATTATTTCACCATTATACATGTGGTTAACCAACCCTCAACCAAGGAAAAGTACATGGTAAGGGATAATTTTACAATCTCTTTATTATCTAAGGTTGTTTTTATGTAAGTATCTATAGGGACGTCTTTATCATCCACATCCATGTTTCTTAAAATGGTATTTGAAAACATTTTTAATATTTACTAGACTATGGTTTAAAGTCATTTATACCCTTGTTTTACTTTTTATAAGATGTTTAAAAGGAATCATTACATCGTTATCCAAAGAAGGTACTTTTTGACATTTTCAACAACTTTAATGTAAGAATGTTTTTTTAACATATACTGTGTGTGAGGCTATTGTACACCATTATAACATCATAAAATCTTCCCTTACAAGAATATAAGAATATTTCTGAAAATAAATGTTTTCTTTTATAATTACATGACATTAAAATGATTTCAAAATAGAAAGAGATATTTGTTTAAAAAATGTTGTGATTTCATCTATGTCAACATCTTTTGATTGATTTTATGTTTATTTGAAGTTGATTTATTATGATACAAAACATCCATATTGTATTGAAGGTTTCCTGATATGTTTGACTGTGGATGTGTTATTTTTATACCATTAATGGTTTATGGATAATGTATTGAGATTTCGTATTATAATTTTAATATGAATGTTTATGTTATTTTTAAACCTTTTAATATGAGGAATGCATTGGACTTAGTATGTGATGGGTGGATCCCGCTATATCTCATCGATGCATCTGTAGGTCTCATGAGACACGTTGTTGTCTTGTCACAAGGCCTTGACAAAATCTTATTTGTATTCTAGCCATAAGGTCTAAACAACGTGGTTTTGAAAGTCTGGCATTATGCATTCCATTATTATGAAAGTGGCTATTGATATTGCATGTGATTATTCGACTAGTAGAATATCTATGTGAGTAAGTAAATGGAATTATTTTAATTTATATTTTCCATATTATGATTATTTTTATGATGAAAAGGATTTTGTTTTTATTTAATACATTGCATTAAATATTTATACTTATTAATGAATGTTTCCACTATATTGTTATCCATAATGAGCATCTGAGCTCACATTTTCTATGTTTTATTTTTCCAAGGATGCGAAGAAGTATATTATAACTGACCTACATGGATAGTCTATGGGATCTCAGTACTATCTATGGAAACAATTTTGTTGAATTTTTCCATTTTATTATGTAATGTAAATCTTATGAATTTATCTTCTACTTCCATGGATCCTTAACTAATCTCTCTTTCAAGAAATGATATTTTATGATCATTCCAATGTAATTTAATAATGCACCAATTCTGGGTAACTAGGGTTGGGGCATTACAGTTTGTATTAGTGTAATTTTAGTACAAACCTTGGAAACTAGATTTAGATAAACTCTGATTAGAGTACATAGCCCTAAGATAGAATTTGAGTATTAGTATAAAATAACTTACTTGATTTTTTGTATTGTAGAGATTGTGTGAGTTTTCCAAGAAATACATCCATGTCTAGATACGAGCTGGTAGAGGCGGCTCTGGCACAGATTTCTCTTGGGGTAAAACCCGAAAACACTGCTTTGAGTAAGACTCGAACGAGAACTAGTGCACGACAACAAGCCTTGATGAACACTTGGTTATGAAACTCCCCGGGGATATGCTTAGGATAAGTCTCATTTTTTAAAAAACCTTTTAGAACGGTTTATGAGTATATACTTCCTAAAAGGAAACATTTTTATGATTATGGATTATATACATAAACCGTTCAATTTATGTCAAGTACATTACAAGTTGGGAATTATGTATTTTGATTAATAAACTAATCTAGTTTATGACATTGTTTAGAAATGTCACATAGTATAAGTAATGGAAACTGTATCCATTCCCACACTCAATGTAGGGATTTCCCTCCTGATCAAGATAATTATAGTGGAGGTGGGGATACAACTGGTGCTGATTAGCTAATCACCATACTGGGACAACTCACTCAGGTTATGAATAATAACCTCACCCATATGGATCAACCTGATCCATATCATGGAGGATCAATGTTAGATCGCTCTATGAGGAAATAATCAACAACATTCATTTTGAGTAAAAATCCATTAGTAGCTGAGAAATGGATAAATTACTTAGATAAATTATTCCATGCCTTGGGGAGTAGTGAAAGGGAAAAAGTTTTCTTGGAAGTTTACCGCCTTACTCATGGTTTTGATCAATGGTGGTCATTGATTCAATACACAAACGAAGATAATGAAGTATCACGTATGGAATTAAGGGAGTTCAAAGAGATTTTATTAGAAAAAAATACATTCCTCGTAACCATTGAGAATATATGGAAAGATAATTTCTAAGTCTGTGGAAAAAGGAGGATGAGAATGTCGCAAAGTATGAAGGTAACTTTACAAGGTTAGTGAGGCATGCTGCAGATTATATATTTAACCGAAGAAGAATTATTTATCAATTTTTTTATGGGTTGATCCCATTTCTCCATTGAGAATTAGTCTCAAAATCCTACTCGTCGTATGAAGTTAATGTCTCATCTGCTATCAAGATAGGAAAGAAATTCTCTAAGTCTTACGACTTTAAAGCAAAGAATGAGAAGAAGAGATCTACTGAACACTCGGGAAATGGATATAAGGGGAATAAGAGAAATGTTGAATATCCATCCTGTAGTAAATGTTGGAAGAAACACCCTTGTACTTGCCTGAAGGGAACGGTAGTCTGTTACACGTGTGGTGAAAAATGCCTTCAATCTCATGATTGCAAGTGGAAAAAAATGATGTTGATGATGAATGCTACAATTCTAGAGAAAGGGGGCATTATGCAAAAGAATGTCCTAAGCATTAGGGGAACTGAACTTAGAAAAGTCCATGAGATCAAGGCCATGATTATACTATCACTACTACTGAGGTTGGAGCTCCAAAAGATGTGGTGGAAGGTAATTTAATGGTTTCTGCGTGTTTGGCATATTATTAATTGGATTCTAGATCATCGCATTGTCTCCCATCTTCCCAGTTTTCTATAAAAATTAAATATTTTCAATTTGACGTAACAAGGGAGTTGTCAGTCAAAAATCCTAAGGAATGTATCATCGCAACAAAGTTTTGTTAATCAATTATCAGTAGAGCATATACATTTTCTTTAACTGAGGATCTCATCATCATACCCTTCATTGAATTTGTTGTAATCCTTGTTATGGATTGGATTTCGTTCCATACTAAAAAAATTTAATGTAAGAAGAAAGAGGTTACTATTTTTGATGATGATGATAAAGAACACATTATAATTGAGCGGAAACATCACCACCTAATTCTTATCTTGATTCTCCCCAAGTAGCTCAACTAAATTCAATTATTTTGGAGATAGAGGATAAAATAATTGTGGGTGAGGAAATGAATGTTCAAATAGAGGATGTACCTATTGTGAATGATTATGTTGATGTGTTTCTAGAATATTTACCTGGACATTCTCTAGAATGAGAAATTGAGTTTTCCATTGATTTATTTCCTGGATCAAGGCCCATATCGAATACCCCTTATAGAATGGCCCTTGTGGAATTAGTGGAACTAATGAAACAACTATAGTAATTGAGTAATAAGGGATTTATTCACCCTAGTGTTTCTCCATGGGGATCCCCATTCCTTTTTGATTGGAAGAAATATACATCTATGAGGTTGTTCATTGACTACATGGATATCAATTATATAACAATAATGAAAAAGTATCCCCAACCTCGAATTAATGATTTATTCGACCGACTTCATGGAGCTCAATACTTTTCAATGATTGACCTTTTATCTGGATATCATTAGTTTTGTGTGAAGAAAAAGACATTCCAAAAACAACATTTCGAACCAGGTACAGGCATTATGAGTTTACAATAATGCATTATGGATTGATTAACACACCCTCTATCTTCATGGATCTAATTATCAGAGTTTTCAAAGCATATATTTACTAACTTTTTAGTGGAATTGATTGATGATATGTTGATATATTCCAAAAGATACAAAGATCATGAAAATTACTTGCGCATTATCCAGAAGACTCTGAGAAGACATGAATTATATGGGATGTTTAGAAAGATTGAATTTTGGCTTCAAGATAGTTATTTTCTTGGCCATATTGTCTCTAATGATGGAATCTCTATTTATCATTCAAAGACCAATGCAATCCAAGAATGGCCAGCACCGACGAGTATAACTGGGGTACGCACGTTATTGGTTTACCAGGTTATTATTGACGTTTCGTCACGAATTTTTCCCGGTTGGCTAACCCATTAACAAAGGTCACACGAAAAGGGGTTAAATTTGATTGGAGAGAAGATTGCGATGAATGTTTTGAAGAACTGAAGAGAAGATTAGTCAATTCACCAATATGGACTCTACCATCTGGGAATAATGGGGGTTTGTTATTTATAGAGATTCTTCAAAGAAAGTACATGGTTGTAAACATGTGCAGAATGATAGGGTTATTCCCTATGCAGCACGACAACTAAATATTCAAGAGAAAAGCTATCCTACTCATGATATTCAGTTAGCAGCTGTAATATTTGCATTGAAGATATGGATACATTATCTCTATCGTGAAAAATGTGGTATTTATACATATCATAGGAGTTTGAAGTATATTTTCTCATAGAATGAACTCAACATGAGGCAAAGGAGATGGCTTGAAATACTCAAGGATTATGAATGCACTATACACTACCACCATGGGAAGGCAAATATGGTGGAAGATTCTTTGAGTAGAAAGGATCATGGTGTTTTGAATAATAAGAGAGTTGAAAAGGATCGTATATACATAGATATTGAATAGATGGATATTGGAATATCCATTAAAGGTGAAACATCAAATACATTTTCAAATGGTTGCCAAACCATCTTTAGTATAATGGATATAGATTTCTCAGACTCGTGACGAAGTGTTTCAAAAGAAGATTACAGATTTGAATGATGGGAGATTGAGTGACTTTGTGTATGGAGATGGAATTTTGAAATTTGGGAAGAGATGTTGTGTTCCAGATATATCTAATCTAAAAAGGATATTGTTGGATGATTATCATAGTTCCAATTTCACTATACTCCCTGGGAGCACCAAAATGTATAGGGATTTCACGGAACATTTTTTGTGGGACAACATGAAGAGGGAGATTGCTGATTTTGTGACAAGATGTATGGGTTTTCAACAAGTTAAATCTGGAAGGCAACATCCTGGAGGAGTCATGCAACCTCTTCCCATACCTGAGTGGAAAGTGGATAATATTACGATGTAATTTTTTATTGGACTACCAAAGACTCATAGAAGGAACGATGAAATATGGGTAATTTTTTATCGTCTTACCAAGTCAGCACATTTTCTTTCTATAAGATACGATTTACCACTTAAACTTATAGCAATATTATATATATTAATGAAGTTATAAGACATCATGGAGTATCACTATTGATTTTCTCTCATCATGATCCTCATTTTACATCAATATTCTGGAAAAGTCTTTAGAAATCCCTAGACACTGAACATCATTTGATCACTGCCTATCACCCACAAACTAATGGACAATTAGAATGAACTATTCAAACCATATAAGACATGTTGAGATCTTTCTCACATGACTTTCAAGGTATGTAGGATCAATTTTTACCTCTGTTATAATTTTCCAATAACAATAGCTTCCGTTAATGTATTCAGATGGAACCATATAAAGCGTTATATTGAAAGAGATGTCGCACACCAACCTGTTCGGATGATGTTGGTCAACAAAAACTCATAGGCCCAGAACGTGTCTAGGAAACAATGGAAAAGGAGTAGGTAATCCAAAACCACATCCACGAATCTCAAAGTAGGCAGAAGAGGTATGCCGATAACCGAAGGAGGGATTTGGGATTTCATGTAGGAGATCGTGTTACTTTAAGGTATCTCTATGAAAGGGTGTCATATGTTTCGGGAGGAGGGGTAAATTGAGTCCCAAGTACATCGTACCTTTCTAAATTCTAGACCGAATTGGGGATCTGGCATACTGGTTGGCGATGCCGCCAAGTCTCTCCAAAGTTCATGATGTGTTCCACATATCACTATTGAGAAAATACATGCCAGAACCAATGTATGTAATCACCTATGAGGAATTAGAACTGGAACCTGATCTTTCTTATTTCGAAGAGCCTGTCAAGGTTCTTGATTCAAGAGAACAAGTGCTGAGAAACCAGACAACTTGTCTGGTAAATGTTCTGTGGAGAGACCATAAGATGGAAGAGGCAACATGGGAACCTGAGGAACATATGATGAAGAACCACCCAATTATTTTTATGTAGTAATATTCTAGAAATTTTGAGGACATAATTATTTGAAGAAGGGGAGAATGTTACACCCCAAGCTTCCACGGTACACTCTCTTTGAATAATACAATAGCGTGTGTTGTACGCATCTTTGAGTTCAGACACACCACAACCAATCCAACTAGCTATTATGAATAGTAATATAAATGTTTTAAAAGTTTATAAATTTTATCTTTTAAAATGGACTTCATTTCTGGATTCGGAATATCGAAATTATCTTAAGTTGAATTTTTGGTATTTTTCTGAAAACATTCAATTTTTATGAATAGTAAAAAACACAGAGTTATAGTTTAAAAAATAATTTTTTATATAAATAATTATTTATTTTACCTAAATTTATTTTAGATCAAAATAGATACATAATACCCGTATAAGTTCAATGTAATTCATTTGAGTCAGTTTATAATAATTTTAGACATATAAAAATTTTATTGAACATTTCATCGTCTTTTACCCGCCTCCAACGGGAATTTTCAAATTTACATGAAACATAATTTTATTTCTTCTGTGAGTGGAATTTAAAAAATTTGAGAGACACGGTTGATATCAGTAAGAAAAATGTGGTTCAATATATTGAAAATAATTTTTGGTGAATAGTAACTTTTTTACTTTTATTTACCACAGTTCAAACAAAATAGGGCATTAAAGGGTAAAATGATATTATTATTACACTAAAACATGTCCTAATTCTATTGGATAAGTATAATTCGACCAAAAACTACCATAGGAATAAAATATGAACCTCTATGGTCCACTTGGATTAGATTAGGGCACTTATTATTATTTTATTTAAAGATGAGTTAAAAGAGTTAAAATCAAATTTTAATAACTAAAACATTTTTAATATAGGGTTATACATAAGATAAATTCAACTATAAATATGAATTTGAAATATAAATTGATTTCCTACATTATGGTATTTTATTTATATTTTTTAGACATTAAATAATTTATTTATTTATGACGCAATGTTGATGCAATAATTACCTAATTAATGAAATATTAAAATAATTAATATTATAAATATCCAAATAAATGTAATTTTAGACTTTTTTTTGAATTAAAGTAATTTTATAAGTTGTTATGACATATTATAGTTTTTTAGATGAATTTTTTTTGAAGTAATAATGATGTTTTGAATTTAGCAAAAACAAAATATCAAAAAGTGTCAAAATTGACATAAAATAGTTTTTAAAAATAATTTTATATTACTAATTGATATTCCACTCCTAAAAATCTAAAGTTAAGCCACAGGACTTATATAATGATATGTGTATCATTAATTCACCACTTGGGGTTCTCTTATAAGAATATAATATGTTTATTAACCATATAATATAAAAATACAAAGACACATGGTAAATGTCAAACTATTTAACTAATAGTTAATCTAAAAGATAAAGTTAATATAGTGACCCAAACCTATCTAAATCATATTGGTTGAGTTATTTTTGACCCATCCCCACCTTATCATTTAAATAAATATTTTTGGAGCCATTATAATCAGAATATTATTTTATTATAAAAATATTATTTCTAGATTTTCCTAAGGTTCCCCTCATCCCTCTTATAAAAAGACAACCCCCTTCTCTATAATTCAAACCGTGAAAGCCATTTGGATCATCCAAACCCTACTCCAATACCCTCTCAATTGTCCTCTATTCATCCTAGAGGACTTACTTTAGTCAGAAGGCCAACTTCAAGAGCCCTTTTGATTAAATCAAAAGGAAGAATCCGAAGAATAGTAAACATTTCTTCACCTATTTGAAGTTCAACTTTTCCTCCACTTCCTCTTTCATGGTTCTTTCCTTTATAAAATTATAACTCCCATATCTTCTATATAATTTTATGTTATTATAAATATGGTGCCACCAAATTCATTATTCTATACATCCTTTTAATAACATGTCACCAACATGCATATGTACGTTTTACTGTCTCCACGTCGTTGTGTAATTGTTATTCAATACACTTTTTTTTTGGGATGGGTATAATAATGATTTTTAATTATTGAAAATAATAAATATAACATGATAATTACTCTGAAAATATTATATACCATCCAATTATATATTATTTTAATATCAAAAGAATGATATTGTCGCTCATGCGTACGTACAAATTACCGTTTCCACGAACGTGATGAGATTCATTCTCCACCATATCCATTGAAGACTAATTTTCATTAGATGATTAAAAATAATATTTAAATACTTGATATCTATAAAGGCCTTGAAATTCCATTTAATTTTTTTTTCAAAAATACTTTGGATTTTTCCGAGTCCGTAGTTTCTAACGGCACGCGATTTCGAGGCCCCGAGTGCCCGAAATGATCCGTCGAAGTTTTGTTAAGCTTAAATTTGCACGTGTATGCAGTTTTCCTGAAAAAGTAGAATAACTCTTAAAAGTTTACTCAGATCAGAAATTTGAGGCCACTGTTTCACTTAGGATGGCAGGTTTACCCTTGGCATGTTTTATGTTTAGTCAACGTGGGCCTCCTGTGACAAAAACCAAAAATGGAATTAATGTAAATAAAATAAATAAATAAATTATTTTAATTTTCAAATGCCTATATCTCACAGACGGTAACTCGGATAAAAAATCTAATACCACCGCTGAACTCATGAGGGCATGCTTCTTTAAAAAGATACTAACGTTGGCTGGAGCGGGCCACCGGAAAAATTTAGTTTTTCGATGAAAATAAAATAGTTAAGTGATAATAATTTTATTGTAAAATTCATAACATTTAAACAGTAACTCAGATTGAAAATATGAGAGTACCATTGGGTTTTTTGGGGTGTGTTTCACATAGGCATAGACTAACCTCGACCAGCGCGGGTTGAGGGTGACTGATAATAATTTTTTTAAGTTTAGTTCGGGTGCGTTCAATAAATTCTTGAGAGGGATATTATATCTTTTTAACCGGTGGATGGAATTGAAATATGAGGACACCAATGAACTCGTAGCACCAATATTACCTTAAGTAGACCTTTACCGTAGTTGCGTTTTATGATGAGTGGAAGTTAATTTTAGGGATATATAATTAAATGAAATAAAAATATGTGACACATATTTTTATTTGATTTGGATGTTAAAACCTCCAAGAAGTGGTTAGAGGTGGGACCCCCCACACCCTAACCTCCCTTGGCAGAATATTTAATATGGTGGGTCACACACGTTCATCAAACCCACTTTAACCCCTTCAGATTCCCATTAATTGGGGAAACTCTTGAACTACCCCTTTAATATGCCAACTCTCACTCACAATTAATTAATTGAATCCATTGAAATTATTTCCAACTCCATTAATTTAATTAAGCGAACCAACATAATTAATTTGAAATATTTTGATCTCATGGAAACCATTAAAATTAGTGATAAGATTTTATTATTTTGGTTTGCATAAGCTTTGTTGGGAGAACTAAGGAGAAAAGGATATTCGTGGTAGTGATTGGAGAACCCTTGTAGAATGATCTCGATGGAGAATCATTCTTCCAAAGAGGAACATCAAGAACACGAAGAAAGCATGTTCTCTCCAATGAAAAATGAAGGACCTCTCAGCCTCATTAATCAACCAAGGCATGATAGGGAAGCATCGTCATCTTCGAAGTACAACGACAGAGTTGTCTTGACTCGTCTTCACCAAGCTCTTCCTCCTCCGATATTGAGAGAACGATGACCATCTACCGCGACGTCTGCCTTCCGCGGCTCCATTGTTGATCACCAAAATTCAGGTAGAAGAAATTTTGTATTAATTTTAAATATGATATTACACCTTCGTTCATAATCGTACAAAATTCTGGTTAGGAAAAAACAAATGATATCATTTGACGAGGAGGGTTCAGACCGCACGAACATGGCCCGACCCTCCCCTTTGTTGTTTCCATTTAATGATGTCAGATGCAGATCTGAAAGGGAATGGTGAAGTCTCACTATGCTAGAGAATAACGGCGGCCAGGAGGACTGTGGCGGATGAAAGATGAACCACGGTCGGGAGGGCTGTGATGGATGAAGAGGCACGCCGCCGTTGCGCCGTGGCGTGCAGCTGAAGGCCATGTCCGGGAAGGGCCGCGGCAGGGGTGGAACGACGCCGTCGCACAGTCCGCATGAAGTGAAATCACGGCCCTCATCTGCGGGATGTCCGTCTTTAAGAATCAGCTGGATGGGTGCTGGACGGGCTGGAAAAGCGTGGTGCCCGCTGGCACCATGCAGAGGAGACTGCGATCTGCTACCGTGGGCCGCTTGGCTTGGTGAATAGACCGGCCATGTGCCGACCAACCTGGAGAACCGCGGTGCCCGCAAGTGCGTCGTGAGGAGAAAAACGGCCTGTGTCCATGGGACGTGTGCATCAGGCATAACCATCCGCTTATGGAGTGTCGGGTAGGGGAGGAGGCGGCGCCACATGGCTCTCCAGGTGAACCAAACTAGCCCACACCGCGTGCTGAGACTACAAGTGGGCCGCGTCCCACCTGGCTAGGCCGACCCCTGCCGGGTCGGACCCACCGTGCCGGATCGGGCCGACCCGCCATCCCACTAGACATGTTGGGCCAGGCCCGTCTTCTCTTAAATACAAATAACCTCTCGACCACACATCCGATCGATGCACCGTTTGTGGAACTGGGACCCTCGCAATGAGGCGGTTCTTTGGGGATACTCTAAGTGAGTTTTGGGAAGATTTGGAAAATGGCCGGGATTGGATCATGTGTAAATCCCACTGAGCCCCTAAAATAGAAATGCCAATAACTCTTAGACCGGGTGTCTGATTGACTCGTTGTCTGTCGCATTGAGTTCCTTACGATGAGTAAGAACTTCGAGATACATCAACTCAAAACCTAATGATTGTTTATGTATTGGCACTTGGCATGAGGAGTGGACCCTCTTGGAATGGAGCGTGCTGTGTGCGGGAACCATAGAGATGGCTGCGATGACTACTGAATCGGAATCCTCCGTGTGTTCAACATCGATGGCTAATAAACCGGAATCCTCCTTGGGTTTGATAGTGATTACTATTGAACTAGAATCCTCTGTGGGTTCGTCAGCGATGACTACTGAACGAGAATCCTCCGTGGGATCGATAGCAATGACTACTATACCGGGATCCTCCGTGGGTCTGACAGTTCTTACATTGGGTCATATATCCACTATGGGTCCGACAGCTCAAATGAATCATCTGGTCCTGTATCCTGTGTGAGTCCAAGAGCTTAGCTGGTCCTGTATCGTGTGCGGGTCTGACAGCTCAAATGATTCAGCTGATCATGTATCCTATGAGGGTTCGATAGCTTAGCTGGTCCAATATCTTGTGTGGGTCCGATATCGTAGATGAATCAATGAGTACATCTCACCATCTCTATCAGTCTAAAAAAGATTTATACATGTGTGAGTATAGTCTTGACATTCATTCGATAATATCGAGATGATTAAATTTACATCCTTTGTGGAATGGATTGTGTCTGGGCTCGAGAGTCAGAGCCAGACTATGATTGATAACTTAGGTATGTGTATGGTCATAAACCTAAGTAGGGTTGGTTGATACATCATGATTTTATCTTTATTTTTGATTTATCCTTTGTGTAATGATTTGTGTTTGGGATCGAGAGTTGGATCCAGACTGTGATTGAAAACATAGGTATATGTATGGGCATATACCTAAGTAGAGATGGTTGATACTTCGTGATTGTATCTTTATTTATGGTTTATACTAGTTTGATATTGTGAGACATTGAGGGTATTATGGTTTCTACTGAGTATCTTTATACTCACCCCTACACGGGCTATGCCCCCAGCTGGTTGTGCTGGGTGCAGACGACAGAAAGTGCTGATCGTGGTAGAGAGTTGTAGAGCTGGACAGTACCCAGAGGTGGACCACTTGGCGAGACATACATGGAGCGAACAGACGAACATGGGGTGATGAGGAGGCCATTTTTACCCACCTTTTAGGTGGGAATCCCGGAGGACGACTCAATAGTTGTTGTTTTACTTCAGCAGTTGTACTAGATTTTCAGTTTTACTGTACTTTACTGTTGGGATTGTATTTCTGGCCCCATTACTTTCATCACCCTCTTTTGAATATAGTTTCACTTAGTGTTTTACATCTCGTTACATACTTTGTTTTTTTGTTTATTTTTATAAAGGCATTGCATTCCCAGTTTATGGATTTATGCCTTTAGTGCTAGTCTACAGCCCCTGGCCTATGGAAGGCAGGATTGGGGTAGTCACGATACGGGCCTCGGGGGACGGGTCATGACAAATTTGTATCCGAGGGAGGTTCTACCGCAGAACACAGGACTCTGATGTTTCTTTCTCTGAAGCAATAGTGTTAATGGTATTATGTGTGGTCGTCAGTTCATGGATTCCAGTGTTGGTGTAGTAGCCGACGTATCCATACCCCAGGACCCTGACTACTAATATCTGACTCAGTGCATGAAAAACACTGATTATGTGTGTGTTTATTTTGAAAAGTTTTCTTTGTGATTACTTTGAGTCAGCTCCCTAGGTATACTTTTTGATCATGGAACACCTGTTTTTTTGGATTTCTTCACCTAGTCAGTCAGCGCGGGTTCCGAGTGGAGAGTGTGATGGTAGCCCACCATGTAACGAGGCCACGGTGCAGGGGGCCCATCATAGCTGAGGCACCAGCGGTACCACTACCCACTGGACTAACATTTCCACCATCCCCAGCAGTAGAGGGTGTGTGCCACATGAGCGCATTTCATGGGTTACTATGACATAGGACACCATGGTTTCGAGGCGAGACAAATTTTCAGATGGTCGAGTGCTGACTAGATGTTTATAGCACAAGTTTTCCACACAGTTGTGACACCCGCTGACTTAATTGTGTACCTAGCTATAAGTTTCTTTCAGGGAGGAGTTGAGAGGTGGTGGAGCTTGATGCTCCGGTTTTACGATTAGGAGACCCTCATGTGTGTAAAAATCGAGGGTATTTTCATGGCAGAGATTGTACCGGAGACTCTACACTCTGTGGATGCTCAAGAGCTGCTGCTCTTGCTGTAGGGATTTCCGACAGAAGCTGAGTCATCTGTAGCAGGCAGTAGGAAGATGACACTCAGGAACAAGCGGGTTAGATCTGCTGTTAGACGACCCCAGGATGTGCCAACAGGGTTTCAGGGCACCTGAGGCCGAGGGAACATTGAAAGGATAATGGTCTTTTATTCCTCCCAGAACGAGGTCATAGATCGCGTGACTGCCCGAAACTCTGCACAGATGATTAGAAGACTTTAGAGGAACCACCGAGATAGAGGTAGTGACAGGATCTTGACCATCAGCTGAGTGGTGGACGAGGCAGTGGAGCAGGTCCTTTACTGAATGGTGGTCAGGGTCATCGAGCACAACTTCCACCACCCCTAGACGGTTCACCTCGAGCTCCGAGAGTAGGTGGACATGAGCATGACTAGGTTGAGGCATAGAGGCCTTTGTTCTTGATGTTTCTAGCTTCGTTGATGTCTTTTTTTGGGGTTTCATTCTGTCTTTGTACTTTGAGTTGCAGTAATAAAAGACACATGTCCTTGTGAAGTTTGTTTTCTTACCTTTTGTGTGGTTGATATTGAGAGGTTCTGGTTAAAAAATACCATTCACTTGACCCTAACATTCGAGATTCCAACTAGAGAAGACCCAGTGACCACACACTGATGCCAACATTGTGAATCAACCTTGGAGGCGAGAGTCACGTTTGGATCTCTAGGTAGTAGCATCAAGGCCTTACGACGTCATCCATGGAATGAAATAGTATTTTTCATGTCAGAATAGACTGTATTAGGAAAAGGAAATTTTTCATCTAGTGAATGAGACCAGATTTCTCTTTTCGGCAAGGGAGAAATCTTGGCAGGTCTTATAGGACGTAGGCGAAGGAGGGTGTACAGGAGTTCTATACATTTGGCTATAGTTCATTGAGTGAATGTTCTTCGGTTTACTCTAATATCAAAAGTCTCAGGTGTGTCTTATAATAAGAAGGACATGAAACTAAGATAGCGGTGATGGATTGTGTTCCACCAGGACTATGAAATCAAGATAGTCTATAGTCATGGGAAGGGGAACATTGTAGCATATTCTCTAAGAAAGAAAATAGGCATTCAAATGCTAGGAGAGGTGAATGAGTAGTTATCCATGTTGCAGATATCCTTTGTGGATAGAGATGGATAAGCCTTCCTTTATTCTCTTACAGTCACTCCCCCACATCTTCAGTGAGTCAGGGAGGTGCAGAGTGGGGTCACTGACTGCGAGACACGACGTGCTCAGATATACACAAGACATGCACCTGATGGATTTTATGAAAATGGGGAGCACGTCATATTCTTCAAAGGACGTACAATGATGTTAGTGTCGCTTAAAGAGTAAGTGTTGAGGGTGTTTTAAACATCCACTTTAGCTGTACATCCAGGATTGGTGAAGATGTACCAGGACATTCGACGATAGCACTAGTGGCTAGGTATGAAGAAGATAGTTGCGGAATTTGTCTCTCGATGACTCACTTGCTAGCAAGTGAAGGCAGAGCATCATGTACCAGCAGGCTTGGTTCAACCTTTAGAGGTACCAAATTGGAAGAGGGATGTGATATCCAAGGACATCGTGATGGGTCTTCCACATAAATCTAGGAGACAGAGACTCTAGGAGTTCGAGGATGGAGACCACGTCTTTCTTCGGTTCTCACCTCAATAAGGTCTACGGAGTTTTGGCCGAGGTGGAAATTTATCTCCACGATTCATCAGACCTTTTCCAGGTCCTCAGCAGAGTAGGCGAGGTGGCTTACCACTTCTCTCTTCCACCATAGTTGCACCAGGTGCACGACGTCTTCCACATATCCCAACTGAGAAGAAATGTTCATGACCCTTCCCATGTCATCGTCCATGGTGAGCTGGATGGCGACGACGAGGTAACATTCACGGAGGTTCCAGTAATGATTGAGGATCGACAATAGTGGGTCCTACATGGAAGTTCAATACCACTGGTGCGTGTTCGTTGGAAGCATGGGAACCTCCAAGAGAGCACATGGGAGCAGGAGGCTCATATTCGTGCTCAGTACCCCCATTTATTCCTTTAGTTCGAGTTGTAGCTTATGGGGACGTAAAACCCCGAGTTGGGGAGAATTTAAAGAGCCAAAAATTCCGTAGAATTTTCTTTCATAAATACTTGGGAATTTTTCGATTTCGTAGTTTCTGACGGCGTGCGATTCAGAGGCCCGGAGTGCCCAAAATGATCCGTCGATGTTTTTTTAAGAATAAATTAGCACGTGTATGCAGTTTTCCAGAAAATGTGGAATAACTATTAAACGGTTACTCGGATTACAAATATGAGACCCCCGTTGCACTCAGAATGGTGGGTTTACCCTAGGCATGACTTAATTTTAGTTGGTGTGGGCCTCCTTAGAGAAAACCCGAAAATGGAATAACCATTAATAAAATAATTAAATAAAATATTTTATTTTTCAAATGATTATAACTCATAATCGGTAACGTGGATTAATAATCTGAGACCATTGCTGAACTCGTGAGTGCATTCTTTATTTAAGAAGATACAAACTTTGGCTGGTGTGGGCCACAAAGAAAAGTTATTTTATGGCCGCAAATAAAATAATTAAGTGACAATTATTATATTGTAAAAATAATTACTTTGAAATGGTAAGATTGAAAATCCAAGAGTATTGTTTTTCTCGTTTGGGTGTGTTTCCCTTATGCAGATCCTAACCTCGACCGGAACGGGTCCAGGGTGACTGAAAATAATTTTCTGAAGTTTTGTTCGTGCACATTCAGTAAACATACGAGCGGGATTTTATATCTTTTGAATTAGTGCTCAGAATTGAAATCTGAGGACACCGATGAACTCGAAGCGCCAATATTAAATTAAGGAGACCTTTACCGCAATTACGTTTTATCGAGAGTGGAAGTTAATTTTGGGTATTTGTAATTTAATTAAATGACGATAATACTACGATATTATTAACAAAGCAATGTTAAAAGATCATATTTGATATCATATTAATGTATATTATTGTTATATAATTTCATAAGAATTATTCCACTGTTATACATGAGGTTAACCTACACTCGACCAAGGAAAAATACAAGGTATTGTTTAATTTCACAATCTCTTTATTATTCAAGGTTGTTTTTACGTAAGTATCTACTAGGACATCATTATCTTCCACATCCATGTTTCTTAAAAATGTATTTCAAATCATTTTTAATATTTACTAGACTATGGTTTAAAGTCATTTATAACCTTTTTTGAATTTTTATAAGATGTTTATAAAGGAATCTTGCGGTCATTTTCCAAACAAGGTACTTTTTGACCTTTTCGACAACTTTAAGGTAAGAATGTTGTTTTAACTTATACGACAGGTGCATCTATTTTCCTCTATTATAACATCATCAAAGCTTCCCTTACATGTTTAGAAGAATATTTCCAAAAATAAATGTTTTCTTTTATAATTACATGAATTTTAAATGATTTCAACATAGAAAGATATATTTCTCTTAAAACGATTTGATTTCATCTTTGTCAACATTCTTTGAATGATTTTATGTTTATTTGAAGTTGATTTATTATGATACAAAACTTCCATATTGTATTGAAGATTTTGTGATATGTTTGACTGTGGATGTGTTATTTTTATACCATTCATGGTTTATGGATAATGAATTGACATTTCATATGCTAGTTTTAATATGAATGATTATGATATGTTTAAACCATTTCATATAAGGAATGTATTGGACTTAGTATGTGATGGGTGGAGCTCTCTATAGCTCCTCGATGTATCGGTAGGTCTCATGAGACAAACTAGTGTCTTGATACAAGGCCTTGACAAAATCTTCTTTGTAGTCTTGCAACAAGGCCTCACTATGGGGTTATGAATGTCTGGAATTATGCATTCCATTATTATGAAAGTGGCTATTGATATTTCATGTGATTATTAGACTAGTAGAATATTCATGTGAGTAAGTAAATGAAATTATTTTGATTTATATTTTCTATAATATGATGAAGTTTATGTGGAAAATGATTTTGTTTTAGTTTTATACATTTTTTAAATGTGTATGCTTATTTATGAATGCTTCTCCTATATTGTTATCCTTACTGAGAATCTGAGCTCACCCGTTTCTATGTTTTATTTTTCCCAGGATGCGAAGAAGTATATTATGACTGACCTGCAAGGATAGTCTATGGGATATCAGTATTTTCTATGGAAATAATGTTTTTCTACTTTCCATTTCATGATGTAATGTAAACCATATGAATTTATCTAGTACATCCAAGACTAATAAACTAATCATTCTTTTAAGACTTGATCTTTTGTTATCATGTCAATGTTATGTAATAATGCACCAACTCTGGGTAACTGGGGTTGGGGTGTTACACATTGCATTATTGTTTAAAACCAACCTTTTATTTAAATTTATTTTCATAAAAAATAGATACATAATACCAATATTAGTACAATGTAATTAATTAGAGTCATTTTATAATAATATTAAATTTATAAAATTTATTTGAACTTTTAATCATCTTGTATCCACCTTCTAGGCACAATTTAAAATTTTCATAAAACTTAATTTTACTACTTTTGTGAGTTTAATTTTTTTTAACACTGTTAAAAATAAATATGACAATTAAAGGTAAAAATGATATTATAATTATAGTAACATGTTTCCTAATTCTATTGGATATGTGCATTTTGACCAAAATAAATTTTAGGAATAAAATATGATCTTCTTTGATCCAATTGGATTAGATTCAGACATTTATAATTATTTTATTTAATGTATAGATAAAAGTGTTAAATTCATATGTTAATAAATAATTCCTAATTAATATAGGGATACACATAAGATAATGTATACTATAAAGTTTCATTAGAAACACAAAATTATTTCCTACATAATGGTATTTTATTCAAAAAAATTATACATTAAATAATAAAATTTATTTATGAAATAATAATGATGCAGTAATTACCTTATTAATGAATGATTAATATAATTGATATTATAAATATCCAAATAATTGTAAATTGAGACTTTTGATGCATTAAAATAATTTATAGGTTAATATGACATGTTAGGGTTGATAAATTATATTATTTATGTGATATAGTTGTCATGACTTTCACAAAAACAAAATATAAAATAGTCTCAAAATTTTCATAAATGAGAGTTTAAAAAAATACTATATTATTAAATGATATAATATTCCTAAAAATATATGGGCCGACCAAAAGACATAGATAACGTTATATATATCAATAATGAACCACTTGTAATTCTCTATGATTTTTATAGTATGTTTATTAACAATTTATTATAATTATACAATAATACATGGTTAATGTTAAAGCATTTAATTAAGAGTAAAATCTATATGATAAGGTTGATATGGTAACCTAAACCTATATAAAACCTAACGGTAGAGAGTTTTTTGACCCATCCCCACCTTATCCTTAAACAAAATCATTTTTTATCCATTATAAAACTAATATTATTGTATTATAAATTTATATTTCAATCTTTTCCTAGAGTGACCCTCACCTATTTTATATAAGGATACTTCCCCTTCTCTCAAAATCACACCTCCAAATCCATTTGTCTTAGCCAACCCCTACTCAAATATCCACCCAAATACCTAAATTAAACCTAGAGTCCTTACATTGATCAGAAATATAACTTAATTTTCTATTTTAATCAAATGAAAAGGAATCACCTGAAGAAGAGATAATAATTTTATCACCTCTTTAAAAGTATTTTTCTTCTTCCACTTACACTTTCATTGTTGTTTCCATAAAAAAATAATAAATCCAGTACCTTGTACATACTGTGATGTTATTATAAATAGGGTACAATGATATACATTATTCTATCCATCCTATGAAAGAAAAAGTCAGCATACGTGGGTACATACGACTTACCGTCTCCACGTCATGGTGTAGTTTGTTATTCCACAAATTCAACACTTCATTATTTGTATGGGTATAGTAATAAGTATAATTGATATTAATAATAAATATAACATGTTTACAATTCTTTATATATGTTATAATGTCTAATTACAAACTATTTTACCTTTAAAAGAATCATATCATCGCTCTTGCATACGTATTGTTTATCATCTTCACGAATGTGATAAGATTCACTTCCCCATCATAACAATTCAAGAATAATTTTCATTTTATGATTAAAAATAATTTTTACGAATTTAATATAATTATGTATATGAATCATATACATCCTATTCATAACAAAGATGAATTACATATCAAAACATATAAATGAAAATGAATCAGTTAACACGTGAAAAAATGATACTACCGAAATATTATTAACAAATAAATATTATAAGATCATATATGATATCATATTTATATATTTAGTTCTTTTATAATTTAATAACTATCATTTAGCTATTATACTGGAGGTTAACTTACCCTCAACCTAGGAAACATACAAGGTATGGCTTACCTTTTCAATGACATTATTATTTGATGTTGTTAATAAGTTCGTATCTACAGGGACCTCTTTATCATCCAAAAATGTGATTCATAAAAATTTATATAGATAAATTTTTTTCTATTTACTATAGTATTGGTTAATTTCATTTATACCATAGTTTTCTTTTTTATAAATTTTTTTGAAAGGAATAATTATGTTACTTTACAAACAAGGTACTTTTTGACCATTTCGACAAATTAAGGAAATATATTTTTTACCTTATATGGTGGGTGTGGATATTTTTTATTGTTATAATACCTTTTAATCATACCTTAAAATCTTATATTAATATTTAAAAAAAATGTTTTCATAACTTTTGAATGATTTTAATTTAGAATGAAATATTTCCCTCAAATAGTTTTTGGATTGATTTCATCTATGTCAAATTCCGTTGATGGATTTTATCTTTGTTTGAAATTGATTTATTATATAACAATCATCCATATAGTATTGAAGGTTTTTTGATATGTATGACTATAGGTGTGCTATTTTTATTTCATTCATGGTTTATGGTTAAAGTATTGACATTTTTTATGCTAGTTTTAATACGAATATTTATATTATGTTTCAGCCTTTTCAAATGAGGAATGTGTTGGACTTATTATGTGACAAATAGAGCCCATTATAGCTCCTTGAGGCATAATTAGGTCTTATAAGACAAACTTGTGTCATGGAACAATTACTTGAAAAACAATTATTTTAGTCTTGGAATGATAACTTTAGTATGTGGTTATGATTTTTGTCATTATGCATTCCATAATTATGAAATTAGCAAGTGATGTTACATATGATTATTCAACTAGTATAATATCCAGGTGAACAAGTAAATGGAATTATTTGATACATCATTGCCATATTACGCTGAAGTTTATGATTATCAGCCTTGTGTTTTAGTCTTATATACTACATTAAATGTTTATGCTTATTTATTATAGTTTCTGCTATATTGTTTTCATTACTGATAATCTAATCTCACCCCTTTATATATTTTATTTTTCCTAGGAAGAGAAGAAGTATATTATGATTAACTTGCAGGAATATGATAAAGGATATGATTGTGTTCAACCATAACACAATGTTGTTTTTTTTATTTTTCATGATTTAATGTAAATCTTATGTATGTATCTAGTACTTCCAAGGATACTAAACTAATCGGTCTTTCAAGACATGATATCATGGGATCATTACAATTTTATGTAATAATGCACTGACTCGGGGTAACTAGGGTCAGGGTGTTACAGTTGGTATCAGAGGAAGATTATTAAAATCCATGGAAACAAGATTTAGAAATAATGTTATTAAAGATCATTACCCTAAGATAAACATTGTGAATTATTATATATGAACTTCATAAAATTTTGGTAATGTAGGGATTTTTGTGAGTTTTCGAAGTAATAAATCCATTTCTAGATATGTGAAAATAGTTGTCCCTCTGGCACATATGTACCTAGGGGTGAAAACTCCGACAAGGAGTTTCAGGCTTGACCACGGGTTATCCCGGTACATGAAAACAGACCTTGCTTCACTCATGGATATGACCCTCCTCAGGGACATTCTTATGATAATTCACATTTTCATTACAAAAAATTATGAAGGATTTATGAGTATATACATTCTCAAAGAAAACATTTGTATGATTATGTATTATATGCATAAACTTTTCAAATTATGTTATGTCTTTTACTAGTTTGGAATTATGTATTGCAGTTTATAAACAAATCTAGTGTATGCCATAGATTAGAAATGTTTCCTAGTAGAAGGAATGGAAAAGGTATCAATGCATGTAATATATATAGGGATTTCCCTCGTACTAATGATAATTATAATTCAGTTGTGGATGTAATTAGTTTGGGAAAACTTATAACTATACTTGGACAACTCACTCAGGTTATGAATTATAACATTACACATTTGGATCACCTTGATCCATGACACATAGGATCAATGTTAGACCGCATCATGAAAAAACAACCACCAACATTCAATGGGATGACAAATCCATTTGATGTTGAGCAATGGATAAGTTCCTTAGAAAACATATTTCATGCTTTGGGGAGTAGCGAAAGGGGGAAAGTAATCCTGAAATTTCATCTCCTCATAAGAGATTCAGAACAATTGGGGTCATTAATTCAAAACACAATGGTGGACGAAGAATTATAAAATATGGAATAGAGGGAGAGTAAATAGATTTTATTATAAAAATACATTCCTCATGACCATTATGCGGATATGGAAAGACAATTTCAGAGTCTATGGTAAAATGAGGTTGAGAATGTCACAACGTATGAGGATAAATTTAAAAGATTATCAAGGGATACAACATATTATATATGTAACCCAAAGAGTAATATTTATCATTTATTTTATGGGTTAAAAACTTTTCTCAATCAACTATTGGTGTCACAATCCTTCCAATCATACAAATATATTTTATCAGGTGCTATCAAGATAAAAAATTAATAATAGATGGATTATGAATTTAAAGTAATGAATGAGAAGACGAGATCTATTGAACACACTGGAAATAAAAATATAAGAAGGAAAAAGTTGAATTTCCATCCTGTACTCAATGTGGGAAGAAACAAACCTGTACTTTCATAAAGATATTGGGAGTCTATTACAAGTCTGGTGAAAAAAACCAGCAAGCTTGTGATTTCAAGGGAAAAGAAAGAATCTATCATTGTTAAATTCTATAATTTTATAGAGATGATGCATTATTCAAATGAATTTCCTAATCTCCAATTTCATTTAACATAGAAAAGGCCTAGGTAGAATGTCCAGTTTTATGTGATCACTACTACTAAGGTTGATGATCTAAATGAGGTGGTGGAAGGTAATTTAATAGTTTCTTAAAATTTAGCCAATTATTTATTTTATTATGGATCATCATATTTTCTCATATCATCCATGTTTTCTATGAAAACTAAAATTTTCCAATTGTATTTAACAAAGGAGTTGTAAATCAAAACTCTTAAGGGAAGAATCACTACAATAACATTTTTTGAATCATTTTCCATTAGGGAATATTAACATGCTTTATTTACTGATCTCATCACCATACCCATGATTTAATTTGATATAATCCTTAGAATGGATTAATTTTTTTTACAAAAATGAAAAAAATTATTATAATAAGAAGATTTTAAAATTTTTGATGATAATAAGGAATACGTTATCTTTATAAAAGATACATCACCATTTTATTCTTGTATAGATCCACCCCTAGTAGATCTATTGAATTAAATTATTGGGGAGGAAGAGAGTGACATAACTATGGGTGAGGAAGGGAATGTTCAAATAGTGGACATACCTGTTCTGTAAGAATAAGTTGATTTATTTCCAGAGGAATTACCTGGACATCCTCTAGAATGAGAAATTTAGTTTTCCTTTGATTTAACAACTACTACAAGGCCCATATCGAAGACCCCTTATATAATGGCCACAATGGAATTAGTGGAACTAAAGAAAAAATTGAGGAATTTAATAATAAAGTATTTATTCACCCTAGTATTTATCTATGGGGATCCCCAGTTCATTTTTTAAGAAGAAGGATGGATATATGAGGATATGCATTGACTATAGGGAGATGAATGCTATAATAATAGAGAACTAGAATACCCTACCTCTCATTGATGGTTTATTCAATCAAATTCATGGAGCTAAATATTTTTCAAACATTGACCTATGATCTGGATATCATCAATTGTTTCTAAAGAAGGAAGACATTCAGAAAAAAACATTTCAAACTAGTGACAGGCATTATGAGTTTACTGTAAATCCTTTTAGACTGACTAATGCACTCTCTATTTTAATGGATCTAATGAATAGAGTTTTCATGGAATATATTGATGACATTGTATTAGTATTTATTAATGATATCTTTGTATACACAAAAAGAAAAAATATCATGAATATCACTTTCACACTATTCTGAAAACCCAAAAAATGAATTATATGGGTAGTTTAACAAGTGTGAATTCTAGAATCAGAAAATTTCTTTTTATTCTCCATATTATCTCTAAGGATTGAATCTCTTTCGATCCTTTAAATACCAATGAAATCCATGTATAGAAAGCACTGACATGTAAATCTAAGGTACCCAGTTTTATTGGTTTAGTATGTTATTATCAGCATTTCATCCTGAAATTTTCCTGATTGCCTAACCCATTAACCAAGATCACATGTAAAGGTGTTAAATTTGTTTGGACAAAATAGTGTGAAGAGTGTTTTGAATAATTGAGTAAAATATTGGTCAATGATCCTATGTTGACTCTACCATCAGAGAATGATGACTTATATATTTATAGTGATTCATCATAGAAAGGACATGGTTGTGTCCTTATACAAAATGATAGAGTAATTGCCTATGCATCATGACAGCTATAATTTCAGGAACTCATGATATTGAGTTAGCAGTTGTAATCTTTGATCTGAAGATATGGAGACACTATCTATATTGTGAAAATTTTGAGATAAATAATGATCACAGGAGTTTGAAATATACTTTATCACAAAAAGAACTCATCCTGAGGATCTGATGATGGCTTGAACTACTCACTGATTATGATTTCATTATACACTTCCACCTAGGGAAGGAAAATATAGTGGTAGATGCTTTGAGTAGAAAGGATCATGGTGTTTTGATCAAGATGAGAGTTTAAAGGGATCCTATGATCATAGATCTAGTAAATATAGATATGGGAATAATAATTGAAGGTGAAACTAAATACCTTTTTAAATGGTGTTAAAAAAATCCTTACTAGAAAGGATATAAATCTCTTAGAATTATGATGAGGAGTTTCAAAATAAAATTAATTCTATGAATGATGGGAGATTTATTGACTTTGTATATGAATTTGGAATTTTGATATTTTGGAAGATGATTTGTGTACATGACAAACCTAATCTAAAAACGGAGTTATTGGATGATGCCCATAACACCAAATTCTATATACATCCTCGTAGAACTAAGATGTATAGAGATTTGAAGGAACATTTTTTTTGGGAAAATATGAAGAGGTATATTGTTAATTATGTGTCAGGATGTATGGGTTTTCAATAGGTGAAGGCTGGAAGACAACATGATAGATGCATCATGGATCCTCTTCCCATACCGAATTGGAAATGGGATGATATAATGATATATTTTTTCATGGGGCTCCCAAATATTCCAAGAAGGAATGATGCAATATGGGTCATTATTGATCATCTTTCCATGTTAGAAAAATTTCATGCTATAAGAGAATATTAACCACTTAAACCTTTAGCATGACTATATATCAATGAATTTGCATGACTTTAAAGTGTAACCCTATCGATTGATTCTGATCGTGATCCCTGTTTTA
Organism: Viscum album; assembly: GCA_963277665.1. Taxonomy (NCBI): domain Eukaryota; kingdom Viridiplantae; phylum Streptophyta; class Magnoliopsida; order Santalales; family Viscaceae; genus Viscum; species Viscum album. Next base: position 2,051,249,865 of record OY728157.1, on the reverse strand, counting down.
CATAAATATTTAGGAAAAGTCTTTAGAAATCCTACGATACTAAACTTCATTTAAGCACTACCTACCACTGTCAAACTAATGGACAGTTAGAACAGACTATTTAGGCCTTTTTATACATTTTCATATATTTCTTACATGACATTAATGGTATGTGGGATCAGTATTTACCTATGGTATAATTTTCTTATAATAATATCTTTCATTCAAGTATTCAGATGGTACCATATGAAGTATAATATGTAAAGTGATGTCACAAACCAACTTGATGGGATGATATTGGTGAAAGAAAAATCGTAGGCCCAAAACTTTTTGAGGAAACAATGGGAAAGGAAAATATTATCCAAACCCACATCAAAGCAGCTCAAAGTAGGAAAATGTGGTATTCCTATAACCGATGAAATGATTTGGAATTTCAAGTATGACATAAGGATTTCTTGAGTAATCTCCATGGAAGGGTGTTAAAAAATTCAATAAGAAGGTTAAAAATATGCCCAATGTATATCAGACCATTCAAAATATTTGAACAAATTGGTGTTGTTGATTACTATTTGGAAATGCATCCAAGTCTCTCCAAATTTCATGATGTGTTCCATGTGTCAATGTTGAGAAAATACTAGCCGGACCCAACGCATGTACCCATCTATGAATAAATACAACTGGAACCTGATATGTATTATTGTGAAGAGCCTATCCGGATTCTTGATACCATAGAACAAGTGTTGATTAAACAGATGACTCATCTGGTGAAAGTTCTATGGAGAAACCATAAAATGGAAAAGGCAACATGGGAACACGAGGAACATATGATGAAGAATCACCTGAATCTTTTAATACAGTAATATTAAAGAAAATTTATAGGATGATGTTATTTGAAGGAGGGTATAATGTTACACCCCAATCTTCCATGATACGTTTCTCTTTGAATAATACAATAGTTTGAGTTGTACGCAACTTCGAGTTCTAGAACACCAGGACTAATCATACTAGTCATTATGAATTTTATTAGCCCCTTTTTGAAATTTTATAAATTTTATTTTTCAAAATGGACTTATTTTTTTGGATTGAGAATATCAAAATTATCTTAAGGTGAATTTTTGGTATTTTTCCGAAAACTTTCATTTTTTTATGCATAGTGAAAGACATTGCATTATTGTTTAAACTGGCATTTTATTTAAATAATTAATTATTTTATATAAATTTATTTTAATTCAAAATATATACATAATACCTGTATTATTTCAATTTAATTCATTCGAGTCATTTTATCATAATATTAGATGTATAAAATTTTATTGAACTTGTTAACCCCTTTTACCCACCTTCTAGGAACATTTGAAAATTTGTATAAAATATAATTTTACCACTTTTGTGAATAGATTTTCAAAAATATAAGAGGCACTGTTGACAATAGTAAGTAAAATGTGGTTCAGAAAGATGAGAATAATTTTTGGTGAATAGAAACCTTTGAATTTTACTTACCACATTGAAAAGTAAATAGGGTAATTAAAGGTAAAAATGATATTATAATTACCCTAAAACATGTATTAATTCTATTGGATAAGTTTATTTTGACCAAAATATACCATATGAATAAAATATGATCTTATTTGATCCAGTTGGATTAGATTAGGACATTTATTATTATTTTATTTAAAGAAGGGTTAAAAGTGTTTAATTCAAATGTTAATAACTAAAACATTTTTAATATAGAATTATACATAAGAAAAGATCTACTATAAATTTTATATATAAATAAAAAAATTCATATATAATGGAATTTTATAAATAATTTTTAGACTTTCAAAAATAAACTTTATTTATGACACGATGATGCTGCAATTTTTAACTTATTAATGAATGATTAAAATAATTGATATTATAAATATCCAAATAAATGTAAATTTAGACTTTTGATGAATTTCACTATTTTTTTTGGTTATTATGGCATTTTACGGTTGGTTAAATAGTTTTTTTATGTGATAATGTTTGTATGACTTTCAACAAAACAAAATACCAAATACTGTCGAAATTGACATAAATGAGTTTTTAAAACAAATAATATATTATAAAATGATATAATATTACATAAAATATAAGGTTAATCCAAAGTACTTACATATGTATAGAAATGCCAATAATGAACCACTTAGTGTTTTCTTGGATCTTTATTGTATTTTTTTACCATTTATTATAATAATACAAGAATACATGGTAAAAGTTAAACTATTTAAGTAAGATTTAAATATAAAATATAAGGTTAATATGTTGACCTAAACCTATCTAAAAACTATTTTTTGAGAATTTATTGACCCATAGCCACCATATCCTCGAAATAAATTCTTTTGGAGCCATTATAAACTTAATCTGATTGTAAAAGAAATTAATATTTCAAGATTTTCCTAATGTGACCCTCACCTCCCTTATAAAAGGTTACTTCCCCTACTCTCAAAATCACACCTCCAAATCCATTTGTCTCCACCATACCCTACTAAAATATCCTCCCAATTACCCACACTTAAAACTACATGCCTTACATTTATTAGAAATCCAACATATGGAGCTCTTTTGACCAAATCAATAGGAAGCACCAGAAGAAGAGGTAATAATTTCACAGCCTCATTCAAATTTATCTTCTTCTTCCACATCCTCACACTTTTTTGTTTCCATAAGAAAATAATAACTATAGTACATTATACATAATTTTATGTTATTATAAATACGGTACAAACATATTCATTATTATACCCATCTTATCAATGACAATGTCATCATACGTGCGTACGTACAGTTTATTGTCTCCACATCGTGGTGTAGTATTCTAATCAATACTTCATTATATGGATGGGTATAATACTGAGTATAAGTTATGTTAATAATAAATATAAAATATTAATGATACCTTTTATATAATATACCATCTAATTACATAGTATTTTACCATATAAATAATGATATGACCCCTCGTGCGTATGTATAGATTAACGTCACAACATAGGCGAAAAGACTCATTTCCCCATCGTAACCATTCAAGAATAATTATTATTTTATTATTAAAAATAATGTTTAATACCTTTATATAATTATCTATATGAATCAAATACGTCCTATCCATAACAAACGAGACTTAAAAAACAAAACATATTATGGAAAAGGGATCAGTTAACACCCAAAACAATAATACTTCTGAAATATTATAAAAAAAGAAATATTAGAACATCATATATGATATAATAATTATGTATGTGATTATTTAATAATTTAATAAAAATGTTTTAACTATTATACCAGAGGTTAACCTACCCTTGACCAAGTAAAAGTACAATGTAAGGGTAATTTTACAATTTCTTTATTATCTAAAGTTGTTTATATGTGATTATCTTCTAGGAACTCTTTATCAACCACATTTGTGTTTCTTAAAAATGTATTTCAAAAAAATTGATGTTTGATATAAAATGGGTTAAAGTCATTTATATCCTTGTTTTAATTTTTATAAAATAGGTTGAAATGAATATTTCCATCTCTTTCGAAATAAGGTATTTTATGACCTTTTGAAAAATTAACGAAAGAATGTTTTTTTAACTTATAAGGCAGGTGAAACTATTTTCCGCTATTATAAAAACCCTGAAGCTTCTCTTAGAAACATATATGAATATTTTAAAAATAAATATATTCATTAAATTTTAATGATTTCAATGTAGAAATAAATATTTCACTCAAATTGTTTTTTGATTGATTTTATCGAGGTCAACATCCTTTGATTAATATTAAATTTGTTTGAAGTTGATTTATTATGTTACTATCTACCATATTGTATTGAATGTTTTGTGATATTTTTTTACTGTGGATGTGCTCCTTTAAAACAACTTATAGTTTATGGTTAATGTATTAACATTTTTTATTCAATTTGAAATACAAATGTTTATATCATGTTTCAACCTTTTCATATAAGGAATACATTGGATTTAGTAAGTGGCGGGTGGAGCCCGATATAGCCCATCGATGCATTAGGTGGTCTTATGAGAAAAATTACTATCTTGGCACACCGACATGTCAAAATCTTATTGTAGTCTTGGTACGAGGCCTTGACTATGCAGTTCTGATTTCTGACATTATTCATCCTATCAATTTAAAATTAGCTATTGATGTTACATGTGATTATTAAACTGGTATAATATCAATGAAAAAAATTAAATGGCATTATTTGATTAATTTTTCCATATTATGATTATGTTTTTGTTTAAAATATTTTGTTTTAGTCTTATACATTTACTTAAATGTTTATTCATGTTTCCGCTATATTGTTATCCTTACTGACCATCTGATCTCACCCCTTTCTATGTTTTATTTTTTCTAAGACATGAAGAATCATATTACGATTAACCTACAAGAAGATTCTATAGTATATGAGTGTGTTCAAAGGGGACACAATGTTGTTGTTTTTATATTTCATTATGTAAAGTAAAAAATATGTATATATCTAGTACTTCCAAGGATACTAAACTAATCATCCTTTCAGGACATGGTCTCATGTGATCATGCTAATTTTATGTAATAATGCACCGACTCTCGGTAATTAGGGTCGGGGTGCTACATTTCTTTTCTTTTATGTCCCAAAACAATTTTTTTTATTCAATCCACGCTTTCAAACTATTTTTATATGGATTTCAGGTGAGAAGAAACCATAATAAAGTTAGAGTTCTAGTTATGTGATTTACCTTGAATGATGTAATTATTTCTTTTTAATGAGCATGTTTTGTGGAAAAAAAGGGAAAATCTGGAAATATCATCTTTGTTACATAATGTTTTAACTAATTATTTAAAACTATAAAGCTAAAATCTCCTAGAAATGTTAAAAATTTCTCTTATTATGAATCATGTTTTTATTTATTGAATAAGGAAATTTGGATCTTTAAATACATTTATGATTTATAGAACCATAATATATGAAAGTGATATGTCCTATATAATAATATTTGATGTCTTTAATGATATTTTAATGTGTAATCATAGATGATAAGTATCCTTTTCCAACAACCATGGTTTTTCACTTTTAAAATAATTTTATGATACCCCAATTACAATGGTTTTATATTGATTTCAAATTTTATTGATAAAATTAATGTTTTAATTTACATTTACATAATCTGTAAGTAATGTGAAAAGATTATTGGTATTAAATATTTGTTAATAACACTCACTAAAAGTTTCTTCAAGGGTATAAAAATAGGTATTCAATTTATCCATCCCTATATATATGTTATGATAGTCTTATACTCATAACTTCACCATGTATCTCACTCAAACCAATGAATTTATTTGATTGATAGAAGAAAATTTTTTATCAACAAAAAAATTATTTCAATATATATACTCCAAAACATCGAAATATTATTTCAAACCAAAATATCATTAATAGTTTTATTTTTTGTTTATTAAAATCAATATATTTATTTTAAATTGATTTAATACTCCATTTATTTTCTTCATCCATTTTATTCATAGAATATATACCCATTATCTTTCCTTAACCATACCCTCAACATTGATTGTATTCATTCGCTATGGCTCGGATATTTTTTGATATTTAAAAAAGATACATGGTTTATAAATAGGTGTATCACTAATATATTATACATCTATAATAGTATTTCATATTTATTAATATGTTCTATTAATAATTTTTCATTATTTTATTTTGAAAGAGTTTGAATGATAAACAAATGTTAAAAACCAAGTTATTTTATTACTATGAAAATATTTTCCAATCATTTGAATGATTATACAACTTCAAAAAAATATTATTAAAATGAATATATAATTTAGTCAATGAGTTTTAAATATTACCCAATTTCACATATATAAAATTCAAATACACATTATTAGAATCTATATTTTCCATAGATATTTCATGCATCTTATATTTTGTTACATGTATCTCATAAAGATCAATAAATTTCATCAAAAATACATTATTTTCTTTAGTATATATCTTGATATTTAATGTATAAAAGGAATTATTTATAGAATCGCCCTACATTTTAAACAATTTCATTAACGGATGGTATATAAAAATTCATTGATTGATCCATGAAAGCATGGGTAGTTTCACAATCAAATTCATATACTAATTTTTTTACTTTCTACATTAAGAGTTTTTATATCTTTCCTTGATATATAATTTCCCTTCATTGATCTATTTTCATTTCCCATTATTTAATAACGCATTACATTACTTTGTTTACTTACTTCCTTTCTTCATCTCGATGATCTTTTGGGTCAATCATATTATCTGATTTCTTAAATATTATAAAGGAATATAGGTAAAAAATACCACATCATTACATACATAAAATATATAAAAAGGAATTTTTATATTTTACGTATCTTTTCCACTATTTAGAATTTATGTAATAATGATATGAATTTTTTGAATTTTGTGGAATCATTATCATATTGGGAATTTGATTTATGATAAATATTTGATTTAATATTTTTGATCCATTAAAAGATTTAAAATAAATCAATTTTTCATATTCTTATTTCATTTTCCTAGATGTCCCCATTTATATCACATAGTGTATTATGATGTTGCAGAGTATTTAAATCATAATCTTAGCTAACTCTTGATCTTCTAAAGAAATCAGCTACAAATCCATCTTTTATAAACCATATGTTATCAAATTGAACATTTCTCATTTAAAATAATGACACTTTGACCTAATTATCACCTTCATTAGTCTCATGTATTTTTATCTATATGGTGTTCCTTGATATTGGACCCACAACTTATGTTTAATCCTTATTGAAAGAGAATTAGTGTGATGTATTATTAGTTCACTCATCATTTTTAATATTTTCTTATATTTCAATTTATAGGATACACATTCGTTAGGTATTGTTAAACTATTTATTGTTCTTTGATAAATGGTAAATCCATGTGATATAATATATTAAACCATTATATCATTTCATAAGTGAAATACTTTACCATAAAACAAGTTAACACACATGTTATTTAGAAAAATCATAGCTTTCATGAAATCTCTCAGTCAAAAAAATATATAAATTAACTCTCATCTTTAAGAATATATAAGTACTTATAAAAAAATGATGTTCCAAAAGAATATTGTCATGATATGACTTCGACAACTAAATAGATATTATCCAGATCTTTCTAAGACCTCAAGTGAACCTGTTGGTCACCAAAGGATAGAATATATGTTTAGGGATAAATCACAAATAGTTCAGAGATAATTTTACCTCTTTGAGAATAGGCCAATATATATTAAAGGAATATAGGTTCTAACAAAAAATATGGTTTGATACCTTATAAATATGGATCTAGGAGATGAATTCACAAGTATCCATCAAAATAACACTAGTTTGTTGTCATACCCTATCAATTTTTGATGATAATATGACATAAACCTGAATATATATCAATACCTGGTATGAAAATCCATAATATCTATAATGATGGTTAAATTAGACCATGAACTACCTTATACAAAAAAATCATGTCAGATATTTTCTAAAGGGGAAAAAAGGGTATGTTTCATGTGAGGAATATATTATACGGACAACCAAGGATATCCCATATATCCTCACCCTAATATTCTTTTGAAAACTAAAAAATGGAATGACCTATATCCATAACCCTTGTGTGATTTATAATTATTGTTTAGTACACTCATCCCTCATGTAAAGACATTTTACATTTACCTCAGTCATATAAAAAAGTTGATTTCATATTTTGGAGGAAAGCATGTTTGTTCTTGAGTTCATAAAAACTAATAGATTCATTCCCAAACATCATATAATATATCATAAATCTGGTTTCATAATGTTGAAATACAATGTAGGCGGGTTGTAAATTAAACAAGAGACAACTTATAAAACACTATATATGTTAAAAATACTGATGTTCCCTTCTATTAAAAAAATTGATATCATTCTCAAATTCAATAATAGTATTTTTGTGGAATATTCAAACCCTACGTTGAGACATGCTCTGAATCCATGCGACATACATGTTCACAATAGGAGTGGTGCTTATCAAGTATACCCGAATGAATTCATCCTCTATTAGAGGTAGTGTGCATGTCTATTTGTGTGTGTGTTTGAATAAAATCATCCTCCCTCAAAGTACACAGTATCCTCATTAGAAGGAACTACACTTTTGTATTATTTTTATCCGCACATAAGAGGACACTCATATTCTCATATTATGGAACATATACATATATGTCTATAATCATATAAATATAAGTATCCTTCTAACATATGACGAATTTATCATCTTGGAGAGGAATATATAATATGTATATACCAAATTTGTTGGTGCAACTAGTGAACAAATTTGATGTTCAAACTTGAAAAATAAGGTTCCAATTATGTATATGCAATAAAAAATAATCATGAGGATATATATATGAAACAACCTCAATGAATCCTATAACTTTATGATCTATAAAAAACAGAGTATTAAAGAATGCTCATATAGTTGACATTTAAAATTTCTAACTAGCATTATTTAACAATGAAAATGGAATTATATACATGTTAGACAATATATTTATAGTCAAAATTAAATTTGAAGACTTATTTTATATGGAGATATCCCTACAGGGGAATATTAAATATAAATTTAAATTTCAAACCTATAGAGAAAAATATATTATTTAAGACCTATATAGAAGCCCCTACTCATCACCACTTGTTCTAGAAAAATGTTTATTGAATCCATCTAATATATTGATATTGATACATATAATAATTTATAGAAATTTATACCCCAAAAAAATTAGGAAACAATTCAAACAAATTGCGGTATCACATATAAAAGAGTATATTTCACTACCATGGACATACATAAGAAAAGAGGTGCATCCATGGAATGATACATCAATATTAATAGTGGGATAACCAATTTAAGCTCAATTGTTATCAAAACAATTATTAATGATATTTTTTTGTTAAATAGTTATTTTTCAATCCATCACACTACTCCATTCCCATATAATCACAGAATTATATTTGTATAACATAATGGTAAGGGATAATCCTACTTTTTCTAGGTATAATTGAAGCCTTCTACCTACATAAGTCAGTGATCTCATCACTAACTCAACTATGAATCACTAGTTTATCTAAGGAGGATTTTTATTCCCATACTTCATCAAGAAATAAAAAATAAATAATAATGAATGTATCCTCATCTCAAGATCGTTGATGAAGACTACTTACTACCACATAGAAGATAAAAAATTAAAAGGGTGAAATAGATTGCAACACCAATGCGATGATGGTGTTAGGACATATTTTAATCAATAGTAAAAAAATTAAAATTCAGAGAATTATGGATTTTTTCCCATACCATAGCCAATAATGGACACCCACAATTATATTGTAATGAACCATATTTACACTATGTATTTCCATTTAAAATATATTATGTCAATAACATGTTCTACAAGAATTGCTATGAAAAATTCATAAAACATTATATAACCTTTATAATGTACCAATTAAGTTAGAAGGTATAAATATTTCTAACCACTATAAGAAATACATATATAAATAAACATAATTAATTTTAGTGTAGTTCGACAACTATAAATATCACATTATGATCAAAAATATTTTTTATAAAAAACTATAATTTTACATGATTTAATTTTAAAAAATATATATATAATATAGAAAATGTATATTTTTTATATGAATAATAAATATTTTGATATTCATATTATATTAAACCTAATTTACTTAGAAAATGATATAAAATAAGAATATTAATGTTTAATAATTGGAAAATTTATTTTCCAATAAAATTGTTTTTCATTTTATTTTATAATTTTATATAAAAGTTACAATCTCAAATTTTTTAATTTTAATTACTAAAAATTTACTTTTATTTTTGGATTTATTATATTTATATTAGAATAAAATGATTAGATTATATTTTTCTAAAATAGTCTATTTTTTATTGAATAGTAGAAATACATATTTTTATAAAAAAAAATCACTTTTAAAACAATAGAATGCATTAACAATTTAAAAAAAATTATATAAAATATACATAAATAATAATTTAAGAATTTAAAAATATTATGTTTAATTTATAAAATAGATGCTCAATTGTTTTGAAATTAATGTAATAGTTCACACTAAAAATAGTTTTTCATGTTTATATAAAAATTATACATTCTAGTTTAAGAAATTCAATATATGAAAAATTATTTTCTACTTTAATTAAACAAGTTAATATTAGTAAATATGTTCCATTTTAATTTCGGCATAAATATAATATTATTATGACTAAATATAATTACCACACAAATAATGAAATAATTTTGAAATTAATTTCTTCATTCATATCAAGTAATTTTTATCATATCAATTAAATTTATATAATTTAATTAATACCTAAAACATAATTTTTATACCTATACATCATTATATTTATGCTAATTCAATTAGTATATAAATATGATGAACAATATAAACACATAATAGATAAAGTATAATTTTCTACAGGGAATTGTATTTATATATTTTATATGTTAATTTAAAAGTTAATTTTCTAAAATTTAAAAATTAAATTATATTAAATAAAGAATAAATTAAGTTTCAAAACATTAAAATTTGGAAATAGTGGTTACGATATATTTTTAAATAATATATAAATTTATTATATAAAAACTAGTTACTAAGGAAAAAAATCAAAGTGTTTAAATGTAAATACCTACATTAAAATACTGGAATCATATTTAAATCATGTGCGGAAAGTCTTAGGTGAGGATTTCATGACCCAATAACACTCCAAACTCCATTATAAAAAAAATTTGGATCCATTGACCAATTAATAGTTTAATTACATCATGGAAGTGTATATAATATTCATAAAAGTTTACTTTTCTTCGTATTTAAAAAGAGATCACTTCCACCATTTCAATGATACCCACACCATTTGACATCCCAATGAAATTACGCCCTAATTAACTATCTATAAAGTCATTTTATAATCCTTATTAACTTTATCTATATATTTTATCCTAATGTCATAATTTCTAAAGATTTATGTATGATATGGTTTTATCTCCAATAATGTTAGGCGTACACACAATATGAATCTTGAACATGGTAATGGTTTTCATATAAGTCACACATCATTGAGGAATGATTTAATATTATAAAATAATACTACTTTTTTAGTGTTAGTCATTCCCCTTGGATTTTAATATCATAAATTACAGTTTGACATTGAAACATCAATTTCAGTCATTCTCTCCCCTGATGTGGTATGTAATTGATATCTTCCCTAAAATATATGGGTTTTTTCATAACACAAATTTCATTCAAGAGTAATAATTCTTCTCCATGAGTATCATATTTTATTTAATATTGTATAAAATATTTTTATCTTTGGATATTCACTTCTTTTTCAAATCCACCTTTTATGAGTTTTATTCCATCTTCAAAGTGAAACCATGTTAAGAATAATTAAAATTCTCTAAAACTGTAGTTTCCCCTCCATGTCAATAATTTACATTCCAAAAAATTCTCTTATTCTTAATTGGAACCCTAATAATGTGTTATCTCATGTGATATCCATAATTACCTTATAATCATTTAAAAATAATGATTAATTATACAATTTACGATATATAAATTTGTTTTTTTAAATGTAGAGTTATTTTCAAGACACCCTTGTTACTTTTGAGTTACACATTAAATTTAAATTTTTCAATTTTTTATGTATATTATTGTAATGTATTAATTTCATATGATATAGATATGTTACATTATACTTTACCTATTTTATTATAAATTTCATTATATGGTATCTTATATATTTTTTGTTCCCATTAAAATTCAAACCTTTAAATAAAACCAAATTTATGGAAATTTCACATTTATTATGTCATTATATGTTTAACCACTATAACATGGTTTTCACCCTGAATTTTGTTTAAAAATTATCATTATTTATTTTTAAATCCATCCATGTAAAATTATGGTTTTATGGAAAAAATAAACTCTTTCATTCTTTAAAATAATCTATTACTTATGTCATATCTCATTAACAAAATTTTTCATTTTTACTCTTTATACTACATATACATAGAATTACATCTATTGATTTGAGTTACATGTTCATGATCAATGTGAATTTTTATATTATGAAATTACAAACTAATTAAATTCCTTCTTCTCTTAATAATCATGATAATTTAACCTTTTTCTATGCCTTGAATTAGTGTTAAGAAACCCACATTATTATTATGGGTTTGATCATACTTATGATTTATATGTGATTTTATTTTTGTAATGGGTGGTCATAGAATTATTTAAAATCTTAAGTAATTAGCTAGAGATTTATGTCTGATGAGATGTTATGTATAATATTATGGAGTGTTCCTAATCCACTACGAGACTTTACACACAATATATGATGAATGTGAGGTTAGCTTAAGCACACTATATTATTTTATTGGTGGGTCTGTGATTATATATCTATCCAATGCATTAGGGAAATCATTATATCACTTTATATGTTATGTATGAGATTAGGGATTGATCCATATCTACCACATGACTGTGTCCGCAATGTTTATTGGAATGGGGATTTATCCCAATCCACCATGGGTAGTTTTATACTATGTTTATTGGAATTGGGATGAAGTAAAATCTACCATGGGAAATTTTACACTTTATGATTTTGGTAATGGGATTGACCCTTGAACTATGTTTATGGTGTCATGTATTTTTCCCCATATTCAATTATTTCATGATCATATAATGTGATTTCCTTTTACCATGGTTCAATAATTTTCTCAAACTTTTATGTTAGGGTAAAAAAATTATTTTGATATTACATGTCCATTATTCTTGATTTATAGAGAAATTTTTTTTATATTTTTCTAATAAGATATTTATATGTGACTTTAATAACTTAAATGGTTATGGTCTAACTATTCCTTAAATGTGGTTAAGTTTTACTGTACTTGTAATTTTATATAACTAATTTCAAATTCTTACCTTATAAATATTATGAAGATATGTATAATGTATTAGAAGTCCAAAATGGGCTCAAGAGTTGTTCAATTATGGAGAATTATCACAAGGATTTGTTTAAAAAATCATATGTAACTGGTCCTCAAAGACACTAAAATTAATGTACATCTAAGATATGTAAAATTATTATGATATATAATGTTTAAATGATGGAAATAATGTAATATAAATATTTTATTATCTCATGTCATCATAGATGATATCAAATGATTTTGTAGTTAATTTTTTTGTGTTATTATAATTATTTTTGGATTATGACTGCAGAACTTTTAGTGAAGACCCAAGGTATAAATTTAATTTATATTCCAAATTATAGGATATCATTGTTTAATTTTGTAAAACATTTTATTTTGTGATTTTCCTAGAAATTATATATCTATCTCTATATTATTAATTGGATTTGATGGGAGAACAGATTCACATAGGGGTAATATTCTTGAAAATGGCTAGATGGGTAGCGATACTATCATTACGTTATAGATTTAAATCTTCTCTACTTTTTAGGATTCTATTAAAAATTGAGTATCTCATTTCACAAAGGGATCATAAAAAATTTCATTTAGTGAAAGCTAATTTCATATCATAAATATAACAATGATCAAATACCTGTATATGGTTAATTAAAAACACCCTATTGAAATTGTTCCCATCATATGAGTTTCAAAATTGTAATGATGAAAATTATTTATGGGGGGATATACCGACCCAATATTACATTACTTATTTTCATTAAAGTAACATTATTTTTAAAGATTATTAGGCATATAACACCAAAATTTGAAGACAATGGAACAATATAAAAACATTATATTATTGATATTATGTTGGAGGGTATAAATAGTGGTAAAACGTTTATGAAATATATCGATAAATAATGATATATAATTTTAGTTTAGATATAAAAATAATTATAGGACATATAGTTAAACACAATTTTTTTTTCTAAAATTTACTTATTATGCATGTAATTTTACAAAACAAAATATATGGTATAAATGGATTGGAGGATGGTTATCAAGAGGTGAAAATATTTAGAATATGGGGTGATTTCTCAGATAGTGACAAGGAAACAGATAGTGGCATGGTACGAAATTCCTACAGTAATGTTGTTCATGGTGCACGGATGAAGGTGCACAGGGAGTTAGGTGTGAAGATCACCCCACCACGACGATGAGCGAAGAAAGACTATTCTTATCTTCCATGGCCAATGTCTACTCTATCTTATGTTGGGAGGGAAAGCTGGGATATGTAGTCCTCGACGGAATTTTTGGCCTTGGAGAAGTTGAATCTTAGAAGGAAATATGCCAAGGTTCTTACACACTATGATAGCTCAGAGTTGGAGAGAGATAAAGAAGAGGACTTAATCTTTAAAGGGTGTGGTGATTAGTATGATTTCAATGATATGTAGATGTTTTGTATTTCTTGTAACAATTTTTCTTTTCTATAATTAATAAATGGTCTGAGGCTTGCCTCTATATTAGTGTTTCAGTATATATTAATAATATCTATTTTAACATTTATACTTCCCTAAGAATAATATTTTTATTGATTGATATAAATAAATAATATTAATGTTGGATACATTGAAAATAATTTTTCCTATAAATTTTTCTTTCATTATATTAATTAGTTTGATATAAAAGTTAAATTATAAACTTTTAGTATTTTAATTTATAAAAATTAACATATTTGTTTCATTTAGTATTTAAATATTAGTTTATGAGAAAGATATTAATGTTTTTAGAAGTAATCAAATTTTCATTTGAATAATAAAAATACTGATTGTTAAAAACTATCAAATTTATAATAAAACAATGGAAGAAAAGTCTATGAAACCCTTTTGATATAAAAAATTAACATATCTAATGAGTAATAAAAATAATTTAAAAAATAAAATTTTGAATAAATAAATCCCCATATTAACACTTTTTAAATTGAAGTAATATTTTAAATATGAAATTGTATTTCCCACTAATATTAAATATTAGACATTATGAATTTTAGAAATCAATTATTTAAAAATATTTTAATTATTTTATTTAAATATATAAACATTAGATAGAAATATTAATATCATTTTTAGGAAAAAAGTATAATATTGGTATGATTAATGTTAATTACTATGATAATGGTGGAAACGTTTTTAATATTAGTTTATTGACTAATATCAAGAAATTTTGGCTTAATCATTTAAATTTATATTATTTGAAAAATAAATATAATTTGATTTTTAAAAATATAGATAAAAATTAACAATCATAAAATTGAAAATAAATATTAAATGATATTAACAACACATAATGTTTGAAATTTGTTTTTCTAGAAAAAACGATTTTTATAAATTATTCGTTTTGATTTTGATTTTTATTTTCACAAATATATAAATTTAATTAGTGTAAATTGAAATTAAATTTAATTTGAAAAATTCAAATATTTCTAATATTTTTTAACTTATAATTTCAAATAAAATATAAATTACTTTGTCAAAAACTATTTACCATGGTAAATATCACAATGTATCAATGTAATAAATCAATAGTGAAAGGCAAGAAACATGTTTAAAACTTGTATTGAATGCCACTTTTTGGATTTAACAACCTAAGAAAACCCCACACTCCATTTTTATGGTATTATAGAGTCAATTACTAATTAATTGTTTATTTATATTATGTAAGTATAAAGGGTATTCATAAAAGTCATATATTATTCACTTATTATATGGTATCACATACACCATTCAAATTCTAATCTTAAAATTAGTTTTATCCTTGAACATAGACCCCATAACCTCTAGTAGAATTTATTTTCTCATAATTAAGCCCCTAATATCTATAATTTATCCTAAGGAAATCATTTCTAATGATAACTCTAAGAGAAGATCCCATCTCTAACAAAATTAGGTTAATACAAAAAATAAATATGAAACAAGGTTAGTGTATCCATCTCAATCATTATTCATTAAGGACTGCATTGATATTTTTCAAAACAATTATGAGGAAAGTAATTACCCATAGAATAATATTGACATAAATTACTTTTGAAATTAGAAATATCAGTTCTATTCATGTTCTTCCTTATTATGGGATAAGAAAAATATCATCCCAAATATATTAGGAGTTTTCCATAACACAATATTGTTTCTAATTCATAATGTTTCACCTTTAGTTTCCTCATTAATTTCATTTTTAATACCTATTTACATCTAGGGATAATAACATTTTATTAGAATATTTGTTTTTATTGAGTTGTCTTCCTTCTTGATAATGAATCCACATTACAAATAATATAGATCCTCATAACCAATGGTTTTCCATAATAATCCTCAATTTATGTTACCTCAAATGTTATTCATTTTAATTGGATGAAAAATAATTTATTATTTCACTTGATCTTCATTTTTACATTTTAATCTTGTTAAATTAATGTTTTATTATCTTTTTTATGATGTGGGAATAAAACAATGGTATTTTAAAACAAAAATTTGGATATTTTGAAAACCCCGTCATTACTTTTGGTTTACATATTATAATTAATTTTCTCAATTATAATATATATTATTCCCATATATTTCTTACATATTTTTTATATATTATACTTATATATATAGCTATTTTATTATACCTTGATTTTTTGGGGATAATAAATTTTTTCAGTTCCCTTCAAAATTTAATCTTTTATATAACCCGAAATTAAGGGAATATTCAAATTACTTATCTCACCTCCATAAAATATTTTTAAACATGAATATATTTTGAAAATACTAATTATATAATTGGCATAAAATATTTTTCCAATTATATTTTTATGAAAGAAATAAGATCTTTCATTCATAAAGGGGATCCTTTACTCATTTCATATAGCATCACCTATGTTCATTTTTAATTATTCTACTCCATATAAATATCAAAAAAAAATTATATTGGAATATATTGTTCAAATATATATCCATTTTCATTTATAAAAACATAAAAAATTTAACTCCATATTCTATTAGGAATCCATATTATTTAGCCTTATTTTATTCCTTGAATTTTAATTTTTAAACCCACTTCCTTCTCATGGTTTGGACCATTCTTATGATTTATTAATGTTTTATTTTCCTCATGTAAAACATATATTTATGATTTTTATTAAGTGATGGGATGGCTAATAAATATGTTACTCTAAAATGCATTGGGTAATGCGTTCTGTCTCATGAAATGTTATGTATAGTATTACATAGTGAACATAATCCACTACAAGACTTTTTCCACAATTTACGGTGCATGATCTGTTATCCTATGCACTCTATGTTTTTTTATGAGTGATATAAATATTATATATCCCTACAATGCTTTGGGTAATCCTTTATATCTCATTTTATGTTATATAAGGGATTAAGTATTGATCATAATCCACTGTGATACATTTTCCTCTCTGTTTACAGGAATGGGGTGTGAACTTAATATGCCTTTTATTCAATGTTAATGGGTATTGAGAGTGAACCCAATACACCATGTGAATCTATCCACCGTATAATGATAATCTTGGGAGTGACCCTTGACTTATGTTTATGATCTTATTTTTTATGTTATTTACAAAATTTGTAATATTATATGATCATATAATGGCATTTATTTATTCCAAGATGTAATGCTTATATCACTTAATCATTCATGGTACATGTTTTTTAATTTTGAGTTTATATGTCCTTCTATCATGATTTATAGAAAACTCCAATTTTACCTATTTTTTAATAAAAAAATCACTATGGTATTTCTTTATCATATTATTATGAGCTAACCCATGATTACTTGTGGATATTTTTTCCCTTACTAAGAATTTTAGATTTCACCATTATTATATTCAAAATCTGTAGGTTGTGAAAAAATTATAACTTATGAGAAAACTAGTAGTGGGTTTATAATATTTCAATTGTGGAGAAATGTTAACAAGTTTAGTAAGAAAATTAAATTAAAATTTCCTTAAAGAAACTAAACCAAAAAAGTTTTCCATGCTAAGTGCGAATACAGTAATATATAATTTTTATAATATGGAAAAATGTAAAATAAAGATATGATTAGATCACGTAATCATAGTTTTTATTAGTTAGTTTTTAGATGTTTTGGATCATTAGTATAGTTATTTAGTGGGATTAGGACTAGAAAAAACTTAGTGAAAAATTTAAGGATTAGTCTAATGGATAAGACAAATTATAAGATAAAATTATAAAATTTTGTCAAAGATTAGAGTATGTGGTTTTCTAAAAAATTAAATACCTATTTGGATACTGGAAAGTGGGTACGATTATGAATAATAAAGACCGATGGATCATCACCACAATAATAATGGATGAAAAATGAATTGATTACCAATATAATGCATGATGAGTGGGATAAAAACAACACACCTAGCAAGACACTCTCAAGGGATATTTTTTGGTGGATTATATGTTTTTTAAATCCAATATGAATGATGTATTTCCTAATTACATTTTGGCATGAGGTTGGGAAGTATAATAGAACTCACACTAAACTAATATGAATTATGAATTATATAATTTTAATTGAGGATGATATAATTTTTTCTAATAAAGATATGGTTTAAAAAGTGAGTAATATAGGTCAACCAAATACAAATATAACATAAACTAAAATAATAATATGCTGTCATAATGATTCTATAATGGGATAAATCATCATATTAAATTTCACTTTATTTATCTAGGATTACTCTCCTTTGATGATAATTATCCATCACCATGTCAGCCCCTATTTATTTTACTAATGTCTAGATTCAAATGGATCCACGTTAATAATAGTCTTAAGGGAAAATGAAATGATTGTTTAAAAGATGAACCCATTGAAGTGGGATATAGAGATATAAATATAGTGATTTTGAAAAACCAACTTCCATGAAATACGACTAACCATGTGAGAATAGTTGGAATATTAAACCCACCAAGGATGAGAATGAAATTGTCTCCTGGGAACAAGTATAATGATGATGATGAGAGAAAGAATATTCAACTTCCAATATTTTAATAGTTTGTGAATAATATAGAAGTGAATTCCCTCAAGGTATCTATATGATTATTTACCTATCGTAAAGGATGGAATAGACAAAGATGTTATCAATGGAAAATGAAGGATACAACAAAGGAAAATAATTTTCTTCCAAAGTATCCAACAATGATTTGATGCTTCATAAGTGAGGAATATGGGCACTATGAAACCCAATGAACCAATCTAAGGGATAATATTGGAAACCAAAATTACACACCTCAAATATCATAGGGAAAAATAAAATCCTTTGAAAATGTTGTTTATAAGGTAGATCCTGACATTACACACTAAGTTTTTAGTTGACATGGGCCATGTATGATTTCACATATTAATTATTTGACGATAAATAAAACAATTTGGGATAATTATTACATCAATTGTTTAGAAATATTTTTCAAGGATTGAAGAATATTATGCCTTATAGATTTATCTCTTCATCAATTATTTATATTCTATTGGGAATGGGATATCACTTTTTAGAAAAGGATCATACACAATTATTTATATGGAAATATCGCATCATATAAAAAATAACGCCATTATTAACAACCTCTGTATGGTTAATAATGATCTATTTATAGGAATCACTCATATTGTTTGATTTTCAAAATTTCAAGGATAATTGTTTTATTGTGAGGGAATGTAGGGAAATAATATTCCACTATGTATATTTAATAAATAAATATAATGTTTATAGATTATTCTACATGCACCATTGAACAACCAAATACCACTAATTAGTATATAAAAATTATATTGCAGCTGTTAAGGAATAAGGTTTAAATATATTTAACTACTCAATGAAATATATAAGGAAATAAAGATCATTAATTTTAGTGTTATTAGATAAGTAATAAGATCACCTCATGGTTAAAAATGTATTTTTTCTATAATTATCTTTTTTACCGTTATTATAAAAAATGAAATATAATATAGAAAATTTATAGTATTGATATGACTAATATAAGTTTTTATATTAATAATATATTAGGAATTTTTTTATTACTAATTGATAGAAAACAAGAATAGTAATGGTCAAAAAATTGGTATTTTTTTTCCAATAAATAATATTTTTGTTATATTATATTAAATTATTTAAAAATAAAATTATCAATTTTTTGAATTTAAATTTGAAAAAATAAACATTATTCCTGGATTTAGTTTTTAAATACAATCATAAAATGATTGGTTGAGAATTTTTTGAACTATTCATTTTTAGGTGATTAATAAAAATACTGAATTTTCAAAAAATAATAACTTTTATAATTAAATAATGTCATAAATGAATAAGAAAATTTGAAAAATAGAATCTATATATTAATTAAGTAATATAATTCATTTAATAATTTTATTTTTAATTTATAAAACACTAATTTAGAATTTTTTACTCTTATGTAATTTTTCACAGTTAAACTAATTTACAAGGTTATATTAAAAGTTAGACTTTATTACTATTGGGAATGAATTGTCTCAACAATAAAATAACAATATTATTGATTATGATGTTCAAAAATACCCTTGTGTGTTTTAATAATGATTTTATTTTAAGTGTATTTGATGAAATTTATATTCTTTATAAATCTTATCATGAAATAATATTCAACTATTTATTTGTGAGAAATATTTTTTAAAGTGCTCGGAACACTCTTAAGCGTATTATGGAAACACTATTTAGTTTTTTTTCTTTTATTAGAAATACAATAAATTCAATATGTCGATGAAAGTAAACTACAGAACAATCCTTATGTTTATGTTTAAGGATTAGAGTGTATGGTTATTCAACCTTATGTTTGAAGAAACATATGGTTAACAAACATTATGTTTGGAAAATAACCTTACATTTGTAAGATTGAAAAAGTATACTTAATGAAACCAATATAATTATGGAACTTTCAAACATATGCATCATCAACCTTACTTTTTTAATTAACCATACAATGTCAAACTTACGTTTCGGAAAAGTGATTGTATAGATAATCAATGTTACGTTCTGATATCTATGTTGTCATGGATAAATGTATGGATCATAAACCCAATGTTATGAAGTTGAACTCTACATTTTTTATTTTGTTGATTCATGAGGGAAACTTATGTTTGATTTTTCAATGTCATAAATTTGAATTTTCATCTTTATCGGTGTTTTTTTACAATAGTCTTTGAGGATTGTCAGGATAGTATAAAGCTCGATTTCAAGGATTAAAACATCATCTTAAATAATTTAAATAATCTTCTATAGTATAGATTTTTTCTCCTATTCATAAAGGATGTTGCGACTACTCTGATCTGTACTTTTTTAATTTGGATACACTCATTTTATACGCAATCATTGTGGATCTAAAACAATGATAGAGATTTATGATTATATATATCTCTGAGTATCATCTATAAAATCACCAGATTTGTGAATACTTCTTAGATATATGTATAAATATTATTCGTTTAATTTTTCCCAGTAAAAATTATTTTATAGTGGTACAACGATCAAGCATTTCAGAAACAAGGGATACATTTTTAAGACATAAATATTCAAATCTAGAAACATAATGATCTATTTATGTTGATTTTTTAAAATTGAATCTCTCTTGTGCAACCAGATATCTTCCAATATATTTAATGATTATTATTATTATAAAGACGATGATCCATGTTTTGTCAGTTGTGGTTGGCTTCTACTATAAGATAAACCTATTTCCCAATAAACTACATATTATCTATCTTGAATTTTTTGTGCTTGTATTCAGTAGTGGTGGAGTTTCAGCATCTCAAACTATGTTGTGGTTTTATTGGTTCCTTATAAAAGAACCAATCAGCTCTATTTTATAATCCTTTATTTGTAATACTGAAAACTGCCTAAACCCATTTGTGGATCAGTATTATGATACTATGATGTTACTAGTGAAATTAACCAAGAATGTAGAGAGGCTGATTGGTGGAGTGGACTAGGGGATCATTGTGCCCTGAAAAATTAAAAATTGTTGTTATGTGTTCTCTGTTCATATACGTTTCATATACTATGTTACAATCTTCTGTATATGTGAATCTACAGAATCGTTGAATATTAAAAAGGACACAATTCACCCTCCCTCTTGTGTCAACACTATAGTCTTTATGACCTAACATTTTGTATCATAGATTGAGATTTTCAACAATCCTATTACAAGCTAAAGGAATAAGATCTCTATTTGTGATGTTAATAGGGAATATCAAGTAATTAATGTCAATGGTTCAAGCTCCATATTTCAATGGTGATAATTATAGATGCTGGAAGTCTCGAATGATAATCTACCTAAATAATTTTTGGATTTAGAGTATACTCATAGATTTATACTCCTTACAAAAATCATGAAAAACCTCAAATATGGTCTACTAATACAAAGGTTGAGTATGATATGAATTCGAAATCAATGAATGCTATTATTTTTAGTCTTGGACTAGATGAAATCAACTGTGTATCGCAATTCCCAACAACCTATGAAATATGGAATTCAATTGCAGTAGCGTATGAAGGTACTGATAATGATAGAAAAATGTCATATGAAATAGGTAAATTAATTATTGATACTTTCAAAATATATTATGGAGAGAGCATCACATATATGGATTGAAGACTGAATGAAATTGTTAATAATATATCATCTTTAGGTGAGCCGATTAGCCAACCTGATCATGCTTTGAAAGTTCTAAGAGTTATACCTACGAAGTGGAGCGGAATTTATTCTAAAATCCTCAAATTAGCACCTATTAATAATCTTAAATTGTGAGAATTGATTGGATCATTAATTATGTTTGAGGAATAAATTCAATATGAAGTTTAAGATCAAAAAATTCTAATGAAAAGGGATAACATTTATTTAAATGTTAAATCCCAAAGGCATAATTGAAAAATGAAAAAAGATGGAAGAAATTCAATCCCATCTAATTCAGAAATTGAGATAGATCAATTAGGTATAAAATTCAGTAAATTTTATTGGAGGAAGAGAGGATTCAGAATACCCTTAAAAAAGGAAGAGAAATAATACAGGTAATTTAGATGTTACGAATGCAAAAAATTGGTTCATATAAGGCCTGATCGTACCCAATTGAATGGAGAGAAAATGAAGAAAAAAAAGAAATATCAGAAGAATACTGATTATGAAAACAAAGGGAAAAAATGGATGAAGGGTATGTAGAGTTTTTCTGAAGACTCCCACAACTCATCAGTCTCTAGTTCAGAGATGGAAGAATCAAATCTAAAAGTTAATATGTGTTTTATGGCTAAAGAAGAGATGGTAACACCTTACTATTCACATGATTCCGATTCTAGTTACTCAAATGATAAAATATATGCCTATTGTACTATTCTAGAAGAAAGATACGACTCCCTATTAACTTAATAAAAATATTTAAAAAATCCACAATGCTATTGTATGTCAAAGATATACATTACTAAAATAGAAACGAGAACTTGTTTTAATGTTTAATACCACTACTACCGATTGTGATTATTATGAAAGTACGATTATGAATCCACTAGGAGAAGTAGAAACCTATTAATCTATAGATCTTTAGTTTCCAAAAAGAGAAAATAAACTGAATGAAATTCATGAGAATAATTTTGTTAAAAAGGAAATTATTGATGTTAGCAGCAAGTGTGAAAAACCCAAAATTTATAAAAACTATTTGGTTTATGAATCTAAGAGTAAAGAAATGTGTAATGTTAAATATTTTTATTATGGAATTAATGGATATTATGTTAATGATTTCTATTTTAAAAAACCTCAATTATGTGGTGTCATGAATGTTCATTATTCTAAAGATTTATCAAGTTGTAATTAAAATAGTGTTAAGAAAAATAAATCTAGTTGCATTTATAAGTCTATAACAGCTTACACTACTAGATGCAAAAAAATATGGGTACCAAAACAATTTTTTTATTTGAAAGTGTAGGTAACAGGCCAAAGAAGTGGAAAAGAAATATGGTATATAGACAGTGGATGTTCAAGAAATATTAGTGGAAAATAATCATATTTCTATACTCTGACTAAAATAGATGGAGGCCTAGTCGCCTTAGGTGATAATGCCAAAGGAAAAATTATTCGACTCAGAATAGTTAGAGATCCAGATACAGTCTCAATTAATAATGTATTATGCGTACAAGTATTGAAGCACAATCTGATAAGTATCACTTAACATTGTGATGAGGGATACTATGTAGACTTTTTTAATAATTCATGTTTTGTTTTTATAGATGATTTGCTAAAATTTAGAGCACACAAAATAGATAATTTCTATACCTTGGATTTAAATTCCTTGTGTAAACAAAATGTGAACGGTTTAACTACTATGATAAATGAGTCATGGATTTGGCGTAGAATACTTTTTCACTGAAATATTTCCTCTTTATAGTAGTTATATAAGAAAAAATTAGTTTTATATATAACTATTCTCACAATTGATAGTGATCGATTCTATGATGCATGCCAGATTGGAAAACAACACAAATATTCCTTCAAATATATTAATAAAATTTCTACTTCAAAACCCCTAGAACTAATTCATATGTATTTTTTTGTACTATCTAGAATATATTTTTTGGTTGGTAAATTATATTTAAATGTTTTAGTTTATTATTATTCTATATTTACATTGGTATATTTTTTAAAACACAAAAATAATGATTTTTAGATTTTTTAATGTTTCTGTAAAATTGTTGAAAATGAAAAAGGTTATTAGATAATTTCATTATAATTTAATCATGTTGGAGAGTTTGAAATCATTAATTTAATTCATTTTTATCAAACATGTGTATTAAACACACATTCTCTGCACCAAGAACACCTCAACAAAATGGAATTACAAAAAGACAAAATAGAAATATTCAAGAAATGATTAGAACTAGGGTAAATTAATTCATACTTTCAACATACTTTTGGGAATAAGTTGTAGGTACAACATGTAATATTATAAATACATTTTTAATTTGACCTATTTTCAAAAATAAACCTTATGAACAGTGTAATAATGGAAACCCTAAGGTAATGTAGATTATGGTTTTTAGATGCATGGTATATATCCTGAACACAAAGGATATTCTGGGAATGTTTGATCCAAATGATGATGAAGGAATATTCTTAGGATATTCTTCAACTTATAAATCTAATAGAGTATTTAATAAAAAATCAAGGATTTTTGAAGAATCAAATCATATGATGTTTTATAAAACTGAACCTTTTAATAAAGAGAAAGGTCTAACATATGAAGTTGAAGATTTTTCTAATAACATGATACTTGATAACTTGATAAATGATTTTGAAAATATGAATAAAATTCAATAAGTTCATAATAACATGATACTGGTTAAACTAAAATTGATATGACATGAATGTATCTAATCCTATAGAATCTCCCTTTCGAGGCTGTTATATGAGATCTAGACATAGGAATAAAAAATAGAAGAATTGTAGGAAACATAGAGCAATTTTCTGCTTTCTTATCGCAACTAGAACGTAAGTCTTTTGAAGAATCCATATAAGGTGAAAGTTAGATGTTAGAAATGCAAGAAGAGTTAAATCTGTATAATATAAACAATGTATGGAAATTAGTGGAAATACCCTCAAATTATCTAGTTATAGGAACAAAATGGGTCTTTAAGAACAAATAAGGCGATCAAGGATTTATAACTAGAAACGAGGATAGACATAGTATCCAAAGGGTATAATCAAGAAGAAGGTATAGATTATGATAAAACGTTTTCTTTTGTATCTAGTATAGAATTAATTAAAATTCTTTTGGCCTATACATCTCATATGAATTTTAAATTATATCAAATGGATGTAAAATCAAATTTTTTTAAAGGATATTTAATGGATGAATTTTATGTTGAGAAACCTCCTCGTTTTGAGAAATCTCAAAAACCCAATTTTGATTATAAACATACTAATGCTTTAAATGGCTTTAGAAAACCACCTAAAGATTGGTATTAAAAATTAAGTTCATTTCTTTTGAAAATGGTTTTATTATTGGTTTGGCAGACCCAACCCTCTTAGGAGTAAAAAACATTGTAATAATTTTTCATAACATATGTAAAAGAATTTTAACTGAGCATGTGGAGAGAATTAAATTTCATTTTAAGAGTAAAAATTTTTCAATAGGATTCTGGAAATGTATTAAATCAAAGTAAATAAATTACTGATTTATTGAAATAGTTTAGTCTTGAAAACATCAAGACATATTCATCTCCCATTTGTAGTATTATTAATATTGATTTGGAAAAAGCTAGAAAACCAGTGGATAATAAGTTATACAGTTATATGATTGGAATTTAACTATACCTTACTGCTAGCAGACATGATATTATGTTTTATTTTCGATTTGGGAAGGATTTATATCAAATCAAAAAGAATCCCATATTGCTACTGTAAAAAGGATTTTTGGAATATTAAATGGTGTCGTTGTTCAATCACTTCTTTACCAAAAAATATCTGATTTTAATTTATTATCATATTCCAATGATTGTTTTGGAGGATATATATTATTTTGAAAAAGAACTTTAGGAACCTGTCACTTTTTATGAAAATCATCCGTGTCATGGTCAAGTATGAAGAAACACTTGGTTGCACAATCAACATCTGAATAAGTGTACATATCTGGAAGCAGTTGTTGTGAAAAAGTATTATTGTTGAAAAATACTCAAATAGAATTTAGAATTAATTTTAATAATACACATATTTTATGAGATAATACATGTGCTATGAACATTTAAAAAAATCCAATAAGTTGTTCTAGAACTAAGAATATTGATATTAGACATCATTTTTCTAAGATATTGTGTTCTTAAAAAGGATATATATTTCGAATTTTTTAACACTAAAAATATACTGGCTGATATTTTTATGAAACCACTTCCCACTCTTTGTTTTGATTTTATTAAGGGGGACTTGGGTTTATTTAATTTTTCATTACTATTTTTTAATTATTATGATTTTTTTAATTTTATTTTATACCTATTTTTTTCTTCTTATTTTTATCGTATGATATTTCAACTAATCTATGCTATCTTAAATCTATTTAAGATGTGTAACTACTAATATTTTTGGTCATAATTACTATGGGACACGAGGAATTAGAACATGTGTCATCTATCAGAAACCCTTCATCTTCCAAACCCTTTTTTACCCAAAAATCGTTTCGCCTATACCTCAATCTTTGTTCGTCCATCCAAACACTAGAAGTTGAAAACCATTGATTTTAAAATCCTTTAAAATGTTTAAAACCACAAGAGTATATGAAGGAGAAGAAAGTGACCCAAAAAGAACAAGATATATAGGAAGAAAAAGTCATCAGGGAAAAGTGGTTGATCTTGATTGGCTATATAAGACATACTTACTCTAGAAACAATCATCAGAATTTCAAGGACTTGTGATGCCTTTCAATGACATCCACTCATATTTTCATTAGAAGGTAGAGATGAACTATTTCTATAAGAGTGTAAAATTTATTTTTAGAGATTTTAAAAATATGATTTTTTCTAGTATCGAAGATAGATATTTCTCTATTCCTTCTTCTGAGATTGCAAAAATTTTAAACTTCCCACAAGATAGAGTTTACCATTTCCATATTAATTCAATTAGTGATAAGGAAAATTCTTTTAAACACATTATGTATTTTCAGATCAACTCAACACACATCAGAATGTTGTTTGTTAAGGATTTAGAGCCTGATCAAAAGATTCTGGTAGGTTTTATTCAGACATGAATAGCTCCAAGAATGGATGAGATGGAGAATGTACTTTACCAAAACATGTAAAAGTAATGATTTCAGATGATAAAATTTAAGTATACGAACAATGGAGTTGTGTACACTAGATTTAACTTCTTTAATTATTCTAATAAGAGATGAAAAAGGCCTAAAAAGATTGAGTATAGAAATACACCTCATTATTTAGTTTCAGAATTAATGAATTGAAATTTTATATAACAATATATAAAGGTATTTTATTAAAATATGGATTTTCAATGTGAAAGACAACTAAGGAACTGAACAAAAAGGTTTATCAACTAAAAAAATCATGAATTTTAAGTTAGGTTGGAACTTTTTGGGGACTTATGGTTTTGATAATGACCCTAATTTCAAAAAAATAATGTCTTTAAAACATGGAATATATTTATTTTGATTTCAAGGATATATACAAGCATGTGAATGAATCCCAAATATGTTTTCAAAATATGTAAACATAAAATTTTGGATATTGTCTAGAATATAATAAAATTAGACAATTCATTTAAATATAAGATGTTCTATTTTATAAGAATACTTTATAGTATGATAGAAATATAGTCAATAAATCAATTGAGGAGGTTAAATCAACTATCAATGTTCATGTTTATTAGATTAAGATAAAAATTATTGAATCTTCTAGGAAACACATACGAGTGTTTTGAAATCACAAGAAGTCCTAGAGTAAGGCCATTGAAAGAAATAAAAGAAAGATCAAGGGATTCAGAAGCATGAGTTGGGGAACTAGATGTCTTGTCTCATGAAGTTAGAGTACCAGACGAAAGAGAATAATCAAGATGTTCAGTGAAACTATCCTAGTTGAGGTGATTCATTAGAGTTAGAAGATGAGTTATGTATTTTATGGATATTATGAATTTGCCATCTTAATGTAAGTTGGAGAAATAAAATTTATACAATAATGTGAAACACTTAATGATTTAAAATACTGGATGTAGCAATGGATTAACAGAATTTTTCAAATTAATCGAATGGAACATGGGTTCTCATAGAGTTACTCGAAGGTAAAACGAAAATTCAAAATAAGTAGGTATTCAAATTAAAATAGGATTATTATGGGAACAAGTGTTAAAAATTAGTGTTTTATAATGTGTATTTAAATGGGAGGAAGGTTTTTATTTCTCAAAAATTATTCCATAATTATTTAAGCATTCAACTTCTGAGATAGTGTCGAGCATGGTAGTGTTATAAGATATGTATTTAGAACTGATGGATGTAAAGAAAATATATCTTCATGGAGAATTTTTTGAATGAAATATACATTAATTTTCTTATAGGTTTAAAGAATATTATTAATTAGAACATGGTTTATTAATATATGAAAATTCAATATAGGATATAGTGGGAACTCTGTCAATGGAATCTTATGCTTGAATGGATTATGTTTGAAGAATTGTTTGTTATTTTTATCATAGTTGATGAAATAGGATTATGGGACATTAATAAAACTAATTTCAAATACTGATGGATTTTTTTTGGATATAAGATATAGAGAATATAAAATAATGTTGCATGTATTCTGAAATAATTGAATTGAAATATCTTAGAAAATATAAAAAATTTAGTGGAATTTTGATTTAAAGGGATATATAAGATGTAATTTTAGTGTTATCCCAATGGGACTACATCCATAACATCATGGAAATGTTTTCAATAGATGTATACATGTATTTTCAACCCCTCCATCAAAAAACATCAATTTTCCCAAGGCATAAAAACAAAAAATTGAATAATAATTCATGTACATATAGGGAGTTCCAATTGCCTCGGATTTATGATATATACTATATGAAAACATTTATTCTAAATTAGAAATATTATTTTTAGTGATACATATAAATTAATTAATTTTGAACCACAAAAGGGATTACTTGAATGTCGACCAAATTGATCCTTCATTACTTGAAAGAAATGGAATATGTTTCTTTTTGTTTTGGGATATAAGATCAATTATATGGATTTGTGGATGTTGTCAAAACTATATATTTAAACAACCCAAACAACAATAATAATTTTTTATTAACCTATGGAGAATGAAAAATTAGTTATATATCCCAGATTTAAT
Source organism: Viscum album (assembly GCA_963277665.1). Classification (NCBI taxonomy): domain Eukaryota; kingdom Viridiplantae; phylum Streptophyta; class Magnoliopsida; order Santalales; family Viscaceae; genus Viscum; species Viscum album. The sequence goes on along the minus strand of OY728157.1, from coordinate 2,051,219,904 downwards.
GGATTTATACATTATGTAAAACAGAAGAAAAATAGGCAGCTATAACTAATTTTGGGAAGATATTGGTATACATGATTCAATGTTTAATTGAACATTAGAATAATTGGGATGTTTTTTTATTTCTTGATATTCAAATTGAATTTTAATTTTCTAAAAAAATGTATTCTATAATACTACACATTACCCTAAAGTAATACTTCCTTAAAATTATGATGGAAGATAAAGTGTTAGATCGTTAGAAGAAATTTGATAAAAATTGCTCAAGAAATTCTAATGAATTATCCTATTTTAGTGAGGCTTGGTTAAATGGAAAGAGGATAGAGAAACATATAACTTTGAGAATAAGTAAATTAAGGAATTATTTCCATGTTTTGGGGATTTTCCATAGATATTTCACTAAAATAAGACTTATATTAAAAGATTTTGGGGTTTTGAATATTGGTTTTAGATTCCTATATGTTTATTCCACATTATTTAGATTACTAAAAATTGGATACCATAAGGTTTTGAGATCATTTTTCATTGATTGGAGGTTAGGTCTACTTATGTAACTACATTATGATCAAAAGATTACATCTTATGATGGTATCAATAATATATAGAATATTCAGGAAAAAAGTAGAAGCACCTCAGAATGATGATTTCTAGGTTGTTTATAAAATAATGTTATTGATATCAATGGTGTTACCAGATATCACTAGTCACAATATAAATATATGTATTTATATGAATTTTGGAAGGTGGTGAATCTTGTCCAACAGATGATGTTTCATATACAATGATTTGGGGAATATTGGGAATAGAGTAATGATTAAATGAATAGTGAATCCAGATTACATATAGTATAAAAATGTGTTAAAACATTTATTAAAGTATTAATAATGTTAAATAAATGGTAATAAATTATTTTTGATGGGTTTTCATGTTTAATATATTATTTCACATCGAGTGAATTTAAATGAAAGCCTCATTCATTATCTTACGAACGTACGACTGTATGTCTGATGCATATTTATTTCTTCTATTATTTTATTTATTTATGTAATTTTGTAGATTTTAATTCAATTTATATCAATGATATTAAGATTTTACTTTGTTAGTGAGGAATAATTTGTGTAGTGGTAGGGTTATTTGGATCCTACTTTCAGTAAACTAATACGAGTCATGCATCTTTTAGAGGAATGAATTTTTTTTCTATGTTAATATGTGCTAAACTTTAGGAAATCAAAATTTTGGATATGTAAGGATCTAACATCCAACTTTCACATGGATGGATCATCAAGCTCCCAGTATATAACTCAACTGATTTTAATCAAAATTTCATAAAAAAAGGGAGGATTCTATCAAATGGATACTAAAATTATAAAGAGAGTTTAACCCCATAACTAGTTCGTAAGGAGATATAATTTAGGATTTGAATGGACTAAAACACCCCACCCCCTTAATAATTATTGGTACACTATCTAATACTTGTTATAGGTCCACCGTGTATTGGTTTATGCTTAAAATAGTTTTTTAGCACAACTTTTACCACCGAGTACCCATTACCATCCATCAAGCATGTCATGTTGTCAAACATATACAATCCCCATCATTTCCCTATATATTTATTCATTAAATTCATAAAATTACTCCCTCAACTAACAAATATTGTAAAATTGAATTAAAGGGAAAAAATAATATAATAATTATAACCCATAAAAACAAGGATCTTTACAAACAATGCACCATTGAATTCTCATCCATTAAAGGTCTCAATTTGGTTATAGGGGAAAAAATGTCTTTCAGCTCTTAGAGATGATTCATATTCCTTTATCTCATTTTAATGTTAAAAATACTACCAACAGACTAGAGAAAAGTGAATGAATGTTCCTTGAAAGGATTTCTCAATTTAGCTAATGATACTAAGTAGTTGTTAATAAAAAAACCATTTCTTCTAGGTCAAAATCAATAAAAAAAGAAAATTGTGTTGTACTGGGCGTATACCTCTTTATCCATGAGACTTGGAAAAAATTATGCACTTCACTAAACCAAAATTACTATTACAGTCTATAAGCCATGTCATTTACACACACTATGTTCCTAAAGGTTCCATTGAATCATGGGGATTGTTATAGGTTTGTTCCCATTAAATAATGACTCGGTCAAGAGGAGACTTATTGAAACTCATAATCATTAAAATAAAACCTTTGTGGACAATTTCATCAAGAAACATAAGTATTTGGTTAATTTTTACACTCATGAGCCACATTCATATCAATATCCCCTATTCCATAGTCTACTACACTCTGATATAACCATCAAATGTTGATTCCCTTATTTTCATCCAATATAATAAAATGCTACATGATCTATCTGTATGAGATGATACCTGATAGATGTTATTATTGTAAAAATATATACGTGGTAAATAATCCCCATAATATCCAATAAAATAAAGGATAAAGTATTATAAAATATCTATTAAATTGTGAATTATCTTTTTAAATAGACCATTTATCTGAGGGGGATAAATTTACATAGTTTTACCTAATTCCAAAGGGAATTTTTCAGATCCATAAATAAATTAGTTGTAATAATATGCTCCTAATAAGATATAATAAATTTTTTAACCCTAGAGAGTCTTAACATTTTTTCAACATGGATGTAACACCCCAAGCTTCCACGGTAAGCTTCTCTTTGAATAATACAGTAGCATGTCTTGTACGCATCTTCGAGTTCTAACACACATCACAACAAATCAAATTAGCCATTATGAATAGTAATACCAACTTTTTGAAAATTTATAAATTTTATCTTTCAAAATGGACATCATTTTTGGATTCGTAATATAGAAATTAGCTTTGGGTGATATTTTGGTATTTTTCTGAAAACATTCTATTTTTTATGAATAGTGAAAAAACACTGAGTTATAGTTTAAAACCGAATTTTTATTGAAATAATAATTTATTTATTAAAATTTATTTTAGGTCAAAATAGATACATAATACCTATATAAGTTTAATGTAGTTCATTGGAGTCAATCTATAATAATTTTTGATATATAAAAATTTTATAGAACTTTTCACCGCTTTAACCCACCTCCTGGGAGAATTTTCAAATTCACATAAAACATAATTTTACCTCTTATATGAGTGGAATTTAGAAAATCAAAGAGACATGGTTAATATAAAGTAGTAAAATGTGGTTTAACTAGGAAAAAATATTTCTTGGTGAATAGTAATTTTTTACTTTTATTTTCCACGGTTAAAAGTAAATAGGGTAATTAAGGGTAAAATGATATTATTATTACACTAAAAAATGTCCTAATTCTATTTCATAAGTAAAATTAGACCAAAAAACCTTAGGAATAAAATATTAAACTCTTTGGTCAACGTGGATTAGATTAGGACATTTATTATTATTTAATTCAAAGAAGAGGTAAAAGAGTTAAAATCAATGTTTAATAACTAAAACATTATTAATATAGGGTTATACAAAAGATAAATTCGACTATAAATATTTATTATAAAGATAAAAATATTATCTAAATAATGGTATTTTATTTATATTTTTTAGAAAATAAATATTTTAATTTATTTATGACACAATGATGATGCAGTAATTACCTAATTAAAGAAATATTAAAATAATTGATATTATAAATATCTACATAAATGTAATATGATATGTTTTATGAATTAAACAAATTTTTTAGTATAATATGACATATTACGGTTGGTTAGATGAAATTTTTTCTAATTAATAATGTTGTTATAAATTTAGAAAAAACAAAATACCAAATAGTGTCAAAATTGACATAAAAGAGTTTTTAAAACAAATATTATATTATTAATTTATATTCTATTCCTAAAAATCTAAGGATTGGAAAAAGGACTTATATGATGATTGGTGTATCATAAATTAACCATGTGTGGTTCTATTGGCAGTATATGGTAAGTTTACTAACAATATAATGTAATAATACAAAGAGACATGGTCAATGTCATAATATTTAACCAAGAGTTAAATCTAAAAGATAAATTTAATATAGTGACCCAAACCTGTCAAAATTCTATTGGTTGAGTGGTTTTAGACCCATACCCACCATATCCTTTAAATAATTTATTTTTGAGCAATTATAAACTGAAAATTATTTAATTATAAAATAATATTTATATCTTTGCCTAAGGTTCCCCTCACCCCTCTTATAAAAGGGCACTCCCCCTTCTCTCAAATTCAGACCATCGAAGCCTTTTGGCTCGGCCAATGTAATGGACCAGACCTCTCCGGAACATTACTTTGTCAAAAAGGGTCATGAAGTGTTTTGGAGGGTAAAATGGACTTTTCCCACCCTTTCCAGAATTTTGAAACTACACGTCGTGTAGTCCTTCCCCGCGTATGTGTTACCCTCAAACCGTGTGTTGACCAGTCAACGGCCGTGGAGCCATGATGGACGCCACGTGGAGACCGTGTGAAAGAACCGAGTACACGCCGTGTACCATAAAGTACAGGCCATGTACTTTTGCTTTTCACGCCTATAAAAGGAGGGGTCCCCTCCTCCTTTTCAACACACACCTCTCCTCCCCTCTCCTCAGAGCAAAGCTCTCTTAAGAGACTCGAAGGCTCATCCTTCCATAACTTATTCGTCTGAGCTCCGATTTACGATCCGTCAGTGGAAACAGGATCGTAACGACGAGGTGGAGCTTCCAAAAAAGGATATGTTGTCTTTACTTTTTCTTTTCCTTTCCGCCCTCCACCCGAGGAGGTTTTTTCTGGGACCAGACAGAAGTGACGGAAACCGATGGACGTCTTCTAAGGTTGATTCGAGGGAGCGTTGCGACCAGGAACCTATTGAGGTAGGGATTTTACCTTCGTCTCTCTAATTTGTGCATCATGCGGGGTGGGTGTCTTCTTGTTAACGTGAAACACTTTTGAATCTATTTTAATAAAGATAATAACTGGCTTATATAACAGGGATGGGAAGTTATGATTGATGTTACTTTACTTTTTATATCCTATCATATTATGTTGTGAATTGATTGAGCTTCTGCTTACTGAAAATCACGGTCGTTGGGGGCCTTTGCTTATGCAATTAAATGTTGCCCTCTCCTTCAATATTTTCTTATGGATGGAACTTTGTGGAATGTGGAAATTGGTTAATCACGTAAAGTTGGCTGATTAAATGAAAATCTAGAACCCATGTGTGATCACCCCGGTTGAACAAAATGGAATAATGAACATGTGGGTTTTGGATTGGTTTCGTGGCATGTGATGGGGGTGTTTTTTTCGTTGTTTTGGATCGGGTGAGCAGCGGGGCTGCGGTTGACTTGGTTGTGGGTTGGTGAGAATGCTATGATGATAATGGGAAGCGAGGCTGCGATAAATGGTATTAAAGGGATAATGACGTACGGGCTTTAGTGTGGTTATGGTTATGGTGGTCGGCAGCGGGGCTGCAGGGATGGGTTTAAATGTGAACATGATATGGGTTTTGAATAATAAATAAAAAGTTGAAGAGTTAATGAATGGTGGGTCATGGTAATGGTACAGAATTAATAATCAATGGGGTTGGTTGGTTGTTAAGAAGGACATTTTTGTGCTGCTTGTGTTTTCCTAACTTGATTTATGGATGGCAGGGATAATATTTACGAATGATCATTGTGGTTGGTTGTGGATAGTTGCCCAGTAGTTAAGGAACTAAATAATCTAATTCTGCTGAAACGTAAAAACCTAAATGGGGATGGGGTTGTTTGTTGTATGCATGCTTCGTAGTAGAAGTGTCGAGGCACTGCTCAGTTTCTCTGTTTAGAAGCCATAGGTTGGGATGTGTGGTTGGTATAAATATATATATATCTGTATCTTTTGTTTTTATCACACCCCACCCATGTTGAGCACTTAGTGCCAAACACACCCATTTCATGGGAGAGGGTGTTTTTCCCTTAGTTACTGGCTCTTTCCTACTCCTTCTCCCCTAGGTTGTGATGTCTTGAGGTGACCATACACCTAATACTCTTTGGGTAGGTTTCGATTAGGGTGGTTTTAGCCCAAGACTCGCCGGGTAGGTTTTACTATTTCCCAAGAATCTTCGGGATGAGGCCCAGGTGTGTGCGGGCGGGATACGTTGTTGTGAGGCCCAGGTGTGTTTGGGCAGGATATTTGGTTGTGAGTACCAGGTGTGTGCGGGAGGGATATGTGGTTGTGAGGCCCAGGTGTGTGCGGGCGAGATACCTGGTTGTGAGGCCCAGGTGTGTGCGGGCGAGATATGTGGTTGTGAGGCCCATGTGTGTGCGGGCGAGATATGTGGTTGTGAGGCCGAGGTGTGTGTGGGCGGGGAGAGTGTGGCAGCGTCAGGACGTTCGTCGTTAGGAAGAGTAGCTAACTAAAGGGAACTGGTGCGGGGTACCCAATACTCTTGTTTCTAATAAACTACTAGCTGTTGTGCTTGTGTTTCGGTGAGTGTGGCTGGTGAGGTTGGGTGGATAGAATTCCTTCCTAGGTTTCTTATGTTGTTCTCACGGGACATTAGGATGTCTCCCCACTTGTGCACGAGAGCTTTAGGTTTCCTTACTGAGTATACTTGTATGCTCACCCTACGTTTACTTTTAGGTTTCCAGGAGAACTACCAGGGCCGTGCAGGACCCTACTAGTCGGACAATTGGATTTGTTGCTGTTGTTGTTCTCTTGTTTTCTTATGGTATTGTACTTTGAGCTTTCCGGTACTTGTCCCTTGTTATAAAATTATTTAATCATGCATGTGGGCTTGGTTTGGGTTTATTTCTATACACTTGTTCTTTTCCCTTTTTGGTCTTTGACTTGTTTTATTTCCCGATCCTAAATAAATAAAAAGGGTAATGCCTCCCATAATTGTGAAAAATCATACCCTTGGTGCTATTCACCACCCCGGGGCCTACTGGAGGCGGGACTCCGGGGTCATTATCTCCCTTTCACCATTTCCAGCTCAGGAGGGGCATCATTGGTGGGAGGGTGTCATGGCAGAATTGTATCAGAGGTGATGGTTGAAGATTGGATGGAGTCTGGAGTTAGGCACAATGAGGATTTCATGGGATGGTAGGGTAACAATGTTAGTCAATCTTGGTGCGTGACATAGGCCAGGGAATACCGGCTAGGACACGAGATTTTAGAGCCACCAGTGATCCGATGCAAGGACTCTGAGCCTATCGAATGACCTAGTGAGACTACATTTATTGCAGGGGAGAGACCCTAGGAAAGGTACATGTATCATCATGAATGTGTTTTAGATGATTAGGGTGTTCTGAGAAAGAAATTGAAATAAAATGACAAAATAAAACCTTGAGTTTTCCTTACGACTAGGGATTAGGAGATCCTTGTTTACTGTATAGCTATGGCACTTGGATGTCATCCCTGGGTGGCTCAGACGGCCAAGGCCCAGCAGATTCAGGCAGTTGATCAGGTGAGGATTGACCGAGAGGAGGAAGATAGCCAGTGATAGAAGACTCTCTGTTCTTTCCAGCGGCAGATCCTCAAGAAGTACGAGGGTAGTACTTCGGATACGGAGACATATGGGTGTCTTGAGGAGCTAGGGATTGCTTTTACCTTGATTTGTGATCCGAGGGAGTACTGGGTTCCCCTAGCAGTCAGTCTGCTGAGAGGTGCGGCGTGGCAGTGGTGGATGCTCTACCTCGGAGAGAGGATAAAGGCAGAGGTTCCATGGGCTGACTTTGAGAAGGATTTCCGAGAGGAATTTCTTTCTTCCATGATCAAGGAGGAGAAGAGGCAGGAGTTACTCTCCCTTCAGCTGGGGAGTATGTCACTACGAGAGCTGGGGATCAAGTTCAAGGATCTCATGCGCTTTTCTCCGGATCTCTTACCAAATGAGGAGTCTCGGGAGAGACATTTGGAGGAGGTTCTCCGTCCTTCGCTCCAGTATGCTGTCACCCCCATCAACCTTCCGACGTACTTGGCAGTACAGAAGAAGGCAGAGGTTGTAGAGAGGATGCACTCACAGGGAGGTGCACCCCGAGAGGGGATCCAGCCAGGTTCGTCGAAGGGGAAGGCAGTCAGCAGTAGGTCTCCTGCGACAGGACCTTCTAGGTTCAGGCCAGTGGGGAACATGCCCCTGTAGTTCCAGTTCAGATCTTCAGGTCCTCGTCCCTTTTTCACGAGCCCAGGACCGTGGTGTTTTTCTTGTTGAGGTTTCAGGCACGTTCAGAGTTGGTTCCCGACTCGAGCTCAGTACGGTGGAGGTGGGATGGTTCAGCGCCCACCTCAGCAGCACCAGTTGCCGGCGAGGTCCCGACGTGGATGGGCAGCATGTATTTTTTGTTGGCGATAGGAGCTATCAGGTGGGAAGTCGGTGTGTGGAGCCTCTCATTTCATTGTTATGTTGGCTATCAATGGTTCCAGCTGATACAGAGATGATGGATGTCCCGGAGGTTGTTGGGGAGTTCCTCGATGTTTTTCCTGAGGAGGTTGTGACTCTACCCCCAGACGTGACGTTGAGTTTGAGATATACTTACAGCCTAGTGCTCGTCCTATTTCGATGTCCCCTTATCAGATGGAACATTAGGAGTTGCGGGAGTTGCGGATTCAGATTGACGATCTGATGGGGATGGGTTTTGTTCGACCCAACATATAGCCATGGTCTTCTCTAGTTTTGTTCGTGAAGAAGGCAGATGGTGGTCTCAGGCTATGCATAGACTACCGAAGGTTGAACCAGGTAACTTTCAAGAACCGTTACCCCCTCCCGAGGATAGATGATCTCTTCGACCAACTGAGGGGAGAAGGTTGGTTTTCCAAGATTGATCTACGATCTGGATATCATCAGCTGAGGGTAAAAGACAGTGACATCTCGAAGATGGCTTTCAGGTGAAGGTATGGGCATTTTCGAGTTTGTGGTGATGCCTTTTGGAGTTACTAATGCACCGGATGTGTTCATGGGACTTATGAACTTTGTCTTCTGGGAGTTTCTTGACCTGTTCATCGTTGTGTTTATCGATGACATCCTGATTTACTCAAGGTCAGAGGAGGAGCACATTGAGCATCTCATGGTAGTCTTGGAAGTCCTTCGACACCACCAGCTTTACAGGAAATTGTCGAAGTGTAAGTTCTTTACATAAGATTTACACTTCCTTGGGCACGTGGTGTCTCAGCATGGAATGTCAGTGGACCCGTCGAAGGTGGAGTAAATTGTTTCTTGGGCAGCACCCAAGAGCATGGCAGAAGTTCGTAGTTTCCTGGGGTTAGCAGGTTACTATCGGAGGTTTGTTTCAGACTTCTCTCGAGTCGCTGCTCCTTTGACAGCTTTGACGAGGAAGAACCAGGTCTTCCTATGGAGCGAGCAGTTCCATAAGGCTTTTGACTACCTGAAGTATAATTTGGTCAGTGCTCCCGTACTCAGGTTTCCAGAGGTGGGGTTGTTGTATGAGGTGTTTTGTGATGCTTCTGGCCTTGGACTGGGGTGTGTGCTGATGCAGATGAAGGGAGTGATCTATTATGGGTCTAGGCAGTTATGCCCTAACGAGCTTAACTATGCAACCCATGACTTAGAGCATACTGTAGTAGTGTTTGCACTGATGTTTTGGCGACATTACCTCTTTGGGGAGTGCTTTGTGGTCTTCTCAGATCACAAGATCCTGCGTTATATCTTCTCCAAGCATGACCTGAACTTACGACAGCGGAGATGGATTGAGTTCCTCCAAGACTATGACTTTGAGATCTCTTACACTGAAGGTAAGGGAAACGTTGTGGCTGATGCCCTGATCAGGGAGTCACATCAAGAAGTAGTTCGGGAATCCACTGATGCTTGGAAGGCAATGGGAGAGTTGGACACCTTGTACTTGGATGTCAGGGTAAAAGGTGTTAGATGCTATTTGTTTCAGATGATGATGTTGTCCTCCTTGCTGTAGTAGGTGGAAGAGTCCCAGTGGGGGGACTCTGAGGCAGAAGTGATGCGGGATCGTGTCAATTAGGGGAATCCTCCAGAAGGATGGTCAGAGGACAGCCTACATCGGATGATTTTCCATGAAAGGTTGTTTGTTCCGGAGGCAATGTGTGAGGGAGTTCTCTGTGAGTTCCATAGCTCAGCCTTGGCAGTACATCATGGAGTCTCAAAAATGTACTGAGGCATGAGAGAACAGTTTTGGTGGCCCAGGGTGAAACAGGTAGTGGAGAACTTTGTGGATAAATGGCTAGTGTGTCAGCAAGTGAAGGCTAAACACCGTGTTCCTAGTGGTTTGTTGCATCCTTTAGATGTCCCTGACTGGAAGTGGGATGCATCTCAATGGACTTCGTCAAAGGACTACCCAGAGCTCAGGGTGGTTATGATGCAATCTGGGTAGTGGTGTATCGACTGATGAAATCAGCTCACTTCTTAGCAATTAAGGAGTCAGCCCTGGTGAGTAACTTTTCACAGAGGTACGTAGACGAGGTGGTGAGTTTTCATGGAGTCCCAAAGACTATCGTCTCAAATCGGGATACTCGGTTTACCTCATGAGTCTGGAGGGGGTTACAACGTGCTCTTGGCACCCAGCTACGCCTTAGCACTGCATTCCACCGCTAGACCGATGGGAAGACCGAGCGGACTATCCAGACGTTGGAAAACATGCTGCGAGCATGCATTCTGGATTTCAGAGGATCATGGGTACGACACATGACTTTAGTTGAGTTGGCCTACAAACACAGCTTCCACTCTAAGATTGGCATGGCACCGTTTGAGGATTTGTATGGAAGGACATGTCACTCACCCATTTGCTGGGCAGAGGTTGGTGAGACAGGTGCCCTTGGGCCAGAGGTAGTGCAGAGCACCACAAAGAATGTCCAGCTTATACGTGAGAGGATAAAAGTGGATCAAGACCGACAGAAGTCTTATGTTGACCGTCGGAGGATTCCCTTGGAGTTCGAGGTGGGAGATCATGTGTTCTTAAAGGTTTCCCCTGGATGGGGGAAGTGGAGGTTTGGGAAAGGGATAAAGCTCTCACCTAGGTTCATCGGTCATTTTTAGGTGCTGAAGCGAGTCGGTGAGGTGGCATATCAGCTAGCCCTGCCACATCAATTGGAGAAGTTTCATGACGTCTTCCACGTCTCTCATCTTCGTCGGTACTTACACGACGACTCCCTCATTATAGACTAGGGAGAGTTAGATATGGGATACGACACGACCTTCGAGGAATGACCAGTCAGAATCGAGGATTGTAAAGAGAAGGTGCTCAGTGGACGAACTATTCCCTTGGTTCCTGTGTTGTGGAGGCATGACAGCCTCGAGGAGAGCACTTGGGAGTGGGAGACCCAAATGCACGCTCAGTACCCGAAGTTGTTTTGACATGTGTTTTCGCTTGTTTGTCTGAGCTTCGTGTTGATGTTGTACTTTGTACATTTGATATATGGAATGCTTGGATTGTCAATTGTGAGACCTTTTTTGTTTCCTTTCCATGGTAACATATGACATGTCTGAATGTGTGTGGAAAGGGAAAAACCTTATCCTTAATCGAGACGCATTAATGCGGATGCGATTGAACCCATGTGGGCGAGTCAGTGCCGCCTAAAGCAGATGATATCTCGACATAGGAGAAGGAATTTCCCAAACCCACGTGTTCAGGAAGTGTGTAGGTTGTGCAGTGTTGGGGGCAATGTGAGTTGAAAAATCCTAATGCATGGAAGTGTGAAGACCCGATTCTTAATCGAGACACATTAATGAGGATGCGATTAAAACCATGCAGGCGAGTCAGTGCCGCCTAAAGCGGATAATATCTCGACATGGGGGAAGGAATTCCTAACACCTATAATTAGGGTTGGTGGTTGGGTTCCTATTATAACAAGAACCCTAAGAGGTATCTTGTTGGGTTTCCTCTAGGTTGGTTTTTGAATTCTCGGGGACGAGAATGTTTTAAGAGGTATCTGATTTAATGTCCCGGACCTCTTCGGCCCATTCCTTTGTCAAAAAGGGTCAAGAATTGTAATAGAGGGTAAAATGGACTTTTCCCACACTTTCCAAAATTTTGAAACTACATGCAGTGTAGTCATTCCCCGCGTATGTGTTACCCTCGAACCGTGTGTTGACTAGTCAACGGCCGCGGAGCCGTGTTGGAAGCCGTGTGGAGACCGTGTGAAAGAACTGAGTACACTCCGTGTACCATAAATTACATGCCGTGTACTTTTGATTTTAAGGCCTATAAAAGGTGGGGTCCCCTCCTCCTTTTCAACACACACCTCTCCTCCCCTCCCCTCTGAGTAGAGCACTCTTAAGAGACTCGAAGGCTCTTCCTTCCATAACTTCTTTGTCTGAGCTCCGATTTATGATCCGTCAGCAGCCATGGGATCGTAACGACGAGGCATAGCTTCCAAACATTGATCCATTATCTTTCCTTCAACTTTTCCTTTCTGAACTCCACCCGAGGAGGTTTTTTCCAGGACCCGATAGAAGTGACGGGCACCGACTGACGTATTCTAAGGTTGATCCGGGGGAGTGTTGCGACCAGGAACCTATTGAGGTGGGGATTTTACCTTCTTATCTCTAATTTGTGCATCATGCGGGGTGGGTGTCTTCTTGTTTATGTGAAACACTTTTGAATCTGTTTTAATAAAGATAATAACTGGCTTATATAACGGGGATGGGAAGTTGTGATTGTTGTTACTTTACTTTTTATATCCTGTGATATTATGTTGTGAATTGAATGAGATTCTTCTTACTGAAAATCACGGTCGTTGGGGGCCATTGCTTACGCAATTAAAATTTTCTCTCTCCTTCTGGATTTTCTTATCGATAGAACTTTTTGGAATGTGGAAATTGGTTAATCACGTAAAGTTCGCTAATTAAATGAAAATATGGAACCCTTGTGTGATCACCCCGGTTGAAAAAAATGGAATAATGAACATGTGGGTGTTGGCTTGGTTACATGGCATGTGAAGGGGGGTTTTTTGTGGGTTGTTGTGGATTGGGTGAGCAGCGGGGCTGCGGTTGACATAGTTGTGGGTTGGTGTGAATTCTATGATGGTAATGGGCAGCGGGGCTGCGATAAATGGTATTAAAGGGATAATGACGTACATGATTTGGTGTGGTTTTGGTTATGGTGGTCGGAAGCGGGGCTATAGGGATGGGTTTAAATGTGAACGGGCTATGGTTTTTGAATAATAAATAAAAAGTGGAAGAGTTAATGAATGGTGGGTCATGGTAATGGGACGAGATTAATAATCAATGGGGTTTCTTGGTTGTTAAGAAGGACTTTTTTGTGCTGCTTGTGTTTTCCTAACTTGATTTATGGATGGCAGAGATGTGCTTTATGAATGATTTTTGTTGTTGGTTGTGGATAGTTTCTGAATAGTTAAGGAACTAAATAATCTAATTCTGCAGAAATGTAAAAACCAAAATGGGGTTGTGGTTTTTTGATGTATGCATGATTCGTAGTAGCAGTGCCGAGGAACATGCTCAGTTTCTCTGTTTAAAAGCCATAGGTTGGGCTGTGTTGTTGGTATGTATATATATCTGTATCTTTTGCATTTATCGCACCCCACCCATGTTGAGAACATAGTGCCGAACACTCCCATTTCATGGGAGAGGGTGTTTTCCCTTAGTTACTAGCTCCTTCCTGATCCTTCTCCCCTAGGATATGATGGCTTCAGGCGACCTTACAACTATGACTCTTCGGGTAGGTTTTGATTGGGGTTGCTTCAGCCTAAGACTCTTCAGGCAGGTTCTACTGTTTCCCAAGAATCTTTGGGATGAGGCCCAGGTGTGTGCGGGCGGGATATGTGGTTGTGAGGCCCAGGTGTGGGCGGGTGGGATATGTGGTTGTGAGGCCCAGGTGTGTGCGGGCGGGATAAGTGGTTGTGAGGCCCAGGTGTGTGCGGGAGGGATACGTGGTTGTGAGGCCTAGGTGTGTGCAGGCGGGATATGTGGTTGTGAGTCCCAGGTGTGTGTGGGTGGGATATGTGGTTGCGAGGCCCAGGTGTGTGCGGGCGGGGAGAGTGTGGGAGCATCAAGACGTTCTTCGCTAGGAAGAGCAGCTAACTAAAGGGAATTGGTGCGGGGTACCCAGTAATCTTGTTTCTTATATACTACTACCTGTTGTGCTTGTGTTTTGGTGAGTGTGGCTGGTGAGGATGGGTGGATAGAATTCCTTGCTAGGTTTATTCTATTGTTCTCACGGGACATTCAGATGTCTCCCCACTTGTGCACGAGAGCTTTAGGTTTCCCTACTAAGTATACTTGTATGATAACCCTACGTTTACTTTCAGGTTTCCAGGAGGACTACCAGGGCCGTGCGAGAACCTACTAGTCAGACAGTTGGAGTTTTTGTAGTTGTTGTTCTCTTGTTTTCTTTTGATATTGTACTTTGAGCTTTCTTGTACTTGTACATTGTTATAAAATTGTTTAAACAAGCATGTGGGATTGATTTGGGTTTATTTCTATACACCTGTTCTTTTCCCTTTTTGGTGGTTGACTTGTCCTATTTCACGATCCTAAATAAATAAAAAGGGTAATTCCTCCCATACTTGTGAAAACTCATACCCTTGGTGCTTGTCGCCACCCCGGGGCCAACTGGAGGCGGGACTCGGGGGTCATTATCTCCCTTTCACCATTTCCAGCTCAGGTGGGGCATCATTAGTGGGAGGGGGTCATGACAACCAACCCCTACCCAAATATCCTCTCAACATACCTCTCTTAATCCTAGAGGCCCTACTTTTTTAAGAAAATCAACTTAATGATTCCTTTTGACAAAATTAAAAGAAAGAACCCGAAGAAGATGTAATAATTTCACCACCCTCTTTATTGTTCTTTTCTTCTTCAACTACCTCTTTCATTATTTATTCCATTCTAAAATAACAACTGTAGTATCATATATATACTTTTTTGTTATTATAAATATGTTACAACCAAATTCCTCATTCTATCCATCCATTTAATAACATGTCACTATACGTGCGTATGCATTTCTTACCGTCTCGACGTTGTTGTGTAATTGTTATTCAATACATTATTATTTGGATGGGTATAATAATGATGTGTAATTAATGTAAATAATAAATATAACATGATAATGTTTCTTTATATATTATATAACATCCAATTATATATTATTTTAAAATCAAAATAATGATATTGTCGCTCGTGCATACGTACTGATTACCGTCTCCATGAATTTGATGGGATTCATTCCCCATCATATCCATTCAAGACATATTCTCATTAGATTATTAAAAATTACATATAAAGACTTGATATCATTCTGGATATGAATAAGATACATCCCATCCATAACAAATATGAGTCACATAAAAAATAATATAATGGAAAATGAATCCGTTAACACCCGAGACGACGATAATACTAAGATATTGTTAACAAAGCAATGTTAGAAGATCATATATGATATCATATTAGAGTATATGATTCTTGAATAATTTATTAACAATTATTTTACCATTATACAAGTAGTTAACATACCCTCGACCAAGGAAAAGTACAAGGTAAGGGTTAATTTTACAATCTCTTCATTATTCGTGGTTGTTTATAATTAATTATATACTGGGACTTCATTATCATCCACATCCATGTTTCTTAAAAATGTTTTAAAAAAATTCTTCCTATTATATAGATTATGGTTTAAAGTCAATCATGCCCTTGTTTAAATTTTTATAAGATTTTTATAATGGAATCATTCCGTCCTTTTACAAAAAAGGTCCTTTTTAACCTTTTCGACAAAATTAGGGTAAGAGTGTCTTTTTTATCATAAACGAAAGATGCAGCTATTTTCCGCCGTTATAAAATATTTGATGCTTCCCCTAAAAGCTTATAAAAATATTTTAAATGTAAATGTTTTATTTAATAATTATGTCACTTTAAAATGATTTAAAGAAAGATATATTTATCTCAAATAGTTTTGATTTCATCTATGTCAACATCATTTGATGGATTTTAAGATTATTTGAAGTTGATTTATTATGATAGAAAACATACATATTGTATTGAAGGTTTTGTGATATGTTTGACTGTGGATGTGTTATTTTTTATACCATTCATGGTTTAGGGAGAAATTATTGACATTTTGTATTCTAGTTTTAATAATAAAGTTTATGCTATGTTTAAACCTATTCATATGAGGAATGCTTTGGACTTAGTAAGTGACTGGTGGAGCTTGCTATGGATACTTGATGCATTGGTAGGTCTCATGAGACAAACTAGTGTCTTGGAACAAGTCCTTGACAAAATCTTATTTGTAGTCCTGGCACAAGGCCTTGACTATATGTTATGATTGTCTGGTATTATGCATTATATCATTATTATAGTGGTTATTGATATTGTATGTGATTATTCGGCTAGTAGAATAACCATGTGAATAATTAAATGGCATTATTTCATTTTATTTTTTCCATATTATGCTGATGTTCACATTTAAAAGTAATTTTTTTAGTTGTACATTCACTTAAATGTATTTGGTTATTTATGAAAGTTTCCTCTATATTGTTATCCTTACTGAGCATCTGAGCTTGCCCCTTTCTATGTTCTATTTTTTCCAGGATATGAAGAAGTATTTTATGAATGACCTTTAGGGATTGTCTGAGGGGATATGATTGGAGAATATGGAGACTATGTTGTTGTAGTTTTTCATTTCATCATTTAATGAATGACTTATGAATGTATCTAGTGTTTCCAAGTCTACTAAACTAATCAGTCTTTCGAGACTTGTTCTTTTTTTATCATGCCAATTTTATGTGTTAATGAACCTGCTCTCGGTAACTGGGGTCGGGGTGTTACAATTGGTATCCGAGAAAGTTTAGTACAAACCATGGAAGCTAGATTTAGATAAACTCTGATTAGAGCACATAGAGTTATGATGGACTTTGAGGATTAGTATAGAATAACATCCTAAAATTTTGGTATTGCAGAGATTTTGTGAGTTTTCTGAGCAATACATCCTTGTTTGGATACGATCAGGTATAGGCATCTCTGGCATAGAAATACCTTGGAAAAAACCCCAAAAACACTGCTTTGAGATAGACTCCAACGGGAATTGGTGCTTGAAAATGAGCCTTATTTTGCTATTGGTTACGACACTCCCGGAGGATATTCTTAGGATAATTATCATTTTCATTACAAACCATTATTAAGGGTTTATGAGTTTATAATTCTTTAATGAAAACATTTTAATGATTATGGATTGTATCCATAAACTGTTCAATTTTTGTAATTTTTTTTTAAAAGTTTGGAGTTATGTATTGCGATTCATAAACTAATCTAGTGTATGCCATTTTTAAGAAATAGAGCCATGTGGAAGGAATGGAAACCATTTCAATGAACTCACTCCATGTAGGGATTTCCCTCTTGATCAAGATAAGTATAGTGGTGCTGGTGATGCAACTGGTGCTGATCAGCTAATCACCATTCTGGGATAACTCACTCTGGTTTTGAATAATAACCTTACTCGTATGGAGCACCAGGATCCACAGTGTGGAGGATCAATGTTAGATAGCATCATGAGGCAAAAACCACGAACAATCAATGGGAGTCCAAATCCATTAGTAGATGAGAAATGGATAAATTATTCATGGAAAATATTCCACACCTTGGGGAGTAGAGAAAGGGAAACAAATTGTCATGTCAGTTTACCGCCTCACTAGAGATGTTGATACATATTGTTCATTGATTCAAAATACGAAAGAAGACGAAGAAGTATAAAATATGGAATGGATGGATTTTAAAGAGATTTCTGTAGAAAAATACTATCCTTATGACCATCTAGTAGATATGGAAATACAATTTCTGAGTTTGAGGAAAATGGAGGATGAGAATGTTGCAAAGTATGATTCTAACATTACAAGGTTAGCAAAGCATGCTGCAGATTATATACGTAACCCAAGAAGTAAGATTGTTCTTTCCTTTCATTGGTTAAAACCATTTCTCCATTGAGCATTAATATCATAATACTTCTCGTCATGCGAAGATATTGTCTCATGTTGTATCATGATAGAAATAGAATTCTATATGTCTTATGACTTTAAAGCAAAGCAAGAGAAAAGGGATCTTTGGATCACTCTAGATATGGAAATAATGGGAAGAAGGGAAAACATGAATATACATCCTGCAATAAATGTGAGAATAAACACTCTGGTACCTTCCTGAAGCGAATGGTAATTTGTTAAAAGTGTGGTGAAAAAGGCCACCTAGCTCGTGATTGCAGGGGGAAGAAAGAGGCTACCGATGTTCAATGAAACAATTGTGGGATGATGGGACATTATAAAAATGAATTTCCTAAGAGTCAGGGAAATATGCCTTAGAAAGGCCAAGGGATCAAGGCCAAGCTTATGTGTTCAATACTATTGAGGTTGAAGCTCCGATAGACATGGTAGTAGGTAATTTAATGGTTTCCTCAAGTTTAGCCAATGCATTATTTGATTTTGGATCATCTCATTATTTCAGATATTCCCACTTTACTAAGAAAATTAGATATTTCCAATAAGATTTAACAAGGGAGTTATCAGTTAAAACTCCTAAGGGAAGTATCATCGCAACAAAAGATTATGAATCTGTTCCTATTAGAGTATATAAATGATCTTTATCTGCTGATCTCATCATCATACCCATGATTGAATTTCATATAATCCTCAGTATGGATTGGATTTCAGACCATGATGCAATGATTTATTATAAGAAGAAGTAGGTTATGATTTTTGATGATGATGATAAGGAACACCTTATCATTAGGTAATAATCATCACCACCTAATTCTTATCTAGATCCACCCCCAGTAGCTCAACTAAATCCAATTATTGGGGAGGAAGAGAATGAAATAACTATGGGTGAGGAATGGAATGTTCATATAGAGTTTGCACCTATTGTGAATGAATATATTGATGTGTTTCTAGAAGATATACAAGGAAATCCTCCAGAATGAGAAATTGAGTTTTCCATTGATTTAATTCCAGTATAAAGGCTCATATTGAAGAGCCCTTATAGAATGGGAACTATGGAATTAGTTGAACTAAAGAAACAACTAGCGGAATTTAATAATAAGGGATTTATTCTAACTAGTGTTTCTCAATGGGGAGGCCCTATCCTTTTTGTTAAGAATAATGATGGATCTATGAGGTTATGCATCGACTACAGGGAGATCAATGATATAATAACAAAGAACAAGTACCCCTACCTTTCATTTATGATTTATTTGACAAACGTCATGGAGCTCAATAAATTTCAAATATTGAACATTGATCTGGATGCCATCAGTTGTTTTTGAAGAAGTAAGTCATTCTGAAGACAACATTTCGAACTAGGTATGGGCATTACGTGTTTACAGTAATGCATTTTGGATTGACTAATGCACCCTCTGTCATCATGGATATAATGAATATAGTTTTCAATGAATATATCAATGATTTTTTAGTGGTACTTATGGATGTTTTCATGGTATACTAAAAAATCTATGAAGATCATGAAAATCACTTGAGCATTATCCCGAAGACTCTTAGAAGGCATGAATCATATGGGAAGGTTACCATGTGTGAATTCTGGCTTCAGGAGAGTTCTTTTCCTGTCCATATCGTCTCTAAGGATAGAATCTTTGATGATCTTTATCAGTGAAGAGCAATCCAAGAATGGCCTGTATCGATGATTATAACTGTGGTACACAGTTTTATTGGTTTAACAGGTTGTTATTGACGTTTCTATAGAATTTTTCCCTATTGGCTAACCCATTAACATAGCTCACATGTAAAGGGGTTAAATTTGTTTGGAAAAAAGAGTGTGAAGAATGTTTGGAATAACTGAAGAGAATATTATTAAATGCTCATATATTGACTATACCATCAGG
Organism: Viscum album; assembly: GCA_963277665.1. Classification (NCBI taxonomy): domain Eukaryota; kingdom Viridiplantae; phylum Streptophyta; class Magnoliopsida; order Santalales; family Viscaceae; genus Viscum; species Viscum album. Next base: position 2,051,200,141 of record OY728157.1, on the reverse strand, counting down.
GAAAGATGTGTTTGTTATTTATAGTGATGCATCGAAGAAACGACTTGGTTTTTTCCTTATGTAGAATGATAGGGTTATTTCCTATGCATCATGACAGCTAAAAATTCATGTGAATAACTATCATACTCATGATATTCACTTATAAACTTTAATATTTTCTTTGAAGATATGAAGACATTATCAATTTGGTGAAAAATGTGAGATTTATACTGATCAAAAGAGTTTGAGGTATATTTTCTCATAGAAAGAAATCCACATGATTCAAAAAAGATGGCTTGAACTACATAAGGAATATGATTCCATGATACACTACCACCTGTGGAAGGCAAATAAGGTGGCAGATGCTTTGAGCAGAAAGGATCACAGAGTTTTGAATAAAGATGAGAGATGAAAAGCATCCATTATACATAGATCTAGTAATGATGGATATGGGAATTACCTTGTATGGGTTTTATTCATTTTGTTAATAAGGGAAAATTGATTCCCATGTACATCAGAACTTTCGAAATTCAATAAGGAATTGGGGAAATAGCTTACCGTTTGGAAATGCCACCAAATCTCTCCAAAGTTCAAGATGTGTTCCACATATCACTATTGAGAAAATACATGCATGACCCTATGCATGTACTAACCTATGTAAAATTAGAACTGGTACCCGATCTATCTTATTTCGAAGAGCCCTTCAAGATTCATGATACCAGAGAACAAGTGCTAAGAAACCAGATGACTCGCCTAGTAATGTTTTATGGAGAAACCATAAGATGGAAGAGGGAACGTGGAAACCCAAGGAACATCGGATGAACAACCACCTGAGTCTTTTTATGATGTAATAATCTATAAATTTTTAGGAAAAGTTATTTGAAGGAGGGGATAATGTCACACTCCATGCTTCAACGGTATGCTTCTCCTGGAATAATACAGTAGCGTGTGTTGTACGCAACTTTGAGTTCTAACACACACCATAACAAATCAATCTAGCCTTTTGAATAGGAATAACCCTTTTTTAAAATTTATAAATTATATCATTCAAAATGGACTTCATTTTTGGATTTGGAATATCGAAATTAGCTTGGGGTGAATTTTTGGTATTTTTAGGAAAACGTTCAATTTTTGATAAATAGTGACAAATAATAAGTTATAGTTTAAAACCGAATTATTATTTAAATAATTCATTATATTATTTAAATTTATTTTAGTATAAAAGAGACATATAATACCTATATATGTTCAATGTAATTAAATGGAGTAAAATTATAATGATCATTGAAATATAAAAACTTTATAGAAGTTTTCACCGCCTTTAACCCAGCTCATAAAAGAATTTGAAAATTCACATTAAACATAATTTTACCGCTTCTGTTAGAGAAAAATCAAAAATTTGAGATATGCTGTTAATATCAAGTAGTAAAATGTGGTTCAATAACATAATTTTTTTGGTGAATTGTAACTTTTTACTTTTATTTACCACGGTTAAAAGTAAAATAGGGTAATTAAGGGTAAAAATGATATTATTATTACCCTAACTCATGTCCTAATTCTATTGGATAATTATAATTTGACCAAAAACAACCTTAGGAATAAAATTTGAAACTTTTTTGTCCACATGGATTAGATTAGGACATTTATTATTTTTTAATTCAAAGAAGAGTTAAAAGAGTTAAAATCAATGTTTTATAACTATAATATTATTAATATTGGGTTACACATAAGATAAATTCATCTAAAAATATTTATTAGAAATATAAAGTGATTTCCTACATAATGGTATTTTATTTATATTTTTTAGACATTAAATAATTTAATTTATGTATGACCCAATGATGATGCAATAATTACCTAATTAATGAAATATTAAAATAATTGATATTATAAATAACCAAATAAATGTAATTTGATACTTTTTATGAATTAAACTAATTTTATAGTTTAATATTACATTTTATGTTTGGTTAGATGAATTTTATTCGAAGTAATAATGCATAAATAAATTTAGAAAACATAAAATACCAAATATTGTCAAAATCGACATAAAAGATTTTTTTAAAAATATATTATTTTATTAATTGATATTCTATTCCTAAAAATCTAAGGTTCGGCCAGAGGACTTATATAATAATATTTGTATCATTAATGAACCAATTTTTGTTTTATTGGATGTATATAGTATGTTTATTAACCAAATAATATAATAATACAAAGAGACATGGTAAATGTCCAATAATTAAACAAAAAGTTAAATCTAAAAGAAAATGTTAATATAGTGACCCAAACCTTTCTAAAACCTATTAGTTGATTGGTTTTAGACCCATAACAACATTATCCTTTATATAATCCATTTTGGAGCCATTTTAAACCGAAAATGATTAAATTACCAACTAATATTTCTAGCTTTTCCGAAGGTGCCCCTCACCCCTCTTATAAAAGGGATCTCCCCCTTCTCTCTAATTTACACCTTTAAAGCCTTTTGGCTCGGCCAAACCCTTCCCAAATATACTCTAAATTTTTTCAATTAATCCTAGAGGACCTCCTTTGGTTAGAAATCCATCTTAAGGATCCCTTTTGATAAAATCAAAAGGAAGCACCAAAGGAAGTGGTTATAATTTCACCACCCTCTTTCAAGTTCTTTTCGACTTCCACCACCTCTTTCTTTGTTGTTTCCATTCTAAAATATTAACAACGATATATTCTATATACTTTGATGTTATTATACATATTCTACAAACAAATTAATTATTCAATCCGTTATTTTAATAGCATGTCACCATAGGTGCGTACGCACGGCTTACCGTCTCCACGTTGTGGTGTAATTGTTATTCAATACATTATTATTTGGATGGGTATAATAGTGATGTGTAATTAATGTAAATAATAAATATTAATGATAATATTTCTGTATATATTATATACCATTTAATTATATATAATTTTAATATCAAAATAATTATATTTTCACTCGTGCGTACGTACGGATTGCCGTCTCCATGAACCTGATGAGATTCATTCCCCATTGTATCCATTCAAGACTAATTTTCCTTAGATGATTAAAAATAACGTTTAAAGACTTTATATAATTTTGGATATTAATAATATAAATCCCATCCATAACAAATATGACTCACATAATAATGAATATAAATGAAAAATGAATCCGTTAACACCCAAAACGACGATAATACTAAGATATTATTAACAAAGAAATGTTAAAAGATCATATCCGATATCATATTAATGTATATGATTCTTTAATATTTTAATAAATGTTATTTCACCATTATACAGGATGTTAAACTACCCTTGACCAAGGAAAATTATAGGGTACGAGTTAATTTCAAAATCTCTTCATTATCCAAGGTTGTTTATATGTAATTATCTACTGGGACTTCTTTATCATCCACATCCAGGTTTTTTAAAAAATTTCAAAAATTTCATACTATTTTATAGACTATGGGTTAAAGTCAATTATACCCTTGTTTGACTTTTAATATGATTTTTATAAATGAATCTTTTCATCATTTTCCAAACAAGGTCCTTTTAACCTTTTCCACAAAATTATGGTAAGAATGTCTTTTATAACTTATACGGCAGGTGCAACTATTTTCCACCATTATAAAATTACCAAAGCTTCCCTTATGAACTTATAAAAATATTTTCCAAGTAAATGAATTATTTTATAATTATGTTACTTTTAATTATTCAAAAAAATTATATTTCTCTCAAATAGATTTGATTTCATCTATTTCAACATCCTTTGATGGATTTTTAGCTTATTTGAAGTTGATTTATTATGATACAAAACTTCCATATTGTAATGAATTTTTTTTGATATGTTTGACTATGGTTGTGTTATTTTTTTTACCATTAATTCTTTATAGAGAATGTATTTACATTTCATATTCTCTTTTTAATACGAATGTTTACGTTATGTTTAATCATGTTCATATGGGAAATGCATTGGACTTAGTAAGTGACTGGTGGAGCTTGTTATAGCTCCTCGATGCATCGGTAGGTCTCATGAGACTAACTAGTGTGTTGTCAAAAGGCCTTGAAAAAAATATTATTTGTATACTTGGCACACGGCCTTGACTATGTGGTTATGATAGTATGGCATTATGCATTCCATCATTATGAAAGTGGTTATTGATATTTCATGTGATTATTTGACTAGTAGAATATTCATGTGAATAATTAAATGGAATTATTTCATTTTATTTTTTCCATGTTATGATGATGTTCATGTTTAAATGGATTTTGATTTAGTTATACATTGCCTAAATGTTTATGCTTATTTATGAAAGTTTCCACTATATTATTATCCTTACTAAGCATCTGAGCTCGCCACATTATATGTTTTATTTTTTCTAAGATGTGAAGAAGTATTTTATGACTGACCTGCAGGGATAGTCAGAGGGGATATGAGTGTGGACTATGAAGACTGTGTTTTGGTAGTTTTCCATTTTATAATGTAATTAAAGATTTATGAATGTATCTAGTGTATCCACGTTTACTAAACTAATCGGTATTTCGAGAATTGATCTTTTGTGATCATGCCAATGTTATGTAATAATTCACCGACTCTGGGTAACTAGGGTTAGGGCTTAATAATGGATCCTTCTAAAGATAATAATAGAGGAAACCTCACAAATAATCATTAATTATATGGACTTGGTCATGTGATCTATAATTACCTACCGTACAACTTTACTATTCTGGGTTAAAGGTATACTCGATATGAAATCCATAGTATTTTCATCATCTTCACATTTATAAAATAGATGTGGAAATATTTTACTAGACAATCATCTAAAACTTGACTCGCTTCATAGTAAGACTCCAAGAAATAATTTTTTTATTTATCATTTTAAGAGAGGTCACCAAAATTCCCTTGGAATATCATCATACATTTTTAATATGCATGGGTTCACAACCCAATTAGAGGAGTTGTACTCAATTATAACCTCTTTTAGAATGATAATTAAAACCAATAATATAATTTTATCATATGGAATGGAATCAGACTCCTGAGATAATCCCTTTAGGATCTCCGTAACATTCTGTCACTTAGAAAAAATGATACATTCATGGTCTGTGATATATGAATCCTTCACCCATCCCACAATTGATGATTCAAGATCAATGTGATTCAAATAAACCTCATCTTGATCATTGGTTGTATCTATATATAGTTTAATTTTAATAGATATAATCATACACCCATCATTAAATTCATTTACAATGACCTTTTAGACATAAGACTATGGGAATGAGACATAATGTTTCAATTTCCCATATAATATAGAATATCGAAATCATAATATTATATAGAGTATAATTGCGAATTTTTTCCCATTTTATGATCTATTTGAGAAAATTGATAATTAATAAACTTATGTTCAGTACACACCACAAAACACATAAAGAAGAGGTAATTCCTCCAATACATTCAAGAGTGAATCGTAGAATATTCCTCCAAATAATGGTTTTGTTAGTTCCTTTCATGTGGTTATATCTACCTAGTACCATAGTAAATTATAATAAAATATTTCATAATTAATCATCTAAGACTCCAATAAGAGGAATCATTGTAAATGTCAAAACTGAAAAATTATTCTTGAAAAATTAATATGTATGCTATAGTAATCTATTTATCTTCCTCATTAAATGATATCCCAAACTATTATGATTGACATAACATCACTCTATCATTGTTAGATTGGCCATAAGAGATAACATTCATGAAAAAATAATTTATAATGTGATTTAAATACATGATATATCCAATAATACTTAAAACCCTAAATATGTTCTTAGGTACTTCCCAAGACATCACCAAATCCACATTATCATGATGAGAAACAATTCCATATTGTGATAACAGGTACCTTAATAATAAAAATTCATGATTGAAAAATAAAAATAGATATCTTGACATATTTATTATACTCCCTTAAAGATTTATTATCCACATGTTGATATTTTTCATGATCAATCAATGTTATTAAAAATATAAAGATATCGTCCTCAAATACCATAACAAACCTCTACATGAATTAATGAAATATCATATTGTTAAGATTTATAGAAACTATAGGCACTTTATTTTACCCAATATGTATAAATAAATTTTAAAAATACACCTAAAATCTTTGTAAACCAAACTATATAATATCTTCAGAACATAGATTGAACTAATGGAACCCTAATATTAAATTTATATTCAAAAACTATTTTGACCCTTAAAATTCATCTAGAATTTAATTAATTAAGGGTAATAGGTTTCAATTTAGGACATCAACCTATTTTAGTATTCAATGGTCTAATTAGTGAAATATATTCTCAAAATAAATTTTTATAAAATAAACAAGGAACTAAATTTAGATGTAAATGGATACATATAAACCTTGAAATCTATATCGTCGGGATTAATGATTATTAAAAAAACTATTTAGATCACTAAACAAAACTCTCTGGTTGTTCTAACATAAAAATCTATTAGGAAATACGATTACAAATAAAATTTGTATATGTAATTTACAAAGATGGATAATTATTATTAGTTTTTACAACATGAGAACACTAGAAGAATCAAACAATGGATGAAAAAAATAAGAGTTATAACACATAAAACAATTTTTTAACTTAAAACTGCATTTACTAACATCTCTTCATTTCCTCAGTTTTTCAACAAAAGAGTTAACATCTCTAATACATCTCCCAGAACCAAAATTTTATGTACAACATTATTTACTACCTTATAGAATTATATGAGGTTTAAGATCACTACTTTTATCCATCAAGTTTACCCCAATATTATAACAATCCATCTAGACATCAAAAACTTATCATTGATCATATATAGAGAAAAACAATTATTTAATACATTATCTAGAACATTATATCATAGGAAAAAAACTCGATTAAGATCCATAAACTCATGATCCTTCAAATTGATATGTGTATCTGATTAAAACTAATCAAATAAAAATTCGAGAATAATCTTCTAACTATGTACTACATCCTTCTTCACCATGACCAATAGGTACCAATAATGGTGACCTACCCCTTCAATATTAAATACAGATAGATAAACTCGATACTTATCTAGAGTCCTAATACTATTAATGATGGAGTGAATATGATCAAACATTCATGTTTTTTCTAAGGAAAATATAATCTTAAACCACATTTGGGTGATAGATTTTAAAATCTTATATAATATTCAATGTTATTGGTTCTCATCATGACAATTTTCATCCTACCTATTGATGAAACATATATATAAGATCACGACCTATGGTATTAATAGGATGCCTATAATGTTGAGATTCTTCACCTGCTATATACTATAGACATGTCGGGGGACCTAATGTTGAAATATTATTTATTAACCGATATAATTACATAATATTACCTTTTGATACATGGAAAATTGATGTTTTAACTCTTATAGTTATATTTCGTTAATAATCTCATACCATCTCTCAAAATTCATTCGTAGTTAGTAATTTCATGTCTTAAGAAAATCATTTATATATTAATATAAAAATAATGATGTAGAATTAATCTCATAAAATATATTTAGAAACTTTTAAATGTTTTTTAAACAACTAATTGAATGAATTAAATTATTTATACTAATTTATTAAATAATATTAAATAAATATGGAAACTACATTTCCTTATTTTTCAGTTTTTGGTAGAATAAACATTCAAATGAATCCAATAATATAAGAGTCAATAACAAGAAACAAGATAATATACCATTTCAACCAACTAGTAATAATTTATACATGTCTACTTAGGATCCATGGGAGAAACAAAGTTGGAATAATTCAAATAGAATGCAAAAATAGGACATAAACCACCCTTGGTAGCTCAAGATTCTACTACTATTATACTTTGATATAATATTAATGGGTTACATCTTATGCCCCAAAATTTTGATCACTGATCTATACATTACCCCATACCCATTAAAATACAATACATTCTTAGAAGTTTTTGTGTAGTGGTGATATAAAAACTCACAAGTAAACGAATTAATATTTGATATCTAGTGATTATTTTTAAAATAATCACTAAATTATTAATTTTTAAATGATTATACTTATTTATATTGAAAATATTTTTTTCTGTTAATATTTATTGAAAATACTACTATAAATTATTAAACCCACACTTATCTGTACCATTATTACTCAACCATTAACTATGTCATGTAATAGACCACTAGGTATCCATATCCCCTTATTAGACAACCATTGATGACTCTAATCTTTCATAGTTGGCATAAATGTCACCATGCCCAATCTAGGTATACCACCTCTATTGCCAGCCTCCCATAACCCTATTTAGCATTTAAACCATTACCTCACTAACCTCAATGAAAAATATCCATATATTCACATATCTCATCCATGGATGGCCTCCCATCATTAACATTTTGGAATGTTATTCCTCAAAATTATTATGTTACCATGGTTGTTAATAAAAATATTTCATCCTTAGATGGGTATATGTTTATCACCCATTAATTTTAACATGTTATACCTCATACCATGTTTTCATTACATTTAAACCATGATAATTTATGTAAGAACCCAGATCATCATTTCAGGTATGTTTTTTCTGGTCATTATTGAGAAAAAGAGAAAAATATGGAAATTTCCAATGTACACACCGTTTACTTTATAAGTACACACCATGTACTTTGATACCATGCCAGGACGTGTGCTGGCCATGTCCTGGCCACACACACACGGTGTGTAATGGTGTTGTGGAGGCCGCTTAAAGTGGAGTATATAAAAGATATGTACACGCCATGTATTCCATAAGTACACGATGTGTAGTTTCTTTTTTCATTAAATGGACCGGGGTCATGCCCAATCAAGAGAATCATCTTCTTCCCCAGGTTCATTGACCAAGATCATCTCGTACGACCATGAACATCCTTCATGCCCCCGATCCTCCATCTGTTTTCCAAATTGATCACCTCCATTTGCGTTGGAACAGCAGCAGTGATCTCTTCCTTCTTCTAGAGTTTCATTCCATGATTTTCCCTCTTTCTCAAGATATCGTGGGTTGATCATTTTGTGTGTTTTAGAACATCTATACCGTTCTAAATAGAATCAAGCCTCATGGTTTATGTCTATCGATATCCTAGGATCGATGTAGGTGGTTTGTGCCTTACCTTTTTATTTCTTAGAGTTTTATGTGAAAATTTCCACCAATACCCATGAACAAGGTATTGTGTGTTTACCATTTTTCCCTTGATGTTTTCTTGACATGCCAGTATGGTTGTGTAGATGTAATTTGATCATGTTTGAGGATATTTTGATGTGCTTGGAAGTTTTTCTCATGCCTTATTCGGTTTACGTCCTTTGGGTCTTGTTAGCCTTTGGCCGTTATAGCTGTTTTCCATGCCTTGTTACCATAGGATGGAATGATATTCTTGACATGCTTGTTTTTTTTTGTAAAATGGTTAGCCATGTAGCTCGAAGGTGTACTTTAGACTTATATAATTTTTATGCGCTGATGTCACGAGACTGTGAAATCATGGTGCTATAGACTATAAGGGATATACAAAGTTAGCTTCCCAGAGAGTCTTGAAATTTATAGACTATAGGAGGGTAGAACGAGTGAGATTCCCCATAGAGTCTTGGTTATTATAAAATATAGGCGATAGACCGAGTGAGATTCCCAAAAAGTCTTGGATATTATGGACTATAGGAGGGTAGACCGAGTGAGCTTCCTTAGAGAGTTTTTACTTGTTTGAATTTCCATAAAACCTTTCCAGGCTTGAGAAGGAATTCACTGAGTGAGCTTCCTTAGAGAGTATACGATAAACCTGAGACTATAGGAGGATTGACCGAGTGATCTCCTCAGAGAGTTACTAGACCTTGGGGCTATAAGAGGGTTAGACCACGTGATCTTCCTCAGAGATTCCCTGACTACCATAGACTATAAGGGGAATTGACCGAGCGAGCTTCCCCAGAGAGTCTTATAAATTCGCATGACCAAACCAGAGGGGTTTGGATGAGTGTACTGCCCAGAGGGTTGTTGGTACTTCTTGGATAGGACTAGAGGGGTTGGCTGTGAGTACTTACCTGAGGGGTTCCTGTTGTGGTTAGCTGTTTTCTTCACTGCTTCTTGTTGTTCTCCGGACTGACTACTGTTGCATTGCATTCGGTTATTGCTTACTGTTTGTTTCTTACTATTTGGTTTCTTCTCTTTACTTCTTAAGGTACTATTACCTACCATATGCTCACTTAATGTAAGGAATAGATCTTTGGGTGGTTTCCTACTATGATTTAGTCTCACACCCTATTTGGGTCATGATTTTTGGCCCAAACAGACTATGTTGTTGCAGGTATAGACAAGGGAAAGCACCCATCGACTTATGGCACATGATTAATTTGGAGCGGGAGAGCATGGGACCAAGCTTAGGCTTGCGATGCTGAAGAACTGTTTATCTTTTATTTTTCACTTGTTTTGGTTTTGTTAGTATTTCCAACATTGTGACCTTTTTGGATATTTTTCTAGATATGTATCATGCATCCTTTCATATATACATATGTCCTATAGTGGTTTATTGTTTTAGTCTTTCGCTTTTTTACTTGTGCATTTTGTTGGATATTTACTACTTATTCTATTTAATGTTTTGTTTATTTCCAATGTGTACTCTACCAATGAGGGCATAGTTTCCCCACTATCACATCCAAGGCCCTCGCTGGTAGTTGGAAGCATCTGGTGTTTGGGGAAATGCACTTGAGTGAATGTGACCAACCGGGTACGGGGCACCATTGGGTGGATTCCGGAACCGGGAAATTACTAAGTGGTATCAGAGGCTTTCCTTTTTATTGATTTACTGTTTGGAGCCTTTAACTAGGGATAGGATGTATTCAATACTTGGTAATAAGCTATTCTTGAGAGTAGCAGACCTGTGTACATGGAAATGCCAATCTTCCTCGGTTATTGCAGTTTTCTAGTTTTGAGATTTTTCTGTTGAGATGATTTCACCTAGTGTGATCAACACGCTTTCTATTTTTATTGTTATTACTACTACAGTACTATTTTTGTCACAACCCGATGAGATGAGGGTATTCCATCTCATGCATCACATAGGCACTTGTTAGAAATCACATGCCATGAATTCTTGCCATGCCATCTATGGTGCATTAGCGATTGCATATTTTTGTGATAGACGTTGTGTAGATTATGCATGCTCTTGTGATAGATGCGTTGATAGAATCCCTACAGTGGATATATGAATTTTCTGTATTGTAACTTGCTTAAATGAACACCAAATTTTGGTTCTTGAGGGGTTCTGGGCCCTCATGAATCGAAACATGGTGGATCATCGACATGTTTACCTTGTATATGATATTTAGAGATGTCAGGCTTTGATTCGAGGGGAGTATGTGCTCTCACATATCAGAATTTGGCACCTCCATGTTTATTTTATTCAGTGTTTTCTGGGCATCGGCGCAGTTTCAGTACTACTGCCCGAAAAAACCCAGAATACATGGCCTGTAATTTAGGACCACACGACATGTAGTTTTAAGACCGGGTGATTGACTGTTTGAGCATAAACATGTTGTTGTGAAATAGTTTTTAGGAACACGTCGTGTACAGTTGTTACACGTAGTGTAGAAGTGAGCCGTGTACCCGGTCGTGTCACTAACAACACGGTCAGGGAATCTTGTGTAGTACATGCTATGTTTGGTATGAACACACTGTGTAGCCTTGTTCTCAGTACCTGGTTGTGTCATGAACAACATAGGTCGGTGTTATCTCCACCTATACACAACATTTTTGTTCGGAACACGCCGTGTAAGGGTCAACCATGTAGTCGGTCGTGTAACGAACAACACGGGACGTTGAACATTGTCATGTACACGTTGTGCCCTTAGTGAACACGCCATGTAGTCTAGGGTTAAGACGATCGTGTGGGTAAGCCGTCTAAATAAATACGGGTAGGGGAATGGAGTCCAAGTACACATCTTGTATCGGAATAGCACGTCGTGTAGTTTTGGGTGTTACACGACCAGTGTGGAAAATGTACACTCCCATGTGTCTGGCTTAAGTGGAAACATCGTGTAGTTGTTATACACACCGTGTAGCTGTGTTTTGTAAAACATGAATGTTTCGTTCTCCTGTTCCCTTTTTGTACTCCTTTTGTTCTCAGTCCTTAATAATACTAATCTACATTGTTCTTTTGATCTTTCAGAGCTTTACCTCCAAGACTTCATCCGATTATAAGTCAGCCGCCAGATGGTGATCAGACACTAGATATGGCCGATCAGGGACCTCATGCAGATCCTCCCGCTATGATAGCCATGGCACCAGCTGTTATACCAGTTATAGGCACCGATGCGCAGTTCAGGGAAGACTTCATAAGGATGATACATATCTTTCATGGATCAACGCCTCCTGCCCCGTAGATGGCTATGTTTACGTCGGTTTTCTAGTAGCTGGCTCCTACTTTCTCAGGGGATGGAGGACCCCTGGCTGCAGAGTCGTGGTTAGAGGCCACACTGACGATCCTCAAGAATATAGAGATACCTCGAAAGAAGATGGTGAAGCTTGCTGCTCATATGCTCTCAGACACCACAAAGAGGTGGTAGGAGGTGATCTCATAGTCAGGGCCCCAGAAGGCCATGAATTGAGATGAGTTACTATTACATTTATTCGGACACCTTGAGGGCCGACCGAGCCCAGGAGTTTATGAGTCTCGATCAGGGTACTCTCTCTATTATGGAGTACTCATATCGCTTTACTGATATGCAGCGCTTTAAGACGATTCCAGCAGGTGATGAGTCGTTCCTTGCTAGGATGTTTGTAGAAGGTCTCAGACAAGAGATCCATTCACAGGTTAATATATTCAGGTTGACTTCTATATCCTCAGTCTTCAACCAGGCGTTGATCACTGAGTGCAATATGAGAGATTCTAGAGCAGAGAGATAGGGTCGTTCGACATCCAAAGTCAGTGTTCCTCCTACTGATAGCAGGAAGCGCTGCATGGAGTTTGCTCGACGAGATCAGGGTAGGAGGAATGTATCTTTGGGCAGCCAGTTTTTATGCTACCACTGTTTTAGGAACTGTCATACTATGCCTTAGTGTTAGAGAGACCCGATGGAGTGCCGATCTTACGGAAAGATGGGACATCTTCAGTGTTTTTGTCAGATAATCTCACCTACAGCTGGTGGTACTGGTTCTTCTTTGACCCCGCATACAGGAGATGTATAACCATTTTCTCACTAGTTTGGGAACAGAAGTTCTTCTGGCCATTCTGGCCGAGGTGGAGGTTGCGGCCGTGGTGGTCAGTCAGCTGGTTACCATCACCAGCAGAGTGGATATGCTTAGTGTAGTCATCCATGGGAACATGGTCATGGTACATGCCATACATTCACCGTGAAGAAGGCCCATTAGTAGAAGGATCCATGCCCTTCCATAGTTCGAGGTATGATCTTAGTAGCCTCATTTTTATCTTCATCCCTTTTCGAAACTGGTCCTTCTCATATCTTTATCTCTGCTACTGTTGTGGAGAGCCTCAGGCTCTGTATTATTTCATATCCTAACATGTTGACTCTTGATACCCCGTTGGGAATGAGGACACTTAGCGTATGTCAGTGCAGAGAGTTCCCTCTTGAGGTTGTAGGGTGTTACTTTTTATGAGACTTTTATGTCCTAGAGATGAAAGGCTATGATGTCATTCTCGGTATGAACCAGTTTGTTACCTTTGAGGAAGTTATCGATTTCTATCAATGTAGGTTGACTTTCTTATCACCAGAGGGCAGATCGTTTCTTCATAGAGGCCAGTGGGATGTCCAGGCAGGTAGAGCTGGACCAGAGCATCATGGGCTAGGAGGAGTTATATCCCTGATTTCCATTCTTTATCAGGATGACCAGGGAACTTTGTAGTTAGACTTTACTCTAGTGGTGGATCGTTTCAAGGACGTATATCCAGAGGACTTTCCCGGTTTGCATATGGAGCGTGAGGTAGACCTCTCGATTGACCTCATGCCATGAGATGCACTGGAGTCCATTTCTTCTTATTGGATAACTACACCAGGGTTGCAGGAGGACAATAAGCAGTTTGAGGGGTTGCATGCGAAGGGTTTCATCTAACCCAGTACTTCTCCTTGGGGTTATCTTGTCCTGTTTACGAAGAATTTAGATGAAACCGTTAGGATTTTCATGGATTATTGGAAGTCGAACTAGTTGACGGTCATGACCCACTATCCCTTTCCGAGGATCGGTGACCTCTTTCATCAGCTTCAAGGAGCCCGAGTGTTCTCGAAGATTGATTTGAGGTCTGGTTATCATCAGTTGCTCATTAGACCAGCAGATATACCTCTGATAGCATTCGGGAGTAGGTATGGTATATACGAGTATACGGTCATGCCATTAGGTCTCACGAATGCGCCAACAGCTTTTATGGCGCTGATTATCTGAGTGTTCCATCCATACGTGGATTCCTTCATAATGGATTTCATGGACGACATCTTGGTTTACTCTCACAATCGACACGACCATGCTACCAATCTTGAGATCGTTCTGAGTACACTGAGACAACATCTTTTATATGATAATCTCTCGAAATGCCACTTTTGGATAAATCAGATTCACTTCTTGGGTCACGTTATTTCAGAAACAAGAGTATCAGTAGACCTACAGAAAGTGAGAGTTGTAGTTTCTTGGGAGAATCCTAAGAATTTATTTGAGCTGTAGAGTTTTCTAGGGCTGGCTGGATACTACAAACGTTTCATATAGGATATTTTACACCTTGCAGCACCACTGACAGGTCGAACCATGAAGGGTGCGACGTTCTTATGGATATATTCTAGTGAGACAGGCTTTTAGGAGCTGAAATCAAGGTTGACATCAGCACCGATAATAGTCTTTCTATATCTGGGAAAGGGATATACCGCATACTATGATGATTCAGGAATTGGGATGGGATCAATTCTTTTTTGCAGGGAGATGGGGCCGTTCTTTATGATTCTCGGAAGTTGAGGCCACATGAGAGGAACTACCCGATGCACGATCTGGATTTGGCAGTTGTAGTTCATGCCTTATGCTGTTGGAGACATTACCTTCTGGGAGAACACATTGTGGTATTTACCATCCACAAGATTCTCAAGTATATCCTCACTCAGTGTGATATGAATATTAGACAACTCATGTGGGTCGAGTATCTTCAGTCCTTCGACATTCAGCTTGCCTGTACACTAGTAAAGGGAAAAGAAGTGGCTGCTACGTTGAGCATGAGAACTCAAATTCATGAAGTTCTGGGGGCCAGCAGTGAGTGGAAGCTTATGGCTCTGTTCTGTGAGATGCACTTGGTGGTGCATGAAAAACAGGGACAGAATTTTCTTTCTTCTGTAGCTTAAACCAATACCCTTCTTGATCGGGTATGGATGAGGCAGCTCTCAGACTTAGAAGGCCTAGTCCTGTGAGAGAGTGTGTCAGAAGAGGATCCTCTTCCTGGATGGATAGTGGTCAAGGATGATATCATGTGTTTCCAGGGACCTGTATGGGTGCTAGTAGACATACGCGAGTTGCTGATGTGGGATTTCCATTACTCATTTTTGGAAGTTCATCCTGGTGTCACCAAGATGTATCGTTATCTACACCACCAGTATTGGTGGACATGTATGAGGAGAGATGTTGCAGGTTTCGTTGTGAGATGTTCTACTTGTCAGCAGGTGAAAGAAGAGTATCAACGACCAGAAGAGATTTTACCGAAATTACCCATTCCCGAGTGGAAGTGGAACGATGTTACGATGGACTTCGTGATTGGGTTACCGAGGTCACCTCTAGGGAGTGATGCTGTTTGGGTTTTCGTCGATAGGCCTATGAAGGTTTCTCGCTTCTTGCCAATCTAGGAGACCTTCAGTGTTGATGATATGGGGTGGATGTGCATCTGAGAGATTTTACATCTGCATGGAGTTCCACACTCCATTCTTTCAGACAGGGATGCACGTTTTACTTCTCGGTTTTGGCGGGGCTTCAGAAAGAATTGGGTACACATATACTTTTGAGTACAACAAACCATCCCCAGACAGATGGCCAGTTTGAGCGTACGATCTAGGTGGTTGAGGATATGCTCTGAGCATGAATAATAGACTTTGTCAGTTCATGGTAGAAGTATATCCCTCTTGTAGAGTTTTCCTATAACAACAGTTTTTAGGTGACTATTCAGATGGCACCTTACGAGGCATTGTATGGTAAGAAAATACGCTCACCTTTGTGTGGGCTGGAGTTAGAAGAGACAGCTTTGCTGGGACCCCGTCTTGTTTAGGAGACCTCAGAGAAGATAGAGTTGATTCAGAAGAGGATGGCTACACCACAGTCTCAACAGAACACTTATGATGAATAGTGGAGACGATCATTGGAGTTCGAGGTCGGGGATTAGATTATCCTGCGTGTTGCACTGAGGTTGGGACAGAAGAAAATTTGGAGACATGGTTAGATTTAACTGTGGTACGTCAAGCAATTTGAGGTGTTGGAGAGAGTTTGGCCGGTTGACTATCGATTGAGGATACCTAAGAGGTACCAAGTTATGCATGACGTCTTCCATGTTTCTCAGCTTTGACATTACTTTTCAGACAAGTCTCATGTATTTCAACCTGAAGAGGATGAGATTGAAGCAGATTTGTAGTCTGAGGAGAATTCTATTCGGATTGGAGATCGTAGAATGAAGGTCCTCAGTGGCAGGATTGTTCCTCTATTACGGGTGCTATGGCAGCACGAGCGAGTACAGGACGAGACCTGGTAGAGGGAGGCTGATGTGTGATCGAAGTGGCCGGAGGTGTTCGAGGTTTCTTCTTATATGCCACGGTAAGGAAATTCAAAGTCAAATTTCATTAAGGGGGGATGTTTAAAATAACCAAGATCTTCATTTGAGGTATCTTTTTCCTTTTCTGGTCTTTTTTGAGAAAAAGAGGAAAATATGGAATTTTTCAAAGTACACGCCATGTACTATATATGTACATGCAGTTTACGTCGATGTCATGCCAGGCCGTGTTCGGGCCACACACACGGTGTGTAAGGGTGATGTGGAGGCCACTTAAAGCAGAGTACAGAAAAGCTAAGTACACATCTTGTATGCACAAAGTACATGCCGTGTATTTTTTAGTCATTAAATGGACCAGGGTCTCACCCAATCAACAGAGTCATCTTCTTCTCTAGGTTCGTCGACCAAGAGAATCCCATATGACCGCGAACATACTCCGAGCCCCTGAGCCTCCATCTGTTTTCCGAATCGATCGTCTTCATTTTCATTGGAACCACCACAGTGAGCTCTTCCTTCTTCTTGAGTTAGATTCCATGATTTTCCCACTTTAACAAGATATCGTGGGTTGATCGTTTTGTGCGTTTTCATAGATCTACACCGTTATAAAGAGAATAAAGCCTCGTGGTTCAAGTATATCGATCTCCTAGGATCGAGGTAGGTGGTTTTTACCTTACCTTTCGATGTATTTTAGTTTTATGTGCAATGTTCCACCAATACCCATGAACAAGTTATTTTGTGTTTACCGTTTTTCCCCTGTTGTTTTCTTGCCTTTCTGGTATGATTGTGTTGAGGTAATTTGAACATGTGTGAAGATTGTTTGATGTTCTTGGATGTTTTTCCCAATCCATGTTTTGTTTACGACCTTTGGGTCTTGTTAGCCTTTGTCATTTATACATGTTTTCCATTCTTTGTGAAAATAGGATGGAATGATATTCTTGACATGATTGTTTTTTGTAGACTGGTTATCCAAGTAGATCTTAGGTGTAATTTGGCCTTATAGAATTATTATGAACTGAATCGCACGAGACCGTGAGAACCTAGTGCTACAAACAATAAGGGATAGACCGAGTGAGCTTCCCAGAGAGTCTTGGACATTATAGACTATATGAGGGTTGACCGAGTGAGCTTCCTCAGAGAGTCTTGGTTATTACAGACTACAGGGGATAGACCGAGTGAGCGTCCCAGAGAGTGTTGGATATTATAGACTACAGGAGGGTAGACCGTGTGAGCTTCCTCAGAGATTCTTTACTTGTTTGAATTTCATTAATATCATTCAAGGATAGAGATGTAATTGACTGAGTAAAATTTCATAGAGAGTCTGTGATAGACCTGAGACTATAAAAGGATTGACATAGTGATCTCCTCAGAGAGTTTCTAGTCCTTGTGTCTATAAGAGGGTTAGACTGCATGATCTTCCTCAAAGGGTCCCTGACTACCCTAGACAACATGGGGAATTGACTGGGTGAGATTTCCCAGAGAGTCTTATACATTTTTATGACAAAACCAGATGGGTTAGGCTGAGTGCACTACCCAGAGGGTTGTTTGTACTTCTTCGATAGGACCAAATGGGTTGGCTGTGAGTACTTCCCATAGGGGTTCCTGTTGTGGTTATCTGTTTTCTTCACTACTGCTTGTTGTTCTCTGGACTGACTACTGTTGTATAACATCAAGTTACTACTTACTGTTTGTTGCTTACTGTTTGTTGTCTACTGCTTACTGCTAACTCTACTATTACCTTCCATATGCTCATTGACTGTTAGGAACAGATCTTCGGGTGGTTTCATACAGGGATTTAGTCTCACACCTTATTTGGGTCATGCTTTTGGTCCCAAACAGACTATGTTGTTACAGGTATCGACAAGAGAAAGCTCCATCTGACTTCTGGAACTTGATTACTTTGGAGAAGGAGAGCATAGGACCAAGAATAGGCTTGCGATTCGGAGGATCTATTTATCTTTTATTTTGTTCTTGTTTTTGGTACTGTTTGTATTTCCATCATTGTGACATGTTTGGCTATTTTACTAGTTATGTATCATGTATCATTTCTTATATTAATATGTGCTCTAGGGTTTTATTGTTTTAGTCTTCCACTGTTTACTTGTGCAATGTTGTTATATATTTACTACCTCCAGTATTGCTTGTTTTGTTTATTTCCGCTATGTACTCTGCCAATGAGGGCATAGTTTCCCCACTATCACACCCAAGTCCCTCACTACTTGTCGGAAGCCTCTGGTATTTGGGTAAATGGGCTTGAGGCCATGTGACCAATAGGGTACGGGGCGCCTCTGGGTGGCTTTCGGAATCGGGACGTTACAATTTATATGCTATATGTCATTAAAACATTATTTCATGCACCTCTTATTATTGAAGAAATAAAACTTGGTATATATTACACTATATTTATTTTTGGAGTTAAAAAAAATTAATCCCATTAATGAATATTTTTTAATCCAATTTTGACAATATTAATGAATAACCTCATATGAAATTAATTTAATATTCTATTAAAATTACAATAAATATTACTTTTATTATTAAATTTTATAATGATAATGATAATAATAATGATTTTTAAGAAACATAATTAATTGTTAAAATTTAGTTTGATGAAAGGGGTATGTAGTGGATTATCATTATTTATGATAAAACTAATGAACATAACAACTATTAATGTAATATTATATTTATAATACGTATAATGTTCTAGTATAAATTATATTACGGTACACCTTATGTTGTATAATATGATGAAATTTCATATGGGCTTGTAACACCCTAGTTCATTATACCCCTTCATCCCATAAGTATGGTCTATAAATTTTCATTACACATTATGCATGTTTTCTTTTCACCATGTATAGGCCATTCTAGTCATTTCTTAACATTTTTTTTATTTTATAGTAATCCTGCTTCATTTTGATCATAATTATAAAATAATCTAATATTGAAAAGTCAATTGAACATGTGAATTTTTAATATAATATATGATTTCATTCATTGATTGATTTTTTGTAATTTATTGAGATGTATAATAATTTTTTTACCATTTATTGTTTCAATTTATTTTTATAGTTATAATTGATACCTTTTATTATTTTTTTCATTCATTAATAGATTGTTTTGGTGCTGGATTGTGGGAAATATATTTAATTTTACTACAATTTATTCTTTTTTACTTATATGTTTATGTATCCATATTTTCTATTTGAAAGTTTTGTTAATCAATTACATATGGAAAAAATAAAGAATATAATACCTCATAAAAAATATCAATATGTAAAGTATTTATAGATATTTTATTATTTCTTGAAAACTGCTCAAAAAATGAAAGAATTGAATTTCCATGTCATATATTAAAATTAAAATGACAGTCAAAGAGACAATAATTATTTTACTACATCTTATTGATACAATTTACTCATAAACAAGTTAATTTGATTTGGAAAAAAGAAAACAAAATATTACATAATGATAAAGTTGTAAAGTACAACATCAAAATGAAAAGATCAATTCTATAAATATGGATAATGAAATTTAAAAAATTATAATTACTCTTTATTAAAGGTAGTTCAAAACTATCAAGAGATTAAAAAATCATGTGATCTACATATTGATGTTCCAAAAATTAAGGATTATTCCAAAACAATAGAAAAATGTGATCATGATGATAATGTATTAATGTATGGTATTTTATATACCAATATAATTAAAAACATAATAAATATTTTTTTTAATTATTCAGATATGGTAGTGAAGTACTTACATGATGGATGTTACAATTATTAATAACATTCATTTTTTTGGAATTTGTAATATATGAATTGCCTTTGTGAAGTTACAAATTAATCCATTTACATGATATCTGAATTTTTTCATGTTACATTTTCAAAATCTATGATCCTTACATTATTTTATGTGATTTAATATAATATTCAATATTATATAAGAAAATATATGATGATATATCAATTTCATACTGTTTTTATTTCACAAAATGGATATTATTTTATTATAGAAAAGTGAAAAACATAATACAAATCTAGATGGAAGTCATAATTGATGATAATTGTTTGAATAAAATTTAAACCAAAATGAAGTAGTAAAATGAAACTACAGTAAAGGTTTTATATTAATTATAGATAAAATCATGATTGAGAATATTGTTTATGTAATCTAAAACTATTTTATATATGAAGTGTCTTTTACTATACAATAATAATCACTAATATAAAGAAGGCCTTTAACAATGCTAGAAATGGCCTTTATGAGTGCTAAAAAGCATTGATAATAAAATCATGGTTAAAAGCACGAATTTTTTATCAGTGATAAAAAACACTATTAAAAGTGTCCTTTAACATCACCTTTTTTAGCATTGTTAAAGGTAACATTTAAAAGAACTTTTTTATCACATTTAATGGTTTCCTTTAGTAGTGATTTTTTAGCGTTGATAAAGGCTATACTAATAAGGGGGTAAAAAATGAAAAACCTACGTGCCTGACCCCCTTCATCAGCACTTCCATGAACCCTTTAATGGAGCTCCACACCACCTTTATCAGTGCTTTTCACCCCATCACCACTTTTATCAGTGCCCTGTTAATTTCATGAAACATGCGCACCCACCTAGATTCATACCCTACACCTCTCCTTCAATGATGAAATGCCTTTACCACTACACCATGTTGTTTAGCTGACTATTTAATGATATATATATATATATATATTTCCCTATATTTATATTATTATTTTTAATTGCCTTTATAAAATATATGTGTGGGTGATATAAATAATATTTATTTATATATATTATATCTAATATTAATTTAGATAAAATAGATTATAATATATATCTGTTTATAAATACACACACACACACATATATATATAAACATTATAAATATATTTTTATAATGTAAAAATGGTTCGATATTGTTTTAAATACATTTTAGACTATGTATTTATTTAGATATATTAGAATATACATATTTATGTAAATTTGATGATATATATATTTATATGAGTGATTTATTATAAGTAAATATTATAAAACATCCATATATTTAATTATTAACAAAACCACGTTCTAAAAATTGATAAAAATTTAAAAACAATAATATCAAATAAATGTAATACCTGGGAATAAATTCAGTCCCCACTAAAAAAGGGTAAAAAGGCCATCTAAAATGAGGCTGAAAATCTATCGAATGTTAACAATCAGGGTACCCCAACTAAAAATGTAGTTTTGGGGGGCTTTTGTGTTTTTCCTCAAAAATTAAGTTATAGGTATACTTATGTCATTGGGAGTGTAAAGCTCATTGTAGGATTCAATTTGATATGTGGTAGAACCCAAACTGACACCAGGATCAAAATTTATGGTCGTTCGATGTTCTAGTTACCTTTCCAACTTACATTATATATTTTTGAAATTATTTGATTTTTTATCTTCAATTTTATATTAAATGACTATTAATGGACAATAATGAAAAAAAATCAAAAAAACAAATATTTTTTTAGATATTTAATAATCCATTTTCACTAAATTTCTTATTTATTAATTGTAAATACCTTTTTACCTTATCTAAAACATATTTCAAATAATATATAATATATTTATATCAAAACAAATATATCTATATAGTAATATATTATTTTTAGTGAATTTTTTATGTATTCTTTTATCAGTGATTTTCAAAAAACAATGATAAAGGGGGGTCTTTATTAGCACTTCTAGTAAATTTCTAATAACCCCCACCATTATCAGTGCATTTTTACAAGAATGAATAAAAATTACAATTTATAAGAGCTTTTTTAAAAGCATTGATATAGGGTGGACCTTTATCATCACATGTAAAAAAGAACTGATAAAGTTAAGTATTTAACAGTGTTTTTTAGTCTTATTAAAACTCCATTAACAATTGTAATAAAATAACTATTAATGCCCCCATTAATAAATCTATTTTTAGACTGATAATGGAGGGCTTTAACATTGTTTTTAGATTGCATTGTTAATGAACTAGTACAGGATAAACTCAGTTTAAAGTATTGAATAATGATTTAAAAAGGAATCCAATAGAATAAAAAAAAGGAAAATCCATATATATGCATTATATCCTGATTTCTATTCCGATCCTATAAATGTAAATTTTGGATTAAAATAGGATGTATTCAATACATTAGGGAATTTAAGTTGAAATTACAACATATATTCCATTTTTGTCCTTTCTAATTTAAAATCATACATGTCGATGAAAAAATATTCATGCATTATATCAATGATTATCCAAGAAAAAATTCCTTCAAATTGAATAATGTCAGTATTTTTCCACTTATGTTAGGTATTCATGGGTTATTGAATGATGTCATAGAAACGTGTGATGCATATTATATGAAAAAATTTAAAATGAATATTTCCCTATTGTATAAAATTAATGAATCTCTTGGACTAGAAAATTATTCTAGTTGTAACAGATAAAGTGGATTGTCTTATCCAATCTAGATCTATTTTTGTTAGCTTCAATGACTGTCATGTTGAAATTTGTGGTCTTTCATGTTCCTTCATCAATTTGATGATATATCACATCAATTTCTTTTTAACTAAATAGGATTCAATGGAAAATATATATTTAAGGATTATAACAATGTTATTGACTACATTAGATATAATGAATCAATTATAATGTTTCATTATAGTTATTTGGAAATTAAATCAGTAATGTAAAGGAATGAATAGTCTTCGAACTACATCAATACTTGTGAAAATAGAAATGGAAATAAAAAATTATAATGTTGAGTCACAAATGTTTGAAATGTAATTTTTTACATCATAATATGGATTTATTACCCATTGAGATGAATGTGTGTGGAAATGTTTTATATAATTCATAATAATACGGGAAAATAAAAGGATCATCTAAATGATCATAAGGTCTTAGAAGTAACAAATATCATGTTTCAATTGTGAAAAAACGGGAATGATAAGTATCCATTAGTAATTATTTAAATGAAAATGTAAAAAAATCTATTTTCTATTGAAGTTTAATTTTTTTTCAATGTTCTTGATTCATATTTATGTAACATATCATGAAGACTTTATTTGAGTCAAAAAATGATATGGATTGAAAATACAAGACCCACAAATTTTTAGGTAGAATTCTCTATTGTTGTAAATGTACAATTTGTTAATTGAAAAAATATCATCAATTCTAATTATCCTTTTCACATTATTTTGATATATTTATAAGTATTTCTTAACCAAAATTGGGCTATATAAACATTATTATTGAATTTTATAATAACTATATAATTTTTAAATGATAATTACCCATTCATTTTTCACTATTATGGTTCCTTTGATTGTTCTTTTGGTTAAGGGATCTAATGTTTTATGACCTATAAATTATTTTTGGATGTATCCCCATGATATGTATGATATTTTAATATTTTATGAATAGTAATTATCAATGTCAAAACATACAATGTTCAATTATTTATGTCTTAAATTTATTGATTATGTATATTTTTTCTTTGAAGTCGTATGTGAATAATAAATCATAATCATAAGTTTTTATTTTTGATATTTTCTATTAATAAGAGTTCATTATCATCAACATGAGGTAACTGGATTTCATATGTAAGATATTCAATTATATATGAAATTTTGATGATACTACATGTCATTCTCAATATAACAAAAAATCATCAATATTTTTCAACATTAGTTTGGGAGGTTGGAAAAATTTTATCATCTATATTGGTAGAGTTGTAGTTATTACATGTAAAAAGATATTTTCTAATAAATTTTGATAATATTTATTCATGTATCGACAACTTGAGAATTCAAGTTAAAATATGTGTTTGGCGTAGAATATGAATTGAAGAAGATAAAAAAAAGTTTCTCAACTAAGAAATTATAGAATGGTTTTCACATTATGTATGTTCTTAATCAAATATATATTATGAATTTTAATATGATGATAATATTATAATTTATGTAAAAATATATAATATCAATTTTGAATAGGTATTTGATGTTGAAAATGAATCTGAACATTCCATGGATTTTCAGTATTTTGATCAATGTATTATGTTGAATTCTTAATGATTAAATGCATAATATATTAGCGAATTTTCATTTAATAATTTAGATAATTAGGAAGGTGTGAAAAAATAAAGTACATGATATATTTACATTTGTATGTTAGTGTTGCTATAGAAAAATAGGTTATATTATTAGTTTAAATTATAATTTTAAAATTTTAGTTATTTTATTAAAATTCATGTCGCTAAATATTAACAATATAATAATTAAAGAATAATTTAATTTTAATTTTATTGATTATTAATGGTTGAATGATATTGGTGAAATTTGATAACAAAATATATGTAGTATTACTTCCCATGAAAAAATGGTATATAATATTGATAAATTAATAGATTAATGGTGGAGTGCTTTTTTCCAACATAAATCCAAGTGATATGAATGATATGGGTGACAATGGTGAAGTAATTTGTGATAGTGAACCCCTATGAAACATAACATTATATTATTTCTCCTTTAATATAACGAAATTTAAAGTCCTATAGAGGAATATGTAGCTAAATTAGACGAAGAAGAAGAAATAAATTTCACAATAGAATCTAATAATAACATTAAAAACAAGATGATCATTTTTATTAGATCAAATATAAATCCTTTTTCAATATTTATTTGAAAAAATTATGATGTTAGGAAATTTTATTTAATTGATTTTTTTATTCAATTAGTTTTTTATTGACATTTTATATGGAATTTTTATGATTGAAGATGTTTGTAAATAGTAGTTTATCTAAGGTGGAAGGCAATAATTATACTAGAGAAACCTAAATTACACATGGAGTACAATAGATTCTGTATATTGATGTGAAAAAAGGTATAGATAACCATATACCGTTAATATATTTTAATAATAAATTTTCTTGTCATATTACACATTCATTCATTGGAATATTTACTATTGATGATATTTGGGAATTTGACATTAAGACCATGGCCCTTTTATTATATAGGGTCAACTAGGATGTTATTTTTAATATCATGTATTACAATGTGTTAATATTATTTTCTTAAACATCATTAATACACAATTATGTTCTAAATTTTCATAATTACATTTTTTCTAATTATAGTGGACTCATACACTACAAAATTTCTAATATATTCTAAATAGCATTAGGTTATTTATTTTATTTTAGTTTGGATTTAATTTTTTATCATTTATCATTTGTAAAGGAAAAAAATCAACTTCATGTCTCCTCAATGTGATTCTTATTTCCATTAAATAATATAATTTTACTTCACCATTGAAAACTCAAAAATTTAATGAAATATAAACAATCATTTAAATAATATAACATCTAATCTGAACACAAAATCCATAATTACAACATGAATCTATATTTCACATGTCAATATGATTTTTAGAACATCTAAATAATTATTCAAATGTGATTTTTAGAAAATCAACTTAAGACCCGGAATTTTTAATTTATCCTCACTTAGGATCAATTTTATACTCTCAAGGTACAAATATTACCATATCCAGTCTAACCAATCAAAACTTCTATAATCCAATCCAAAATACACATTAATACTGAGGCATAAAAGAAATATTTTCTTTTTTATATTATAATAGAAAATATAATTTAATATTATTAATCGATATTTAAAAGGTTCACCATTCAAGAATTTATTTACACTGAAACTTATACCAATATTCAAAAAATTCTTTAATTTAATAGAATCATTTTATATTTCCACATTAAATTATAACATTTATTAAGTTAATAATTTGATTTATAATTATAAAAAATATCCCATATACTGATAAAAATATCATATAAGTCTATAACATTCTATATTAATTGAATTCCATTACACTAAAACATAAAATTATCAAAGAATTGTTATATAAACATAAAAATTCACCATTTCGGAAAAATAATTGATTAATAATAGTCTATAAAATAAATTAATCATCAAGTAACAATAAATATTAACCATATGTAAATAAACAATATAAATTATATTCACCATTCATATTTATAAAATGTAAATAATATCATGTAATGAAAAATATTTTGGATAAAACTATATTCTATTTAATGAGATTAATGTGCTGTTATAAATAATTTATATGACACGAATAATGGGATAATCAATATAGTAATTTAATCTAATAGAAATTATATCATTCTTTTATTAAATAATTTTTGTATCAATTTTTAGGAATCCATTTTTAAGAACAATTTCATTATATACTATTATACACATAATGCAATATTTTTAATAATGAGGATATATTTTATCAAATTTTTTGTGTAAACTAATATGTACTTAATATTTTTGCAATATATTTTTTAATAATGTAAATTTTACTACTTTAAATGGAGTATCCTAGGACTAGGTGTAGTTTAGGATGCGATGAAAAGACTAAACCATTTGAGGGAGTAGAGGAGGAGGAGTGATATTTGTAGACAATTATTGACAAAAATTTTTTATTACATTTTATATTAATACTGAATTTTTTTATTGAAATTTAATATATATTTTAAACAAAAAAATTTATATTATTATTATTTGGTAATTTTTTAATATTGTGGTATACTGATAACATGATTTTGGATGTATTTGTTTTTATAGGTTGAGTATATTAAGGAAGGTACTAGGAAATTCTATATTTTATTGTACACAACATTTGACATTGGTTTTAGGAAATAGTAACTATGTATAAATGGATAAAAAATCAAATAAATTTCATTTAGAATTTAGATGTGTTCATATATTTGACATTTTTTAATAATTTATTGAAATTAAAATAACTGAAAAATATCATACCTTTGGAACCATGTTAGTGGTGGTTATGTAAATAGTTTTATTATATGAAACCACTGATAAAAAATTAGTGATAGTTGAAACTAAATTTAAAAAAGGGCCATTTGAGATAGATTTATCAACATACTATAAATAATCACTGAATATATTGGTAGTTTTATAATCCCTTGATAAACATGATCATAAATTATTAATTATTTTTCCTTAGAGGAAAGTATAATTATTTTAATGAATGTATCAATGTATAACATAGTGTAAGTCAGTAGGAAACAACAACAAAATAATTTAATTTCAATTTTAACTATCAATAAATTGAAAACAAATAGAACTAAGAGTTTATTTTATTATTGTAAACTAAGAGCTCCTAGGTTTCTCTGATACCATTTTTGTAAGCACATATATTTGATATCTAAATGAATTCTAGATTAATCACCTCGATACCACAATAATTCATCTTAATAGCCGGAGTATTGTGTAAAAACCATGTGATAAATTTCATAGAGGTTGGAGAAGATTTAAATTCATTGAAAATGGACCACTGGATAATAAAAAATAGAGGGTCTACCCAAAATTCTATCATGACAACATGGAATAATGGACCTCAAGGCCCAAAAAATAAGTATCCATTCATTGAATACCTGTTAATTGATACACCTTTTTCAATATCATATACAATGATAACACAAACATATATGCATAAAATCCATTATTTTTCCTTCCATAATGTCAATAAAAAAGGAAACAATACCACACAAAACATTACACCTAAAAGGTATAATTCCCCATCCCTAAACATTACATAATCTTGAGTTAAGTAAAGGATTCACATTGAGGATATTTTTAGGTTTTTATTTTTAAAGAATTAGGCCATAACTATTAAATTACATCTCAAATATTACAATTTATAAGAATACAATCTATCTAATATTTTTCATAATAATAAAAATCCTTAAATAAAAAAAGAATTATTTTCCTGATAAAAATCTTCTTGAATTATTCCTTTCTCTTATCCTTCCTTATAGCCTTTTAAAAACATTTCACAAATATGGAATGAGCCTAATAATTTCTATATGGGTTATAAAATAAGGATTGAAATCATTAGTCCATCAATGCATACAAATCTTTCAAATCGTACTTTTCAATAATAAAACATAATCTATTTAAAATACCTCTTGAAATCATAAGATTTATTAATAACATGTAGAAATCATAAATCATAAAGGTAACAAGTGGCATCCATAACATACTTACATTGTATCTTTCATAAATACAGTGGGAGTACCTTTTGGAATACCCATAGTTTAATATTCGATAAATATCTTAGGAAAAACATTAAAGTTTACATTTGTCACATTAACCAAATAATTAGAGATATATCTCAAGCACACCCGCCCTTAGTTTTTCATGGAACCACCTACATACGTAATCCATTCTGAAGAACCATAACATATTCATAACACAGAAAACAATAAAAAATTAATAATAAAATTTCTACATAGTAGTCACAATATATCATTTCAAGATATTGACATAATAAATAATTTATCAAAAATATTTTAAATTAAAAAATACATAAAATGGTATATGGTATTTATTTTTCTTTTAAAAACATTATGTCTTGTTAAATAATCCAAATATCCAATAATACTCACGGTGGTGGAAGAGTTTTTGTCACAGCGTACGTTAAAATGAAACATTCCCTTTGTTGTTTAATAAAACACTTTGTAAAAAAATATTTCATATGAAAATAATTGAATAAAATTGAAATAAAAATGATGTAATTATAAAACATATAAAATAAGGTCTTTTATAAACCAAAAATATTCCACAATGAAATGATATTGAGATGAACTCCCATACCATGAGTCTGACTTGTCACGTTGGTTCTCTATATTCCCGAATAGTAAAAATAGATTGATTTATACTTTATTCAGAAATTTTTTCATGTTAATTATTCATTTTACATTACTTATCGTCATGTGATAGAAATTACATTATTATTTAAGTTCAAATCGGTAATTTTTTCAATATTCAGTATTTGAGTCAAAAATGAACTTATTTTGATGTAAATTGTTCAAGTAGTCAAAATTCAACCCCCATCATAATATTATTCATTATTTATGTCACATATATATCCATTATAATTCTATGTAAATATATTATATATGTATTTAGAATAGTCCATTATATTTGGAGATAATAAATGAAATGCATCGTTAATGGAGATGGTAAGTCGTACATATGCATGAATACTACTTTCATTTATTTATCATATATAAATAAATGAAAACTAAATGATAAAATGTATATTAAAATTACATCATAATATCATATTTTATATACATTACATAAGTTCATTAATTCAATATTTTATACATTACATATATGACATGAATGAGTAACAACCCTTTTAGGGGACGGAAGTCCGCACTTCGTCAAATGAAATTATCATGTTTACACATTATGAAAAGAATAAAGGTGTACTATAAATAAAAATTAGATTATAATAGAGCCAATATAAGTATAATATATTTCATATATAAATATTGTTTCATCATAATGTCCACTGTGAGAGGTGATTCTGGTAAATAGAACATTCAATATTTCTTGAGGTAGTCGTCCGTCATACACAAAAACAATATATTTGTATCTATTAGATGGAGGTGTGTGTAATTGTAGTTCGAATACATCACATAAAATTAGTATAGTTTATTTATGATAAATTTTTTTTTGTAATAAAATAATAATAAGGGCATATGGAATGGAGAATGAAAATAAAGGAAAGGAACTTGGGAGAAGATATTACCTATAAATTGGGTAACTTGTTTTTGATTTGAGCCAAAAAAATATTTAAGTTCCTTATTCATAGGGTATGACATCTAAGAGTAAGTTATAGACTTTGGGAGATTATTTTAGAAGAATTTGATGATCTAGGGGGATATATAGGTTTGAGTATGTGGGTAGAGATGGTGTCCTATTATAAGGGGGATGAGGGGCAGTTTAGTAATTCTTTTAAATATTATATTATTAGAAATTTATTTTCAGTCTCAAATGGTCCCAAACTAATTTATGTAAAATATAATTTTTTTTGGGTCTAAAAAATCTCAAACAACAGGTTTTAGACATGTATAGGTTACAAATTAAACCCTATTTTTTGGATTTAGCTCTTATTTAAAAACATTAACTCTTACCATGTCTTCTTGCATTTTTAAAATATATAGTTACTATAGTTTCTATAAAATTACAAGAAAACCAAACGTGGATAAGTAATAAATTTTTTATCATTATATAAGTTATTTTTTATAATATTTTATTTTTTTGGACTATTATATCATTTAATAAAATAGTATTTGTTTTAAAAACACATTTCTTTCTATTTTGATATAATTTAGTAATTGATTTTTTTTAATCCTAAAACATGATTAGTTAAAAAAGGCATTAATTTTATTTTAATGTTATAATAATTTATAACATTCATGTATGACATCAAAATAACTTAATTACCTCTATTTTAACATTTATAATATCATTTATTTGAATCCATTATTAGTGAAGCAATCACTAGATAATCATTATGTCATAAAAATATTTATTTATATAATGTATAAAAATAATAAAAAAATACCATTATGAAGGAAATATTTTTTTATTCATAATGACTACTTATAGTCGAATATATCACTTATACAACCCAATATAAAAAATAATTATCAAAATATTCATGTTTATGATATATTTCTCTTTACATTAAATTAATTCTTATAAAATGTCATTTTCAAACTCAAGTGGCTTCATGGGGTCCCAAAATAGACCCAAAGATTCTAATAGCCGTACATATCTCATAAAATAGTATTATGACATGTGTAAGTGTAGTTTAATATTATTATAATATTATTTTTTACCCTTATTTACCATATTTACCCTTTAACCATTGAAAATAAAATATTTACTGAAGTTACTATTCATAATGTCCAAAAATAAAATGTATATATTTATACAATTTGATCCTTATGGTTCCAAATACAGAGTTATTTTTTTATTTTTCAAAATATTGAAGTTTTAGTAATTATTTTATAAATAATTCCCATTTTCAAAACCAAAACTTTTGTTTTTACGAAATAAAATATACCAAAAGATTGACATGTTTTTATGTCCAATTTCTATGGGAAATTACATCAAATGACCTAAATAGGGTTGAATGATAATATAATATTCCAATTACACATTAAAACCAATTAAAAAGAAAAATATAACAATATATATAAATTATATGAAATAGAAGTTTTGAATTAAAATGCCGTATTTTTCATTATTCATTAAAAAATGAATTTTAGTAGAAAAATTCCAAAAATTTAACCAATGTAAACATTGATGTCACACATCTATATAAGAAGTTTATGTTTTAAAATGTAAATTATAAAATTGAAAAAACAATATTTAAAAATAGTTCTCTATCAAAAGGTGATAAAACTGTGTTTTTAGAAAAATACAATTTTTATCTGAAAAACCTAATTTGTTTGTCACATCCATGACTTATTTTAGAGGTAAATATCATTTATTTTACATTACTGATTTGTTTTGGGGGGTTCCCAATATTTTACTGAGGAATGGGTGAGTTTTCATGATTTGGGCCAAACCGTGAGCCCAATTCCAGATTTAAAACCCAATTTTGTTTCTTTTATAACTTTTTCTTTTTTTAATATTTTGCACCAATTAAACTTCATAAATGAATTCCCCTGAACCATTAACACCAAAATATCAATTTTGACCATTTAAGAATCCATAATAATGGTGGAATTGGGGTTTCATTTAAGAAATTGGGCCATCTCGAAGGCGCATTTCCAGTTTTAAAAAATAATTTGTTTCTTTCATATCTCTTTCAATATTAATGATATTTAGGTGATTCAAAGTGAAGCCCAAGACCACTGAACTCAACCATGCTACCATTCCCTTACCCCACACTTTGAAACTCCTGGAAATCGTGAATGTGGGCAGATATTCATAGGGTTTTCAAAACGTCCAGATTTGATGAGGTAAGTTAATTTCTTCTTAACTCTCTCAATTATTACTCTTTGTTCCCCATTAAAATTTGTAAATGATCTCTTTATCCTTGTTAGAACCCCCCTGTATGGTTTGAGTATTTTTAAAATCAACTTCCTGTATTTTTGGGCGCGATTTCTACAAGATATTTTAAGTAAATTGTTCTCCTTCTTTCTTCTTCCAATTTGTTTAGGGTTACATTCAATGTAGTTAGGGTTTCAACCCTTATAATTGAAGTTACTAATGTCCAGAAAGTAGGGTTAAAAAATTAGGGTTTTATCTGGTGTTTCATGGTCTGAAATTCTGGTTTTAGGTCTGGTTTACCTTCCATGAGGTGCGGCGGTGGTGCGTTTGAGTTTTCACACAAAGGATTCAAGGGTTTCCTTGGTTTTGGTAGGTGAGTCCATTGTGTATGCAGTTTTCGTGAATTGGATACTACTTTTATGGTATATTCATGATTATTAAATTTTATTATTTCTGAAAAAATAGTTTTATTGATGTTTGTATTTCAAATTAATCATAAATTCCAATTTCATGTGAAATTGGTTTTTTATATAAATGTTTTATAAGTTTATTTATGGCTTCCCTATAAATAATTAGTTGATTTTAATGAATACTAATAGGACTATAAATACTGATTTGATGATTGTCCCATGTGTTTGTTGCTGTGAAAGTTGGTTTTAATGGTGTTTGTGAAACACGTGAATTTCTATGAGCCGTGTTGTGTAAAAATGGAGGTTTTACAATGATGTCACTTCTTGAACCATATAAGGCTTCCCTACAAATGATTTTTTGTTTTAATTTAAATCTATTGGGATTCCATTTATGTTTTGGTAATTCAAAAATGTTCACATAGTGTGCAATTGGTGTTCTGAAGGTGTTTTTTTTGTGCAAAACACTACGTGATTTTGAGGAATTGTTTTATTAAAAATCAATGTGTTTTATTGTGTGTTTTAAGTGGTATAAAAATGTGATAGATACTATATTGATTGTTTGTGACCAGTGGTGGTGTTTTATTTGAAAATGGATTTATGTTTCATGCTGTAATTTTTTGAGCACAAAAGGGGAAGCCCAGGTACTTAGGTGGGAAGATTTGTACTAGTACGACTAGTAGACCGGATGGGTGTTGTGCCTGTTTCAACTAGAATTTGGATAATGAAAACTCTAAATAAATTATGTGGATGGTGATTGGAAACCACTATATT
This sequence comes from Viscum album, assembly GCA_963277665.1. NCBI lineage: Eukaryota > Viridiplantae > Streptophyta > Magnoliopsida > Santalales > Viscaceae > Viscum > Viscum album. The sequence continues at coordinate 2,051,166,231 of OY728157.1, read as the reverse complement.
GTGGGTATGTTCCCTACTAGTGGATCATGCATGATTTTGGATTTTACTATGGTTTCATTACACCAAGGTACGAGGTACATAGGGCCCGAGACAACCTAGTGCCTATGGGTGTTCCTAGTTTGTTACTCACTAGATTTTTAGTATGTACCCTTGAATTTGGGTGTTTCTTTCAGTACTTTATAGTATCTATCACTTACATTTATATATGTTAACATTATGGAAATTCTAGTTTGAAAACTTTTTTCTAAAATGAATGTTGAATTTCATTGAATTTCATCGTTGTTTTTCTTTATGAATTAAAACTGTTTGCTTCTTCACCTTATATTGTATGCACTTTGGAATCATTGGGTGGTATCCTATTGGGCTTAGTCTCACACTATACATACACCCCTAGAGTGTAAGTAGACTATGTTATGTTTTACATAGGTAAAGGTAAGGCCTCAGGTGAAGGTGGTTCGGGTTGTTTGCCCCCTCATACTCTGCGGTGTTGTGGAGACGACTCGGTGGTGATGACCCCTTGTCATGTGGAGACTTGGTGGTTGTTTTTATTATGTTTTCATTTATTTATAGCAATATTTTATTGACTCTAAACAAATGAATTCAGTTCTGATTTTTGTGTAAACATCATTTGGTATAAATTATTCAGATACAATTTATTGATTGTTTTTAATGGTTTATGCATTCATATTTGGGTAAATCATTACCAAACAAAAATAAATGATACCCGTGAACTTGTTCCAGCCCGTGGGGATAGGGAACTCCCTTTGGGTCATGTCACGATTTGGGTTTGGTGCCGGTTTTGGCGACAACCAGATTTGGTTCGTGACAAAATTTTATCAGAGCATGTTCGCTCTTTGGGTCATGTTATTTGGGGAAGAGTCAGGATAGTCTAGAACTAGGATTGTCAGGAATTGACATTTCAGTCATGGGAAGTGTTCATGGCCAGTACACCTCATAACGGGATTCAAGTCACAAGGGGAAGTATGGATTTATCTTATTCCTTTGGTTTTCTTACATTAATGATGACTATGGGAAATGAAAAGAGAGTTGGGCGAATAATCTCAGTGAGCTCGCAGGGCCTGGAAATCCATATGGATCCATGGATAATTCCCTAGAATACTCTCTGTGATGGATAAGTAATTGGAAAATGGTTTCCAAACATATGTTCAAGTCACCCACTGAAACTAGTTTCCTCTCACATTGTCTTGTGTCTCTTTGATTTGGAATCTTGGAAACATGGTTTTTTAAGCAAAAAAATGACTTCACTTCAAGGAGAGTGATTTTTTGTGAAGTTATTTTCTAGTAAAGTGAAAACAGTTTTTTTAAATTCAATAAATGAAATTTCAGAATTGTTTAAAAAGGGTAAATTATGCGTTTACACCTCTATTGAAATTATGAACTATGTTAATTGGGGTTTTGAAAATATGTTTCTAGTTGAATTTTTTTTAAACCATGGAAAAGTTATTTGGATTTTATTAAGTGTTCCATAATTTTTGTGTGGGGTTTGAAGATGGATTTTGGGATTGGTGACTGCTGAACATATGAAAAAAATTATGAACATTTAGAACCATTTCATTAAACGATAAGAGTTGAGTTCTTAATTAAATGGTGATTTATGGAATGATGTTTTTCATGAAATTAGAAGTGTTCTGAAATGGGTTGAAATTTAATGAAACGATTGTGAAAGGAATGAATATTTACTTTTATTGAATTATGGATTCTTTTCTAAATTGGTTTGTGAGATGAATAATTGGGTTTTGATATTATGGTTAGTGTTTTTGAGAAAGGGAAGGTGTGGTTAAAATCTATTGATTTTAAAAAGAGGAAAGGTTTGATTTTTGGTATTTTGTGTTTTCAAGGGTGACCACATGAATAGGTTTATTTGTGAATATGGATGGATATTAGGTGAGTTCCCAGTGTGGAATGTAAACATGCATGTGTGTGGTTCATGAGATACCATCGGTAAATGCGCAACCCACCAAAACTATTTTTTTAAATAATGTTTTTGAAGGAAAGTGTTGTGTTTTGACAATGTTGGGTTGGGAGGTATGGATTATGTGTTTTTGGGATTATTATTGTGGGATGTTTCATGTTCATTAACCCCTCTTGTTTGAAAAATGTTTTGGGTTGGTGTTTCATTGATAAGTTGGAATGAGGTGTTTGTCAGTGGTCTCTTTTGAGGAAAACATTGGGAGGCCAATGTGGTGGCTCCCCTCATGTGTTCGGTTCCGGTTTGTGGTCTGTTGTGACCAAATGACCAGATCGGTAGGGTCCTTGGGTTTTCTTGTAGGCTAGGGTATTCCCCCATAATGTTTTAATGTATGATTCATATTTGGCCTATGGTGATTCACCGTTGGATGCTCCTCCAGTTGATCAACATAAGAACTTTATTCTTGAGGTTTGGAGATTGAGTTTACCCCTCTTCTTTTTAAATTATTTGGATCCCCCTGTAGTGGGAGAGTGGTTGTGAGAGGTTGAAATAGACCTTAGTTTCTTATGTTTCCTATGTTGTTGACGGTCAATGAAGTTCAGGGTTGTCTGTGTAGAATGATGTCTTAAAGGGCCTATGGGTTTTTGATCAGTCTCATTGAAGTAAGAGTTAATGTTAGGCCACCAGTGGGAAAGATCTGGCCAAGAGTGGCTATTATGGACACTTTCTAGAATCATGTGCTATTTGGGACTAAGTACAAGTTCCCTCTCCTTGTGTTTTCTTTTATCCACAATGGTCATGTTCGGTGACGCCTTGCGATGTCATGTGTTCATTTGACTATAAGGGTAATGATTGTGCAATCTTATGAGAGTCACTATTTTGTTGGATGTGTGTCTCCCTTTATGAAATTATAAATCCTATGTTCTAGAGAAATGTGTTTCTATATGTCCTTTCATTCCTCTATTTAGCATCCAAATAAAAAAAGGGGATATGTGTGTGCATCCTCTAAGTTCTTGGTTTGGTAAAATGATAGGTTGGGGAAAAGCGGGTTTGAAGTGTGTCATGTCTCAATGAGAACATCTGAGATTACAATATAATTGTTTTTGGAATTGGTATAAGATCTTCAGTTTAGGGGTTTCTAAATCAAAACTGTGAGGCCGAATATGCATTAATCCATTGAGCTCCAACCATAGGCCCTGGAGAGAAACTGACGCGTAGTTAGGGGAAATCCCAGAGTCGTTCAAACTTTTGGTCAAGGTCATATCCTCAATATCAAATATAGGAACAGTTTAAACCTCGGGTGTCATCATCTTGTTCCAATTTCACACATTTGGTGGAAACAGGTGTGAGTAACTTGTTTCCATGTCATACCCTGAGTTAATTTTTCCCCTTTGGGTTCCCTTGTGTTTTTGGAGAAAAGTTTAAAATTTGGGTTAGGCAGGTTGAAGTGCATAGTTTGTGCACGGTTTGCAGTAACCGTGTGCCAAACCAGGGGACCGTGTGATAAGAGACAGTAGCTACCATATGGTATCCTCATGTCTAAGATCCTTGGCCATGGAAACTATGTGAAGATTCCTCTTTGGACAGAATTATCCACATAGTTAACTCACGGTTTCCCAAACAGTGTGAACCAACCGTGCGGCCATGCCAGCTCCTTAAAATTCTGTTGTTTTTTTGATGTTATCCCATACTAGTTAGTTAATATTGTTGGGTTTTGTTTTGGGAATACCCAAAATGGGTCTCAAGTAAGTTTCAGAGGATGAATTCTGATATTAATCTACCCCTAAATCTGGGAAGTCCATTCGAGGCCCCCTGTTAGTGTATTGATTTTGTCTTAAGGAAAGTTGTGTTCGCTATTATGGTGGGGAGACCCGTTATGGGTATCATGTATGTTCTCTTGGAAAAGGAATAATTTCAGTTTAACCCTTATGATGGGGAGACCCTTCGTTCCTTCCCCAATTGTTATCCTTATTCTATCTTAGAAATTGAGTTGTCCCTAGTGGTGGGATGTCCAGATTGGGTCACCCCGTACTAGTGACTCAATTTTCTCCATGGTGTATTCTATATAGAAGGTAGTATCATTCAAGTCTATCTATCCACAAATTTGTTACTTGGGTAAATTTGTGGTTGGAGAAAACCCAATGGTTTTGTTTACGTAATGTTGTGGTAGCATTATTCGAGTTCGTTGTTCGTTTCAAGTGGATTGCTTGAGCATCATCTTGTAGTGTTTGAGGTGTTTTTTTTGGGATGTGTTTTGAATGTGTTTCATAATTTTATGTAGGTGGGGTACTTTTTGGTTTGTGAGAGTATTCTCTTCCTCTGTTTGATCAACTGGAGATGTTTTTCCTTTTTGAAGCGGGTGAAAACATGGCAAGGAAGTCTGTCTTGGTCTATCGTTTGGGCTTTGCTTTTGCAGCTGGTGTTGTTGGGGCATTCCGGGGGCTTAATGCTTTATGGTGGGGAGAATTGTCACATCCATGACTTATTTTAGAGGTAAATTTCATTTATTTTCCATTCATTCTTTGTTTTGGGGGGTTCCCAATCTATTACGGAGGAATGTGTGAGTTTTACTGAATTGGGCCAAACCGTGAGCCCAATTCCAAATTTAAAACCCAATTTTGTTTATTTTATAACTTTTTCATTTTTTAATATTTTTCACCCATTCACCTTCCTAAATTACCTCCCCTGACCTATTTACACCATAATTGCAATTTGGATCCTTTAGGAATCCATAATAATGGTTGAATTGGGTTTTCATTTAAGGAATTGTGCCAGCCCAAAGGCCCATTTCCAGTTTTAAAACAAAAAATTGTTTACGTCATATATCCTTCAATATTAATGATATTTCAGTGATTCCAAGTGAAGAAAAAGCCCACTGAACCGAACCACGTGACCATTCTCTTACCCCACTCTTTGGAGCTCCTGGAAATCGCGAATTTGGGCAGATATTCATAGGGTTCTCAAAACGGCCAGATTTGAAGAGGTAAGTTCATTCCTTCATAACTCTCTCAATTATTACTCTTTACCCCCCATTAAAACTCCTAAATGATCTCTTTATACGTTTTCTAACCTCCCATTAAGGTTTGATTATTTTTAATATCTGCACCTGGTATTTTTGGGGGCGATTTCTATAAGATATTTTATGTAAGTTGTTCTCATTCTTTCTTCTTTAAATTTGTTTAGGGTTACTTTAAATGTACATAGGGTTTCTCCCCATATAATTGAGGTTACTAATGTCCATAAAGTAAGGTTAAAAAATTAGGGTTTTATTATGTGTTTCATGGTCTTAAATTCTGGTTTTAGGTATGGTTTACCTTCCTTGAGGTGCATCGGTGGTGGGTTTGAGTTTTCGCACAAAGGATTCAAGGGTTTCCTTGGTTTTGGTAGGTGATACTATTGTGTATGAAGTTTTTGTGAATTGGATACTGTTTTTCTTGTATTTTCATGCTTATTGAATTTTATTATTGCTGAAAAAATAGTTTTAGTGGTGTTTTTATTTCAAATTAATCGTAAATTCCAATTTCATGTGAAATTGGGTTTTTTTATAGAATTGTTTTATTAGTTTATTTGGGGATGCTCTATAAGTAATTAGTTGATTTTAATGAACTATAATAGGACTGAAAATACTGTTTTTATGATTTTCCCATGTGTTTGTTGCTGTGAATGTTGGTTTTAATGGTGTTTGTGAAACACATGAATTTCTATGAGTCGTGTTGTGTAAAAATGGTGGTTTTACAATGATGTCACTTCTTGAACCATATGAGGCTTCCCTAAAAATGGTTTTTTGTTTTAATTTAAATTTATTGGGATTCAATTTTTGATTTGGAAATTAAAAATGTGCACATAGTGTGCAATTGGTGTTCTAATGATGTTTTTTTGTGCAAAACACTACGTGATTTTGAGGAATTGTTTTACTAAAAATCAAAGTGTTTTATTGTGTGTTTTAAGTGGTATAAAAATGTGATAGATACTATGTTGATTGTGTGTGACCAGAAGTTTTGTTTTATTTGAAAATGGATTAATGTTGCATGCTGAAATTGTTTGAGCACAAAAGGGGAAGTCCGGGTACTTAGGTGGGAGGATTTGTACTAGTACGGCTATTGGATCGGATGTGTATTGTCCCTGTTTCACCTAGAATTTGGATAAATACAACTCTTACTAAACTATCTGGATGGTGATTGGAAACCACTATGTTGTGGGTATGTTCCCTACTAGTGTCTCGTGCACGAGAGTGGATTTTACTATGGTTGCTTTACACTGAGGTACGAGGTACATAGGGCCCGAGACAACCTAGTTCCTAGGGGTGTTCCCGGTTTGTTACTCACTGGATTTTTAGTATTTACCATTTTATTTGGGTGTTTTTATCTTTTACATTATAGTATCTATCATTTCCATTTAGATATCTTAACATTCTGGAAATTCTAGTTTGAAAACTTTTTTCTAAAATGAAATTTGGATTTCATGGAATTTCATTCTCGTTTTCTTTACGAATTAGCACTGTTAGCTTATTCACCTTATATTGCATGAAATTTGGAATAATTGGGTGGTATCCTATTGGTCTTAGTCTCACACTCTACTTACACCCCTTGGGTGTAAGTAGAATTTGTTATGTTTACTCAGGTAAATGTAGGGCCTCAGGTGAAGGTCGTTCAGGTTGTTAGCCACCTCCTACTGTGCGATGTTGTGGAGACGGCTCGAGTGCGATGACCCCTTGTCATGTAAAGTCTTGGTGGTTGTTTTTATAATGGTTGAATTTATTTATAGACATATTTTATTGACTCTAAACTAATTTATTCAGTTCTGGTTTTTGTGTAAACATCGTTTGGTATAAATTTTTCAGATTCAGTTTATTGATTGTTTTTAATGGTTTATGCCTTCAAATTCAGTTAAATAGTTCCCAAACAAAAATAAATGATACTTGGGCACCTGTGCCAGCCCTTGGGGATAGGGCACGCCCTTCGGGTCATGTCACGGGCAGGTTTTGGTGCCGGGTTTGGTGATGACCAGATTTAGTTCGTGACATTATTACTCTCTCATATCAAAAAAACATATAATATGAATTTAAAACATGAAATTGAATATAAAAAAGAAATTTACTATTAAATATAAATCCATAAATAGTGATATGATTTTATAAACCCAATATTTATCATTTAAATTGGTTTTTATTAAAACAGATCGTTTTTATTCAACAGGTTTTTATTTCCATTTCTAATTATTTGGTAATACATTTATTTAAATAGGTGTAAACCATGTTTTCTTAGTTTGTTTGAAATTATTCATTCCCTCTATTGAAATGACTCAGTTATAAAGATATCATATAAATAATAATATTTAGTTGTTCATTTAAGCTTGATGTAGCTTATCATGTATGCTATTGAACATAGTGTTTCATTCTTAAAACATGAGATGTTACATCATTCCACCCTTTTTGAAATTGCTTCTTCGTAATTTTAAAATTGGGCTAGGAAACATCATATAAAATCCCACATGGGAAAAAGGATTGATAAAACTATTACTATAAAAGAATGAAAGAGAAGTAAAAAAGGTCACTCATGATAACACATATTAGGATTCTGTGTAGGAAAACATGTATAGAGAAAAGAAAAATAGCCATCAATTCTTGATGGAGAGTGATAGAAAAAATTATCAGGACAATGTTAACCAATATAAAACCACAAACTTGTGATAGGTTAAACGGTCTTTCACTCCCTAGTAGTAAAAGTAAACCCCCAATGTTCTTTAAGTTACATTTCATAATGTTGTGGAATTTATTTATGTGATTAACTATAGAAATAAAAAATATACTTAGTTTTCATGTATGGTATAACAAATTATTAAATTTCTATAACAATATCATCATTTCTCCAAATGATGAGTATTCAAGATGACGTGGTCACACCTGAAGTGCTAGAATCAACTTGTAGATAATCACATAATTCCCAAAAGATAAACTATATATTTCCCCTATCTTTATAAATTAACACAAAACGAAATGGTTAGTACAATATCAGAAAATTCACAAAAAGGATAATTCATTACAAAAATAAATACTACTCGTAATATTCAATATTCAAAAAACAATACAAAAAGATCAATAAAGACCATACAATACAAAATTGTCCCTAAAAATCTTCAATATAACACCAACTAAGATTGAAACTCAAAACTGAGAAGAATTTTATCACATTGTCTTTCATGATAAATATTAATATTTATCTCCAAATAACATTTACTACTCGTAAAGTCTCACACTAAAAAGTAATTAAATGAATATCATATTCTCGATGATATGTTAATTATTTCTATAAATAACTAAAATCACTATATGTCCACAATAAAAACATAGATTCTTCCAAAATAAAAATCAAACATTATTCCTCAAATGAAATACTAGAGTATTCTATTTTACATAGGCATATAGTGTTCCCAAATGAGAAAAAGTCTTCTAAAATTAAATTTATAAATTAATCTCCAAATCATTTTCATATACTAATTATATCCATTTCATAAATCATAATTTCCAAAATTAAATTATTCTTTATCTATAAAATAATTTAAATAAAAATAATAAGTCATACGAACAATAGATTTTAAGTAGGCTAGTGGTAGGTGATGCGCCCATGTCACCCTTCGGTTGTGGGTTCGATTCTCAGGGCCTTGTGAGATGCAACAGGTTGTCACCCATCCTGCATGTTTTAATTTTTCTAAAACTATATAATTATTATAAAATTCTCCAAAATGACATAAATTCGTCAAAAATAACCATAACCTACTATATCCTCAAAGGATATCTATTACATATTATTTTACATCCCAAAAAGTAATAACCTGCACATTCCTCAAATTCAATGATCTTATAAACCATAATGGTTCTTTATAACAGTATCAATAAAATAAAAGATAGTTCATACACAATTTTAAAAAACATAAGGATTAAAAATACAATAATTCTTCCAATGTAATACCATTAATAATAAATTTTCACATATCATCATCAATCGATATAAAGTTACACTTCAATTACTCAAATGTAGACATATTAATCCTCAAACATTATTCATGATCCTTTATCCATGTTTATCCATCTTATTCTTTTATACTTCATACCTATTAAAAAAATCATGAATAATGTCATAAGATTTCAATAATTTGAATACATGAGATAACAAATAATCCATATCTTTAATATTTCATTTTTAGTTTCCTCATCTTCAATTGGAATGGAATTAGGTATTGGTAAACATATATTTTTATGGTATTACTGATTCCATTCTCAAAACAACTTCATATGATATCTATTTTCATAATGACCATGCACACCACACATAAAACTTTTAATTAATCCATTGAAAAGAAATTATTTCCCATTCTTGGAGTAAACTAAAAGTTTCTATTTTACAATTAAGGTTATTGTTTTATGACATTAATTACAACATTAATAACATTTTTACATACCTTTGAATAATTTCCTAGGTTTTTATTTCCACATCCATGATACATATGTTTTTTAATATACTTACCTTAATGATTGTTACCAGATCATTCATAGGGTTTTGTTTCATGTATATATGATGCCTTAGAAAAATCACCAAGCCTAAAGTGGTCAATCACGACTCTTGATATTTTGTTAAGCATAACCACAATAGTTCTCAATGAATCTCCCATTTCATTTGGTTTCTTATTCCGAAAACCACCATAGTTTCCTTCACATATATTGTTACATTGGGGCCTATTATATCCATACATTTACTAAAACAAAAAATGTGATTGTGAGTATATCAGTAAAATCATCATACCATATCTTATGGGGAGGGTAAAAACTAATATTTTCTTATTCATTTTGTCCTAAACTCATTATATTTAACTAAAATAATTATGGCTCTTTATAATATTAGAATCATTATGGTTATGTAACATATTCTTAAAAAACACCCAATCCTCTAATGTTATCGAACCGGACCTCTGATACCAACTATAAGAACCCACCCTTAAACATTACATAATCTTGAGTTAAGTATAGAATTCACATTTTCTATCTATTTAGGTTTATAGTTTTATAGAAATAGGTCATAACTATTACATTTCATTTTAAAAATTACAAAGTTGACACTTCTAATCTATCTAATTTTTTCAAAATAATAAATCTCCTTAAATAAAAAAATAATTATTTTCTTGATAAAACTCTTCTTTAAATATTCCATTCTCTTACCCTTCGTTATACCCCGTGAAAAACATTTCAAAAATTTTGTATGACTAGAAAAACACCAGTAAGGGTTATAAAATATGAAGGAAATTTTTTTTCCATAAATACCTACAATTCAATGAAATCTTAGTTTTTAATCAGAAAACATTATTTCTTTAAAAAACCTCATGAAATCATAATATTTATGAATAACACATAGAAATCATAAATCATAAAGGTAACGTGTGGCATCCATATCATCTATACATTGATAATTTGATAGCTACATAGGGACTTATATTTGAATACCCATCCCAGTATATTACAGACATCCAAAATGCTATAAATTCTATCAATGTTAATATAAACCAATTTTTCAAAAAATAATTAGTAAATTATAAGTTCATAAATACTATCAAATTTAATTTATCTATATCAATCATCTATTGATCCAAAATGAACACCATTTTCTAAACATTCAAAAAATATTAATTGTAATCTTTTATTAATCATGTATTTTACCTAAAATATCACCTCACCATTAAATTAATTTTATTGGTTATTAGTGACACTGAATATATTCATGAAAATCCTTAATGTGAAACATCTTCCTAACAATTCTTATATATTTTATAATTTTTAAATTCATATATATAAAAATGTCCACCATTCCACATAATTCATAAACCACTAACTGGTCTTCATTATCTTATTCCTTAATACCTCTTTCCTAAAATATAAAATATTATTCTTTTGATAAGATACATCAACCCCAATTAAATTGGGTATATAATATTTAATATAAACAATACTATTAGAACAACACATTCCATTCATATTTCATTTTTTCATCTTCATTATCTATAGTAAAAACATTACTCATTAAGACATACTGATTATATTTATGAGGTTTCCCCTAGGGAATCGATTTGAACAAATCCTATACTTTCACCAATTATAAAATTTAACAATTAATTATTCCTTTGGTAAAACATTATTCTCATCCATTTTATAAGACAATCATTTAAATTTTCATTGTAAATTACTTTCCATGTGTTATTTTTTCTACACTGAGAACATTGTCCCATTTCATTTAGCCATTATTTTGATTACATCATTATGCATTCATAAAATTTAAGAAACCAAGTCCTCTTTCCTCCTTGGTATCCTGTACCTGATCTCCGAGTGAGCAATATCCTTCTCTTCATTAGAGTGTCTGAGATTTGTTTGAAGTGAAATTCACTAATCATATATCATGATAAATGTTCTAGAATAATCCCAATAACTTTTAATCCATTCATCATACCATTTGGTTTATCATCAATACATTGTCTATCACATTCAATGTTAACCCAATTCGTTATGGTCAAATCATTTACTAAAAAACGAAATCATAATGGGTTAAAAAGAATAATTGTTGGATGGAACAGAATCATGAATCATATATTATATGATATATAAATAATTACACCTTCTATTCATCCTAGGACCCCTTATGGCTTAACAAGGTCATATTTGATAATCATCTATCAAAATACATAATGATAGTCTATAAATATCTTATGAATACCCAAATCATAACTCATGGGAGTGTTAAACCAAGTGTGCAGTTAGACCCTTTACCGTGTATCAGGTAACATTAGAGTTAAGCTTAACATAGTTTTTTAATAGTTATCCCCACTAGGTAAATCTTTTCCAGAACCACATCTATATGTAATATACAGATATTAAATTATTCCTTGGTTGAACACATAATATATTCCTTACCAAATAATTTGTATGTTATTCTATAATTATGATCATTCTAAGGATTCTCGCTAATGTTTCCTCATCCTTATTTCAAAAGGATAACTAAAATATACTCTGATACCAGCTGTAAAGAACCAAACTTCTCATACATAAATTTTACATCTTAGTAGAGGAATATTCATGGCATTGCGTAAAAATTTACACTCAAATCACATTGATCTAGTGCCTTTGAATACTTGAACACAAAAAAACTAGTCTATAAGTGAGCTACATAATCTCCCACTAGGATCTTCAAAACATTAAAACTGCATATAAATATCATATATAATACATATCCTAGGTAACTGAATAGAAAGAAAGGGGGAACTCAGATTGTCAGTAAGGGTAAACAAGTGAGATATCAAAATAATATGAATATAAGGGTTTGAAAATAAGAGATTAAATTTGAAAAAAATAATATCATGCATATCATAGATCATAAAAATGAAAAAAGTAATAAATATTTATAGTTAATAAGACTGTAATAACAATGTAATCAATGAAAATATTTCATGGGAGCAAAGAATTAGAATAATACTTAGATTTATATTGTAGACATAAGAAATGAAAATTTTTATTTCAAGGATAACAACTAAGGAAGCAGTGACATGTTAGTATTGGGCCAATCACTCGTGTTCCCACATTGATCTTGGGTTAACCTCCAATATACCCTCCCTTAGGCCTGGGATAACCACCATTGCAACCTATTTCATACTTGGGATAACATTAATTATACCCTTTGATCCCATAAAAAATTAATCATTTCATAATTCATTAGGGATTTATATAGGTCCCACCAATCACAAAATAATGATCATACCCATGTGCACAAAAAGATTATAAAACATTCATTGTATTAGAATCCATGAAAATAAATTGGATTCCTAAAAAAATTTCATCATAGAAAAAGGCATGAAAATGAAACAGGCTTCATAAACCTCTTATCATCATAAACACAGATTTTCCAGAGAATGAATAAATATGGTACCATTATATCATATCCAAAGTAAAGAAATATTTCATCAAAGGAATTAATTTTATATGGAAAATTACTTTTAAATACAAATTACTTTGAAATTTCCTGACGAAGATAAAATTTCCTTGAAAATCATCTTAGTTAAAATCGAAATTCATAAAATATTACAGAAATAATTTTCATGGAAAATAACCATGAAATCATATAAAAGAATCATTAATGATTAACTAAAATGTTTCTAAAAAAATTTTTAAATATGAAAAAAAATCATAAAACATAAATTAATTTTAAAATAATTCCATATCAAAATAAATTTTAAAACATATAAATGAATCATTAATACAATTGCGAAGCCATGAAGGCTGGAAATGTTGTACATGTTAAAAAAAATTTTCCATTGAAATTTTTTTAAATGAAAAGTGGACCTTGTTTTGAAAACCACATAAAGATTAATTTTATGGAATATTTTAAAAATCCAAACTAGGGTAACAATTAATTTTGAAAATAACAATGTAATAATAAAACATTTTTAAAACATTTTTAGAAAACAAAGATATTTAATTAAAAAATTATTTCAATAAAATATAGAAATAATGTTGGTTTTCATTAAAAAAATCATTTGATGTCATGAGTACATAAAGCAAGAGAAATAAAGGGAAAACATGTGTTATAATTTGATAATTATGATATTAGATTACTGATGAGTTTTTTAATGGATAGATAATATTATTTCATCATCCAAATCATAATAATATACAATAATGTTAAATAATGAAATCATAATATCAACCCTTGGTAACTTTTAAATCACATGAACCATTAAATAATGAAAAAATAACCATTATATATAATTAATATATTGAGATAATAGATATAAAATTTCAAAGTGTTTCATATACACAACATAAAATATGATAGGGTCATAACATAACATATCTCCCAAAGAAGAAAAATTGAGAAAAAAAAATCTCTAAACATTATGGTGACTTTTGAACCATAAATTCCATTAAAGTGAGATTCTAAAATTGATATTTAAATCCAAAAAATTATCTGGATAATCACCTTAAAAAACAATCATGGTAATTATATGAACCACATAAAATAAACATGTATTGAATATGACACGTGTCTTATAGAAATTAAAAGTGAGACAAAAATATCTAACCCTAAGTATAGACATCCTTTGAACACATTAAAACCTCAAATATAATAAATATATGTTTATCATACATACATTAAATAAAGGAAATCATATGTATAAAACCATATATGATTTAATTATGATCTTTTATTAACCATTTATTAATGATTCCTTATTAAATTTACATTTCGGGTTATAACTGCTCATTTTGAATGTATATTATGATTTTTTATTTTCCTAAGGCTATCTTTAATCATTTTTTAATCATATTTATAATTATAACCATGAATTAGATATTATATATATTAATTATATATTTATTTATAGTGTAAAGTCCCCACTCTGAGTTGCCATGATATGGTGCATTAAAGCATTAAATTGGAATGATTACAAGGAATCACATCCTAAAGGACCGAATAGTTTAGTAACATTTTAAGACCATATACACACATAATTGTTACATTACAACTTGAATGAAAATATATCATAACAATTCAATTGGAAACATCCAAAACTCCTAGATTATCCCTACAGGTCATTCATAATTCTGATATTTGCATCCAGAGGAAAAAATAAAACTTAAGAAATGGGTGAGCTCAGATACTCAATTAGGGTAAGTAATATAGTGGAAGATATCATAAATATAAATATTAGGAATGATTAAAAACTGAAAACATGTTCTTTTAAAAATAAACTTGAGCATAATATGGTAGGAATGAAAGCTGATTACATAAATCCATATAAATGATCATAATAAAATGAAACATAACCATGTATATTATAATAGTAAAATAATCACATGGTTTATCAATTAATGTTATCATAATGAGGGAATTCATAATTGTAGGTACCTGAAACATATTGCTAAGGCCTCGGCCAAGACGGCTGAAAATACTGAGGTAGGGCCTCAGCCAAAACCCAATTCTACATTGTCTCATAAGACCTAATGATGCATCGAGAGGCTATAAAGGGACCCACATATCACATTCTAAGTCTAATTAATTCATCATATGAATTTTTATAATCATATATAAAAAAATCTTATGAAATAAAATTACGCAATATGTAGACATAATCTCTAACCATTTTGAGTAGTATGATGAATGGTATCAAGATAGCACATTCATAGTAAATATACTCATAAAACATTAAAAAATTTATGTTATATGATAATAATATGATTTTAATACCAATAAAACATAATATTAAATAGGGGAGTTGGAATAGGTGAAATTTATTTAATAAAATCATCAAATAATTGTTGAGTGTAGTACTCATACTTTTTCAAGAACGGTTCTTTTGGAAAAATATTTACATAAAACCAAAAGTGAACTAAGATAGATTTTCCATGATAAAATGAGTGTATTTTTAAAAATAATTGTGATTTAAAATATATTATAGGATTAAATTTAAAATAGGTAAGAAATGAAGATTTTTTCTTTAATCGGGCTTGTTTATCAGGAAGAATTGCGAAGGGGACCCTTCTAAAACATGTATTTCTCACAAACAAAAGATAAAATGATAAAATAAAAGATTCTGGAACATTTAGCCCAAATTTATAAAATATATATATATAATAAATGAATAATTACATTGTTTTATAGAGGAAAAAAGAACAACCTAGATGAAAATGTAGGTTCGAGAAGAAAACTCTAACCTTATGTACAAATGAGTTCAGAATGTGACATTAACATCATGTAATATCCAATTAAATCCATTAATTAATTAATTAATAACATTTTATAAATTTTTTTGATTGATTTTTTTTATTATGTTCATTTATTCCCTTATTGATGAGTTATAGAGTTCAACTTTATCATTCACGATCATTCATTTTCTGGGTTTTCATGATCGGTTCACTTTTTATAAGCAATGATGTTCATGTAAAATGGGTATAGTTCTCTAGAATTGGAATTAAATTTTATTAATGATAATAAATAAGTTTAAATGGTTATATATATCATATTTTTTATGGTATGAGGTTTAATCCTTATATAATTAATTTAGTAATAATCGTTTAGATTATTACGACAGTAATTTGATCACCACAAACTTGTTTTGTCATATAAATTAGTATTATGTATATATACGAGTTATAGAACATTAAATGTGTTATAATAAATATATTATAGGCTTTTTTCCATATATATCATATACATGAACTTCCTGGAATTATAAAATTAAGAGTCAAGGTTTTTCGACCATGATGGTTGTAAATCAGCACCTCTCCACCAATGGTTTCATTTTTAAAAATAAAAGAAAGAGATTAAGGATATTGATGGTGGTTATTCCATCAACAATATATAATTAAAATATATAAATGATACGGAGTTATCATTGTCATTTGTACATAGGATGTGGGGAGAGAAAATTAAAAGAAATTACTTCAAATGAAAATAAAAGGTAGAGGAATAGGACTTTACCTCTTGAATACTCCTCATTGAGAACCTCCTTATGGGGAAATTTTTTTTATTTTGATTAGAAAAATAGATTTTGGACATGGGGTCGAATATTGTGAAGAGTATTGGATAGAAATTTTGAAATGTGAAAAGCTTCAAAGTTATGAGGATAAGAGGGGGTTGAGGGGTTGTTTTTATAGTGGATGAGAGGAGTAATTTTTCATTATTTTAATCATTATTTTATTATTTTCCTCAAGATACACAATATTATTGATTCAGGTGACTGAATACACTAATAAGTTAATGTGGTTTCAATATAAGGGTGACTACATCAGCCCTGACTCATGGAATAGTTTATTAACTTATAATTTATTTATTCTGTAAATTACCATATTTTATTATACACTAAAAATTCATGTATTTATGAAAAATCACAAAACATCACCCAAATTTTTTTTACATGTAGAAATTAAAAGTGAAATCCATTTTATAAAAATAATTTTCTAAATATGAGAAATTTAATTTTCAATTAAAATCATCATTTACACAAAAAATAATGTTTTTAAAGTTAAAATTGATTTTATAAAACCTAGAAAATATAACAAAGGTTTTATTATATCATCCTAAAATAATAAAAAAATAAAATATTTAATTATGAAAACATTTTATTCGAATGAATTTTCTTTTAAATCAATATATTAATTATAAAATTGTAATTAAATATTTGTTACTCAAAAAAATACCAACACTTAATATTTAATTTTTGAAATATTCACTTACTTATACAATGATATAATTATATCACATATTCATTTATAAGGACCCTAATTATTTTTATAATCGAATTGATGATGTTACAATTCATTTGTCTGATTTATTATTCATAAGGTTCATATTACAATTCATAAGGGTACATTACTATTCCCAATTGTTAGGTTACTATTCACCAAAAAGTTAAGTTGATCCTATCAAAATCAATATATTTTAATGACTGCATATGTGGATGTTTGTTTTTAAATATTCGAAACATAGAAGTGAAAATATAATTTTTAATTTCATGGTTATAAATATTGTTTAAATAACTATAATTAAAAAGTGTTGTCTCATAGAGACTCGGTATTGTGTGAATTACATTCTATATAAATTTATTTATAAATCCTTGGGGTGAAACCTTCTCTCCACAATCAAAAAATTTCAACATCAATATTAACATAATGTTACCACATAAAACGATTTGGTTATATCTTCAATATAAGTTCCTCATACTCCCACATCACAACTTCAATTTTATTATTTTTCCAATGTACCTTTACCAACTCTCACATTTTATTTCTCATCACTTGTTATTTAGTGTCCATAATCCAAATAGGCTCTTCATAGTACGATAAGTCAGGTTCTAATTCAATTCCTTCAGAAGTGAGGACATGTGTTGGGTCTTCCATGTACTTCCTCAACTAGGAGATCCCGATTAAATTGTGTACCTTAGAAATGCTAAGTCCAATTTCCAAATGATAATCCATAGAACTGATTCTATCTAGTATCTCAACATGTCTTATAATGTTTGAATGATCCTTTCAGTCTTCCCGTTAGTTTGAGGGTGACAATCAGTACTTAAACGAATCTCAATATACTAATCTTTCTAATGAATTTTCAATAATTTCAATGTAAATAATTGATCAAGATCAGAAATAATTGGTATAGGTTCTTTGTGATTTCATAAAACATCCTTAATATAAATCAGTTCAAAGAACTCTTGTGGAAATTCCTCTCTTATAGCAAAGAAATGTGATGATTTAGTAAGTCAATCAATAATTACTCATATTTCATCATTATTTCATGGCGTTTTGGATAATCCAGTTACAAAATCCATAGTAATGTCATCCCATTTCAATTTAGTAATAGGAAGAGGTTGTATAACTCCCCTTGGATGTTGCATTTCAACATTAACCTATTTACAGACTAAACAACTTGATAAATAATCAACAATTTCATGCTTCATATTATCCAACCAGAAATGTTCCTTCAAATATCTATATATCATAGTGCTACCATGGTGTGTAGTGAAATTGAGGCTATGGGAATCATCCAATAATTCTATTTTTAGCTTGGGTATTGAGGGAACACATAGCCTCCTCCAAAATTTCAGATTTCCATCTTCATACACGATGTTTTCCAACATCCCATCATTTAAAACATTATTTTTATTTTGGATATTCTCGTCATCATGTTGTGAAGTTTTAATCATTTCTAATAAGTATTTTTGGGAATCTAATTTAAAAAGTAAATATATTTCAGCTTCTTTAATAATTCATTTATCCATCTTTACCGGATCTATAAAAAAATGATCCCTTTCAATCCTCATTTTATATAGAACTCCATGATTCATCTTGATCAATGCATCAGCTGCCTTATTTTCCTTCCTTAGGTGGTATTGTATAGAAAAATCAAACTTATTGAGTATCTCAATATATTTCCTTTTCTTCATGTAGAATTATTTATGTGAGAATATATATTTCAAACTCGTGTGTTCTGTATATATCTCACGTCTCTCACCATAAAGATAGTGTCTCTATATCTTTAGAGAAAATATTATAGCTACTAACTCAATATCACGAGTTGGATAGTTTTTATCATGAGTTTTTAACTACCTTGATGTATGGGAAATAAATCTATAGTTCTACATGAGGACGCATCCAAGTAATTTCTTTGGTGTATCGCTATAAAGAAAAAATCCACCATTTCTCGATGGCAGTGTTAGGATCATCGGATTCACTAATCTCCTCTTAAATTCATCGAGACATTAATTAAATTTTTTAGTCCATACGAACATAAAACTTTTCTGAGATAGCCTGGTTAATTGTTTAGCTAATCAGGTGATGTTTTGAACAAAATACCGATAATAACCTAAAAACCAATAAGACTATGTACCTCGATTATGCTTTGATGGAGTAGGCCATTCCATAATTTCCTTTTCCTTTGTAGGATAAACTAATATTCCATCCATAGAGACAATATGGACAATAAAAGAAACTGTTTGAAGCTGGAATTTAAACATGCTAAACTTCCCATATAACTCATTTTGTCTAAGATTCATCATAATAATGTCTATGTTATTCTTGTGATCTTACTATCTTTTTTAGTACCCCATTATATCATCAATAAATGCCACAAAAAATTCATCGAGACATTCCTTGAAAACTCTATTCATTTGATCCATGAAAACATAAGTTTTATTAGTTAGTCCAAAGGGAATTTCTATAAACACATAATTCCCATACTAAGTTAGAAATAATATATTTGGAATATCTTCTTTCCTCAAACAAATTAATAATAACAATATTGAAGGTAAATATTAAAAATATATTGTGATTCGTGAAGTTGATCAAATAAATCATCAATTTGAGGAATATGATACTTGTTCTTTATCATAATTGCATTGAACTCCCTATAATCAATACATAGCCTCATAGATCCATCTTTATTATTAACGAAAATAACAGGAGATCCTCATATAGAAGCACTAGGTAGAATGATCCCCTTGTTAATCAACTCCTATAGTTCTTTCTTCAACTCCAATAATTCTAGTATGGACTTCTTGTTAGGAGTCTTTCATATAGGACATTATCCACGAATTAAATCAATAAAATAATGCAATTTCCCACTCCTAATTATGTACAGGTGAATTCTCCAAAAAAACATCAATGTATTCTTTCACAATATGTATATCCTCAATTATAATATTTCATTCCTCGGCCATAGATATTGCATTCTCTTCCTCCACATGAATTGAATTTAGTTGATCTACTTGGGGTAAATTTAGATAAGAATCAGATGGTGAGGTTTCTTCTTTTAATACAAGGGACTATACATCATTATAAAAAATTATATCTTCTTTCTTATTACAATAGATATTCACATCATAATTTGAAATCAAATTCATAAAAATAATTATATCAAAATAAATCACAGGTAAGATGATAAGGTTAGAAACTAAAGCATGTTTATATCAAATAAGTAGGATATATCAACACATCTTTATTTCAATTATGTTTCCCTTATGATTTTTCTCTAAAAATCCTTTTATTAAATAAAATTGTAAATGAAAAATTTTCATGGAAAACTGGTAAGAGATAAAATAATGCAATGATCCATAATCAAATAAATCATTATCCAAGTTTGATGAATCAATTAATGTACCTTACACCACATCATTTGGAACTTCGACTTCTACAGTTGTGTTCACATAAGATTATCATTTCTCCCTTAGCCTTTTCTATGGAAATTTTCCTTGATTCTTAGGAAAATAATTTTCATAATTTCCCATATATTTAAAAAAAATTATAAAAAATTATTAGGTTATTTCATTCCCTTGAAATCATGATAATGGTTGCCTTTTTCTCCACATTTATAATTGACAAATTTTCCATTCATGTAGGACTTGGGGTGTTTCCTTCAATAATTATCACATGTTGAAAAAATCTATTTTTTATTTTTTCCAATATACTTTACTTCTTCTTTCTCCCACTATTTATCATTATTTCACTCAAAATCACAAGAATTAGATTATTCACTCTCTGTCTTTATAGAACACGAGACAACATTTTTGTATGTTGAGAATCATTAGGAAACTAGTTCCCTTTGAAGGATTGGTTTCAAACCATAAAATAACCAATCAATAATGCTCCATGGATTACATATGTTGTATCTATAGTTCCTTGACAACCTTGTTAAGTTGGATTTTTTACTTCACAATGTTTTAGTCCTCTCTTTGTGTTAGACTCAATAATTACACCTCTATATCATATTGTTATTCATGAGGAAAATATTTTTCAATAAAGATTTCCTTAAAATCATTCTATTCTATTTATCCTATTTATTTCACCTCTTTTATGTTTTAAATTAATAACCACCACTAATACACATATCTCGAGGGATGATAAACTTCTAGGATAACCTTCTCCCATTCATTACTTCTCAAAGAGAGAATTTCCTTCTCCTAAGAACTTATCCCATACGCTTTTATAAATGTGTTTGTATTCCCATTGATTGATGGAGTTGTTGCATAATGTTTTATATTATTTCTCCTCCATGTTGTGGATTACGATATTATATATAGGTAAGGTTATTGTTCGTACCCTGATTATGTTGTCCTAGTATAATTAAAATTTTTTAGCACCTGTTTCAGATCCAGAACCTATTTTATTACCTTGCATATGAGGTAAATACCTACATGGGATATTCACATTCATGTAGTTTCCATTCCTTCCACTATGTTCAGTTTTTAAATAATATAATACACTAGATTAGGTTATGAATCATAATTTATAATGTTGAAATATAAAAAACAATAACATATATTATTATTTTATTCATGTCAAATCTCATAATCATAAGAATAGATTCATTGGGGACATATTTAAAATTTAATCCTTTATAATGGTTTGTAAAGAAAATGTGAATTATCGTATGAATATCCCTTGGGATTTTTAAACCATGTGAATAGTAAGTCCCATTGTTGTGTACTAGGTTACCCTAAGTTGGACGCATAATACGTTGTCAGAGTTGTTACTCTTATGTATATTTGTGCCAGAACCACGACAACTTGTAGTATCCATAAATGGAGGTATTTTCTAAAAAATCCACATAATCTATACCTTACCCAATATTTTTTATATTCTTGAATGTTTATCCTCAAAATATATCTTAGGAATTTGTTCCCTAATTTACATTTTGTAAATCCAATTTCAAATGTTTCTAGTAAACTTCATCTGATACAAATTGTAATGATCTTTCCCCTTGTTGTCTAGAGAAAATTAATTACTTCATTAAATTGGTATGATTAAATGTAATCAAATCAGCAAGGACCAAATTGTTTATAATAATTGTAAAACCAGATAAATATATAATTTTTACATTATGAATTTAATGTAAATACAATATAGAAATTTTATTGGAAGCATCCACAACTAAAAGATTATCCCTATGAGTCATTAAAAATATATATCCTCTTATCATGGTGAAAAATTAAACATAATAAATGGGTGATCTTGGATGTTGGGTAAGGGTAATTAATACAGATGAATTTATCATAAACATTTACATTATTCCTAGTGAATAACTAAAAAACACTAGAATTTAAAAATAATCTTGAGCATAATATTGCGGGAATGAAAGATGATTACATAAATCCATATAAATGATCATAAGAGAAGGAAAGTTTGCAATTGATAATATAAATGTTGAATAATCACAACTTGTATACATTAATATTATCATAATGAGGGATTTCATAATGATAGATATATGAAACATATCATCAAGGACTCATCCATGGCGTCTGAAAATACTAGGGTAGGGCCTAAACAAAAACACAATTATTCTTTGTCTCATGAGATCTACCGATTCAACAAGGGTCTATAGTGGTCCCCACTTATCAATTTCTATGTACAATGAATTCATTGTATGAATGTATCTGAACATAAACAACATTAACACGTGAAGTAACATTTCCCCAATATGTAGACATAATCATTAACCATTCAGAGTAGTATGGTGAATGTTATCAAGATAGCACATCTATAGTCAAACTGATCATAAAACATTTAATGAAATATGGTATATGATATTTATAAGAGTTTAATCCCAAAAAATAATATTTAATATTGGTGTTTAAAAATATGAAAATTCTCTAATAAAATAATCAAAAATTTCATAAGTGTAATACTCTATTACTTTGAAATGAATAATACCTTTAGAAAAATATTTTCATAAAACCATAAATGAACTAAGATAGTTTTTCCATGATAAAATGATTTATTTTATAAAAATAATAGTGGATTAAAATTTATTTAATGTGTACTTTAAAATTGGCAATAAATCATAATGTTCCCCTTAATCGGGATTGCTTATTGTCAAGAATTGACAAGGGAACCCTTGTAAAATATTTATTTTCTAAAAACGAAATATGAATTGATCACAATACATTATTTTGGAATATATACATTGAATTTTGAAAAATTATATAAAATAAATGAATAATTACATTGGTTTATAGTGGAACAAAGCACAACCCAAATGGAAATGGAGGTTCGGGAAGAGAACCCTTAACCAATGTCAGAATGAGTTCTGTACCTGACCTTAATATGCAAGATAATTAAATTAAATTAATTTATTAATTAATTAATAAAATATTATATAATTATTTTATTAATTATATATTTATAAAGTTCATCTATGGCCATACTGATGAGTAATAGTGTTTAATTTCATCGTTCGGGAGTACAAGTTTTCCTGGTTTTCATGATCGGTTCACTTGTTTTTTAGTAATGAAATTCATGTAAAATGAGTATAATTATCCATAATTATAAATAAATTTCATTAAATAGAATAAAAGTTTAAATGGTTATATATATCATATGGTAGTATGGTATGAGGATGAATCATTAGATAAGATAATTAGTGATAATTGTTTAGATTATTAAGGCGATATTTTGATAAATACAAACTAGTTTTGTCATATGAATTAGTATTATGTATATATACTTGTTACATAACATTAAATAGGTTATAATTAAAATATAATAGTCCTTTTACACCATAAAATGGTATCATGACCTGACTTGAATAAGAATTTGAAGAATAAATGTTCGTCATCCACAAAGGTTGTAAATTGGCACATCCCGGATGATGATTTTGTTTTTAAAAATAATATACGGAGGGTAAGGAGACTAATGATGGTTATTACATTAACATGATATAATTACAGTATATAAATTATATTACAGTTATCATGATCATTTTTATTGAGGATATGTGGAGATAATAATAAAAGAAATAACTTGAAAAGAAAATAAATAGAAAAGGAAGAGGATTTTACCTAATCAATACTCCACCTTTTGTATCACCTTAATGGAATTGATTATGGTATTTTTATTAGACCAAGAGATTCTGGAAATGGGGGAGGATATTGGGAATTCTAATGGGTATAATTTTTAAAAAGATCATATATTTTAAGGTGTTAGGAGAAGAGGTGGTGAGGGATGTTTTTATAGTGGATGAGAGGGGTAATTTTTCATTATTTTATTCATTATTTTATTATATTACTCAAGAAAATAAATATTATTGATTATTGTTAATTTCTATATTAATAAGTTCATGTGTGTTCGATCCAAGGGTGCTTATATCATCAGTGACTAAAGGAATAGTTTATTTTTCTTATATTGTATTTATTATTTAAATTACTATTCTGAAAAAATCATGTATTTCATATGAATACCAAAAATTCACCCTCAAAAGTTTTGGGAATTTAGAACTCAAAAGTGAACTCTATTTAACGCAAAATAATTTTCTAAATAGGATAAATTTAATTTTTAATTAAAATCATCTTTTATTCAAAAAATACAATTTGAAAGTTAAAACTGATTTTATAACACCCTAAAATTTTAATGATGTTCTTATTAGATTATCTGAAAGTTATAGTATAATAAAATATTTATATATGAATACATTTTATGAAAATGAATTTTATTTTTAATATTTTTATCAGTTAGTAAATTATAAATAAAAGTTTATTACTCACAAAAATAACAATAGTTAATTATAAAATTTTGAATTATGCACTAACTTTAACTATGTTATAATTCAATCATACTTTCGTTGATAAGGTACCTAAGTTTTATTTACACTCTCGTGGATGAGTTTACTATTCATTTGGCTGATTTACTATTCATATGGGTCCTATTACTATTTATAAGGGTGCATTACTATTTCATTAGGTCATGTTACTATTCCACAAAATAATAAGTTGATCCTGTCAGAATCTAAATATCTTAATGATCCCAATTTTGTATGTATCGTTTTCAAAATTCAAAACATAAAGGTGAAAAACTTATGTTTATTGGCTAGGTTATAAATATCATGTTTAAATAACTATAAAAACAATGTATTATTTCGCAGAGGCTAAGTGTAGTGTGCATTACATTCTATATTAAATTTAAATTTATTTCCTTAGGGTTTTATATAGTTTAATATATATAACATGGAGACATAAAATGGAAAACATCATTCATGGAGATGGTAGGTCATTTGTACGAATAAAAATTCATTCCATTTTTTTGATAGAAGAAATTGAATAATTTTAAAAAATATATTACCCCAATAAATAATAATTTTCAGATCACATTTATCACATATATTACCTATATTTACCCTAATTACTATCCATGCATAATGTTATTGAAAAAACGGTCACATCTCTTCATGAGGTAGTAATCCACCGTACACATGAATGACTTTATCATATCCCTAACAAGATGGAATGTAAGAAGTTATATGTTATATCATTATTTTACAAGTAGTATTTTGTTATAAATATCATTTAAATTTTTTTATCAATCATTATTACCATCTTAGTACAACATAATTGACAAACACGTCACATCAATTGGAAAGGCTGTAGCCTGTCGTACACACGCGGGACATTATTTTCTCCCAAATGGTTGTGAGGTAAGAAGGTAGATGGATTATTATAACTAAAATGGTATCTTATCATAAATATAATATATAAATTTTAAATTAATCATTGTATCAATCCATGAGAGGTGGTGATGGAAAAGAATAACTTTGTCTCATGAGGCAGTAGTCTGTCGTACACACGATTGACAGTTTCATTTCCCATTTAATGGAAGAGGAGATAGATGTTGGTTATTAAATTAACATAATAACATCTAATATATATGAGGTAAGTTTTTTATTAAATCATATTTCTATAAGGTTTTATGGAGTTAGAAGATAATGTAAAACAGAAATGCATATATAAAAACATTAATTATTCTTCAGAAAACCTCATTATGATTAACCAAAATACTCCTTAACTTGAAATTATGATCCACAAATAGACTCTAGTATGTGAATTTTTATCTAATGAATAAATTATGGTAGCTATCGGCTGATAAAAAAGGTTTTTGAGGTATGAAGAGGAGAGGAGAAGGTAGGACTTTAATAAGAGTCGGAGAGGACATGCATGGTATTTCTGATATGAATAATGTGTAACCATTTTTTTCACACAAAAAAGGATCCAAAATTTGAAATTATTTAACATTAACAGTTATAAGGTCTACTTATTTCAATAAAATTGGTACGGGATAATTTTATAGGTCATTTTACCCCTAATATTTTAAGCATAACCATAGTTAATCCCTTTATATCCTTAATCAAGGTAATTAATATTTATTATTTTCAATATTCATTATAATAAACAATGATGTTGAACTTATAATATAAAATTTAATATTTTGACTAAAAATATGGCATCCATAGTAAAAAAAATAATTCATAGTAGTGGAAAAATATATTTTATGTTATACCCGAAAACTCGCAAAGAAATATGTTTTCTAAAGAGAAAATGTTCAAAAGTTTAAAATGTTTATATAATACATTTATATAAAAAATGATTAAAATTATTAATTTGGATATATATATATAATTGAATAAATTTTTATTTTAAACCCATATTATAAAAAAAATATTGTAAATTCTATTAATGATAATGCATTTAAAAAAATCTGATATTTTTACTATTCACTAAAATAGTTATCTATTCAAAGAATTTACAAAAATATATTGCAACATAATTTTGAAATTATAATTTAGAAAAAGAATTTATATTTTCCAAATAATTTTTATTAAATTAAAATATATAAATTAATAAATATGATTGCAATATTCAACAATTTTTTTTTAGAAAAATACACTTTTAAGTGTAAAATTAGATTTATTCATACATCATATATAAAAAATACATAATTCAACTATTAAGTATTTTATTGAATTTATAATTTATGAATTTCATTAAAATCATCAAAAAAAAAATTATTTATTTAATTTTTATGATTAAAAATTGTTTGTTTTATGTAAAAAATCGTTTCTTATTTAAGAATGGTGTTTCATGTAATGTAAGGTAAACTTAGTGTTGCGTGTAACCTAAGATATCCAAAAAATTAAATTTTTTAAAAATTTATATTTTTCATAAAATATTGGGGTGTTATAGTCAGAAAATGCACCATGTCTCATGTTTCATTGGTGAGAAATAATGTCACAGTAGGGAAACCCAAATGGTTCCCCTGATTAGTGATGTCATAAACAAGTGCATGAACACATGATACTCCAAGATCTGTCAAAAAAATAGATGGAATAAAGTAAATAGGTAAACCATTGTTGAAACATAGGTTTTACTATAGCACGTAATGTTTACCATATAAAATATGACTAGTTTTAGATGACTCTATACAGAAATAAAAACATTACGGGGATACATATCTGGCCCCTAAATCTCGTATATATATATATATATAGTAGATCCAATGAATCTGGGGAAATCATCCCACCTAGATCATATCATATATACAATTCTTATATGGAAATATATCCCTCATCATGTATCTCATATCAAATCAGGGGGAATAGATCCCATTCCGAAATTGCACACATCATATCAAGCCTAATTGAACCCCAACCATAATATCTCATTAAGGTGATTGTCTCCCTCAATGTCATATTTCATTATCATAGTGATGTGGAATATTTCTCTCCATGCACCATCTAATTTAAGGGAATTAAAATCACCTCATAATATATCAAAAATCATAAACAGTGAGAATAACACCCATTGTGTAACATTTCAACAAGGTTAATATCAAATACCTTATAATGCCTCATAAATCATATAGAGGGAAACTCCTCTCCTTATAACATCTCCTTAACATTGATTGTGATGAAATTTAACAAATATATAATATCTCAAAAATTATATCACAAAAATCATAGGGTCATTCCCTCTCCATACTAATATATATATATAATATAGTGGAGTTCACACCCTCATTCTAGAATCAAATTACATTAGTTAATTAGAACCCATTATGCTTACCCTTATACACTAATTCAAGGAATAATCACCCCATTCCATGTTTCCAAACCAGCCACTCTATATAGTGGTTGCACATTATGATTATAAATCATAACCATGTCCCACTATGTAAGAAAATATTTAGCTAATTATATTTTATCCATGACTATTTAGATACACACAATAGAAAACTAGGAACCATGGACCATCCTACAATCAGATAAGCCTGTCACTAGGGTGTTATTCATTCTATTCCATGACCCACATGTTATGAAACATCTTGGCATCCACCTAGCAATCTAGACCAAAGTTCTTAGGAAATTATGGGTTTCAAAATAACATCTTTTTGACACTATGACAATTTATTTACCACTATACATGATTTTTTATAGTCTCCATCAAACCCGCATCAATCTCTATGTATTGGTAACATGATGTGTCCAGTAACCAAGTTGTTATCTCAACCAATATGTTCTATCCAACTCAATCCATGGAATCCTATTCCAAATAGTCCTCATCTCCCTACATCACAAATCTATCCAATTACCCATAATACATATCAAGATATCTCATACTAGTAATATTAGATATTTTATTCATAGTTATTTATTAATTCTTGAAACCCTCACAAGGGTAACATTCCACATCTCACATAGGAGAGTTCTTAATCTACCATATCATATAAATGCTCTCTGTCAAATCCTATCAACACTGAATCATCAAAAAAGAACCTATAATAGCAGTTTTTGATTAAATAACACGTTCTACAATGAGAAATACATGTAATGGACTCATTACTTTTCAAATTATGGATTTGGGTCATTAAAAATGAAAACCCCAATAATGGAATAGTACCTGACATGTACTCCCAGAATCATACTCGAGGAATTTATCTCAACCCATCCAAGTGTTTATCTCCCAAGTACATGGAATTTTGCATGAATACATGAAATTTAACATAAATAAGATATCTATTCATTTAACCCACATAGATTTTGACTATGTACTTCTAAATATTTCTGGTCATATACCACAAATGTGGCCTAACTATGTACATTACATTCCATGTACACCACATTGGGTGTTTGAACGAATACTCAACCACACCCTCTAAAATATATCAATGTTTTTATAGGGAATATCCTTAGAGACTAAATATCAAGTAGTCACCACAATCCACCATTATCACATTGAGGAACACACGACCTGCGTTCATGAACTATAGGACATGTGATGGGGTTTTCCAAATAAAAACCCCCTACGAATAGCCTGAAACACCTTATGTTTATCAAAACAAACCTTTATGAGACATAAAGGATCCGTGAATGTATATATATATTAATAAATTTAAAAAAAATGAATCAAATGGTGAAAAAATTAAAAATAAATTCAATTCCCAACCTAATGGTGTATCACCAATGCATTAGGTTCTGATATGCAATCCATGGTTATTGTATCCCAATCCACCTCTAATCAGACTCTATAGATGAAGTTAGTGCTTACCTGTATCTCTTCCCCTCTCTTAGATTACATTTAAATAATAATAGAGATAAACCTCCCTCTCAACATGCGAGGGAATCAACAATGGGAAATAAGGAATCAGAAAAAAATATGATAAAATAAAGTTCACGTCTAAAGGCACAGCCCATGACCCAGAATCCAAATGAGGTTTATACGAATCCTAGGGAAAACCACCCATTTTGGACCCAACTGGGATTTTATAATTTCATTTAGTTGCATACTTTAATAGATTTTAATGTTCACACACATGAAATAATTTATATTTATATAATAAATATTATAATATTATCAAATTTATGTCTATTTTAGAATCTCACCAAATTTTGGACTAAGGGTAAACACCCCATCATGACATGAACATAATAATCAGATAATTATGATTATAAAATTTTCAATGATAATTTTTTTCTCCTTTCTATTTACCCAATACAAAAAATTCAAATCTTCCATGATTTTCACAACCTATAAAGATTATAGTCGTTATAAACTCTCCACCATCAGACTTCTCATTACATAGAATCTATAGTCATCTTAAAACCATCACTCCCAACTAATATTGGTCATCACTTCAAAAACTACTCATTATGTACTCTTTATAATTCCAAATATGATTCCATTAAAGACTATTAAAATAAATCTCACTACGATCCACAATCTATTCCACCCACTAATCATCATCATGAACATTGTGATAGAACTCAACTGAAAATTTCTACCTTGAGACCTCATAACTTCATTAATATATCCTTTTCTAGGATTATACTTCCCCCAACATTAAAAACATTATTAGAATGACTAATTATGATTTTGGGTGATCCCTATATTTGATATGGCCTATTAAAAAATGCATCCTCAACAGTTCATCAATATGTTGAGTGTGGTTTTCACAAAGCTACACCTAATATCATGAAAGTCACCGGTCATTCTTCTTTTGGCTAGATGATCATAAAAACACTCGATGAAACAAACCAACACACTATATCATGATCCTATCATGATTATTTCTCCATTAATGGAATTATTGGTCCTCCAGACACCTATATAGAAGTAAAAAACATGAACCCCAATGTAATTGCATGGATAGATCACAAACCACCCATACAATTCATTATTCTCTCACCCCAATCAGTCAGACCACTATGTTATTACTCATGTTCCAATCACATCAAATACATCTATAACCCAATTACATGAATCTGAAAAAAATTTGTAGTATATCCACAATCTTATTCCATTAATCCCAAATAACTAATTATCAGTTGATCATTCCACACACCTCTACCCATAAAATACCAAAATTATCCCCTAAATGATCTTGTTCATCCACAACCCTTCCAACACGAAGGATATTTACCCATGACTAGTATGATTCTCCCACCACATGAGTATCCTTATCATCATTTAATTAATATATAATGATTATTTATAATATAAAACTTCCATTATTGTGTATTCATGTCTCACAAGGAACATCATCCGTGACATCCACTAAAATTCAAACACAAATAGTGACATACCCTCAAATATCCGGTTGTATAAATCCCACTTTATGGATTCCATTTTATAGATACTTGAGAAAATCCTTAATAGGTAACATCATCACATGGTTATAACTCCTTTTGATCCACACTCACAAATCCTATGAACAACTAACACCATTTGTCGATGTGTTGACCATCTTTTTAACAGGTGTCGTACCACCCATTCTCATCAAAACACTAGACAATAAAAACTATAATTATTTCATAAAACCCACCAGTTCTAGATTCATACATGGATACTCATTAATCCATAATCAATGGGAACCACATATAACTATTATTTACTACTTTAATCACATCTAAACTAGACAGTTCATATTCTCATACCACTCAATAACACAACCCAACTCACAATTCCGTGAATCTCAAATCATAAAACCAAGTATCATGATCCTAAAAAGAAAAAAATACTCCAATAAAATTAAAAAAACCTCTAAATAGGCATACATCATGCTCTATACCAAAAATATAGATATCTCAATCATTCCAATGCTTAATAAACCATTACATGAACCCCTATCATCACCCGAAAACCATAAGCATCTACAACTCCCTATATATCCTAGAACTAATCATCATGGAAAATGTTATGCATCTTCATCAAGCGACCAAAAAAATCCATATATTTAAGAATCTAACCTAATATACCATCAAAATCCATACTTAATTCTGAAATCCCTCCAAATGATTTACATAAGAATTCATAAGGAACCTCACATTCCATTACCATATAGTTGATATCACTTCGCATGAATCAATCACAAATTATAATAATCAACCAATGATTTTCCTATTAATTGAATTCACAAGCCTATGTTAAACTCTCTCTCATATTTCAATCACACATTACAATTCATCTTAATAGTGGAAAAAAATCTACATCTCGATCATAGTAGTAAGATCACCAATATCCTAAGTCATATCTCAATAAAACTAGTCTCCCCCACCAATTCCATGAAATAAATTTCACATATATCACGTTACATGTGGATAAATATATACTCTTGTATTAAATATCATAAGGCAACTCGTGTATCAAAACACCCATTATAGGGTTTTTATATATATATATGAAGAATTACATTCCAATTCATCAAAAAACTCTAGGGATCTATTACTAACTAAGAATATAAATATAATACTACACCCTTGAAGATCATGATATTATCCATATGTATAAAATGGAATCACACTAAGTTAATTTTTATTAAAAAAACCAATATCATAGGGTTTTGTTAATTAGAATTCATCCAACAAATTGTATCATAAAATAACAAATAAGTTGCGATTGAAACATTAAGTAAAAAATAAATATAGAAATCATTCACAAGAGGACCATTATGAAGGCATCTAATGAGGGTACCTTACCACTTCAGTCCACTATAAATCTTGTAAATGGAGGTATTGCATAGTAACCATTAAATAGATACCCTCAATAATATCTATATGAAAAATCCTGAAAGAAAGTATATTGTAGGTCTAGTTCATTGAATTACACCAACATGTAATATAGAAAAACATTATATATGTTGTTTTCTAAACATTAAATAGTTGAACAATATAATAGTAGTGATATCAAACACAAAAATGGATGGGTATGTCATGTGAATCTAGATACTAATAATAATTTTTATATTACACATCTTGATATTGGTCCTTGTTCCAAGTCCACAAAAAACTCTATGTCACAAACATAATATATCAAAAAATAACTCATATTTAACATAAAAAAAACAATAACAATACTATATCTATGATAACTTGAAATTCTCATTGTATAAGGTGTTCATGATGCACTAGTTTAAGGTCTATTAAAATCTTAAATACATTCCTATAGAACCTATCTATTGTATCCCAAAATAGTATGAAAAAAAAATATTTAATACCACTTTCTTATTCTTTTCCCTGGTTGACTCTATTGTAATTGAACCAAAGATCTATATATCCTTAGGCACTCCTCCTTATATTCCATAAGATTCCGACTGGCCATGAGGGTCTATGGTGGTATCTTAGAGAGAATATATCCTCATATTAGAGTGATAAATAATTGTAAAAATAACCATGAATTGTGAATAATTGATAATTAAAAAATTAAATATAAGTAGAAAAAAATAAAATTAAACACAAAAAATTAAACACAATATCACATAAGCATATATCCAAATTGGTCTTCCACTAGGCTGAAAAAATAAAAAATTAAAAAATTAAAAAAATTATATAAGATTGCCCACTACTATCCCTATGTCATACATCAATCACAATATTTGGATCTCCCTAAAGATTCTCCATAATAATCATACAACACTAGATATCTTAACCCATAAATTACACATCTCAGGATCAAAATGAAAAAAGAAATGAATTATATATGTAAAATTGGGTTCCCGTGCTAGGGGTGAGTGTAATGTCCTGGGTCCAATTCTCCGATGTGTAATAGAACCAGAGATCCACTTAGCCTCAAATGCACCTGCCCATAACCAGATTATTATAAATAGAAGATCAGGTCTATGATGTTATAGTATAAATACTATACCCTCATGTCATAGTGGATATTAGTGGTAATAAATATAATAATCCAAAATAAAAACAGAAAATAGAATGGAAATAAAATATAATAAACATATTAGAAAATAAATAACTAATGGAAGATAAGACATGATTCATATATATTAACATATATAACAATTATGATCATGTCAGGATATATAAAGATAGATAATATATGGGATATAGAGTATATGTCATACATAACAAGCTATACAAGAACTTTCAAAAGATCAAAAGCAGTCTCCAATATCATCCCAAGAATATATGTGGTCCTATTCTCTTGTACTACATCCCATTACAAAAAAAAAAGTGTCCACAAAATTAAACAATTTATTATCCCTAAATTCATCCATGAAGTCTTTCTACATACCAATCATTAGTTTAAATAGGGTGTGATATTTAAACAGTATTCAACTTCCAATGGAACCTATATCAAATCCAGCATGTGCATATAATTTGTAACAGTGTGCAGGTATAACAGGAACAAATTTGAATTGATAAAGTGATGAAAACGAATATATAAGTATATGTTCTAACAAATAGTCTATAAATTATGGAAAAATTTATAAAAAATTGATGAATCAATTATGATATATGTTGTGTATATCAAGTATCATATCACCGAGGTTAATGACCCAAATACATTTAAAAAGGCATCCAATTAGGGTCCAAAGAGATCATCTATACCAAAATCAGTAAGATATAGACCTACATGAGTCAGGACCCAAGGTCATTGATTGGGGAATTATCTTTGATTCCATAGATCTCATCCATAGAAAACTCAATATTGACTTTGGAGGATCCCATCGAGTAAATCCATGTTGGTATAAGGAGGCTAGATCCATGTTAATAATTTAAGGCGTATAATATAAAAGAGTCATTGGTTCCATACTGTGATCCCAGTTCCATAATTAATTATAAATAGATAAAAAATATATAAGGGATAAATATGACTTTTTTATTTTCAATTAACTTTTCAATTTAATTCTAAATATTCATTTCATTAACCAATTCACTCTGAATTGATTAAAGAGGGACCATGTTAGTATTCATGTCAGATCACCCAACTTTTTCATTAATAGAATGTGACATTAGGCCATCATGCTCATTTTATAAATTTAAATTAATCTATTTATGTAACACCCGAGACTTTTATGTTATATAAATCATCAAAGGAATCTTTTTCTACACAACACTTGCTTGGCTTGCTTTACACGCAATCACGACCTTCCTCGATAGCTTGCGTCGTACGCAATACCGAGTTTCACTAAACAACAATATGCTATTAAAACTAGCTGTTATGAATAGTAATAACCACTTTTTGAAATTTTATAAATTTTATTTTTCAAAATGGACTTCATTTTTGGACTCAGAATATCGAAATTAGCCTAGGGTGAAATTTTGGTATTTTTCTGAAACTTTCAATTTTTGATTAATAGTGAAACCACTAAGTGGTAGGTTAAAAACTGAATTTTTCATAAAACATAATTTTACCGCTTCTGTGAATGGAATTTCAAAAATCCGAGAGACACGGTTAATATCAAGGACTAAAATGTGGTTCAATGAGATGAAAATAATTTTTTTGGTGAATAGTAACTTTTTACTATTTTTACCGCGGTTAATAGTAAATAGGGTAACTAAGGGTAAATATGATATTAATATTACCCTAACACATGTCCTAATTCTATTGGACAAGTGTAATTCGACCAAAAACAAACTTAGGAATAAAATATGACCATTTAGGCCCACTTGGATTAGATTAGGACATTTATTATTAACTTATTTAAAGAAGGGTTAAAATAGTTAAAATCAAAGTTTAACAAGTAAATAATTTTTAATATAGGGTTATACAAAAGATAAATTCGATTGTAAATATTCATTAGAAAGATAAAAAGATTTCCTAAATGATGGTATTTTATTTGTAATTTTTAGACATCAAATAATTTAATTTATTTATGACACAAAGATGATGCAGTAATTATCTTATTAATGAAATATTGAAAAAATTGATAATATAAATACCAAAATAAATGTAATTTGAGACTTTTTATGAATTCCACTAATTTTCTAGGTTACTATGATATATTAGTGTTGATTTAATCAACTTGGTTCGAACATATAATTCTGTTATGACTTTCACAAAAATCATATATCAAATAGTGTCAAAATTGACACAAAATAGTTTTTAAATCAAATATTATATTATTAATTGTTATTTTATTCCTAAAAATCTAAGGTTCGGCCAAATGACTTAGATAAGGATATATATATTAATAATAAACAATTTGGGGTTCGTTTGGCATGTTATAGAAAGTTTATTAACCATATAGTGAAAGAAAACAAAAAGACACGGTAAAAGTTAAATTAATTAACTTAGAGTTAAATCTAATTGATAAGGTTAAAATAATACCCTAAACTTGTCTAAATCCTATTGGTTGATAGGATTTCGACCCTTCCCCACTTTATCTTCGAAATAAGACCCTTTGGAACCATTATAAACCGATTTTTACTTTAATATAAAATAATATTTTGAGATATTCCTAAGGTGCCCCTCTCCTCCCTTATAAAAGGGCACCTCCTCCCCCTCCTCCTCACACCAATTTGAGCACTCAAGCTCGGCCAACCCCTGCCATTTTCTCCTCTCCACTTCCCTAGAATAATCCTAGAGGTCCTGGTATTCTCCAAAGACCAATCTTAGTTCCTTAATTGGAGGATTCAAAAAGGCGTTCCAAAGAAGAGGTAATATCCATTACCGATCTTTTCAATTTCTTTCTTCTTCAACTTCTTCTTCTTTAGTTTTTTCATGATAAAGTAATAACATAAGTATTACTTACATACTGATATGTTATTATAAATATGAAACAACCCTAATTCACCTTCTATCCATCCTACGGAAAAATGAAATCACCGCGCGTGCGTACGTACGGAATACCGTCTCCACGCCGTGGTGTAATCTATTTTCCACCATCACCTTACAAGGATGGGTATAATGGTGTAATGAGTAACTATATATGATTATTACTAAGTAATATTGATACTGAAATAATATATATATATACTCCAATACAATTCCACGATCATAGGAACGATATCATCACTCGTGCGTACGTACGGAATACCGTCTCCACGATGTGATGCGACTCGTTCTATATGATCTTCATTTCATAATGATTGTATAAATGAATTGAATGAATGAATATGGTATATACTACACTAATACAATTCTGGAAATGAATTATCTATAACCTAAAGATAAGAATAAGAATTTATTCGACAAAACACGCATAAGAATAAAAAGTTATAAAGACCCGAGTAACAAGTAACAATGAAATATTACTAACAAGAAGCTAATAATATGACCATATATGATATCATATCAATATGTATGATTATGGAATAAGTCAATAACATTATTTAAACCATTATACAGGAGCTTCGGACACGAACAAAGCAAATCGGACCTAAGGTAAGGGAAATATCACAATCTCATTT
The DNA here is from genome assembly GCA_963277665.1 of Viscum album. Classification (NCBI taxonomy): domain Eukaryota; kingdom Viridiplantae; phylum Streptophyta; class Magnoliopsida; order Santalales; family Viscaceae; genus Viscum; species Viscum album. Next base: position 2,051,128,806 of record OY728157.1, on the reverse strand, counting down.
TTATCCGAGATTGTTTATTCGTAAGTATTTACTGGGGTGTATTTTATCATCCACATCCATGTTCCCTCAATATGTAATATTGTTTCCATCCACTTTCAAAAGTTTAAATCCAATTTTACCCTTAGGTGAGTTTTTAGTAAAGAATATGAACGGAATCTTTTGCCGTTTTTCGTACGAGGTACTTTTTGACTTTTCCGACAAAAGTACAAGAAGAATGTTTTTTTAACTTATACGACACGAACGGATTTTTACGGTTTTATAAAGCCTTATTTTCATGAAGCTTCCTTCAAAAGATTTCATGACTATTTTCAATAAAATCTCTTTCTTTTAAAATTTCATGACGTTTCGTGAAAAGAAATTGATTTTGAAGAAGAAAGGATATTTTCCTCAAGAATGGAGTTCAAGTGTTTTATCAAAATAATTTTCCATCTAAGATAATAAAGGGTTCTGTTTTTATCCCTATTATTACATTGATTTGATCATGTTGTGATGGAATTATTTTTATGAATTCCTTTATCTTGTATGAATTGTTTTATGATGTCATGATGTTTAAGATTCCCATTTGTATTACATGGGTTATGCAATGATTTATGGTTTATGATTTTGTGGCACACATAAGAATGGTATCATTAAGAGATGGGTGGGACCTATATCTCCCTCCAATGCATTGGGTAAAGATTTTATATCTCATGAGATAGACATGGCTGGAATGGTAGGTTATACCGGTTCAGTGAAACAGGACTGAAACGAGGATTACTCGATTCAGAAAGGGACTTTGTCCACTAAGATAGTCTTGGCAATGAGTCTTGACTAACAAGAAATGATTCTCTATGATTATGTGTGTATGCCACAATGAGTAATGTTTTAAGTTATGATCTCATTTTCACTCCTATGATTTATTCCATGTTAAGATATTATGATCTCTTTTGCAGGTTTTGATTTTCATAAAGATATGATATGATTTTTATTTCCTTTATTTGCCCTTGCTGAGCATTTGAGCTCACCCTTTTATGTTTTCTTTTCCCCAGGTCAGGAAGATGGATATTAAGTAGAATATGCTAAAAGGGACCCTAGATATGATGAAATAAATGGGAGACACTGTAGAAGATTTATGAACCAGTTTTTTATGTTTCCCCAGTTTCTAAAGACACTATACCTATACGGTCCTTTGTGGTTTTGTCATATGTTGTAATAAGAGTGATTAAATTTTGAAGTATTAACAATGTATGTAAAGTGTGGGTCGTTATAGTTGGTATCAGAGGAAAGGTATAGTCAACCTTTGGAAACTAGGATGTGAAAGCCTTAGTAAGAACCCTAAGGATAAGTCTAAGCATAGAACACAATCTTAGTGTTTTAGAAGTGGCCTTGAATAACCTAGGATAAGACCTTAAGCATGAAAATTTTATTCTTGAATTATGTGGTTTCCTATTATAATTAGTGTTGCTCACACTATTCTTCTTGGTTTTAGTCAATGGCTGGAACCTGAAGGAACCGTGTTAATGCGGAATGCGATGGGCAATGCAATGATTTTCCCCCTGAGCAACCAAACGATATGGGAGCTGGAATGCAAAATCTTGTAGCCATGCTCACACAACTTTCTCAAGCTATGAATCATGCAGGATTTCCAAACGAACAAAGTAGGGAGCAACAATCTGTTGAATCCTTCATGAGGCAGCGTCCACCATCTTTCAGCGGGTCTACTGATCCATTAGTTGCTGAACAATGGATTAGTACTACTGAAAAGATATTTTCAGTTCTTCAATGTTCTGAGCATGATAAAGTCATCCTAGCAGTGTATCGTTTGGAAGGAGATGCGGATCAATGGTGGAATCTTGTTAAGAATACGAGGCAAAGGGATGAAATTGAGTCTATGGAATGGGACGAGTTCAAGAACTTATTTTTCAATAAGTACTTCCCTCGTATTCTCCGAACAAAGATGGAGAAAGAGTTCCTTGAACTGAAGCAAAGGGATGATGAATCTGTTAGTACCTATGAAGCAAATTTTACAAGACTTGCAAGGTACGCTTCTGGTATTATTATCCAACCTGAGAGTAAGATCGATCGATTCTTTAGTGGCTTAAAACCAAGTCTTCGAAGGGCGTTAACCATAAGGGACTTCAATAGCTACGAGGAAATCGTTCGATGTGCTCTCAATGTCGAGATGGAGATTGGAGTAACCCATCAGTCACATGGGTTTGATAAGAAGAGGAAGATGGAATTCAAAGAAAAATCTAAAGAGCACACGGAAAAGAAGATGAACATTCCCTTATGCTCAAAGTGTGGAAAGAAACATGGAGGGAGTTGTCTTAAAGGGACAAGTAAATGTTTTAAATGTGGAAAGGAAGGTCATCGGGCATTTGAATGCCGTGATAAATGGAAGAAGATGTCTAATGATGCAAACAAAGGAAGGGATACACAGAATGAACCTGCTACACTTCAATGTTTCAAGTGCAAGGAGATGGGGCATTATGTCAATCAATGCCCAAATCCAAGGGTTGATGATGATGGTCGACGTCAACAAACTCTTAAGGCTAAAGACAAAGGAAAGTCACATGCAATTTCTATCAGCGATGTGGAGTACGATAACGATGTGGTGAAAGGTACACTTACCATCCACTCTAAAGTAGCAAATGTTTTATTTGATTCTGGATCCACCCACTCTTTTATTTCTGAAAAATTTTCTAAGGGTATCACCGTATTACCTCAACAATTAGATGTTGAGTTAGCTGTGACAACACCTAATGGCACATCAATCGCATCAGAAGTTTATAATTCTTCTCCGATCGAAGTTTGTGGGAAAGTGCTTCCTGCAAATCTTGTGATCCTTCCTTTAGTGGAATTTGATGTGATTCTTGGCATGGATTGGCTTTCTCTACATGGAGCTCATATCAATTTCCAAAGAAGGGAAGTCACATTTCATATTCCAGATCAACCTACGATCGTCTATCAATGCAAGGATGAACATAACCTTCCAGTGGAAATTTCTTCCATCTTATGGGTATTGATTCCACTAAATGAAGGTTATTTATCTCAAATGGTTGGTGAGAAACTCACGATTAAGAATATTCCCATTGTACGGGAGTTTGATGATGTCTTTCCGGAGGAATTACCGGGTCTTCCACCAAATCGTGAAGTTGAGTTTTCAATAGAACTCGTACCGGGTGCTTTGCCTATTTCAAAGACACCTTATAGAATGGCCCCAATTGAGTTGCAGGAATTGAAGAAGCAACTCCAAGAGAATCTTGATAAGGGATTCATACGCCCTAGTGCGTCACCTTGGGGAGCACCTGTTCTATTTGTTAAGAAGAAAGATGGATCAATGAGACTCTGCATTGATTATCGAGAACTTAACAAGATCACTATCAAGAACAAATATCCTCTCCCACGCATTGATGACTTATTAGACCAACTACGCGGAGCTCAATACTTTTCCAAGATTGATCTTCGTTCAGGGTATCATCAATTAAGGGTCAAAAGGGAGGATATACCAAAGACGGCTTTCCGTACAAGGTATGGACACTATGAATTTATAGTGATGCCATTTGGTCTTACTAATGCCCCTGCTATCTTCATGGATCTAATGAATAGAGTCTTTAGAGACTATCTTGATCAATTTGTGGTAGTCTTTATAGACGATATTCTTGTCTATTCAAAGAGCAAGGAAGAGCATGAAAATCACTTGAGAATTATATTGAAGACCCTGAGAAAAGAGAAGCTTTATGCCAAATTTACCAAGTGTGAATTTTGGCTTCAAAAAGTTGCATTTTTGGGTCATATAATCTCAAAAGAGGGGATATCTGTGGATCCAGCAAAAACAGAGGTTATCGAAAGATGGTCAAGACCAACAACAGTAACTGAGATCCGAAGTTTTCTTGGTTTGGCTGGATATTATCGACGTTTTGTAAAAGATTTTTCACGATTATCTAATCCACTCACCAAGTTGACTCAGAAAGGAGTTAAGTTTGTCTGGACAGAGGAATGTGAAGAGAATTTCAAGGAGTTGAAAAGAAGGTTATCCAGTGCACCTGTGCTCACACTGCCTTGTAGTGGAGAAAGGTTTGTGATCTATAGTGATGCATCCAAGAAGGGATTGGGGTGTGTTCTTATGCAAAATGATATGGTGATAGCTTATGCCTCACGACAGTTGAAAATCCATGAGCAAAATTACCCAACACATGATTTGGAGTTGGCTGCGGTAATCTTTGCATTAAAGATTTGGAGGCATTACCTTTATGGTGAATGGTGTGATATTTATACTGATCATAAAAGTTTAAAGTATATTTTCACACAAAAGGAGTTGAATATGCGCCAAAGAAGATGGTTGGAGCTGATTAAGGATTATGACTGCTCAATCCATTACCACCCTGGGAAAGAAAACAAGGTGGCAGATGCATTAAGTCGACAAGACCATGCTAGTTTATCCATGATGAGGATCACAAAAGATCCAATATTTATGGATTTACAAAGGATGGATCATGGAATTTTAATGGAAGGGGAAAAATCTTATCTTTCTCAAATGAATGTTCAACCATCTATACATGTGAAGATTAAAGAGGCACAGAAAGAAGATGTCGAGTTACAAAAGAAGGTGAGAAATGTTCCTGAATTCAACCTTGATTGTGATGGGATAATAAAGTTCAGGAATCGTGTTTGCGTTCCTCCCATCCCCGAATTAAAGAATGAGCTGCTGGATGAGGCTCATAGTTCATCATTTTCTATTCATCCTGGAAGCACGAAGATGTATAGGGACCTGAAAGAGTACTTCTGGTGGGATGACATGAAAAGAGATGTTGCTGAATATGTCTCTCGATGCTTGGTTTGTCAACAAGTTAAAGCTGAGAGACAGAAGTCTAAGGGGATGTTACAACCATTACCCATACCCGAATGGAAATGGGAAAACATCACTATGGACTTTGTCACAGGACTTCCTAAAACATCCAAAGGCAATAATGCTATCTGGGTCATAGTTGATCGTCTTACAAAGTCTGCACACTTCATTGCTATTAGAGAGGATTTCTCTCTAGATCAGCTTGCCAGGATATATGTAAAGGAAGTGGTAAGATTGCATGGAGTACCACTATCTATTATATCTGATCGGGATCCGAGATTTACCTCGAAGTTCTGGCGAAGTCTTCAGCATACTCTGGATACAGAGTTGAGTTTCAGCACTGCTTATCATCCCCAGACAGACGGTCAGTCTGAGAGAACAATTCAAACCCTAGAAGATATGTTGAGAGCTTACTCTATGGATTTCAAAGGAGTTTGGGATCAACACCTACCTTTGGTGGAATTTTCTTATAATAATAGCTTTCACTCCAGTATTCAGATGGCTCCTTATGAAGCTCTCTATGGAAAGAAATGCAGGACTCCAACTTGCTGGGATGAAGTTGGGGAAAGAAAGCTATTAGGACCTGATCTCGTTGATGAAATGGCAGAAAAGGTCAGATCTATTCAACAACACATAAGAGCAGCTCAGAGTCGACAGAAAAGTTATGCCGACAACCGAAGAAAAGACCTAGAGTTTGAAGTGGGTGATAAAGTGTTCTTACGAATATCTCCCTGGAAGAGGGTTATGAGATTTGGAAAGAAGGGGAAGTTGAGCCCTAGATATATCGGTCCTTTTGAAATACTGGATCGTGTTGGGAAGGTAGCTTACCGATTGGCGCTTCCACCGAATCTCTCTCAAGTTCACGATTTGTTCCATGTATCTCTCCTGAGAAAGTACATACCAGATCCTTCACATGTACTCAGCTCAGAAGTTGTACCGCTGGAGCAAGATCTTTCTTATGAAGAACAGCCGATAGAGATTCTGGATCGTAGCGAAAAAGTCCTACGAAACAAGACCACTCGCTTGGTGAAAGTTTTATGGAGAAACCACCAACTTGAAGAAGCTACATGGGAGCTTGAGGATATGATGAGGGAGAAGTATCCTCATTTGTTTGTTGCAAAGTGACGAATTTCGAGGGCGAAATTCTTTTTAAGGGGGGTAGAATGTAACACCCGAGACTTTTATGTTATATAAATCATCAAAGGAATCTTTTTCTACACAACACTTGCTTGGCTTGCTTTACACGCAATCGCGACCTTCCTCGATAGCTTGCGTCGTACGCAATACCGAGTTTCACTAAACAACAATATGCTATTAAAACTAGCCGTTATGAATAGTAATAACCACTTTTTGAAATTTTATAAATTTTATTTTTCAAAATGGACTTCATTTTTGGACTCAGAATATCGAAATTAGCCTAGGGTGAAATTTTGGTATTTTTCTGAAACTTTCAATTTTTGATGAATAGTGAAACCACTAAGTGGTAGGTTAAAAACTGAATTTTGCATAAAACTTAATTTTACCGCTTCTGTGAATGGAATTTCAAAAATCCGAGAGACACGGTTAATATCAAGGACTAAAATGTGGTTCAATGAGATGAAAATAATTTTTTGGTGAATAGTAACTTTTTACTATTTTTACCGCGGTTAATAGTAAATAGGGTAACTAAGGGTAAATATGATATTAATATTACCCTAACACATGTCCTAATTCTATTGGCCAAGTGTAATTCGACCAAAAACAAACTTAGGAATAAAATATGACCATTTAGGCCCACTTGGATTAGATTAGGACATTTATTATTAACTTATTTAAAGAAGGGTTAAAATAGTTAAAATCAAAGTTTAACAAGTAAATCATTTTTAATATAGGGTTATACATAAGATAAATTCGATTGTAAATATTCATTAGAAAGCTAAAAAGATTTCCTACATGATGGTATTTTATTTGTAATTTTTAGACATCAAATAATTTAATTTATTTATGACACAAAGATGATGCAGTAATTATCTTATTAATGAAATATTGAAAAAATTGATAATATAAATACCAAAATAAATGTAATTTGAGACTTTTTATGAATTCCACTAATTTTCTAGGTTACTATGATATATTAGGGTTGATTTAATCAACTTGGTTCGAACATATAATTCTGTTATGACTTTCACAAAAATCATATATCAAATAGTGTCAAAATTGACACAAAATAGTTTTTAAATCAAATATTATATTATTAATTGTTATTTTATTCCTAAAAATCTAAGGTTCGGCCAAATGACTTAGATAAGGATATATATATTAATAATAAACAATTTGGGGTTCGTTTGGCATGTTATAGAAAGTTTATTAACCATATAGTGAAAGAAAACAAAAAGACACGGTTAAAGTTAAATTAATTAACTTAGAGTTAAATCTAATTGATAAGGTTAAAATAATACCCTAAACTTGTCTAAATCCTATTGGTTGATAGGATTTCGACCCTTCCCCACTTTATCTTCGAAATAAGACCCTTTGGAACCATTATAAACCGATTTTGACTTTAATATAAAATAATATTTTGAGACATTCCTAAGGTGCCCCTCTCCTCCCTTATAAAAGGGCACCTCCTCCCCCTCCTCCTCACACCAATTTGAGCACTCAAGCTCGGCCAACCCCTGCCATTTTCTCCTCTCCACTTCCCTAGAATAATCCTAGAGGTCCTGGTCTTCTCCAAAGACCAATCTTAGTTCCTTAAGTGGAGGATTCAAAAAGGCGTTCCAAAGAAGAGGTAATATCCATTACCGATCTTTTCAATTTCTTTCTTCTTCAACTTCTTCTTCTTTAGTTGTTTCATGATAAAGTAATAACATCAGTATTACATACATACTGATATGTTATTATAAATATGAAACAACCCTAATTCACCTTCTATCCATCCTACGGAAAAATGAAATCACCGCGCGTGCGTACGTACGGAATACCGTCTCCACGCCGTGGTGTAATCTATTTTCCACCATCACCTTACAAGGATGGGTATAATGGTGTAATGAGTAACTATATATGATTATTACTAAGTAATATTGATACTGAAATAATATATATATATACTCCAATACAATTCCACGATCATAGGAACGATATCATCACTCGTGCGTACGTACGGAATACCGTCTCCACGATGTGATGCGACTCGTTCTATATGATCTTCATTTCATAATGATTGTATAAATGAATTGAATGAATGAATATGGTATATACTACACTAATAAAATTCTGGAAATGAATTATCTATAACCTAAAGATAAGAATAAGAATTTATTCGACAAAACACGCACAAGAACAAAAAGTTATAAAGACCCGAGTAACAAGTAACAATGAAATATTACTAACAAGAAGCTAATAATATGACCATATATGATATCATATCAATATGTATGATTATGGAATAAGTCAATAACATTATTTAAACAATTATACAGGAGCTTCGGACACGAACAAAGCAAATCGGACCTAAGGTAAGGGAAATATCACAATCTCATTTTTATCCGAGATTGTTTATTCGTAAGTATTTACTGGGGTGTATTTTATCATCCACATCCATGTTCCCTCAATATGTAATATTGTTTCCATCCACTTTCAAAAGTTTAAATCCACTTTTACCCTTAGGTGAGTTTTTAGTAAAGAATATGAACGGAATCTTTTGCCGTTTTTCGTACGAGGTACTTTTTGACTTTTCCGACAAAAGTACAAGAAGAATGTTTTTTTAACTTATACGGCACGAACGGATTTTTACGGTTTTATAAAGCCTTATTTTCATGAAGCTTCCTTCAAAAGATTTCATGACTATTTTCAATAAAATCTCTTTCTTTTAAAATTTCATGACGTTTCGTGAAAAGAAATTGATTTTGAAGAAGAAAGGATATTTTCCTCAAGAATGGAGTTCAAGTGTTTTATCAAAATAATTTTCCATCTAAGATAATAAAGGGTTCTGTTTTTATCCCTATTATTACATTGATTTGATCATGTTGTGATGGAATTATTTTTATGAATTCCTTTATCTTGTATGAATTGTTTTATGATGTCATGATGTTTAAGATTCCCATTTGTATTACATGGGTTATGCAATGATTTATGGTTTATGATTTTGTGGCACACATAAGAATGGTATCATTAAGAGATGGGTGGGGCCTATATCTCCCTTCAATGCATTGGGTAAAGATTTTATATCTCATGAGATAGACATGGCTGGAATGGTAGGTTATACCGGTTCAGTGAAACAGGACTGAAACGAGGATTACTCGATTCAGAAAGGGACTTTGTCCACTAAGATAGTCTTGGCAATGAGTCTTGACTAACAAGAAATGATTCTCTATGATTATGTGTGTATGCCACAATGAGTAATGTTTTAAGTTATGATCTCATTTTCACTCCTATGATTTATTCCATGTTAAGATATTATGATCTCTTTTGCAGGTTTTGATTTTCATAAAGATATGATATGATTTTTATTTCCTTTATTTGCCCTTGCTGAGCATTTGAGCTCACCCTTTTATGTTTTCTTTTCCCCAGGTCAGGAAGATGGATATTAAGTAGAATATGCTAAAAGGGACCCTAGATATGATGAAATAAATGGGAGACACTGTAGAAGATTTATGAACCAGTTGTTTATGTTTCCCCAGTTTCTAAAGACACTATACCTATACGGTCCTTTGTGGTTTTGTCATATGATGTAATAAGAGTGATTCAATTTTGAAGTATTAACAATGTATGTAAAGTGTGGGTCGTTATAATTTATCCATCCATTTAATTAATAAATGACACAATTATATTAGAGGTATTGAACCATCAATATTTTCTTTTAATTCATATATGGATTCTACTCATGGGTGGAAATATCAGGTCACCCAAAGTGGTGGAATACTGATAGTCACTCAAAGAAACCAACCTCAAGGGTGTATTAGGTTCAGGTTAGAGACCACTAACTAAGTTAGGGTTCAATGGAACATTATGAAATGTTTTATGAAATTTATTTTCAGGTACTAATCAATTTAGAAGCAACACACGGAGGGTCCAAAATGTCTCACTATAGTGCGAGATATAAATATCAAGACATTTAGGGAAGAGGTATAGAAAACATAGCTTATATGGGTATTATAATCATTATAATTTATTGGCCTATAATCCATGATATAAATGATTGAATTAGATAAATGTACAAATATCCTTAAAATAGTTCATATTAACTCACACGAATTTAGCATTCCATATTGAGAGATAAACGTGGAAAGGAATAAAGTGGATTTAATTGCCTACCATCTTTTATCCAATGGGAGAAATAGAAATAGAAAAGAATTATAGACGTAATATTTGGATCAAATCCTAACTGGGAGGTAAATAATGTATACAATAATGAGGGAGGACTATTTTCATGAAATGGGGGATGAATTGAAATGGTATGCTAAAATAAAAGGAGGTAAAATTAAACTTTCACCCATTTTTAAAGGGCACATTGTTTGGATGCAAGATATTATAAATTTTGTGCATAACTATGTGCCACTACAATCATAGAGGAACTAACTATGCATTGGTTGTTCATGGTTTTCCAAACATTGCGCACATATTATAAATCATCTTTGCAATCCACATTCACCAATTCGAATGACCTTATATAATTGGGTGAATGTTTTGAAAAACCATGTGATACCCTTCAAGGCCCTCATGGTTGAGTGGAATTTTTATAACTAATTGTGTTCTAACTATCCACCACACATGTTTCTCCCAAAAACAGGGGATCCTACCAAGCCATACATTCCCTTGAAACCATCCTTAAAATATTAGGATCTTATATAATGATTAAAAGAAAGGGTTATAATGGAAATTAAAGGATATATACCATAAAATAAATTTTAGGATCATAAAAACTCCACTCTTTAAAATATTTTATCCCCAAGTTGCACTGCTAAGGGTGGTAAAACATCATCTAAGAGTAAATCCATCCATCAATTTCATACATCATCTTATACCTCATAGGTTTAATCCTATAAAAGGTTTTAAAACCAAATAAATTTTACAATAGGAACTAGACTACCTTGTGGAACATGTTTTATCTAATCAATGATATATATAGGATTCTCTTAAAAAGATGAACTAGTATCCAACTCAACCTCATTAGGATTTGGGACATGATTCAGGTTTGAATGATAATAACGAAGCTATGAAACATTGATGATTTCATCCATGAATCTATAACTTTATCTTATCCAAAATCAATATTTTACTATCTCATGTATCCTCAAAATATCTATGGTTCCTAAAAACCTAGGTTCCATATTCCATTGTTTTTTAATCTGTCGATGACCTATTCTTGGAAAAACATGCAAGAAGACCCAACCTCCCACCTCAAACTGTGATGTTCAATGATGATGATCGTAATGAAATTATTTATAGACTAATCTATATCTATATTCATTCTAATATGTTTCACATTCTTATATGTATCCTAAAATGAGATATGGACTTAGTATAGTTGGATCTCCTGCCTCTAACCATCAAAGGGATGAACAAAACAACCTAATATAGAGGCTCTCATAACTAACCATCTATATATTGTTCCTAAAATATGTTAATGTATTCAAATTCATAAATAGTTAAGTGTTTCTTATTTGAATCTCTAAAATATAGGATGAATGATCTAATAATGTCCTCTAACAAAAGTATTACATGTTATGATTGTCTATTTCTTTGTGGGTAGCAACCCTTACTAATATGTACTTGTAAACCCAGTGTCCTCTATAACCCTTTCCAGAATCATACCATTAATAGATCATCCCGATTCCATAATATGTTATGTGGATATATGTGAATGTATGTGATCACCCAAGCATATAGACTTCATATCTCATCCACTTAAAATGACTATCTAATATGTATGGAGTGAGAATCCTTTTTCAACTTGTCTACATAAACCTATACTATGTCACAACCTTATGGTGGCCTAGGAAAATCCATAAAAAATCCATAGTGTTGTTCTCCCATTTTAATTATGTAATTTGAAATGGATATAAAATTTCAAATGGTTATTGGTGTTACACCTTATCCTACTTAAAAGTTGAATCTAAAATAACAAAGAAAGATATCTCTATTTTCATCCCTGACCCTCAGTATTAGGGGAATAATTCATGGTACATATAGGTAATATTGGAATTAACTTCCCATGTAGAGGAATGAGACACTCTTATTCCACTAAAATTTCTAGAAGAACCCAAAAACATACATTAACTAAAAATACCTCATCGCAATCAATGACCTCCACAAGAAATTGGTTCTCACCTAAAAAGACCCCCCTTAAGACCATGTACTCTGGATCATAAATATTAATTACATTCACTATATCCAAAAGTAAAGAGGCAATTAATAACTATAATAGGATAGAAATATCCTGATTCTTTAGGACTTCAAAGTGAATATCATAAAAAATGGACATCAACTACAACTAATTATTGTCCCCTTTAACTGACTATGTTTGATATATCTAGATCAATGAATCTGCAATGGAATTTCTTTTCCCATGAATATATGAAGTATCAACATTGAAGTCCTATAGGAATTAAAACCGCCATAAATGGCTGGGATGTAATTCATTATTTATAAAGATGTATTTTTGGATTTGGTGGTCCATGTACTCTATAAACCAATCTCTATGAAAATAATTCCCACCACTACAGAAATTATGAAAAACCAAAGTATGTTCGATATTGTGAATTGGGTAATTCCACTCATGAGGTATCAACTTAAAATACATGTTTGACATGACATAATATCCTTATATTAGAATAGTTTCTAGCTTGATACCTGGTGCATCCCAATAAAACGTGTATCCTCTACCAATGTCATCTAAAATAAAGATCGACACTGATGAAAATCTTTTTTTTGCTCCAGAATGGTTATCTTGTATGCTTCAAACCATGTAAACATTAAACCTTTATTTTTCTGTCCTATAATAGGTGCTATAAGTAATGATAAATATTACATAAATAATCTATAATATACATCCACCCCTAAGAAACTATTTATGTCAAATATTTTCTTAGGCTACTCCTAGTCAACTACAACTATCACATTCTCTAGGTCAATGGATACTCTTGATTCTGAGATAATGTGACCCATAATGTGAATATGGTTGATCCAAATGTGTAAATATTGTGATCATATAAATTATTTGGATGTATCTTAGTGTATTTTGTACAATATCAATTCATTTTTCATGGTAATGTAATGTGTGGAAATGCACCAATATTTTATACATAAAAATTACCATAAATGAATCTCTATATGAGAGGAAAACCCAGTTCATCAAATCCATGAAAACTATTTCTTCTTTCATGAGACCAAAAGGAATGACCAAATACTCATATAAGACATGTCTGATAAAAAGTGGTGTACATGGTACATCTAATGTTATAAATCATATCGTATGGTAGTCTAAACAATAATCCATATTAGAGAGAATCCTCACTCCTCCTAGATGGTAAAAGTAGTCCTCTATATGAGGTAAAGGATAATGGTTGCTAAACTTAAGATGGTTCAACCATTGATAATCCATTGAAGGATTGAGCTTCTCATTTTCTTCAAGGCAAAGCATATAGGTGAGCCCCTTGGATAAGTACATAATGACATAAAACCCTTAGTTTCGAACCCCTCTAGCTACATCTGGAGCTCTTGAAACTCAGTAGTATCCATCTTTTAAAGGGGATTGAACTCTATTGCTACTCGTAGAACTACATCAATCTTAAATGCTACCACTCTCTTAAGATGTATCCTAGAAAAGTTATCAAGTAAGATATCCTTGAAATGACCCACTACTAGAAACATGTATATATACCATGTTCTGTATTCATCTAGAGCAAGACTATTAATTTGGGATATCACTCCACCCATCCCATGATCCTTTGGTCTATCAATAATAGCATGGATATCACATTCAATATTCTGTGCACACTTATCGACCTTAGGTGATATTAATTATACTCTTCAGTGATAAATGTAAATGTGTTAATGACAATGAACTGAACAATTAATCACATTAATAATGTTAAAACCAATAATATCAATGATAATGAGGTCCCATTCAAAATTATAGCTACCTACCTCAAGGGGGTACTCTATTCACTGACTTAATCATTCTAACCACACTCCCAATATAGTATTAAAAATCATCACTTGACATAGATAATGATAAACAGTCCCAAGGATTTACCTAATTGAAACATATATAAATTAGTGGTAATATGTTGTGTGAAATAAAATAGTCACTAATTTAGATGCAACTAAAACATTCCTCAAACTGTTGATGGACTGACACACTACTCCTCGAGTACTTATTATACTAAATATATCTATCTCAGTCTACTACCCTGACATATATACTAACTATCCAAATAAATCTCTCATTGCTAGCATTGTATGTTGGGTGTCTGGATCCCTTGGTATAACTACCACTACATCATGAATGGTTTGTAGTTCTCTTAATACATGCCTGAAAAGTATCTAAATATCTTGATATTAAAGTGATTTCTAGTTAAAATCCTCTTTCAGTAGGCTTAGGTTGATATTCAAAAAAATCTCTAAATATGGACCATTCTACCACATGATCTCCATTCAACCGGGACACTATCACACTGGGTAGTTATATGACTCTTCCTACCAAATTAATGATAAATCTCATGGATATCTAGGAACACACAATGACTACTATATCCTCCATAGGAAAAATTAAAAATTAAACATTGTACTACTAGATAAATTGCTTCTATGAATAGGTATTAAACCTCTAGGGCCCACACACTCAACTTTATAAAGTTATGCTCAGTGATGAGTGCCTGGTTTGCTCACATTGTGATGGTAGTCAAAAAACGTTGTTCATATGATACTATAGAGTGTATACATTTACCAATCCAAAACATCTAGCTTGGAAAAAATCATCACCAAGAAGGGCATGAAAAAAAAAGTTGAAACTCTATAAAACGAACCAAATAATATATATTCAATAAAGTGAACTGTTGTAGGTTTATAAACTCTCTAGATCTACTATCCCTCAGCATATTAGGAATGGAAAAGTTTTAGAAGGCTATTTGAAAATCCATCTAGACCATAACCTGATGTTAGTCATCCAGGGTTAAAAAACCCACAATCTATTGGCAAACCATCTAATCATAAATAGTAAATGATTGACCCTCCTCTATAATGGCATATCTAGAAAGCATAAAATAGATAAAATTCAATTAAATAATAGCTAGTACACCACTGTATCCCAAAAATGTAGGTGTATGATGATGCTGAAATTTTGGAGTCGACACTTTCACCATATGGGTCGATATTGAGGATCCCTACATGGTTTTAATGATCTATAAGAAACCCTCTCATAACTAGGTGTCAGTTCCTGATATAGTAGAAATAATAGGTGTCATCGGGTGAACTATAGAAGGTAATTTTTGTGGCTTAGGGCTCACCATCATTGGAGAAAGGTCACCACCACCATCCTGGGGCTTGACTTCGGGTTGTTGGGGAGGAATATTTATACCATGATATGAACATGCCTCCTCCATAGAGGCATCTCTAGATGGTTTAAAATATAAAAAATTCCATGAATCAATAGCTTGTGGACCATCGTCACCAAAAAATGTTGGTGGATGATACTGCTAAAATTTTGGGGTCAACTCTTTCATTATAGGGACTAATCTCAGGGCTCCTCCCATAGTTTTCATGAGATATAGAAAACCCTCCAATAACTAGGTTTAAATTCCTAGTATAGTAATAAAAAGATATGTCAGAGGTGAAACTATAGTAGGTAATACTAGTGGCTATCGGCTCACCAGCTTTGGTGAAAGGTCATCACCACCCTCTTGAGGCCGGACTTTAGTTCGTTGTGGATGCATATTTGTACAATGCCAAAAATATGCCTTAACAACATTTGATAATAGAATTTATCACTAATAAATGAAAAGTAATGTTATAAGGAATCTAATGTAAATATTTAACCCCTCTTCCTAATCCTATATCTAGGTCTATGAGAAAAAAATGATCATAATGGTTGTGAGAGACTCTCCCTACTACCCAATATTATGGTCATTTCAAAGGCATGTTCTCTATTTCACATTAGGGGTTCCGAAATTTTTATTCTCAATTGCATGATATAAGTTAATACACCCTTTATGATTAAATTAGTATCCTCATTTAATATAAATCAAGAATATTAAGAGTTATAGTACAACATTTCACATATTTATACATGCATCATTGTCCAGTTATATGTGTTAAAATTCCCATGTTATAAATTCCTACACTTTATAAGTTGAAATTTTTATTTTTAGGAAATTAAAGTAGTATTTTATTATTTTTCGATTATATTGATCACAATTCCCATTTAATAGGGGAAGAAACACTCTTTAATCAGAAATTCGAATCAATTTAATTGAAATTACTAATGTTTTGTCCCCTGAAACTATAGGTCTCATGTATCCAAAATTATATAATTGGAATGATAAGGTTAATACATCATGATATATGGGGATAACTAATTAATATGGCACACAAATTTTAATTTTCAAAATATTTATCTCAATCCTCTTATAGAAACATTATTCAGATAACTGATACAGTGGTCAAGGAAATAAGAATGTTATATGAAATTCATTATCTAAAAACATATGGCATGGATTATGAATTACGTGTTAATATTCAAGTGCCTACTATGATACATGAGATATCACTTCTGTTAAATTCTATGATAAGGGATGAAATATTACACATAATGATAATAAATGAAAAAATTCAGGTGTGTCACCAAACTGTGAAATCAGTACAATCATAATATGAAAAATCTAAAACATCATGTCTCATCCATGGTAATTTAGATTTTACTTGTACAAGTGATTGATACTCATAGAAACATGGTTGGTAATAAATTATGATACATACCTAGTCTCATATATACTAATATAAAATATTTTGTAAAAAGGTAAAAATATGATAACACTTTATGACATCCTGAGCCAAGTTCAGTGAAATGTAACCAAGATTTAGATACACCTAGCCTCAAGAAAACCATAGCATACACCAAATCCTTACAACAATAAGAAATTTTATATCTGTTATAGTGGAGAGATTACACCCTCTTGTTAAAGGGGATATCAATGGTAATAAATTGGTAGATAAACAGTGGAAACTGATAACAAAAAGGTAGTGAAATATAATAAATATCCTTGAAATTAAATAACTGATGGAAGTTAAAACCTGAAGCACATAAAATAACATATAAAATGATGATGATCATGTCATGATATAAAAAAATTGATAATAAATGTGATATAATGTAGATGACATAAACTATAATCTATATAAGAATTGTAAAAATATAAAAATATCTCTCAAATAGAATTGTGAGCATAACCTTGGTCCTCTTGTACCATACTCTATCCTATTATAGAAAATCATGATTCCAATGATGTTATATTTCAATTATCCCTACCAAAATCTATGCAGTTTTTATATGTACCAATTGGTTTCCTAAATAGTGTTTGAGATATAGTCAGTAGTCCACCACCAACCATGTCTATAAAAAATCTTGGATGTTCGTATAAACTATAATATTGTGCAGGTATAACGAGAATAAAAATATTATGATAATGTTATGCAATTAAATATATAAGTACATGTTTTGAAAAGATTTATATAAATTATATAAAACAATATATATGATTAAAGAATCAAATATGACATACATAAGGCATATCAAGTAGAATACCTTGAGAGATTTAACCGAAGTCCATTGACCATGTATGCTTATTCATGCCTATGGGGATCTTCGATAGATAACTCAGTATAATATAGAACTGTATGGGATAGGACACCATTAAATTTATTAGGGAATCCTCTTTGAGTCTATGGATATGATCTATAGAAAAAATGGTAAATACCTGGTATGATCCCAATGAGTAAATCTAAGGTAGCCCATGAAATTCAAATCAATGGTAATAATCAAAGGCATATAATATAAAAGAGTCTTAGGTTACATACTATGATGTCAGTTCTATATTGAAGAACCAATCATTGAACATTTTATATAAGGGATGAAAGGTCTATTATAGTGTCCGTACTCTAATAAATTTATTTGCATAAAATTAATATCATAAACCTATTCACCCTTAAGTAATAAAAAATGGGTTATGTTAGTCTCCATTCCATTTTTCGACAATTTACATTAAAATCCTACTCCAAGAGGCCATCCAACTTATTTTATAAATCCCAATCAATCCATACAATCATTCATTTAATTTTTAAATGACATTGTTATATAATAAGTATTTTACCTTCGAAATTTTCTTTTAATTCATATATTTATTCTAATAATAGATGGAAATCTCAGCTTACCCAAAGGGGATGCATAGGAATATGCATTCAAATGAACCCACATCATGGGTGACTTAGGTTGAGGTTGATGACCACTAACCATTTTAAGGTCTAATATAACATAAATGTATTTTTTAAAACATTTAATTTAATGTATTACGCGTTTTAGAATAGAAAAAACATTGGTTTTTTCATTTGGAACTATTGAGAAAGATATAAACCTCATGATGTTAAAGAAAAAGATATATAAATCCTTCCATAGATGGGTAGTATACTCCTAAAATGTTATTGGCCTCTAATATGGTAAAATATAGAAGAAATAGGAAAAATATATGAATAACCTGATAATAAGTCATATTAAGTTTTACGTATTTAGAATTCCTTATGGTTAGATAAATAAATAAAGGTTGAAGGAGGATTGAAGAGATTACTAGTGGTTATCCAACATGAAAAACATTGATGGAAACAGTCAT
Organism: Viscum album; assembly: GCA_963277665.1. Taxonomy (NCBI): domain Eukaryota; kingdom Viridiplantae; phylum Streptophyta; class Magnoliopsida; order Santalales; family Viscaceae; genus Viscum; species Viscum album. The sequence continues at coordinate 2,051,110,119 of OY728157.1, read as the reverse complement.
CAAATAGAGGACAAGGATAAAAGCCTTACATGGAAGAAAAGGTGAGATCTAATCATGAGGGAAGATTATGTTCATGAAAATGATGGAATAAGGGTAGATATAAGTCAAAATATAAGTAAGGAAAATGGTAATTTTGTACATTTTTAATGGTCTTAGGGTTGGCCACATGATTTTCTATATTGTGTGCTTAACTGTGTGCCCAACTAGCTTCCATCACTACATATGTGGAACTAACCAACCATAACATTCACACAGTTTTCCAAACCAAGTGAAAACCATTCAAATCACCTCTATTTATCATTAAAAACAATTTTCAGGATTGTGCGTCTTGGAGTGAATAGTTTGAAAAACTATGTGACGCCCTCCAAGACCCTCATGGATGAAGGTAATGGATAGTACTAACCAGGTTCCTCACTTGTTCATCCCCAAAATTTATGCTCATGGATCCTAAAAATAGTATAAGACTCTTAAACCCATCCTTACACTCATATTACAACACATACTGATAAAAAATAAAGGGTTATATTGAAAATTAATGTATATGTACCAAATAAGACAAGTAAGGATCTTGTATTTAGGAATAAATTATTTATAGGAAACACCCAATAGTTTCCTAAATTGGAGTCTTTATAAACATTTTCATTCTCCAATTGTCTTCTACACCTAGTCAAATAAAATATAAAATAAATATACCATCTTAAATCAATGGTCTTTTATGTGACACCTGAGTTCAACCATACCTTCATCAGTAAATGAAATATTTATCTGAACATGGAAAATAAACATTTGGGGGATAGATGTACAACCCTAGAATCGAATTAATATATATTCATTTATATATGATCACTCAAGTCGGAAAATATCCCACAAGTATCATCTTTTATGTAAAACAATCAGTGTAAAATGGTTCCCACCTCATTTATCTCTTATTATATAAGGGGGGATGGAACCCCTCCTTAAAATCACATACATCCTATCAAGGGGAATTATTCCATTATCCTTATATCTAATAATTTATGGTTGGGGAAGGGAACCCCACCACATAATTTCTCATTTAGATAAATGGTGACCTCCGTAAGATATCTCATAATCATAATATAAGGTAATAACAAACTCCTCATGTCATATCATCAAGGGGAATAATTCCCACCACATAATATTTCATAAATAATTATTGAGTAGAATACCTCTAACCCTACAACATCTCATTAGTGGAATAATTACCACCCTATAATATCTTGTAAATCACATTGGCATGGAAGGGAAATAACCAATAATAAATCATGAATCATGATTATAGTGTAAGGAACCCCACCCATAATATATCATAATTAATTTCTATAGGAACTATTGGGAATACCCACTCCATTCATAGAAACATATACTAGATCAAAAAAATTAGAACCCCACATTGGAATCACATTGCAAATAGGAAATAATTACCCATGTTTTACACTCATATACTCATAGTTCAGAAATTAATTTCCAATTCAAATTGTCCAAATTGAACCATCTCTAGAGATTTCTCACATCATCATTTAGGAGAATGTCCCTTTATCAAAAGAATAGACAAAATCTATCTCATTATCTAATATCCATAACTCGGATATATTATAAAATTAAAAAAAGGTACCATAGACTATCCCATGAGCTCATAATCTCATTACTAAGGTGTCAAACACACAATATCAAGGCCAATATCTTGATCCATGCATTGAAATCCACCTAGACAGATAATGAATCCTCTTTATGACTATATTGTTCTCACAATAACATCATATTAATCCCATCAACATTCTAAACTCACTCAAAAATATTTCCTCTAGTTTATTATATATCCACATCAATCTCTACGTATCAAAATTAGGCTATACCCAATACCCATGGTTTTCACTCTGCTAATGGGTTCTATCCAACTCATGACTTTAGCAGTCTATCCCAATCCTCATCAGCATCACATATCAAAACTCAGTCCTACTATCCATGGATTTTACATATCTATCTCATAATAGAGATCATGGTAATATTATACCACATAATCGTGTCATTATAATAACCCTAACTAGGGTATCATTCCACATCCACCATAGGAGGTTACTCAATCTGTAATATATGGGAAGTCCTCTCTGGTATATATAATTAGTCTACAATCACCTATCCAATATCCTCTAATAGTTTTAAGGATTTCACCCTCATCTTTTACATGAAAAAAATAATCAGAAATGATCCTCATACATTCAATTTTATCTCAATGGAATTAAAACATGTATAAAACCATCTAAGAGAATAGATTATAGTGTGTATATCAATGTATATAGCATCTGCACCCAAAGAATCAATCTTTGTGTGTAGCTCATCCCATCCTATAATTTTCTACCCAAGTAAATTACCTTTTCCTTGCATACATGGTTTGCAACTAAATGTAGTGTCTATTAATGTGCATCATATGTCATCTATACAAGTAAATCACAAGGAATCCAGACATGTACTACACATGGAGTATGTCCATATACAATAAATTCGTTGTACCCCACACTTATTGTCTAGCCATGTAATCAACCACACCTTGGTCCATGTACTAATGTTTATACATAGTGTGTCCTTATGGAATATATAATTTTAATCTCCATATTCCTCCTATATCTTTCTAATGAACCAGTGGAATTTTTTTCCGAACAACACGCCATGTGAATGTTTTTTTGTGCAAAAAAACCCTAACAAGTTTCCTAAAGCCACATTTTCACCCCAAATCAAAACATTATGGGAAATATATCTTACCCAACAAATTATATACCATTATAAAAATAAATACTACAAATGAAATGTATAAATAGAGAAAAATAAAAACAATTATGTACCTTGCAGTATATCATCAAATGGATATATCCCTATCAGCACATTATGGTCATTGCATCCTGCCCTAGATACTACCAGACTCTATGAGAAAATCCATGTGGTCCATCTTCCTCTTCTCTCTTGATTTAATTTTTCTTGAATATTGATATAACCCTTTCTCTCTAAATATAGATGTATGAACTTTGGGATAAGAGGAATTAAGAAAATATCTATATAAATGTGGGATATATGACCTATAACATAATTGTAGTTTATATATCACCTTGGTAAAACCAAATTTTCAGGACTAGATCATTAAGTTGACATTTCAATTTAGGAATCTTATTATGAGATGACAATGTTCATGAAAATAGAATAATTAGTATTTCATTAAGAAATATTAAAATATTTTAAAAAATATATTAGTATATGAATATCACAAAATTATATTCCAATGGTAAACACTGTATCGTGAGATCCTGAAAAATTATAATATTATAGGAGATCATATTCTATGGGAAATAACTATTTTTTAACATTTTAAGAACTATAAATAATGTATTTTTATTTTTATTATTTTCAAAAGACTTAATAATAGAGGTCATTAGAAGATCATCCAATACTACTTTAAGCCAATATCAAAATCCATGTGATGTCCTTTTCTCTATAGGAGACCATTTTTTCAAGACTATATAAAAAAACCTTCCTCTATAAATGACTATATATATACACAAATAAGTCATTTTTGTGTGTGTGTGTCTATAATCATCCTTCCCTTGAGGCCTCTTTCTCCACAAAGGGAGGATGTACATGTTTATATCATCTTCATCCTCACATAAGATTCAACAAATCTTCTCAAAGGATAGAACATGTATATTAAAATATATATATATCCATAATCATATATATATATACATGTAACTTCCTCTAAATGAGGCATCTCTCCTTTAAAGGTGAATATATCCTAAGTATATACTTAATCTTTATGTGGATCTAGTACGCACATCACATGTCCGAATAAGAAAAATAGGTATCCACACCTGTATTTGTAATACATTGTAACCTAAGGATGAATGTTTTCAATATCATCATAGAAAACAATAACATCATGATACATAAAAAAATATGAAACCAAGATCTTATAGATATCACATTAAAATTCGAAATAATATTTTCAATGAATTAAACAAAAGCATTGAAATTAAAAAAAATAGAATTATAAATAAATGTTATTGCCTAAATTATAAGGATAAATCACTAATATAGAACATTATAGAGTTATTACACATTAAAACCTATAAATGAATATATATATATATATAATGAAAACACTAATTAAGAAGCCAAAAATCATGTCTATTTATTCCCAACATGTGTGTATCATGGACAATTCATATTCCAAAAATATTATATACAATTATTTATAACATGTTTTACCATAAAAATATTATGAAATAAAAAATGTGTTAGGTAAAATGTATTATAGAGTACATGTGACAAGGATACATTAATATAATAAAATAGCTACACACAAGGAATGATGAATCATGATTCATAGTTGAAAAAACAAATATATCTTTTTTTTATCAAGATAAATATTATTAAAAATATTTTTAACAAACAATAAATTTATAATTACATTTATTAATCTATATCAATCCCTTATAATCGATGTATTATGAATGTATGTTAGAAACATCATATTTCATATTCCTTTTGTTATTAATATTTAAGGCCCTAAATCTATAAATGCAAGATATGTCACAACTAGATAATTTAAGAAATATAGGTCTAGAAAATGATGAATTTAAGTCACTTTCCTAATCATAGAAACTTATTTCTCATCAAAATATAAGAAACCTCACTAAAATATCATCAACTATGAAATACTAATACCATATAGAGGATTAATGATCAATAGCTGGCAAGATATTGAATCCCTTAGTAGATGATTAGATTATTTGTAACACCTTGATTTTTTATAAATATTTTTATAAATAAATTTATTATTTATTATTTTTTGTGTTACATGCAATACTAGGATAGCATGCAACACTGTGTTTTAACTAAAAAATGATATATTATATAGCTATTCAAATATAAAAGTTTTAATGTAGCTATTAATAATAAAGATATGAATATTATTAAATAATTTTTACATATTATTTATAATGGTTTTATATAATGAAAACATATTGATAGAAAGGTAAGTAATCTTTTAAAAATGTCTTTATACACTTCGAAAATAATATTTCGTTAAATGAGTTATTTTTTCCCACAATAATAAACTAAAATTTGAAACATTTAAAAATTTATTTTCCTAAATAAAATTCATTTTTACAATCATAATGTATGATTTAATTTATGTTTAATTTTTTTTATTTTTCTAGAATGTTTCAAATTTTAATGAATATTGAAAAATACTAAATTTTAATTGAAACTACCATTTCATTAAAGTTATTTATAATGATAAATTATATTTCAAATTAGTTTTAAAATAAAATTACTTCAATTATAAATACATTAATACAATTTAGGTCATTATAATCAATTTCATATTAAATGATTTATATAAAAACTGTGTAATCATTTGGATATTTTTTCGTTCAAAACCTGCTTTCCTATCATGTCTCTATGATTAATTTTAAATTAAATGTATCACTTATATGAATTTAATTTTAAAAAATTGATTAAATAATTTATTAATAATAATTTCTAATTTCTAATAAGGTTATCTTAAATTTTTTCCAAAATGAATTGTGAAAATAGGAAAAATTAATTACAATGCTTAAAGTAAAAAAGGTATTTACAGAGGGGTTAAACTAAGAAGATAAGGCTTAAAATTACCTACAAAAATAAATTCAAAAATTCCATAATCCCTTAATATAATCATTATTTTTGGATAAAAATGCAACCTGGTAAAGCTTTTAGTGAAAACCTAAGGAGGATAACTGAAGAAGAGGTAATATTCACCGACGTGCATTTTTGGTTTATTTATTCCTCCATATACTTAAATTAATATTATTAAACTATGATATAATAAAAATATTATATTCCATATACTTCGAGGTTTTATATTAATGTCATGACCTATAACCATCTCTACTTCTATCAAATTTATGTGTACGGTGGACTAACACCTCACAAATTGATGACATTTGTTTTTACATTATCACCTCTCATGGTTGGACATAATGATGAGTTTATTATTTCTATATGATAATTATTATAATATTAGGATTCTTTTATTATTATATCACATATACTTTTATGATTTCCATTTTTCGGATATTTGATAACATCGCTCATGTGTACGACAAACTACTACCTCACGAAGGGAAGTGATCCATTCCAGCAATACATGGAAGGTAATAAGGATGGATTGAATAAAAATATTTGATATATATGAAATATAAATTATTATTTAATGATAATAAATCATTTATTTTTTATTTCATTCAACTCAATAATAAAAAGAAAACAACGTTCATGCGTAATCACGGCCTACATTCTACATGAACAGTATATATCATTTTTTATCACTAAATATTATAGATTAATATAAAATTATATATCTTGAATATATATGATATTTATATCATGGTTAAAATTCTTGATATGATTAAACAATTATTTAAGTAAAATGAGAAAAAATAAAAGGACAATACATAAATGAAACACAACTCATTTATTGCCCGAAACATGACTTTAATATGGAATTATAAATGAGTAGGTAATAGAAAGTCATAAAACCCATATATGGCATGGAATATATTAATATATCTCTATAATAAAATCATAATAAAATAATATTTTTATACAGTAGTTCTGAACATGTATGAAGGAATTCACGACTTAACGTAATATTTTTACATCTTACTTTTTACTTTTGTGAGACACATGCTATATTCACCACTTATTTTTTTTATGTGGTTTATATAAATTCCATGAATTTATTTAGATAGAATTAGCATAAATATTATTGGAATTTATATATTCTTTTTAGGAAATATCTTTCATGGGGTTTATGGATCAAATGTTTCTAAAGTAGTTGGGATTTTTGTCTTCATTTTCCTTCTTTCAGATGTATGTTCTCTTATACACCCATATTCATGTAATAGGTGTATATACATCCCAGTTAAATTTTAATATATTGAATTTATTTATCCTCTCTATATATTTTATTTCATTTTATTTTAATCAATCACGTCTCTTACGATTAAATATTACCAAAGTGGTAATGATTTTATTTTACCATGTCATTGTTTATAGAGATTATTTATGATTATGTTTTATATGGTAAAATATTATGATCCACAACTAAATAAAATCATTAATATTTTTATAATATAGTTATTAATGATACTTTTAAGTAAAAAAACAATTTTAAATCTTTTTCTCGTAAAATAATTAAGAAACTATATTTTATAAACTCTAGATTTACTTCCCTCTTCAGTGAGAAATATAACTTATTCAAAAACTGTATTTTCTAAAAAAAATTACAAATTTTGTGTCATTACTCTCATATTCTTATTCAAAGTAATTATTACCCATGTTATTATTTTTACGATAAAAAATCAAAATTAATATTCATGACATTTTCCAGACATTGTATATTTAGCTTTTACAAAAAATGTGTAAGGAGTATTTGTTTTAATTTGTACAACAAGAATGAAACATTCCATAATCATGGCCTTCATTATATTTGAATATACCTTTATAAATTTTTTATTTTATTTTCTAGGGGATTTTGTTTATAAAATAAATAAAATTTAAAAATTATTTTTCAAAGAATAAATGATATTTTCTGCAATAAATGTTTTAAATTTTATTCAAAAAAATCATTCTAATATGACATCCATTGATGTTACCTATGATTTACTAGGGATATAAACCAATAATACCATTATTTTTCTTTGTATTAATGGTTTATTATGACAATATGTTTCTGAAACCAATTTCTCTTCAACAGATTACACTCTGATTGAATTCTTATGAAACCCACATCTTATTCGTAGGTTACGCTATGATTAAATGATGAAATGATTAATAAACCTATCTATTTTCCACCTGATATAATATTATGAAATGATGATAAAAAATATTTCATTTTTTGGGTTATGATATGATCGTTTTTTATGATCTGAGGGAACACATATATTTGACATTCATTATGCGATAGGTGGGACCTATATTGTAATGAACTAAACATTTATCAATGAAATTTAATCCTTATTTTATTAATGTCATAATCAATCAAATAAAGAAACACAATTCCACATAATTCTTAATGAACTAATATGAGACCTTTAGTCATAAATCTTTCACCTCTATGTTTTGAATTTCAAAAATCTGACATACATGGTTGTGTCCAGGATGATTTTTGGGGTCAGATGAAACTAAAATAATATTTTGGTGAAAATTATCCTATCCTTATGATTAATAACATAACCTTATTAATAGTAACATAATGTGATTATATTGTATACCTATATCTTAGAGTAAGTAAATAAATGATTTTAAATTCAAATTTTTTTAAATAAACTGTTATTTTATATAAAAATTTATGTTAACATGTCTAAAAAATTATTTTCGAAAAATAAGGTTCACTTTTGGATTCTACATGTAGAAAAATGGTTAGGGTGAGTTTTTGAGATTTTTCTAAAATACTTGATTTATTGATGAACAATGAAATATGATAATTTACCAAATAAGTTCATTCAAGAATTATTGAGTCATGGATGATCTTATGCTGACGTATTCCCAATTGGATCAAACTAAAATGACCTAATTACTATGATTAGTCATGTAACACAAACTATTTCTTATCTTGAGGGAAATTAATAAAGTAATGATTAAAATATTTGGAAAACACCCCTCCCCTACACTGTAAATATCACCTTTCACACCCTCATTTCCTCAAACTTTTCAAGATTCATTCATTGCCTAAAATATAACAAAAAATATTCCCAAGACACTCCCCCACTACTAATAGATTCTTGTGTCATCAAAAGTCCAATCCATGGTGCCTTTATGAGGATTCTAGAGGCAATTCCCCTCAATCTATTTTATTTTAATATCATTTCAATTTCACGTTCTTTTATTAATCTCTCCCCACCTATCCTAAACCACATGTTATGGTAACTACATTATCTTAAATATAATGACATTTTATGATAATAATGGGATAATATAACATCCAACCCTCTTCTTCTATTCATTTTATTTCAGAACGGAAAACGTTGTTCTTGAGGTGTTAATTTATCATCATCAACAATGACATGTTTTCATTTTCCGTTACCTCCATCATATCTGGTAATTAAACCATTTTTCTGGTAGAAAAAGATTATTTTATATGTATTATATCCTATTAAATGTTCTAGAACTAACTTATCTACATATTACTAAATTATTAAACAAAACAAGTTCGTTGTGGTTGAAAACCCGCCTGAATTAATCTGAACGATCATCGTTAAATTATTATCTAATGAATCATTCTTATGGTATAAGAAATTTTTTATATAAGATAATTTAAATATATAAAACATACCAAATAAAAAATAATTACAATTATGGATGTTTATCCACGTTTTAAATGAAATTCCATTCATGAATATAAGTGAACCGTTCATGAAATCTAAGAAAAATGACACTTAGAAACAAGGGATTTAAACTCTATAACTCATCTAAATGCCCATAATGTAATTAAATGAAATCATAATGATCCATATTCATGTATAAAAGGATATTTAATTTTTAATTAATAAATATATTTTCATTATATAAGACATTAAAGTGAATAAATCATTCAGATACAAGTTGAGGCGAAATTATCACACCCTACATTCTTTCATCGTGTTCTCCCTATTTCACATCATTTTCAATATGGATGCTCATTAATAATAATTTTTTCTTAATTATCATACCTTTACTATTATATAAATGTTTCTAGTATAGTTTATGGCATGAAAAATGTTTTCTTAAATAACTCTTCTTTCAGAACACACCTTTTTCTCACTCAATATTGATAGATCTTGAATCAAATATGACATTCCCTCATTCTTTTGGGAACCCAATGTTTCTGAATGTTTTCTTATGATATGAAAACCATTACATTAAATGGGATATATTTTTCCCATATTAATATATGTTTTGTTTGGAATTCATGACAACTAAAATGTTATGATGTAACCGGTTCACCTGGAATTATATAGCTCATTGTGAAAGTTTGAATGTGATGGGTGCCCCTTAACATTATACAACATCCCAATACATTGGGTAATGTGATGATTATAATTAGTAAAATTTAAATGATGTGCAAACATAAATCTATATTTGTTCAGAACTATGTTTTATAGTTAACCACTAAGACATGATGTTTCATTTTTTATGAATTTCCATATTCCATGCCTTTATCAAATGATTCCTCTCATGGTTTTGATGATGATGTTATGATTATGATCACCCCAAAATTTATTGTTCTTATCAGTCTTCTTACTGAGTTTTTATCTCGCCCCTTTTGATGTATATCCTCGTGTGATTTTGTGTACTAAGAATTTTTCAAGGGACAATAAGAATCCGGAGAAGAATGAATTAAATAAAAATCTACGCTTGATGTAGTAAATGATATGGTTGGTCCTACTTTTCCCAAGACACTAATCCTCTTGATCCTCATGTTTGAATACTATTATTTTGTTTATATTTATAATTATTTAATATTAATGTATGAAATGGAAGGGTATTTATAGTTGGTATTAGAGGAAATGTTTAGTTAATTTGGGAATTAGGATTAATGAACCCTAGAGAAAACCTCTAGTATGTGACTATGTAAAAATTAGCACCCAAGAATATTTACATATGGATCCAAAATGTTTTGATATTTTTTGTGTAAATTGGACAAATGAGTATGTTATTTATTAATGACATGTTAAATTTTTTTTGTTCTATCTTTTTCTGTTTTAGAAAATGGTGTGAACTCGATGAAACAAGGCCAACAACCAGTACATGTTCCAATGAAATTATTACTTGATAAAAATACCCAATGATCTGGGAGATGGAGTTAAAAACACCATTGAAATTATTACCCAATTGTCTCGTTTTATGAATAATATCCTGAAAATTGTAGAAGTTCCTCCTTCACCAGAGTGTGAGAAACTGACTACCTAGTGTTTTATTTGGCAACAACCACTGACGTTTAGTGGATCTTATGATCCACCAATTGTGGAATAGTGGGTAAAATATATGGGGAAGTTCTTTTTGTGATTCACTATTCAGATATGGATAAGGTGAAACTATCCATTTACAATATATAGGGAGTGGACAATCAATGGAGGGATTTTACTAAGAACACAAAACAAAGAGACGAAATTGAGAAGATAGAATGAGAATACTTTATGATCATGTTTCTTAACAAGTATTTCCTACAAAATCTTCATAAAATGATTGATAGAGAATTCATAGAGCTCAATAAAAAGGGAGGATAATTTTTCACGACCTACAAAGAAAATTTCACATGGATTTAATGGTACACTTCAATTTGTGTTATCAACAATGGTTGAAAATTTGTTAGATTATTTAGTAGATTAAAACCACACCTTTGATAGGATATTTCAATTTGAGACATTATGAGTTTGGAAAAATCTGGTAGGTGTTACCTCAAAGTGGATATGGAGTTTGGATAATGGTCTCATGTCTATTATGATAAGAAACAAAAGATAGAGTTTTGAGCCGAAGGATCTATTGATAAAGGTGGGAAAAAATCAACCTCCTTAGGCAAAAAATGTGGGAAGATACATAGTGGGAACTGACTCCAAGGGAAGGGGGAAATGCTTCAAGTGTGGGAAATAACTTCACCATGATCAGGAGTGAAAACAATAAATGAAAATAATGATAATGTTGTAGAAGGAAGAATATAACCACCCATGGTCCAATTCTACAACTGTAGGGATCAAGGGAACTATGAAAGCTAGTGCCCTAAACCTCGAGTCCTGGAGGGTATTCTGTGTCAGCAGCCACCAAAGACAAAGGAAAAAGGAAAGGATTATTCCATAACTACTATATAATTGTATAATGTTAATGAATTTGTACAAGGTACACATCCAACTCACTCACAAAATAAAAAAAGTCATATTTTTATTCTGGTTGAACACATTATTTTATATCGTTCCAATTTTCTTGAACAATAGAATTGAATCCCCAAAACATGGAAGTAGATATATGTGTAAAAACATCTAGTGTTGAATTCATTACAAACCAAGTGTTGAACATTTATTCAATTGGTTTATGTTGGAAGATTCTTCCAGGGAATCTCATAATACTTCTCTTGGAGGAATTCGATGTTATAATGAGAATGGACTTTCTCTCATTATTTAACGACCCAATATTTTTGAGTAGTATATTAACTTACTATTAATGATTTAATAAGATGTTAATGGTTAATGCAGAAAGAGGAGTCGATGGCTTCATCCAGTAGAATCAACCCTTATGAAGCCCACTTATCAGAGCTTGGGAAGGAGGTAGCATCTGTGGGCTTCGCTTTGGACCAAGACCAAGCCGAACTCCAGCGTGTCAAGCTTGAACGGAAACGCCTACGGGAGAAGTTCAAGTTATTAGAGATTACTACTAGGGCAATGTTATCTGAGCCTACCTCAGATTCTCTCACCATAGCACACCTTACACTTAGGTCTTATGCCGCTGTTATAAGGGGATATATGATGAGACCCTAGCTTCCTTGTGTAATCCTTTTGAGTGAAAAAATTGAGATATCATCCTTTAGTGATGTTTGTGGATTTTCTTTAGTCCGGATAATTTTAGGATATATTTTATTGATGAATTTTTGAAAAAGGGATATTTTAAAACATTTATTTAAACCCTAAATAACTAATGATGTGTAATGATTTTAAAAAAATGGTCTTCTACAAAAGTGCTCAGTAAGGAATTTGGAGTCTAATAAGATCAACTTAATTTTTGATGAATCGTAAATTATGAATAGTGATTTTACTCTTAGGATTAGTAATGTGACCAAATGGATTAGTAATTTCACTCAAAGAAAGTTTTAATATAATTTGGACACCTAGGTTAAGTAATGTGATTCAATAAAATGGGTAAATAACGGTTTCATAAATTGTTAGTCAAGTATTAGTTTTTCCTGATGAATAGTGTTTTTCAATTAAAAATTTAATTAAAAATAATTAGAAAATTATTTTTATAAAAAGGACTTTATTCTTGAACTCAGAGCATCGATATTATGTTAAGGTAATTTTTGGGGATTTTTCTGAAAAAAATGAATTTTCGATGAATAGTGTTTTTATTTAAAAATTAAATTAAAAATATTTAAAAAATTATTTTTATAAAATGGATTTCATTTTTGAAATCAGAGCATTGATATTTGGTTACGGTGAAATTTTGGGATTATTCTGAAAAAGTTGGATTTTTGATGAATAGTGAAAATATAGTTTTTAAGTTATGGGTGTTTAATGACATCATTAAATGATGTATTAAGTATATATTCAATATGGTAGAATTGTGAATAGTATGATAAGGTATGAGGTGTCCCAAGTGGCCAATACCATGGGAAAATACCATGGGAAAGCCCATGGTTTTGCCAAAACCACTAGTGAGGTGTCCCTTGGCCATTATTGCCTTGTCCCCTCACTTTCCCTATAAATACCCACCCTTTAATCCTTTAGTTTTCACTCCCAACGCTCCCCCAACGAAGTTCTGGTCTCTTTACCTCCCAAGGAGTCCTCCCAAGGTTCCCCCTAGCCCTCAAGGTCCAAACCTTTGAGTTTCAAGAGTCACGTTTTAAGGTAAGGGATCCGACCTCTCTCTTTCTTTTCATGTAATCCTTTTTATGTCATTCCTTTTATGCTCCATGTTCTTATGTGATAGGATGTTCTTTTATATTCCTCTTACTGCCCTTTTCATGTTTATATGATGAGAGATCCCCTCTTACTCTCATAATTTCGTTTTATGAATGTTTAAGTGACGCCGTTAGGCTGCCGAAATTTTAAGGGATTCTTTCACCCTTCTCATTTTTCAAGTTCGATTTTCATTTCAAGTCTTTCAAGTTCCTTTTTTATGATGGGGTGTGATCTCTATATCTATCATAATGATCTCTTATGATCATATGATGAGGGACCCTATTTTATCTTGTCAATTCTTTTTATTGAAGTTTAAGTGACGCCGTTAGGCTGCCAAATTTTCATAAGAGAAATCTAATTTTTGTCTTCCTTCCATGTTTTTCATTTAAAATGGTATGTCATTAAAATTTCATTACCATGTCCATATATCCATATTATTCTGTCCCCTTACTGTTTTATGGATCATTTATGAGTGGGTGACCCATGTCCCCTCTCTTTTCAATGTTTTCTAAAACCCTGAAACATAGCCGTTATGCTGCAGAATTTTCGTCTCAAAATGCCTCTCTCTCTTTTCCCAAAATTATTTTATGTTATAAAGTGAATACTCAAAGCTCTTATTTATACAAGGGTATTCACATATATATCAAAATGTTCTATTTTAAATTCTGGGATTTACATACATGAGACCCACTTTCCCTTCCGTGGGTTTAAAGTGCCGTAAAGATCATGTCTTTAAAGCAGTTTTTAAAACGTTATGATTATGAAATGAAACCCATTTATTTTATGCCATGTGGGTTATTTATGAAATGTTTGATGATGATATATGTGGATCATGTGATAATAAAGGCAAATTTAAGGGTGCGCCCTGATAGCGCTCCAATGCATTGGGTAATGATGTAACCACTAGAGATTACAATTTTCATGATACCTTGGGGAATAACCTTGGTAATTTTCAAATGAAACCTTGGGGATGGACCTTGGTGATATGTTCATGATTATCTATGTTAAATTATGTATCCATATCTTCAAGTTATGGAAAATGTTATTTTTATTATGAAATGCCTCATGATTTCTTTCTCATGCCTTAATGTTCTTTTCATGTCCTTATTGAAGTATCTCAAGTTCACATGTAAAATGTTCATCTTGTTTCCCTTACTGGGCCTTCTGCTCACCCTTTCTTTTGATGTATGTTCCCAGGTTATGAGATGCAATAATGAACCTAGTATGAACTTAAGGAGAAGCATTTAAAGTGTTTAAGAAGAATGTTTTATGTTGTTTTCATGTATTATGTTCCTGGTTTCCAAGACACTAGACCTTAAAGATCCTCAGTTTTGTGTAATGTAATGAAAGTTTATGTTATAAAATGGCAGGATGCTATAGTTGGTATCAAAGGATGGTTTAGTTATTTGTGGAAATTTGGATATAAAAACTTTAGGAAGAGCCCTATAGAAAAGATTAAAAATAGGAAAACTTCCTGGTATTTTGGTAAAAATTGAGTAAGTGGTTTATCAAACAGATACATCCCTGTCTGTATACGAGCAGGTAGAGGCGGCTCTGGCACAGATGTACATATGGGTAAAACCCAAAAACATCTCTTTGAGCTAGACTTGAACGGGAACTGGTGCACGATAACGGGCCTTGCTGAACTCTTGGTTACGACACTCCTGGGGGATATGTTTGGTTAATCACAAGATTTTTAAGAATCATTATGAAAGAATTATTGAAAAGTGTAATTGTCTAAGCATGAAGTCTTAGTTAAATGATCCCTAAATGTAATAAGTTTCTCACTAAGGTTTTATTCTTTTAGAAAATAGCGGGCAATAGGAGGAACCGTGCCGATGGTGACCGCAATGCACCATGTGCTGACGGCCCTCCGATGGAAGCCGGAATGGAAACATTCATGCGAATGATGAACCAACTGACTCAAGTTATTAGTAATAACTTGAATCAAGCTGAGAGGATGACCTCACCATGAAGGGAACAACTTTCTGTTGAGTCATTCATGCATCAACGACCACCAACATTCAGTGGATCTACTGACCCATTGGTTGCGGAACAATGGATAAGTTCCACTGAAAATATCTTTTCTGTACTTCATTGTTTGGAACAAGAAAAAGTCACCCTTTCTGTTTACTTCCTAGAGGGAGAAGCTGATCAGTGGTGGTCACTGATCAAAAACACGAAGCCACGAGGAGAGATGGAAGCTATGGATTGTGAAGAGTTCCGGGGAATATTCTTTAATAAGTATTTCCCTCGTTCGATGAGAACGAGAATGGAGAAAGAATTTCTCGAGCTGAAGCAAAAGGAGAATGAATTAGTTGGAACCTATGAGATGAACTTCACAAGGCTTTCCCGTTATACCTCAAGCTTTGTCATGGACCCTAATGGGAAGGTTTATAGATTCTTTGGTGGACTACGACCTCATCTGCGGGAGAATCTAGCCAACAAGGACTATGATAGCTATGAAGAAATAGTTCGAAGTGCCATGAAAGTTGAACTAGAGTTTGGGGAGACACAGTGGTCTCACAAATCTAATGAGAAGAAGAGAACTCTAGAACCAAGCCTGGGAAGAAGTTTTTATCAGGAAAGAGGTGGAAAGCATATGCAACATGACACATGAAATAAATGTGGGAAGAAACATTCGAGGAACTACTTGATCGGAAGTGGTAAGTGCTATAGGTGTGGAAAAGAAGGCCATATTTCTTGGAATTTTCGTAGTGATGTGAAGCCTCAACTTCCCAACACTAACGACAGATTAAAGATGTTTATGGCCCTACCCGAAGTCACATGCTTCAAGTGTGGAAAGCTTGGGAACTTTGCTAATCAATGACCAAATCCGAGGGCGGTGGAGGGGAATCAACATCAACCTCATCAGAGGCCAAGGGAGCAAGGTCGTTCTTTCGCTATCACAACAACTAAAGTTGAAGTTCCGAACGATGTGGTAGAAGGTACTCTTTTTGTCCTCTCAAAACTAGCAAGTAATTTATTTGATTCTGGTTCTACACATTCCTTTATTTCCTCCAAGTTTTCAAGGAATATAGAATCAATCCCCGAACTGCTAGAGGTAGAGTTGTCAGTCAAGACTCCAAGTGGGATTATCCATGCATCAACAATGTTTAGAGACTCTAGTGTTTACTTTAGTGAGCACAATTTATCGCAAATCTAGTATTCATTCCCATGATGGAATTCGACGTTATACTAGGGATGGACTGGTTCTCAAAGTATAATGCTAAGATAAAATGCAGAAGTAAGGAAATCTCAGTAGTCTTGAATAAACGACCTACAGTTATCTTCCAAGGAGAGATATCCCGAACTGATCCCTATCTAGAAGCACCTCCCATAGCTTTCTTTATGGAGTTAATCGGTGATGATGAAGAAGGAAAAGGGAGCATACAAATAGAAGATGCTCCGATTGTTCAGAAATACATGGATGTATTTCTTAAGGAGGTACCTGGACCTCCCCCAGAAAGAGAGGTAGAGTTCTCCATTGAACTCGTACCTGGGTCTCAACCGATATCAAAGACTCCATATAGAATGGCAAATGTGGAGCTAGAAGAGTTATAGAAACAACTCCAAGACTTGTTGGAGAAGGGGTTTATCCGACCGAGTGTGTCTCCTTGGGGGGAACCAGTTCTCTTTGTGAAGAAGAAGGATGGATCAATGCGGCTATGCATTGATTATGGAGAACTGAACGGGATCACAGTGAAGAACAGATACCCTCTTCCAAGAATTGATGATTTATTTGACCAACTTCGTGGGGCTCAATTCTTCTCTAAGATTGACCTTCGGTCTGGTTATCATCAACTGCTGGGGAAGAAGGAAGATATTCCAAAGACTGCCATCCGATCAAGATATGGGCATTATGAGTTTACTGTTATGCCTTTCGGCTTGACTAATGCTCCTGCTATTTTCATGTATTTGATGAATAGAGTCTTTAAGGACTACCATGATAAATTTTTGGTAGTTTTTATTGATGATATTTTGATATATTCAAAAAATCGTGAGGAGCATGAAGATCATCTAAGGGTTATATTGAAAACTCTATGGAAGGAGAGGCTCTTTGGGAAGTTCAGCAAGTGTGAGTTTTGGTTAAAACAAGTGGCTTTCTTGGGGCACATCGTAACCAATGAAGGAATCTTGGTTGACCCTGCAAAGACAATGGTTGTGGAGGAGTGGCCTCAACCCACAACAGTAACTGAGATTCATAGATTCCTTGGTTTAGCGGGATATTATAGGAAGTTTGTGAAAAACTTTTCACGACTTTCTAATCCACTAACCAAGTTTACTCGAAAAGGGGTTAAGTTCATCTGTACAAAGGAATGAGAGGAAAGTTTCCAAGAGCTGAAGAAGAGATTGGTTACTGCACCTGTGTTAACACTACCCTCTATCGGAGAAGGATTATTTATTTTTAGCGATGCATCTCTGAAAGGGCTTGGGTGAGTCCTCATGCAAAATGACAAGGTAATTGCTTATGCATCTCGACAGTTAAAGATTCATGAGTAGAATTATCCTACGCATGATCTGGAGCTGGTGGCAGTTGTTTTTTCTCTAAAGATATGGAGGCACTATCTTTATGGGGAGAAATGTGATATATACACTGACCACCAAAGTCTAAAGTATATTTTCACTCAGAAAGAATTGAACATGAGACAAAGGAGATGGTTGGAGATTATTAAAGACTATGATTTTTCAATTCATTATCACCCTGGAAGAGCAAACAAAGTCGCGGATGCGTTAAGCAGGAAAGATCCTGTTGTTCTGGCAACAATGTGGATCCTAGGGGATCCCTTGATTAAAGATCTAATAAAATTGGACATGGGAATTATAAGGAAAGGGACATCATCAACCCTATCCCAAATGATTTCTCAACCTTCATTACTAGAGAATATCAAGAAGGCTCAAAAAGAAGATCCTTTGCTGTAGGAGAAGTTGGAGGCTGTAAAGGATGGAAAGTTCCCTGATTTCAGTATTGATCAAGAAGGTGTATTGAAATTTCGTACAAGACTATGTGTTCCATCTATTCCGGAGAAAAAGAAATAACTGATGGATGAAGCTCATAGTTCTACTTTCTCTATACATCCGGGAAGCAGTAAGATGTATAAAGACCTTCGTGATCATTATTGGTGGGATAACATGAAGAGGGAGATTGCTGATTACACTACAAAGTTCCCGGTGTGTCAGCTAGTAAAGGCAGAACGACAACTTCCTAAGGGGGTATTACAACCGCTACCCATACCAGTATGGAAGTGGGATAATATCACTATGGACTTTGTAACTGGTCTCCCGAAAACATCCAATGGAAACAATGCGATATGGGTTATTGTGGACCGTCTCACCAAGACAGCCCATTTTTTCTCTATTCGGGAAGATTTCTCTCTGGATCATCTTTCCATGATATACATGAAGGAAGTGGTAAGGCTGAATGGGGTACCACTATCCATCGTATCTGATTGTGACCAAAGATTCACATCAAAATTCTGGAGAAGTCTTCAACATGCTCTGAATACTGAATTGAATTTTAGTACGGCCTATCATCCTCAAACTGATGGCCAATCTGAAATGACTATTCATACACTCGAAGACATGTTGAGATTATGCTCAATAGAATTTAAGGGTGGATCGGATCAACACCTCCCATTAGTGGAGTTCTCCTATAACAACAGCTTCCATGCGAGTATTCAGATGGCACCCTATGAAGCTTTGTATGGAAAGCGGTGTAGAACTCCTACTTGTAGGGATGAAACTGGTGAGAGGATGCTTCTTGGTCCTGATCTCATGCAAGAGATGACAGAACAGGTTCATGCCATTCAACAACACATAAAGGCAGCTCAGAGTCGGCAGAAGAGCTATGCTGACAATCGTCGAAGGGACTTGGAGTTTGGCGTTGGTGACAAAGTCTTCCTTCGAATTTCTCCATGGAAGAGAGTCATGTGGTTTGGGAAGAAAGGGAAGCTCATCCCTATGTACATTGGCCCCTATGAAATCCTTGATCGCATAGGAGCAGTGGCCTATCGTCTAGCACTTCCACTGAACCTAGCTCAAGTTCATGATGTCTTCCATGTATCTCTCTTGAGGAAGTACATACCCGACCCTTCGCATGTACTGAACCCAGAGGTGGTACAACTGGAACATAACCTCTCTTATGAGGAGCAGCCAGTGGAGATCTTGGACCGTAGATACAAGGTCCTAAGAAACAAGACTGCCCAACTTGTGAATGTGTAGTGGAGGAATCATAAATATGAAGAAGCGACTTGGGAGCCTGAGGAAACAATGATGCAAAAGTACCCTCACCTTTTCGACTAGGCCTCAAGTGTAAATTTCGGGGACGAAATTTCTTAAGGGGGGAAGAATGTAATGACCCAATATTTTTGAGTAGTATATTAACATAGTCTTAATGATTTAATAATATGTTAATGGTTAATGCAGAAAGAGGAGTCGATGGCTTCATCCAGTAGACTCGACCCTTATGAAGCCCACTTATCAGAGCTTGGGAAGGAGGTAGCATCTGTGGGCTTCGCTTTGGACCAAGCCCAAGCCGAACACCAGCGTTTCAAGCTTGAATGGAAACGCCTACGGGATAAGCTAAATTTAGTAGAGATTACTACTAGGACAATGTTATCTGAGCCTCCCTCAGATTCTCTCACCATAGCACACCTTACACTTAGGTCTTATGCCGATGTTATAAGGGGCTATGTGATGAGACCCTAGCTTCCTTGTGTAATCCTTTCGGGTGAAAAAATTGAGATATCATCCTTTAGTGATGTTTGTGGATTTTCTTTTGTCTGGATAATTTTAGGATATATTTTATTGATGAATTTTTGAAAAAGGGATATTTTAAAACATTTATGTAAAACCTAAATAACTAATGATGTGTAATGATTTTCAAAAAATGGTCTTCTACAAAAGTGTTCAGTAAGGAATTTGGAGTCTAATAAGATCAACTTAATTTTTGATGAATAGTAAATTATGAATAGTGATTTTACCCTTAGGATTAGTAATGTGACCAAATTGATTAGTAATTTCACTCAAAGAAAGTTTTAATATAATTTGGACACCTAGATTAAGTAATGTGATTCAATAAAATGGGTAAATAACGGTTTCATAAATTGTTAGTCAAGTATTACATTTTCCGGATGAATAGTGTTTTTTATTTAAAAATTTAATTAAAAATTATTAGAAAATTATTTTTATAAAAAGGAATTTTTTTTGAACTCAGAGCATCGATATTATGTTAAGGTAATTTTTGGGGATTTTTCTGAAAAAAATTAATTTTCGATGAATAGTGTTTTTATTTAAAAATTAAATTAAAAATA
The DNA here is from genome assembly GCA_963277665.1 of Viscum album. Taxonomy (NCBI): domain Eukaryota; kingdom Viridiplantae; phylum Streptophyta; class Magnoliopsida; order Santalales; family Viscaceae; genus Viscum; species Viscum album. Next base: position 2,051,089,109 of record OY728157.1, on the reverse strand, counting down.
TTTAGAAAATTATTTTTATAAAATGGATTTCATTTTTGAAATCAGAGCATTGATATTTGGTTAAGGTGAAATTTTGGGATTATTCTGAGAAAGTTGGATTTTTGATTAATAGTGAAAATATAGTTTTTAAGTTATGGGTGTTTAATGACATCATTAAATGATGTATTAAGTATATATTCAATATGGTCTAATTATGAATAGTAAGATAAGGTATGAGGTGTCCTAAGTGGCCAATACCATGGGAAAATACCATGGGCAAGCCCATGGTTTTGCCAAAACCACTAGTGAGGTGTCCCTTGGCCATTATTTCCTTGTCCCCTCACTTTCCATATAAATACCCACCCTTTCCTCATTTAGTTTTCACTCCCAACTCTCCCCCAACGAAGTTCTGGTCTCCTTACTTCCCAAGGAGTCCTCCCAAGGTGCCCCCAAGCCCTCAAGGTCCAAACCTTTGAGTTTCAAGAGTCACGTTTTAAGGTAAAGGATCCGACCTCTCTCTTTCTTTTCATGTAATACTTTTTATGTCATTCCTTTTATGCTCCATGTTATTATGTGAGAGGATGTTCTTTTATATTCATCTTACTGCCCTTTTCATGTCTATATGATGAGAGATCCCCTCTTACTCTCATCATTTCGTTTTATGAATGTTTAAGTGAGGCCGTTAGGCTGTCGAATTTTTAAGGGATTCTTTCACCATTCTCATTTTTCAAGTCTTTCAAGTTCCTTTCTTATGATGGGGTATGATCCCTATATCTATCATACTGATCTCTTAAAATAATATGATGAGGGACCCTATTTGATCTTGTCAATTCTTTTTATTGAAGTTTAAGTGACACCGTTAGGCTGCCGAATTTTCATAAGAGACATCTAATTTCTGTCTTCCTTCCATGTTTTTCATTTCAAATGGTATGTCCTTCAAATTTCATTACCATGTCCATATATACTTTTTATTTTATCTCCTTACTGTTTTATGAATCATTTATTAGTGGGTGACCCATGTCCCCTCTCTTTTCAATGTTTTCTAAAACCCCGAAACATAGCCGTTATGCTGCAGAATTTTCGTCTCAAAATGCCTCTCTCTCTTTTCTCAAAATTATTTTATGTTATAAAGTGAATACTCAAAGCTCTTATTTCTACAAGTTTATCACATATATATCAAAATTTTCTATTTTTAATTCTTGGATTTACATACATGAGACCCACTTTCCCTTCTGTGGGTTTAAAGTGCGGTAAAGATCATGTCTTTAAAACAGTTTTTAAAACGTTATGATTATGAAATGAAACCCATTTATTTTATGCTATGTGGGTTATTAATGAAATGTTTGATGATTATATATGTGGCTCACATGATAATAAAGGAAAATTTAAGGGTGCGCCTTGATAGCGCTCCAATGCATTGGGTAATTATGTAACCACTAGAGATTACAATTTTCACGATACCTTGGTGAATAACCTTGGTACTTTTCAAATGACACATTGGGGATGTACCTTGGTGATATGTTCATGATTGTCTATGTTAAATGATGTAGCCACATCTTCAAGTTATGGAAAATGTTATATTTATTATGAAATGCCTCATGATTTCTTTCTCATGCCTTAAATTTCTTTTCATGTCCTTATTGAAATATCTCAAGTTCACATGTAAAATGTTCCTCTTGTTTCCCTTACTCGGCCTTCTGCTCACCCTTTCTTTTGATGTATGTTCCCAGGTTATGAGATGCAGTAATGAACCTAGGATGAACTTAATGAGAATCCTTTCAAGTTTTTAAGAAGAATTTTTTATGTTGTTTTCATGTATTATGTTCCTGGTTTCCAAGACACTAGACCTTAAAGATCCTCAGTTTTGTGTAATGTAATGAAAGTTTATGTTATAAAATGGCAGGATGCTATACATTATATAGAGAACATATCAACTATTTGGAAAAGGATATATGTACCACCTGAGTCTTTTATGAGAAATATTTTGTTTGTATGTTATATAAATCATCAAAGGAATCTTTCACTACACACAAAACTAGCTTGGCTTGCTTTACACGCAATCACGACCTTCCTCAATATCTTGTGTCGTACTCATTACCGAGTTTCACTAAACAACGATATGATATAAAAATATTATTAAAACTAGCCATTATGAATAGTAATATCCAATTTTTTGAAATTTTGTAAATTTTATTTTTCAAAATGGAATTCATTTTTGGATTCGGAATATCGAAATTATCCTTGGATGAAATTTTGGTAATTTTCTGAAAACATTCAATTTTTGATGAATAGTGAAAACACGGTGTTACTATTTAAAAACCGACTTTTTATTTAAATAATTATTTATTTTATATAAATTTATTTTAGGACTAAATTGATACATAATACCTATATAAGTTCAATACAATTCATTGGAGTCATTTTATAATAATATTAGATATATAAAAATTTTATTGAACTTTTCACCGTATTTTACCCACCTCCTAGAAGAATTTGAAAATTTACATAAAACATCATTTTACCACTTATGTGAGTGGAATTTCTAAAATCTGAGAGACATGGTTAATATCAAGGACTAAAATGTGGTTCAATGATATGAAAATAATTTTTCGTGAATAATAACTTTTTACTTTTTTTACCACGGTTAAAAGTAAATAGAGTAATTAAGGGTAAAAGTGTTATTATTATTACCATAATACATGTCCTAATTATATTGGATAAGTGTAATAAGACAAAAATAAACCTTAGGAATAAAATATGACCATTTAGGCACACTTTTATTAGATTAGGACATTTATTATTAATTTATTTAATGAAGGGTTAAAATAGTTAAAATCAATGTTTATTAACTAAATAATTTTTAATATAGGGTTATACATAAGATAAATTCGACAATAATTATTCATTAGAAATATAACTAGAGTTCCTACATAATTTTATTTTATTTTTAATTTTTATAAATTAAATAATATAATATATATATGACACAATGATGATGCAGTAATTATCTTATTAATGAAATATTGACATAATTAATGTTATAAATACACAAATAAATGTAATTTGAGACTTTTTTGTGAATTAAAATAATTTTATATATTAATATTCCATGTTAGTATTGATTTATTTAACTTAGTTAGACTAATTATTCTGTTATTATTTTCACAAAAATAAATAACTAAGTAGTGTCAAAATTGACATAAAATAGTTTTTAAACAAATAATATAGTATTAATTGTTATTATATTCCTAAAAATCTAAGGTTCGGCCACGATACTTATATCATGATAGGTGTATCATTAATGGACCACTTGGGGGTCGCTTGGATGTATATGGTATGTTTATTAACTATATACTATAAAAATACAAAGTGACATTGTAAATGTCAATCTAATTAACTATGAGTAAAAACTAAAAGATAAGGTTAATATAATTATCTAAACCTGTCTGAATTCAATTTGATGAGAGGATTTAGACCCATACCTACTTTATCTTCTAAATAAACCAATTTGTACCTATTAAAAACAGAATATGACTTTATAATAAAATAATATTTTTAGTTTTTCCAATGGTTCCCCTCTCCTCCCTTATAAAAAGGTACCTTCTCCCTCTCTCCTTCACACCACTTTGAGCCTTCATGTTTGGCCAAACCCTGCCAAATTCATTTATCCACTTCCCTAGAAACATCCTAGTGGTCATGTTCTTCTTAAAAGACAAATTGTAGTGCCCTAAGAGGAGGACTCAAAGAGGCACTTCAAAGAAGAGGTAATGTCCGTTACCGATTCTTCCAAATTTATTTTTTCATACACTTGTTATTATTTAGTTGATTCATTATGAAGTAATAACATCAGTACCACTCATATACTGATATGTTATTATAAGTATGAAACAACCCTATTTCACCAGCTGTCCATCCTACGGAAAACGAAATCACCCCGCGTGTGTACATACAGAATACTGTCTCCACGCCGTGGTGTAATCTATTTTCCACCACCACATTACTTGGATTTAAATAATGGTGTAAATAATAACTATATTTGATTATTGTAAATTTATATTGTTTCTGAAATAGTATACATAAACTACAATACAACTCCATGATCATGGGAACGATATCATCGCTCGTGCGTATGTACGGAATACCCTCTCCAGGATGTGATGCGACTCGTTCTATATGATCTTCATTTCATAATAATTATATAAATGAATTGAATGAATGAATATGATATATATTACACTAATACCATTCTAGAAATTATATATCTATAACCTAAAAATAATAATAAGAATTTATTCGACAAAACACGCATAAGAACAAAAAGCAATAAACACCCGAATAACAAGTAACAATGAAATATTACTAATATGAAGCTAAGAATATGACCATATATGATATCATAAAAATAATTATGATTCTGGAATAAGTCAATGACATTATTTCAATCATTATACAGGAGGTTCGGACACTTACGACGAAAATTGGACCTAATGTAAGGGAAAATCTCACAATCTCATTTTTATCCGAGATTGTTTATACTTCACAATTTACTAGGGAATATTTATCATCCACATCCATTTATACTAAATATGTAATATTTATATCCCTCTACAATTTTTTATATCCAATTTTACCCTTCGGTGAGTTTTTTTAAAATATATGAAAGGAATCATTTGTCGTTTTTTGTACGAGGTACATTTTGACTTTTCCGACAAAAGTACGAGAAGAATGTTTTTTTAACTTATACGGCATGAATGTATTTTTAAATAATTATTTACAAGAATCTTACATTACATGTTTTCATGTTTATTTTTAATCAAATAGTTTTTTTTTAAATTGTATGACATGTTAAGAAAGGAAAAATGTTTTGGAAGTAGAAAGGATATTTTCCTCAAGAATGGAGTTCAATTGTTTTATCAAAATTATTTTCCATCTATGATAATATAGGATTCTGTTTCTATCCCTATTATTACATATATATTATTATGTTGTTATGGAATTATTTTTATGAATTCCTTTGTCTTATATAAATTGTTTTATGATGTCACGATGTTTAAGAATCCCATTTTTATTACATGGTTTATGCAATGATGTATGATTTTTTTTTGATTTTGTGGCACACATAAGAATGGTATCATTATGAGATGGGTGGGACCAATATCTCCCTCCAATTCATTGGGTAAAGATTTATATCTCATGAGATATACATTGCTGGAACGGTAGGTTAAACCTATTCAGTGAAACAGGACAGAAACGAGGAGTGAACTCGGTTCAGAAATAGACATTTCCCACTAAGATAGTCTTAGCAATGAGTCTTGACTAATAAGAAATGATTTTCTATGATTATGTGTGTATGACAAAAAGATTCATGTTTTATGTTATGATTATTGGGATTACATTTCACTGCTATGATTTATCCCATGTTATGAAATTATGATCTCTTTTGCAGGTTAAGATTTACAAAATGTTATGTTCTTATGAATATGATGTGATTGATATTTCTTTTGTTTACCCTTATTGAGCATTTGAGCTCATCCTTTTGTATGTTTTCTTTCCCCAGGTTAGGAAGAAGGTTATTTATTAGGATATTCCAAAAGAGACTCTAAAAAATAAAAGGGAGACAATGTAGATGCTTTATGAACCAGTTGTTTATGCTTCGCAGTTTCTAAAGACACTATACATATACGGTCCTTTCATGGTTTTGTTATATGATGTAATAAGTGTACTTCAATTTTGATGTAATAACCATGTATGTAAATTATGGGTCGTTATAGTTGTTATCATAGGAAAAGGAGGTAGGAATGTATCCGATCCTTGGGAACTCTCACATGTGAGCGTTGGATGAATCATGGCTCCCCGCCCAAGGGCTTCATGAGGAAATGGCTGCCACTACGGATGGTAGTGTGTCCCACCCAGGGGGTGTAGCCGCCCATGGAGTGCCCTGATAGGTATCAATTATAGTCCACTGGAATTAATTACAGACCGTTATAGTTGGTATCAGAGGACATGTATAGTCATCCTTTCAAAACTAGGCTGTGAAAGCCTATTAATAACTCTATGGATAAGTCTAATAATATAACACAATCTTAGTGTTTTATAAATTGACATTAACAACCTATGATAATCCCTTAATTGTGAAATTTTGTTCTTGATTATGTGGTTTTACTATTATAATTAGTGTTGCTCACAATATTCTTCTTGGTTTAATCAATGGATGGAACCCGAAGGAACCGTGTTAATGTGGAATTTGACGGGAAATGTAATGATTGTCCCCCTGAGCAACCAAACATTATGGGAGCTGGAATGAAAAATATTGTAGCCATGCTCACACAACTTTCTCAAGCTATGAATCATGCAGGACTTCCAAATGAGCAAATGAAAGAGAAACATTTTGTTGAATCCTTCATGAGGGAGCGTCCACCTTCATTCAACGGGTCTTATGATCTATTAGTGGCTAAACAATGGATCAGTACCACTGAAAAGATATTTTCAGTTATTCAATGTTCCGAACATGATAATGTCGGATTAGAAATTTATCGCTTGGAAGGTGAAGCTGATTAATGGTGAAATCATATCAAAAATATGAGGCAAATGGATGAAATTGAATCCATGGAATGGGACGAGTTCACGAACTTATTTTTCAATAAGTACATCTCTCGTATTCTCCGAACAAAGATTGAGAAGGAGTTTCTTGAACTAATGAAAAAGGATGATGAATCTGTTGGTACCTATGAAGAAAATTTTACAAGACTTGCAAGGTATGCTTCTGGTATTATTATCCAACATGAGAGTAAGATCGATCTATTCTTTAGTGGCTTAAAACCAAGTATTCGATGGACGTTAGACATAAGGGACTTCAATGGCTATGAGTAAATAGTTCGATGTGCTCTCAATGTTGAGATGGAGATTGGAGTAACCCATCAGTCATATGGGTTTGATAAGAAGAGGAAAATGGAATTGAAAGGAAAATCTAAAGAGAACACTGAAAAGAATATGATTTTTCCCTTATGCTCAATGTGTTGAAAGAAACATGGAGGGAGTTGTCTTAAAGGGACATGTAAATGTGTCAAATGTGGAAAGGAAGGTCATCGGGCATTTGAATGCCGTAATGATGGGAAGAAGATGTCTAGTGATGCGAAGAAAGAAAAGGATACACAGGGAGAACCTCCTACACTTCAATGATACAAGTGCAAGGAAATGGGTAATTATGCCAATCAATGCCCTAATCCGAGGGTTGATGATGATCATCGACATCAAAAAACTCTTAAGGCCAATGACAATGGAAAGTCACATGCAATTTCTATTAGCGATGTGGAGTACGATAACGAAGTGGTGAAAGGTGCATTTACCATCCACTCTAAAGTATCTAATGTTTTATTTGATTAAGGATCCACCCACTCTTTTATTTATGAAGAATTTTCTAAGGGTATCACCGTATTACCTCAACAATTAGATGTTGAGTTTGTTGTGACAACCCCTAATGGCACAACAGTCATATCAAAAGTTTATAATTTTTCTACGATTGAAGTTTGTGGGCAAGTGATTTCTGAAAATCTTTTGATCCTTCCTATAGTGGAATTTGATGTGATTCTTTTCATGGATTGGCTTTCTTTATATATAGCTCATATCAATTTCCAAAGAAGGGAAGTCACATTTCATATTCCAGATCAATCTATGATCGTATATCGATGCAAGGATGAACGTAACCTTGTAGTGGAAATTTCTTCCATATTATGGGTTTTTATTCCACTAAATGAATGTTATTTATCTCAAATTGTTGGTGAGAAACTCACAATTAAGAATATGCCCATTGTATGGGAGTTTGATGATGTCTTTCGAGAGGAATTGACGGGTCTTCCACCAAATCGTGAAGTTGAGTTCTCAATAGAACTCGTATCGGGTGATTTTTCTATTTCAAAGACACCTTATAGAATGGCCCCAATTGAATTGAAGGAAATGAAGAACCCACTCCAAGAGAATCTTGATAAGGGATTCATACGCCCTAGTGCATCACCTTGGGGAGCACCTGTTCTGTTTGTTAAGAAGAAAGATGGATGATTGAGACTTTGAATTTATTATCGAGAACTTAACAAGATCACTATCATGAAAAAATATCCTCTCCCATGCATTGATGAATTATTTAACCAACTATGAGAAGCTCAATACTTTTCCAAGATTGATCTTCGTTCTGGGTATCATCAATTAAGGTTCAAAAAGGAGGATATACCAAAGATGACTTTCCGTACAAAGTATGGACACTATGAATTTATAGTGATTCCATTTGGTCTTACTAATGCCCCTGCTATCGTCATGGATCTGGTGAATAGTGTCTTTAGAGACAATCTTGATCAGTTTGTGGTAGTCTTTATAGATGATATTCTTGTCTATTCAAAGAGAAAATAAAAACATGAAGATCATTTGAAAATTATATTGAAGACCCTAAGAAAGGAGAAGATTTATGCCAAATTTACCAAGTGTGAATTTTGGCTTAAAAAGTTACATTTTTGGGTCACATAATCTCAAAAGAGTGGATATCTGTGGATCCATAAAAAACTAAGTTTATCGAAAGATGGTCGAGACCCACAACAGTAACTATGAACCGACATATTCTTGGATTGGATGGATACTATAGACGTATTGTGAATGATTTTTCACGATTATCTAATCCAATCACCAAGCTGACTCGGAAAGGAGTTAAGTTTGTTTGGATGGAGGAATGCGAATAGAATTTCAAGGAGTTGAAAAGGAGGTTATCCAGTGCACCCGTGCTCACACTGCCTTGTAGTGCAGAATGGTTTGTGATCTACAGTGATGAATCCAAGATGGGATTGTGGTGTGTTCTTATGCAAAACGATATGGTGATATCTTATTCCTCATGACAATTGGAAATCCATGAGAAAAATTACCCAACACATTATTTGTAGTTAGCTGCGGTAATCATTGCATTAAAGGTTTGGATGCATTATCTTTATGGAGAAAGGTGTGATATTTATAATGATCATAAATGTTTAAAGTATATTTTCACACAAAAGGAGATGAATATGCGCCAAAGAAGATGGTTGGAGCTGATTAAGGATTACGAATGCCCAATTCATTACCACCCTGGGAAAGCAAAGAAGGTGGAAGACGCATTAAGTCGACAAGACCATGCCAGTTTATTCATGATGCAGATCACAAAAGATCCAATATTTATGGATTTAAAAATGATGGATCTTGGAATTATAATAGAAGGGTAAAAATCATATATTTATCAAATGAATGTTCAACCATCCATACATGTGAAGATTAAAGAGGCACTGAAAGAAGATGTAGATTTACAAAAGAAGGTGAGAAATGTTACTGAATTCAACCTTGATTTCGATGGGATAATAAAGTTCAGGAATCGGGTTTGTGTTCCTCCCATCCCAGAATTAATGAACGAGCTGCTGGATGAGGCTTATAGTTCTTCTTTCTCTATTCATCCTGGATGCACGAAGATGTATAGGAACCTGGAAGAGTACTTCTGGTGGGATGGCGTGAAAAGAGATGTTGGTGAATATGTCTCTCGATGCTTGGTTTGTCAGCAAGATAATTCTGAGATACAGAAGTCTAAGGGGATGTTACAACCATTACCCATACCCGAATGGAAATGGGAAAAAATCGCTATGGACTTTGTCACCGGACTTCCTAAAACATCCAACAACAATAATGCTATCTGGGTCATAGTTGATCGTCTTACAAAGCCGACACACTTCATTACTATTAGAGAGGATTTCTCTCTGGATCAGCTTTCCTGGATATATGTGAAGGAAGTGGTAAGATTTCATGTAGTACCACTTTCTATTATATCCGATCAGGATCCAAGGTTTACCTCAAAGTTCTAGAGAAGTCTTCAGTATAATCTAGATACAGATTTGTGTTTCAGCACTGCTTATCATCCTTAGAAAGACGGTCAGTCTGAGAGGACAATTCAAACTCTAGAAGATAGGTTGAGATCTTTCTTTATGGATTTCAAAGGTGGTTGGGATCAACACCTACCTTTGGTGGAATTTTCATATAATAATAGCTTTCACTCTAGTATTCAGATGGCTCCTTATGAAGCTCTATATGGAAAGAAATGCAGGACTCCAACATGATGGGATGAAGTTGGGGAAAGAAAGCTATTAGGACCTGATCTTGTTGATGTGATGGAAGAAAATGTCAGATCTATTCAACGACACATAAGAGCAGCTCAGAGTCAACAAAACATTTATGTCGATAACCGATGAAAAGGCCTAGAGTTTGAAGTTGGTAATAAAGTGTTCTTATGAATATATCCTTGGAAGAGAGTAATGAGATTTGGAAAGAAGGGAATGTTGAGCCCTAGGTATGTCGGTCCATTCGAAATACTGGATCGTATTGGGAAGGTTTCTTACCAATTGTCGCTTCCACCGAATCTCTCTCAAGTTCACGATGTGTTCCATGTATCTCACCTGAGAATGTACATACTTGATCCTTCACATGTACTCAGCCGAGAAGTTTTACCGCTGGAACAAGATCTTTCTTATGAAGAACAGCCGATAGAGATTCTCGATCGTAGTGAAAAAGTCCTACGGAACAAGACGACTCGCATGGTGAATGTTTTATGGATGAACCACCAATTAGAAGAAGCTACATGGGAGCTTGAGGATATGATGAGGGAGAGGTATCCTCATCTGTTTGTTACAAATTGATGAATTTCGAGGGCAAAATTCATTTTAAGGGGGGTAGAATGTAACACCCAAGACGTTTATGAGAAATGTTTTGTTTTTATTTTATATAAATCATCAATGGAATCTTCCACTACACATAGCACTATCTTGGCTTGCTTTACACGAAATCGTGACCTTCCTCTATAGCTTACGTCGTACGCAATACCGAGTTTCACTAAACAATGATATGCTATTAAAATATTATTAAAACTAGCCATTATGAATAGTAATAACCAATTTTTTGAAATTTTTTAAATTTTATTTTTCAAAATGGACATCATTTTTGGATTCGTAATATCGAAATTTGCCTAGGGTGAAATTTTGTTATTTTTCTGAAAACATTCAATTTTTGATGAATAGTGAAAACACTGAGTTACTATTTGAAAACCAACTTTTTATTTAAATAATAATTTATTTTATTTAAATTTATTTTAGGACAAAATTGATACATAATACCTATATAAGTTCAATGCAATTCATTGGAGTCATTTTTAATAATTTCAGATATATAAAAATTGTATTGAACTTTTCACCATCTTTTACCCACCTCCTAGAAGAATTTGCTATCTTACATAAAACATAATTTTACCGCTTCTGTGAGTGGAATTTAGAAAATCTGAGAGACACGATTAATATCAAGGACTAAAATGTGGTTCAATGAGAAGAAAATAATTTTTGGTGAATAGTACCTTTTTTCTTTTTTTACCATGTTTAAAAGTAAATAGGGTAATTAAGAGTAAAAGTTTTATTATTATTACCCTAAAACATGTCCTAATTCTATTGGATAAGTTTAATTAGACCAAAAACAACCTTATGAATAATATATGTCCATTTAGGCCCACCTGGATTAGATTATGACATTTATTATTAATTTATTTAAAGAAGGGTTAAAATAGTTAAAATCAATGTTTATTAACTAAATAATTTTTAATATAGGGTTATACATAAGATAAATTCATCTATAAATATTCCTTAGAAAGCTAAAAAGATTTCCTACATAATGATATTCAATTTGTAAATTTTATACATTATATAATATAATATATTTATGACACAATGATGATGTAGTAATTATCTTATTAATGAAATATTGACATAATTGATGTTATAAATACCCAAATAAATTTAATATGAAACTTTTTATGAATTAAAATAATTTCATATGTCAATATGACATTTTATTATTTATTTAATTAACTTTTTTTGAACTAATAATTCTGTTATGATTTTCACAAAAATTAATTACCAAATAGTGTCAAAATTGACATAAAATAGTTTTTAAAACAAATATTATATTATTAATTGTTATTATATTCCTAAAAATATAAGGATCGGCCAAGATACATATATCATGATATTTGTATCATTAATGGACAACTTGGGGGTATCTTGTATGTATATGGTATGTTTATTAACTATATAATATAAAAATACAAAGTGATAGGGTAAATGTCAATCTAATTAACTAAGAGTTAAAACTAAAAGATAAGGTTAATATAATGACCTAAACTTTTCTAAATTCTATTGGATAAGTCAATTTCGAACCATACCCACCTTATCTTAGAAATAAATCAATTAACATATATTAAAAACCGAATATGACTTTATAATGAAATAATATTTTTAGTTTTTTCAATGGTGCCCCTCTCCTCCCTTATAAAAGGGATCCTCCTCCCTCTCTTCCTCACACCACATTGAGACTTAATTCTCGGACAACCCCTGAAAAATTATCTTCTTCACTTCCCTAGAAACATCCTAGAAGTCATGGTCTTCTTCAAAGACCAATTTTAGTTCCATAAGAGGAGGTCTCAAAGAGGCACATCAAAGAAGAGGTAATGTCTGTTACCGATTCTTTCAAATTTATTTCTTCTTCCAATTCTTCTTATTTAGTTGTTTCATTATGAAGTAACAACATCTGTATCACTAATATACTGATATATTATTATAAGTATGAATCAACCCTATTTTACCATCTATCCATCCTACGGAAAATGAAATCACCGCACATGCGTACATACATAATACCATCTCTACGCCGTGGTGTAATATATTTTCCACCACCACCTTACATGGAAGGGTATAATGGTGTAATGAATGAGTATATATGATTATTTTAATGTGATATTGTTTCTAAAGTAGTATACATACACTCCAATATAATTCCACGATCATGGGAACGATATCAACACTCATACATACGTACGGAATGCCGTCTCAATGATGCGATGCGACTCTTACTACATGATCTTCCTTGCATAATAATTATATAAATGAATTTAATGAATTAATATGATATATACTACCCTAATAACATTCTGGAAATGAGGTATCTATAACCTAAAATTAATAATAAGTATTTTTTTACAAAACACCCATAAGAACAAAATGCAATAAACACCCGAATAACAAGTAACAATGAAATATTACTAATAATAAGCTAAGAATATAACCATATATGATATCATAAAAATAAGTATTATTCTGGAATAAGTCAAGGAACTTATTTAAATCATTATACAGGATGGTCATACACTTATGAAGAAAATCAAACCTATGGTAAGGGAAAATCTCGCAATCTCATTTTTATCCGAGATTGTTTATACTTCAAAATTTACTGGGGAATATTTATCAACCACATCCATGTCTCCTCAAAATGCAATATTTATATCCTTATACAATTGTTTATATACAATTTTACCCTTCGGTGTGTTTTTAGTAAAATATATGAAAGGAATCTTTTGTCGTTTTTCATACGAGGTACTTTTTGACTTTTCTCACAAAAGTATGAGAATAACGTTTTTTAACTTATATGAAATGAATGGATTTTTAACACATGATTTCCAAGAAGCTTCCTTTAGAAGTTTTCAAGTTTATTTTTAATCAAATTATTTCAGTTTAAAATTGTATAACATGTTAGGAAAGGAATATTTTTTTTTAAGTAGAATGGATATTTTCCACAAGAATGGAGTTCAAGTGTTTTATCAAAATTATTTTCCATCTAAGATAATATAGGGTTTTGTTTCTATCCCTATTATTACATTGATTTGATTATGTTGTGATGGAATTATTTTTATGAATTCCTTTATCTTATATGAATTGTTTTACGAAGTCACGATGTTTAAGAATACTATTTTTATTACATGGGTTATGCAATGATGTATGATGTTTTGATTTCGTGGAACACATAAGAATGGTATCATTACGAGATAGGTGGGACCTATATCTCTCTCCAATTCATTGGGTAAAGATTTATATTTCACGATATAGAGATGGCTGGAATGGCATGTTAAACCAGTTCATTGAAATAGGACTGAAATGGAGAGTGAACTCGGTTCAGAAATGGACATTGTCCACTAAGATAGTCTTGGAAATGAGTCTTTACTACTAAGAAATGATTTTCTATGACTATGTGTGTATGCCACAAAGATTCATGTATTATGTTATGATTCTTGTGATTACATTTCACTACTATGATTTATCCCATGTTATGAAATTATGATCTCTTTTACAGCTTACGATTTCCAAAATGTTATGTTCTTATGAATATGATGTGACTGATATTTCTTTTGGTTACCCTTATTGATCATTTGAGCTCACCCTTTTGTATGTTTTCTTTCCCCAGGTCAGGAACAAGGTTATTAAGTAGGATATTCCAAAAGGGACAGTAAAAAATAATTGGGAGACAATGTAGTTGCTTTATGAACTCGTTGTTTATGCTTCTTAGTTTCTAAAGACACTATACCTATATGGTCCTTTCATGGTTTTGTTATATGATGTAATAAGTGTACTTCAATTTTGAATTAATATCCATGTATGTAAAGTATGGTTCTTTATAATATATCTTTTCATATTCTGAAAAATCCCATGCTCCTTCTCAAATTAAAGTAGGATCATGAATCTCCTTTAAAAAATCCTTCAACAATAGGGGTATTTATTCCTAGTAAAGAATCATACCTCACTCAAATAGTTGAGTTAAAGGAAAGTGAAAACCTAACAGAAATTCCCATCGTGAGGGAATATATTAATATATTTACTAAAGAGTTACCCAGACATCCCCTAGATTGTGAGGCAGATTTCTCTATGTAACTCATACCCGGAGCTACTCTTATCTCAATGTGTCCCTATATGATGTATCCTATCCAACTGAAGGAGTTAAAAAAGAAGCAACAATATCATTTTGAAAAAGGGTTCACAAACCCTAGTGCATCTTCTCGGGGTGTGCCAGTTCTCTTTGTGATGTATAAGGATTGAATAATGTGGATATGTATCTATTATCAGGGATCTCAATAAGATCAACACAAAGAACAAGTATCCTCTTACAAGGATTGAATTTTTTTTATCAGCTTAGAGGAGCTCTTTAATTCGCAATAGAGGATCATCATTCTAGATACCATCAACTAAAGGTGTGGAAGGAAGATATTTAGAAGACTGCCATCCATATAAGGTATGGTCACTATGAGTTTATTTTGAATCCTTATGAACTTACTAATTCCCCTACAATATTCATGGATCTGATGAATAGAGTCTTTATACATTACCTAGAAAAATTTGTGGTGGTGTTTATCGATGATATTATCATCTACTCCAATAGAAAGGAGGAACATGATGAACATCTAATACTTTTGTTAGAGACATTGAGAAAGGAGAAGTTGTACACCAAGTTCAGCAACTATGACTTTTGGATGAATCAAGTCACATTCTAGGTACATGTGATCACTACTGACAGAATTTCTGAAGACCCTTCAAAAATAAAGGCGATTGAGGAATTTCATTGCCCCTCTAGTGCCCCAAAAATCCATAGTTTTATTAGATTATCTTGTTAATACAAACATTTTGTGAGACATTTATCAATATTTTCAAGCTCGCTAACTAAGTTCAAAAGAAGAGGGGTAAAGTACGTCTACATGGGAGAATGTAAGGAAATATAATGGAGCTAATGAGAAGGCTGATCACTGCACTTGTACTCACATTACAGAAAAGTATAGAATGTTTTGTGATATAAAGTGATTCTTCAAATAAAGTCTTGGGTTGGGTAATCATGAAAAATAATAATCTGATAGCCTACGCCACATTTATGTTGACGATACATTAGTAGAACTACCCAAAACATGAACTAGAGATAGCTACTTTGATATTTGCATTGAAAATATGGACGCACATCCTTAATGGTGAAAGTGTGACATATACACAAACCACAATAAAATAATGTATATATTAACCCAAAAGGATCTCAACATGAATCAAAGTAGATGTTTATAGAAAATAAAGGACAACAATTTCTCTATTCACTGTCATTGTGGAAAAGAAAACAAGGTAGAAGATGAAGTATGCAGAAAATAACGTGCTACTCCATCCATTTTACCAATTGAGAAAGACCATATCTTCTTGGATATGAAGATCATTGATTTGGAAATCATATGGGAAGGGGATAAGTCATACCATACCCAGATGATTTTACAACCATCTATCATTGAGAAGAATAAGTTGGGACAATAGAATGATATAGAGTAAATAAATAAGGTGGAGGCAATAAAGGGAAACATGAATAGTTCCATATCGATGATGATGATGTGATTCGGTTTGGAATGTGGCTTTGTGTGCCTTCAGATGATGGTGATTTTGGAATATATCTCAAGTTGATTGATATATGATCATGTTAATGTAGGGTGAAAAAAGTCCAATGGGATGATGAATCCATTTCCAGTACCCATGTTGAAATGAAATAATGTCACTTTGGACTTTTTCACTGGTCCCCCGAAGACATCGCTATGAAATAATGAGATATGGGTTTTTGTTGACTGACTGATCAAGACAACCCATTTTAGCGTTATTCAGGAAGTTATCTTTCTTGAACATCTTGAAATATATATGTGAAGGAGTTTGTCAGAGTACATGGTATTCCACTATCAATGGACTCTGATCATGATCCAAGGATCACATCTAAATTATGGAGGATCCTTCAACATGTTTTGAGTACTGAATTAAATTTTATCATTGACTATCACCACCAAACTCATGGCCAATCTGGAAGGAGTATTTAGATTCTTGAAGACATGATAAGAGACTTTCCTTAAGAAATTGAAGGTATATGGGATCATCATATCCCATTGGATAAGTTATCATAAATCAATAGAGTTAATCGAGTATTCATATGGCTCCATATGTAGTTTTGTATGGAAAGAGATGTAGAACAAAATCCTTTTTGCATGAAGTTGTAGAAAGATAGATAATTGGACCTGATATACTATAAGAGATGATAAAGAAGGTTCACGTCATACAGAAACATATCAAAGCTACTCAGTGTCAGAAAAATACAACCCACCTTGTCAACGTTTTGTGGAGGAACCATAAGTAAGAAGAAGCAACTTGGGAACCAGATGATTTGATGACGAATTAGTACCCTCACCTGTTTTTGCAAAACAAAATTTCGAGGGAGAAATTTTAAAAGGGAGGAAGAATGTAAAGACACTGAATTTTATCAATTCAATTTATAACTTATTGTATTAAGGCCATAATCAATAACATTAGGAAACATAGTGCCTCATTATTCTTATATAAACTACTATGTGACATCTAAACATAATTTTTTTACCTCTATGTTTTGAATTTCGAAAAGCTGACATACATGGTTGCGTCCATGATGATTTTTTGGGTTTCATGGAACAAACATAATTTTTTGGTGAATATTAACCTACCCTTATGAATAATAACCTACCCTTATGAATAGTAACCTTAAATATGATAGTATATATATATATGATTTAAGTGAAAGTATGACATACCAATATCTTGGAGTACGTTAATAAATGATTTTCAGTTTCTATTCTTTTAAAAAAAACTTTAATTAAAATTTTAATTTAATATATTTTTAAAATTATTTTAAAAAAATTTAGTTTATTTTTGGATTATACACGTCGAAAATGGTGGGGGTTAATTATGGGGATTTTTATGAAATACATGAATGTTTTTTGAATTGTGAAATACGATAATTTACAAAATATGTAGAATTCATGAATTATAGAGTCATGGGTGATGTTATTCTGACATTAGACCATATGGTTTGAACTCACATTACCATCTTAAATTATTTATTCATGGAACACTCACTATTTCTTGTCATGAGGGAAATTAATAAACTAATGAATAAAATATTTAGAAAACAGCTCTCCCCTAAACTATTAATACAACCCTTCACTCCCTCATTTCCCCACACCTCTCAAGCTTCAAGAAATTTCTAAACACTTCCCAATAATCATCCATATCCCCTCCCTAAATTTTTAGAGCTTCTGGTCTCATCAAAAGACCAATCCAAGGTTCCTCAAAAGGCATTCAATAGGTAATTACCCTCTCTCTCTTTTACTCTAATTTAATTTTAATTTCAAGTTCATTTCTTAATCTCTCCCCACCTATCCCCATACACATGGTATGGTAACTCCATTCTCATAGATATAATGCAATTTTAGGATACTAATGTGATAATATATCTTCCAACCCCCTTATACATTTCTTTTTATTTTATAATGGAAAACGTAGTTCGTGAGGTGTTAATTTATCACCATCAAGAATGATATGTTTTCATTTTTCATTGAAAACTTCAGATCTAGTCATGAAACAATTTTAATGTTTGAAACAGATAATTTTATATATAGTATTTCCTATTTAATGTACTTTATCAATCTTATGTACATATAATTAAATTATTAAAAAAAAAATTTCGTTGTGGTGGAAAAACCGCCCGAATTAACTCAAAATATCACCATTGAAATATTATCTAATGATTCATTGTCATCGTATATAAAGAAAATGTTTACAATATCATTTAAAGTTATGAAAAATAATAAACCATGTATTATTACAATTCTGGATGTTTATCCTTGTTTTAAATGAACTTACATTTGTGAATTCAGGTGAGCTGTTTAGGAAAACTATGAAAAAGAACACTCTAGAACAATGAATCTAACCTCTATAACTCATCCAATGTCCCAAAAAATAACTTAATAAAATATTAATGAACTATATTTATGTATTATATGTTATTTAATTTTTAAATAATTAATATAATGTCATTATATAGGAAAATAAATTAAAGAATGTGGTCAGGTACAAGGCAAGTGTAAATTCTCAAACCCAACTTTATTTCTTCAGGTTCTCCCTATTTCACTCCATTTTTTGTATGGTTACTCCATAAAAATAATTTTATCATCATTATCCAAACTTTTATGGGATATAAATTTTTTCCACTAGATTTTACGTCAAAAAAATTGTTTTCCTAAAGAACTCTTCTTTCAAAAACACACATTTTAATTCTCCCTCAAGGATGATGTTTCTTGTATCAAGTATGTCATTTCCTCTTTCTTTTGGGAACCCAAATTTTATAAATGTGTTCTTATGATATGAAACCCATTACTTAACATGAGTTATTTATGTTCATTATTAATATATTTTCTATGTTTAATTCATGATAATGAAAATGTTATGATGTTATATGTGTACCCAGAATTATATACTTCAATATTAATGATTGAAGGTGATGGAAGCGCCAAGAATTATACAGTGATCCAATGAATTAGGTAAAGTGATTAATCTTATGATTTAAATTGAAATTATGTGTGAACATAATTTTTTTTTTCAAAACTATATGTGGTTGTTAACTACTAAGTCATGATGTTTCATTTTTCATGCATTGCCACATTCCATGCCTTTATATAATGATTCCTCTCATGAATTTGTTGAATATTTAATGATTATGATCACTCCCTACTATATTGTTCTTATTTATCCTCTTTCTAGTATTTTATCTCACCCCATTTTATTTATATCCTCAGGTGATCATGTGTACTAAGGAGTTTTCTACGTCAATATGAAGATGGAAAAGAATGAATAAAATAGATGTTTCTTCTTGATGTCATAAATGTTATGTTTTGTCTGATTTTTTTTTTCAGAAACTAAACCTCTGGATCCTCTTATTGTAAAACTATTATTATTTTTTTCATTATAATTATTTAATATCAATTTCAGAAAAGGTAGGTTCACTATATATATCTTCCTCCAACTCATTGGTTGATGATTTTTTATCTCACAAGATAGTCTTGACTGTAAGAGAGAGTGTACATAGTTCAGTAAGGGACCTTGTCCACTATGATAGTCATTGGAGTGAACCTTGACTACTATAATATTATACATGGAATTATCATTCATGTCTATAATTTTCTGCATGAACTTAATTACACGTTCATACTCTTTTTTTATGGACCTATATTTAATGAGTATAACATTATGTATGGAACTATAATTTATATTCATAATGTTATGTGTGGACCTGGTTGCATGTCCATATGTTTATGTGAGGTCCTGATGGCATTTCATTAACATTATGATCAAACTGTTTTCTATTTATAAATGTTCACATTGATGTAATCAGATGTGTATGCTATAAATCTCTGTCATATACGAATTGTTACTCCCAAGGATCATGTTCTTTTGATTTATTTATGATTCGGGTCTTTTGAATTTCCATGTTTTATGTCATTCCTCTAGATTATGATAATGTTTTTGTAGGATTTGGTTTATAAATGTTATGTTCATGTTCTTATACCCTTATTCTAATGTAAAACATATGTGATCATTGATATATCTTTTTATTAACATCACTAATCATATAATCTCACCCATTCTTTTATTTCATTTCCCCAGGTTATGAATAATGATTTAATGTAGGGTATGTTTTTGAAGATTACTTAAGATTAATAATTTTATAGGAGAAATTGAAGACCTTTAATGATGTATGAATATTTTTTATCTACTCTCCAATTAAAATAAACTATTATTGTCCTTAGACACGGGTTTATGTAATGTATTGAATATTTATTTAAGAATAGGTAATATACATGTATGAGAATCCTAAGTCACTTTAGTTGGTAATAGAGGAAATATTTGGTTAACCTCTGGAAACTAGGATTCAAAAACATTAGTGATATCCATTGTAATATTTCTGTGGATATGTCTAGTGATATGGATAATGATAATTCCATGGATGATTCAAATTATAGGAAACCATCTGCGAATTTTTGTATAGGATAGGGTGAGTATTTCTTGAGAAATTTATTCCCTTGTTGGGATACTACAAGTTGATTTGGCCTTAGGTCAAAGGTACCTTAGAGTGGTAACTCCAAAAATGGTGCATTAAGATGGACTCAATCATTACCTGGTGCATGAAAGCCAGCCTTGCTATACACCTAGTTTGAAACACCTATGTGAATTTATATGTAAATTCACAAACTATTTACAGACCATCATAAGAGGCTTAAATAGATGATGATTATTAATAACCATGGATAACCCTATGTTATCATATATTAAAAAAAGGAGTTGTTATTTGAACACCCTATAAGTTATTCATGATGATTATGTGGTTACCTATTATGATTATTGTTTCCTAGACTATTCTTTTTGTCTTTTTTCAATAGCTAGATCACAAAGGAATTGTTTTAATGCAGAATGAATTATATAATGAATTTACTATCCTCCTGATAAATCAAATGTTATTAGAGATGAAATGAAAAAAAATTATATTCTCAGACAAAATTCTCAAGATATGAGTAATTATAGACATCCAAATGAGAAAAGAAGGGAAATATATTCTATTTAGTCCTTCATGAGGCGACTTTTATATAATTTGAATGGATTCATTGATTCATTAGTTTGTGATATATGGATTAAGTCCACTGAAAATAAATTTTCTATTCTCCAGTGTTTAAAACATGAAAAAATTAGTTTGGATATCTAAAATTTGACATGTGAGGCAGATCAATGGTGGAATCATACTAAGAATATGAGGAAATGAGAATAAATTAATTCAATGAAGTGGGATGAGATTAAAATTCTATTTTTCAATAAGTAATATCATTTTATTCATTTTTAAAAAATTAATAAGGAATTCCATGAGCTTAAGAATAAGTATGGTGAATCAATTTTTCCATCTATAGAAAATTTTGGGAGACATGTGAGGTACTATTCATGTATTATAAATTAACCTAAAATTATTTTTGAATGATTATTCATTGTCTTGATAAAAAATATTCAAATATTTTATTCCATATGGGACTATGAATTCAATGATTTTTTTGACATTCACTTAATGTGGAAAGGAATGTAGAAACCCTCTTGGTTCTAGTGATAAGAAAATCAAAATGATGTTCCATAAAAAATCCAATGATATGCCACAAAGAGGGAAGAAAATGATTAAAAGTAAATTTTACAAAACTATGGGATGGAGCACAAAGGTGAATGATTGAAATGAAAGAGTAGGTGTTTCATGTTTGGGAAGTATGGACATTAAGAAAAATAATTTAGAGTTGGTGTGAAGAGGCTAGCCAGTGAAAATAATAGAGAAAATCTCAACATAATACACCACCCACACTTCCGTGTTTCAAGTGCGAGGAGTTTGGGAATTATGTGAATCAATTCCCCAATCTACGGTATAATGTGGAGGATAATCCACTACAACCTCCAAAGACATAGGAAAAATGGGAAATAATATGAAATCAGAGTGGATAAATTAAATCACGATAATTAGGGAAGACTTATTATCCAATCCATATATAATAATTTCATGTTTTATTTTGTTTTAATGATCCCTATGAAAATCTTCCTTCTTATCCTTTAGTGAGATTTCATGTGATTATATCCCTCTACTTGAATTATAGAATAATGAAATCACATTTTATATTTGATCGGTACAAGGATGAACCCACGTTTCTAATGATTTTTTATATAATATAAGATATTATATAAGTAATAAATAGTGAATTAACATTTGGATGTGTCTATATATCCATATAAGATAAAATTATAATAGATGTATACCATCATGGGAATATATTTTTACATTTGATTGTATGTCCAAATTCATCGACATAACCTTTTATGGTTTTATATAATGGGAGTTTATCAAGATTAAGGATATTTTAATATACATTTATTGTAATACAACCCATTGGTATATCTATGTTTTACTGAAAAAGTTATTTAATGAGGAATTCCCTTTTATGGGTAAATTATTAAAGGTATTGGACTCCTTTTTGGTTTATATTATATTATACATTGAGGTAATTATGTGTTGTAGTTGATCACCTTATGAATTCAACACACATTTTTTTTCTATATAGTATTTTTTTATGATACTATTTCCAAAATATACATTAATGATGTGTTAAGGTTTCACGGCGTACAACTTTCAATTGTATCTTCTGGGGACATGATGATTTCCTTGATGTCTTTGAATCATATTAAGTAAGCTCTAGAGAAAGTGTTTTGTTTCATAACTCTATATCATCCATAGATAAATTTTTAGTTTATAAGAATAATTTAAACCCCATAGAATAAGTCATGACCTTTTTTAAGGGATTTCAAAGGTTTTTGAGAACAACACCTTCCTCATGTTGAGTTTTATTTCAGCAATTGGTTTGACTTGATCATTAAGATGAATCCCTATGAATCCTTCTAGGGAATGATGTGTATAAATCCAATATACTAGAATGAAGCTTCAAGAAGAAATCTATGGTTACCTAAGCAGGATGACATGATAGTAAAGAAGGTTAAAATCCATTTAGAAACATGTAATGGAAGAAAAATATGAAAACAATGTTATGATGATAATCATCGATGTAGCCTATAATTTAAAGTTAATGAAAATATATTTCTATGAATTTATCCATCGAAAAAATAAAATATAACAGATTTATTGGTATATTAATCCATTTGAAATACTTTATTGTACCTCGATAGTAGATTATTGTTTGGTACTTCCATCAAAGATCTCTTAGGTTCATGATGTGTTCCATGTACCTCTCCCGAGGATGTAAATAACTGGTAAATCAGAAGTAATAAATATATATTTATTACTATGGAAGCATTGTTTTTATTATGAGGGGAACTGTTAGTGATTCAGGATCTAATAGATAATTTTCTATTAAATAAGACCACTCACCTAGTCAGTGTTTTGTGTTGAACCCACCAGCTTAAAAAAGCTATGTATAATCACAAGACATAATAATACAGAATTATCCCCAATGGTTGGTACCAAAGTGAAATTTTTTGAGAGGGAAACGAATTTTATGTCTTGTATAATGTAACATATTGAGAGTTTTTGAAATTTATTTTTCAAATAAATTTAATCTTTTCAATATTTTGTGTTAATCATAATACTAAGAAAGCTTGTGACAGTAGGTTTTAACAAAACCACGATATATTATATAGTTATTTAAAAAAGCCCATTATAACATGGACATTAAACATGGATATATGAATATTAATATCTTCAATTAAAATATCAATTTTAATGTTTTTATATAAACAAAAACATATTAATAAAGGTACTTCTGTTTTTAGAAAATTATTTATACACTTCAAAAATACTATTATCTCATAAATATGATATTCATGTATTTATTTACAAAATTATATATTTAATATTTTACTATTTTAGAAATATAATATGATACAACAAAATTAACTTTTTAAATCATAATTTTAGAACTAAATTAGGGTAATGTTTTTGAATTTTTCTGAAAAGATTTGTTTTTTTGATACATAGTGAAATACTAAATTTTAATTTAAATATACCTTTCATTTAGTTTTTTATAAAGATAAATTATATTTTATATTCGTTTTAAATTAAAATTAGTTCCATTATTCATTAGTAAATACAATATAGGACATTTTAATAAATTTCATATTAAAATTTATATATTAACTTTGAAAACTTTTGGAAATTTGCTCATTACAAACATTTTTTGTCATTAAGTCTTCCAGATTAATTTTAATTAAATTTTTTTAAAAAATTGAAATGAATTTTTAAAAATGTTTTAAATATTATGAATAAAAATAATTTATAAATAATAATAATTTCATCATAATTTTTGAGAAAAATGATTTATGAAAACAAAAAAAATTAATTACTATAGTTAAGGGAAAAATGGATTTATCGGGGGTTAAACTCAGAATATAAGGGTTAAAAATCACATAAATACATTTAAAAGATAGATTTTATGGACATATTTTGATCTCATGTCTTCAAGTCTAGATAATTTCTTTTTTTGGAGGCTTCTATAATAATAATAACATAGGTATTATTTAATATTTTTGAAAACATATGTGTGTGCCTCTCACCTCACTAACAAAAATCAGACCACTTTACAAGAATAGTTATTAGATGGGAAATTAAATGTCATATGAAATCCAAATAAGGTATGATATATATTTATATTATTTTTTAAAATATTTATAATAATCTTATATTTATTATACAATAGTTTTGGACATGTATGAATGAATTGAAGACATAAAGTATGATATTTTCATCTAACATTGTAATTCTGTGATACACATTCAATATTCACCACTTATTTCCATAATGTGGTATATATATGTACCATTAATTTATTTTTTGATTAATATCATAAAACTTTTTGGTATTTAAATATCTATTTCAGGATCTCTCTTTCATGGGGCTTAGGGTTAAAAAGTAACAATAAGGTAATGGATATTTGTCTCAATTTTCCTCCTTTGAGACATATTTTATGTTATGCGCCCATATACTTTTATAAGTATTATATACCATCCCTTTGACTTGTAATATAATAAATTTATTAAACCTCATTATATATTATGTTTCAATTTATTTTATTCCTCCATGATCCTTATGATTCCAATTTACCAAAGTAGTACTGATTTTATGTTACAATTTCATATTTTATTGAGATTGTTTATGATTACGTTTCTGACGATAAAATCTAATGATTTATATCTTTTTAAACTCATTAATTTTAATATCCTATTCTTATTTGTGATATTATATAGTAACATAACCATTTTATACTCTTTGGTACTTAAAATAATTGAGGAAATGATTTTAATCAAATACAATTTCACTTCTCTCTTTAGTCAGAAATATTTTTTCTTCCAAGACAATGTTTTCTAAAAATGATTTCAAAATGTTTTTTTATTACTCTCCATTTATTTTTAATAGACATTTTTACCCTTGTTTGACTTTTAAAAAATATCAAATGGGATATTTATAAGATTTTCCAATCAATTCCTCGTTGGATTTTAGCAAAAATGTCAATGGAATATTTGTTTTAACATGTATGATATGAATACAACATCCCATCATCATGACAATTTTTTCATTTATGATTAATTTATAAGTATTCAAGGTTATATTCAAAGAAAAAGTTTTCTATATTTATTTTTTTTCAATGTGGAGAGAAAATTTTCCTCAAGAAATATTTTAAATGGTATTTCAAAATTAGTTTCCATATAATATGACATTCATTATGGTACCTATGATTTAGTAGGGATATAAACCAATGATACATTTTTTATTCATTATATAAATTATTAGTTATTAAATTATTCTGATGATATCTGTTTCTCATCCATGGGTTATACCTTGATTGAATTATTATAAACCAGCTTCTATTTCATGGGTTATGCTTTGATGAAATGATCAAATGATTATGAAAACTATATATTTTCCTTAGCTTATGATATGATGAAATGTTTATGAAATCCATTTCAATTTTTTTGTTATCATATGAAAAAAATTATATTCTTGGGGATCACATATATATGATATTAATTATGTAATGGGTGTTACCAATATCTACTTTTAATGTGTTGTGTAATGATTTATATATCGCAATATATAAAGGACTAGAATAGTGAATGTCCTCAGTTAATTAAAGGAGTTTTTCCATTATGATGGTTTTGGGAGTGATCCTTGACAACTATGATGTTATGAATTGAATTTTCTTTCATGTTCATACTGTTATGCATGAAATTGATTACATGTTCCCAATTTTATGCATATAACAGTATTTCCTATCAATAATTTTTTTCATGGACCAATATTTAATGTCTATATTGTTATGTGTGGACCTATTTGAAGGTCATTATGTTTATGTGAGTGCAAGAGTTCAGGTCCGAGACAAAATTCAAAAACCAATTTCTATTTATACATGGTTTCAATGTTATTAGTTTATGTGAATGCCATAACTGTCACGATCTAAGGTAGGTTTTCATCTAACCTAGTGCCCAAACCAGTCTGTGGCATGACCCAATGGGCATTCCTTTTCCCCACAGGCTGGCACAAGTGCCTGGGTATCAGAAATAATAAGTGGGAATGATAAACCAGAAGTAAGAGACCAAAAAACACCCTGAAAATGTTATCAAAATATAGAAAAATAGTACAAAAAACACCTTAATAATTTACCAGATTCAAACTTTGCATCTCTACCCAAAACTCAAAGAAGACTACAATAAAAAGAAAATAAAACATCTATCTGAACCTTCATGAAACATGAGGAGCCACCTCGTCAAGCCACCATCACCCAACTAGCAAGTGAAGGCCACTAAAACAAGAAACCACCATCCCTAAGCATGATACCTCAACCTGGAACACACAAATAACAATGTCTAAAAACACCCAAAGGTGTATGTAGGGTTTGATCCAAAATCCTAGTAGGATACTACCACATAAAAGGGTTCTATGCCATGACATCAAAGAGATAATTCAACTTGCTTATTTAAAACCATACTTTCAAATCTCTTTTAATGACAAAATTTATAGGTTAAAAATAAAAAATGAAAGGAAGACATGCTAAAAAAACATATAAAAAATACTACATTCAACTAGGGGAGAAAATTCATAAAGAAAATTTACATACTCTAGTGGTCCTTTGTGTTCCGACAGAAGGAAACACGTCAGGAATAGTAGAGCACTGAGGTTAAATCCCCTATGATATATAGTATGAGTGGGACTCTAGAGACATCATACCTCAGTGTAAATATAGAATAGGTTCCACAATGATCTATGTTCTTGTGCATGAGTCACTATTAGAGAAACACATCCATAACCTAGTGGTCTCCAATCATAAAAAAATTTAGATAGTATTGTAACGTCAATCCAACTAGATGAGACCGGGATGAACCACTTACATATTTTCTACAGTACTAGTCCTAATCCCCCTAGGTACTGGATGTTTTCCCTTGTGCTTAATTAAGATCTACATTCACACAACACAACAATATTACACTTCTCAATCCAAATAGTGTCGCACTCGACAAACACTACGACATGGTCAACACAAAACCTCTTTTGAAACATGAATCACACCAAATCTTCTTCAAAACATGAACTACCCAACTTTAAAAATTTAATAAACCTGATTCATAATTTATAAAACACTTCCAACATTCAAAACAAATTTTTACACTAGGAAACCACCGAATTCATTTTATTCAAAATTATTTTTAATCTATAAACATAACAAAACTATTAAAAACGGTTTCACACCACCCGTGCATATTATCTAATATACTCATGGCATAAAACACTAAGGGGCACGTGTGATATACAATTTATATAGCCCATTTTCACAAAGAATACATTTTCAATGTCAGCATAGTATAAATATTTTTCAACCTTAACTCTCACCTTACAAACAACTCATAAGATCCTTTTTATGAAACACCCTATTAAAACACGCACACAACATAACAATTTTTTCCAACACAAAATCCTAACCAAGAACATAAGCATACCAAACCCTCCAAAAATATATTTTCACATCGCTTACACCATTTAACAAACCATTTAAAAAACCAATTTCATGGATAATATTGGTTCTTTATTATTTTTTAAAAATATATTCAAAACTCATAAAAGAAAAATGCACAACAAATATGCTAAGATGTTCCCTTTTCCATTTGAAATTATTTTTAGCACACATATACCTCAAGCTACCATGAATTTTTTTTATCCCCCAAACAATTCATTAAAATCTTCCAAACATTTATAAATAAACACAAATATAAAACACAATACTATATTATTCTAGAAATCCAATTTCATCAAAAGAGTATGCCAAGACATTGTAAAACATAGGTTGCACCATCAAATTAAATCATAGAACATGTTAAAACTATCCAAACAAACAAATTAAATTATCAAAAAATGCAAGGGCGTGGAACCACCGACCTTGGTGTAGGATAACCACAAATCTCAAGGTAGAGCACCAATCTCGCACTAAGCACACCTTAAGCAAATGGAATTGGACCCTAATGAAAAAATACGTACAAAATAAAATATTCAAAATGGACCTCTTAAATTTACCACATACCTTCTAAAAACCAAAAACTAAATAATATAGAATAATAATTCGAGTATAAATCATAGGGGGGTTTCTTTCGTCGATGGTGGGAAAGGTGCTGGTGGGGGAGCTGGAGCCAGTGAGGATGGTGGCCGGGAGGCAGGGCAACATGACGGGGATGGCTGCAGAGTAAGGACGTGATGTGAGGGGTTGAAAGGTGAGGCAACGAGCTAGGTAGGGGGAGTCAGTCCTTGAGCTGGGAAGGAGGGGGAATGCGCTTGGTGAGCAGGGTGGTGGGATGAAGGGAGAAGGGAGGTTTGAGAGATGGTCATGGGGAGGGTGAGGCATGACAGACACAGGGGGTTCCATGGGGTGTGATGGGAAAGGGGAAAAGGAATTTTGGGGAGGAGAAACCCTACCAAAAATATAAATATAAATAAAAATAAATTAAAACTATTTATAATAAAAATAAAAAATTGAAATAAGAATAATAATGATAATAATAATAAAAATAATAAAACTCAATTGATAGTAATAAAATTAATTAAAAAGTCATAAAAATTATGATAATAATAATAATATCCCGAATTAACATTATTAATATTATCACTAAAAACTCTAATTCTGTTTTATTTTTATTTTATCACACTTTTATTTTTATTTATTTATTATTAATTAGTTTTATTTAATTAGTTGAACCTCGAGCAGACCCTAATGTGAAAAAGGGCAGGGGATCTTTCCCTCGACGTGCTAGTCTAGATTTCACTCAATTTATATCTCACAATTGATTGATGTATATGGGATTATCAGGAAGATGTTTCACCTAGTGCCACAATCAGAGGGGCCCCCATCGCACTAGGTGCAGGCTGGACCACACCCTTGCTAATATTCATGGCCCCTCAACTTTTCCACAGGCCATGGTGTCTCATATAGGGTGTAATCTCTCTGATCACTCTCCTATTCTTCATGAGATATCTCCATGCTGGAAAAGAAGATTTGGGGTGGGATTTTATCCCTTTTGGATTGAGAACCCATATTTCTAGAACACTGTCTCTACCTCATGGAATCGGATCATCCATTGTAATCCCAGAGAGTGTCTTCCTAACAAATTAAGGAGGATCCAGGATGATCTTCGGGTGAGGGTAGGAAAACATATGACAATGGCATGTGAATTGGATGGGATCAAAGTAGAGATTGAGAGTATTGAGTCCAGTTTGAATCTGAATTGGAATGATGGAAGGTTTCAGGAGCTGTCTACTATGAATGATTAGATGGTTGAAGTTCTACTAAGGGAGGAACGAATGGCCCGCGAAGCTTCGCAGGCTTGATAGTTGTGTTAGGGGGATCACAACACTGCTTATTTCCATGCATGCATTAAATAAAATTGTAGGTACTCCCAACCTAACATAATATTGGATGATGGATCCTTCAAGACAGACTAGAAAGTTGTTGGAGGCCTAGAAAAGAACTTCTTTAAGAATATTCTTGCTAGACCCAACCCTCAGATGGAGTCAGGCTATCCGAGTGGTCATAACGCTTTCACTTAGGTTATTCCGACAATGGGCTCCAGTCAAGATAACATTGTGTTCAACGCCTTTCCACATGAGGAGGAATTCCTAGAGGCTGTGGAGTCACTGAACATGGAAAAATCTCCTAGCTTGGATGTATTTCTAGGATCCTTCTTCCTGTCTTTTTGGAGAATGATTAAGGATGATGTTGTGCATGCCATTCCTGACATTTTTAAGGGTTGGTGTCTTCGATGTGTTTCCAATTCCACCTATGTGGTTCTTATCCTAAAAATTAAGGACCCCTCTCTCCTTCAACACTTTCCCGGTGAGTATATGAAACTTCATGTATTATATTCTCGCCACCACTCTCAACAACAGGCTGAGTCTCCACCTACCCCAGTGGATCTCTCCCGAGAAGCATGGTTTTGTGAAGCACCGATATATTAAACGGGCCATTGAATTGTCCCAATAACTCATTGATTATATAAAATCAAGATTGAATAGTGGTAATATGGTGGTTAAACCTGAAATGGATAAATCTTATTAATGGTTGGAATGGGTGTTTATCCTCAAGGTCTTAAGAGGTATGGACTTTTCTTCTTGGGTTGTTGATTTAATTTTCGCATACTTTTTCTCTCCGTGGATGGAAATCTGTTTCATGGGTAGATAGTACATGTTTTTCAAGGTAGTGTGTGTACAGAGGTAGGGTGATACCCTCTCCCCTAGTCTATTTATTCTCTCCTAGGACATTCTTAGTCACCTCCTCAATAGGGCCTTCATGCCTGGCTCCATCAGGATGTACGATTACAATCCCATGTGTTGAATCATTTCCCATATGATGTTTGTAGATTACACCATTGTCTTTATGAACGCTGGCTTGAGGATTTTCTATAGGTTCATTAATGTCATTACTGAGTATATATATATTTAGAATCCAAGCGAAGATCCTTAGAAAGTGTACCTTTTATGTTCTTGGGCGTTGTACTGACAGTCAGGTGTCCTCCCTATGTAGGATCCTTGGCATGTGGGACGACTCTTTTCCCCTAGAGTACACGGTTCCCTTAGTGCCCCCTAGTAGATTGTGCATCAATAACTTTGATTATATAGTTGGGAAAATTACAGGGAATATCCATAATTGGAAGATCCAATTATAGTCTTTTAAGGGTAGGATCACTCTAACCAAAAATTTTCTTTCATCCATCCCTTGCCATGATATCTCATCCTCCAAGGTCCCGAAGGGGCTGATTACAAAGAATGACTCAATTCATTACTCTTTTATCTAGGATGCACATGAGGAGGGGAGGAAGCACTGGGATTCATGGAATCGAATTTAAAGGATGATTCAAGAGGGTGGTATTGGGGTCAAGAGTATCTCGGATGTGTTGCTCAGCATGAAAGAAAAGATGGAGTGGGGGGTTATCTAGGGTTGCTATCTATGGGGAAGTTTTATATTTGTGTGGCTGAATGGTGGGGGGTTGGCTCCAATGCGTAGAAATTGATGGTTTTTTCTTCTATTATTTCCAACATCCATACTCTCCGTTCACTCTCCAGGTGTATTTTTTGGGTGGGGAACATTTCCTTTTAGAACCAAAATTGTGTAGGCATTGTCCATGAGCTTATACGGTGCTTGGCCACACACACCACCTTCATCCAGGAGAGTAGGTTCCTAGAATGTATCAATGTTGTTCTTGATAGTTATCAATTCTAATCCATTGACATGATAAACATCACTAAGGATCCAGAACTTTGTATCTTTACCGCATTGTCTTCAGTATCTTTCTCTCCCAAGGACTACAGGAGGGTGTCTTTTTGTGCAACCCATCAGGAACCGTGGGGATCATCCTCATGGGATAATTAGTTCCCACAAAAATAAAAAAATTCTCTGGAATATTAGGAACGTATCCTGTCTAATGGATGATAATTTGCGGTGATTCGGCATTAGCATGGCTTCATGCTGACAGTATTGTAGCAACCCGAGGGAGGGGAGCTTGACCGACCGCTGCTTCGATCGCTAGTGGGTGCATTTCGTGTGGAAGGAATTCGGTGACTTTACAGGTATTTCAGCTACCTCTTTTTAGAACCATTAATTTCTAGTATGTTGGTTCAATGGTTCTGGGGATGTTGGGTCGGAGAGGAAAGCTCATGGCATCCACCTTGCTCTAGGTTTCTAGTGCATTAGGCTGGCTCGAAACAATGCCAGGTATGAGGGATCTTTATCCAATAGAAGATTCTCAGTGGAAAGGGTCAAATTATTGATTATGGATATAGTTATGTCTTTCAAAAAGTGGAATGAGGCCCCATCCTTTCATTCCCTTCAAGGGTGTCTTCAGTGGTTCATCCCAACCTTGCTGGCCAATGGGTTTAGTGGTCACCCCATACTTCTGGTCTGAAGTTGTACTTCGAGGGCTATTTATCGATGAATGAGATGAATGGTGGTGGTGTTGACTAGGATCCTTCGGGTTAGCTGGTCTTGGATTTCCCAGTTCTCTTCGGTAGAGTCTACTCTCTTCTTTATGATACTATGTCAATGTTTTCGGGACTCCAACTCTACAAATGTCATAATATTGATCTTACAGTGGTCGAGACTGACTCCCTCATCCTGCATGACTCCATGCATGTCAGGAAATGTGTTCCATGGTCCCTTTACTATGTCCTGAGAATCTCCAAGAGGCTCATCTTCAAATTACACTACCCTCTATCAATATTTTATGGAGGCTAATAAAGTTTCCGACCATCTTGTTGCCATGGCTTCGCAAGGTCTTCATGTCATTCTCCCTGAGGATGTTATCTCCTTCCCAATCGAAGTAAAGAACCTGATCAGTGGAGAATCCCTCGGTCTGCGCTACATTAAGCCTATGTATCTTACTTTGGGGTCCCATGCTCTCCCAATGCTTTCTATTTCTGATATTTTTTCCTTTTGGGCCCATTTAAAATAATAAAAATAATGATGATGTGTTTTAAATAAGAACTCAAAAAAATTATTTCAGTGATAGAGAAATTATTTTCAACATTTTATATGTGTAATTAAATTATTTAATCCCTATAAATTGATCATGTTGAGTTATTGTCATCAATTGTGGATTAATGATGTGTTTTGGGATAAAATTGGAAAACTTCTTAATTTCCAAATACTGACAGATTTTAATCACTATGGTAATTCCCACATATATTTCAAAATATAAATCCAATTGATGTGATTAATTTTTATTAGGTTTATAGATATAATTTCTTCTTATTTTGTTTTTCAGCCTTGATTTAATTCAGAAAACCATGGGTCCGAAAAATTCAATCAAGGTGGAAAATTATTTTGGACAACTGTGTGGACCCCACCTCACTAAATAAATAATAACTCAGTATAAACATCTAAAATTGGGGTGATTCCAATTGTATTGGAAGGAATATTAAATTTTAAATTCTTATGTTGAAGATATTGATGATTTTCCATCATTAAGGCGGCCCATGGATGCTGAAATTTTGGGGTAGAAAAAGGGAAAATTCCTCAAGAATAAAATAACAGAAATAATTGTCCATGTATCAAACTACACATGGAGGATAAATCTGGAATTTTGGGATTAAACGTAAAATATAATTTTGAAGATTGTAATTGAAGAAATAATTACACAATTCGACCATTAATGTGGCAGAACATGATCATACTTTCGGTCTACTGAATTTGAATGAAATCTTAAAGAGAGATTTGGAAGAGCAAAAATTTGAAGACCTGAGGTTGACACCCCCTTGGCCTATAAAATATGAGTCCACACATTATTATTAGGATTTATAAGAACACACTCAAGGATGGGAGGAATCTAAGGGACACTCGGGGACTATCTCTTTCAGCATCATTCTGTTTATTTCTTTTACTTTCTTTACTTTAAAATGTCTCTACTCCACCACATCATCTCGCTTAACCCATACATGGAGGCGTAAATTCATTTGAGTGATCAGGGAGAAGGGAGGATGGATCTCTGTGTGTGCTTGAGTTCTTGTTCAATAAATGAATTAAATGTATTCTTCTTTCTTAATCTGGTTTGAATTCTAATTTAGTTTTAAATTCCGAATGCGGTTGTGTTATGATTTGATTCTATTATTATAAATTGATTTGGTTGAGGATCACATCTCCCTCCACCCAATTATAATATGTATACTGTGGATTACGATTATTATTGGGTGGTTTGTGATCATTTGTAGTCTAGAATGTGTGTACGATTGTATGTCGAAATATTGGTTTATTAAGGAACAACAAATTCTGGTAAGGGATTGCTATAAATAATCAAGAATCCTTTTACAACCATAAAAACATTGGAAGGAGGATAATATAATCTAAGGTTTTAGATTGGAAAATTATCGTCACATATATCTAACAAAGAGAGAGAGAGGACTTGGTCAATGAATCTCTATCTTACCAGTTAAAGGAATTATAAGAGATAACATTTGGAAACCATGATGAAAAAACACTAGGTCTAGCTGAACCCAATATTATCACTATCTTTATCATTTCTTAAAACCAATCAATTGCATATATTTTTTTCTCTAATAGTCATTCAAATTAATTAAAACCAATCCTTTTCATAAATGCTGCAACAAGTTACAAAGTTGTTTTGTCTGAACTCCTCTTCTGGAGACTACATTAGATAAATAGCTATACCATACTTAAGTAATTAAAGTATTGTTTTTCCATGCCCCACGACAGACATGCATTAGATGGGCTTCAACCTGAACTACCTGATTCGTAGAAAATTAATAAAATAAATAATTTAAATATAGAGGGTGTGACAATTCACCCCATCATAGCGCTTTCCATCCACGTAATGCCACAACTAAGGCCAAAAATCCAAAGCATAAATTGATACCCCCTTGTGGTTCAAAGAGAATCCTTATGAAAAAAGTGAAAATAGGAAAACGCATCATGCATAGAGAAATTGACCATAATAGAAACCTCAATAATCCCATAAAATACATTTCTCTATGTGTTACTTACCCAAATGAGCTAAAACACATCCAATTTATTATTCAAGTAAAGGAACCCTTGCACCCACATAAATCAACTTCACAAACTGAAACACCTCAAGAACCAATAAACAAGAACCACACCATTTAGAGAAACCCAAAGGTGATCCCCACCATTAGAAACCCTCCAGCATCCGAGAAGTGACTGTAAACCCAATATTGGGAGGCCCAAGAGGACACTCAACCATTATGAAAAAGGCCAACACTGATTTATTCTGGACACATCTTTGTGAGACCCACCATGGGTCTCCCCACCATTATAGGTTCCAGAAGATACAAAAACATTAAAATTTCTTATCAGTGACTAAACACCCCACCACAAGGGGTGGGGTGAGAAGGACTCAACTACTGGGGCATCAATAACCTACCGATGAAAAATCAGCTTCCTCGCATCCTGAGATGAGAACTAATCAAAATTAATACCAATATTTCCAAATAGACCCCATAATGAATAATAAATGAGTGTATATCCAATGGGATGCATCCACTGGGAATTTAATGTTCAAGACGACCATGCCACCTCATAGCCACAAGAAACCTCAAACACCCAAATGGATCATTCCAAATGGAATAACTATAGGAAATGATTTAAACTGCCTTCCCATTCAATACTGATGAAAAAAATATGTTTGGGGTCCCATACACTCCTAGGGTTCTTGACCACGTGCCAGCTTCACTCTGAGGCATATAGATGGTGCCCCAATATTTGAGGTATCTCCTGCCTCACTATAAGGCACTAAAGACCCCCCAAACAAAGCTTCTCCTTTTAGTACCACATGCAACAACACTTCAACTGAGACAACAAAAAAAAGACAACACACCATGACATCCAACTACTCCCTCTTAGTACATACACCAAAAAATGGGTTTAGAGGACTAACATGAATCACCACAAGACCTTAACCAAGAATCGTAATAAGGAAATATGTATGTCAAACACACCCCCTTGAACAAACAAATTAGAACTGCCTAAGAGGAGAACACACTTATATAAAAACCGGGATTCCCAAAGTATTCAACAAAATCTACTCTTTCTCTTCAAGGAGATCTCACAATTCAAGACATAAAAAAAAATGACCCTTGTGGCTGATGAAAGCACTATAATCCTTTGAAGACATCGGTCAACACAGATAAATCCGAACTACCTTCACCCTTCCCCACTGGAATTCCATTCATCGTTTCCAAGGGACAATCAAACAAAATGGTGTCAAACATTATACCCAACGACTCAGACAACATAATGAGACTAAAACTCATTTCAAATCCCCTCACGTCTATCATCCTACTGCAAGAGAATCCACTTAACCGAAATGGAAAAGGGATATACTTATGACTATCACTCAAAAGTGAGCATGCATACTTTAATCAACTTGAGGGCCAGACAATAGAGAATTGCTAATGGCCACACATTAATCGCATGTTAACGCATTGGGGGGAATATAGTAGTCATGGAAGAAATCCATGGACCCAAAAAACTGGTCCAATGGATATTAAATACTTAAATAAATAACAAAAAATGTAGGGGGAACCACTGCAATGGCTTCCCGAAGTACATTTCAAAATAAACCACTAACAACATGCTTTCACACCAACTTACATTTAATAATTCAAACTCAAGACCCAAAATCAGAGAAAAAGGATTCTCAACATGAAATTACTCAAATATGAAATTTCAAAAATACAAGGACACACAACACAATCACCAGTTATTAAAACACCAAATTTTTTATTAACTTAACATTTTGAAAATAAACGAAGCTGGTGGGTTGCACCGACAGCATTGGTGTCCCATGGGCCTCACACATTAATGTTCCCATGACACACTGGCATCTACCTCATGTCCATCTAGAAAATCATCTTCTCATACAATTAACCATTTCTATTTCTATATATACCCATGTATGTGGCTTCCTATGATAACACCAAGGATCAAAACAAGACCATTCCATTTTTTTTAAAATGATAACATTCAACCCACCATTTTCAAACCATACCCATCATTTTATTTTTAAATTGCTTTATTTAAAAACATTTTTCAAGACAACATTTTTTTATTAAAAAAAATATTTCCACGATTCCAAAACAATGAGATGAGGAATGATGCAAGAGGAAACTAGTGTTAGTGGGTGACTAGGACATATGGTTGTTATCCATTTTCTCCCCACGCCACCACCAATTAGAGTATTCTAGTTAAAATTCCCTAGATCCACATGGCTTTCCAGCCCATGCGAGCTCAATAGGACCATTTATCTTACTCCGTTTCCATTCCCCCCCAAAAAAATTAACCACAATGAAAAAAGACTCTGAAACACCTCAACATCCCATGGCGATGGGGATTCTATCACGAGGTGTGCTAGTCAGGCACACTACCCATAACTAGAATGTCGTGTCCTGAAAATCATAGCATTGGTATAGCCATAATCCATCCCAAAAGAACACGACCTAAGAGATATATCCTTCCTCTGATACCCTTTTCTCTTGAACCATGTCGGGTAGCCATCAGACCCAACACCCAACCCGGTCCACAGAAAGGAGCAAGGGGCGTTCCCGATCCCCATGGGATGGCACTATTGCCCGGGTATTAGAAATAATATTTGGTAATTATTTTCCTAAACCAAGAGACATAAAAACAACCAATGAATAAATTATCAAAAAAAAATGAAAAATAAAACCAAACAAACCCTTAATATTTGGCCAGATTCAATGTTTACAACTCAACCAAAACACAAAGAATGATGCAATGAAAATAAAACTAAAACATATATCCAAACCATTATTTATCATGATTATCCCCCTCCTCAATCCCCCATCACCCAAGCATCAAGAGAAGGCCACTAACATCCTGAACAATAATCTCAAAGAACGATCACTCAACCTGGAATACCTAATGAACTAGGTCAACCTACACACAAAGGTGTATTTATGGTGTGATTCAAAAACCAAGTTGGATACCACCTAAAAAATATCACTCCACAACATCCAATCGAAAATTTAACATGATATTTTAAAACCATACTTTCAAAACTCTTTTAAGGAAATCATTTACAGGCTGAAAGTAAAAAATGGAAAACACATGATGAAAAACCATTTCAAAAATAATATTTTAAAATAGGGGAGAAAATTTGTAAAGAACACGCACAAACTCAAGTGGTCCTATTTATGCCGACATAAGGCACCATGTCATTAATGGTAGAGAACTAATGGTAAATCCCCTATGGTAGCTAGTATGCATGGGATTCTATAGGCTTCATAACTCGGTGTGAATGTCACAAAGGAGACACAATAATCTACTTCCTCATGCATGAGACACTAGTAGGGAAACACATCCACTACCTAGTGGTCTTCAATCATTATAACTGTTTAGTTAGTGTTGTAATGTCAATCCTTCTAGATGAGACCGGGATGAACCACTTACTTATTATCTATTGTACTAGTCAAAAAAATTTTCCCAAGGTACATAGGGTTTTCCCTTGTGCTCAATCTTGTTCCACATTCACAAAACCCAAAAACGATATACTTCTCAGTCTAAATAGTGTGGCAGTCGACATACACTACCACTTAGTCAACCCAAAAATTCTTTTTAAACATGACACAAACCAATGATACTTCAAAACATGACCCACACCACTTGAACAATTAAATAAACATGATTGATAAAATTAGAAAACACTTCTTAAATTCCCAAAAAAGGTTTCAATAAGAAATATCCCAATTATTTTTATAAAAAACAATTTTAAGCCATAAACATAACAAGATCATTAAAAAGGCCTCGCATGACCCACACATTTTATCAAATACACTCAAGGAATAAAACACAAAGGCACATGTGTGACACATAATGAATATATCCCATTTTAACAAAGATTCCATTTTAAGTTTCTTGACACTATAAATAATTTCCAATTTCATCTCACACATTACAAAAAACTCATAAGACACTTTTTAAGAAACAACCCATTAAAATCGACACACAACAAATCCATTTTTCATCAAAGAAATCCTAAACTGACACATAAGAATACCAAACCCACCAAAATATGTTTTCACATCAATCACACTACTTAAAAAACATTTACGCTAAAAAATTTCATGCCTAATTTTGGTTCATCATTATTTAAAAAATATCCAAACTCATAAAAGAAAAATGTAAAACAAACATGCCAAGATGACCCCTATTCCATTTGAAATACTTTTTCACCACACATGTGCCTCATGGTCCCATGAAAACATATTTTCCACCCCCCCAAATAATTAAACACTTTAAAGCATTTATAAAACAACACACATACAACCGAAAAGACTACATTATTTTAGAAATCGAATTTCATCAAATGAGTATGCCAAGATATTCTAAAACATAATTTGAAACATGTAATTAAATCATAGAACATGTTAAAAAAATCTAAAAAATTAAATTATCAAAAAAAATTCAAGGTCATGGAACCACCAACAATGGTGTTGGAAAATCCAAATCTCAATGCAATGCACTAATCACGTGCCATGCACAAAAATTGCACCCTAAAAATAGATTTTGAACAAAATAAATGATTCAAAATTGACCCCTAAAATGGACCCATACCCAATAAACAACCCAGAACTCAAGAAACAGGAAGATGGATAAGAGACTCAACTGGAGGGGGTTGCTCACATGGAAAGAGGCCAAGGAGCCGGGGTAGGAGTTGAAGGTGGGAAGGCTGCTGGCCAGGAGGTAGGGTGGAATGACGTGGCTGCCTGGGGAGCACGGGTGTAGGGTTTGGGGTTCACGGGAGAGGTAGTGAATTGGGTATGAGGGGGGGGGGGGGGAGCCAGGCGGCGAGGTGGGTAGGAGGGGGAAGGGGGTGGTGATATTGGTGGCTCAATGAAGGGAGAAGGGAGGTCATGTGGGTGTCCATGGGGAGGGTGAGTCACGACAGACACCAAGGGGTTCTAAGGGGGTGTGACAGAAGGTGGGAAAGGGAAAAGGGGGGAGAAACCATATCCAAATTAATAATAAAAGCAAAATAAAATTAAAACTTTTTATCATTATAATAATAATAATAAAATAATAAATTAAATAAGAATAATGATGATAATAATAATAGAAATAATAAAACTCAATTGATAGTAATAATATAAAATGAAAAGTTATAAAAATTATTGTTAAAATAATAATAATTATAATAATATTTCTAAATAAAATTATTATTATTATATTTTAAAACCCATATTTTATTTTATTTTTTTTCATCACACTTTTAATTTTATTTCATTATTATTAATTACTCTTATTTAATTTTTTAAAGAACGTTCAAGTCACATGCTTACCTAGGCGAAGAATATCTTTATCCAAATGGTGATTTTCTCATGCGTTGTATGTTGTCATGCCCTAAAATATCATTTATCGACAAAAATACAAAATTCAACTAGGACTCAACCCGCACCTCGACTAAATGTTTCGAATACAAATAAAATAATCACAGTTATGGTAACTTGAAAAAATATTAACAATAATATATATTATTATAATATTAATAACAACTTAAAAAAAACCAAATTTTCAATGGTAAGAATAATAATAATAATATTATTATTATCAAACATTATTATTATTATTATCATTAAAATAATCATGTGAATTTTTTTACACCTATTATTTTTATTTTTATTTCCATTTTATTATTCCATACATTTTATTTATCTTCCTAGAACATCGATCATGTCATGTGGTGAACCAGGTGAGGTCGCGTGGTGACTCAGCTGAAGTCGCGCAGCTTCGATCATATTGTGTTGAACATTTTAAATGCAAAAAAGTGCATTTTTAAATAAGTACGAAAGGATTTTTAATCGGGATTCAACCAGAACTACCTGATGCCCAGTAAAATTAATGAAATAAATAATTTAAAAATTACATAAGTGACTACAAATCTTTGTCTTGTTCCAATTTTGTACTCCGATGGATCCTATTATTTGATTTCTTAATGATTCATGTCTAATGAACTACAATTTTTTATTCAATGCCTTTAGATTATTTACTTTTTAAGTGTATGGTTTTAAAATATTAATCTCATGTTCTCATTCCCTTATGATAATTTCATAGTTATGTGATCATTGATATCTCACTTTCATACCCATACTGAGAATCTAATCTCACCATTTATTTTGTTTTCTTTCCCCATGTTTTGAAGAAAGTTTTAAAGTTGGGAATGTAGTGAAGAGAACTGAAGCGGATGACCATTATATGGAATGTTGAGGATATATAACCCAGTTAGAGTATTATGTACCTAGTCTCCAAAGACGCTAAATTATTATTTTTCTCATGAGTTTTTGTGTAATGTTTTGAATATTCATCTAAAAAGATGTA
The DNA here is from genome assembly GCA_963277665.1 of Viscum album. Lineage (NCBI taxonomy): Eukaryota > Viridiplantae > Streptophyta > Magnoliopsida > Santalales > Viscaceae > Viscum > Viscum album. Next base: position 2,051,047,414 of record OY728157.1, on the reverse strand, counting down.
ATATCAAAACATTATAAGATCCAGCCTTTATAGTTTGTACCATATGAAAGGTATAGTTATCCGTTGGATACTATGAATAGAAAACATTAGTGAGATCCCAAGGAATATTTTTAATTATATGTCTAGGGATATATCAATAGCTAAGTCAATAGATGGGTTAAAGTGTAGAGAAATGTCAAGGATTTTTGGAAAAGGATAGAGCAGGTGGTTTCTATGAAATTACATCCCTATATTAATATTGTAAGGGGATGTGGCTCTGGAATAGAGGTACCAAGACGTAATATATCTAAAAAGGTAAAATTTATATAGACTCAATCATCACCTCATGCATGACAATGAGCCTTTCTGAACACCTAGTTTGACACTCTAGGGGGGGTATTCTTTATAAATTCATAAATTCTTTAACCATGATGAAGAATTTAAATAGATGATAACGATTAATGAACTTCGATAAAGCTAAGGTTTCATAGATTAAAAATAATATGTTATGATTTATACACCCTATTAGTCATTCATCATGATTATATGGTTTCCATTTATGTTTATTGATGCATTCACTATTCTATTTTATTATATTCCATTGATGGAACATTAATGATTCCTATTAATGGGAAATTCAATAGAGAATGAAATTATTTTCCTTCTAAGAAACTAAATGTTATAGGAGATGATATGTTAATCCTTGTTACTATTCTCACACACATTTCACTATATATGTCTCATGATGGACATCCAAATTAAAAAAGTAGGTAAAAACATTATGTTGAGTCCTTCAATGGGAAGCACCCACTATATTTCAAAGGTTTCACTAATTCTCTGATTTCTATGAAATTCCTCACTACCTCTGAATAGATATTTTTTGGTCTCCATTGTCCGGACCTTGAAAAAGTCATTTTGGTTGTCTAATATTTTGAAGGTTTGTAAGATCAATTGTGAAATATTACTAAGAATGTGATGAAATAAGAAGAAATTGACTCCATTAAGTTGGATGTGTTTAAAATACTATTTTTAAATAATTACATTCCTTATATTCTTCATATAAAAATGGAAAGGAAATTCCATGATATTTATCATACGGAATATAAATTTTTCATTACGTATAAATAAAATTTATGAGACTTGTGAGGTACTATTTTGGAATTATAATTCATCTTGAATGTAAGGTTGACCAATTCTTTAGTGTATTGAAATTAAATATCTAATGGGCATAATACATAATGAAACATGGATTTTGTTAATAAATCATTCAATGAGAACTAAAAGGGTAAATAGATGTTGGAAACCATCTTGTTTATGGTGATAAGAAAAGGAGAATGGGGTTCCGTGGAAAATATAATGATATATCACATAGAGTAGAAAAATATCAAACTCCTACTTGAAAAAACTGTGTAAAGAATTGGTTAGGTGAGTGAATAAAAGGAATATAGAGGTGTTTCATGTGTGGAAATCCTGACTATTGAGAAAAATAATGTAGAAGTGATGTAAAGATTTAGATCAATTAAAGGAATCGAGAGAGAGATAAATAGAATGAACCACCAACACTTCAGTGTTTCGTGTTCCATTAGTTTGGGAATTATTCATATAAATTAACCAATACATGGGATAATATATAGGATAATCTATAATGACCTGTACTTTCCAAAATTTATTTTATCAAATTAATTGGGAAAAGTTTGTGACCGTGCGCTAGGACGGCGTGTTATTCCGAGGCCCGGTGTGCCAAAAATAAATCATTGAATAACGTTTATTTTTTAATTAATAGTGCTCAGGTGGCGAACAATGAACTTTAATATATTTGAAATGGTTTCCCGAATCAGAAATCCAAAGAAACTGTTGCATTCAGAATGGCGCCTTTAACCTAGGTGGGGCCTAACCTTGACTGGCGCGTGTCGAGGGTGAAAGTTAATATTTGGACGTAATCATCACAAAATTATTTAATAAAAATATTTTTGGTCAGGTAACATGAGTTTTATTTTAATATGACTTTTTTCAAAATTAGAGGGTTATTTCCATAAACCAATAAATCCTCTAAGGAAAGGATAAGTTTCCACCTCCAACGATCAAGATCAGGACATGGATCGAAAGAGCGATGGATCAACGAATAACGAAAATTAAATCGATATGCATTAACAATTGAACCCGATTTATGAAGGGTGTCTTATTTCAATTCCATCATTTCCCTATTCTTGAAATTGATGATGGGCATGGATCAACCCATGAACAGGTTGACCTACAGATTTCTCATTCATGAAAAAGTGTTATTTTCGTGATTTTTTTTGGGGATTGTGCATCTAATTTTCTTATCATTCGGTGATAGATTTTGATTTCTCTACTAATGAAAATGAACCACTATCGACATGAGAATCAATCGTGGTCCATTACTATTTGTTGATTCAGGATTTTCATTCCCCCATTCTATATTCTTCACAGGAATTATTCATTTGACCCGTGATGAAAACACTTTGCGATTGATTGATTTTTTCTCACTCGATCAATGGAAAAAACATCTGATTTTTCAAATATTGAATAGGAATGACATAGATATTGTGAGATGTTGATGGTTTCAGATGGAATATAGCGGTATGATAGATATCGTCGCTCGAATGGATTTTCATCGGGAAGGATCGTTTAATGGATCGAATCACATGGTAGTGAAGATGGAATCCTATGGATCATGGAACTTCTTCTGGATCAGAAATAGGACCACCAGAGTGAGTCTGGCGGCCTAAGGAAGTGGTCAGCAACACTTCGGTGCTATCTACAGATGGTGGCGGCTGTGTGCTTGTGTAGAGGAAATAGGCTGCCCGCAGTAGCAGCAATGGGAGCACATAGAGGGTACCACGGGTGGCGAGACATGGCGGGTGTTGCAGGTGGTGAGACGTGGCGGCCTGCTGTGTTGACCGAAAGGGTTCCTCATATAAGATTCTAGGTCTGTTTGAGTGGACCGACAAGAAGGTGGTGGGGCACCCCTTTGTGACGGGTGACGTGGCACGTGGCTAAGCCTCATGCTGGAGGAGGTTAGCCTACACGACACTGGTCAGACCAGGTGAACCGAGTCGTGGGGTGGCCTTGCATGATGGATCGCTCAGGCCAAGATGGGGTGGTTCTCGCCACCAAATCGGGTTGGGTCGGGCTGGGTCGACCTGTCCGTTCGGGGCAGTCTTGGAGGGTCGGGTCTGACCCATCATGTTAGTTCGGGTTGGCAGACCCCAGACCGGGTCAGACTGGGGCTTGACCCAATCGACCCCACTCCACTAAAACTCATGTAACATCAAAAAGGGTGTCTGTTTGACAATTAATCTAAGGCTTTGGGACCCTCATGAAGAGATATTACTTTTTAGATTCTCTAATTGAATTTCTGTGGATGTTTTCTAAAAGACTACTGGTTTAATGGTATAATAATTACTCCTATGAAATAATAGGGAATGGGAATCCTTACCTCTCTTCTTTGGTGGAGACAGGACTCCCCAAGTCATGGGTGTGGGTTTATTACCTTTGGGTAGTCCTTCCCCATTATTTCTAGGTAGGTAGAATTGGTACACCCCTATAAAACTAGAGAATAGAGCCTCCATAGCTGGCATATTAATAGAGTAGGTACTCCCCTTCCAGGTAGGGTACGATACTCTATTATAGGATTCAGTTCTCCCTTATCGTTCCGGGGTGTGGGTCCTCCAAATACGACTTTTTAATAAATTTGGTACTCCCCTATCACGCCCAAGAGATAGTCTTTTAGCCTGGTGTCAGTACTCCCCTGATGTACAAGGGTTCGGGTCCCCCATACCAAACAAACTGACAAAGTTAGTACTCCCCTATCATACCATGGTTTGGTTCACCTAGTCATTGATTTGTACACCCCTATCAGGTACAATGCGGGTCCAATTTATTCTATGTCGTACTCCCCTATGGGATTAGGGTGTGGTTCCATCATGAGTCATACTCCCCTGTACGATCAAGTTGTGGGTCCACAATTATAGAGATTCACACACCCATCTTGAGTAGTGGTAGAGAGTTGGCCATCCATTAGAGTTTGATATCCATCAGATATAAGAAACAATTATAATGAGTGAGACCATCCACTTGATTATAACAATACCTAGATAAGAACTAGTTATCCCAAAATTGACTGAGGTGCAGGTTTGTCCATATAAGTGTGAAAGAAGTGTCACTAGATTGTCCGAGGCAGCTCTCCCTCATATGTGTATAGTGTTGATGCAAGGCCTCTCCTCTTGGGTTCCCTCAATCTTGAATTGGGTGTAAGAGTGTGATGAATGAACCTCTGGTTTTGAGCACTATAGTTGGCCCAAGTAGGATATTCCCAATGGAGCACGTTCTCTTGAACTTATCATTAATAATGGTAGAGTTATTCCCAATATAGTGTACCTCTCAAATAGGTTCAATCTATGAAATATGTGCTTGTGGAGTGTGATCTCCTGGTTTTGTGTGTTACCTTTCGCACCTGTGTTGATAATCCTGTTGCTGGTTATGTGGTTGGAACAATATGTTTCTTAGAACCATGGAGGAATATATCTAGATGTTATTTTCCTATGTGATGATGACATATACATGTGTTGAGTTGACTGTACATTCATGATGGTGTTTCCTTTGTGGTATTTCACTTTGTGTTTTGAGATCCCTTACTAAGTATTGTTTTACTCACCCTTGCACGGTATTTTCCAGAATGTGACGTGTCTTGTGCAAATGATGGATGCTTTTGTAGAGTCCTAGAAAAATCAGGACTAGGACCAGGGCAGGATAAGGACTTTTGAGATCAGATAAGCCGAATTGTTTCTAATAGCTTCCTATAAAAGCTTCAACACCAATATTTATTGTTCAAACATTGCATTTATTTTCATTCTAGTGGGATGGTTTTCAATCCCATTTTCACATTACTGTGATACTTTCTATCATACTCTGTTTTTGGGATTTATTGGTATGAATTAATTTTTCTATTCTTGGTATTTCCTCTCTCCAACACATATGGCTTTGAGTTGGGTTCATGTGTATAGATTTGATATGCCTACTCGGCACAAGTGTACATAACTAGGCCTACCGGAGGTGGGCTTGGGGATGTCACGACATGGGCCCTGGGGGATGGTTCGGAATATAGTGGTATCACATGTGGTCATTCCAAACATGATAACCCGGAGTTTATGAGTTTGGTTTGGGGAAATAGACTTAAGTGTTTTGAGTTTAACGTTTAGGACACATAATCAAGTGTTGGTGTAGCGGTCGACATATCCATACACCAAATTCTGAATTCTTCTTTTCGAGTTGGAACATGAAAATAGTTGTTGTCGGTAAAAAGGATTGGAAGTGCATCGTATAGGAATGGGTTTTTTTCATGTCATTCTTGATTCATCTCACCTAGTAAACTATTTTGACTGTGGTACCTCTTGTTTTACTTTAGGATTATTCCATGTAGGTAGCCAACCATAATTCTACCACATGATCTCATGGATGATACATGGGGTAACGAGATATGGTTATATGTTTTTGTGCAGAGATAGCACATATGGTTGGTGAACTGGCTATACCACCACCTGTAGAGTAAAAATTGGCACTCTTAGTACCCATGGATGAGATGTTCATGTTAATAGCACTTCATGAGTTTCAATGATAGTGACCCATCAGGTTCCAAGGAGATCCCATCATTCAGGTGACTGGGGATTGGAATGAGGTGGAAATCAATTTTTCCATCATGTTGGGACACCATTAGATTAGATGGTGGTCCTAGTGGTGAGCCTTCCACATGGATCTATAAGAATATGGTGGGGTTTTGATTACCTAATATTTCAATGAGCTCAATCTTATTAGGAAGGAGTTTGAGTACCTTTCTCACAAATGGAGCTCTCTCTATAAAAGATAAGGTCTACGCATGGCCAAGAGCTTCTACAAATTCTACAGAATGACATGTTGATATCTAAGTATTCATCATGGCATAAAGACATTCCTAGGTACTCAATGTATATGATTCATGACTACAGCTTTAGGGATCAGACCATTTGATAATGGTGTTCTTAAGGACATCAAATCCAGAATTATTCCTCCATGCATTCCTATTTATGCTAGGTTTCTAGATAAAAACTTGGTGGTTGAGAATCCCTTGGCGGATAAATTCATCTAATAATAGTCATTAGTGGTAATGCCTGAGAAGATATATCTGAAGGGTGGAAGACATGGAAGAGGAGATAGGAGAAAATAAGGAGGTGGTAGACATTTTGAAATATTACCACCACCATTTCAGGTGATCCACACCAGGCTAAGGGAGATAGAAGATGTGGGTGATGATAGATTAATGTGGTCGGGTCTTATAAACTAGAGGATCTTTTAGAGATTTGAGTTAAGTTATATGTTTTTTTACTTTAGCTGTCGTATTAGTGGACACATGTGCTATTAATTATCTTCTTCCATGTGTTTTTTTTAGACTTAGAGTTTCCAGACAAACTGTGTACTTTTCCAACATGATTAGTGACTCCTTTTGGAGGAGACCCAATGATCAGACACTAGTGCTGATAGTGTGACCTAACTCTTAGATGTGAGAGTTATGGTTGGGATATATTAGTCATATCATCAAGGAATTATGATGTTTTTCTAATTATAGACTAGTATCATTCATTCCCTATTTACTACATTAGGTAAAGGTTGTGATGTGGACGATATGATAATAAGGGGTTTCCTTGTCATTGTACAGGAATCCCGGGTAGCATTGGGTAGATCCTATGGTGTATATATAGTATGGAATGATTTCTTTCAATCCATAATCAAATGGGATTCCACTAGTGGGTGTGGAAGTGTTTTCTTTTTAGCAAGATGTGAAGTAGACGGGGTTTGTAGACAGAGGGACTAGTAATACCCAACATTCACTCTTGGGTTGGGATGTTTTGTTCCTAAATACCCCTGTGCGTTAAACATCATTCTATAACGTGCAATGCGTGTCTAGTGAATTGTATTGTTCATCCAAGGGTGGTTTTGAACGATGGAGTTATCTCAATATCTTCATTAGGATATCATATAGGTGAGCTACTAGGCCCCATGACAGCAGATAGACAATGGTGTTTGGTGGTTTCCCACTTGTCGTAGCTAAAGAAACCTATTCCTGTTGTTTCACGGTGTTATCCTAGAATAAGATAAACCTAAGAGTGGTTGATCAATGTGCTTCCTTTGAGTGTGTTTTTTAAGCAGCACAGGTACCCTTGATGAGCTCTCTGGCATTGGATCCTATAAGGGAGCATAGGTTTTCCTCCCATGAGTATATGATTTTGCTTTTTGGGAACGAAAATCCCTAAGGTATGGAGAATTTATTGAACCATATTTGTACTAATTTTTTTTATAAATTAATTGGGAAAATTTTCATACCGCACATTTATAACAACCCATAAATTACATACACTATTAATACATCTGAATTTAAGTATATATATTATAATATATAACAAATCTATGACAAGACAGTATAGGTATAGTGTCTTTAGAAACTGGGAAACAGAAACCACTGCTTCATAATGAGTCTACGTTGTCTCCAATTAATTTGATCATATCTATACTCATTTTTGGCATATCATATTTAATACCCTACTTCATGACCCGGGGAGAAGAAACATACAAAAGGGTGAGAAAAAATTCATAGTAAGGGTAAATAAATAAAATTTCAATAATATAATATTCTTAAGATCATAACGTTTGAAAATCTTATCTCGCATAAGAGGTAATAATATCATGTCATGGGATAAATCATAGAACAAAAATGTAATCCAAATCCTCATAAAATAAGATATGAAACTTTGTCCCATACAAACATAAGAATAGAAAATCATTTCATAACAGTCATGGCTCATTGCCCAAATCATCGTAGCAGACAATGTCCATTAATAAACTGAATTCAATCCTTTTTCCAGTTTTGGAGCACAGAACCAGATTAACTTTTTGTTCCATCCAAGTAAATCTAATGAGATAAAAATCTTTACCCAATGCATTGGAGAGAGATATAGGTCCCACACATCTCATAATGAAACCATTCTTATGTGTTCCCAAAAATCATGAATCAATAATAATGGCATAATCCATGTAATAAAATGGGATTCATAAACATCATTCCATCATAAGATAAAAGGACTTCAATAAAATTAAACCTCCAGAACATAATCGAATCAATGTAATAATAAGGAGAGAAACATAACCCTATATCATCTTAGAAGGAAAATAGTTTTGGTAAAACACTTGAACTTAATTCATGTGAAAAATATAATTTCTACATTAAAAACATTTTCTATTTTCAACATGTCACATAATTTTAAATTAATAGAAGATATTTGAAAATAAACTTGAAAACATATAATGGAATATTACATGGAAATAATTTCATATGAAAGCATAAAAATATGCTCTTGTCGTATATGTTAAAAACAATTCTTCACATACTTTGGCAGGAAAAGTCAAAATTATATCGTACAGAAAATGGAAAAAGATTCATTTCATTTATATTACTAAAAACACATCAATGAGTAACATGGATGTGGATGATAAATATGCTCCAGTAAATACTGAAGTATAAAGAATCTCAGATAAAAATTGAGATTGTGAGATTTTCCTTTAACTTTGGTCTGATATGATTTGTACGTATCAGAACCCCATGTATAATTATTTAAATAATGTAATTGACTTATTCTAGAATCATATCCATTTTTATTATATCATATGTGGTCATATTATTATCTGTTTATTTTTAACATTTCATTGTTACTCATTATTCGTGTCTTAACTGCTTTATATTCTTATGCATGTTTTGTCAAATAAATTCTTATTACTATTTTTTAGTTATAGATATATCATTTGAAGAATGTTATTAGTATAATATATATCTTATTTATCCATTACATTAATTTATATAATAATTCTTCATTGAAGATCATGTATAACAAATCACATCACATCATGGAGATGGTAAGCCATCTGTATGCACGAGTGATGATATCATTCCCATGATTGTGGAATTGTTTTGAAGTGTATTGTGTATAATATTTTAGAATCAATATCACTTTAAAATAATAATATATATTAATTTATTCTATCATTATACTCCTCCAAGTATGTTGGTGATAAATAATGAATACACCACGACGTGGAGACGGTATTCCGTATGTACGCACACACAGTGATTACGTTTTTCATAGGATGGATAAAAGGTGAAATAGGGTTGTTTTATCTTTATAATAAAATATAATTATATTTTTGATAGTGATTTTTTATTTTATAATGAATAAACTAAATAAGAGTATGTAGAAGAAGAAATAAATTTGAAAGAATCGGTAGAAGATATTACCTCTTCCTTGAATTGCCTTCATTAAAATTCCTATTAGGGAAAGAGAGTTGGCCATTTGAGAAGACAAAAACCAATATAATGTAACTAGAGAGGTTTATAAAAGGAATTGTCTGGGTTTTTCTGAGATTTATATCTCAAAATTGAGTGAAGATGATAGGGAAGGGGGTACCTTTTATATGAGAGGAGAGGAGTACTTTTGGAAACCTCTAAAATATCTATTTATAATAAAAACCAACCCAACATAAAAACCTCCAATATGACTCAAAATTGAATATGAGAGGCCATTGGGTTTGAATCCTATCAACCAATTAAATTTAGACATGTTTTGATTTAATTTTAACCCTTACCATTTTGATTTATCCTTATTTAATCTATTTAATTTTTTTGTGGTAATAACGTTATAAATTTTAAATGGTTATAAATACTTACTTATGTGTTGTTAATTTAAAATAATTGGATAATTTATCACATGATAGATCATATAAATTTTAATTTGTATTTATTTAAAAAAATTGTGTTTTTAAACAATTTAATAATATGTTATTTTCATTAAATAACAATAGTGACAATTTTGACACAATTCATTTATTTGAATTTAAATAAAATCCACACGGAATATATTTTTGAAACTAAATATTTAATAGATTTATAACAATTAAAATTCATCAGAAAAATTCATTTATAACATTAATTATGTCATATAGTATTTATTTTAATATTTTTAAAACTATCTATTTGATATTTCTCTTGATAAAATAATTACTACAACATTTTTTTATAATTATTTAATCATCTTATTTTTTGAATAAAAATTATAAATAAAATACTATAATGAATATAATTCTAATATATTTAATAATAATAGTATTCTTCGCTTTTATCTTCAAAAAACCCAACATTTAAAATGTTATACTTATTAAATTATGAAGGTGACAATTTTGACATCATTTAAAATAAACTATATAACTATCATAATCACTTTTACAAGTCTTGAAATGGTTTAAAAGTAGACCAGTGGATGCTTATGGTTTACATATACTCGACCAATATGTTTTGGGAAAGTGTATGATCCTTTTAATGGGTATTGTTACTTTAATAAAAACTAATTTATTGATTTTTCACTAAATAAATAATTATTTCCTCATTAATGTATAAGCTATTAAAGTAATTATATATTTCATAAAAATTACAAATAAATTAGAATGATAAATAATAACATTTCATATTTCAAATGATTATTTATAATTGAATTTATATTCTGTATAAACTTACATTAAAAATAATTCAAATATTAATGGTTGAGTGAGACATATTTCACATTCCCATAAATAAAATATATAAATTGTCTCAATCTCATACAAGTGGGTTCCAAAAGATACCATTTTGACCAAATTATGTTTTTTAATGATATATAATCATCCTATTATATTAATACAAGTGTTAGGTTAATTTTATAATATTATTTTTACCCATAATGCACTGATATACCTTTAACTGTGGTAAATAAAATTTACTGTATCTACTATTCATAATTCCCAAAAATAAAATTATCCTATTAAAATAATATGAACCTACTAATTACAAATTTGGAATCAATTTTTCAAAATTCAAGACACAGAAGTTGCAGAAATTTAATTTAAAATTAATCCCATTGTAGAAAAAATGTGTTTTTGTTTAAATCATTGAAAAAGATTGAAATGATTTTACATACAAATTCAGTGTAAAATTAATGATAATGACATACATTATATTAAATAATAAAAATCTATTATATTTATACATTAAAACATTCAATATTATAATTCAACCATATAAATTATTTGGACGATAATGTTGTTTTTAATTAAAATTTATCGTATTTTTACTAGTCATCAAATTATGAAATATGTCAAAAAAAATCATAATTTTAACCAATGTAAATAATTATATACCGCTTCTAAAGAAAAAGTTCACATTTAAATATTAAAATTATTAATGTTCCTAAATCTAAATTAAAAATGGGTTTCCATTAAATTTCGAAAAAACATTCTTTTAATATCTACTTGATGAATATCAACAATATCATTTTAATTATATAACATTCATTTCTTATTAATTTAATTCACTCAATTAAAAAATATGACATATAATTGATTTAAATTTATCATATATTTTTTATAGTTAGATATATATATTCTCGCTTACATAACACCTGGGTTATAACAGAAATTTTATATTAAGGGCATCTCACAGTTTGTTTAAACAAACGATTGTGTTAGAAACAAGATACTGATGAATAAAAATTATTTAAATATTTCGTAAAACACATGGGAATTATGTTTGATCCCCCTTAAAAAGAACTTCTCCATCGAAATTCGTCACTTCGAAATAAACAGATTTGGTTACCTCTCTATCAACATGTCCTCACATCCCCATATAGCTTGTTCTAATTGGTGGTTCCTCCATAAATTATAAACCAATCAGGTGGTCTTTTTTCAAAAAACTTTTTTTTCTACGATCCAGAATCAATATTAGTTGTTATTCATATGAAATATATTACTCCAGTGGTACGAATTATAAGCATAGAACATGTGAAGGATCAAGAATGTACTTTCTCAGGTTGGATACATGGATGATATCTTGAACTTGAGAGTGATTCGGTGGATGCACCAATCGGTAAGCTACCATTCCAACACGATCCAGAATCTCAAAAAGATCGATATACCAAGGGATTAGCTTTCGTTTCTTTCGAAATCTCATTACACTTATCCAGGGAGATATTTATAAGAACACCATGTCTCCCACTTCAAACTCTCAGTCTTCTCTTCAGTTGTTAGCTTAATGTTTTTGTCGAATCTGAGATGATCTTACATGTTGTTAAATAGATCTGACAGTTTCTAACATTTCATCAACAAGATCAGGTCTTTATTGCTTTCTATCCCCAACTTCATCCAATTATGTTGGGATTCTGCACTTCTTTTCATAGAGGGCTTTATAAGGAACCATCTAAATTTTAGATTGAAAGCTATTTTTGTTTGAAAATTCAACCATTGGTAGGCGTCAATCCCAAAAACCTTTTAAATCCATAGAGAAATATCTCAACATGTATTCTAGAGTTTTAAATGTATTTCAGTCTGATGAGGATGATAAGCTATGTAGAAACTCAACTCTGTATCTAGAGCATGTTGAAGACTTCTCCAGAACGTTGAGGTAAAACTCAGATCCTAATCAGATATAATGGACAATGGTACTCCATGTAATATTACATATTCTTTTACATATATCCTGGAAATCTTATCAAGATATAAATCCAATCTAATAGAAATGAAGTGGGTCGACATCATAAGATGATCAAATATAACCCAGATATCATTTTTGATTTTGGATGTCATTGTAATTCCATTAACAATGTCCATAATGATGTTTTCCCATTTCGTTTCAGGTATGGGTAATGGTTGTAACATCCCCTTAGACATGTGTCTTTCAACCATAACTTGCTGACAAACAAATCATCGAGAGACATATTCAACAACATCTCTTTTCATGAAATCCCACCAGAAGTACACTTTCAGGTCCCTATACATCTTTGTTCTTCTGGGATGAAGAGAGAATGATGAATTATGAGCCTAATCCAATATTTACTTCTTTAATTCATGAATGGGAGGAACACAATCCTGATTCAGGAACATTATTATTTCCTCACAATCAATGTTGAATTCAGGAACATTTCTCACCTTCTTTTGATAATCTACATCTTCCTTTTGTGCCTCTTTAAACATCACATGTATAGTTAGTTGAACATTCATTTGAGAAAGATAAGATTTTTCCCCTTCTGTTATAATTTCATGATCCATCCAATGAAAATAGATAAATATTCAATATTTCGTGATCCTCATAATGGATTATATGGCATGGTCTTTTCTACCTAATGCATTTTCCACTTTTTTTATTTTCCAAGGTAGTAATGTATGGGGAAGTCATAATCATTAATTAACTGTAGCCGTCTTCATTGGTAGATATTCATCTCAATTTGAGTGAAAAATTACATTAAACATTTATGATCAGTATAAATATCACAACTTTCAGCATAAATATAATTCCATAATGTTTTTAATGGGAATATTACTACATCTAACTCCAAATCATGAGTTGGGGAAATTTTCTCATTGATTTTCAAAAGTTGTGAGGCAAAGATATCACCATCTCATTTTTCATGAGAACAAACGCCAATCCCTTCTTGGATGCATCACTGTAGAACAAAAACCTTTATCCACTATATGGTAGTGTGAGTATAGGTACACCGGCTTACCTTCTTATTAACTCCTTTAAATTCTCTTCACACTCCTCCGTCCAAATGATCTTAACTCCTTCTTGAGTCAACCTGGTGAGTGGATTAGATATTCGTGAAAATTCATTCACAAAACGTCGATAACATCTAGCCAAACTGAGAAAAAATTAGATCTCAGTTAATGTTTTTGGTCTCGACCATCTTTCAATAAATTTTTCTTTTTCTCGATCCACTGATATACACTATCTTTAGATTATTATACCCATAAATGAAAAATTTTGAAGCCAAAAATTACACTTGGTAAATTTGGCATAAACCTTATCCTTTATCAGGGTCTTCAATACAATTCTTAAGAGATCTTCATGTTCTTAAATTCTATTTGAAGAGACAATAATATCATCTATAAAGACTACAAAAAATAGGTCATGATAGTCTCTAAAGACTCTACTCATTATATCTAGGAAGATAAAAGGGGAATTTGTAAGACCAAATGGCATCACTATAAATTCATATTGTCCATACCTTGTATGGAAATCTATCATTGATATATCTTCATTTTGACCCTTAATTGATGATTCCCAGAATGATGATCAGTCTTGGAAAAGTATTGAGCTCCGTGTAGATGGTCTAATAAGTCATCAATGCATGGTAGATGATATTTGTTCGTTATATTGATCTTTTTAAGTTCTCGATAATCAATCTAAAGCCTCATTGAACCATATTTATTCTTAACAAATCGAACAGGTTCTCTCCCATGGTGAGGAACTAGGGATTATGAATCCCTTATCAGGATTACATTGGTGTTCCATATTCAATTCCTGCAACTCAATTGGGGACATTCTATAAAGTTTCATTGAAATGGGTATAGAACACAGAATAAGTTCTATTGAAAACTCAACTTCACGATTTGGTGGAAGACCTAGAAATTTCTAGAGAATGATATCATTAAATTCTCGAACAATAGTCATATTATTATTCTTGAGTTTCTCTCACATAATTGAATATAAATAACCTTGATTTATTTGAATACAAACCCATAATACCGATGAAATTTCCACTGTAGAGATATATTTATACTTGCATCAATAGATGATCACAAATTGATCTGGAATATGAAACGTGACTTCCTTTCATTGGAAATTGATAAGAGATCCATATAAGGAATACAATTCATGAATAGAATCACATCAAATTAAATTATTGAAATGATCAAAAGATTTGTAGGAAGCACTTTCCCAAAAACATTAATCGGAAAAGAATTATATACATTTGATACAACCATCGTGCCACTAAGAGTTGTCACAGCTAACTCAACATCTAATTGTTGCGGTAGTATGACGAGATCCTTAGAAAATTTTTCAGAAATAAAAGAGTGGGTGGATCTGGAATCAAATAAAGCATTTGAAACATTAGAGTGGATGATAAGTGTACCTTTCACCTCATTGTTATCGTACTCCACATCGTTGATGGAAATTTCATGTGACATTCCATTTCATTTGGCCTTAAGAGTCTGGTGATGTCGATCATCATAAAAAACTCTTCTATTAAGGAATTTTTTGACATAATTCCCCATTTACTTGCTCTTGTATCATTGAAGAGTAGGAGGTGTATTCTGTGTAGTATTTTCTCTGTTTGCATTGTTAGACATCTTTTTCCCACCACTTCAGCATTAAATTTCCCAATGACCATCTTTTCCACATTTAAAAAGTTTACATTACCCTTTACGAAAATTCCCTCCATGTTTCATTCACACTTTTATCATAAGAGAAAACTCATCTTCTTTTCAGTGTGGTCTTTATATTTTCCTTTGAATTCTATTTTCCTCTTATTATCAAACCCATATGACTGATGGGTTACTCTAATCTCCATGTCATCCTTGAGTGCACATCAAACAATTTCCACGTAGCTATTGAAGTCCCTTATGTATAATGCCCTTCAGAGCCTTGGTTTAAATACATTAAAGAATCAATCGGTCTTACTCTCAGGTTGGATAATAATTCCAGAAGGGTACCTTGCAAGTCTTGTAAAATTTGCTTCATAGGTACCAACAGATTCTTCTTCCTTTTGTTTAGTTCAAGAAACTCCTTCTTCAACTTTGTTCAAAGAATATGAGGGAAATACTTATTGAAATATAAATTCTGGAACATGTCCCATTTTATGGTCTTAATTTAATCTCTTTGCCTCATATTCTTGATAAGATTCCACCATTGATCAGCTTCACCTTGCAAACGATATACTGATAAGATGATTTTATCATGTTCAGAACATTGTGGAATTGAAAATATCTTTTTAGTGGTACTAATCCTTTTTTTTATCCACTAATCGTCCAGAAGACCCGTTGAATGAAGGTGGATGCTACCTCATGAAGGATTCAACAGAATGTTTCTCCTTACATTTCTTGTTTTGAAGTCTTGCAAGATTCATAGCCTCAGAATGTTATGTGAGCATGTATACAAGATTTTTCATTCCATCGTACATAACGTTTGGTTGCCCAAGGGTACAATAATTGCATTTCCCATCGCATTTCACATGATCACGGTTCCTTCGGGTTCCACCCATTAACTAAAACCAAGAAGCATAGTTTTAGCAAAACTAATTACAATAGTAAAACCCCATAATCAAGAATAAAATATCACACTTTAGGACATAACATAGGTTATTGATGGCCATTTCTAAAACACTAGGATTGTGACCTATGCTTAGACATATCCTTAGAGTTATTACTACGGAATTCACATCCTAGTTTACAAAGGTTAACTATACCTTTCCTCTGATAACAACTATAACAACCCATACATTACAAAAATTGTTAATAATTAAAAATTGATCTATATTTAATACAACATATAACAAAAACCCTGACAGGACTGTATAGGTATAGTGTCCTTAGAAACTAGGAAACATAAACCCCTGGTTCATAATGCATCTACATTGTCTCCTGTTTATTTGATAATATCTAGAATCCTTTTTGGAATATCATATTTAATACCCTTCTTCATGACCTGGGGAACAAATCAAAAAGGTTGATCTCAAATTCTTATTAAGGGTAATGAAATTAAATTTCAATCATATAATATTCTTAAAAACATAACGTTTGAAAATATTATCCAGCATAAGAGGTCATAATATCATGTCATGGGATAAATCATATAACTGCAATGTAATTCCAATAATCATAAAATAAGACATTAAACATTGGGGAATACAAACATAAGCATAGAAAATCCTCTCATATTAGTTGTGGCTCATTTCCAAGACCATCATATTGGACAATGTCCATTAATGAACCGAGTTCAATCCTTATTCTTGTTCTGTGTCACTCAACCAGATTAACTTGTCATTCCAGACATGCCTATCCCATGAGATACAGATCATAACCCATTGAATTTGAGCGAGATATAGGTCCCACCCATCTGATAATGAATCCATTCTTATGTGTGGCACAAAATCATAAATCATAAATCCTAGCATAACGCATGTAAGAAAATGGGATTCTTAAACATCATTCCATCATAAGATAGAAGGACTTCATAAAAAAATTACATAAGAACATAATAAAAACAATATAATAATAGGTATAGAAACATAATTCTATATCAACATATATGGGAAATAATTTTTATAAAACACTTGAACTTAGTTCTTGAAATAAATATCCTTTCTTCATCAAAATCAATTTCTTTTATCAACATGTCCCGAAATCTTAAATTAAATGAAGAAAATTGAAAATAAACATCAAAACATGTAAAAGAAGCTGACATGGAAATAATTTCTTATTAAAGTATAAAAATATTCTCATTTCTTATAAGTTAAAATAAAACATTCTTCTCCTACTTTTTCCGAAAAATTTATAATGCATCTCGTACTGAAAACGATAGAATATTCTTCTAAATTATTTAAAAAAAAACTCATCATTATGTAAAATTTTATTTAAACAATTGTAGGAGAATAAAAAAATTATTACATATTGAGGAAACATGGATTTGGATGATAAATATTCCCTACTAAATACTGATGTATAAACAATCTTGGATAAAAAAACTGAGTTTGTGAGGTTTTCCCTTAGCTTAAGTCTGATGTGATTTGTACATATATGAACCCACTATATAATGATTTATAAAATGTAATTTAACTTATTATAGAATCATAGTAATTGTTATGATATCATATATGGTCATATTCTTATCTATTTTTTAGTAACATTTCATTTTTACTCGTTATTCGGGTGTTAACAACTTTTTATTCTAATGCTTGTTTTGTCAAATAAATTAATATTATTATTTTTAGGTTATAGATATTTCATTTACAGAATTATATAAGTATAATATATATCTTATTTATCCATTAAACTCATTTGTATAATCATTCTTCAATGATGTTCATGTAGAACAATTCACATCACATTGTGGAGATGGTAGGCCGTACGTACGACGAGCGATTATATAATTTCCATGATTTTGGAATTGTATTGAAGTGTATGGTGTATAATATTTCAGAATAAATATCACTATAAAATAATAATATACAATAATTTCTTCCACCATTATACTATCCTTGTATGTTGGTGACGACAAAAAAGATTACACCACGACGTGGAGACGGTGTTCCGTACGTACGCACACGCGATGATTTCGTTTTTCATAGGATGGATTGAAGTTGAAATAGGGTTTTTTCATATTTATAATAACATATCACTATATGATTGATACTGATGTTATTACCTTATAAATAAACAACTAAATAAGAGGAATTAGAAGAAGAATTAATTTTAATGAATCGGTAGAAGATATTACCTCTTCCTCGAAGTGCCTCATTTAAACTTCTTCTTTCGGCACTAGAGTTGGTCTTTTGTGAAGACCACAACCTCTATAATGTAACTAGAGTTGTTGAAAATATGAATTGTCTGGGGTTGGATGAGGTTTAAGGGTTATAATTGAGTGAATATGAGAGGGAAGTGGGTGCTTTTTTATAATAAAGGAGAGGGGCACTTTTTGAAACCTAAAAAATATTAATTTATAAAAAACACTAACCCCACATAAAAACCTCCAAAATGACTCAAAGTAAAAGATGCGATGAGAGAGGGTAGTAATATCATCAACCATGAATATTTGGACATGTTTATGTTTTATTTTAAACCTTACCATTTTGATTTATCCTTATTTAATCTATTTAATTTTATTTGTGGTAACAATGTTATACATTTTAAATGGTTATAAATAATTACTTATGTGTTGTTAATTGTTCATAATTGTATTATTTACGACATGTTAGACCTAATAATTTTTAATTTTAAGTTTTTAAGTATTTTTGTGAATTTTAAAAAATTTGATAATTTTTTATTTTCATAAAATATCAATATTGTCAATTTTGACACAATTCATTTATTTGAATTTAAATAAAATCCACACATAAGATATTTAAAAAAAATAATTAATATATTCCTAACAAGCCATATTCATCTATAAAATTCTATTATAACATTAATATTATCATATAATATTTATTTTAATATTTTTAAAACTATTTATTTGTTATTTAGCTTGATAAAATAATTACGACAACATTTTTTTTATAATTATTTAATCTAATTATTTGTTGCATAAAAATTTTAAATAAAATAATATGATGAGTATAAATAAAATATATTTTATAATAGTAATTTTTTTATTTTATATTCTAAATAAACCATCTTTTAAAATGTTATATTAATTAAATTATGACGGTGACAATTTTGACATCATTTAAAATAAAATATATAAGTGTCATAATCACTATTAGAATGCTCCAAATGGTCCAAAAGTCGACAATTGGATGCTTATGGTATAGATATACTCGTCCAATAAGGTTTGGTCATGTATTTGGTCCTTTTAATGGGAATTATTATTTTAATAAAAACATTATTATTGATTTTTCACAAAATAAATAATTTATCCATCATTAATGTATAAGGTATTAAGGTAATTATATATTTCATAAAAACAAAAAATAAATTACCATGATAAAGAAAAACATTTTATCTTTCAAATGAGTATTTATAACCATAGTAATATTCTATAGAAACTTGTATTAAAAATGATTTAATTATTAAACTTTGAGAGAGACATATTTCACATTCCTTTGAATATAATAAATTAATTTTTTCAATAACATCCAAGTGGGTTAAAAATGATACCATTTCAACCCAAGAATGTTTTGGGGTGAAATATAATCATCCAATTATATTATGCCAAATGTCATGGTAATTTTATAATATTATTCTTTCCCTTAATTACCCAATTTACCATTAAGTGTGTTCAATAAAATTTATTGTAGTTATTATTCATAATTCCCATAAATAAAAGTATCATATTAACATAATTGGGACCTAATTATTCCCAATATGGAATACATTTTTCTATATTCAAGACACATAAGTCATAGAAATTTAACTTAAAATTAATATCATTGTTGAAAAAACGGGTTTTTGTTTAAAACAATGCAAATGATTGAAATGATTTTACCTATGAATTCATTGTAAAATTAAATATAATTACATAAAATATGTTAAATATTAAAAATATATTCTATTTATACTTTAAACACATTCAAAATTATAATTTAACTATATAAATTATCTAGATGAAATTAGTTTTTTTAAATTAAAATTTAGCGTATTTTTTATTCATCCAATTATGATGTTTATCAGAAAAATATAATAATTTTAACCAAAGTATATTTTTATATCCTAATTCCTAAGAAAAGTTTTACAATGTAACATGAAAATTAATAATGTGCCTAAATATTAAATTAAAAAGGGTTTTCCATTAAAAGGCATAAAAACATTCTTTTAATATCTATTTGATGAATATCAAAAATATCATTTTAATTATATAACATACATATCTTATTAATATCATTCACTCAAATAACTAATATGAAATAATATTGAAATTAATTTAACATAGAGTATTAAAATATAGTTTTATTTATTCCCGCTAACATAACAGCTAGGTTATATCGTAAATTTTATATTAAAGGCATCACACTATTTTTTTTTAAACTAATGAATGCACTAAAAACAAGACACTGAAGAATAAAAATTATTTAAATATTTTATAAAACACATGAGCATTACAGCATTGAGACATCAAGCGATTTAGAGGCCATGTGTGCCCGTAATAAATCTTTGAATAATGTACATTTTTTAATTAAAAGTGATCAGGTGGAGATCATTCAACTTTAATATCTTTAAAACAGTTTTCTAGATTAGAAATATTAGAATATTGTTGAATTAACTATGACATATTTACACTAGGTATTCCCTAACCTCGACTGGTATGGGTTGAGGTTGGAAGTTAGTTTTTGGATGTAATCTTCAAAAAAATATTTTTATTGATGTAACATGAGTTTTCTTTTAATATGAATTCTGTCAAAATTCAAGGGTTATTTTCATAGCACTAGAAATACTCTAAGGAAACGTGAATGAGCCACCTCTGACGAACACTAAAAGATTGGAGGATCATGATATGGACTTGGATCAAAAGAGTGGTGGATGAACATACAACGATGACAAAATAACTCTCGGTTAATGATCGAACGAGATACAGGTAGGGTGTGTTATCTAAATTACATAATCTCCCCATTCATGGAATTAATGGTCATCATGGATCAACCCATGAACTGGTTGACCCATGGATTTCTTGAACACGAGGGAGGGTTATTTTCATGAATTGTTTTGATGATTGTGCATCTAATTTTTTTATCTTTATTTGTTGGATTTCAATTGTCCAACGAATGGAAATGAATCTAAATTGACACGATCATCTATCAGGGTCCATTCTAATTTGTTGATTCATGATTTTCTTTCACCCATTTATCGTACGTCGTGGGAATTCTATGTTTTTCCTATGATTAAAACACTTTGTGATCAATTGATCGATGTGCACTAGATATTTGATGCAACGATCTGATATTTTAAATCTTGAATCATCACGACATGATGGTGGTTTGACGACGACGGTGTCGAATGGATTAAAGCGGTGTGGAAAATATGGATGCTCGAATGGCTTTGTACCGAGAAGTATCATGGAATGGATTAAAGCCTATGTTAGTGAGGATGTTGTCCCAAGGATCACAAATTATATTCCTGTATCAAAAATTAAATCGCCAGAGTAAGGTCGGTGGACTATATACGAGGCCACCGACAACAAGCGATGGAGATCGGTTGGCCACAGTGTCATCTGTGGGAACTCGTGGCAGGTGTCGTTGGTGGAAAGATGCAGAGGCCCACCATGTTGATCGAGGTAGCACGAAGTTACTAGGCGCACATGATGTTTCGCCTGAGAGATTCCATGACCAAGTTATTTGGACCGGTTGGAGAAGGGCGGCGCACCCCATTACATCGGGTGATGCAGCACATGACCCAGCTGTGTGCTGGTGGAGGTCAACCCGCTTGACATGGGGTAACCCGGATGGCTGAACCACCAAGGCCTAGTACGGGTGGGCGAGGCCCAGTAGGCCAGGTCGACCCGGCGGGTCGGGTTGAGTCGGGTTGGTCTGAACGGGTTGGAATTGGCCAGGACCCCATCATCCCCTTTCCACTAAAATACCTATAACATCTAAATAGAGCTTCTGTTTGATGACCCTACTATGGTGTTGGGACCCTTACAATGGGACAGTACTTTGGAGATGCTCTATGTGATTTTTTGTGGATGTTGGAGGATCACCAAATGGTTTGAAAATAGAATAGGTACTCCCCTAATGGTCTAGGGTGAAGGTATTACTTACCTCTCCACTTAGGTGGAGATGGGACTCCCCATGTAATGGGTGTGGTTTCATTACATTTTGTTAGTTTTTACCATGATTTATATGAATTTATAATATTTACTCCACTATCATATCAAGGCGTAGGTCCTCTAAAATTATCATATGAATAGAGTTTGTACTCTCATACCAGGTAGAGTTCGGGTCCTCTATTATAGGAGTCATTAATCCCCAATCATTCCAAGGTGAATTTCCTGAAAACGCGACATTCCGACAGAGTCGGTACTACCCAATTATTCCAGGCAGCAGGTACTATATCCTGGGGAAGGTACTCCCCTGAAATATAAGGGTTC
Organism: Viscum album; assembly: GCA_963277665.1. Classification (NCBI taxonomy): domain Eukaryota; kingdom Viridiplantae; phylum Streptophyta; class Magnoliopsida; order Santalales; family Viscaceae; genus Viscum; species Viscum album. The sequence continues at coordinate 2,051,024,733 of OY728157.1, read as the reverse complement.
GGGTCCCCCATACAAAATGATCTGATAGAGTTGGTACTACCCTTCCAAACTAGAGTGCGGGTGCTCTAGTAACAGAATGGTACTCCCCTACTGATTATGGTGTGGGTCCACATTATATGAAGTAATAATCCCCTTTGGCATCAAGGTGTGGGTCTTATCATGAGTTGTACTCCCCTATAAGATCAGGGTTCAAGTCCTCAAATTTGAAGATTCCCCCACCCATCCCGAGTAGCAGTGGGGAGCGGGTCCTCCCTTGGAGTTGGAGCTCCCTCAACTAACAGACACAGTTACAAGGAGTAGTCCCATATACTTGATGAGAACGATACCTATATAGGATCTATTTCTTCCTTAATAGATGGATGTGTGGGTCACTCCATATAGAAGTGGTAGAGGAGTTTCGAACTTGTTAGGAGTATGGATCCCTCATATATATATGTAGTGGTGAGGGCGGGCCTCTCCACTTGGGTTCCCTCAATCTTTCATTGGGAACATGACACTGATGAATGAACCTCTGGTGCTGAGAATTCGAGCTGGGAATAGTATGATGTTTTTGATGCAGAACATTCTCTTGGACATTCCATTAATAATGGTAGAGTTGTTTCTGATGGAGTGTACCTATCGAATGGGTGCCATCTAGGATGGATGAGCTCATGGAGTGTGATCCCATGGTTTTGTGTGTTACCGTTCAAATTTGTTATAAGAATCCTATTACTATCTATGAGGTTGCAGCATTATGATTTATTGTTTCTAATAGAGTATATCTAGATGTATTTTTTATATTTTCTAATGACATATAATTTTTGTTGACCTTACTGTGCCTTCTTGGGGGGTGTTTCCTTTATGGTATTTTACATTGTGTTTTGGGGTCCCCTAATGAGTACTGTTTTACACTCCCAGGAATGATATTTTCCCCCATGTGTCATGTCTTGTGTAGAAAACTGATGCTTTAGTGGATTCCAAGGCAGATAAGGACCAGGAGCAGGACTGAACATGGCCTTTTGATTTTAGATGGGACTAGGTGTGTCCAACATCTTCCTATTACAGCTTCAGTTCCATTGTTTTTAGGTCATACGTTACAATAGTCATCCTTTTAGTGGTCTGATTTCTAGCCCAGTTTCACATTACTAGTTTACTTTCTACCATACATTGTTGTTCAGATTTAGTGGAATGAATGCATTTTTCTTTACATAGTTTCTTCACTCTCTATCCCCTATGGCTTGGAGTTGGGTGAGTTATTATAGGTTCCTAGGAAGATTTCTCCCATTTGTGGGATATTCCTACTCGAAGCTAGTCACCAGCCTCTGGCATACAAAATAAATGCTTTGGGTTGTCACCACACACTCCTTGTGGGATGTGTCGTTATATGATCCACCACAACTTATAAAGACAAAGGACCATGGTAAAATTTAAAAAATCTCAAAGGATGAAGTAAATCATGATAATTAGGTCACACATATCCTCCCCTTCTTAGTTTAAATTTTCATGTTTGATTCTTTTTGAATGATCATTTTGAAAATATCATTGTTCATCCTTTTGTAAAATTTCATTTGATTATTTCCATTTAAATAGATTTTAGAATAAGGAAATCAAATTTTATATTCAATTGTTATTAGGATAAACCCAATCTTCAAAATAATTGTTTTATATAATATGAGAGATTATGTATGCAATAAAAGGTGAATTAACATTTGTAATTGTATATTTCTCCATGCAAGATTAACATAAATAATATGGTACAATCATGGGTTTATGAGTTTCAGGTCAATTAAATGTTAGAAGTCATTGATAACCCCCTTTTGTGGTTTTATGTGATGGTATTTTATCATTATTAAGGATAATTTAAGATATATTTATTGGAATACAACCCATTGGTTTCGTATATTTTTATTGAAAAACTAAATTATTTAGGAATTAAATTTTATAGATATATGAGTGAAGGTATTTGTAAATATTAGTGTTTATCTTATCTTCGACGTTGAGGTAATTATAGGTTATAGTTGGTCACCTTACAAATTCAACACACATCATTTCAGAAAAAAAATATTCATTCAAAAATATAAATTAATTAAGTTGTAAGGTTTCATTGGGTACCACATTCAATTGTATCTACTCGGGTCATAAATGTTTGCATGATGTTTTAGAAATGTATTAAGTAAGTTTTAGATACAATGCTGAGTTTCAACACTATGTATCTTCCTCATATAGATGATTATTATTTTGGGAAAATTCAAACCCTATGGGATATGCTAATATATTTTTAATGGATTTCAATTGTGGTTGGGATCAACACATTCCTCAAGATGAGTTTTCTTGCAACAATAGATGTCAAAGGAGAATCCCGATGGAACCCTAGGAATCCCATTACGGAAATAATTATATAACTCCAATGTGGTGGAATGGAGTTCCTAAAATAATGCTATAAGAACTTGAGAAAGCTTAAAATAAATAAGATATGGTTAAAATGCACTCATAAACATGTAAGGGAAACACAACTTTGAGATAAATGTTATGCTTATAATCATCTTATGGCCTAGAATTGGAATCTGGTGAGAAAATATTTCTATTAATATCTCTATGTAATAAATAAGGGAAAAATAATACCTAGGTATATCGGTCCCTTTGAAATACTTGATCATATCAGTATAATAGCTTATTGTTCTGTGCTTGCACTGAACCTCTCTCAAATTCACGATGTGTTTCATGTACCTATCCTGAGGAAGTATATACCTAATCCATCGTATATATTAAAATCATATGTCATACCACTAGATCATTATATTTCTTATAAGAAATAGTTGGTTGAGTTTATATGTCAAATAATGAATTTCCTATGAAATTACATTACTCGCATGGTTAGTGTTTTTTGGGAAAATCACTAGCTTGAAGAAGCTACATGTGAACTAGAGGATGTAATGTGGAAGAAATATCTGCAGTTGATGGTACCAAAGTGAAAAATTATAGGGGAGAAATTTATATTATCGGGGTTTGAATGTAACACCCATATATTTTGTCAAATATTTTATTAATTTATCATTTCAATATTTTGTGTTACATGAATATTGGGTTATCTTGTGACATTGAATTTTAACAAAACCATGACATATTTTATATTTATTTAAACATGATCATTATCAACTATCCATTAATCATAGATATTTGAATAGTAATTAATAACTTTTAAGTATTATTTATAATGGTTTTTTATAAAAATCATATAGAAAAAAGGTATTTAATTTTTAAGAAATGTTCATATACCCTTCGATGTTAAAATTTTCTCTAAAACTATTTTAATTTTTTTTACATAATAATAAAATTATTTTTGGAAACATTTTAAAAAATAATATTTTAAATCAGAATGTAAAAATTATCTTTGGTTGATTTAATGGTATTTTTTTGAAAAGCTTTTTTTTATGAATACTAAATAATTTTATTTTTAATAGAAAAAAAAATTTCATTTAATTTATTTTTAGAGGTAATGTATATTTTATATTTTTTTAGAGTAAAATTAGTTAAATTATACATCCATTAATCCAATTTAGTCTACTTCAATCAATTTCATATTGATCTTTGAAATAAAAACATTATAATTTTTTGAATATTTTCCCTTAAAAAACCATCTTTCTCATCACGCCTAGAAGATAAATATTAAATTAATAATTTAAACTTTTCGGAATTGAATTTTTAAAAATTTATTTCTAATTTTAATCGTAATAATGTATATTTTATATTATGGTCAACATAATTTTTTACCAAAATTAATAGTTAATGTAATAAAAATTAATTACCATGGTTAAAGTAAAATTAAATTTATCTAGAGGTTATACTAAGATGAAAAGGGATAATAATGACCTAAAAACATTTAAAACACCAATTTTTTAGAAATATTTATATCTTATCCAATCTATATTATATAACGGTCCATTTCTTAGGCTCTTTGGTTGATACAAACATGGGTAAGATTGAATTTTTTTAAAAGATTACAAGTGTGGCATTGAACTCACTTGTAAAATCCCACAACCTATCCTATATTCTTCAGACAATCACAAAATTTTATTTTGGTAAATACCTACTCAAATAAATTACAAACTTTTCTACAGTCATCAATGTATCCATATTTTATACAGGAATCTAACCAAGGAAGGCATTCAGTGTAAACCTAAGGAGGATTCCCGAAGAATATGTGAAGTTCATCAATGCAGATTTTCTTATATTTATTCTTCCACCCCATTCAATTATTATTATTAAATTATGATTTAATATACTTACTATCTTATATATAGTGATATTTTATTAGGTATTGACCTACATCCAACTCCACATCTATCAAATTCATGTGTATAGAAGACTACTGCCTTGTGAACCGACTGCTTTCATTTTACCATTACTAGCTATCAGGGTTGGAATAAATGAAGATTTTTTGTTTATATAGGATATTTATGATAATATAATTCTTCATGGATTATTATATCACAGATAAAATAATAATTTATATTTTATAGTAAGATGATAACTTCACTCGTTTGTACGGAGGACTACCACCTCGCTAAGGGATGTGATTCATTCACACTTTACATAGAATGTAATATGGATAGGTTTAATTATATTATATGATATATATGAAATAAAAATTATTTTTAACTATAATATATCATTTAACTTTAATTAATTCAATTCTATAAAAAATGGAAATAGTATTCATATATATGTATTCCCTACCGTCTCCATGAATAGTTCATTTCATTTTTTATCTGTAAATAATATGGATTACTATAAAAACGTTTTTCCTGAATATATATAATTTTTATATAATTTTTAACATCATTAATATGATGAAAGAATATTTTGTGTTATATTTATAAAAATAACAAGGTAAAAAATATAAATATAAAAGTTATTATTGCTCGAAATGTGACATTCAAATGGAATTGTTAATAAACTGGTAATAAAAGGTCATAATCAAACCATATATTGTATGATATATATGAATAATATTTTGAAATATAACTATAAAAAAATATTTATTATAAAGGAGTATTGAACACATATGAAGGATGTAAAACAAATGGTAAGGGATTTTTGACATACATTTATCTTCTGTGAGACACAGACCATATTCACCACATATATTCTTTATGTGGTGTATAAACTGACCATGAATGTATTTTATTATTATTATCCTAAATATTATAGGGATTTATTTATGACATATAGTATATCCCTTTCATGGTTTTTATGGTTCAAAATTTATTAAATCAAGAAGGTAATTTTGCCTCAATTTTTCTTATTTGAGACTTATGTCATATTATGAACCATATTCTTTTATAACATGTATATATATCCCCTTTGAAATATAATATCTTGAATTTATTTATACTCATGATATTTTATGTTTAACTTTATGTTATACCTTCATGGGGATTACAATTTAATGTTACCTATGTGGTAAATATTTTATGTTACAATTTCATCATGTATTGGGATTATTTATGATTATGATTCCAATGATAAAATATTATAATCTATCTTTATGAAAATTAATTATTTTTCTTCAACTATATTAATTCATTATATATTCAACTAATTGTAGCATTTTTTAATCTTTTGTACTTAAAATAATTGATAATTCTTTTTAACAAAATTCAAATGTTTTTTCTCTTGGATCAAAAATATTTTTCCTCGAAAACCATATTTTCTAAATGTTATATAAAAAAAATGTTTTATTAATATCCTTTTATTTTTAAAAGTTATTTATAATGATTTTTTCTATTTAATTTTTTTAAAAGGAATATTAATTTAATTTCCTAAAAAAATACCCATTTATATATTTTTGAAAATGTGAAAGGAATATTTATTTTAATGTGTATGACATGAAAAAAACATCCCACCATCATGACCATTATTTTATTCGAATATTCCTTTATAATTTCTCAAGGTTAGTTTCAAAGGAAAATATTATCAAAATTTTTTATGTTTTAAAATGTATTTTACAAGGTGGAAAGGAAATTTTCCTCATGAAATTTTTGAATTATATTTCAAATTAATATTCCAGTAAAGATAGAATCTGGTTATGTTAACTATGATTTATTGGAAATGTGATCAAAGGACACCATTATGACTGTATCTCTAAATATTTCATTATCAAATTTTTTTTATGAAACCCATTTATCTTCTATAGGTTATACCATGATATAAGTCTTATGAAACCCACTTCATTATCAAGGGTTATAATAGGATAAAATGATCAAATGATTACGAAACCTATAAATATTTTTGTTATTATAGAATGAGATTTTTATGAAACCCATTTCATTTAGTGGGATATGATATAATGAATTTTTTATGATATTATGGCACACATATATATGATTTTCATTATGTTATGGATGGGACATATACCATCGTCTAATATGTTAGGTAATGATTTATATCTCAGAAGATACGTAGGATTGGAACTGAGAGTGTACTCAGTTTAGTAATTAACTGTTTCTATTATGATAGTATTAGGAGTGAACCATGAATACTAAGATGTTATTATTGGATCTTTCTTTCATGTCCAAAATATTATTCATAAACCTATCCACATGTTCATATTTTTATTCAAGGACCTATCATTTATGTCCATAATTTTATGAATGGACCTATATTTCATGTTTGTAATGTTATGCATGTACCGATTTTTGATGTCAACGGGTTTATGTGAGGACCTGATTTCATGTCCCTAACATAATGAGCGAACCAATTTATATTTATACATGTTCAAAGGTTAAAATATTAAATTTATTCTCTATATCTATGTCTTAATCTTATTTTGAACTCTCATGGATTCTTTCAATTTATTTCCTTCAGATTCATGTATTATGAACTCCCATGTTTCAGGCCATGACTCTAGATTATGATATTTGTTTTTAGGGTATGGTTTTCAAATTTTAAGATAATAATTTCACACCATTATGATAATTTCATACTTATGTGATCATTTATATATCACATTGTTACCCGTACTGGTCATTTGATGTAACACCCCAATATTCTACGGTACGCTTCACTTTGAATAATACAGTAGCGTGTGTTGTACGAAACTTTGAGATTCTAACACACTGCGACCAATCAATGTAGCCGTTATGAATAGTAATACCCACTTTTTAATATATTATAAATTTTATCTTTTAAAATTGACTTCATTTTTGGATTCCTTATATCGAAATTAGCTTAGGTTGAAATTTTGGTACTTTTTGTAAAACATTCATATTTTTATGAATAGTGAAAATTACTAAATTTTAATTAAAAACAACATTTTAAATAGAAATAATTAGTAGTGATAAATTATGATTCTGAGAGGTTTAAAAGTATATCTAGAATATATTTTTACCATTTAATAAAATTTTGTTCATTGGACGTAATTTCTCATTTAAACCGAACATAAACAAATTTCAATATTTTGATAGTTATTATCTCTTAAAACACACTTTTTGTTTTAAAAACAAGAATTAATTTTAAATTATTTTATCCCACTTTGGTGTTTTGAATTTGGAAAGATGAATTCCATATTTGGAATCATGATTTCCAAATTTTGTAAATAGGAAACTCTTCTTTTTAGAAATTTTGGTAAATATTTTATTTACCATGGTTAAAGGGTAAATCTGGTAAATAAGGGTAAAAATAATATTATAATAATATTAATTTACCCTAAAACATGTCCTAACCCTATTGGTTGATACATTTCTGACCATGGACATCTTTGGGTAGATTTTGGGACCCATGGATCCACTTGTATATGATAAAGACACTTTAAATTAATTAAGTTAAAGTAAATACAAAAATGACAAAAACATATATCTTTTTAAAAAAAATGTTTACATAGGGTTATATATATTATATTTTAGACTGTAAATATTAATTATAATTATAAGAGGATTTCCTACGTAAATTTATTTTATTTATAATTTTTAGACATTGAAAAATTAAAAATATATATGACACAATAATTATACAATATTTTCCATATTAATGAAAGAATCAAATAATGGGTATTATAAATGATAAAATAAATATAATTTGAATGTTTTGATGAAATCCAAGAATTTTTTTGGTTAATATGACATGTTTTTATTTATTAAATGAATTTTTTTCTAATTAATAACGTTTTTATGTTTTTAACAAAAATCTATTATTGAACAGTGTCAAAATGGACAGAAATGAGTTTTTAAAACAAATATTATATAATTAACTGATATTCTATTTCTAAAAATTTATGGATCGACAAATGGACTTATATAATCATAGGTGTATTATTAATGGACTACATTAGGGTCTCTTGGATGTATATATTATGTTTATTTACTATATAATATAAAAATACAAAGTGACATGGTAAATGTCAAACTAATTAACTAAGAGTTAAAACTAAAATATAAGGTTAATATAATGTCCCAAACCTGTCTAAAATCTATTCGTTGAAAGGATTTAGACCCATCCCCACATTAGACTTTTAATATTACACTTTGGATCCATTATAAACAAAATATGAATTTATTATAAATTAATACTTTAAGTTTTTCTTAAAGAGCCCCTCCTCCCCCTTATAAAAGGACACCACTTCTAACCAATTATTCACACCTCCAAAGCCTTTTGGATCGGCCAAACCTGCCCAAATACTCTCTCAACTTCCCTCAATTCTACCAAGAGGCCTTAGGTTGATCATAAATCCAACCTATGAAGCCCTTTTGATCAAATCAAATGGAAGAAACCAAAGAAGAGGTAATGATTTCACCACCTTCTTTCAAGTTCCTTTCTTCTTCAACATATTCTTTCCTTGTTATTTACATTCTAAAATTATAACTCCAGTATCTTATATATACTGTGATGTTATTATAAATATTTATCAACCAAATTCAATATTCTATCCATCCTTTGAATGACATGTCACCATACGTGCATACGTACGACTTACCGTCTCCACGTCGTGGTGTTATTGTTATTCAATACACTATTATTTGGATGGGTATAATAATGATGTGTAATTCATTTAAATAATAAATATAACATGATAATGATTTTTTATATATGATATACCATCCAATTATATATTATTTTAAAATATAATGAATGATATTGTCGCTCGTGTGTACGGACGGACTACCGTCTCCACGAACGTGATGAGATTCATTCTCCATCATATCCATTCAAGTATAATTCTAATTTTATCATTAAAAATAATGTTTAAAGACTTTATAACATTCTGGATATGAATTATATACAACCTATCCATAATAAACAGGAATTATGTTACAAAACATATAAAATAAAATGAGTAAGTTGACACCCGAAATGACGATAATACTAAGATAAAAATTAACAAAGCAATGTTAAAAGATCATATATGATATCATACTAATGTATATGATTCTTTTATAACATAATAAAAATTATTTAACCATTATAAAAGATGCTAACATACACTCAACCCAGGAAAAGTACAAGGTAAGGGGTTTTCATCTCACTCCTTATTCCCGTGAGATTCATGACATATTACCACTATTACCATTTGTGTGGTGTATATACTGCCCATAATTGTATTCATTATGTAATAAAACTTAATTTATGTGTATTTTCGTATTCCTTGTATGATACCTCTTTCATGAGGTGTATGTTTTTTATGTTACCAAATTGGTAAGGGTTTATTTCACAATCTCTTAATTATCCGAGGTTGTTTATATGTTATTATCTACGGGGACCTCTTTATCATCCACATCAATGTTTCTTAAAAATGTATTTAAAAACATTAATACTATTTTATAGACAATGGGTTAAAGTAATTTATACCTTTGATTACTTTTTGTTAAATTTTTATAAAGGAATCTTTCCATCGTTTTCCAAACAAGGTCCTTTTTAACCTATTTGAAAAAATTTTGTTTAGAATGTTTTTTTAACGTATACGGAGGGTGTGACTATTTTATACCGTTATAACTCATCAAAGGTTCCATTAAAATCTTATAAGAATATTTTCAATGTATACTTTTTATTTTATAATTATGCGAGTCTTAAATGATTTCAAAATAGGAGGTGATATTTCTCTAAAAAGAGTTTTGATTTCATCTATGTCAGCATCCTATGATGGATTTTACATTTATTTGGAGTTGATTTATTATGGTAAAAACCTTCCATATTGTATTGAATGTATTGTGATATTTTTGACTATGGATGTACTATTTTTATACCATTCATGATTATTGTTAAATTATTTAGATTTTGTATGCTAGTTTTAATACAAATGGTTATGATATGTTTAAACCTTTTCATATGAGGAATGTATTCGACTTAGTAAGTGACAGGTGGAGCCCGCTATAGCTCCTTGATGAATCGGTAGGTCTCATGAGACAACTAGACATGGAATTGGCCAAGGAACTTTCCCAATTTGATTTATGGTTTTTGCCGAGACCTCATTCATTTTTAGACGTCTTGGAAGAGGCCTTGACAAAATGTTTCAGAATGTCCGGCATTATACATTCCCTCATTATAGAAATAATATTGATGGTTCATGTGGTCATTCGAGTAGTAGAATAGCCATTATTATGGTTTATTATGGAATTAATTACTCATCTCATATTCATTCCATAAATGTATTCATGTTTATTATTGGTAAAGGCTTGTGGTTTCAATTATTCATCATTCTTAATATTTATGTTATTTTCCGCTATATTACATACCCTTTCTGAGAATTTGAGCTCACCCCTTTCTTATGTTTCATTTTCATAGGATAAGAAGATTTTATGTATGAGTGACCTGCAGGAATAATCTAGGAGGCTTGGATGCATCTAATTAAATATATTTTTCTTGTATTTCATTTCAAGCTGTAATGTTGAACATTTGTATAAATATTGTTTCCAAGGCTACTAAACTAATATTTATTTCGAGACATGATTTCATTGTGATCATGCAAATGTTAGGTATTAATGCACTGACTCTGGGTAACTGGGGTCAAGGTGTTATAGTTGGTATCAGATAAGATTAGTACAAACCATGGAATCTAGATTTAGATAAACTCTGATTAGAACACATAGCCCTAAGATAGACTTTGAGGATTAGTATAGAAGAACATTCTAGAATTTTGGTATTGTAGAGATTTTGTGAGTTTTACAAGAAATAAATCCATTTCTTGATACGAGCAGGTAGATTCAGCTCTAGCATAAACGGAGTTAGGGGTAAAACCCGAAAACACCGCTTTGAGCTAGACTCAAACGGGAACTGGTGCACGATTACGGGCCTTGACGCACTCTTGGTTGCGACACTCCTAGAGGATATGCTTAGGATAATTCTCATTTTCTTTAAAACCCATTATGAAGGGTTTATGAGTATATATTTACTCAAATAAAACATTTTTATGATAATGGATTATATCTATAAACTATTCAATTTATGTTAGGTATTTTACAAGTTTGGAATTATGTATTTTGATTCATAAAGTAATCTAGTTTATGCCATTGTTTAGAAATGGATCCTAGTGGAAGGAATGGAAATCGTATCAATGCACGTACTCCATGTTGGGATTTCCATCCTACTCATGAAAATTATAATGGAGCTGGTGATACAACTGGTGCAGACCAGCTTATCACCATACTGGGACAACTTACTCAGGTTATGAATAATAACCTCACCCCTATAGAGCACCCAGATCCAGATCATGGAGGATCAATGGTAGATCTCCTCATGAGGAAACAACCACCTATATTCAATGGGAGTAAAAATTCGTTAGTGGCTGAGCAATGGATAAACTCCTTAGAGAAAATATTCCATGCTTTGGGGAGTAGTGAAAGGGAAAAGTTTTCATGGCAATTTACCGCCTCACTAGAGATGCTGACCAATTTAAAGTTATTTTCATAGAAAAATGTTTTCCTCTTGACCATCGAGCCAATATGGAAGGGCAGTTTCTGAGTCTGAGGTAAAAGGATAATTATAATGTCGCGAAGTATGAGGCTAACATTAAAAGGTTAGCGATTTATTCTACAGATTATATATGTACCCCAAGAAGTAATATTGATCGTTGCATTGATAGGTTAAAATCATTTTTCCATCGAGCATTAGTATCACAATCCTTCTCAATATATATTGATATTGTCTCATGTGCAATCAAGACAGAAAATGAATTCTCAAAGTATTATGACTTTAAATCAAAGTAAGAGAAGAAGATATTTGCTAAACACTCTGGGAAATGAAATAAGGAAAGAGGGAAGAAGGGAAGAATTGAATTTCCCCCCTGTGACAATTGCGGAAGGAAGTACCTTGGTGCCTATCTAAAAGGAAAAAGATTGTGCTACAAATGTGGACAGAAGGGCCATCTAGCTGTCGATTGTAAAGGAAAGAAAGATGCTACTGATGTTCAATGATACAATTGTATGGAGATGGAACATTATCCAAATTAATGCCCTAAGCGTCAAGGAGAATTAACTCACAAAATTCCAAGGGATCAAGGCCAAGAATATGTTGTTACTACATTTGAAGTTGAATAATTATTGTATTTGTGTTTTTGGATTCTAGAACTATATTCGAGATATAAGAATAATGTGATATATATATAAGGATTATACTGCAGTACTATTTTATCAAATACTTGAGATTATATGATTCTAATAAAAGTGACATAATAGTAAGATACACTTTTTGTAAAGTACATGGTTTAAGGAAAGGTAATCCTTAATATGGTTCGGATAATGGGGTAGTGATTTTGGAATAAAACATGATTGATTTGGATAAATTTTATTAGATATCCTTGAATACCTTGAAACTGATTAATTCCATCATTGTTGGAGTTTACAACATTTTTGGGATAGAAGTAGTATATCCAGTATTCTATAAGGAATAAGGAATCGTGCATGTAATCAATAAGGTTTTAGTGTAATTCAGGATGTTGCAGTGTTTTAAAAGTATACATGATGAAGGTGTTCACAAGTTATTACGCGGAAAAAAGGATCTTCATTGTGTTTACCTTCCATATAAATTACGGTCTTGGACAGAATTATTTTGGATAATTATAGTTTAGATTATTTTTGGATATTTAAAAAAATGACAACACGGAGACCGTGTGACAACCCGTCGCGTCGGACAAAGCTGCGGGAATCGAAACCCCAACCATAGTACCATTGGGATTTATCGCTTACCACTGGACTACGTGACGTCCCTAGAGTGTACAATGTAGTTTTTTATGTTCTGATAGATGAATTATAGATTAATGTTTTGATCCTTATAAGATTATGATAAATATAATATTTTTGAGTTCTATTATATTTTGGAGTGAAAGATGAGTTTGTGGTAGAAATTAGTTGAAGCATGAAACCCTACTTGTCAAGTATATATATATATATATATATATATTTCCCTTATTCTATGTATAAATTACTTCTTATACTTTATTGAAGGGATCTTAAAACCAAAAATGTGATTTCTGAATACCTTATGTTTTGTTGAACCGATGGTATTTGAAATCATCATAGATTGATGAATTTAAGGACCTCAATTTTACACTTTTTTGTGATTGATGTCCTCAATCACTACCTATAAATATTTTTGTATTTCCACCAATTATATGTCTCTAATTTCCACCAATTTTCTCTTAATCATGATCATAATTTTGTGGTGACCCTTTTATTTCCATTTTACTCTTATTAAAACTAAATTTTATTAACCCAATTTCAGATGTAGGTTTTCCCAAAAAGATATTTTCTATTTTCAACATTATATTTTCGGGAAAAAATTTTAAATTTGGAGGATGTAATTTATTGATGGAGGGGAGAATGTAACACCCCAATATTCTACGGTACGCTTCCTTTTGAATAATATAGTATCATGTCTTGTACGCAACTTCGAAATTTTAACACACCACGACCAATCAAAGTAGCCATTAAGAATAGTAATAACCACTTTTTGAAATTCTATAAATATTATATTACAAAATGGACTTCTTTTTGGATTTTTAATATCGAAATTATCTTATGTTGAAATTTTTGTACTTTTCAGAGAAGTTTTATATTTTTATGAATAGTGAAAATTACAAAATTTTAATTAAAAACAACTTTTGAAATCAAAATAATTAATATTCATAAATTAGATTTTTAGTGGTTTTAAAGTATATTTAGAATATATATTTACCATTTAATACAATTTTATTCATTGGATGTAATTTCACATTTAAACCGGATATAAACAAATGTCAATCTTTTGATAGTTATTATCTCTTAAAAACACGCTTTTTGTTTTAAAAACGGGAATTAATTTTAAATTTATTTCTGCCATTTCTGTGTTTTGAAATTTGGAAAAATGGATTCAATAATTGGAATTAGGATGTAATTTTTTTAATTGGTAACTCTTATTTATAGACCTTTTGAATAATTACTTCGGTAAATATTTTATTTACCACGGTAAAAGGGTAAATCCAGTAAATAAGGGTAAAAATATTAATATAATAATACTAATTTACCCTAAAACATCTCCTAACACTATTGGTTGATACATGTCCTACCATGGGCATCTTTGGGTCGATTTTGGGACCCCATGGATCCACTTGTATGTGATAAGGACACTTTATATTAATTAAGTTAAAGTAAATACAAAAATGACATAAACATATATCTTTTAGAAAAACAATTTTAAATAGAGATAAATATATTATATTTTCGACTATAAATATTAATAAGAAATAAAATATAATATTTCCCACATAATGGTATTTGATTTATAATTTTTAGTCATCGAAAAATGAAAAAAAAATATGACACAATAATGATGAAAAAGTGTCCTTATTAATGAATGAATCAAATAATTGGTATTATAAATGTCAAAATAAATAGAATTTGATAGTTTGGATTCCATCCACTAATAATATTGGTTAGTATGACATATTAGGATTGAATAAATGATTTTTTTTCAATTTAATAAAGTTGTTAAGACTTTAACAAAAATCAATTATTGAATATTGTCAAAATTGACATAAATGGGTTTTTAAAAACAAATATTATATTATTAATTGATATTCTATTCCTAAAAATCTAATGTTCGGCCAAAGGAGTTATATAATGATAGGTGTATTATTAATGGACCACATGGGGGTCTATTCGATGTATATTGTACTCTTATTAACTATATAATATAAAAATACAAAGTGACATGGTAAATGTCAAACTAATTAACTAAGAGTTATAACTAAAGGATAAGGTTAATATAATTACCCAAACCTGTCTAAAATCAATGTGTTGAAATGAGTTCTACACTTCCGCACCTTAGACATTGAATAATACACTTTGGATCTATTAGAAAACGAATATGAATTTATTATAAATTAATACTTTAAGTTTTTTCTATAGAGCCCCTCCTCCCCCTTATAAAAGGACACCACTTCTAACCAATTATTTAAATCATAAAAGAACATTGGTTAGGAAAAAACCTGCCTAAATACTATATAAAATTCCCTCAATTCAACCTATAGGCCTTAGGTCGATCATGAATCCACCCTATGGATCCCTTTGGATCAAATCAAAAGAAATAACCCGAAAACGAGGTCATGATTTCACCACCCCTTTCAAGTTCCTTTCTTCTTAAACTTCTTCATTCCTTGTTATTTCCATTATAAAATAATAACTAATGTATATTATATATAATATTATGTTATTATAAATATGGAACAAACTTATTCAATATTCTATCCATCCTTTTATTGAAATGTCACCATACGTGCGTACATACGGCTTACCGTCTCCACGTTGTGGTGTAATTGTTATTCAATACACTATTATTTGGATGGTTATAATAATGATGTGTAATTAATTTAAATATTAAATATAAAATGATAACATTTCTTTATATATGATATACCATCCAATTATATATTATTTTCATATCAAATGAATGATATTGTCGCTCGTGCGTACGTACGGACTACCGTCTCCAGGAACGCGATGGGATTCATTCTTCATCATATCCATTCAAGTACAATTATAATTTGATGATTAGAAATAAGGTCTAAGGACTTTATATCATTCTGGTTATGAATAAGATACAACCTATCCATAATAAAAACGACTTATGTCACAATACATATAAAACAAAACGAATAGCTTAACACCCGAAACAGTGATAATACTAAGATATTATTAACAAAGCAATGTTAAATATAACATATGATATATTATTAATGTATATGACTCTTGTATAACATAATAACAAATATTTAACCATTATACAGGAGGTTAACCTACCCTCAACCCAGGAAAAGTACAAGTTAATGGGTTTTCATCTCACTCATTATTCCTATGAGATTCATGCCATATTACCACTATTACCTTGTGTGTGGTGTTTGTACTTCACATAATTGTATTCTTTATGTAATACACTTTAATTTTTGTATATTTAAATATTCATTGTATGATTCCTATTTCATGGGGTATATGGTTCATAAGTTACCAAATTGGTAAGGGTTTATGTCACAATCTCTTCATTATCTATGGTTGTTTATACATAATTATCTACTGGGACCTCTTTATCATCCACATCCATGTTTCTTAATAATGTATTTCATAACATTATTAAAATATTATAGAATATGGGTTAATTTCATTTATACCTTTGTTGAATTTTTATAGTATTTTTATAAAAAAATAATTCTGTCGTTTTCCAAACAAAGTCCTTTTAACACTTTTCGTCAAAATTAAGGTAAGAATGTTTTTAACTTATACGGTGGGTGAGGCTATTTTCTACCATTTTAAACATGTCGAATATTCCATTATATTATTATAAGAATATTTTCAAAGTAAATGTTTTATTTTTTAATTATGTGACTCTTAAATGATTTCAAAATAGAAAGAGATATTTCTCTAAAAAGATTTTTTTATTTCATCTATGTCAACATCCTTTGATGGATATTAAGTCTATTTGGAGTTGGTTTATTATGATACAAAACATCCAAATTGTATTGAAGGTTTTGTAATATGTTTGACTGTGGATGTGCTATTTTTATACCATTCATTATTATGGTTAAAGTATTGATATTTCATATGAATGTTTTTAATACGAATGATTATGATATGTTTAAACCTTTTCATATGAGGAATGTATTGGACTTAGAAAGTGACGGGTGGAGCCCGCTATAGCTCCTCGATGCAGCAGTAGGTCTCATGATACAAATAGATGTGGAATTGGAAAAGGCCATTTCCCAATATGATTTATGTTTTTGGCAGAGGCCTTAGTCATTTTTAGACGTCTTGGCTGAGGCCTAGACAAAATGTTTCAGAATGTCCGGCAATATACATTCCCTCATTATGGAAATAATATTTATGGTTCATGTGGTAAATCGACTAGTAGAATACCAATGATTTTGTTTTATTATGGAATTACTTACTTAGCTCATATTCATGCCATAAAATTATTCATGATTATTATTGGTAAAGGAATGTGGTTTCAAATATTCACCATTCTTAATATTTATGTCATTTTTCAATGTATTACTTACTGTTACTGAGCATTTGAGCTCACCCCATTCTAATGTTTCAATTTCCCTGGATAAGAAGAAGTTATTTATGAGTGACCTGTAGGAATAATCTAGGAGGCTTGGATTCTTCTAATGAAATATATTTTTGTTGTATTTCTCTTCAAGTTGTAAAGATGAACATATGTCTGAATATTGTTTCAAAGGCTTCTAAACTGATCTGTATTTTGAGACAAGATTTCCTTGTGATCATGCCAATGTTAGGTAATAATTCACCGACTCTGGGTAACTGGGTTCGGGGCGTTAAATTTGAGCTCACCCTTTCTTATTTTTCTTTCCCCAGGTTATAAAGAAAGGTTTTATGTATTGTTGGATTGTGAATAGTACAAAATGAGAATATCTTTATGGGAGATATTTAATATCTTTCACCATTTTAGAATATTTTTTACTTAGTCTCCGAATATATTAAACTATGATAGTCCTTAGGTGTGTGTCTATGTAATGTATTTAATATTCATCTACAAATATTTAATAACCATGTATGAGAATCCGTGTTTATTATATTATGAGATACATGAATCTTCAATAAAAAATAATTAATTCATACAGAATGGATATCCCATATTTCCATAAAAAAATATGGACAATCATGATTACATAGTAAACAATATAGCTAACGAATAGACCCTAGTTTTATGGGGATTAAGATATAATAGAATGGGAGATATATAATATATAATTATACTAAAATGAGATGGAAAACCTAGAGCATTGTCTTAAGTGAATTAAATTTTGGTTTTGAAAATAAAAAAATACTATCCCCCTTAAAACCACATAAATCATTACTATGTACCTAGTCTGAATATACTGGATTTTTATTGGTGTAGATAGTGGGGTTGCAGCACTATTGTTTCCACTAGGTAATGAGTAAAATCCACCATGTAACTAGAGTTATCCATCGCCAATTATCCCTTTTTATTTTCCTATCCATTATTTCTCAAAACTCAGCTTTCTCAAAAATCATCAAATTATTTCATAATCTCACTAAATTAATTAAATGAAATTAAACTATCATGACTCCCTCCATCTAAAAGTACAACCTTGTTCTGTTATGGTGGAAGAGAGATAGCTAAACTCTATTCCCACCTACAATAGTCTATGGTTTATAAAAACCACTGAGGCTATACAATCAAATACATGATATGAATTTACTATATATAAAATTAAAAAATTGGAAATAATTTGATATCAACCAATAAAAAAATCCAACTCATATAAAATAAAGATGAAACCTCAATACATTAATTTAATGACATACTACAAAAATAAAAATAATCACTAAAATATATCATCGACAATGACCAATAAGATTTAATAGCTCTTATATATTTCCTTTAACTGTTGATGTCTAGATCGATCATTAAACAACTCCTACTAAGTATAAAAACTATTTATATATTTGTTGGGAGAGAATATTGTGTGTAATTAGTACATTCATCCATGTAATCTCTCTTGAAAAATGTTAAATATTCATAATAAATCACATTTTATGAATAAATGAAAGAAAATTGTAAGATAGATATGAATATTTTTATTTTTTCTTAGCTTCACCATGGATCACTAACCATGTATCACATACAATTAATAATATAATATCTAGTATTATATCAAATTAAGTTATATTTATACACCTTCCCCATTTGTTTTCCACTCTGCCCTGGCATCACATATCCTAGGTCATATCTCTCTAAAATTAATCCATCTTAATGACTTCTAAGCTAATATAACATGTCATGGATGATGTTCATCGAATCGTCTCATAATCACTAACCATGATCATTATTAATTACATCATCTCAACATCCAATTTACTTCATCAGATAGTAACAAAGTAGATTCATGGATCCAACATGATATGCATATCATGTATTAATCATCAATCCATTATAATCCATACATGAAATACCTATAATAATCCTTAGAATATTTTATCATTAAATAAAACCATGTGAAATATACACAATCCATTAAATCTCAATACACACATATGTGGGGAATGATATACATCATGAATACAATCACATAATAATATTAGAAAACGTGGGTGGGGAAATAGGGTATAATTTTCCATTCAATTATTTCTAACCTAGATATTGGAGAAAATGAGACTACAGAATCAATATGGTTTCAATCACAATATTGAAAAAGTTGGGGTGGCATATTAAATTTCATAACATACATAAAAATCATAATATTGATCAAAATAACACTATGGGAAACTAAATAGACATAGACTCATCTACCGAAAATGGAGCACAAGACTCCCAAATTTCATTGCTATGACTTATTTATTATAAGAGAATAGAAGTGTCAAGTTTCATTTTAATTAATTAAATAATTAAGAATTATTTAATTATTTCAATTATCATTTCCATGATTTACATATTAATCTTTTAAGACAACTACTATCAATACAATTAAATATCTTCTTGTAATCTCTTGTATTTCATCGTCATTTGATATAACCATGATTCAACCCCATTAATTATTTAATTCATTTACATTGATAAATATTTATGTACTCTAGGAAATAGTCTAAAATACCACTTGAATGTTTCATTTATAGTAAATAACATCAAACCACGGCCCACATTTGGAAACAAGTTATATAAATAATTTTCAGCCAGTAGACATTAAGAACGTATCAGGTAATAAATTAAAAAAGAGATGGGGAATCCCTTTTTTGATCCCATCCTAGATACATGTATTTCCACACCATTATACATAATTTCACGTATGAAATATCATACAAATATAGTCATCATATCTATAACCATGTTCCACAACCATCATTATAACTAAAACACCATTCCATCATAACAACATCAGGAATCCAATCCAATTATTAATAAAATATTACAACCACCCGAGTTTATCAATTAATCACATTGAGGATCTAAATATATATATCACACAGATATATATATATATTATTTATTATTTCACACAGCATTTTGAAGGAAACCATTGTAACACCCCAGAATGATAATGGGATAAAGGACTAAATGACATGTCTCTTGTAAATACAGTACACCTTTATTTTCAAGATTCTACCGAATTGGAACTCCAAAATTAAGCGTTAATGTCTTGGAGTAGTTATTAGGATGGGTTATCACCTAGGAAGTTTATTAGGGTGTGTGAGAGTGAGGACAAAGCACACAAGAAAGAACATGTGTTAGCATGTAGGGACAGTCATTAGTCAGATGACCCATTAAGGCATGTGGGTGGGCCCCTGGTAGGGCACCGTGTGTTTTCGGTGGCAATTGGAGGAACCTAGAATTCCAGGACCTGACATCCATGATATGGTGGGGACCATGTGTCTATGGGAAATCTAGTGTCACATATAGTGACAATCATTTGTCTTATGTCCCGTTTGGGCATTGGGTGGGCCCTATGTAGGAGCCCATGTTTCTACATGGAAACTAGTTGTTCATATCAGGACTGGACCTGACAACCATAATAAGGAGGGGTGTTTGTGCTGTAAGTGAGGCATATTTGTTACATTTTTATCAGATAAATAACCCATCCAAGATTGTAGTGGAGCTGCCTAGGTTGATATATACGGTCTATAGCGAGGATATGGGGATTTAAATGGTGGTGAATGTAACACCACAGAATGATAAAGGGTTAAATGAATAAATTTTATTACTAATGTAAATAAGGAACACATTTCATTTTTTGAGCCTACCAAATTAAAACTCTAAATTTAATCATGATTGGCTTGAATTAGTGATCAGGATGGGTGACCTCCTGTGATGTTCCCAACAGTGTGTGCAAGTGCTGACAAAGCACACAATAAAGAACATTTATTAGCATGTGGGGATAATCATTATTAGTCATATAACTCATTTGGGAATGTGGGTGGGCCCAAGAATAGGGGACCATGTGTCTGCGGGTCAACTTGTGATACCTAGTGAGCTAGGACCTGAAGACCATGTTAAGGTGAGGTGTATGTGCTATCTGTAGGGTCCATTTGTTACATGGGCATGATCACACCATCATTAATTAACCTGATCCCATTAGAACTCGGTAGTTAAGCATGCTTGGGGGAGATTATTGATAAGGATGAGTGACTTACTGGGAAGTTTCTCATCGTGTGTATGAGTTAGGAAAATTCACAATGGGAAGAAAATGAGTTGGCATATGGGGATATTCATTAGTATGATGACCAGTTTGGTTATGTGGGTGGGCCCAGAGTAGAAGGGGCACTGTTTGTATGGGGAAATGGTTGGTACCTAGTGGGCGAGGACCTGAAGACCATGTAAAGGTAGGGTTTATGTGGGTTCCATGGGGCCACGTTTTTACATTGGGGTCAGAGGAGGAACTAGGCCTTATGTGCAGTGGCACTACCTAGGTTGGGATTTAGGGTCCACAATGAGGATATTTTGATCAAATGGGGTGTGAATGAAACACCCAAATATGATAAATTGTTGAATGACTCAATGATATGACTCATTTCTATAAGGTGAACATGTATTTTTGGGAGCCTACCTGGTTATGCCTCTATAATTATGTGTGTTTGACATGGAACAATGATCATGATGGGTGACCTTCAGGGATGTTTCTCAGGGCATGTGTGAGTGAGGATAAAAACACACTAGAAACAACATGTGTTGGAATGTGGGTACAATCCTTATTAGTCTGATGATCTGTTTGGGCATGTTGGAAGGCTCTAGGAAGGGGACCATGTTTTTGCAGAACAACTGGTGGTACCTAGCCATCTGGGACCTAACGACCAAGATAAGGTAGAGAGTATGTCATATCAACGGGGGCCAGTTGTTACATGGGTTTAATCACACTATCATTAAATCACCAGATCCCATTATAACTCTACAGTTAAGGTGCTTATGGGAAATTTTTTATTAGGATTGCTTACCCCAAGGATGTTTCTCAGGATTTGTGAGAGTGACTAAAAAGAACACTTCAAATAAAATGTGTTGTCATGTGGGGACCGTCATTAGTCTGATGAGCTATTCGGGCATGTGGGTGTGACCCGGGTAGGGGGACTACATTTTTGTGGGGAAACTGGTGGTACCTAGTGGGCTAGGACACGATGACCATGTTTTGTTATGGTTTTTGTGGGGTCAGTGGGTCCCAGTTATTGCATTGGTATCAGAGGAGGTAACAATACTTATGTTCAGTGGAACTTCCTAGGTTGAGATGTATGGTCCACAACGATGATATTTTGCTCTAACGGGGGTCAATTTAACACCCCAAAATGATAAATTTTTAAATGAATAAATGAAATGACTCATGTATACAAGGTGAAACATTGTTTTTGGGAGTCTACCTAATTATAACTCCATAGTTAAGTGTGTATGGAATAGAGTTGTGATCAGGATGGGTGACCTCTTGGGAAGTTTCTATGGGTGTGTATGAGTGTGGGCAAAGAAAAATGGAAATAACAATTGTTTGAATGTGGGGAAAATCATTTGTTTGATGACATATTTGGGCATGTTGTTGGGCCTCATGTAGGAGGGCATGTTTCTACAGTGGAACTGGTGGCACCTGGTTGATCGGGACCCAACAACCATGTTAAGGCAAGGTTTTTGTGGGGTCACTGTGGATGATTTGTTATATTATTATCAGCAGAGGATCTAATGATTATGTGTAGTGTCATTTCCTTGGATGAGATATAGGGTCCATAATGTGGTTGTTATACTCTAAAGGGGGGTGAATGTGACAACCTAAAATTATAATGCATTAAATTACTAAATGACATGACTCGGATCAACAAGGAGAACCATTATTTTTGTGATCCTACCAGATTTGAACTCCATAGTTAATTGTGATTTTCATGGAGTACTGATCAATATGGGTGACCTCCTATGAAGTTTCTAATGGTGTGTGTGATTTGGGAAAAATAACAATGCAAAAAATAAGTATTTTCTTATGGGGACATTCATTTGTCAGATTTCCCGTTCGGGCATGTGGTTGGATCCCAAGAAGGGGACCACATGTCTGTCGGAAAACTAGTGGTACCTATCGAGCAAGGACCTAACACCCTAATAAGGTGAGGGTGACTATGTTGTTAGCGAAACCTGATTATAATAATTGTTTCCTTGTTATATAATGAATTCTTTCCTTTACAAAAACACTAATGGGATTTCTAATCATGAGGGAAATGTTTTTAGAATAAATAACATTCTCATTACTATATTTAATTAACTAAATCATAATTATTAATTTCGAGTAGCAATATATTTAAAAAAATAGAAGGATAAATATTATTTAATTAATTTGTACCAACATCCTTCTATATGTTTCTCTTTAATTATAATCATCTGTTACTTTTCTTTATGTTTTTATTTAGTTTCTAATCATATCAACCATGCTTAAAAACTATATAGTAAATATAAAATAACTAGATTTTATATTTCTTATTAAATCACATTGGAAATTAAAACATCATAAAATACAAGTATTATCATATCCCAAATATTTGTACAAATTCCACATCCCAAAACTATAATTCAAAACCTAAAGTAAATTAACATATTATGGAATTATTATTAAATGATGATATTAATTTTATTAAAAAATAAATTTAATCACATGTTACAGTAATTCTAATAGAGAATGATAATTCCAAATCATGAAATCATCCACATTCATAACTAAATTGATAAATATAAAAACATGAAATGATGATTTATATGGATTTATATAAATTCAACATGGGATCACAAACAAACACTTAAATTTACATTAATACTTTTAGTAGGTGATGATATCAAAATCTATCCTACACTATATATTTTCTTATCATGAAATAATAAACTATTTTAAAATGGAACTATAATTACTCTATTAGGAATAATATCAGTATAATCTATAATTTCATGAAATAACATTGGAGAAACAATTATAGTTTTGAAAAGTAGTAATATTTTCAATAGAATCAGTTTTTTCATGATGGAATATAAAAAATATTGTTTTATGATAATTTTAGTGTATTTTAGGATTCTATTTTGTGTTCTAGCATTGTATGTGATATAACTATTATTCCTTAAAAAATATAGATTATTATCTAATTCAGATTAAACAAAAAAAATCTAATCATAGAATCTAAATAATGATAATTTCATATCCACACATGAATAATAGAGAAATATTTATAGATTCTCTACCTAGGGAAGTGGGTTTCACAATTTGAACCTCCAAACAGAGGATATATATAGGGTATAAATGAAAAATTTTTGTAGGGAGAACCTCAATTTTTTTTAAAAACACAACAAACTAAAATATCAAGGTATTTGAACCACAAAAAGTTGATAGAAACATGGAGAGACTCTAATGAGAGAAATAAACCCATTTTTAATATTCCTATATATCACTCCATGAATGTTGTAGATAAATTCCCAAGAAAAAAATTCATTTCCCATTATATCAATATTAAAATTGATTCCATAAAACACATTTAAATATTGACTGTTTAATAAAAATGATAGAATATATTAAAAATGTTAATCCTATTCAAAACATCAAATATCCACATTTATTGGAATTAATTTCTGATGAAAATACATTTCAGAATAATCTATAAAAGAAAAATTTATGGTTATAGAAATTTCTACCACCCATATGTAGGATGTGTGCATGGTGTAAGGGTAACATAGTTTTACCTTAATGTTTCTAGTTACCAATACACAAGATTCATAATGCACAAATGACCGATATGTAGGAATAAGGGATTTAAGCTTACCATTGAGTAAATAAGAGGCTTCCCATACATGTAACTAGTTGAAGTCTTTAACTTTACTTGCATAGAAGAAACCATTAATACAATTATGTATCAGTGGAGACACTATTATGTTTCTACTTTATCATATAATATATCTTTACTCATCTTATAAAAATCAATCATTCCATTACACGTGTAGAATTTGTACTATATACAATAATAAGATAATCGATTCTATGTTTGCGTATGGCATAAGAGAACCAATATTCCCTTATATGACCTATAGTATACACCACATTCCCTTATATATCTTATATAAATCTCTTATTAAATTTACACAACTTTCAAAATCATGAATAAGGGTTTTTATTTTCTAGAAAATATTATGTTTTTAATTAAACAGACTTATCATAATAAATTAAAGTAACTATTATCACTAATATAAACCAAAATAAATACTAAAAATTATTATATCATATTAAAAACTCCCAATTTAATTTCCTAATAAACATTTACAACATTTAAAATATAGAAAAAAATTTAAAACCACATTAAAAAAACATTATAAATTAATGGCATATTTAAAATGAACTTCTAAATTTTATAAATCCACTCCCAAACCACGGGTCTCTCTTGAATTGGAAAGGAAGGGATTGGGGAAACTTAGAACAATATATTGGATAACTCTTAAAAAAATTTCACCATTTAGATTTAAAAAGAATCTGAGAAAGAGAGTGAATGTAAGAGATATAATTTTAACACCCCATGATATACCTCTCAGGGACCCCGATACATTTCAAACAGAACAATCAAAATAGAAGAAGAAATAATAAAATTAAGAAACACTTAAAAAAATTCCAAAAAATATCCTTGGGATGTTATGTGACACCTCAAATTTCCCATGTACTACTTTTAGATATTATATGGAATGATTATGAGACAAGGTGGTAAGATAATGTGTGATTCCGAGGCCCACTGTGTCTGGAACAATTATTTAAAAAATATTAAACATTTTAATAGAACGCGGATATAATTTTACTAAAAATAAGAATAAATCTAAAACAGGTTCCCATATCAGAAATCTGAGGGCCCCCTTGAGCTCATAATGGATGTTTTACCCTATGGACAACCTAACATTGGTCGGAGTGGATCATATGATGAACAATTCACCATGGACGTAACTGTAAATAAATTTATTAAATATTTTTTTTTAAATCCTAATCACTCATGACTGGTGAGTAAGATTGAAAATGTAAGACCACCACTGAGTTCGTAATGTGTTTTTTTCTCTAGGTGTGACTTCATTTTTTTTGACACGGGTCATCTGTAAAACAATTCATGGAGAGAGAAACAATAAATAAAATATTTTTTAATAAAATATATTTTTACGCATTAAATTTTCATTTTATTAATACTTTTTTAGAAATTTTGGGTTGTTAATATAACACTAGAATTTATCTGAAACATGGAAAAAGAACTCCCTTGAACAAATTTTGACAGATTTGGATCGATGATCAAAGCATTGTCAATTAAAAGGAACCTCGCCATCGACGATGATAAAAAGATCATCCTTTATCAAGGATTGACCCGAATCGAGTAATGGTGTTTTTTATTTGTGATTTTCTCCATTATTTATTTATACGATAAATGGGGGTCAATCCACTGACAGATTGATCTGCAACCTGATCATTGTTGAGATATGGGATTTTATCTGTGGGATTATCGAGATATTTATTTTAATTCCAATTTATGTACCCTTCTAGTAGAGAAAAATTGAGCCCGAAATGAACAAAGGCTGAGGTTCAATCCTCATATTGTTATTTGTGTTTTTCTATCCCACTTTTTACATATTCTTCGTCATTGGACCCCTGTGTTCATGGATAAACTTGTTGAGAGGATTCAAACACATTCAGAACAATAGATTAGTAGAAAACTGAAAACAGAGGATGTGGCTATGTATATTGGGACCTGATGAGCTCAGTTATATGACCGCTTTGAATTACAGGAATCAAACGTGGCACAATGGTGCATTTATGGGACCACCAACATGGGTCTGGCGTGGCTATCTATCGAGGAAAGGTGGCGGTTGGGCAAGGAGAGGCAGTGGCGGTGAACAGAGGCGGCATCACGATGGCATGTAACATGGTGGACGACCACATGTGAGCTGGTGGAGCCGACAAGAGTAAACCAAAAAGGTGGCTGCATGGATCAAAGCTGTCGTATGTGCCATGGTCGTGGGATGCTATGGTAGTGGTAGTTTTTTGTGATGCAAACATTAGCCATGTGGGTTGTGCAAGGCTAGGCGGCCAATGATCAAGTAGTCCAAAACAAATCAATGAGTTTGTTGGCCCCAATAGGCATGTCAGAATAAGCTGGCGGGTTGGGCCCATCTGGCGGGTTGGGCCCAGTGGGCGGGTAGAGCTAGGGAGACTGGGCTAGATATAGGTCACGGTGGACTATTGCAGTTGTCCATGGCAGTCGACTATGATCCATGGTGGCTCTAACTGCCATGTGGCCACAATAGCTGTGTAGCAGTTGATTGTGTTGTCAGTCCAATGGCCCAGTGACCCCCTTTGAAACATCAAACTTATATAACTTTCAAATAGTATGTTTGTTTGACGAGAAGTCTGCAGTGTTGGGAACCTGAAGTTTAGAAGTCCTTTTTAGATAAGGTGGTGAGATTTTAACTACAACCAGAATAGGTTGAGAGCATTTCCCTTGGTCCATTCTTCAAGGGTTCAATATGACATTGCATCCACATTTTTGATTTGTGGTCCCCTATAGAGGCTGAGTCCTATATTGAGTAACAATATTACTCTATGGGAATTCATTATGATCCCTTATCACACCTTGTGGAGTTTTTTGAAATTATATGGCCTCTGATAATAGGGAGTTGGTCCTCCAATTAGTTGGTCGTATCAGTAGGGTTAGTGGTATTATCTGGGCAGTATCCCCTGTTTGTGTATCATAGTCTTCCTTGACCAAGGATTTTTAATTTGGGTGGGGTCTAAATGAGATGAACCACTTCATGATTGTCTTTGATTAGATCATGGCTCATGGAGTGAGTTCTTCTGGAATGAGAGTTCTTCGAGAAAAATCATGTAACTGGTAATTGGTTGTGACTTACCGCTAAACTATGTGGCTTAGATTGAGTATATTTGGATTTTCTTGTTATATTTATTGTAGAAACATACATGTGTGGAGATTACTATACTATTCCTTTTTGGTATTTCATTATGGTTTCAGGGGGTCCAACAGAGTATTGTTATACTTACACCTACATGGGCCCTTCCCACATGTCATTTCTTGTGCATATGATTGACCCTATGATGAACTCCTAGGTGGACTAGGACCAGGTGGTTCTTAGTGAGGCTAGAAAGATGAGGTTTTCTTTTAATGTTCAGAAATCAGACCCCATACCTATATACTAACATGTTGGACTTGTGGTTTCATACTCTTTTTGGTGGTCTTGTTTTGTCCTAATTTACATTCTAGTAGTTTCACTATTGTACTTTGGTTGTGGGGTTTCATGAATTTTTTTACTTAGTGTTTTTACACATCAAAATTTATGGTTGGGAGATGTGTGTGTGCATACATGTACTTTAGGCTAATGCCTCTCATTTGTGGGATATGACTAATAGTTTCAACTAATTATTATCTAGCATGTTGGAGGTGGGATTGGGGTAATCACATCATGGGGCCCTCTAGGAAAATTCGTGAAAGAGTAGTATTATATTATGTCAGTTATACATTAGGACCTAATGTATATGAGGCAGTTTTGTGGTGATAGTGTTAAGTGTTTCATGTTCGGCTCTCAAGACAGGGACTCCAGTGTTGGTTTGTTAGCTGACGTATCTATACACCAGGACTCTAATTACCTATATTTCAACTCATAACATGGAAACTATATTTTTGAGAAAAAAAATAATGGTTCAAGTGTCATCTAGGAATGGTTGTGTTTTTTCATGTCCTTCTAGAGTCATCTCTCCATTTATACTCTATTGACTGTGGTACATATTGTTTTATTATAGGATACCACCATAAACAAAGACATCTAGGATTCCACTATGTTATCACGAGGATGATCCACATAGTTAAGGGGAATCTGTATAGGGGCATGTTCCAAAGATATCACATCAGGGTGGTTTACCAGTTATACCGACACCCATCGAGCAATATCTACTACCAGAACTACTTTTCATGGATGCACATAGGCTGAGTGACTTGCTTGAGTTTTAGTAGAAAAGACCCCACCAGATCTAAGGTGATCCTAGCACATAGGATATTAGGTATTGTCTTGAGGTGGTGAGCCAAGTTTTCCATCTAGTCAGGCCACCAGCAGATCAGAAGGTGGTCCTGGAAGCAAGACATCTACATGGTTTTGGAGGGTCATGGTGGGGTTTGGTTACCAAATCTAATAACGAGGAAAAAATTCTTTTGAAATAGTTTATGAATATTTTTAGAGAGGATTTATCACATTATAGTAAAAGGGATTTACATATATATTAGATTCTACTGCTCTAGAAGGAAAAATTGTTAGTATATGAGTATTTTTCAAGGAATAAAAATCTCTCTAGGTACCTGATGGATATGACACATGATATGTAATTCGTGGATTGAACCTTTGAACAAGGTTTGCATATGGACATCTGAGCCAAATTTACCCCCGGTGCATTCCTAAAATTCTGGTATTTTATAGAGAGCCTTGGAAGTTGAGAGTTCCTTGGTTGGTAAGATAAAACCAGTGGTAGTCGTCAATGTAAAGGAATGAGTATTGGACTCACCAGTTGATAACCGAAGAAAATAATTGGGATCCAAGAGGATCATGTGCATCAGGAGGTGATCCCAGGGTGGCACAAGATAGACAAGTGTTAGATGATTTTACTCATGTGGTGGTTAAAGATGATCTGGAGACGGTCGAGGGACCTATGAGGAAGAGACAACAATAAGATAAGGAAGATCCATATGGTAGCAGACGTGGAAGAGGAGATAGGGGTGTAGCGGGACGTGGTAATCATTTTGACATGTTACCACCACCACCCCAAAGTGGTCCACACCAGACTCAAGGTGTTGGTGGATTGGGACGAGGCCATCAGCAGGTGATGGAGGACTATGACCCCAAGTATCTAGGGATGATAAAAGGTAAAATTTAT
The DNA here is from genome assembly GCA_963277665.1 of Viscum album. Lineage (NCBI taxonomy): Eukaryota > Viridiplantae > Streptophyta > Magnoliopsida > Santalales > Viscaceae > Viscum > Viscum album. Next base: position 2,050,994,366 of record OY728157.1, on the reverse strand, counting down.
GTCTTTTCCCCCATAACTACAGTTTTTCTAGAAAAAGGTACCAGTCATTCTATTCATTCCATGATCCTTGTTTGAGACTTAGAGATTCTGGTTTAACCATTGACTCAACCCTTATGCCTAGAGACTCCTACGAGAGGAGATTCAAGGATCACACACTAGTGCCAACACTGTTAACATACTATTTGAGACTAACGTTTCAGTTGGGAAATATTTGTAGTGGTCTCGACGCCTTACAAAACCATTCTTGGTATAATATAGTGATCCACTGTTCATACATAGATTGACTATTTTAGGGATAGAGTATACTGTGTCCATAATGATGGAACTAGGTTTTCCTTTTTGGTTAAAATGAAGCACATGAAGTGCATGATTTACTCACACATACGCGGGTGTATCCATTTACACATTAGTTGTCTAGATTTACCCTCAAGGAAATGGATGATATAAGTCCTCAATTTCCAATAGTATTAGAGGAGTATGTGTACATATTTAATGAATATGTCAAAATGGGGCCCCAAACTGGGGCTACCCAGGGTAAAATATAAGTCGAGGGACCTATGACTCTGATATCTATACTTTCATATTAGATAGCTATTGTAGAGCTTCGTGAGATGAGGGTGTAGTTAGAGGAATTGAAAATGGATTCTTGAGACATAGTATTTTACCCTGGGTAGCCCCAATTTGTTTTCCAATAAGTCATATGGGATCGTGAGGTTATGTGTGGATTACTGGTGCATGACCCCGATGATCGTGAAGAACAAGTATCTACAACCAAGGATCAATATCGTATTTGATAAGTTCAAAGGGGCATGATGGTTCTCCATGATTTACATTACATCATGTTGTCACCGGTTGCGAGTACTAGATGAGGATATACTAAAGAAGAACTTTAGATGTCATTATAGTCACTATGAGTACTTGTTGATATCGTTTGGTGTGATGAATGACACAACTTTGTTAGCGGAAACCGTGCAGGATCATTAAGAAACCATGATTGTGGTGGTAGTGGGCTTTTCATAGTTTGTGCATAGTTTTTTAACCATGTGATAAAATTATGCGGGGTTTCTGTTGAGGTAGTATCATGTGCATGATTTGTGCATTGTTTTCCTAACCGTACGAGATAATCATACACGACTATAAAACGTGTTTTTTAATGAGACCACTTGTTATTTTCCCTTAAACGCCTACTATATTCCCCCATATGAACCCTACTCAGGATTTCTTGTTTTCAATGGTTGGATGGGATCTCCCACTCATTTTGGATTCAATTCAAATGGTTTTCAATGTGCGGTGAAGGTGATTCTCTTCCTGTAAGCCTTCTATATTGGTTTCTTCTTGGTTTTCCTTAGATATAGTTCTCCCTCTCTCTCCGTTTTCTATATATACACCAATCTCATTTAGATAAAGGGTTTTTATTGCCTAAGAAGTTGAAATTTGGGTTTATTTATTTTATGTAAAGGGATCTAAGGAGGTTTTGTAGAGTTTTCACCTAGTTTGGGTGTGTGGTTGTGTGTGGGTTGACTTCGCCAGAACCCTAAGGTTGGTGGATTCACCCTCAACTACATTTTGATAGAACTAGAAGCCATCTTTTAAGTAAATTGGGTTTTATTGATTTTTTTTTTATTATGATGTGTGAATCTTAATATAAAATCGCTTTGTGATGTTTTCGGGTTTATTTGGAGAAATGGGTGATTTTAGTGAAATGTTACTTACTGTTGTCGATGTTTAAAATGTTTATTTTAAAATTGGTGGTTGGGTTTGGTTTATGAAAATTATTTTTGAATATGGTTTTCAATAAAAAGGGTGAATTATTGAAATATTAATCCACATGGTTAATGGATTAAGGGGTCGTATGTTTGGGAATTAGTTATTTCATATTTTTGTGGATTTAATAGGTTTATGTTCTGGTTTATTGGACCACTATAAAAAGAGGATAGATTGTGGATGGAAGGGCCACCATCAAAGATAAGTGGGCGGGACGAACCACTAGATTTGGGAAGTAGTAAATCGTCTTGGATGAGAACTTCCACTGAGATTGTTACACAAGGTTGAGTGTGTAAAGAATTATCGATATGGTTTGATTAAGAATATGGATAAGCAATATATAATTGTTTTTATAATGCATGAGGGTAAAATGGTTTATGGTCGGTTGGATGCCTTTCCCCTATTTTTTGTGGATTTTTTTAAAAATGAATTTGTAAGGGATTGTTTGGATTATTGAAAATTGTTTCACTGTGTTTTGTTCTATATAAATTTATTTATATGACTTTGAAAATGGTTCTATCCTTTTTATGTGTGTTGAGAAGTCATTTGGGGAAAACCTACTAAGTATTTGTACTCACCCCATTATTTGGAACTTTAGTGATTTTTCAAATGTGTGTTGCCGAGACACAGGTAAGGGTAAATCCTCTCATTTTCAAGCGGATCATCATGATGCTTGGACGATACAGTGATTTTGGGAACATGGAGATTGGTGTGATTATGTGGACTTGTTTCATAGATTCTTGGGTTTTATTATTTTGTCCTACACTTGGTAATCAGATTTTGGATTTTTATGTTTGGGTTGTATTGGCCTCTTTGGAAGTGTTCAATTGTAAAACGTTGTTGACAGTCATCTTTTAATTGTTGTTAATTATAGTGCTTTAGATTTGTTGTTTTTATTTCAATGGGAAAACATTCCCCAACCACTCTACAAGCCTTTGGCATTAATTTTCAGTATTTTGAACCGTGTGGATGTGTCTTAAGGCTGAGTAGCTTCTCAATTCCTTCTCAATCCAATGAGGAGGGTGAAAGACATAACAAGTGGTATCTGTTTGTTTGGTCCTTGTCTTCCATGTAGTTTGGTTTCCTTGCGCCAGTTGTCAGTATTGGGGTTGGCATTCATTATTGGTCTATTCCTTATGTTGGGATGGTAGCAAGGCATAGAATTGTCAGAACCCGAAATGTATATCATAAAAGGACATCACTAACACTTTTATGATGAACATCATGTCAGTAGGGAATTGGGTACATAAGTTTTTTGTGTGACACTTATAGGCATTGGAAGTCTAATTGTCATGGGTGTAGCCAATGAGATGAGCATGGAATGTATGGTAGAAATGAATTCACACTAGGAGGCATATTTTATCTACCATATTGTCTTATGTTTTGGTACGAATATAATGATTTTTTCAAAATGTGGAAAATATTTTCAAATGTGCTGATTTGAAATGTGGATAGTTGTGTTATATTGAAAATGGGTAAATTTTAAAAACATATTGGTTTTTTCAAAAAAGGTGAAACATTGGAAATGTGAATTTGTGTAAATCGTAGTTGTGATAGTTGCAATGTAATTTAATTTAAAATTGTAAGACATTTATTGCTATGGGAGAGAGAATTATTGTAGATTTTTGGTAGATAGAAATGGAACTGGCTACGCATCGTAGAGACCAACCAGAGAAGGATACTGAAAATGTGGTTGCACCTGAGCCCCAGGTGAACTAGAGGCTAGTGTTGTGTATAGTGAAATCTTTCTATGTTTTGGAAAGTGGGAATAAACTGGGAAATTAAAAGAATATGAATCATGCAGTTTAGTTTGAAATGTAGAATCCACCCATTTTTAGGGATGATTTTGGAACCTGAAAAGGAAAAGGCATGGTTGAATAGTATAAATAGTATATTTGAATTCTTGGGAATAGGGTTGGAGCTGAAAGTGCAGCTATAAACTTATAAGTTGGAAGATCATTCCCTTTAGTGGTTGGATTTGGTGGTCCAAGATGGAATATACTAATGTATAACATGGGTGGATTTTGAGGAATTGTTTAATAAATAATTATACCCTCATACATTCATAATTCAAAACAAAATAGATTTCTTTCATTTAAATCAAGAGGGCCTCCCAATAACAGAATATGTGGTTATGTTTATTAACTTAGTGCAATTTTTACCTAAGGTGGAGGGTAGTACATAGTTGAAGGAATATATTATTGAAGATGGGTTAAGGAAGGAAATTAAATATAAAATAGTGGTGTTATGTATAAATGATTACCCGAAAATGGTTAATAGTGAAATAATGGCTAGGTGGAATATTTTGGGGGATACAAGCCGAGGAACCATGTTGGGACCCATGGGAAATGGTGGGAACTCTCACATTAGGATCATGTAAAAAATGGTCACTTATTTCTAGGGTGGAAGTATGGATCAGAATACGATTATTGGATTGGTGGTAAATCATTATCTAATTCCTCAGAGTAAGCCCAGATGTTTTTAGTGTGGCTCATCATTCCTTCTTAAGTAGGGTTATACAACACAACCTTGATCAATTTAAAACTATAATCAGATTGGGAACCTTTGGTGTTATTGTTGTATTTCCCCAAGGTCAGGTGTTCATGATACTCCTCAAGGGTCACATTTTTTCCTATTCCATGGCAGGTTGAGGGTATAATTATACCACTCATAAACAGAATAGTGATAGTGATAGTGATTCATATAATACCATGACTCCCCAGAAGGTATATAAAGTCTAGAGTGTGGAAAGAATGTATTTGTTTGGATTTAAGTATGTTACAAGGGATGATCAGTTCGGACCATCCACTATGTGAGATATGATTATTTTAAATCTACCTTGATGAGATCGTTGTTTGATACGAGTGCTTCCCATTATTTTATTACTACTCGTGTGTCAGTTTTATGGGTTTAACTATGTAAATGATCCCTTCATTTTTTATACATTAAACTCCTCTGGGTCAAAAAGAGTGTTGATATTTTCTTGTGTAGGTCATGTTGTATATTTTTGGATGTGGTTGAGTTGATGTGGGATTTCTCAGTACTAGAGATGGATTCTTATGATGAAATGCTTGGAATGGTTTAGTTGGAAATGTTTATGTCCCACGTTCAATGTTATGCATGAATTGTTAGTTTCATGATGGATGATGGTTTCAAACATCTCATTAGATGACTGAATAATGAAGATATTGGGGAAATAGGTTTTTTGTCACCTATTATTATCATGATATTGTATGATTTATAATCATTTTCACTGGAATCAATGGATGGATTTGAGAAGAACGTTTTTCCAGTGATTGTTGATCAGTTTTTTGATGTCTTTATCAAATAATTCGTAGCGTTTTTACCCATGAGATATTTGAATTTTATGATAGATCTCATTTTAGGGATAAGTCCTATCTCAATTCCATCATACCGTATAGCAGCTAATAAATTGAGGTAATTGAAAGTGTAGTACGAGGAGTTAGAAAACAAAGGGTTTATCCATCCTAGTACATCTCTATGTGAAATTTAGGGATTTTTTATTAAAAATTTTGATGGATATGTTTGGCAGTGTGTTGATTATCTTAGTGTTAATGAAGTTATAATAAAGAACCAATACTCACTTCCACATATTCATTATTTGTTCGATTAGTTGAGGAGAGCCCAGTGGTACTCTAATATTGACCTGCGATCAGAGTATCACCAGTTTCATCTGCAAATGGAAGATATTCCAAAAAAACATCAGGAGTAGATATTTTTCATTATGAGTATGTAGTTATTCCCTTTGGTCTGACGAATGCACCGAAAATTTTTATAGAATTTATAAATTCGATATATTCTAAATATCTCGATTATTTTGGAGTGTTATTTGTTGATGATATATTGGTGTATTCCAGGACTGTAGTGGATCATGAGTAACACTTGGTGATAGTGTTAGGGATCTTGAGATATCATCGGTTATATGAAAAACAGATAAAGTGGGTTTTTTGGATATGAGATGTTCTTTTCTTTTCCATGTGATTTCTGATATGGGTGTTTTAGTTTATTTGAAAAATATAATGATTTTTATTTCGTGTCAACAACCAAAAAATGTTTTCGGGATAAGGAGATTCCTTGGTCTATCTAGATTCATTCAGTATTCTTTTCATGACTTCACATAATTTTCCCCACAAATGATAGATTTTACAATGAAGAATGTTCAATTTCAATGGAATAAGTAGTGTCAGAATTCTTTGGGAGACCTTAGGGTCACCTTACATCAACACCAATCTTGGTTTTATGATATCTATGAAATGGTTATGTCATGTATTGTGACACATATAGATTCAGGTTGGGATGTGTTCACTATTAATGGGGATCACATGGTTGTATATGGATCATTGAATTTGAGGTTTTATGAGAAGAACTACCCAACGTGTGATTTGGAGTTGGCAGTTGTGTTTCGTGCTTTAAAAATGTGGCATCATTATCTCTTTGAAGAGAAATTCAAGATCTTCACGAATATTATGTGTTTAAAGCAAACTTTCTCACAAATATATTTGAACTTGTGGAAAAGGATATGGATGGAATATCTCTAGATGTTCTAATTTGACATAATTTTCACACCAAGTAAGACAAATTTGGTGGTGGATGTATTAAGTAGGAATTAGTATGCTCATATGGTGAAACATGTATCATATCACCAGTAGTAGATGTTGTTTATATCCGAAATGTGGTTGTAATTTGAGGACTAGGGCGATAAAGAATTTTTATTTCCAGTTTCATTGATTTCAGACATGGATGGATTTGTTAAAGAGGCACATATGTCTGATTCTAATTTTATAGAGATGATGTCGAAACTCAATGATGGGGAGACCATTGAGCGCTAGGAACTGAATGTGATTTAAATTTTTTGTATTTAGAATCGGATAGTTGTACCAGTGGCTTGTCTGGATGAAATTATTAGAGCTTATCATAATTCTAGATGGTTAGTCCATCTTCGAATTTTAAAAATGTATAATGATTTGAAAGTGAAATTTTGGTGGGCTGGTATTAAAAGGAATGTGGTCGAGTTTATATTGAGATTATTGACTTGTGAGCAAGTCAAGGTAGAGAATTAGTTCTTAGTAGATATGCTTCAATCGTTACCTATTCCTATTTGGATGTGGGAACAAATTGTGATGGATTATGGTACATGTCTCCAAAGAATAGTTAGAATGCCTGATGCCATATGGTTGATAGTGGATCAGCTCACAAAGTTGTCCCATTTCATCCCTATTCATGAATCTCATATGTTGGAGGATCTATCCAAAATCTATATCTGTAAAGTTGTAAAGTGTCACAGTATTCTAGTTTTAAATATATTAGATAGCGATATGAGGTTCACATATCATTTTCATAAATCCTTGAAGAAATCCCTTGGTACACCATTGAAAATGAGCACAACATATCATCCTTATATAGATAGGAAATCTAAGAGAACGATACATAATTTATAAGATATGATATAGGATTGTTTGATGGATTTTTTTGGCTCCATGGAGGATCACTTTACATTAGTGGAGTTATCCAATAATAATAGTTTCCATGCATGATACATATGGATCTGTTTGAAGCATTGTATGGGTGTTTGTGTTGTTCTTCACTTTTTTTGGGTGGAAATGGGAGAGAGATTGATGATTGGGATGTGCCTTGTCCAAGGGACGGTGGAAAAAATTATGTTGATCCAGAAAAGAATGGGGACGGTATAGAGAAATCATAAATTGTATGTGGATCATCGTCGATGAACATTGTTATTCAAGGTGGGTGATCATGTGGTTTTGAGAATCACTTCCTGATTGGGACATCGTCTCTTTGGAAAGTAGGGTAGGTTATATCCAAGGAATATTGGGCCTTTTGAGATACATCATTGTGTTGGAGAGTTGGCTTATCAATTTGATTTTCCACCATGATTAGTGTAGTCCACAATGTATTCCAGGTTAGTTAGTTGAAAAATTTTCAGATGGATCCTAACCATGTTATTCTATGGGATCATGTTGAGATTGAGACATATGCTTCATTGGTTCATGTGTCAGTGCAGATTATGGATAGTAAAGAGAAATTGTTTTGGGGTAAAATCATCAGTCTATTTGAAATTTTTGTTGTAGATTGATTATATTCAAGAGAAGACTTTGGATCTATTGAAAGAGATTGTCTAACAATGTACCATGCTATTTTGGAAAAGCGATGGTTCTTTAATTTCTATGGATGGAATGTCCAATGGTAAGGAGAATGTAACACCCCAATTCTATGGTCTGTAACCTTTGTATATTTATTTTTATATATTTAAATTGATTGGGTAATGTTTTTGATGGTTTGTGAAGGTTTCAGAATGGTTTTGGGGAATTTCAATGGGAGCATGATTTGATAACAGTTAGGGGAAACTGTGTCGGATCTCAAGGAAAATATAAAAGTGGTGGTAGTGGGCTTCACACAGTTTGGGAACGGTTTGTCTAACTGTGTGAGAAAACTATTCAGGTCCCTTCTGAGGATCTTGCATGCACATAGTTAGTGCATGTATTCTGAACCATGCGAGATAACCATGCATGACATTAAAAAGGGTTTTTTAATGGGACCACCCAGGATTTTCCCTAAAATCATCATATCTCCTCTAATTTTTTTGTGGGCCTCCACTCTATGGTGATTTTTTCGATAATATTATTAATTGTGATGTTGAATAGTAGAAAATATTAGAAAATAAAAATAAGAAAATCATATCCTAATAATTAGATTGTTTAATGTTAATTAATTATTTCATTTTTAACATATTTCTTATTATCTACCCAATTAAAATTGAGAATCCTATACAAATGATTCCTAATCCTTTCCATGTTCTCTATCATAGATGTAAAATTAATTCATTTATAATTTTTAGAATCCACTATGTTCTTTTCATCAGATCACAGGGGTTCCAAAAATATCACTTTCTAATTGTTCTCCCTTATTTATAGAAATTATGAAGACCAAAAAATATCATTCCCACAAACCCATCAATTCTCACTAGTGCCTAAATCCAAACTCCATCTTATATATCAACAAAAACCTTTGATACCACTCTATCATGAACCCCTCTATCCAAATGTACCCCTGCATGGAAGATAATGAAGGAAGATAGATGGTGATGCTTGAATCGCACCTCCAATAGGATATGGCTAGGAGACAAGCATTGATGATATATATAATCAAACACATAGGAGATATTAACCTCTTAAAAATTGAGATGTATGAGATAAGATGCGGGAAACCACTAAAAAACTCATGATCATAATAAATAAATATGAAATAACAATAAATGAATGTAATGAAATATAACGAAAAGGAAAAAAACCATGACCTACTTCCTCAATAGTGACTATGAAGCTCTAAAAACTCTATAAAACTCTTAGAACTAGTAATGTCTACCTAAATAACTAATCATCTCCTGTTGAATAGGAAAAAAATCGATATATTTGTAGGGTTTGGATAACTATAACACTATGAGAATTTAGAATATAATTGTCCTTAAATAATTTTTTGGTAGATTTTATTAAACACAAAACCATGTTTAAATGAACCATGATATATTTTTAAAATAAATTTATTTAATGTGAAAATTATCACATAGCCATTGGATTTGAGAGTATGAATATAAATGAAGAAATTATGAAAAACATATTGATTACATATTTATTATCATGAACCCTCACCACAAATTATACCCCTCTGAGTCCTACAATGGGAGAAGAGAGATGGTGACCCCTGAGTACCAACTCTATTAGGCCCTGGGTTGGGGACTAGTGCTAAGTGGATAAGAAAAATGAATATGGGAGGCATTACCCTCTATGAGAAACACATGTGAAAGAGAGAGATAAAAAATACATCGACCAAATCCTGCTCAGACTATAATATAAAAGAAAACCCATTTACATAAATGTAATTTCATATAATAACTACTAAAACTAAAAGGGAAAACATGAAGTACCAAAAGAAAGAAAAGACGAAAATGACCATGATGACCAATAAACTCCTATAAAACCCCAATCTAGTAGTAAACAACCTAATATCAAACCTTCTCATAATGACCCAAAATTTAGTTTATATATATGTAGTGTGAGTATAATAGTATACTTGATAGGATCCATCCCAGAGCCTATTGAGTATAAGGTAAAGACAACACGTTGAAGCATAGTGAAAAAATAAGTGAAACTGACTCATCACCTAAACACATACATTAAATTACCATAACTACCAAAAATATTCTCACCATGTATCATATAAAATATTATATAATAAAATAATAATATCAAGGTTACCATGCTACAACTTCCCCACTGGTTAGCTACTCTGACCCAACTCTGCATGTCCAGAGTATCTCTCTAAAAATGTCAATCCTGCAGACACCTTGGCGAAGAACAATAACATTCACCTCATGCAAAACACCACCACAGCCACATAACCTAAAATAAATAGGTAGTTTCTGGGAGCCACCAAAACTCTCATAACATGTATCGTACAATGGGTATTATACCTCAATCCATCACAACTCCTACAATAAGTAAGGATCCTCAATCCATCGCAGCCTATTCATGTTATACCTATAGTATTACTTTGGAAACTATATCCAAAATACAGATGTCTGAAATAACGAAAATCCATTACTTTCCTCTACACACATATATTGGAAAAAACTATCTATCGTTCATTCTATCAGAAGTAAATACCAAGAGAAGAGAGAGGGGCCAAAGGGGGAAGTTAGTCATCCATCCTCCCATAGGGATGATGGGGAAAACAACCCCTAGGACTCTGTGTGACACCCCAATACTCCACGGTATGTTTCTTTTTGAATTATACAATAGCTTGTCTTATACGCAAATTGGATTTCTAGCACCCCACGACCTATAAAACTAGTCGTTTAAAAAGTGGTTATGAATATTATTAATAAAATTTTGAAATTTTTATATCCAAATTTTTTTTACAATTCATCTATTTTTTTCTTATACATAATATGAGGACAAATTCTATTTTTCAAATAAGATAAGTATTTTTAAAAAAATGTTATTATTTCACCTTTTAATGGTGAACCCATTTTAAATCCTATATTAGAAACATTTATATATTAAATATGATGAAATTAAATTCTTCTTTAAAATAGGGACATAAAAACTTTGTTTGGATAAATTTTTGTTACATTTCTGATAACTTTTATATTTTTCGGAATATTGAAAAATACTAAATTTTAATTCAAGACAACAATTTATAATCGAAATAATTTATAGTGATAAATTATAAATATGAGTGGTTTTAAAGTATAATTAGATTATATTTTTTTCATTTAATATAATATAGTTCATTGGATGCATTTTCACTTTTAAATAGTACATAAACACATGACAATCTTTTGATAGTTTTTACTTCTTAAAAACTCGATCTCTGGTTTTGACAACAAGAAATAATATTAAATTAATTTTTGAAACTTTTGTGTTTTTAATTTGGAAAAATGGATTCCATATTTGGAATAAAGCGGTCCAAATTTTGTAAATTGGTAACTTGTATTTTTAGAAATTATGAATAGTAACTTCAGTACATATTTTATTTACCATGGTTAAAGGATAAATCCAGTAAATATGGGTAACAAATAATATTATAATAATAATAAATTATTCTAACACATGTTCTAACCCTATTAAATGATACACATCCGAAGATGGTCATCCTTGGGTAGATTTCTGGACCCCATATAGCCACCTTTAAGTGAAAATGAAACTATAAAAATTAATTTAATGTTATATAAAATATAACATAAACATATATCAATTAGTAAATTAATTTTTATATAGGGTTATATAAGTGATAGTTTAGAATATAAATATTATTTAGAAATATAAAATTATTTCCTACACATGGAATTTTATTTATAATTATTATACATAAAATAAATATATTTATTTATGACACAATAATGATGTAGTATTTTCCTTATTAATGAAATAATCAAATAAAGGATATTATAAATTTTAAAATAAATATAATCTAAAAATTTTATCTTTAAAAGAACATTCTAGGTGAATATGACATTTAAGGGTTGATTCAATGTATTTCTTTAGAATTAATCATTTTTTACGACTTTCACAAAAAGAAAATACTAAATAGTTTCAAAATTGACATAAATGGGCTTTTAAAACGAATACTATATTATTAAATTATATAATATTATTAAAAATATATGATTCTTCAAAAGCTGATATATATGGTTTTATATATTATTAATAAACCAATTTATGCTCTATTTTCATTTTATAGTATTTTTATTAACAATTTAATATTAAAATACCAGAAGTCGTGGTAAATGTAAAACTATTTAACTAAGAGTCAATTCTAAAAGATAAGGTTAATATGGAGACCAAAATTTTTCAACAACCTATTGGTTTAGAGTATTTAAAACCATAACCACCTTATATTATATATAAAATCATTTTTATCCATTATGAACAGGAAAGTATTTTATAATAAATTAATACTTCTAACTTTTTATAATGTGCCCCTCACCTCCCTTATAAAAGGGTACTTCCCCTTATCTTACATTCAAACACCCATAGCCATTTTTCTCGGACAAAACCAGATCAAATATCCTCCCAAATACCCTCACTTTAAACTAGAGTCCATAATTTCATTCTAAGGTAAACTTAAAAGAGCCCTTTTTGTTTAAATCAAAAGGAAGAACCCGAAGAATAGATAATTCTTTCATCACCTCTTTCAATGTTTATTCTCCTTCAAAATCCACTTTCAGGGTTGTTTCCTTAAAAAAAAATAACTCCAGTACCTTATAAATTCATAGATTGTATTATAAATATGTTATAATGATATTCATTATTCTATCCATCCTATTAACGACAATTTCACCACACGTGCGTACGTACGGCTAACCGTCTCCACGTCATGGTGTAGTTTTTTATTTAACACTTCATTATTTGGATTGGGAATAATAGTTAGTATAATTGATGTAAATAATAAATATAACATTTTAATTAATCATATATATATAATATTCCATCAAATTACATATTATTTCACAATCAATAGAATGATATCATCGCTCGTGCGTTTGGGCTACTTGTCGTCTCCACGATACGATGAGATTCATTTCCACATTAACTATACAATGATGATTAGGAAAATATATATTATTAATAATTATTTAATATATTACATAATAATTCTCATTTAAACAAAGAAATATATAAATACACCTATATCTAATTCACATACTTTCATTCAATACGATATGTGTATGGAAACATCGATTATTCATATGTATGTCCTATAGTCTACATAAACGATGTTTTCAATTGCATATAACTATAAATTATACATTTTTATATTATGAATATATATGATACATAAATAGTTATTTATATTCATTAATCAATTAAATCATGATATAAGTGATATGATCAAGAATAGCAAGTTAAACCATGTATGATAAAGAAATCGATTATTACCCGAAATGTTATTTTAACATGGAAATTATTGTTGAATAACTAGTATAAAGTCTTAAAGGAATCATATATGAAATAGAAAATATTAATATGGTTCTGTTATAATTTAATAACATAATATGGCCATTATATAAGAGGTTAAATGTGCCATCGACCAAAGGAATGTCCAAGGTAAGGATTAATTCATCAAACTCATTATAATCCGAGAATGTTCATGTATAGGTTTTTAGAGGGACATATTTATTATCCATGCCCATGATTCATAAAATATTTTTAAAAAGGATTCTTTTTTAAGTTTCTATTTGTCTAAAGAACCATTCTAAATGTTTTAAATATTTAATCTTCTAAATATTTCTCATTAATGTCCATGTTTTCAAAATGGGTTTGAAGATTTATTTATATGGACATGAATATTATATAATATTAATTAATTTAAAAAGTTTCAAATTGTTATGGGATAATTTTATTCAAAAATAACTTTTAAACGTATTCCTTTATTAAATGTGTCACTTTTAAATGATTTCATGAAAAAGGTATATTTTTTTCAAAGAGTTTTACTGATCATTTTCAACTTTGTCATCCTCCATTACTAGATATTATTCTTGATTGAGGTTGATTAATTATAATAAAATATTCAATATCGTATTGAATGAGTTATGATATGTTTGACTGTGAGTGTTTTGTCTTTATACCATTCAGGTTTTATGGTTAAAATATTGGAATTTTGTATGCTAATTTTAATACGTATTTTTATGTCATGTTTCAACATTTTCATATGAGGAATGAATTGGACATAGTAAGTGATGGTTGTAGCCCACTATAGCCCATCAATGCATAGATAGGTCTCATGAGAAATATTAGTGTCTTGAAACATGGCCTTGACAAAAATATTATTTGTATTCTTGTCATGAGGCCTTTACTATGTGGTTATTATGTCTGGTATTATGCATTCATTCATTATGAAATTAGTGATTACATGTGATTATTCCACAAGTATAATATCCATGTTAATGATTATATGGTAATGTTTTATTTTTTTCCATATTAAGTTCATGTTTTTGTTTAAAATGTATTTTATTACAAATATTTACTTAAATGTTTATAGCTTCTTCTAAATTATTTACCCTTACTTGGAATCTAGGTTAACCCAATTATTATGCTTTATTTTCCCATGATTCCAAGAAGTGTATTAGGATTGATATGTAGGGTCAATATAGCGGGAAAATGGAGTTATCAAAGGATTATTTATTTTCTGTTTTAACATTTAATATAATGTTCATGTATGTAATCTATTTTCTAAGACTACTAAATTGGTCGGTTTTTCGGGACTTGATTTCATTTATCAAGTCAATGTATTAAAATAATGCAATATCTCCTGGCTTATGAGGTTGAGGTGTTACAGTTGGTATCAGAGGAAGTTTATAAAAAACCTAGTAAATAGATTTACAAAAACATAGATTAGGGATCATAACCCTACGATAATATTTGTGGATAGGTATAGAAGAACCCCAAATAATTTCAGTAAAGTAGGGATTATGTGGGTTTTCTAAGAAAAACATCCATGTCCAAATACTACAAGTGGACGTGGTTCTGGTACAAAAGTACCTTGGTCTGAAAACTCCATCAAGATGTTTTGGTCTTGACGTGGGGTATCCGGGTACATGTCAATGGGCCCTACTGTGCACCTGGTTTGACACTCTCAAGGGAAATGCTTAGGATAATTCACATTTTATTTGCAAACAATTGAGAAGGATTTATCATTAAATAAATCCCCAATAAAGACATTTTTTATTATTATGGATTATATGCATAAAATGATCAATGTGTGAAATGTATTTTACAAGTTGGAGTTATGAATTCTGATTTATAAACTAACCTAATGTATGACATTGTTTAGAAATGGCACCTTATAGAAGGAATAGAAATTGTATCATTGCACATAATCCATATAGGGATTTCCCTCCTACTCAATATATTTATAGTGGAGCTAGTGATGCAACTTGTGCTGATCAGATTATAACCATGCATGAAAAACTTACTCATGTTATGAATAATTACCTTACCTATATAGTGCACCCGAATCCACAACACGGAGGATCAGCGTTAGACCGCTTCGTAAGGCAATAACCACCAACGTTTAGTGGGACTAAAAATAATTATGATGCTGAGAAGTGGATTAGTTCCTTAGATAAAATTTTTATTCCTTTGGGATGTAACGAAATAGAAAAGGTTGTTACGGAAGTTTATCACCTTTCATGAGATGAAAATCAATGGTGGTCATTAATTCAAAAAACAAAGGAGGATTAAGAAGAGGGAAATATGGAATGGACGGAGTTTAAAAAAAATCTAGATAAATATTTTCCACATGAACATTGAGCTAATATGAAAATACAATTTTTTATCTTGAGGTAAAAGAAGGATGAGAATGTTTCCAAGTATGAGGATAACATTACATGTTTATAAAGGCATTCCAAAAACTACATATGTATCCCAAGAAGTAAGATTGATCAATTCTTTGATTAGTTAAAACCATTTCTCTGTCATGAATTAGTCTCACAATCCTTCCCATTATATGATGATATAGTCTCATGTGTTATCATGATAGAAAAGAAATTCTCTACGTCATATGACATTAATGTAATGCAAGAGATGAAGAGAAAAGTGGAGAAAGAGACTAAAAAAGGGGAAAAGGGAAAGAAGGATTTTTTCTTATATGATAAATGTGGGAAGAATCACCCCAATACTTTCCTAAAAGGAATGGGAGTTTGTTACAAATGTGGAGAAAAAGGTCCCTAGGCTTGTGAATATAAGGGAATGAAAGAAGCTGAGAAATGTTATAATTGTAAAGTTATGGGATATTAGGCATATGATTGTCCAAAGCATCCAGGATATAAAGCTCAGAAAAAGCAAATGGATCATGGTAATGTTTATGTTGCTACTATAATTGAAGTGGAATAATTAATTTATTTGTGTTTTTTAATTCAATATTCATGTACTGATTATATGAAGGTTGTTATATATATAAGGATTGTACTGCAGTGCCTTTTTTTGCATCATGTTTTTAATTTGATGTAGATAATCGTATATTCATTATGTGAAAAAAAGAGCAACATTACAATGTTTCAGGAATTTGATGTTACAATTGATTTGGGAAATTTAAGGACCTTTTAGATAGATATTGGACATATGTATCTGGGTTAACACTAAAGGCAAGAACATACTACGTTGAACATTGGATTGTACTGTTTAAGGTTAAACAATTCATAAAAATTATTTTTGGAATTTTACATTTCTATAATTTTTATAAAAAGGACAACATGCATGTCAGGCGATAACCTATCGGGTCAGATAAAGTAGTAGGAATCGAACCTCAAAATGATGTGCGACAAGGCCATATCACCTACCACTACCCTATCAGAAGTCATGGGTTATTATAAAATAGTTTTCATCATTTAAATGGTATATTTATATATTAATAACCTTATACGATTGAGATAAATAGAATATTTTTTAGTTTTATCTTTTTAAGAGAAAGATGAGTTTTTGGAAGAAGATAAAAAATACAAGTAAATTATGTATTCTTCCTTATGTTCTTAAAATATTAATTAAATTAATTATACAATACTAGAAAAAGGATCATAATCCCAAAAAAAATTTCTAGCACATTCTTTTTTGATGGATCAAATGGTCCCTAAGATCATCGCAAATTTATAGCTTTCTGATTGTTAAATTTATCCTAAAAATATTATCTATCACTCTCCAATAGAAATTGATGGTATGTATTCTATTCCATATACATTTTATCCCACATGGAACCATAGTATATGATATTTCCAGTAACCTTCATACTTACCTTCCTTAATTTTAATATAGAGGCATTGTTAATCCATTTTTCGATGTGGGATTTCAACTAAGATATTTTGAAATGTCAATCCCTTAGTTTTATATCTGGAGTTTGAATTGCGAGGATAAAATTTGTTGAACTAGGGGATAATGTAACCCCATAAGCTTCCACGATATGTTTCTCTTTGAAAAACACAATAGCTAGTGTTGTACGCAACTTCAAGTTTTAGCACACCACGACCTGTCAAACTATCCATTTAAAAAAGTAGTTATGAATATTATTAACCACATTTTTAATTTTATATATATCATATGATTTTAATTTTCATCTATTGTGTTTATTAAACCTAATATACGAGAAACTTCAATTTTTCAAATAAAATTGTTATTTTTTAAAAAATGTTGTTTTTACGCCTTTTAATGGAGAACCCTTTTAAAATAAAATATTCGACACTTTTATATATTCAATTTTATGAAATAAAATTTTTCATTAAACATGGGACATAAAAATTATGTTTGGATAAATTTTTGGTACTTTTCTAATAACTTTCATATTATGATGAATAGTGAAAATACTAAATTTTAATTGAAATCACCTTTTTTGATCAAAATAATTTATAATGTTAAATTATAAATTTGAGTAGTTTTAAATTATAATTAGATTATATTTTTATCAATTAATATAATTTAGGTTTTTGGATGTAATTTCACATTTAAATTGTACATAAACACATCTCAATATTTTGATAGTTTTTACTTCTTAAAAACTCACATTTTAGTTTTGACAACGGGAATGAATTTTAAATTAATTTTTGAAACTTTTTAGTTTTTAATATGGAAAAATGGATAACATATTTTGAATCATAATGTCCAAATTGTGTAAATTGGTTTCTTTTACTTTTAGTCATTATGAATAGTAACTTCATTAACAATTTTATTTTTCATGGTTAAAGGATAAATCTGTTAAATAAGGGTATAAAATAATATTATAATAATATTAAATTACCCTAAAACATGTCATAAAAATATTTTCTGATACTTTTATGACCATTGGAATCCATGGGTCGATTTTGGGACCCTATAAAGTCACTTGTAAGTGAAAAAGACACTTTATAAAAATTAATTTAAAGTTATTGAAAATGTAACATAAAAAGATATATTTTAGAAAAACAATTTTTATATGGGGATATGTAAGTTTTATTTTAGACTATAAATATTTCTTAGTAATATAAAAATAATTACTACATCATTGTATTTTAATTATAATTTGTAGACAAAAAATAAATATATTAATTTATGACACAATAATGATGTAGTATTTTCCTTATTAATGAATGAATCATATAAACAATATTATAAATATTAAAATAAATATAATTTGAAATTTGGATGCCATAAACGAATTTTAATTGTGAATATTACATGTAAGGGTTTACTAAATGTATTTTTTTATAATTAATAATGATTTTATGACTTTCAAAAAGACCAAATACTAAATAATTTCAAAATTGACATAAATGAGTTTTTGAAACAAAAACTATATTATTAAATGATATAATATTCCTAAAAATAATAGATTCGGAAAAAGGACTTATATAAGGTAATATATTTCACTAATACACAACTTGAGGATCTCATGAAATTTTATAGTATGTTTATTAACCATGAAATATAAAAATACAAGAAGACATGGTAAATGTTAAACTATTTTACTAAGAGTGAAATCTAAAAGATAATATTAATATGGTGACCTAAACATTTATAAATCCTATTGGTTGAGTGAATTTAGACCCATAACCCCTTATCCTCTTTATAAATCCAATATTATCAATTATAAATTAAAAATTATTTTATAATAAATTAATATTTCAAACTTTTTCTTAAGTTCCTCTCAGCTCCCTTAGAAAATGAAACTTCCCCTTATCTTAAATTCACACCTCCAAAGACATTTTGTTCGGAAAAAACCTCATCAAATATCCTCCCAAATAACCTCAATTAAACATAGTATCCTTACTTTGACCTTAAATTCATCCTATTGATCAATTTTGTTCAAATCAAAAGGAAGAACATAAAGAAGAGGTAATTAGTTAATCACCTCTTTCTATGTTTTTTTCTTCTTCCCCTTCAACTTTCTGGGTTGCTTCCATTCCTAATTAAAAACTAAAATACCTTCTATGTAGTTATATTTTATTTTAAATATGGTACAATCATTAAAATTATTCTATCCATCCAATTATTGACAATGTCACCATACATGCGTTCGTATGTCATACCGTCTCCATGTTGTGGTGTAGTTTGTTATTCAATGCTTAATTATTTGGATGGGTGTAATAATGTGTATAATTGATGTAAATAATAAATAATAAATGTTATTTATTCTTTATTTATAATATACCATCCAATTACAAATTATTTCCCCATAAATAGAATGATATCATTAATCGTGTGTGTGTACCGCTTACCGTCTCCATGACGCGATGAGATTCATTTCCACTCTCACTATTCAACAATGATTATAAAAATATATATTATTAATAAGTATTTAATATATAAAATATAATTCTACTGTAAATATATATATATATATGTATATGTATTTACATATATCTCATTCACTTACATCTGTTCAATAAGATATGAAAACTGAAACACAGTTTATGCATACGTACGACCTACCATATCAATAAATGGTGCTTTCTAGTTCATATACCAATATATTATATATATTTATATTTTGAATACATATTATTCATAAATAATGTTTTATATTATGGAAGCAATTAAATTATGTTATAAGTTATACGATCAAAGAATAACAAGTTAAAACATGTATAATAATGAAAGCGATTATTACCCGAAATTTTATTTTAACATGGAAATTATTATCAAATATGTAGTATAAATTCATGAATGAATCAAGTATGAAATTATAAATATTAATATGGTTCTCGTATAATTTAATAATATATTGTGGTCAGTTTACATGTCGTTAAATGTTCCCTCTCTCAAAGTGATGTACAAGGTAATGGTTAATTCCCTAATCTCATTATTATCCGAGATTGTCAATGTATAAGTATTTATTAGGACATATTTATTATACATGTCCATGTTTCATAAAAGAGTATTCAAAATGACTCTTTTTAAGGGGCTATTTTACTAAAACATCATTTTAAATGTTTTAAATATATATTCTTCTAAATCTTTCTCATTAATTTCCATGTTTTCAAAATATTTTTAAGGATTTATTTATATAGACATGAATGTTTAAAAATGTTAATTACTGTTAAAAGTTTAAATTTTGTATGGGAAACTTTGATTCAACAATAATTTTTATATTTCTTCCTTTATAAATTGTGTGGATTTTAAATGACTTCAGGAAAAATGTTTATTTCTCTCCGAGTTATAATGATCAATTTCAACTATGCCAACATCTTTTACTAGATTTTGTTCATAATTGAGGTTTATTAATTATAATAAAATATTCCATATTGTATTGAATCAGTTTTGATAAGTTTGACTAAGGATGTTCTATTTTTATACCATTCATGGTTTATGGTTAATGTATTTAGATTTCGTATTCTTATTTTAATATGAATTTTTATGTTATGTTTCACCCTTTTAATATGAGGAATCCATTGGACATAGAAATCGATGTGCGAGGACTGCTATAGCCCCTTGATTCATCTGTAGGTCTCATGAGACAAATTAGTATCTTGGAATGAGGCCTTGAATTTCTTTTATTTGTAGTCATGGCACAAGGCCTTGACTATGTGGTTACGATGTCTGACATTATGCATTCCATCGTTATAAAATTAGTTATTACTTGGGATTATTCTACTAGTAGAATATCTATGTGCATGTTTATATGTTAATGTTTGGTTTATTTTTCCAATATAATGTCTATATTTTTGTTTAAAAGGGTGTTTTTTGTTACACATATTTCTTTAAATGTTTATAGCTTCTGCTAAATTATTTACCCATACTGAGAATCTAAGATCACCCTTTTATTATGTTTTGTTTTCACAGGTTTCTAAGAAGTTTTTATGATTGATTTTCATGGTTATGATAGGGTAATAACAGTGTTATCAAAGGATTATTTATGTTGTGTTTGAATATGTAATGTAACATTCATGTATGTAATCTCTTTTCCAAGACTGCTAAACTGGTCAGTTCATTGGGACTTCATTTCTTGTAATCATGCGAATGTATTAAAATAATTCACCGGATCTGGGCTTCTTGGTTCAGGGCGTTACACTCAGAATCCACAAGGTATCAATTTCCATAACCAATAGGGTAGATTATCATATAGAAACACAAAAATTATTGGATATAATATAGCACACAACCACACTGTGGACATAACCTAGTCACAAACACAACTTTAACTAACGTCACTTAGACTTCTGATTTCGACTGCTAAGACCATATATCCACACAACCATTTAAAGCGCTACATTAAATTAATTTATCTATTTTTATCAGTTTCACATTATGTTAATTATTTATTAACCATTCATTAACTATTATCATTTCCACATCACATCACATTAAAATTTTAACAAAGATCCATGACCTTCAGGCATAAGAAAATTGATTCCATGACTTCTTAGAATTTCAACCTCAACATTACATCCCAACAACCTTCAAGTCCATGGGTTAATTGTTTTTAATTTTATTAACATTATCACATTCCATAATATCTAGGTACTCTAGGAAAACATTATAATATATCCAAACAAAAGGGGATCAACACTGTGAGTAGATGAACTACCCATCGTGTCTTCACCGCATATAACAAGATAGTAAACATGTCAAACCATGATGAGATAAACATGGAAAGCACATGACATACCTCGCTCGTCTTCACCTCCCATATAAAGAGAGTGACCAAGAAGATTCTTATGCCTCACGCAGTAGGGAAAGGAAATAAGATAAACAAATAACTTGACTACCATCCAAGAAACAGATTCAACAAGCTTCTAGATTTCATAAAAATGTTTAATATTAGCTTCAACTTGTTCCATCAACTCCGATATCCTACTAGAAATCCACATGCTTTAACAGATACACGTCACCACTATAGGAATCAACTGCTACCACACAATTGATCCTCCTTTCCCCACTTACCACAACATCCCTCCATGCTCAGTAATCCAAGGTTCACTTCACATATAGGCCTACAGCCCCACATACAACATGTCTCATATGCAGAGAACATCATAAGAAATATAAATAAATAAAGAAATGGGATCTCATAAAAAAAGCAAGGCATTCAAAAGATCACACACAACGCGATCTCATGGATCCACAAAAAAGGCACTTGTCCTTTACAAGAAAACATGAATCTCAACACAATATGTCATTATCATTTATTACACAACTGGTTCTTATTCCATACCCAATTAATCAATTCACTATCATAGGTTCAAACTACGAGAAACCTATGAATCAAGCAATCTCATGTTATAAAAAATTAATTAAATAATAATTTCACATTCGTTTAATTCCTTTTATCCACAAGAATCATCACTCTTCAATTTCATTAAAAAAATAAAATTAAACATGCATAATTGCATCAATTTTATTAGCATCAAATTACAACAACAAGTGGATTCATTAAAAAGGTCTCTTTAATATATTATCCAATTAATTATCAATAAATTTTGGCTTTATGTTCTTTTACAATTTCCATCAAGATCAACATGCTAAACCAAGTAAGGCATATATATCACACTATTTAGATAATCAAGAGTCAAACATTTATCATGGTATAAAGAAACGACATTGTCATGAAATTGATACTAATTCATCAATCCATCTCAAATAATTATTAATTTAGTTCCATTATGATCCAAGGGGATAAATAAATGTAGCTCTAAAATTGCATGTAAATAAATAGAGAAGCATGAAATCCCATGCCTCAAATGGTCATTGATGTTAGTCACATGAAAATGAACCCAAAAATGGATCTTCGTTCACCTATTATGCAATATCTTCATCCATCTAGGGACATCATGACACCACCACACCAACAAAATATGAGAGAATCTCCATTAACACCATGGATAAGAAACCACCATAGCATGATGAGATGAATCGGGGGAGAGAGATCAAACTTTAAGAAGTTTTTAGAAAACAAAGGACAAACATACCTTGGATCAATTCGAGTCACCACAGATCGATGATGGATACCAAAGGATCGATCCACATTTAAGGGATCTCCAAAACACTGATGAGGAGTCTATAAGATCACCTAGGATGATAAGGAGAGAATATTTAGTCATAGGGTTTGTTAAATTAAGTAGCTGTAATGTTTTGAAACATTACACCATTGGGGTATTACATGACATTTATTCCTATTTCACATTGTGTAATTCCTCAAGGTTGGTATCCAACAAAAAATCCATCTCCATTAAAATTTTTTATTCTTCAAACCGTGATGTATTACATGATGTGTATCCCAATTTCACATCGTGAAATTATTCTACACACCATGAAACTCACTTTCACACTGTAAAAGTTCCCTACTCCAAATTTTCAATATATGAGTCACTTCAGACTTCTTCTAAGCCTCCTCCAAGCTCTAGAATCATAGAGAACACAAAAAGGTTTGATCCACACAGATATGGTCACTTAAATTTGTAAAAATAATTCATTTTTTATCATCTAATTAGATATGGAATAAAAATATTTTGAAAATAATGAAGAGTTTTTTAAAAAATTATTATGCCTCCAATGTGTTTTTACGTTAATAAATTAAAATAATCACTATCGGTGAATGATTAAAATTAATTTTACATATTTATCCAATATTATAATGTTAATTTAATGTTTTATCTTTGTATTTTTCTAAAAAAACAGTTTTATTACATTTTTATTAATTATTTTAAAATTACATTCAACCACTTAATGATATTGAAATATGAAAAATTGATTCCATATTTGGAATCAATATGTTCAAATTTTGTAAATAGGTCCCTTTTATTTTTTATCAATATGAATTGAAACTATATTAAATTTTGTCACCCTAATAAGGGTAATACTAGTAAAATATAGATAAAATATATAGATTTAACCTTTAAATTTATCCAAAACATTATATTATCATATTGGATCGGTGTAGTATGGAAATTTACAACAATTTCTCTAATATATGGTATATTTGTGTATGATTAATTTTATTATAACCTTTATATTTATTTATGAAAAGAATAAATAGAAAAATTCACTATCTTGAATTTGATATGTATATAATTTTTAAATAAGGATTAAAAGAGGAAATGTTTTGTTATAAATGCTCATTTGATAGATAAATTATTTTTTTATCATTTTAATTTATTTCAAATTATTAATAATTTAATAATTATATTAAATGCCTATGAGACACCAACATAGTATTTATACAATTAATATAAAAATAAAAAACTACTTTGAAATACATTAAAAGTAATAAAATATTACTGAATTATAATTTTCAATTAATTTTATTTAAAAATATGTCCCATTATGGACATTTAAAAAGACTGTATTTAAATTATATTTCTATCACAGTGTATTTAAGGCCAAATTAAATGCATTGTTCCATAATTAAAATAAATGATATATTTTAATAAATAATATTATATTAAAATCATTAAAAACATTAAAATTATATCATCATCCATGTTAATGGAATATTGTTGAAAATATAAATCATTTTCCATTTATGTCACACTTTTCCATATATAGTAACATTATTAATCCTTTAATATTTAAATCATTGTTACCAATGTTATGGTAATAAATGGTTAACAATGGTATTAATCAAAAAATAAAGATTAATATGGCACCAAAACCTATGTAAATTTCTCATGATGATGTTAGATAGACCCTAGCATATTTTAAATCAAATTAATGGAAATTTAGAATTATTTTTCCAAATAATTATTTTATTATATTTTAATCATTTATGAAATTCTAACTGTTTCATCTCCCTCATTTATAAAAGAACACCCATCATTTCTCTTATTTCAATCGCATTGTGCCTTATAGATAAATCAAACACTAAAATAATCCCCTATAATCCTATTTAAAAACATTATATAGGTTCTAGAGTCCTAAAAAGTGAATCCTTAGGGTTCCTAAGAGGAAATATAAAGGAGTTAATTTAAAGGAGAATAAATAATCTTAACCAATCACTTTATTTTTTACATATTATTTTACCTCCTATGAATATATGGTATTTAATAAAAAATAATAATTTATGTAGGATAAATAAATGAAAATTTTACAATAATTATGAAACACCCATTATCCACTATCTTTACAATAAAATGGAAAGTGAAAGTATCACTTGTGCATATGTATGACTTACCGTCTCAATGTAGTGATACAATTTAGTTTCCATAAATATCATTAATTAATGATAAATTAGATTACTAAATTTTTATATATTTCATTTATGAAATATTTATGATTTTTTATTTATAAAATATAATCTACCATCTTTCCTTCAAATATGATGGAAAATGATAACACCACTCAGGTGTATGTTTGAACTACAACCTCCACGAAGTTATGTGATTCGTTTTTTATTTCATATTTACATGAATGGTAATAAATATAGATTTAATTTACACAGACAGACACACACAAACATATATATATAATATTTGATATAAAAATTGTTATTGAATGGTAAACTATAATTTATGTTTATTTTATTTCGTATGTTGTTATGTGAAGACAACATTCATGCATACCTATGACCTATCATCTCCTTGAATAATGTAATTTATTTTTCTACCATAAAATTTTATATGGGACTCTAAATATATATATATATACATATATATATATATATAAAATTATATATGAATTGACTTTAATTATTAACATATCATAGAACATGGAACCATTATCAATGTAAATTGATCGAAAAAATCAAACGTAAACATACATAAAAATGATACAGTTATCACCTAAAACAATTATTTTAATAATGAATTGTTAATTAATGGGATATAAAAGGTTATAATTCATTCATATATGATATTATATATATTATTATGGTTCAATAATAAATTTACAACAAATATATATTTATTATATGGGTGGTTCTAACATTTATGATGGAATTCAGACATGATGTAAGTGTTTTATATTATAATCTAATTATTTATCGAGATTGTTTATGGTTAAGTTAAATTACTTAAATATTATTATATTTAAATAAATAATCCCATGAATTTTATTATCCTTTATTTATTTATTTATATTACATGGTTTCCTTTCATTTTACTTACTTTATGTACATAAGAGACAAAAATAATGCCTTTATCCAAAACATAATTCAATTATCTATATGATTGAAAATATTTTCTCATCCATGTATATGTTTTCTAAAAGAAATATCAATAATTTTCATAATATTTTCCAATGATACTTTAAATAAATTTTTACCCAAGATTTTATTTATATGAAATAGAGTAAAATTAATCTTCTTGTCATTTTCTAAATAAATAACTTTTGACTTTTTACTAAAAATGTGAATGAAAATATTGTTCTAACATATAAAAAATGAATAAAAATTATTATCATCATAGCCACCTAATTATTTGAAGATTATATTTCATGTTTCCAAGATAATTTTAAAATTAATAGTTTTTATTAATATTTTGTGGAAGTTTTAAATATTATATTTTATATTTCAGACTAAAAAGTGTATCATCCTCAAGAAATATTCCATGTGATATTTTAAATGATTTATCTACATATAATGACATCTTTATTGTTTCCTAAAATTGTTTGGGATACGATCCAATGATATCATCCTTGTTGTTTCACTATATGGTATATTATTTTGATGAAAAGATATTTCTGAAACTCATTAATATCAATGGGTTATGATATGATGAGTTCATGAAATGTTTAAAAAACTAATTTATTTTCCACTAGTTAATCCATGATGAAATAATTATGAAACCCATTTCTATTCATGGTTTATGATATGATTAATGTTTTACGATCTAGTGGAATACATTTGTATGATTCTAATTATGTGATGGTTTGGCTCAGAATTATATATCATCATATTCATTAAGAAAATATAGATGTTTCGTAATATAATTAGGTCAGTAATAGGGAGTTATCCAAGTTTCATATGGTACATTTTACAAAATGATAGTCTTGGGTGTGGAACTTGACTACTATGATAGAATCGAGAGTGAACCCAACCAACTTTGACAGTCCTGACAATAATAATTGAGTACTAATGAAATGATTTTTAATGAATATTTAATCCACAAGCTTGGGTATTAAGAGATTTTTATGCTCTTATGGATCATTTTCGTTGATTTTTTTTATGACTCATGTCTTATGGAATTCTAATATTTATTCCATGACTCAGGATTATGATATATGATATATAGGTTATGTTATAAAATTCTTAGGATCATGTTCGCATACACTTATACTGATGATAAATTTATGTAATCATTGATATCTCCTTTTTTTTTCTCTAACTGAGAATCTAATATCACCCTTTCTTATGTTTCCCTTCCCTGGGTGATGATTAAATATTTTAGTTATGATATGTCTAAATAGGGGGAGAGATATGAAGAATTATATGGGAGATTATATAGATATATTATAAAGAAATTGATTATGTATCCAAATTTCCTAAGATACCAGACCTATACGATATTTTCGGGTATTATTATGTTATGTTTTTAATGTTCATAAATTAATATATAATATCACAACTTGAAAAAAAAGATATTTCCATGGATCAAAATTGGTGAAATAGGTTCGAAGACTATGGCAGTAAGGTCTGACATATTGCCATGGTTTTAACCATGGTAATAGGCCTCTAAAGTTTCCATTGTGGTAGTTTAACAATAGCCATAGTGTAAAACTGTGGATATAGCCATAGTAAACCATGGAAACTAAATAAATAAATATGTGCGCAACATGCTTCGATCCATGTACCTCCCCTTTCCATATCAGTGACCACCCCACTACACAGAAAAACACTTTGATATATATATATATATATTATGATATAAACATTAATAAATATCATTGCAATAGCCTCAAAACTATATAAATGTATCTTGCTGCCCTTTTTTGGGTGGGAAATTCTTTTTCCCATGGAAGGGTGGGAGAACTATAGCCACGGTTTTGAAAAACTGTGGCTACAGACCATGAAAAAATGGCATATAGCCACAGTTCTCAAAACCATGTGTATAGACCACGAAAAACTAACCTATAGCAACAGTTTTAAAAATTTTCCTATATTCCACAAAACCATATTTCTAGCAACCTATAGCCAGGGTTTTAAAACCGTGGCTACAGGTCAGTGGAGGTAGCCTGTTTTTCCAGTAGTGTATCTATATATGAAAATTATGGATCATTATACTTAGTATAAAATAATGGTTTAGTTGCCTTTGGAAACTAAGAAAAGAAAACTCCAGTGGGGACTCTAGGGATATGTCAATGTGTAGGAAAACATACATATATTTTTGAATTGGTCCTTGATGATCTATGTTAAGGCTAAGGTCTCATATATTGAAAAGTAGGTGTCTTTATTTAGACATGAAATAAATGTTTTTTTAAGATTATGTGGTTTACCACTATAATTATTTCTCGAGTTATGCTTTATGGTTTTATTTAATTCATGGAATCCAACGGAATTATGATAATGGGGAATGTGATAGATAATGTAATGAATACCCTACTGTGTAACCAAATGTTATGTGATTTGGAATGAACAATTTCCTTTCTATGTTTACATACCATTTTCATGAAATCAATAATTTTTTTATTCCAAACAAGAAAAAGAGGGAATAATGTTCTATTGAGTCATTCATGAGGCAACACCCGCCTTCTTTTAATGGGTCTTATGATCCACTAGTTAGTGAACAATGGATCAGTACAAATAAAAATATATTTTCTATTTTCCATTGTTTGAAACATGAAAATTCTATTTTTTGGTTTATTATTTGGTTGGTGGTGCAGCTAAATTGTGGAATTTTATTAATAACATGAGGAAACCTGAATAAATAGACTCCATAGAATGAGATGGGTTTAAGAGATTACTTTTCAATAAGTTCCATCCTCCTATTCATCATATGAGAATAGTGAGAGAATTTATTTAGATAAATTATAAACGATATGAATCCATTTGTATGTATGAGGGTAAATTTAAATGACATGTTATGTATTCTTA
Organism: Viscum album; assembly: GCA_963277665.1. Taxonomy (NCBI): domain Eukaryota; kingdom Viridiplantae; phylum Streptophyta; class Magnoliopsida; order Santalales; family Viscaceae; genus Viscum; species Viscum album. Next base: position 2,050,965,077 of record OY728157.1, on the reverse strand, counting down.
CGGTATTATCATCCAACCTGAATGGAAGGAAGATTTCTTTTTAAGTGGATAAAAACCATGTATTATAATGGAATTATCCATAACTGACATTTTTAGATGTGAAGAAATCATTTGATATGATGTCAATTTGGAAATAGATATTGGAGTTATCCATCAATCTCATAGTTTTGATAAATAACAATATATGTAATTCAAAAAAATTATAAATAACATTATGTGAAATAGACGAACATTCCTATATGTTAGAAATGTTAAAAACATAGTTGAAATCTTCTTAACAGGAAGGTAACTGTTTTAAGTGTGGAATGGAAGTTCATATGGAATTCAAATGTCATAGTAATGGGAAGAAGTTTGTTAATGATGGAGGAAAATATCCACAAAATAAACCACCAACACTCCAATTTTTCATATGTAAGTAATACGGGAATTATGCTAACTAGTACTCAATCCCAAAGGTCAATGAAGACAATCGATGTTAGAAACCTCTTATGGTAAGAGATAATGGTAAATGTCATACAATAACTATTACTGGTGTGGAGTTTGATGATGATGTTGTAAAAGGTGAACGTATCATCCCCTCTATAACTTTTAACGTATTATTTGATTCCAAATCCACCCAATCTTTTATATCTGTAGAATTTTCAATGAATATAATAGTACAACCTCAATTATTATATGTTTAATTATAAGTTAGAACCCCTAATGGTACACTGATCATATCTCAAGAGTATAATTATTATCCTATTTATTTTTTTGGGAGTGTGTTTCCTAAAAATCATTTTATCCACTCTCTAGTTGAATTTGATGTTACTTTGGGCTTGTATTTTCTTTCAATACATAAATCCCACATCATTTCTCATGGACGGGATATCATGTCTGATATTCAAACCATCCAAAAATCATCTAATGGTGAGAATATTAATATAAACATCCAATGGATATTTAATCAATTGTATGTTTCACAATTCCAACCCAAACATGGGGTTTATCTCAGATGTTTATGAAAAAACTCAATATCGATGATATGCCTATTATTATAGTTTTTTATCTTTTTGTGAGAGTTTATTAATAATCCATTGTATCCTGATGTTGAGTTCTCAATTGAACTCATACCATATGATATAACAATTTCGTAGACTCTATATATAATAACCCCAATTGAGTTGAATGAATTAAAAAATAAACTCCATTATAATCCAGAGAAGGGTTTCATTCATAAAATTGCATCACCTTGGGGTGAACCTATTATTTTTATTATGAAAGACAGATCAATGAGAATCTACATTGCTTTTTTGGGAACATAACCATATCAAAATAAATTGGAAGTATGATTTTCCTCATATTGATGAATGTTTTGATCAATCTTAATGAACCCAATAATTTTTCAAGATTGTTCTTCGTTTTTAATATCAACAATTTAGAGTCAAGAAGGAAAATATACCAAAGACAACATTTTCAACAAGTTATGGACATTGTTAGTAAATAGTGACTCTTTTTTTAATGACAAATTCTCCAACGATCTGCATGTATTTTATGAATTGTTCCTTTATGGATTAACTTGACAAGTTTGTTGTAGTCTTTATAAATGATATTATTATTTATTAAAAGAGAAAGTAAGATAATGAAGATCACTATTTTGTTGAAGACCCTAAGGAAGAATAAGTTGTACATAAAATTTAAAATGTGTCAATTTTGACTAAAAGAGGTTTCATTTTTGTGTTATATAATCTCAATAATGGGTATATCGATAGATCCATCAAATAAAAATGTTATTAAACATTGTCCCAAAAAATCCACTGTGACATAGATCCATATTTTCGTTGTTTCTCTAGATTTTATCGACAATTTGTGGACAATTTATTTTTACTAGATAATCCATGAACCTTGTTAACATGCAAGTGAGCCATGTTCCTTTGGATAGATGAATATGATAAAAATTTCTAAGAACCGATGAGATGGTTTTTAGTGCACCCATGATAAAATTACTCTATAATGGAGATGAGTGGGTAATATATAATTATGAATCATGGAAGGGACTATTATTTTTTCTCATACATAATAATAAGGTTATGGCATATGCCTCAGGATAACTGATGGATTAAAATAAAAATTACCTTACTCATCATTTTGAGTTAAATGCATTATTTTTTAAATTAATGATATTGATGCATTATCATTATGGAGAAATATTTCCTATATATATAGTGATAATAAATGATTAAATTATATATTCAACCTTAAAGATATAAGTATTATTAATAGAATATAGTTTTTTTCGATTAATGATTATGATTATTGAATACATTATCCCATTGGGAAAGAGGACATGGTGGCAGATACTCAGAGTCAAAAAGATCATGCTATTATATCTATGATATAGATTTAAAAAGTTAAAATATTTCTATATCTTCAAAGGATAAACCAATAAATTATTAATAAATTTGAGAAATAATTTATTTATCAAATGAGTATTCAATCATTTATCCACATGGGAATTAAAGAACCAATGAAGGAAGATGTGGAACTATAAAAGAATATTATAAATGTTCTCGAGTTTAACCATGATTGTGATGAAATGATAAGGTTATGGAACTGTTTATGTGTTTTGATGTTGCATTAAATTCAAAGGTTTTTTCACATATCTTTTGATGAATAATTATTGTATTTAGTTATTTATTGTGACTGTTGCTTGTTAATTATAGTGATAATATTTAATTAATATCAAATAGTAAATTGTTGATTATTTTTTAAAAAATGGTTAAATAAATGACTGTATTGTTTCTTATTTATATTATTTGATTATTTAACAATTAACATTGATTATAAATATTAATTTAATGTTTAATAATTTTATATATGGTTTATTGTATTTTATTTTGTCTACCTAATTTTATGAAAGAAAATAAATTACTAATGTTTTAGTTGTATTTTTTTATATTTATTTTGTATGTTGATTTTAAATTACAGAGTTAAATTATTTTAGTTAAATTGTTATTTTATCGAGTATCTATTTCTTTTACATTCATCATTTATTCATTTATATTTTGTAGTGTATGATTTCCAATGAAAATAAATTTATTGAAAGAGAATATATTGCATATAAATGAATTTACGGTATTTTTCATTATAATATTTTTATTTGCAATTTTCTTGTTAGAAATGGGTTGCGGTGTAAGAGTATTTACCTAGGAAAGAAACATATTATTAATTTAAGGATAAAAAATGATTGTTAATTAATGTTGAAGAAAATAACATGAGAAATTTCATTTAATGATCAAAATGATTTTGTTTTCTTTAATTGAAAAAATAGCTCTTTAATAAGAATTATGTGACTATTTTAGCCCATATATTTCATTGCCCCAAAAATTATCTCATGTCCAAATTAGAAAGGAGGAGCCTATAATGAGGGATTGGGTTTATTTATGGGGTAGGAGTAGAGCATGTCTTCCACACCCAAGGCCGAAGAATAATAGCATCAAGGATGGTCTTTTTGCGAAAGGATTATCACAAGCTGATGCTGTGGATCTGAATTCTGAGTTCTCAAAGTTGTGCTACCTGTTGAAGCTTCGACTATGGAAATATACAGTGTCTAATAGAGACATCCAATGATCCGATCTCACATGATGGGATATAAGTATAATTTTTTTTATTTTTTATGAAGAAAAAAAATTAACGGACATGGTAATTTTTAAAAAAAATGTTTCAAAGGCAGCATCGGTGATGTCGCCTTTACTCCCCCATGCCGTCATTGGCCCATATTTATGTCATGGAAAATTCAGTGGGCGATTCCTCTTTGGCATCAACTCCCAATAAAAGGTAATCCCCTATTATCCTATAAGAAATCATGCCTTTATCTCGGATAAATTCCCCCTGTCATTCTCTAGAAAATTCATTTTTTGTGAAGATTTTGGAAAAGAATCATTTAGATGTATTTTTATTTATATAATTTAAGGTTTTTAAATTATCTAATTGAATTTTTTCAGTTTTAAATATTTCATTCTTTAATTATTTTAGGAATTTTTTAAAATTTTGTTTATTAGGTTCTGTAATTAGTTATATATAGTTTTAAATAATTATTTTTAGTAATATAGATTAAGTATATATTAACTTAATAATAACATAGGATTATGTATTGAGAAATTTTGCTAGCATAAAGATTATGTGGTCATCTATGAAATAAAATCCTTGTCTGGATACAAACATGTCGATATTGCTCTGGCATAGATTTACCTTGGTGTAAAACCAGAAATCACAACATTGAGCTATATTCGAATGTGAACTGGTGCACAATAATGGGCCTTAAAGCACTTTCGATTTTACACTCCCGAGGGATATGCATAAGATGATTAATATTTTATTTATAAACTAATAAAATATCTAAAAAAGAAATTAAATTACTATATTAATCACGGATAAAATGATAATTATGACTTTATATAATGAAATAAGAATAATAGAATGAACAACAGAAAGTTTTTATTAGTTATTAAATCTATATAAGTAGTTTAATTAGTGGTATATTGTTTAGAAATAAAACTTATTATTAGTAATGAAAAATTATAGACTAATTAATTATAACTGAGGATAAAAAATTAATACATATGATAAGTTAATTATAAATAATTAGTTAATATAATATGATTAAGGATTAAAGAATAAATACTTAAAGATTAACTTAATATTGATTAACTAGTGATTAAAGAATGAGGGATTAGTTAAAAATGTTATTATTAGCAATTAAAGATGTTATGTATTCAGCAATTTAGTTTGTTATATATAGTTTAGAAATAATTCTTACTATTATTAATGATTAATTACAGATTAATTAATGTTAACACAAGATTAAAAACGAATATATATGATTAGTTATTTATAATTAACTATTTATATTTGTTACAATATCAAAATTCTAATGTAAAAAATATATTTACATAGTGAATCATGTATTCCTATGTGTATTACTATGGGGAGGTTATTCAAACTGAGCAGGGAGTATCTTATAGTACACAACCAATAACAGTGGTTAGTACAGTTGATTGTGTAACCATAAGTAACCTTCAAGATAGAATTTGAGGTTCCTTAAATCTGGGACCCGATCAAGAGGTCAATTCAACGAGTTATAGAAATTATCAATTCCCATCAACATTGTGGCATCTAAGTTGTCCATTGGTTTCTGATGCGTAGTGGGTCTATGAAATTAATTTATTTTCTCAATGGTCATATGGTTCCATAATTGTGTTATACCCTAATGTCTCTACTATACAAAAGCAACGTCATGTTGTACAAACTCGTAGAATTAAACATGTTGTTGAAGATAGTAAACCCAATAAAATTGAGCTCATTCCAAATGATTTAGTAATAGAGGGCAACCAATATGATCTTCGGGATATTTATGTCAATATGACCTCAGATAAAGAGTTTCATAATGATGAATCAGACGATGAAAACCGTGATGATGAGGGATCAACAGATGTTATGAATGAGGTTTCAACAAATGCATTAGTTGTACATCAACCTTGACGTGCAATAAATCATCCACCACTCCAATCATCTCGGATAGAAGCAGTGACACGTGTGCCTGAATTCTAAAATACTGTTCTCACACTAGAAACTGAGTTCCCAGGAGTTGTACAAGATAGGTTTTGTGAGATGGACCAAACCATATATATTGGAATGAATTTTCCAATTAAAGATGCATTAAAAATCACGGTAAAGAGATTTTGTATTTGGAGGCAATGAAACTATGTAGTTCATGAATTTATCCATATTAAATATGTCATACGGTGTGAGAAGTATGGGGCTCGTCTAGGGATTACCACTGGAATCTATCAAGTCCAACTCTAGAGGACGCCTAGAATGAGGTTCTTTGGGCCAAAAGAATCACCTCCAAATATAAATTTCTCACCTGGAGAATCCAGAACAAGGAAGTTCCTAATAACGAGAACATCAAATGGTGTGGCGTGCTTCTGTCCTAGAAAATGTGTCTGTTATTGGAAGCACCAGGAGGAAACATCGATGCATCTCTTCTTTTCAAGTAAATGGGTGTCAGAGGTCTGGAACTATTTTTGATAGTTCACAACTTTCTCCATTCTAGCCATGTGGGGTAATTCTTTTTGGGAGTGTGGGTTTCGTGGTGCATCTGAGGAGGGGCCGAAGAGAAGGGATCATGCTCTATTGTTACATGCTGGATGCTGGGGTTTGTGGTATGCAAGGAACATGTGGGTTCATGAGGGGTTCCCACTACAGGCCATGGGATTATTACCCGCATTTACAACCTGTTCCTTGACATGGGAAGGGCTCTGACTCTTTGGAAGGAGGCACCCTCGTTGCAGCGATTTATACCTTCTCTTTCTTTCTCCCATCCAAACAACAATTCACCTATTGAAAAATGGGTCTTGTGGTCCCCTCTTGCTTGGGGATTAAAGTTGAACAATGATGGTTTCTGCATCTCAGGTCTCATGCATGGTGTGGGCGATGTTCGTGACACCAATGTTTCAGTCATCTTGTCCTTTTCCATCTAGCATGGTCACAACACTTCCCTCATGGATGAGGCCATGTCCATCCTCACATGCCTCAAAGATTGTGGGCAGCATGGTCTGGAAATTATGGAAGCTAAAACTGATTCTTTTATTTTTTTTGTAAGTCATTTCACGACCTCGACCGTACTCCCTGGTCGATCGAGTACATCACCTGAATTTTTCTCTCCATCCTTGACTATAATATCAAAGTGGTGCACACCTGGAGAGAGGGTAACAAAACAGCTGACTACTTGGCCTCGCATGATTCTCCATGTTTGGGGATTGTTCTCTTCCATGACGTCTGGAGCAAGAAGTAGGAAGGGATCAACATCATCAATGGGGATGGCCTCGGTCTCTATTACTTTAGGCCCCCTTAGTGGTGTGTTTTCTCCACCTTCCCTTGTAGGCCTTCTTGTTTTTTTCCCTCTCCCTTGAATTTTATATAAAAATTGATGATTATTATGACGATGTGAGATGTATGGGGATGATTGTATATTTTGTTTTACTGTGATTCCAGACATTACATATGGAGGTTTGAGAATCTCGAAGATTGAGGTGGCTCATACTTGCATTCACCCAAGCCTCACAAAAGATCATCTCTCATTGGATGTAGAATTTGTGTCATATATTGTTGTTGAGATGATTAGGACATGTCAGGATGTTCCAACAGCCCTTGTGCAAGAGAGGATTCAACATACATTCAGTTATATGATTTTTCTATAATAAGGCATGGATGGTGAAACAAAAGGAAATTGTGAAGGTCTGTGGGGACTGGGGTGACTCTTATCTGGTGTTTCTGCAATTTAAAGCCATACTAAGGCATCATAACAAAGTTTTCTTCTATTTGGATACTAAAAAACACGTGTCTCATGATAACTAAATTTATTCATCTCATGTTAAATTTCATTGATTGTTCTAGGCATTCTTTCCCTATATCTCTGTATTTTGTTTCAGTAAACAATTTGTTATGTTTGATGGAACATTTTAGTACATAAAGTACAATGGTGTATTGTTGATTGTTGAAACCCAACATGGAAACACTTCACCTATTATATTTTCCATTCACATTGTATAGAAAGAAAACTATGAATCATGTATTTGGTTTCTAACATGTATCAGAAAATATTTAACCGACATTCGAGGTGTTTGTTTGATATTTGATCACCATCAGGCATTTAAAGAGGTAAAAAATGTGGATCCGGATACGTAGAGATACCGAAATGTAAATCATAATTTCTACATTAGACACATTGCTAGAAATTTTCATAAATATTTCCACAATGAACCGATGAGGATGGAAATCACGAGGCTTAGTACACATTGTATTTTTTATTTTTACTATTTCCACCTAAATATAAAATTAATTTATGTTAAATATATTCTATTCAGTGTAGTATATGAGTTGAACCAACGAAGGTTGGATGAAAACATTGAACAAATCCACCAGGATAATCAGTAAGTTTATGATTATATGGTGTCTATTCCAAAAGATAAATGGGCATTGGCATATGACTGGGGTAAGATGTATGGACACCTGATAAAGAACATTGTGTATTTCATCAAAGGTGTCTTAAAAGTTCTTCACAAGATACCTATATCCATCCTAGTTTAGGAGAACATATACCAATACATGAAGTACATTGTTGATAGACAAAAACTAGCATTAGACAGAATACCGCAGGGGCTATGATACAGAAGAAACATTCAAAAACAAATTGAAATGTATATTGAAGATGCTTCTGGTTATCATGTCTGCCTTTTTTGATGAGATGTATCCCAATTTGAAGATCTAGAGCATTAAGACCCCATCACAAATCACAACAGTGAAAAAAGGGTGGTATTACTAAAAACAAGGAATGTCAATGTGTAATATTTCAGGACTTTTGATTTCCAAGCACACACATCATCGTAGCATGTTCCTCTATGAACATATCATGGGAAGAATATGTTGATCCATGTTAACAGATGGATACCATTTCAAACTATTATGCTCAACCATGGACACCAACTGGGGAGTATCGTTATTTTCCAATGCTCAAAGTCCAGCCAATAGTGATACCTGACATGAATCGTTCATGTCCCCGTGGGAGACCGAAGGCTAGTAGGATGCATAATGAGGGGGACTAGCCTCAAGAACAAGGGAAGAGTTTTCGATGCACAATATTTCATAAAGAATAACATAACCAGAAATGATTTTCTAACATTATTGGGTCGAGTTCACAATCTCAGATAGAATGATGCATTGTCTTCATTGTGACATTCTCATAATGTAATGTAAATGTTTTTATCTCTTCTCTTATTCTCAGTTTTCAAAACACCAAAACCCAAAAACATAAAAATTAATCCAGAAACATGTTTCCTAAAACTTTATAAAAAAATTTGAAACCCTATACCCTCAAACATAAACCCCAAACCAAATGCATCTTCCCATTGCCATGGTTATTGGTAAAATTATGTGTGATATTTTAGTAAACTAGTCAATAATGAAATAATTGTATCATTTTGATTAGCATAAGTTATTCAATAAAAATAATTTCATAAATTTGTAAAACATCATTAGTAATTGATATGGTTTATCATAATCTAATCCACAATTACATAATCGTAAATCTCATCTAAAATATTTCTTACCCAAATTCAAGACCCAATATTTTAGATAATATAAATTATTTCATAAAAACATTCTTCCATTCAAGAAATAAGTTTCTCATTATTCCTCAACTTTCTCAGTTTTCTAAACCCCAAAACCCAAAATCATAACACTTAACCCAAAAACATTTTTCCAAAACCTTAATTAAAAAATTCAAAACCCTAAACCCTCAAACGTATACCCCAACCCAAATGAATCTTCCCTTTTCCATGGTTTTTGGTTAAATTATGTGTGATATTTTAATAAACTACTCTATAATGAAATAATAGTATCATTATAATTAGAATAAGTTATTCAATATAGATAATTACATAAATTCGTAAAACATCATTAGTAATTGACAAGGTTTATCTAAATCCAATCCATAATTACATAATCATAGTCCTCCTCTATAATATATCTTAAAAAAATTCCAAATCCAATACTTCGGATAATAGAACTTATTTTATAAAAACATTCTTCCATTCAAGAAATAACTTTCTCATTATTCCACAACATTCATGGTTTTCTAGACCCAAAAACCCAAAAACATAACAATTAATCCAAAAACAAGATTCCAAAACCTTAATAACAAAATTTGAAATCCTAATCCCACAGCCATAAACCTGAACCCAAAAGGAGATTCCCTTTTCCATTGTTTTTGGTTAAATTATGTCTTTTATTTTAATATAATACTCTATAATTTAATAATAGGATCATAATGTTTAGAATAAGCTATTCAATACAGATAATTACATAAATTCATAAAACATCATTAGTAATTGATATTGTTTATCTTAATCCAATACATAATTATTTAATCATAAAGATCCTCCATAATATTCCTTATCCAAATTAAATACCCATGAACATGTTTCGTAAACCATAATAAAATTCTTACATTAATGTTTCTCATTAATAAAATTTATTCAGAACATATATTTTTCAATCTATTTTTTCTGTTGTTTCCTCTTGTTATCATTATTCCATTAAGAACAAAAATCATGGAGAATTATATTTATTTTGGTGAAAATAAATTAATAAAACAATGTGAATAAACATTTCATGTCTTCCATTCTACATGTCATTACATTATTCTAACAATAACGTTATATTTACATGTTACACTTATGACCCATTTCATTTGTTTATTTGCATATGGATGAAACCATTCTACTCACTCAGTAGCCTACCCATATTTCACATGTCGTGTTAGTGGGTCGTCTAGATCGATTGATCATGGTGTGTCAAGCACACCATTTCCATCACCGGGAGCCTCCACATGCCATTAGACCATACTTGCACCATGCTGGCTTCTATGGCCTTGCCATATAACATTTCACATTTTTAGATCATTACCTACTTGCTGCGATCGTTGAGAGGTGGAGACTAGATACACAGACATTCCACCTTCCTGAGGGAGAGATGACCATCATATATGAGGATGTGGCAGTGCTTCTCGGTCTTCCTATCCCGAGGAGACCTGTTATTGGACTCACTCATGCAGCTTGGCCAGACCTTGCTCAACGCTTATTAGGCATTGATATTTTTTCTGACAATACGGCTACAGAAGGAGCATCTATATCTATCCATTGGTTTGAGTCACATATTCCACATTTACAGGATGACGATGCTGAGCAGATTGTCATGTGCTATTCCTGTGCATATATATTATGGGACATTGGAGGGACCATGTGTACCTATCACTCGGGGATACATGTGAAAATGATGTATCAACCCATACTAGATGACTTTGATCGGGCTGGGATCTACATTTTGGATCAGCCTACTTGGCATACACATACAAACCATTTTGGAGGCTGTCCCATAAGGACCATACAGGTCTAAGGGGATGCGTCATCCTTATTCAGATGTGGGAATGGGAGCGCATCCCAACATTCCGCCCTGGCCTAGCTGGTCTTCCAGTGAAGATGGAAGTGTTTCATGACACTCTTCATGGATGCAAGTATGATAAGTTATTTCTATTGGTTTCTGATTCGACTATGATTTATTGACTATAATATCTCATTATATTTCACTATCATTGATGTATTCTAGAGGTGGTTTCAGTAAAAAATTATGATGTGGTTCCAAGATAGTATTTGGACATATATCAGCTACAGTTGGACTGTCTCTTACCTAATCAGGTATGTATATACAATCTATCATTGTCTAACATATTGAATTACATCATCAATTATAGTTTTTAGTAAGGTTTTTTTAACAAAATCACTTGTCATTTCAGATATCATGGATTCCATACTAGATTATAATGGACCAGTTGCAGCATACTAAACTATTGGGTTTGAGGAGGCTATGTCTCCAGCGCCCCTCATTCCCATCCATATTATTGAGTGGCATCGGCTTGACAGAGTCATGCGCCCATTTTTTCATACTCAGCCAAGTCCATTACCATAGAGATAGACAGCCCGACTTCATGGGATGGAGCTGACAAGGAGGAAGGATGATGATTGGTCATGAGTACATTCCAGCATTATCGACTCCTAGCACTGATAGGAAGAGTTTGATATTCATGGTGTTCCTACTAATCGATTCTCTCTTTCGGAGCAGGTTGAGTATGGGCATGGTAATGACTACTGTCTATACTGTATATTACTCAATCCAACATAGAGATTCATAGTATGGTGATTCAATAAACGTCTATTAGCATGTTTATTGAAACATTTTCTAATTCAATTTCAATCTATTTACAGGGAATTCACATGTAGCAACTGGTTTACATGAGTGATGAAGAGGATGAGGGGGTCTTTAGCCGGGAATCCGTCCATGCTACAACAGTAGAGGCAAGATTATCTTTTAGTTCCCTTTCTGGGAGCATCTTCACATGTCTGGCTCCAAGAGATGAGGTTCTTTCCACATAAGAACATCCTGTAGCAGCTGCTAGTGCTGAGGAGCCATAGCCACGATGACATAGACATCATCGTACTGTACATGAAGCACCACCTATTCCATAGGTAGAGGTTGACCATTTATTAGTCCAATATCAACCGATTTAGGATGTCCCTCAGGTGGCATGGGATCCATATTTCCTAATAGGATATCTGTAGTTCTCTCAATCTTGGGTTCCAAATCCTTCGCATCCTCAGGATCCATCGTAGCCTTGGATTCCATATCCATCAACATCTTGGGGTACACCTCCATCACAGGATTGGTTCCCCAGTATGATGGAATTAGGTCCTTCTACCACCCTAGAGGAAGATGGATGTAGAGGGTAGTAAGAGATGCATTTGAGAGTTCCTCCCACTGACACATAGATGGAGTATGCTCTAGTCGATGTTCCAGTGGCCGAGGATTAGCCCTCTCTAGGTCATCAGACTGAAATACGCAGTCGACGCGGACGTCCAACTCACAGACCACCATGTGGGACAGAATCTCCCCACTAGAGACATAGACATTGATTATACATTTATGTTAACATGTTTTATGTCAATTAAAATAAAAACACTATTATTAATATTTGCTAATCTTATATTTTTATCCAGTATATCATGTTTCATTTATATTTTAGACACAATTTATATTTGACAACATTAAAAGTCGGCTACTTGAAACATAGAAATAATTATTAAATTTCTAATAAATAACATTAAAAGATTAAAAAATATACAGCATAAAAACATTGTAAAAATAATTTAATGGATAGCCTAATCATCAATAAAGTGGTTGAAAATAAATACATTCATAAATAAAATAAATAAATTATAATGGAAGGAATGTACAAAATGTAACTCAGAAGTAAGAGTGAAAATAATGAATATCTAGGAGGATCCTAACCCACCTAAATAAATTTAAAACCCTATAAAATATAATCTATAGGACCCATTTATATAAAAATTAAAACTTTTACTATTAGTTATATGTTTAGGCAATGTTTAAAATTTCATTCATATCGGTCTTATAGTTTATATTAGAAAGTCCTGCAAAGTCACGTACTTGAATCATTTTTAAGTTTTATGTAGGTGGATTATAATGCTTATAAATAATTTTTCACCAAGATTTTATAGGAATGTTTTTTTATTTTGGACTACATGTTATATGTTTAAGAAATTTTTAAAATTTCATTCATATCTGTTATATAGTTTATATGATATTGTCTATAAAAGTCACATAGTTGAAACATTTTTATGTATCATGTAGGTGGATTAGAATGATTGTCAATAATTTTTCAAAATTATTTTTTATGTAATTATATTTATTTAGGACTACTAATTATATGTTTAATCAATGATTAAGATTTCATTCATATGAGTTATCTATTTTATATTTTAAAGGCCAGCAATGTCACGCACTCGAAATATTTTTATGTTTCAAGTAGGTGGATTAGAATGCTTATAAATAATTTTTCAAGAAGACTTTTTAAGAAATTTTTTTATTATGGAGTACTTTTATATGTTTAAAAAATGTTTATTATATTAATCATATCTATCTTATTTTTTATATTATATAGGCTAGCAAAGTCACACACTTGAATAAAAGATAAATTTTGTTGAAACAATATATATATATATATATATATATATATAAACTTATGAACATAATAATAAAACATAAAAATATTAAAAATATAAAAAATTATTTATAATAGAAAAAAATTTGTGTTTTAGGGAAATGGAAGTATCACAGATGCATCTTTTTAGTGGTGTTTTTTAAAAAAATTATCCTAAGACGTTTTAAAAGAAATCGGAAAGATTATAAAAAATACTCAATAGAAGTCATCATTTCTCCAGTTAAAGAATTCCCACACCAAAAGCGGTTCTGATTTACAACATAGCTTAATGAAGTTGACATATCTGACAACCAAGACTATTTGTGGAAGAGCACCTGCAATCTATTAGGATAATGATATGAACTAGGTGTATTGTTTTGATCTGCTTAAGAATCCATTCATCTGGATTGGTGAAGAAGATAATACAATATTTTTAACCAAATAATCAGAGTCGAGATTTTTATTTGGTAGATTAGGGTTTTTAGATCCACCAGTGTTGATGATGGCACATATTGAGTTCCACAGGTCGATGACTGGAGATGGTGATTGAAGGAAGAAGACAAGCCTAGTTCATGGTTGAACTGAAGTCAACATCTGTATGCACTTTTGGAGTGCTGAAAATGAAGGTGAAGGATGGACGTTGATCTGGATAAATAAGGGTTAATCAGAAAGATGCCAACACAGATGGCAACATAGTTATTCTGGTACCGATCATTCTCTTGCTTCTTGTTTTGAAAATCTGATTATTTTTTCTGCCTAAACCTTTTAGGGGAATGAGATTGACTGGGTCAAACATTACTAGTTCATGTATAAATCATCCGTCCTCATTTTTTTCATTCTAGAATAAATTCAAGAATATTTCCATATATTTTATTCTTCTATAAATCAATAAAATATTATTTCGATAAAATTCATTCATTAACTAATTCATCATTCCAATATTGTGATGAGATTGTGTGAGTGAGTAGCACATTATGATTAATTGAAAAATTATTTTTCGTTGAAAGACGATATTATAATATCATGAATGATTAATTATACTATTGATATATTTTAGAATTATTTCACACACTAGTTTGTTTTCTAAAAGGATAGTTAACTTCTTAGAATTTCACTTCTAGCGAATCATTTGTGCATGAATGAATGAAAAATTTATTAAATTAGTGAATCGAGTTCCGCACCATTATTCTTGTTTCACCACTTTCTTGCCTCTTGATGTTTCGGTTTGGTTTATTTCCCTATTCACTTGTTATATTATTCATTATTATTGCTTTTTCTTGGTCTGTTTATTTATAAAAAATTATTTTTATAAGGTCCGACACTCACTCACCACCATATCAGTACTAGGTAGGATTTTTAAAAAAATAATTTGTACATAGTGAAGGAAATGTGTGATGAAATTTTAGTGTCGTTTCTAAGGAAGACACATGCGTAAAACCTAATAAATATTTTAAAAATTCAATAAAACTATATCATATTAAAATATTTACCAATAGACAATAGTTTATCAAGCTTGTGAAGGAGAGTTCAGAAATAGGGTGGATGAATACCGTAATCAAATATTCAATACACTTTCATATAATTCTCTATGTATGTGTTATACGAGAAGAAAGGTTTTTAGGGAAAAGAATAATTTTTTAAATAATTTGAAGTTAATGCCACTGGGAAATGTATGTCACCATTGTGGCATGTATGACCATTCCAACTCTTGCTTCCCTAAATTCAATATTGTGGTCCAACACCTGAGAATGAAAACATTTCATGTTACGAAAATAAGTTTAAACATATGGATGATCCATTTTACAATAACTATATTCAAGTTTATAGAAAGCCTTCCAATATTTTTTAGGAGTATGAGGTTTTCAGACCTTCTGTACCCCCTAGTTTCTAAAATAAGCCGTGATACCAATACAAAAACTAACCAAGGGATGAACATTCTAATTCTCAAATAAACATTGGGGGATAAATGTTCCTTAAAGACGATCAAATTTTAAATATAATTGATTGTCAAGAATAAATGTAAATGACTCGATTAAATAAACAAAATTCTCAATATGATTCTGATAAAATCAATCTGATACAAAAATGATTTTTTTTGAAACTCAAATGGGTTAACATGCATTAGGTATGAATCAGAGAAAGTTAAATTAACGAGTACAACTAAAGATAATACTTGGAAAAATATAATGGTCATTACTACTAGGATGGGTCTTCAGACACACAAATAATCCCCAAGGATTATAAACCGACATAAGTTGAAATTTCCGAAGAAAATGATAACCCAAATCATGAAACCATTGAAACTATAAATCTAGATAATCGTATTAAAAACTCGGTACCACTTATATTTCCACTAATTAATAAAAAAGATAGAGTTGAAAACCGTAAAAATAAAGGGAATGAAAAAAGTGTTTAAAATTTTGAATGGATGACAAAAATGTTGAAGAATTCAGATCCACAATATAACGCCCCAACCCCTGGCCCACATAACTCATTCCTCGAGCTGGTGGGTCACATGACCCCACGAGCGCCTCTTCATATTCTAGTGGATGCTGACTAGCACTGACGAAGTTAACAGGGTAATGTAGGGAGACTATACTCTCATATTATAGTAGAGAAATGGATACCACAATAATCATAAAATAGTGGATATATATATAAACATGCAAAATAAATAATAAGTGGATGAATAAATAACTGAAAAAATGAAAAATAATATAAAAAACCACTAGGCATTGTCATAAACATGGATGCATGACATGCTGATGTATAAAACGGGATCAAGGACATGAATATAAAACCATGTTATACAAATACTATAAAACGAAAAAAAGTGTTTCTTAACTTGAATCTTGAGCGCATGCTCAGTCCTCTTCTCCTATTCTCCATCTAAATGTATAGAATATCAAAACTCTATAGTAAGGTGCTTTCCATTAACCATACGCAAAGAAAAGGATTCTACTCAGGTACTAAAGGGTTTCTTAGTAGGGTGTGAGATAAAATCCTAGTATTCCCCCTCAAATAGTGTCTACATATAATCCAAACAGCTCTCATTTCTAAACAATGTGTAGGTATAAATAATAAATTAACTAATCTGCAAAAATAAAAACAACCTCACTCAAGTTCTTTATGGACACATTGCAGCTCTACATGCTTCAGGTCATGGCTGAATGTGTGTAGGATCAGTAAGTATTTATATAGTAATATATATATAAAAATATATATTGTATAGTTATATATTGCATCCACCTATATGGACCAAGTAATCGAGGACATAAGTGGCCATATACATGGAATACTAGGTACTAGATGGACCGAGGTGTAACTCAGACATCAATGTCCACTCTAAACGGGCCTATAAGATCAATCAATAGGTTACATTCCCTATATATTGCAATTAGTTGGAGACATAATTATAATCCCTTGAGATAGTAGGCATGTTTTCATTCCAACACCAGAAACATGGAATGTTGCGCGTCACCATCCAAATAGACTCAATGGTTTGAGATGTCATGCTCAACAACTGATGTAAGGGAAAGTGAATTGCTATTCCAGAGAGAATCGTTACCATCATTCCACAACCTATATCAAAGGTTTAACTGTATACATAATAATAGGTACAAGACATTACCTCTCATGCATTATTCATATCAATACCAATTATAATGGAGGTCATTACAATTCATATAAGAGAATATAATAAAGTAAGCTATGATCAATGTGTCCTTACCAACCATTATAAGTCATTTCATTTTATCCATTTAATTCATATAAGGAATAGGGAACCTTCATGAATGATCCATTCAATTTTATACAAGTCATTTAATGATGTATGACATGAAAATTAATTTTAGAATGCACAATGAGGAATTTAGAAGGTGTCATCATTTATTGAGAAATTAACTACATGGTTTAATCCATTTTACATTGGTCCAAACACATATAAGTATCCTTAGGTTCATTAAAAATCTATACAGTAGTATTAAAATTCAATTACAACCCAATCTGAATGCATTGGAGGCGTTTTAGTCAACTAAATAGTAAACTATAGAGAGAAATTCAAGTTGGCACACCCAATGGGTATCCATAACTATGTTCAGTATACTCTAACTACTAAAAAATGATCTAGATGAGTATAAAAAGTTGCATATATCAAATTTATAATGAAGAAAAATATTTTAAGGTGGCATGAGGTGAAGGGCAGTGTGGGAAATTACGGTGCGGATATGAGAATTGAGAAAATATTGGTCAAAACAATGAGACCACCTATTTTAGGGTCATTGACGACTCCTCATTTTATGGAAGCCTCATATTTTATGTTGGTGGGGGACAAATAGAATAAATGACACAAATCTATGATAATTGGGAAAATTATCAGGCATTATATTATTTCAACGGATATGAAGATAAACTGAAATAAAATGGGAGAGGACGGTATAGTGTACCACTAGTTATCCAATGCCTTCAACATACCTTGATTTAGAGTCACGACATGTGAGTTATCAAGCATCCTGGATTGAGGAGGAAAAGAAGCTAAGAGAGGAGGAAGGTCAATCCATCCACTGGAATGAGATGAGGAGAAGAAGAAATTGAGTTTATAATTTCATTAAGGGTATTTTAGACATTTTACCCTCAAATATAGGGGTGCACGGTTTGACCGCATGATTTGGCCAAATTGTGCTCCCCTTACGATCCTAGGGAAATACCCACACGATTTAGATTCATAGTTTCACCAACTATGTACCAACTGTAAAAAAAACCACTTTCAAAAATTGAGGGTGGTAACAAGATCATGTGCCTTGGGTTTAATGGTTGTAAACACACTGTGTGTCTCCTTCTGCTCCAATGTCTCACAATGCCTGGTTAGTAGAGACCATACAGGTTGAGCCACATGATTTCTACTAATTGTGTGACCCAATTTATTTTCAAAATTAATAGGGTTTTGGGTTCTGAACAAGCCCCAGAAACCCTTGTGACTCCCATGAATCCATTGGGTAACATTATAAGTTCAATTTAAATAATATAAACCAAAATCAAATTAATCTCACCTTCATGAAAAGATAGATCATGATAGACTCCACACCTTAAAGAAACTCCTCCTCGAGTTGGTCTTCTAAGGGTAAATCTATATCATCAACAAAAAGTTTTGGCCACTGAGTGCATATATCAAATTTTTACTCCTAGGTCTCATTATGTACTTGATCGTGCTACCATAACACCTGTACCAAAGGAACTGACATGCCTCATAGTGTTAGAACTTTCTGATCCATAATACAAATAGGTTACTCCTCAATGGAATCATCAAAATCTAACTCAACCTCATTAGTCTAAAAGTTATGTGACAGATTTGGATTATATCGAGGAAGTTGATATATGTGAAATACCTTTTGCATAGACCGATGTTTTGAAGAATTTCTATATGGTGATCCACAAACTTTAGAATTACCTCCATTCCTACATTGGAAACCATCCTACTTGGCCATATGTAAATAAATTTTTCCACCCTCTCCATATTCGAAGTGAACAATTATTTCGTTGATCTACCAACAAGGTTCGGTAGGCCATGATATTTATGGTTCTTCTCAACCAGCGACAATCCTCACACCTATGTATATAACCCTCCTTTACTGAAGGGTAATTCTGATTTTGAAGGATTTCTTCATTGTCTAGAATCCCTTTCATACATATAAAATGTTTTCATCACTGAACTGAATTCTTGTCGGGTAGCTCGTGCAAAGAAGAGATAATCATCTGCAAAAAAGATATGGTAGATAAGGGAGAATATCTACATAACTTAGCACCATGGATAATTCCATGATCCACCACATTCAATTGAAGATGAGAAAACACATTAACCACCAAAATGAAGAGATAGGATGAGAGAGGATCCCCTTTCTACAAACATCTTGAGGGTTTAAATGGAACCCATTAATATTATTTCTGAAAGAAACTATAGTTACACTGTACATGATATTAGAGATCCATTTCATCCCAAAAACTCAATTTTGAGAGAACATGTTCAAGAAAATGTCCTTCAATTCTGTAGTAAGCTTTCATTATATCCAATTTCATTTCCATGACACCACTTTTGAATGAGGAACGTGTTTTTATAGAGTGAAATAATTCAAAAAAGGGTAGAATTACTAGTAATGAATCATCTTGGTAAAAAAGAACTTTGGTTTTCAGAAAAAAGCAGCGAGAGAACATCCCAGAACATAGCCACCATGATATTGGAAAATAATTTTTTAACAACATTTCATTAACTGATAGGTGAAAATTTTGTGATTTTAGAATTGAATTGGGTTTTGGGGATGAGGTTAATAAGGGTTTTATTCAGGGGATGAAGATAAGATCTTCCTGCTGACAACCCCTTTGTCAGGGCTTCCACAATTGGTCCGTTGATATGCTAGAAACGTTTGAAAAACTGGGCATGAAACCCATCAGGTCCCGAGGAATTTGGGGAGTGAATAAGGTGACGAGATCCAATCACATCAGTCACAGAGATATCTCTATAAAACTTATGGTTCATATCCTTCATGACATTTTTTGGAATACATGTAGTTAGACATGATGGTGTTTCAATACTTTCTACTTTATATAGGTAGCTACAAAAGTTTCAGATAGTGGATTGAATATTATTTTTATCATAAACAACCCCACCAGTATGATCCTCTAGTTATGAAATGTGGTTTTTCTCTTACAGACACACTTTGGGAAAAATGTGAGTATTCTGATCACCTTAATTCATATGGGATTCTTTTTCCCTTAGAAATCAAAAGCTCTCCTTCTCTTTCAATACTCCATTAAGATTATTTTCTCCAAATTATATATTCGAGAGAATAGAGCTATAACAAGATAAAAATTTAAGTCTCATCTAGTGATTTTCTACAGCATTAATACGTCATTCAAAATCATCAAATCTAACTGAATTCCACTTCTATAAACAAGATGCAATAATGCAAATATTGAATGTGATGGACTAGTTCAGTTCCTACCATGCTGACCGAACAACCTTTTCACAATTACTGTCATGTATCCAAAAACATTTAAATCGAATGGGTTGTAATGGCCACCTAAATTCCCCATGAGGGTTTGTTGACAACAAGATTGCACAGTGGTCATAAGAGACGAGAGACAAGTGAAAAATAGAGAAATCATGGAAGTGGTATTTCCATTCATTTGTTCCATCAAATCTATCCATCATTTTAGAAATACGATTCTCTATTGATCAAGCTTTATACCATGTGAATGGAGCACCCCAAAACCCAAGTTCATGAAGAGAATTCAGCACAAGGGAATTCCTAAACTCTTATATAGAAATCAGTCAGCTAAATCAAAAGGTCATAATTCAATAATATGCAGAGACCACCAGAGTTCCCCTATCTTTGAATAAAGAATACGTTCTTAAAACCAGTCTTCAAACCTAGGAGACTAGTATCCTTGTAATCCAACATAGTTTTAGATACAAAAACTATGTCAGGGCAGTATTTTGAACTCCAGAGTTAGAGTGAACGAATTGTTTTGAGGTTCCCAAGTCCCAAACAGTGCCATCATAGTATTTTCATTGCCCTATGCGGGGCTGGGACACACTCACCTTCGCCTCCATAACTTTGAAAAACATTCTATCACCTGCTATTTTCCACCACTTTGGAAGGATCTTAGGCCTTTTCCCTGCCACCTAGCTTCGTTGGTGCTTGGCTGTCTTTTCCCTGATTGTTACACCATCTTGATCTTATCTATCCAATCTTCTCAAGTTTTGATGTTTTTTAACACTAGAAAATATTAATCCAGCGATATCTTGTCCTTCATGTGCCGTTATAGCTGGTGCTCCAAATCTGGTTGAGCAACTGTAATAAGGGGTTCCCCACCAGGTTTCTCCCACCCCACCCCTCGGTCTGGTGGTTCTTTGCCTTTTTGTGATTTCCCAATATGTGGGGAAGAGGAATCCTTCACATAAGTATGGTCCCAATATGATCTGAAAGCCGAGTCTTTCACCTTACGGACTTTCTCCCCACTAGGCGGTCACAGCTACAATGCTTTACAATGTTACTTCTTTCTCCTTCTAATCCACCAAGTTGAAAACAGAAATCTCTGGTGGCCCAAGAATTATAATGTTATTGAGGGTTTTTTCTGACTACTTATTAAATGTCTTCGACATTCTGTTATGATCATTTCCTTTTTCCACATCAGGAATGAAATATTATCAAAACATTTTTGGAAGAGGCCAAGGGCCATATTGTAATACGAAATTGACTTGTTCATCCATTTTTTTGTCTACAATTTATTTTTAAAATTTTCAAGGCACCCACAAAATATAAAAAAAAATTGATGCTTTTCAATGTTGAAGGATATCTAGGCATTGGAATCATCTTTTGATAGGAATAATCCCGTTCATGAGTGGTGGTGCCACATCGACCAGAGCTCTGATTCAAACCAAAGGACACCAATGAATTAGATCAAACTGATCCCATTCTAGAAATGTACCAATACATAATCCAATTTCCTGCATAACTCATTATGTTCTACCATGAAACGATATTCCTTTTATTCGTATCCGGAAAGGTGAGAAGGTCAACTGGATATTTTGAATAGCTTCACCACCTTTTAAATCTTCCACGATAATTATCCTGTTATAAAAGGACTAGGGTCTACCTTGGAGGACCTTTTTATATATTTCCATGAAAAATTCAAAGACAATTAGGCCCTCCCCCACTTCCCTTATAGAGACCCCATCCTCCAATCTCTAGATATTTTGTTGCGTGTTTTTAAGAGTGCCATTATTTAAATCTTGTTTTTCCAAGAATTTTCCCAGGATCAGCAGACCCATATGATGTGAAATAAAATCATCTTCATCCTATCGTGTGGAAATTATTGCTTTTTTCATTAATTTTCAGCGATATTTTTTTCCATCAATTAACCAGAACTAATTCCATTGCTATGTACCTGAAGAGGAAAAAATAGAATCTTTGCATGAAAAACCCCTTAAAAATCACACCTGAGGAACATCCCACCCTTAAGAAAGTTCACCCCTTTTCATCATTTAGAGATCACACTCCACTGCAAAGTAAAGTATATACGAAGACACCCCCTTCACAAAATAGATTCAGTCCCCACAATGCACTTCACGAAACACCTCCTTCGCAAAACCGCCCTTCATGAGCACAACCTTCACCCAATACACAACAAAAAAGGAGGATATACGAAGACACCCCCTTTTACAATTGCATTCATTTCCCACCGTACACGTCACAAAACATCTCCTTTGTGAACCAGTCCTTTGTGAGAACACCATGGATGAGCACCACCCTCCGCGAGTCAGACCCTTAGGTGACCGAACAGAGCCAGTTATATGGGGAATAAACAACTAGATTCCAATCAATAGTTTGAACGGATGAAACTAAACACTCGAGATCTGATATGTTGTCAGTTCGATGAAATGGGAGCACATGGGAGTCAGTTAGAATCTGATCTGATGAGGGTGAGAAACTAGAGGGTGCTGAATCTTGTCGATCTGTCAAAAGTAACCGGACAGAAGCCGATTTGAAGTCACTTAGATGAAATTGAATGATGTTGCTATTCACTATCTTCAAAAGAAACACAATCGTGCGAGATCTCTGGTTGATTGAAGAAGCACGTAACCAGAGAAGAGAATCCACCAGAGGGAAACCAGATCTAGGAAAGCCAATCCTCGGAAAAAATGCAAAGAAGAAAGGCACCACTGAGGAAGACACATAAAGAGGAGAGGCAGTCAGAGGAGCAGAACATCAGTCTGAGAGGAATGATTAGAGAAGACAAACATCATTCGCAGAGGACCGATAAGAGAAGACGTGAATTTCCACTATAGGAATGTCAAGACATTGAGGGTCCAAGGAGAAGTGAAACCTCGGAAAACCCTAGGAGGAACCAATAATGAGCGAGAGAGGAGAAGGTATGATAATGTGCTTATTCAGAAATATAAATATCTTTAAATTATTGAATTATATATATTATCATTTTCAATCCAAAAGTGATCATACTTCTAATGAACACAAATATGATATCAACAATCATACCATAACACATTCCATCCTGTGGGATTAATGGTCCATGGCTCGACATGCCATAATTAACTACTTAAGTTGTATTCTTTTAGCCTGTGTAGGAAAACACTATTTTTTTAATAAGACATGTTAAGTGTCAATTATGTTTCCTCTATCCTATAAGGAAAGTCATCACAATTTCATACAATAATCAATGCACCTAAAATATGAAATAGGCGAGTGAAAACTAAAATATAAACGTGACTTGGAAAAATACATGGAATGTTAGGCACATTGTGCATTTAATGATGCATGTAATGAAACATATACATTTCATCAGGACTAGGTAAAATAAATCAACACTTAAATATTAGCAATATAATAACACCATAAAAGATGTGTGTCACCCAATGATAAATTTGTATAAAACATAACAGTTGAAAACAGTAACTGCAATTTCCCATCCCAGGTAATTTGTATTTCCCCTAAACATAGGTTAACTATGTCTAAGTATAAGGTCATTTCTAAATTCCATTACTCCTAGTCTCCTGTCTAGTTACAAAATATTAATAAAAAAGTGAAAAATATTGGCTCTGATACCACTTTGTAACATCCCGACCCAGGATCCACTTAACTTGTGCTATGAGCTGGTGTGCCAGATGGCTTCCGGCATTCCTTTCCACACACCAGATGTTTCCTACTAGAAATGTATATAAATGGTCATATAGTGGGGAGACTATACCATCATATCTGAGTAGAACAACATATATCACAATAATAATATTTCAAAAGAAACAAATATAAACAGACATAATACATAAATAGTGGAAGAATATATCACTAAACAACTGAATAATAATATCAAAAGCCACTAGGAAGTGTAATATACATGGATGTGTGAATTCATAACCTATAAAAGGGGATCATGGGACAAGAATATACAACCATGCTATACAAAAACTAAAAAAAGTGTGAAAGTATTCTCCACTATTATATAGAGAATATTCTTGGCCCTCTTCACCCATGCTCCAACTAATGGTAAAGCATATCAAAACTTTTTAGCAAGGTGCTTCCCCATATCGGTACCTACAGAAAAGTAATATACTTAGGTACCAAAGAAAACATTAGTTTGGTGAGAGATAAAAACTCATTAGTTCCCCACCATAGATGAATATATTTGAACCAGTAAGTGCTCATAGCTAAAAAATGTGCATGTATAAATAATTTTATAAAATATTCACAAATAAGTAGAATCTTGCTATGGTCTCTAAAGGACACCTACATGCTCTAAATTCAATGACTCATGGTTGGAAGAGTGTCTGATCGGTAACTATATATATATATATATTAATAATATATATAGAACATTTATATATTGTATCCACTTATATGGACCAAGTACGTGCAGACATAAGTGGCCATATACCTGGAATATTAGGTGCTGATGGGACTAGGGAATAACTCAGACATCCATGACAAGTCTGTATGAGCCAATAAGCTTAAGCAATAAGGTAAACACCCTACATCTCATAATGAGTGGGATGTATCATGCTTCTCACTCGATATGGTTGGTGTTTCATCATGCCAACACCTAAAATAAGGGATGTGGTACATCATGCCCACCATCCAAATAGATTCAATTTTGGGAAATGTCATGCTCAACACCAGATGTAAGGGAGTGTGAATCATAATTCCCAACAGAACCCTTACCATTTTTCCACATCCTATATCATAGGCATAACCATATTAATAAAAATAGACGTGATGAAATACCTCTCACACATTATTCTTATGAATCCCAATTATAACTGACCTCATTATAATTCATATTAGAGAATATAATAAGATAAGAAAAAACTGATTTGGATTTACCAGCCTTTAAAAGTCATTTTATTTTATGCATTTAATTCATATAAGGAATTTTTAAACATCATGAATGATCCATTAAATTTACTACATTCCTTTTAATGAAGCAAGACAAGGAAATAAATTTTAAAAGGCATAATGAGGTATTTATATGGAACCTTCATTTATCGGTAAATTACCTACATAGGTAATTCCATTTTAAGTTGGACTAAACACATAAGAGGTTCCTTGGGTTCCTTAATCATTTATATGGGATGTGATAAATTTTAGTGAAAACCCAAGATGAAATCATAGGAGGGGTTCCTGTCAATTAAACAATAATCTATAAAGGGAAATTCAATCTGGCACACCCAAGGGGTGTCCATAACTAAGGTCAACATTCTCTAATAGCATTAAATTGATCCACAAGAGTGTATTAAGGTGATTATATCAAATTTAGATCGACAAAAACCATTTTATGGAGCCACGCAACGAAGGATGCCGTGTGACACAACAATGCAGCTAAAAAAACAGAAAATTTATTTGGGAAAACAATGAGGCCACCTAAATTAGGGTTTTGATGACTCCACATTTGATGAATACCATAGAGTAAAAATAGGATGTGTGAAATTGAAGAAACGGTCCAAAGCCCGTAAAATTGGGAAAATGATCTTGTACGTTAATAGTGAAAAAAATTACAATATAAAATGAAATAGGAAGGAAGAGGAAGGTATATTATAACACTATCTATCCAATTACTTCTACAGACCTTCATTTGAAGTTTGGACATGTGAGTTATCAAGGATCCAATATTGTGGAGGAGGAGAAGCTATAGAAGAAGGAAGATCAAGCCATCCACTAGAATGGGATAAAAAGAAGAATATATTATGTTTATAATTTAATTAAGGGTATTTTGGACTTTTCAATTCCAAATATAGGGGCACACGGTTTGGATTTACGGTTTGGCCAAATCGTGCAAAAACTGTGCTCCCATTACTATCCAGTGGAAAGCCCGGAATGGTTAAGGCACATGGATTCCCTAATCATGTGCCAATTGTGGAAAACATCACAACAAAAAACTACAGGTGTCTTTCATGTCTATGGGCCTTGAGTTGTATGGTTCCAAAAAAACAGTGCATCCCCTCTCCTCTATATCGCCTCACATGGTTAGTAAGGATCCCCGGGGCTGGGCGACATGATTTCTTCTTACCATACGACCCAGTTTATTTTCCAAAAATCACGTGTTTTGGCTCCAAACAATCCTTGAATACTCTCGTAACCCCTGCAACTCTAGTGGAAAATATTATATGGCCCCTTTTAATATAATTTAAATGAAAAACAAATGATCCATACATTCTGGAAAATATGTTTCATTACACAGACATTTCATTCCTTGATATAATTAAGAAGTGTTCTTGTGAACCTAAACTTATCAAATTAATAAAGTTATTTTAAAAGCATCACATTAATATCTTATTTCTAAAAACATTATTTCAGGTTCCTTTATATCTAAAAATTCATAAAAAAATTCATATAATAAAACACTCAAGGTGTTTTCAACTTATATTTTAACTAACTAGTGTAGTGTTTTAGTTGAGAATATGATACCTAATAATCTCAATGATCCTGATAGTTTTTTTATTCCATTTACTTTGAAAAATATTGGAGAGTTCATTTGTCTTTGTGACCATAGATTTAGTATCAACCTTATTTCTTACTCACATCATATGGAGTTGAGATTTTGAGATCTTTTTCCCACCATTTTTTTCTTTCAATTGTCATACCACTCAAAAACCTTACATGTAGGAAGAGTTCATGATTTTATTTTCAGAGATGAGAAATGATGTTAATCTTCTGATTTCAAATACTTCATATAAAGTGTTATAATAAATTTTGTTCCATTCTTGGAAGACCATTTATTTCTACTAGAAGAAGGCTAATAAATGTGGGTAATGAGAAGATGATTTTTAATCCGTGAGATCAGAGGGAAGAGTACAATGTTTTTAAAAATTGCAAAGTATCACTAAAATATCACAATTGTTCATGTGATAATCTACCTGAATATGAAAAACCTTTTGAAGATAAATAATAGATTTTTAAAATTATTTATTAAATAAATAATAATACCACACAAGATGAATCATGCATGGTAATTTGTTCAAGTAAAAAGGTAGAGATGATAAATTCTTATTTGGGTGATTTTTTGTAAAACATTGAAATTTATTTAAATCAAAAACATTTTAAAACCAAAAAAGGAAATTGATTCAAAGGATTTTCCAATTCTGGAACGCATTAATGTGGATATATTCATTATCTCATTATTTTTATTGAAACGAAAATAGAGGACCATGAACCCTCTTGGCCCCTGTGTCATCCTTCTAGTCAATAAGTATCCAATTTAGAGTTGAAGCATCATCCTTTCCATCTCAAATATTATTTTCCGGGTAATAGTTCTATATTTCTTTTCACAATTTATATTGAGTTATCTATGATTTAAGAAAACAGTTTGTTGTCAGTTATTAGGATGATCGAGTCTGTTATTAGATGGTCCATAGCTGATATTAAGTGAATTTTCCATATTTTTTATGCATAAATTCCAATGTAACCTGATACAAAACATATAGTAGAAATTCAAAGAATATTAAATCCAAACCTAAAAAAGTTAGTTAGAGAGAATGCAATTAAGCTTATTGATGCTAGTTTTTTTCATTCATCAAAACTTCCTGGATATGTTTGATATATTTTTTCCCTAAAATGGTGGGATTCGTATTTATAACTAATGAAAAAAACGAAAAAAATAATTTATTAAGGATACAAAGTGGATGGTATTTATTGATTATCGAAAGAATAAATCTTCAACAAGAAAATTTCATTTTCCTATTCATTTTTTTGATCAAATACATGAAAGGATGTCTATTATTCTATTTTCAAGATGGGTATTCTGGTTACAAATAGATTCCTCTAACCATAGAAGACTAGGAAAATATCCCCTTATCTTTTCCATTTGGGGAATTTTCCTACATGCGGATACCCTATGGCTGTTGTGGTGTTCCTGACAACATTTAGATGTGTATGATGGATATATTTTCATATTTTATTGAGATAATTATATAAGTGTTTATGGTTGAATTTTCTATTATTGGATCTAATTGTGATGGTTGTCTGGAAAATTTACAAACTACATTACAATGGTGTGAGGAAACCAACCTAGTCTTAAATTGGGAGAAATGACAGTTTATGGTAATAGAAGGAATTATCTAAGGCCATAATGTATCAATGATGAAAATTTAATTAAATAATGATATGATTGATGTGTCTCAAAAACATCCCCCTTCTAAAAATTTAAAAGGCATCAAAAGATTCCTAGTACATGTTGGTTTTTACGGGAGATTCATCAAATATTTTATCAAATTTATAGGCCACGTTTCTCACTATTAGTCAAGTATATAATGTTTTTGTTTCATGACATATTTCAAAAATCATCTATTATAATATGGGAAAGTCTTAAAATATCACTAATAATTACTACCCCTGACTAGAAAATTCCATTTGAGGTTATGTTTGTTGCATGTGACTAGTCAACATGGCCAGTTTATGGTCAAATAAAAGAGTAAAGATTATATGTGATTTAATATACTAAAAAATTTCTTGATTATGCACAGAATAACTATTATACTACCAAGTAAGTGTTTATTATAGTAATATTTTTGATAGACATTTTTATGCAATAACAAATAGGTTCAAAATCCATAATATTCACAGATCATTATGCTTTGAAATATCTTTTGGATAAAAATGAATCAAAACTAAGACTTATGACGTGTAATTTTTTGTTGAACGAATATGATTAAGATATTAAAGATAAGAAAAGTGTTGAAAATGTGGTGGCCGACCACTAGTCCAGGTTAACTACAACCACGATTAAAAATAGTGATCCAGCAAATATAAATACATCTTTTCTTGATGAACAATTATTTGGTGCACATGTGAAACAATATTCTTAGAATGTAGATTTTGACTATTTTTTAGTTGTAGTACTCATTCAAAAATAATGTTAAAATAAATAAAAGAATGTGTTCATTTCTAATCTTATGTACTACTTTTGGGATGATCACTTGATTTTTAACAGTTGTGTTGATGGGGTTTTTAGGAGGTGAGGTCCTGA
Source organism: Viscum album (assembly GCA_963277665.1). Classification (NCBI taxonomy): domain Eukaryota; kingdom Viridiplantae; phylum Streptophyta; class Magnoliopsida; order Santalales; family Viscaceae; genus Viscum; species Viscum album. Next base: position 2,050,935,394 of record OY728157.1, on the reverse strand, counting down.
GGAGAAAATTCTTTGTATTTTTGAAAGTTGTCACTTCTGGGTGTGGACTCCACGAGGGAGAGTGTACAAACCAAATGGTACTCCAATCATGGTTTTACTGACCAACACTATTTAAGTATGTATGATGTCTAATTATAAGTTATGATAAATGTCAAAGGCTAGGAAATGTGGGTAGGACGAAAGAGTTTCAAAAACAAATCGATTCTATAAGTTGATATTATTTATGTTTAGGGGTTAGATTTCATGGGACCATTCTCATATTTATATGAGAATGTGTACACCTTGTTTTCTTTAGAAAACATATCTATGTGGATTAATGATTTAGATCATTCAAACAATCTTTTCAGTAATGTTGGGAATTTCATAATGAAGAAAATTTTCTCCAAATTTTGAGTACTGAATCATTTTATCATAAGTAATGGTACACCTTTAAAAATAAATAAATTCAAATAATTAATAAAAAAATATTATTGTATTCATAAAACATGTACAAATTATCATTCACAATCCATTGGGTAGGATGAGATCTCAAATAGTGATTTAAAAGAGATTCTAGAGAATACATTGAGTAGTTCAAGAAAAGAATGGTTTTTAAAGCTAGATGAGGAATTATTGGCTTACATGACTATATAGAAAACATCCATAGGGATGTATTCGATATAAATATTTTTTTGGTAAGAAATTTAATGTAAATATTGATCCTCATAAGAAATCATGTTGGGCAGTGAAGGACCTCAACTATGATATCAAATCTTCAAGAATAAGGATATTGTTAGAGTTAATTGAGTTGCAATAAATTATAATAGAGTATTATGAGAATTATAGAATTTACCATGATACATAAAATGGTTTTCATGAATCCAAAATTAAAAATAGGAACTTTAAGTTTATATATAGGGTAATAATTTTTAATTCTATATTGAAACATTTACTAGGAAAACATAAAACAAAATGGTCAAGACACTTACTATCATGAAAGTGATTTTGAATGGAAGTTTTGAATTAATTTTAGATAAAATTAAACCCTTCTGGGTAAATGGTTAAAGAGTTAAACATTATATTGAGGGGTGGTCAAAGAGCATTCCTATCATTTCTATTATGGAGATCTGAGTTTCCACTAAGTTTAACTAAGGACATCAAACTTAGTGCTTCATGGGGTTCAACCCATGTTATATTTTTTATTTTTTTCTTTATCATTAAAAATAACTGATTATTGTGTGATTGATTCTCTACTATTATATTATTCACTAAAAATTATTATATTTTCATAAGTGTATGATTTTTTCGTGTAGTAGGATGTTGGATTATTTGGAGGAACAATGTTTCTTTGGTTGAAGCTTCAATTTTTCTTCAATGCTTTGTGGAGCTACATGCCTATGACACTTGATTAACTTCCCTAAACATTATCTATAGTTATTTTAATTCTTAAAATATATAATGTGGTACCTAATGTTGATCTTTATTAATTCAATAGAAATATTACCCTTCTATCCAGGGCACTTCACTCATGTTTTATATGGAGAGTACATTTTAATGGACTTCATTGAGTAAAGATTCTATTACGTGGGGAGTGTTTGTTATTTTCCCTTATTTGAATACCTCCTATTCATTGATTTAGAATTCATGAATTCATGTATGGGGAAACTACATATAAGTATTGAAATTCATTATAAAATTGTGTTAGATATTAATTTGTTGATTCATTTCGTGTCTTTTGTGTTTTTTTGGAATTTGTTTGTGAATCATTTGAAATTATTCATGCCAAAATGATTTTTTTTTTGTTTTCTTAAAAATTTCAACTTGTAGAAAAATGCACTTAGTTTTTGAAAAAATTGTTAAACATTCTACATTCTTGTGCATTGTTGAAAATTTGTGTTTTATGTTAAATGTTGTTTAAGTATGTTTGTAATTTTATTTTGAGAAAATGTACTTCATGTTTTTTGAAAAAGGATACTTAAATTTCTATGTGATCATTGATAAAAAAATAAACAACTGATTTTTAAGTCTTTTTTAACTTAATTGAATATTTCTTCCCACCATTGAATTTAATTTATATGAAAATAATTAGTTTTATGTGTGAGGGGGAAAGTCTACTTAAAATAGCAAGAATGTTTTCTATAATGTGAATCCCATCAGAATCCCCTAATTTTTTTTAGAAATTTTTTGTTTCTAAAGATTTTATTTTCATTTTTAGTGGATCAAAATTTTTCTCAAGTTTGAACATTATGATTCCACTTCGAGGTGGTTAAATTATATTAATCGTTGGATTTAATTTAAAAAATCATTTTATTTTCCCTTTTGAATTTTTTTTAAAAAATGTTTGATGGATTTTTTATATATATTATTGGAATTGATATTTTTGGATAGAATTATAATCATAAGTTATGCATCCACATTGTCTATAAAAAACAAATCATATTATTGAGCCTATATTCTTTTAATATTTTATTATTTAAGCTAATGGTTGGGTTATTTTTTCTCCTTGTAATTATAAGACATTCCCATCCAAATAGACTGTTTATATATTATTTCTTATAATTATGTGTTTCATCTTACCTAGTCGTAAAGAGATGTTTGGGATTCTATTAAGGATGAAAATTAATGTTTCAAAATTTTCAATTTCAATCTCTATTATAACAGATGAAGTAATTTTTTCATTTAATTTATTTGATTTTAAGGGAGATATTATATTTTTTTCTTTAGAGAGTCTATGGAGGAATGTTTATTTGAAAGATAATTCTTCATGAAAATCCAGTTTTTCAACCTTTAGATTTATTATTTTCCATTGAAATTGATTAAGTAACTTCTTAAGGACAATCAATATTTAAGTGTGGGAGAATTTGAAAAGACATTAAATTCACATGTTTTTACACATCTCATTTGATGAATAGTTTTGGTATTTAGTGCATAATTGTGTCTATTACTAGTCAATCCTATTGTTAATATTTATTTAACATTAAATATTAAATTTTTGATTATTTTGAAAAAAATGATTAAATTAATGAGGGTATTGTTTGGTGTTAATTTAATTTTTTTTCATTATGAACATTATTATTAAGTATTAGTTATATGTTTTATAATTTAATATTTTGTTTATTGTATTTTATTTTTTTCTTTCTAATTTTCTATATGAAAATAAATTACTAATGTTTTAGTTTATTTTTTTTGTATTTATTCAATATGTTGATTTTAAATTATAATGTTAATTTATTTTAGTTTTAGTTTATATTTTATATTTTATTTATTTTAAATTAATTATTTTAATTAATTTTTTATTTGTAGTGTGAGACGTCCGATGAAGTTATATATATTGAAAGGACAGTTCTTGCGCATAAAAGAATTTACGATAGTTTTTGTGACATAATTTGGTCATCAATATTTTAATTTACAATTTCCATGTGAGAAATGAGTTGTGGTGTAAAAGGAACTCACATAAGATAAATTGTAGTGCCACCCGTAAGATAAACTACTGAACGCGTAAGATAAAAGTTATATTACGTCTAAATTAGAAAGGGAGAAGGAGGAGCCTAGATCTTGAGATAAGGTTTATTTATAGGTAAGGAGAAGTTATCATATTATTCTAAGTTATGACGATGCTTGATGAATTCGATAGAGATGACCCCCGAGATTCTTTTTTAAAGAGCACCTGCTATCAATGCTGATAAATATTTGAACTATGCTTATTTTTTCAATCTACTAAAGCATGGATCCATCCAGATCGATGACGATGATAAGCCACCGTTTAAAATTTATGTATCTGAGTTGGGATGTTTTATTCGAGGGAATAGGGTTTTCATATCCACTGGTGTTGATAATGGTGATCGGGGGAAAAAGATAGGCTCGGGACATAGTTGAACTAAATTTCTGTGATATTGATTTTTTTTATATATTCTAGAAAAATATTTTAGGGGAACAAGATTTATGGTATAAAACATTACTTGTTCATTCATTAATCCTTCTTCTTGGATTTTTTCACACTCGAGTCAATTCTCGAATATTTTTAGGTATTTTTCTCTTCGAAAAATCATAAAACATTTCCTTCAATTAAATTCCTTTAATAATTACTTCAACATTTTAATCTATTTTCAAGAGATACATTCATATATTCCAACAAGATTAATTGAAAAATTGATTTTTTTGAAATAAAATTTTTCATTTTGTGAGTTATTAACTATACAGTTGAAATATTATATAAATATTTCACTCACTAGTTAATTTTACCAACAAGACTAGTTAACTTCCTAGAATTTCAGTTCATGTTATACTTGTGTGCATGAATGAAAAATAAAGTTATTAAATCAGTCAATGGAGCTCCCTTCAATTGTTCTGGTTTCATTTCATGCATGATTATTGATGCTGCAACTTGATTGTTTTCTTTGTTCATTTTTTTTCTTATTCATTATGTTTTATTTTTCTTTGTCCGTTTGTTTACAATAATTCCTTCTCTATGGTTCAAACCCACTCATCACTATATCTGTAGTAATTAGGGTTTTATAAGTAAATATTTTTTTCATAGTCAACAAATATAATGATCAGGTTCCATTAATATAAAATTTGGGGAAGAGATATTAGATGAGGCTCACAGTTTACCATTTTATTTTCATCCTAGATGTACGAAGTTGTATCAAGATATGATATAGTAATTCTGGTGGGGTAACATTTAGAGTCATATTATAGAATTTACATCAAGGTTCTTGATATATCCATAATTTTATCCTGAGAGGAAAAATTATATGATGATGTTACAACAAATACCCATACAAAAATTGATCTTTGAAATAATACCCTAAATCTATTTCACCAATCTCCCAAAAATGTTTGAAGGGCGTAATATTATTGGGGTTTTTGTTGATGACATTAAAAATTAATATCAATTAACTGCTATCTTTGAATATTTATCTCATGATAAAGGTTTTAGAATTTACATAATTAAATTTGTAAGGTTATATAGAGTTCCACATTCAATTATATCTGATCGGGAACGTGTTTTTTACCATAATGTTTTAGAGAAGAATTTTGAAGGCTCTAGATATAGTGTTGGGTTTCAGTAATGTGTATCGTTATATGGTTAGTCAAATAGTACCTTTAAAACACTTCAGGACATGTTTAGAACTTGTTCTATGGATTTAAAATTTATTTTGGATCACCACCTTCCACTGGTAATGTTTTCTAACAACAAATAATTTACACTCAAGCATTCAGATTAACTCTTATGCAGACCTCAATGGAAATTTGTGTATAAATCCTTTTTTCTAGGATGAGAATTTAGAATGAAAGCAATTGGGACTTGATCCAGATGGGGAAATGATATAGAAAACCAGAACTATTCAATAGTACATCATGGTATCTTATAGTTAAACGAATATTTATGCTAACAATCATCAGAGAAATGTGGAATTCGAAGTTAGTGAAAATGTATTACAATTAATTTCTCTATATAAAAAGGTTTGGAGATTTAGAAATAAATACAAGATAATCCAATGATATATTAACCCCCTTTAAATTCATGATCATGTAGGGATTGTAGCTTATTGATTTGTGTTTCCATCAAACATCTCTCATGTTTACGATTTATTCCTTGTATCACTCCAGAGGAAGTACATACCTTATTCATCACATTGATGATCTCATATGTTGTATCATAGGTGAAAATTAATCCAGTGATTAATAAATAGTACATATCTTGGATCATAGTGAAAAATATCTACAAAAAAAGACTACATGCCAAGTTAATGTTCTCAGGAAGAATTAGAAATTCAAACGTGCTACATGGGAACCCGATGATGTAATAAAAAAAGGGTATCCTCATTTGTTTTTATCAGAGTCACATAATATTGATGTAGAAATTAATTTAATGTGGGGTAGAATTGGACACCCCAAAATTTTAGAAAATAATTCCCTTTAAATAAATTTTATTTCATTGTTATCTTGTGTTACACGAAACTTCTAGTTTAAAAAAACCATGGTATATTATAAATATATTATTATTTGATATGATAGTTATAACCTAGCCATTATATTAGAGGGTATGAATAGGAATAACTAAAGTATAAAAAATTTATGGTTTACATATTTATAAAATGAATTTATTGGTTATAAATTAATTAGAAATGAAAAAAAATCATTTTAAAATAAAGGAGTTGTATTTCTGAAAATGTTTTTCTTCGTGTAATTTACTTTTATCATTATAATTTTAATTAATAACAATTGGTGAATTATTTAAATGAAATTTATACATTAAATATTTTTTTTAACATTCATCTAATAATTTTTCTAGGAATTCGATAGGAATAAATGTATTTTTATACTTAAAAATTCATTTTTCCTAGAAAATGTTATTATCAAATTTTGGAAACCTATTTTAAAATGAATTTATACAACTTATAGATATTAAATTGAAAAAATTGATTTCATATTTCTAATCATGTGGTCAAAATATATCAAATATGATCCTTTAATTTATTTGTCTATACTTTTAGTAACCATAATAAATTTTGTTAACTTGGTAAAGAAAAAAATAGTTAAATAGGGTTGAGGCATTGGGATAAGGCTTTAAAATTTATCTCACTCTTTCAATTATTATATAGGATGAGTGTACTTCAGTAATTTACATCATAATTGGGAATATGTTACAAACTAGTTCTATATTTCTTTTGATTACGACCATTACATTATTTTAATAAAAGAATAATTACAAAATACCGCTCTCAAGACTTGAATATATATAAAATTATTACATAATTTTTAAAATTTGATAATTATATTGATAAATTTTTATTAGAAATATCTATTTATTTTTTATCATATTAATTTATTTATAATATTTCTTAATTTAATAAATACCTTAAATGCATATTTAACAACAACCAAGTATTTATTCAATTCATTGAAAAATAAAAAAAATGAATTTAAGAATATTAAAGGTATTTAAATTTAAGTGAATTATTATTTTCAATGGATTTTTAGATATATATGAAAAATTAGGGGCGTTTAAAATGATTATATTCATATTTACACTATCTTGGTCTTATTAATTTCCAATTAAATGAATAGTTCCAAAATTGAAATTATTGATATTTTATTATAAATATTCTTTTAATAAATGATTTAAACGTCATAAACATCTTATATTAAGCCTTGTAAATTATATATGGTTGCAAAATTTCAACCATGGAACATTTATGATGGAATTTTCAATTTATGTTAACGTTCTTAAACCATTAAGATTGTAAGTGATTTTTTCACGGATGAGGAATAAATAGTAAATGAAGGGTTTAATAAAAAATATAAGATTTAAAATGACAAAAATATGAATATAATTTTAATTATATTTGGGTATTTTTACCCTAGATAATTTTTCATTGAATTCAAGTCCTTTTGAAGCATTTTTCTGGATGATGACTTTATTATATTTTAAGCTTCTATAAAATTACAAGTGTTTTCTATACCTCTCTAATATAAAGAGACCCACACATTCTATTTTACAAACAAAAATGGGCATTCTAATATTATAACCCCTGGAAAAAATCTCTATCCACATTCAATAGGTGCTAGTATCACCAAAATACCAAACTTATGGTCCTTAATAAGAGTTCAAAATAAACTCCTTCACAGAAGAGATAATCATCTTATCCAATATCATTCATTTTTACAAATTCTATGACATATTTTAAATATATTTTTTATTTATTATGAAATAGAAAATTTATTTTAAAAAATATTCAAAGATGTATTTTTTTTTTGAAAGCATAATTATCCACCCTCGTTCCCATCAAATGTGACGTGAAAGTATCACCCATCAGTATGTATGTATTATCGTCTCCACATAGCGATACAATTCATTTTTATTCACCATAATTAATTGATTTTTATTATAGTTATTTTGATTTTCATATATGATATAGCATCCTACGTTTTTATTACACAATTTTTCATTACGTTTTATAAACAGAATATTTTCAATGTTTAGTGTCTTGGAAATAAGGTACATAATACATAAAAACATGAAAACATTCTTCTAATCCACTCAAACTAATTCTTCGTTTATTCATCCAATGTACAATTACCTTAAATCAGAACCTGGTGACATACATCAAAGGAAAAGGGGAGCGTAAGGCCCAGTAAGGGAAATAAGGAAAACTATTATATGTGAACTTGAGATATATCAATAAAAAATGAGAAATTTCATGGAGTCATGATAAAAAGGCATATCATAATAATAATAACATGAAACATAAATAAAAAAATTGTATACATCATTTAATTTATAAATTCATAAGCATATCACCAAGGTTTATCCCTAAGGTGTCATAAAATTTATCTAGATAATTCACCAATGTATTGTAAAACATGGCATCTGTAGAGATTAATTTCTTTACCCAATGCATTAGAGAACTGTTAGGGAATAACTAAAACGATTATTTATTTTCACGTGTTTCACATAGAACATTCTCAAAAATTTCATAAATAACACCTAGAGATTAAAAGCAATGAGTTTCTTATCAAAATAATTGAATTTTAAAAAGTGCTTAAAAGCATGATAATTATGTCAATTATAACCCACAAAAAATGGATTGAGGGATTTCTGTATTTAAATTACAGAATATAATAAATCATTTTATGAATTTATTAATACCTCTGGAAATGAATGTGGTTTGGGTATTCACATAATGAAAATAAAATAATTTCTGATGAAAAAGAGAGAGATTTTGAGATGAATATTCTACAGCATAACAGTTATGAAACATTGTTATATAAAATATTCAAAAATAGGAGACAAGGTAAAAACATTCATAAAAGGATTATAATATATTATAGTGATATAAAAAACTGGATGTAATAAAATCATATGGAAATTTGAAAAACATACCACATAAAAGAAAATTTGATAGGAAAAGGGAAGTTTAGAATTCCCTTACATTGAAGAGTAAATTATAAAAATCATAGATCGGGACCTTGGGGGATTTAGGAAACCTTAATAGGTCTCCATGGGAGGTAATAATATCAGACCATCTAGGGGTAGGATTTTGGAATGAATGGGATCAAAATAATGGGTGGGTATTTATAGTAAAAGAGAATGATTTTTTTTTATTTTATGAGGATGCCTCAATTGTGGTATTTGAAACACCATAGGTTTTCCTGTGATATTGACCACATGGGACCCCTCATATCATATTTTAATGCACAAGTGTCAACCAAAATTTTAAATTACATAATACATCATTATGATGTCATTAAACACACTGAAAACTCAAAACTGTATTTTTAATATTCAATAAAAAGGAAAAAAATTTATAAAAATCTAATAAATTCACGGTAAGCTAATATCGACATATTTAATTCAAAAATTGAAATTATATTATCACAATTAATATATAAATATGAAAAATTTATCTTTTAACTCTAAAATACCCATTTATTTAAAATAGTAGAAAATATAAAATGCATAGGGATTTCATATTAATATTTCTAAACAATGAAATTATTTTAACATTTTTAATTAAACATGAGTGTTTTTATGATACTATTTCATTATAAGAAATATTATTCATAATATCATAGTTTATTATAAACTTTATAACTTTTATAGATTGTAAAAATTATATTTGAAAATAATCAATTTATAAAATTTCATTTTATTAAGAAAAACTAATCTTAAGACAAAAATGATGGAAACAAAATCTTATTTACAGAAAGGGATTATAAATTAAGTATCTAAGGCCTTGAAACATAATCTCTTATAACACCCACATACAACCTATGGGTAATATGTGAGATGGTGACAAACTCTTAGGGTGGCTCAGATTATATTACCCGAGTGGTAATTTCCACCAAATTGAACTTCTCCCAAAGGCTATTTCATTCAATATTCAAATGTTGAAGCATAGCTTGCGCTTAGTCAATAGTAAAACCATGTGATTCTATTCCCTATCCATGTTCTGAAAAATGGGATTTTTACTAAAATATTATAATAGATAAGGTTTTGGACCCTTCTTCTTCATTAATTATACATTATCATTTCAATTTATAAACAATAATTACAATGTTAAAATTTATTATTGTTTCCAATGGTCAAATTTACTTATGTTCATATAATGGTAAAAACCTTATCGTCACATTTCATTTAAAATTTTATATTTTTATTTATTATGACAAAGATAAACATGTATTTTCATGAAACAAAAAATTATTCAAATGTTTAGGTCGTTACATTCTTTCCCACTTAAGAAATTTTGTCCTCAAAATTCCAACTCATACCCCTCAGAAGAGAAAAGGTGGGGGTACTTCTGCCTCATATCCTCTTCTATTTCCCACGCGGTTTCTTCATATTTGTGATTTCTCCAAAACAATTCAATTGGGTGGGTAGGATTGTGGCATAATACCATGTATCTACAATCATTGATTTCCACCAGCTTCTCCTCATAATAGAGATTGTGTTCCAGTTATACCACCATTGGATTCATTACATGTGAAGCGTCATGTATATAACTCCTCAAGATGGATACATGGAATACATCATGAACCTGATATATATTTAGATGAATTGAATGTCTATAGAACACTTATCATATCTGATCAAGGGTTTCATAGGGGAAAATGTACCTGGGGATGAACCTCCTTTTTTCCAAACCTCGTGAATCTCTTCTATAGAGAAATTTGATGGAAGGCGTTGTCACCAACATCAAACTCCAAGTCTCTTCAATGATTGTCGATATAGCTCTTATGATAACTGTAAGTAACCTTAATGTGTTGTTGGATGGAATGAACCTTTTATTCCATCATTTACACATAATCAGTCCCAAAAACCATTCTCTTACCAGCTTCATCCCATCAAGTAGAAGTTCTATATCGCTTCCCATATAGAGCTTCATATAGTGTCATTTGAATTCTCGAATGGAAGCTATTGTCTAAAAAGACCTCAACTAATGGGAGATATTTATCCCATCCACCATTAAATTCCATTGAGAATGATCTCATCTTTTTTTATTGTTTTAATAGTCCTTTCAGATTTTCCATAAGTTTGGTGGTGATAGGTTGTACTAAAATTCAATTTTGCAGTCAATTTATGTTGAAGAATTCTCCAAAATTTTGATTTGAACATCATATCACAATAATATTTGATAGAGTGTGGTACCCCATGGAGCCTTACCTCTTCCCTTATTCAAATCATGGAATTTTGGTCAAGAGATAAATCATCCTAAATAGAGATGAAATGGGCAGTCTTGGTGAGAAAGTCCATTATAACCCACATCACATTGCTTCCTTTGGATGTTCTCAGGAGACCAGTGGAAAATTCCATAGTGATATTGTCTCACTTCTATGCTGGTATGGGTAGTGATTGTAATACCCGTTTATGAATTTGTCACTCTTCTGTCACTTGCTAACACAGTAGGCACCTTATAGTGAAGTAATAAATTTCCTTTTTCATTTTATCCCATCAATAATGATCTTGAAGGTCCCTATACATTTTAGTGATTCAATGATATATGGAGAATGAAGAGTTATGAACTTCATCCATCAGCTCCTTATTTATTTCCCGAATATATGGAACACATAGTCTTGTAAGAAATTTCATTACACCTTATTAATCATTATTTAAATCATAAATCATTCCATCCTTCATAGCCTCAAACATCTTCTGTAATAAAGGATCTTCTTTTTGAGCATTCAAGATCATCTATAGTAATGATAGATGACAAATAATTTGGAATATGTTTGATGATATCCCTTACGTTATGATTTCTATGTCTGGTTTCACTAGTTCTTTGATCACGGGATATCTTCGAATCCTTTTCATTACCAGAACAACACATTCTTTCCTAAATGAATAATTAGTGACTTTGTTTTCTCTTCCATGTTGACAATGATTTAAACAATCATAGTATTTACGAAGTTTCTACAATATCCTCTATCTCATGTTTATTTCCTTTTGTGTGAAATTATATTTTAATCATTTATGGTCTGTGTATATATCATGATTTTCTCTATAATGATATTTCCTTTATATATTCAGGGAAAAACAACCACAACCAAATCTAGATCATGTGTATGAAAATTCTTCTCCTGAGGCATTATCTATCAGGATTCATAAGAAGACACCACTTAATTTTTCATGAGGAAAAACCCAATCCCATTTTGTAGATGTATCACTAAAAATAACGAATCCTTCTTTGATATAGGGTAATGATAACATGTGTGAAACAACCAATCCCTTCTTCAACTCATGGAATCATTCATCACAATCTTTTGTCCTGATGCACCTGACTCCTTTTTCAGTTAACTTAATGGATTATAAATTAGTGAATTTCTTTTCAAAAACCTCTACTAATATCCCTCTAATCAAAGAAAACTAAGAATCTCAGTTATTATTGTAGGCCAAGGCCTCTTCTCTACAAAAATTTATCAGGGTAGTCCTTAAAGACTCTATATATCAAATCCATAAATGTAGTATGTACATTAGTCAAGCCAAAAGGCATAACAAAAAACTCATAATGCCCATATCTTGATCCAATTGCTGTTTTTGGAATATCTTATTTTTTTCACCCATAATTGATTATGACCACATCGAAGATCAGTCTTGGAGATGAATAGAGCCCCAAAAATCTGGTCAAATAATTCTTCAATTTTGGGAATAGGGTATTTTTTTCTTCACGTTTATCCCGTTCAATTCTCTATAATCAATGCAAATCTGCATAAATAAATATTAATTTTTCACAAAGAGAACATGCTCTACCCATGGAGACATAGTTGTTTGGAAAAACCCCTTCTCCAAAATATATTGGAGTTGTTTCTTTATTTCCTACAGCTCTAAATTTTCCATTCTATATAGGGACTTTGATATCAGATGGGATCTAGGTACCAATTCTATAGAGAACTCTACATCTAATTATGGGGGTAGGTCTAGGTAACTCTTAATTAAATAATTCAATGTATTCCTAAAATATGGGGACATTATGTATCCTTATACTCTTATTTCATTCTTCCTCTTCACTGACCAACTCCATAGAGAATGCCAGAAGAGGTGCTTTGTAACAAAGATCATGTCAGTATATATCTCGATGGAAGATAACAATAGTTATTCTATTCAAGATTACTAAAATTTATTTCTTCTACATTTGATAATAACATTAAACCTTGAGATCTATTCCCCCCAAGTATATTGTCGAATTTTGTTGTGGGAATGACTACTAGACTTGTGATTAGATTGTCCTTGATAACATAAATACTATAGTTTCTACATGCTGTTGATTCTTATATAATCCCTCTAGGAGTCTTGAATGATATCTCTACTTTTATCAGTTTAGTGATTGATTATATATTCTTTGAAAACATGGAGGAAATTAAGCAATGCGTAGAACCAGAATAAATTAGTGTACTTTCTAGCGTTGAGAGAATAATAATAGTACCTGCCTCCACATCATTTGGATATTCAAAATCATACATCATGATATAAAATCCCTAACCATGATTCCTTGGCCTATTATTAGGAAGATCGTGATTCCCCTCCACTTCACTCAGATTTGGAGAGTGATTTTGAAAAGTACCCAAGTTGTCCACAATTGAAGCATTGGACTTTAGGTAGGGCTTGCAATATCTTCCATTTTTATATAGTTTTGGGAAGTTGGGGCTTCACCTAAATATTAAAATTACGAGAGATATGGACATCTCTTACTACACTTGTAACACTTCCACCTCTTTAGATGGCAGTTCCCTGAATACTTCTTCCCACATTTATTACATAGGGGATGTTACCGTTTCTATCCTCCTCTTCCCTAATCAAATATCATCCCCATGTTTGGCTCTATTTATCACATATTTTAATTGGATTTATGGGACCACAACGTCTCCACGAACTCCAGTTCAACTTTCATATAACTAAATATGATCTCCTTATAGCTTTCATTGCATCATTTGGTTAGATTCATCTATAGATGAGGTCTCAGTTCATCAAAAATAAATCAATCAAAATTCCCATTAAGATCCATGAAAAATGCATAGGTGTAATATGAAAGCCCTGTGAAGTTAATCTTGTTGCTTCCCACAGATTCATTCTCCTTGTGCTTCAACTCAATAAATTCCATCTCAATTTTCATTCTCATGGAAAGAGAAAAAAACTTATTGAAGAAGATCCATCTGAACTGTTTCCACTCTATATCATCAATCTACCCTCTTGGACTCATGTTTTTAATAAATGACCACATGTGATCAGCTTCTCCCACTAAGCAGTCAACAGCCAGAGTGACATTCTCTAGTTCAGAACTACAAAGTATAGAAAAAATATTTTTTATAGAGATCATCCACTATTCTGCAATAAATGGGTCGGTAGAGATTTTAAACGTTGGTGGTTGGTGATGCATAATGTACAAAACAAAATGGTGTTCCCTTCTTGGTGAATTATTTCCATCATTTTGACTAATGTTATTTCCCATAACATGAGTTAGTTGATCAATCATTCTCATGAAGGTTTCTATTTTAGATTCCATTGGAGGACCTTTAGCGGATGGTCTATTGCAGTTACCATTTTCAAGAGTTTTCCAATTTTCATCCATTTTCTAAAAGAAGAAATCCATTGATAGAAACTTGTTTCATTTAATAATATTATAACTCTAAATGATTTTTATGTCATAAAAAATCATGCTTAAACGCATTATTCATTTTAAAAAATAACATTTTCAATAAATCCTTCATAATGGTTCATAAAAATCTTGTGATTAACCAAACATATCCCCAATGAGTGTCAAACCAGGAGTGTATCAATGACCGTTTTTGTGTAGCAGTTTCCATTAGATTCTAGCTCATAGCAGTGTTTTTGGTTTTTACCCCTAGATACATTTGTACCAGATCCAAATCAACTTGTTCGTGTCCAGATATGGATTTATTTTTTCGGAAACCACCTACAAAAAATTTTATCAAAATACTAGAATGTTTTTTTATATTTAAACCTTCATTATGGTACATCATAATGTTTTAAAATCCTAATTTCCAAAAATAACTATAAAATTCTTTGATACCAGATAGGGTATCTAACATTTTTATTTCATAAATTTTCTTTACATTTTATAAATATATGATCTTTAAAGTTTTGTGTCTTAGAAATAAGGTACATAATAAATGAAAACAAGAAAACATTCTAATAAATCACTTGGAATGATTTTTAGGATTATCATCCTATGTATAATTACTCCAACTAAAAACCTGGGGACATACATTAAAATAAATGGTGAGCATGAGGCCTAGTAATGGAATGCTAGGAAAGCAATTACAGGTGGACTTGATAGATATCAATAAGAACATAAGAAACATCATAAAGGAATGAGAAATAATAATATCATAACAAAAATTACATGAATAATAACATTAAAATGTGGATAAAACATTTAATTTATTTATTCATGATCATATCTCCTAGATTTCTCCCCAATGTGACATAAAATATACAACCTTTATTCACCAAGGTATCATAAAACTTGTCATCTCTATAGAGTAATTTCATTACCCAATGCATTTGAGCAATATCAGAGTGAACCATAAATATTTATTTATTTTCATATGTGTCACATATATCATAATCAAACATTTCAAAAATAACTCACATATAATAAAAAAATGAGTTTCATATCAAAATCATGGTGTTTTAAAAAGAGCTTGAAAACCTGATTATTATGTCATTTTTAACCCACAAAAAACATAATAGGGTTTTATGTATGGCAATTGGAGAATAAAATAAATCAACTTTATATATTTATGAATACCCCCATAAATGAAATAGGTTTGGGTATTCACCTAAATAAAATAAAATAATTTCTTGGGAAAAGGAGAGAGATTTAGATATGAAAATTATGTTTCATAACTGGTTTGATACAAGGTTTTAAAAAACATTAAAAAAGAGGGGGAAAATGTTTACCATTCATAAAAGACTCATAATAAAATAGGGGGATATAATATAATGTAATCAAGATCATGATATAGAAATTATAAATATATACCACCAAATATAGAACTTAAAATTAAAAGAGAAGTTGAGAATTCCCTTACCATGAAGAGTAACTTCTATAACACGAAGATCGGGACCTCAGGGACTTGAGGACATATTGGGAGGACTACTTGGGAAATAAAACTGTAATATATTCTTGTGGGATTATTTTTGAATGAAATAAAATGAAGTAATGAGTTTGTGTATATATACTAAAAGAGAGGGAGTTTTTTTATTAATTACTGAGGACACCTCATTAGTGGTATTTACAAAACTATGGATTTTCCCATGGTATTTTCCCTTGGTATTGGACACTTGGGACCCCTAATATCATATTTTAATTTAAAAGACTCTAACATAATTTTAAATTACATAATACATCATTATATGTCATTAAACACACAAAAAACTCAAAACTGTATTTTTACTATTAACAGAAAAAAAACATTTTATAATAACATCATAAATTCAGCATTACCTAATATCGATGTTCAGAATTAAAAAAATGAAATCTATTTTAACATTATAAATTACTAAATATTTGAAATTTATATTTTAAATTTAAAATTACTGTTTTATTAAAAATAATAATGGACAAAAAATGCATAGTGAATGCATAGTAAAATTCCAAAAAAATGAAATTATTTTATAATTTGAAATTTAAAATGAGTGATTTCATAATCCTATTTTATTATAATATGTATTATTCCTAATATCATAGTTTATTATAAATTTTTTTTGTATTTTATGTATTTTAGAAATACTGTTCCAAAACAATCAATTCATAAAATTCCATTTTATAAAATAAAACTATTCTTAAAACATAAATGATGGAAAAAATTTTATTTACACAAAGTAATTATAAATTAATTATCTAAGGCCTTGAAACATAACCTCTTATATCACCCACATACAAACTAAGGGTATGCAGTGCTGATGGTGGCAGACTCTTGGGGAGGATCATTTAACATTACCTTAGTGGTAATGTCCACCAAGTAGAACTTATCCTGGAGATGATTTCTTTGATGCATGAATTGTTGAAGATTGGCATGGGATTGGTCTAGAGAGAATCCCAATTACACTCCCTCCCACCCATGTTCTTACAAATGGTATTCATACGGAAAGAGTGCACTAGATGAGGCAATCAACTATTCTTTCTGCATTAATTATCCATTATCATTTCTATTTATAAACAATAATTATTTTGTTAAAAGTTAGTATAGTTTCCCATATTCATATTAACAAAAGTTCATATAACGGTTAAAACCTGATGGTCATATTTAATTTATACATAATTACATATTTTTATTGATTATGACAACGTAAACCACATATTTTCAGGGAAAAAATTTATATTCAAATTTTTGGGTCATTGTATTCCCCACCTCAAAAAATTTATCTATGAAATTTCAACTCGTACAATCAAATGAGATAAGATGTGTGTAATTATTCCTCATAGTCTCCTCTAGTTCCCATGCATCTTCTGTCAAATTTTTGGTTTATTAACAATTCTTTATCAAGGTATATAGTATTGTTGCATAGAACCTTGTATTTACGATCCAAGATCTGCACTGGATGCTTCCCATAACAGACGTCTTGTTCTAGTTGTACCACCTTTAGACATAGAACATGTGAATGTTTAGGTATTTATTTTCTCAAGAGGGATAAGTTGAATGCATGATGATCTTGATCTATATTTTGAGGGAGTGAATTTCGATAAGCCATTATTTCTATGCGATCTAGGATTTCTTAGGGGCCATTGTACCCTAGGATGAGATTCCCTTTCATTCCAAAATGCATGAATCTATTCCCTAGAAAAATTCAAAGTAATACTTTGTCACCTACCTCAAACTCCTAGTCCCTTCGACGATTGTCAAGATAATTATTATGCGGAATTTGAGTAGCCTTAATGTGTTGTTGGATGGAAATAACATATTCTATCATCTCTTTCACAATATTAGTCCCAGGAGGCTTTCTCTCTCCAGCTTCATCCCAACAAGTAGGATTTCAACATTGTTTCCAATATAGAGATTCATAGGGTTCCATTTGAATTATCAAATGTAATATGTATTTGTAAGATAACTCAACTAATGGGATATGTTGATTCAATCCACCTTATAATTCCACTGATCACGTTATCATCATATCCTCGAGTATTTGAGTAGTTGTTTCAGATTGGCCATCAGATTGGGGGGGGGGGGGGTGATAGACCTTACTGAAATTTAATTCGAAACTCAATTCATGTTGAATAATTCCCCGTAATTTTTATGTGAACCTCAAATCAATATCAAATATGATGGGTATTAATACCACATGCACCATTACCAATTCCCTCATGTAAATCCTGGTTAGTTAGTCAAGAGAGAAATATTCCCGAATAGTGATTAAATGGGCAGTCATGGGGAGATTGTCCACTATAACCCATATCATATTGTTTGCTATTTAAGTTCTCGGGATACCAGAGACAAATACCATTGAAATATTGACCCACTACTATGATGGTATAAGTAGTGGTTGTAAAACCCCTTTAGGAAGATGTCACTCTGAATTCACTTTCTAACACACCAGGAACGGTGTAGTGTTGTAAACAATATCCCTTTTAATTTTATCCCATATATAATGATCATGAAGGACTTTATAAATTTTTGTGATTCTGGGATATATAGACAATGTAGAGCTATGAGCGTCATCCATCATCTCGTTATTTTTTTCAAAAGTATATAGAACACACTCTTTTATGAAACATCAATACACCTTCTTGATCAATATTGAATTTAAAAAACATCCAATAGTTCACAACCTCAAAATAATTTTTTTAAAAAGGCTCTTCATTTCTTTTTTTCTTGATCTTCACTAGTAATCACAATTGAGAAATCATTTCGGATATGATTGATGATGCCCCTTCCCTTATGATTCCCATGACCATTTTCATTAGGTGGTTGATCAAGGGATCTCATTGAATCCTCATCATTGCTAGAACAATAGAGTCTTAATTACATAATGAATCATCACATTTATTTTCTATTCTATGGTGATAATGAATTAAACATTCACCTTCTTTATGAAGTAACAAACACCTCTTATGTCTCATGTTCAATTCCTTTTGTTTGAAAATGTACATCATACTTTGATTGTCTGTGACAATATCAAACTTCTCCCCATAATGATAGTGCCTCCATATATTCAGAGAAAAAACAATTTTAGCCAACCCCATATCCTGAATAAGATAATTCTTCTAGTGAGTCTTTAATTGTCAAGTTGAAAAAGAATTCACATTTTTATTTTACATGAGGACACACCCAAGACCATTAAGAGATGAATTTCAAAAAATAATGAATCCTTCCCCGGTAGAGGGTAATGTTAACATTGGTGCATAAACCAATATCATTTTCAGCTCTTGGAAACATTCTTCAGACTCCTCTGTCAAGATAAACTTGACCACTTTTTATTTATCTTCGTTAATGGATTACAAATACGTGAATTTTTTTTCACAAACCACATATAATATCCCACAAATCCAAGAAAACTATGAATCTCAGTTATTTTTTAGGTTTAGTTCACTTCTCTACAAATTTTTTTTTTCATGGTCAATTGATATTCCTTTATTGGTTACAATGTTCCCCAATAAAAACAACTTGTTGTAACCAAAATGCAGATTTTATGAAATTTCCAAAAGGCCCGTATTTCTGCAGAGTTTTCAAAATAATCCTTCGATATTCCTCATGCTCCTCACAACTTTTGGAATATAGAAGAATATTAGTAATAAAAACTATAACAATTTTATCAAGGTAGTCCTTTAAGAAACTATTAATCATATTAATAAATATATTAGGAGTGTTAGTCCAACTTAAGGGTATAACAACAAAATCATAATGCCCATATCTTGATCGGAAGGAGGTTTTTGCAATATATTCTTATTTCACCATAAATTGATGACAACTATATCAAAGATAAATCATTGAGTGGAATTTATCCCCATGAAGCTAGTCAAATAAATAATAAATTCTTAGAAGAGGGGTTTTTTCTTCATTGTGATCCTGTTTATTTCTCTTTGATCAATGCATAACAACATTGATCTATCCTTCTTCTTCATAAAGAGAACAAGAACTCCCTAAAGAGACACACTCGGTCAAAAAAACTACTTATCCAAAAGATCTTGGAGTTTTCTCTTTTATTCTTCCATCACCAAAGATTTCATAGTATATAAGGGTTTTGATATTGGATGAGATTTAGGTATGAGATCAATGGAGAACTCTACCTCTCTTTCTGGGGGAGGTCTAGGTAAATCCTTAGAAATGATGTCAATATGTTCTTGAACAATGGGGATATTATTTTTCCTCATACTCTTATTTACTTCTTATTAATCACTAATCAACTCCATAAATAAGGCAATAGGAGTTTCTTCTAGCCAAAGATCAGGTCAAGAAATATCTTCATGGAAGATAACTGTAGGTCATCCATTATAGACAACTGAGATTTCCTTACTTCTACATTTTATGATAGCATTATAATTTGAGATCCAGTATATCCATAGTAAAATGTCGAATTCCAACGTAGGAATGGCTATGTGACATACAATATTATTATGCTCAATAATGTAAAACCTAGAGTTTATAAACACTGTTGATTCCAGGATAATCCCCCTAGGATTCATGAATGATATATCTATTTTTAGCATTTTAGGGATTGAGCCTATATTGATTGAAAACATGGAGGAAATAAAGGAATAAATAGAACCAGAATCAAACAAAGTACTTGCTAGCTTTCAGATAAAAACAAGAGTACATACCACCACATCATTTGGATCTTCGACTTTATCCATGATCATAGAAAAATCACAACCTTTCTCTCTTGGCCAATGATAAGGATGATGGTGACTTCACACCATTACCCTCAGATTTGGATTGTGATTTTCAATGTTCCCAATATTTACACACTTGAAGAATTAGACTCTAGGTAGGGTCTTTACCATCTTCCCTTTTCTATTAGTGTTGGGAAGTTTTGGATTCACCTCACTATGATAATTTGGAATGATATGGACATCTCTTCCACACTGGTAACACTTCCCACTCCTAAGAAGAGAGTTCCTTGAATGCTTCTTCCCACAATTATTACACATGGGATGTTTCACTTTCTATTCTTATATTCACTAATATGTTCTCATACCCATGATTTTCTCTGATGATCTATTCTTTTCATTCGATTTACGGGACCGATGCAACTCATCGAACTCCAGTTTGAATTTTATAGCACTTTGAATGATATTCTCAAAGCTTTCATAGTCTCTTTTGGATAGATTATTTCATAGATGAGGTCTTAGTTTACCGAAGAATCTATCAACCTTCCCATCAGTCTATAATATAAATCTAAAGGGGTAACTTGAATTCATTATCAAGTTCATCTTGTAGCATACCACATATTAATTCTCTTTCTTCTTCATCATTAGATGTTCATTCTCCATTTTTGTTTCCATCGAACGAGGGAAATAGTTATTGAAGAAGACCCCTCTGAAATGTTCCCATTCTGTAGCTTCAATATCCCCTATTGGCCTCATGTTTTTAATCATTGTACACCAATGATCACCTTATCCCTCTAAGTTATAAACAAGGTGGGTTACATTCTCTCAGTCAGAAATATAATGTTCAAAAAATATCTTTTCTATAGAGCATATCCAATCCTTTGAAATAAATGGGTCAGTTGATCTACTAAATGTTTTTGGATGTTGAAATATAAAGGACTAAATGGTATGTTATTCTATTATTGGTGAAATCTATCCATAATTTTTATTCATGTCACTTCCCTTATCTTGAGTTAGATGAAACATAATTATCATGAATTATTCCATTCTGGATTCCATTGGAAGACCTTCAGTTCATGGTCCATTGTAGTAACCATTTTCACAGTTCCTCCTATTTCCCTATATTTTTAAAAATAAGAAAAACACAGCGAGGAATGTGTTTAATTTAATAATATTATAACTCTAAAGTATTTTTATGTCTTAAAATAGAATTCTTAATCGAATTATTCATTACTGAGACTTTCATTTTCTATAAATCATTCATAATTGTTCACAAAAATTTTGTGATTAACCAAACATATCCTATGGGAGTGTCTAACCTAGAATGAAACAAGGCCTATTTCCATGCACCACCCATAATTCTATTCTATGTTAAAGTAGTTTTTTGGTTTATACCCCAAGATAACTCTGTGCCCGAGCCACATCAACTTGTTTGTATCAAGATAATGATTTCATAGTTTGGAAAAACATACATAATATTAAACCAAAATACCTGTGTTTTTTTCTATATTGATCCTTTTCCTTTGGGTACGTCATAATGTTTTAAAATACTAATTTTCATGAATAACTAAAATATCCATTGATAACAACTATGGAATCTGTGATTTTAATTACATAATAGTTTTATACATTTTAAAAACAGAGGATCATCAATGTTTGTTGTCTTGGAAATAAGGTATATAATAAATGAAAACAAGAAAACAATATTCTAATTTTCTTGAAAGGATTATTTATTTTTTCATCCTAAGTAAAATGGCTCCAACTTGAGACATGGTGATATGAATCAATGTAAAGGGTGAGCATAAGACCCAATAAGTCAAAATAAGGAAAATAGTTACATGTGAACTTGAGAGATATCAATAAAACATGAGAAATTTAATAAATACATGATAAAGATTCATATCATAATAATAATAACATGAATAATAAATCAAAAAGTAGGATAAAACATTTAATTTATATATTCATAACCATATTGCTAATTTCCGTCCCCTAGGTGTCAAAAAAATTACCAAGGTTACTCACCAATGTATTGTAAAACATTTCATCTCTTGAGATTAATTTGTATACACATTTCATTGAATCGCTATCAGGGAACACCCTTAATATATTTTTATTTTCAGGTGTTCCACATTGTTCATCATAATAATTTTCATAAATAACCCATACATCATAAAATAAATGGGTTTCATATCAAAATCTTGTCCTTTTAAAAAGTTCATAAAAACATAATAATTATTGTATTTATAACCCAATGAAATGGAATGAGAGTTTTATGTATGTCAATTATAGCATCAAATAATTAATTTTTATGTCTTGATGAATAAACCTATAAATGAAAGATGTTTGGATTTTCACATAAAGAAAATAAAATAATTTCTTAAAAATAATGGAGAGATTTTGAGATTAAAATTTTACAGCATAACAGGTTTGAAACATGGTTTTATAAAACATTAAAAAAGACGGGATAAGGGGTTCCATTTAAGAAAAAAATCAGAATATATTAGAGGAACAAAATAAAATGTGAATATGAACATGGTATGGAAATTTGAAAGGATTACCACATAAAAGGGAACATGAAAAGAAAAGAAATGTTGATAATTCCCTTACCTTGAAGAGTAACTTGTAAAACGTTAAGATCGGGACATTGGGGGATTGAGAAAACCTTGGGAGGGATAATTGAGAGGTAATACTATCAGAGCTTCTAGGAGGATTATTTTTTAATGAATTGAAACAACGTAATGAGTGATAATTTATAGTAATATATAGGGAGTTATTTATTAATTATCGATGACACGTTTATTAATTTCATTTGAAAACACATGGGCTTGCCCATGGTATTATCTCATGGTATTGTCCACCTGGGAGACCTCATAAAATATTTGAATTCACAAGTTCCAACGAATATTTTAAATTACATTATACATAATTATGATGTCATTAAACACACAGAAAGCTCAAAACTGCATTATTACTATTCACCGAAAAACAAAACGATTAATAAAAATAACATAAATTCACCGTAACATAATATCAACATTTTGAGTTAAAAACATAATTGTATTTTATCATAATAAATCATTAAAGATGATAAATCATTCTTTTAACAATATAAATACTCATTTTTTGAAAACAATAGTGGCATAAAATTTATTGTGAATGTCATAGGAAAATTTCTGAAAAAATGAAATTAATTTTTCATTTATTTAAAAATGAATGTTTTTATAATGAAATTGCAATATAATAAGTATAATTCATATTATAAAATTTTATTAAAAACGTTTATATCTTTTATGGACTGTACAAGTTCTTTTTGAAAACAATCAATTTATAAAATTCTATTCTATTAAGAAAAAACTATTTTTAAAGTAGAAATGATGCAAAAAAAATTATTTACACAACGGGATTATAAAATATCTAATACCTTAATAGATAACCACTTATAACACTTGCATAAAAATTATTTGTAAGGTGTGTGATGGTGGTAGACTCTTGGGGCGGCTCTAATAAAATTTCCCGAGTGGTAATTTTTACAATCATGAACTTCTTCCAAAGGTGATTTTCTTCTCGCTTTAATTGTATATGGACAGCTTGGGCTTGGACTATATCAAATTATAATGATGATATCTTAGGCCAATCTCTAAAAAATGGTCTTTTTAGAGAAAGATTATACTGGATGAGGTCATAGAAAATTATTTCTACATTAATTATCCATTATCATTTCAATTTATAAACAATAATTATAACGTTAAAATTTATTATTATTTCAAAGGGTACTATTAACCAATGGTCATATAATAGTAAAAACAAGGTGTTCAAATTTCATTTATACTTATATATTTTTATTTATTATGACATAGTAAAATATACATATTCAGGAAACAAAATATTATTCAAAATTTCAGGTCGTTGAATTCTTTCCCACATAAGAAATTTCATCCCTGAAATTTGAACTCATACTATCAGAAGAGAAAAGGTGTGATTACTTCTACCATATAGTATCCTATAGTTCCCAAATGTATTATTAATATTTGTTGTTCCTCCACTACAGTTTAACAATGTTGGTTGTCCTGTAACAAATAACCGTGTCTCTACGATCAAAGATCTCCACCGGTTGCTTCTCATAAGAGAGGTAATGTTCGAGTTGTACCAAATCTGGATTCAGTACATGTGATGGGTCAAGTATGTACATCCTCAAAATGGGCATTTGGAATACATCATGAACATTATCTTTATTTATTGGAAGAGTAAGACAATAGTTCACTGCTTCTATGCGATCAAGGATTTCATAATGTCCTATGTACCCGGGGATGATGTAACATTTCTTTCCAAACCAATTTACCCTATTATTTGGAGAAATTCGAAGGAAGATCTTGTAACTAACATCAAACTCCATGTTCCTCAAATTATTATCATGATAACTCTTCTACCAACTATGAGCAGTGTTAATGTGTTATTGGATGACATGAACATTTTTTATCTACTTGTTCACAAGATCATGACCAATAATCTTTATATAAAAAACATTATCCCAGAAAAGAGGAGTTCTACATTTCTACCGATATAGAGTTTCATCGAGTTCCATTTTAATGATCTAATGTGAGATTTTTTGTAATAGGACTCAACTAATGGTATATGTTGATCCCATGTACCTTTAAATTACATTAATCATGTTCTCATCATGTCCCCAAGTATTTGAATTGCACCTTCAGATTGAGCATCAGTTTAGCAGTGATATGACATACTGAAATTAAATTTACAAATAAATTAATGTTGAATGCTTCTCCCTAATTTTTGATGTAAACCTAGGATCAAGATCAGATATGATATAAATTTTCTCCCGATGAATTGTTACCACTACCCTCACGTAAATCCTACCATGTTTTTCAAGAGAGAAATATTCCCGAATCGAGATGAAATGGGATGTTTGGGTGAGAAGGTCTGCTATAACACATATCATATTGTTTCCTTTTGATGTTCTTGGGAGACTAGTGAAAACTTCTATAGTGATATTTTCCCACTTCTTGGCTGGTATGGGTAGTGGTTGTAATACCCCTATAGAATCTTGTCACTCTTCATTTACTTGCTGACACACCAGGCACCTTGTAGTGTATTTCTCAATCTCCCTTTTCATGTTATCTCACCAATAATGATCATAAAAGTTCATATACATTTTTGTTCTTCCGAGATGTATAGGAAATATAGATCTATGAGATTAATCCATTTGCTCATTTTTTATTTTGGAAATTGATGGAACACAGAGTCTTGTATGAAATTTTAGTAGTCCTCCTTCATCAATATTGTACTCAGGACACTTCCTATCCTTTATATCCTCAAACATCTTTTGTAACAAATGATATTCTTTATCTGATTTCATAATATTATCTAGTAATGATGGTTGAGAAATCATTTGGGACATATTTTATGATGTCCCTTTCTTTACGATTTCCATGTCTAGTTTCACAAGGTCTTTGATCAAGGAATATCATTGAATCCTCATCATTTCTAGAACAATAGGTTCTTTCAAAATGAATGCATCAATGATTTTTTATCCTCTTGGGGGATAATCAATTGAAAAATATTAGTATTTAATAAGATCTAACCATATCATATGTCTCATGTTCAATTCATTTTGTGTGAAAATATACTATAAACATTGATAGTAATTGTATATATCTATCGTATTCCCATACAGATAGTGCCTCCATATCTTTATAGACAAAACAACCACAACTAGCAGCAGATCTGGCATAGTATAGTTCTTCACATGAGGCTTTAACTAATGAGATGCATAAGTAATCGCCTTGTCATTTTCCATGAGGACACATCCAAACCCTTTTAGAGATGAATCACTAAAAATAATTAAACCTTCTCCCATAAAGGGTAAAGTTAACATGTGTGTAGTAACCAATATCTTCTCCATCTCTTGGAAACTTTTTTCGCAATCCTTTATCTAGATGAACATGAACAAATTTTCAGTTAACTCGCATAATTTATTAGAAAGTCGTAATTTTTTTCAGAATCCTCCTATATAATCTGCTAATACTAGGAAACTATGATTCTCAGTTATTGTTGTAAATAGGCCACTCTTATAAAACCTTTTTCTTTATAGGTTCATTTTATATTCCATAATTGTTAACAATGTGCTCAAATAATGAATCTTGTTGTATCCAAAATTCATATTTTCTCAACATTCCAAAAATCCTTTCCTTCCTTAGTGTTTGAAAAACAACCCTTATATGATCTTTATGCTCCTCATGAATTTTCTAATATATCAAAATATACTCAATAAAAACTACCTAAATGATATCAATGTAGTACCTAAAGACTCTATTCATGAAATCCTTAAATATCGCAGGTGCATTAGTTAATCCTAAGGACATGACAAAAAAATCAAAATTCCTCTATCTTGATCTAAAGGTAGTTTGGGGAATATCTTTTTTTCACCATTAATTGATGATAACCAGATAAAATCTCAATATTGGAGAAGAATTTAGCAACCTAAATCTTGTAAAATAATCCCTCAATTCTTGGTAGATGGTATTTTTTCTTCACTATGATCACGTTCATTTCTCTAAACTCAATGCATATCTGCATTGATCCAACCTTATTCTTCACAATGAGAACCAGAGCTACCTAATGAGACACGGTTAGTCGAATAAACAAATTCACTAAAATATCATGGAGTTATTTATTAAATTCTTATAGATCCACATTTACCATTCTATATGGGGTCTTTGATATTAGATGAGATATAGATATGAGTTCAATGGATAACTCTACCTCTATTTATGAAGTAGGTCTAGGTAACTCCTTTGGAAATATTTCAATGTATTCCTAAATGATGGGACCATTCTATATCCTTATACTCTCATTTCATTCTTATTGTTCATTGATGAAATCCATAAATAGGGAAATATGAGGTGATTCAAGGAAAATATCTAGTTGATATATCTCTCTGTAGAAGATAACTATTGGTTGTTCATATAATAATACCTTGATTTCCTTACTTCAGAATTTTATCATGGAATTATACATTGATATCCAATCCATCCCAATCATAATGTAAAATTCCAACATGGAAATGAAAACTAGATTTGCGAAAATACTGTGATCATTAAAGGAAATACTAGAGTTTCTAAACACATTTGATTCCTGGATAATCCATCCATGAGTCTTGACTGAAAACTCAACTTTTACTAGTTTAGGTATGGATTCTATATTATTTTCAAATATGGAGGAGATAAAGGAATTTGTAGAACTAGAATTGAACAAAGTACTTACTAGCGTTGAGAGAACAACAAGAGTACCTACCACCACATCATTTGAATCTATAACATCATCAGTCATGATAGAAAAATTACAACCTTTCTCCCATCCCATATGATAAAGATAAAGATGATTCCCCCCCAATTCCCTCATATTTGGATAGTGATTATAAAAGATCCCAAGATATCCACACATAGAGAGTTGGACTTCAGGTAGGGTCTGGCCCATCTTCAATTTATCATTAGTGTTGGGATGTTGAGGCTTCACCTCACTACGATAATTCTAACATTTATTAAACATGGTAAGATTCATTTGATTTACACCTATTCCCAGATCAACGATCATCCCCATGATTTACTCCATTAGTCTCTTCTTTTCATTGTATTTTTGGGACTACTGTGTCTCACCAAAGTCCAGTTTTACTTTCATAACACTTCATATGATCTCCTCATATAATCCATTGTGTCGATTGGATATATTATTCCGTAGATGTTGACTTAGTTGACCGAAGAATCTATAAATCTTACCATTAGGATCCATGACAATGCTAGAGGTGTAACATGAAATCTTTATGATGTTCATCTCACAGCCTCCCACAAATTCATTATCCTTTTACATCGGCTTGAAAAAATCCTTCTCCTTTTTTGTTCTCATCGAATGAGGTAAATACATTTTAATAGAGATCCCTCTGAACTATTCCCACTCCATAGCTTCAATCTCCTCTCTGGAACATGTGTTTTTAATCAGCACCCACCACCGATCAGCTTCACCCCTTAAACGGTAAACAACTAGGGTTGAATTCTCTTGTTTAGAACTATGTAGTATATAAATGATCTTTTCTATAGGGATTATCCACTATTCCTATATAAATGGGTTGGTAGATCCACTAAATGTTAGTGGTCATTGATGCATAAAGGACTCAATGGAATGTTACCCACTTCTTTGTGAAATTGGTCTCCCCAATTGATTCAACTTATTTCCCATATCTTCAGTCAGTTGATTATCCTTCTTATGAATGTTTCCTTTTCCGATTCCATCATAGGTCTATAAAGGCATGGTCCCTTGCGGTCACTATTTTCATAGTTACTCCTATTTCATGCCATTTTCTAAAAAAAGGAAACCCTATTGATTTTTTATTCATTTAAAAATATTATAAATAAAAAGTTTTTTAAGGTCATAAAACATCATGCTTATATACTTTATTCATTATCAAACACTACATTTTCTATAAATCCTTTATAATGTTTCATAAAAATCTTATCATTAACCAATCATATCCCCCGAGAGTGTCATACCATGAGTGAAGCAAGGCCTCTTGTCATACACCCGTTTCTATTTGATTCTAGCTAAAAGTGTTGTTTTTGGGTTCTACCCCTAGATACAATTGTTCTAGAGGCACATCCAGTTGTTCAAATCCATATATGGACTCAATTATTAAAAAACCGCTTATTTAATATTTCACCAAAATACTGGGATTTTTTCCAACATTTAAAATTTTACATAGGGTTGTTCCTAAAATTTTAAAATCCTAATTTATTATGTCAACTTAACTATTCATACTAACTATTTAATTCCGAATTTTTATTAAATAACGTTTTATTATATTACGTTTCATTACATTTTAAAAAAGAGGATCCTTAATGTTTTGTGTCTTGGAAATAATGTACATAATACATGAAAACATGAAAACATTCTTCCAATCCACTTGAAAGGATTCTTCATTTTATTATCCTCATTAAAATTACTGAAACACAAAAACCAAGGATATATATCGAAGGAAAGGGTGAGCATAAGGCCAAGTAAGGAAAAACAAAGAAAACACTTTCTTGTGAAATTTAGAGATATCAATAAGAACATGAGGAATATCATAAAGGAATTAGAAATAGGCATATAAAAAAATTGAATAATATCATGAAAATATGATACAAAATATAATTTATACATTCATAATCATATCACCATGGTCTATCCCCACGGGGTTATAAAAATAACCAAGGTTATTCACCATGGCATTGTAAAACTTGTCATATCAAGAGATTAATTTCATTACCCAATGAATTGGAGTTTTATCATGGAACACCATTAATATATATTTATTTTCATGTTTTGTTAAAATATTATAATCAAAAAATTTATTAATAACCAATATAAAAAAATTATTGGGTTTCATATAAAAATCATGGCATTTTAAAAGGTTCATAAAAACATGCTCTTTATGTCACTTATAACCCATAGAAAGGGAATGAGAGTTTTATGTTAATAAATTCTAGAATAAATAAAATATTTATTATTTATTGATGAATACTCTTGGAAATCAATGAGTTTTGGGTATTCAACTAAATGAAATAAAATAATTTCTTGAGAAACAGGTAGATTTTGAGACAAAATTTCTACAATATAACAGGTATGAAACATGGTTTTATAAAACAATAAAAAAGTGAGGACAAGGATTACCCATTAATAAAAGACTCATAATAATGTATAAGGATATAATTAAATAGAAATAATAGCATGTATGGAAATTTTAAGGACATACCACAAAAAATGAGAACTTGAAAGGAAAAGAAAATTTGAGGATTCCCATACCTTAAAGAGAAATTTCTAAAGCTATAATATTAGGACCATGGAGCCATCAAGACACGTTGGAAAAACATTTTTGGATATAATACTATCATAAATTCAATGGGGATGATTTTGAAATGAAAGGAAATGATGGAATGGGTAGGTACTTATAGTATTAGAGAAGGAGTGTTTTATTAATTTCCAATGACACCTCATTAATGGTATTTGAAAAACCACAAGCATTCCCATAATACATTCCCATGGTATTAAAAAATTGGGACACCTAATATCATATTCTAATGAAAAATAGTCAACCGGCATTTTAAATTACCAAATAAATCATTATTTTATCAATAAACACAATGAAAAATCAAAACTGTATTTTTACTATTTAATAAAAAACAAAACATTTTATAAAAATATCAGAAATTCAGTGTAACCTAATATCAATATTCATAATTCTAAAATGACATTTATTTTAACATAATAAATCTCTTAATATGATATATTTATATTTTAAAAATAAAAAGACATATTTATTAAAAATAATAGCTGGTATAAAAAGCCTAGTCTATGCATAGTTAAATTTCGAAAAAAATGAAATTATTATATCATTTATAAATAAACATATGTTTTTTATAATAAATTTTCATTATAATAAGTATTATTAATAATATCATATTTTATTATAAACATTTATTTCTTTAATTAATTGAAAAATACTATTATAAAACAATTAGTTTATAAAATTCTATTTTATCAAGATAAACTATTATTAAAACAAAAATGATGGGAAAAAATTTTATTTACACAAAGAGATTATAAATTAAGTATCTAAGGCCTTGAAACATAACCACTTATAACAACCACATACATCCTAAGGGTAAGGTATATGATGGTGACAGACTCTTAGGGTGGCTTAGATAAGATTTCCTGAGTAGTAATTTCCACAAACATGAACTTCTCCCAAACGAGATTTTATTCATGATTAAATTGATGATGCTTGGATTTTGGTTGGTCTAGAGCAAAGCACAGTTACTCTACCCTCTACACAAGTTCTAAAAAATGGTCTTTGTATGTCAAGAGTCTATTGGATGAGGATATCAACTATTCTTTCTACATTAATAATCCATTATCATATCTATTTATAAAAAATGATTATAATGTTTAAAGTTATTATTGTTTCCAAAGGTCATATTAATCAATGGTCATGTTATGGTCAAAACAAAATAGTCACATTTCATTTATAAATATATTTTTTATTGATTATGAAATATTAAAACATACATTTTCATGAAACAAAATATTATTCAAAATTTCAGGTCGTTATATAAGATATCTAGTACACAATTATTATTCTGGAATTATATTATTATATATACCATCTTACCTTCCAATCCTTTGGAAAACAATAATGGTGATCGAGCATATGTGTTGAGAACTCCCTTTTTATAGTGTTTTGAATTTTTTAATTATGATTTACATCGATGGTAATCAGGAATGATTTAATGAGTATATATGAAATAATTGATAAAATAGTTATTCCTTATTAGTTATTTATTATATACCTTTATTTCATTACATCCGACAAAATATGAAAACAACATTCGTTCATAGGTATGACGTATCATCTTCAAGAATGGTGTAATTTATTTTCCTAACACTAAATATTATGGATGAATATATATATATATTTAATGAATATTTGATATTTATATAATTATTAAAATAATAGATATTAAAAAACCATTATCAAAATAAAAGGACCAAAACTACTGAATAAAAATATCCCAGAAAAAGGAAGCAATTATCACCCGAAAAAATGATTTTAATGAAACATTTAGTTAATTGTAGATAAAAGGTTAAAATTAAATAGTATAGGGAATGGTATATTTCAGAATGGTTTTGTGTTAAATGTATAATAAATCTATATTTATAATAGAATAGGTTCAAAAATTTATTATGTACGAAAGATTTTATGTAATGGTTTATTGTTACAAATCATTATTTATTGGGATGTTTAGGATTAAATTCCATTAACATAATGTAATGGTCTATATCTCTTGAATCCAATCAATTTTATTCTCCTTCAGTTATTTATTTTAAATAAATTTTTTAATTTAATTTTCCTCTCTGCATGTTCTTAAGAGATCAAATGAATCATTTTGAAGAAATATGAAATTATTTATCTCTTATTTTAAAAATAATTTCTCTTAAATGTCCATTTATTATAAAAATGTTTTCAGGAATGTTTTTATTATACCCCAATAATTTTTTAAAGTCATTATTATATGTTTTTCTTTTTTATAATTGGTTTAAAATGAATCTTATTTTAATTTAATGAATGTGGTAAATTTGAATTTTTTAAAAACATTGAATGAAATCATTATTTTAATGTATACAACATGTAGGTAATTTCCCACCACCATAACTAGTCAATACGTCGAGGCTTACATTACAATTTTCCATGGATATTTTTAAATCATTTTTTTCAGTATTATTTGAGAAATTTGTATATTTAAAATATGTTATATAAAATTGAAAATGATATTTTAATCAATAAATGTTCCATGTGATATTTAAAAATCATTTTCCATCTAAGATGACATTATTTGATGCTTTCTAACATTTAATGGGTATATGATCCAATGATATCATCCTTATTTTCTCCTTATATGGATTATGATTATGATATAGAGATGTTTTTGAAAATCCTTAATTTCCATGAGTTATTATATTATGAATTGAAGAAATGTTTATGAAAACTATTTTTATTCCATAGGTTATGCAATGTTGAAAAAATTATGAAACTAGTTTCTTTTAATAGGTTGTGATATGATGAATGTTTTATGATATTGTGGCACACATCAATATTATTTTCATTATGTGTTTGGTGATATTGGAATTATATATCCCTATAATTCATTGGTTAAAGATGGATATCTCATGAGACATAGTAGTATATAATGGGGATTGAACCTTTTTCTATAAGAGACTTTGTCAACTATGATTTTATTTGGAGTGAACCAAGATTACAATGATGGAATAGATAGTGAACCCTATCCACTATGATAGTCATGTCAGTGAGCATTGACTACTAGGGAAATTATTTTCTATGCTTATTTTTATGCCAAAAAAATATGGCTTATGCCAATGTTATTCTCTCATGGTTCATGTTATTTGATTACTTTATGATTCATGTCTTATGAACAACCAATCATTATTACATGAATCAATATTATGATATGTGATATGTAGTGTATAGATTTTAAATTTTATGACCATGTTCTCATACCCTTATTCTATTTTTATTTTTATTGATAATTGATCTATCCCTTTCATAACCATAAGGGGCATATGAGCTTTCCCTTATTATATTTCCATTCCCAAGGATACAAATTCAGTTAGGTATGATACAACTAAAAATGCTTCTAGTTAAGAAGAAATAAGTTTTAGATGATGTGGATATCTTATGAACCAATTGTTTATGTGTCCTTGATGAAAAATATACTAGACTAATATGATTCTATTATATAATTTTATATTTTGTAATGAATATTTATCTCATATGATAGAGATTATATATACATAAATTATGGGTCATTATAGTAACATGTATAATCACTAGGTTCATCCATGTAACCTCTCAGGATAAATGTGAAAGATGCATACTAATAATCAGTGAGTATAAAATGAAACTAACTCATCACCTAACCAGGTATACTATTCTTTTTCTAATCTTCACCATGGATCAATCACCAAGTATGACGTATGAGAAATAATATAATATCTAACACAATTTCAAATGAAGGTACCTGTCTACCACTTCCCCACTATTATGTCGCTTACCCCAATTTCATGTACGTTCTAGGCATAGTAGAAGCATCTTTTTTGGTATAAAATCCCTCGATTATAATCTTAATTTATGCATAATCCCTACTTCATAAGACAAAAACATGATTTACAATGAAAATAGATGATTACAAAACTAGATTAAAACATCAGAATAAGATTTGACGGATCTTCACATGTAATTTATAATTAATTTATGAGATGAAAATTATTTACCTAAACTAGTAATTATTTTAATTTTTATGATATTGATAACTAGGAATTTTAATTAAATAATTGATACATATTATCGAACTATAGAATCCCACTAGTGGAGATCCTCATGTGAACTATAATTTCCAAATTATGTTGTATAATTGACATGTTGTTTCTTGAAAAATCATGTTCACTTCTATTATTCGTGGTTGATTGGGAAAATATTTTTTAAGTGGGAAGAACTCTAATTTTTCTCATAACGGAATGAAATTTGTGGAATATAGGATTAAATCTAGGGATTTATTCAGTATCCCTCTATCTGTTGAACACACCAAAAGTGTTTAAGAAAGGATTTGCCATTTGATATTTCTTATTGTAGGATTAGTGTTGGCTAATCAGAAAAAAACATTATCCATCATTAATAATCTTAGTTAACCCCATGTCCATTAATAATACAATTTTTATTATTAATCAATTGACCTGAGAAATTCATATAAATATAAGGAAATATTATTTATACCAAATCTAATCAGATCATTTTTCCCAGATCTCTTTCCATTATTAATATGTAATAACCCACAGATTATGAAAATATAATTAGTAAATAATCTTCAATTCATTATTAAACAATAATTATAATAAATATTATTTTCACTAAATTTGAAAATAAATATTTATTGTTATTTAACTAACTTATTCATTCAAATAACATGTGATTAAATTATGGTGATAAACCAAACCTGTATAAATATTATTTATTCTAACTTCTGAAATTCTATATTTTACGTTAAAAGAGGCTGCAAATACACTTAGTGTGTGACCCTTTAAGCATCTTTCTCTGTGGAATTAGGAATAACTACCTAAAATATAAGTCTATCATATAAAAACATGGAAAGGCTCCCATAAATAATGATTTTAATGTCGTAAATACATCCAACATCCTATGAATACTTAATGTGTAATATAATCCTTTATTTTGATATCTATAATCAAGAAGGATGTATGTAGGTACCACCAACCAATATGCTCGATATATATTTCTATGACATTCAAAAAATGAACTAACCCACTAAACACAATGTCCGTGGATTTATATAGGGAATTCCATTCCATTGAATGGGTCTTAAATATCAACTTCTATCATGGGATAGAAGGGATAAATCCTTTCTCACATTATCCTATAACACAATATCCCTCACTATGTACCCAACATATCCTACCTCACCACAAATATTTTTTATCATGGTTTTCATAAATACATCTATGTATTCGATTTATGTTTTCCATTTTTGCTATAATTAATTTATAAGGATCAATACACATGTATGTATATAGATACATCTAATGGAAAATGGACATGTTGATTTCATATTAATGGGTCTATTCTCATAACATCCCATCTTAGATATTACTAAGGGTGAACACTTTAATGAAATTATGTTTTATAAATGAAATACCCTTTATGATGAATAAATTGCATATTTGATAATGAAATTATAGAAAACACATGCACCATTTCATTTATTTTGGAACGTTATAATTTATATCTTTTTTGATTTAAAAGGCCATTACAAATACTAATCAATGATAATATAACCATCATACAATGATCATGACGATTTGTATATATTAAGGGAATTGATAAACCCAATTGAAATAGAAGAATGATGTGACAGCCTCAAACTGTAGGATTGTACCATATAAAGCGCATTTCATAGAAATTATAAGAGAGATACCATCCTTGGGATTTTTCCACAAAAAAGCATAATATGATATTCCAAAACTAAATCTTGATCCATAAAATCAGTGGGAGAAGTTTAAGGTCATCATTATCATGACCCAAACCATTTTCTATGAAAAACACAAAGAAAATCTCATCATTTTACACTTTACCTTTAGGTAATCCACTAGAGAAAAAAATGTCTCTATATCTAGACTTCACCAGTTTTATTTTTTATATTTTTTATTTCCATAAAAATAATGATTATAATTATCATTTAATACATCTTAAATGATTTAATAATTAATGATATTGATAATAATAATATTTTGATATGATGAAACAAAAAATTTATTTTTGGGAAACATATAGTTTCAACCAGGACACACTTTTTAATGAATTCATTCATTAAAAATGATATTTTAATAAAATTTTATATTAATAAATATTTATTAAATACTAATGATAATATAATATAAATATGTAAATTTAAATTTTTACATGGTTAAGAAAATGGTTATTATAAAAAACCTGTATTTTTCAATAAATATGGTTTTTTTATTTAATTGACTAAATTATCATTTTTAGATAATTATTTTTATAAAAAAATATAATTTTGGTAATCTTCACTTCAAAATTATCCAATGGTAATTTTTTTTTAAAATTTTATGAGACAATTGAATTTTCTGGAAAAAATAAAACATGGTATAAATATACATCAAGTATTATTAAATCAAAAAACTGTAAAAGAGATATAATAAATACTATAAATATTATCCATGACCAAAATTATGTTTCCACTTTAAAATAATGTTCTTCGATGTTATTTTATTTATATTAAATACCCTTAATGAATCCTCCAAAACCAATATTATATTTTAAGGTTTCAAAATCAATTCATTATAAACATGACTCACTTCCACATCACTAAGGATAATATTTTAATGATTTTGGTAACTATCCATAAAAATAATGAAAACATATACTCTTTGGTATAAATCATGTTCAAAAACCATGAGAATGTTTTTTTATTACTTTATCTTCTAGAGTCTTGAACCTATGTTTAGAAATTAAAAAATAATTCTCCCCACTTTTTCTATATAAACACATCCATTATCCTATTAAAGATTAATTAAAACCCTTGGAGAATGATTTTAATCTAACCATCCCTACCCATTATCCCCCAACATCATGATAATATTCTTTCAAGCTTTTAGAAGTTCCCTCTCAAGGTAAGCGATATTTTTCTTCTCATTTCTATTGATGAATCTTCTTAATATTATACAACACATTTATAGTTTTTCATAGTGGGATATGATTTAGAAATACATCTTACTATAATTATTATTTCAATGATATGTTAAAATCTTTTTACTCTCAATTAACCCTTCCATGAATCTATATAGACCCTCATTATGCTACTAGAATTTATCCTATGATTTTCAATATATATCTGTTGTGAAATGAATACCCATTCACTTTTCCACATAAAGGTATTCAAATTTATGTACCCATACATCATTGATTATAGAATTCTGTGTATGTAAACCACAATCAATAATTGTTATATTTAAAGTGATAAATGATATATTTATGTTGAATGATCTTTCAGTAACACATAAGTATGTACACATAATGAATGTGATGGGTGGCCGAGTATTATATAACACACCAATCCATTGGGTAATATTTTTATCTCATGAGATATCATGTATGGTTCATTGGTGGATATCTTATACACACTACACTATGATGTCTCACTAGATATCCTTGACTTATGTTATTGTTTTCATGATTTCTGTTTTCCTTAAACCTATGTTGTCTTAATGTTATCATATTATATTATGCCTTCTTGTTCAAGATTATGATTCTCAACCCTCTTATTTTACCTTAATATTATTGTTGAATAACATGTACTACTTTACCCTATACATTGATTATTACATTATTGGGAATTATGTATTTCCCATTTTTTATAGTTGTCTCATGGTTATCCTTTGTAGTTTTAGATGATCCATGGAATATAAAAACATGTTATATTGTTTTTAAATATTTTTTTTTGTATTTATATTTCATTTTGTAATGATATATACCCAGTAACCCAAAATGTCTAGGGCTCACAATCATATGAGGTTTTATTAAGGGTATTATTAAGTGATAAATCAGGAAATAATATTTATTTAAATATGGGTTGACAGAGTGAGTTCCAGAAAAATTTCTACTTATTTTTTGCGACTGTGATTAGAATACCATAATGAAATCCTTAGTTATAAGACTAAATTTATAAAAACATTCTTAAATTTAGTTAAATAATATATTAAGATGTTTCCATGAAAATACATCCCTATCATGATACTACCCATGGATGTGGGTCTGGAGTAGTTGTACCAAGGGGTAATAAATCCAAAAAGGTGTATTGGGCTTGACTCGATCACCATGTGCTGTATGAAAATAGTCCTTGACGCAAAAAATGTTTGAAACTCCTAGGATATATGATTTAGTAAATCCTAAATCTCGTTACAAACCATTATCAATGGAAAAAATTTACAACATACATTATGATAATAAATAGATCATGGATAACTTATATTAAAACCAAAAAATTCATAGGTTTTGAAATATATGTAATTTATGAGTTATCCCTTCAATATTTATATTTTTTATTTTATGATTGTAATAGTTCCAAAATTATCACCACTGGGTCTATTTCAGATGAAGTAAATTATTAGAACCATAATCAAATGGTGAATTATTATATTATCATCCATTATTTTATGTATTCTTTCATATCCCAAATATTTAGTAGAAGTATCAAACACCACCTGAAATCATATATGTAGAGTTATTAGTAATGGTGATAAATGTGTCAATTATTGCATCATATGAATATAAATCATCCATTTTCCAAATTTATGTGTGGAGTTTCAACAAAACCATGAGATAATCCATTTAGTTGTATTTCATGTTATTCTGGGCACAAAAACGATTTAATTTTAAAGAGACTACGAAAATTGTTGATTTATGGAAATCACCCACGATATCTCAAATCCCACACCTATTAATTAGAAGTGAACGGAGGAGGATGAATTATTTTTGTATCAATAACTCTAGAATGAATATAATTTTCTTATGAGCAAGGGTATCTATCTCAAATTATCTATACTAAAAAAATTACATACTTGATGATATGAACATTATAAAGGAAGTTGATGATGGGTTTATAAAATAAATTATTGGTCTTATACCTAGCTAAGTGGATTAGTTATCAATTGAACATATAATTAGATCACTTAAAATATCAAATAATACTTACCAATAATCAATGTTAAACATGAGGATCTAAATAATAAACTGCAAGAGAATCTAGACTATGGGTTCAGTAACACAAGTGCTTCACCATGGGGTGCACCGCTTCATTTCATCAATAATAGTGATGGGTCAATTCTCCAACAAATTGATTGTCACAAGATTAATAAGATCATGATAAATAACAAGTATTATATTCCATAAATTAATAATGCGTTCGATTAGCAATGTGGTTACCATTTATTTTCTATGGTGGATCTTTGTTTATGATATTACCATAAAATGATGAATAATGAAGATATTAAAAAGAACAAATTTAATTCAAGGTATGTGAACTATTAGATCATAATGATTCCATTTTTACTAACTAATTACCTATAAATCATGATGTATATTTTGAACAGAGTCTTTAGGGATTTCCTCAAAAAAAAATTGGGTGTATTTAAAGATGATATTCTTATCTACTCTAAAAACAAGGAGGAACATAATGATAAATTTAATTCCATATCCAAGACTTTTTTATGGATAATTTATTTTTTATGTATATTAAATCATATTTCTGGATAGAGAAATTAACCATCCTACGTAATGTTATCACCAATAAAGGGATATATGTTGATTCCTAAAATATTGATGAAACTGAAGGATTTCTAAGAAAAACATTTAATATAGAAATCCATATTGTTCCTAGATTATAGAGGTACTATGATCAATTTTTTAGAAAATTATCATGATTGTAAAGCCCACAAACCATGATAAATCAAATGGGTGTCATATTTTTATGGAAAATTGAATTTTAATAGATCTTTAACGAGTTGAATAAGAGGCTAATCACTATACATATTCTCACATTACCAAACATCGGGGAACAATTTTTTATTTATATCGATGCATACGAAAAGGTCTTGGGGTATGTACTCATGCAATATAAAAATGTAATAGCTAATGCCACATGATAGTTAATGTTCAATGGAAAGAAATACCCAACACATGATCTAGAATATTTTACAGCGATATTCATGTTGAATATTTCGTGACATTATCTCTACATGAAGATGTGTGACATATATAAGGACCATAAAATATTCATTTATATATTCACACTAATTGATCTCAATATGTTCTAATGGAGTTAGTTCGATATGAAGGAGGATTATAATTTTTTAATATGTTACCATCATAGTAATTAAAATAAAGTGGATGATGATATAAATTTAAAGGATCCCAAAACACTATGCATAATAATGATTTTAAGGGATTCAATCTTATAATACATGTAAAACCTGATCTTTGGAATAATTAAATTGATCTTAATCTTACATTTATAAAATAACTAGTTAACCATCCATTCCTGAGAGGATCAGGGAGGCCTGAAAAGATGATGAGGTGATATATAAAAAGATATCAAATATTATTGAATTTATCTTTTCTATAGGTGGTGTTTTTATATTTGGAACCTGAATTTGTTACCCATAAAAAACATAATATATGATGGAAGATCTAGATTATGAAATTTATCATCCTTATATTTTCATCCAAGATGAAAAAATATGTATATATTTTTTATGTAAAAAGTCTAGGGGATAACATGAAGATCAAAACTGTATCATTTCTATCATGATTCTTGGTATTAAAACAAGTCATGAATGAATGATATAAATATAAGGGATTGAGGAAACCGTTTATTATACAAGTATAGAAATGGGAAAACATAACCATGGATATTATCTTAGGACTCCCTTGGAGCCGTAATGGAAATAATTCCATCTAGGTGG
The DNA here is from genome assembly GCA_963277665.1 of Viscum album. NCBI lineage: Eukaryota > Viridiplantae > Streptophyta > Magnoliopsida > Santalales > Viscaceae > Viscum > Viscum album. The sequence goes on along the minus strand of OY728157.1, from coordinate 2,050,893,944 downwards.
TGGTTGATCACATTGAAAAGTAAAGGAATTTCCTTAATAACAAGGATGATTTATCCTTGAATGACTCTCCATGATATACATAAGGTAGGTGCTAATACATCATAGAGTTTTAATCTCTATTTTGTGTAATTGAGATCTAAGTTTTACATTACGGTTTTGAATAATATTTAAGCATGTGTTGCATATAGTGCTATGATTTTGAACTACTTATTTCCCTCTTGTTGATTCTCAGTATAAATGAACCATTCATAATCTATAGGATATATTTTTATCAAGATAAATTGATTTCTATGTATGTTTGTATCAACACCTTCCCCTATTAAATATTTCATCTAACAACATTTTCCATTCAAGGGTTAAAACGGAACCTTATGAGTCTCTATATGGGAGGAGGATTAAGACATTGACATGCTAGGATAAATATAGTGATAAAAAGTATATGGGACATGATATTATCCAATAAATGATAGATAAGATTAAAATCATTTATAATTATACAAAATCATTCCAATGTCGATTGAAATTATATACATACAATCATCGATGAAACCTTGAGTATTAGGTTAAATATAAAGGGTTCCTTTGTATATCACCATTGAAGAAATTCATATTGTTTGGGGAGACATGAATTTTCTGTCTAATATAAATAAGCCCTATTGAGATCGTAGAGTACATCATTGTTGTATCCAATTGAATAACACTCCCACCTAACCAATCTCAAGTCACAAGGTGTTTTATGTATCCCTATAGCGGAAGTACATAATATACTCGTTACATGTACTAAAAATATATATGGAACCATTATAGATAAATATTTAATAGGAGGAGAAACTAGTTATGATCATTGATCATAAAGACAATATTCTATAAAATATAAAAACTCACCTTGTCAATGTGATAACGGAGAACTATATGTTTCTAAAAGAATCATTGGAAGTAGAAGAGGGAACAAAACAAAATGAACTCATATGTTTTAATGTATGAAATTAAAATTTTTATAGTGGGATTTATGAATGGAGAAGAACTTAATGACTTAAAATTTTATAAATGAAATTCCCATTTTAAATGAATTAATTCATAATTAAATAATGAAATTATAAAAGACGCATGAAATGTTTTGGTTAATTTGGATTGTTATATGTTATATCCTATCATATTTAAAAGACCACTAGAAATCATAACCATTGATAATATATTCACTATATAATGATCATTATTATTAGTATACATTAAGGGTTATGATAAATCCAATTGACATAGATAGAATAATTGAAGGACTTTACAAGAATAATTTTTTTCCAATGAATCCCATTTATTAGAACTTCATGTAGGGATAGAATGACTAGGTTTTATCTTAACAAACCCCAATATTATATTCAACTACTACGAAATTAGTGAAACTGTTTATGGTAAATGTTCAAGCCCATTGAGATCATGGCCAAAACCATGTTCTCCAAACCTCCCTAAGAAAATATACAAATCAGGAATAGTACGTTAGGGGATTCACTGGTGTAATAATGGTTTATGTATCTAGAGCCTAAAAAAAGAAATTATATATATATATATATAATAATTATTATATTTATGTTTTAAAATATTAAAAATTATTAAATAATGATTTTGAAAACAATTATATTTTTATATGATGAAATTGAAATTATATTTTTTGGGAAATATATTGAATCAATCATGACACTATTTAAAATGAATTACTTTTTTGAATTTAATGAAATTTTAATAAATTATTATTACCTAATAATTATTAAATATTATTGATAATACATTTAAAAAAAAGAAAAATGTAATTCATATATTGGTCAAGAACTGTTATTTTAAAAAAACTATTATTTTTTAATAAATGGGGATTTTCTTTTATTTTGAATTTTAAATTGTCATTTTTAGAGAAATAGTTTGTAAAATCTAATTATTCAATTTTATGTAATTACTTTTTATTTACTTATTTTCATTTTTATTTGTGTTTATCATGGTACTCATAACAATGGAAAACATTTTCAAGGGAAAATTACATAATTTAAGAGCATGTATGTTTTTTTGAATTTATACTATATATGTAAAAATAAGTAATGGTTTTATGGGGTTCACCCATAGTTTAGAGAGTCACTGAGGTGGATTGGGTTTTTTGTGAGAGAATTTGGGCTTTTAACTTTTTGTAGTGAAATTAAACTCCATGTAACTGGTATATACGTTGTGTATTTTATTTCCAGGATCATATTGTTAGCTAAATACCAAACATGAATGAGTACACACCATGTAAATATTATATTCCCTATAAATGATCAATTTGGGGTTTTTATAAAAAGGAAATGGGGTTTTTGGCATATTTTGACATCGCAGATTACATGACGTGTAAAGGGATTTAACATAGTATAATCATCATGAGTTGGGATTTTAGGGTGCGGTGTGTCCAATTTCTCTTTTCATTCATATGAAACATAATTTATCTCAACCTACTTTCTCTCCGATGTGATTTTTAGGAACTCCTCTCCATTCAGATCAATTCATTCAAAATTTGATCATCAGGATTGTGGATTTTTTCTCTCTAGGTTAGAAAATCCTTATACTTATTCATTTTCTATAATCAAGGTTTCCTTTTGGCATTATTTTATCAGGTCTGTTAACCTATGTTGTTGATTCATCTAGATTCCTTCTTGATCAATTTTGATATCTGCAACTTAGGTCCATTACTTTATTGGTTGAGGTGTGGTGGATGTGAATTCTTGAGGTATGTCAAGATTATTACTCTTAGAAAATACGTTTTTTTTAAATTGAATTAATTCACTGATGTGTAGTTTTATTCTAAGGACCTTGTTATAATTTTTGTTCTCTTCCTGGTTGGAAGATCCCAATCTGGGAGTGTGAGACCCGGGTTTTGATATAGGTGGCTATATCTCTAGCCTGTATTAATGAATTGCATTGTCATTGTTCCAATAAATTTATATATAAATGAAATTTCATGATTTCATGATTGTATTTGTTTTTTATGAAAATGGGTTTTTATAAAATATTGTTTCCCCCTATGTTTGGTTCTTGAAATGGTTTTTTCACAGTAATATGAAATGGTTTTTCTAAAATGGTTATCAAAGAATGGTTTTGATGAAATTCATTGAAAATAGAGCACAAAATAATCAGTGAGTACATATTAGGAATGTGTAGTAAGTGGTCTCATCTATGATATTATCGACCAGATCACTCATTTTTTTGTTTTTTCTCTCTCTATGACTATTGTTATAGGGAATTGGTAGAAACTATCTAGAGGTTACACGTTCATGGGTGTTCCTATGCTACCAAGATCAAATTCTTATTTCTAGTGGCTTGATTCATGCATGATTGTGTGTGACTGAGGGTATGGGTATGTTAGATATCATGAACTAGTGTGATCCTTGGAGTAATGTTACATGTTCATTGCCCATCTTGGGCTATTATAGATTGTACTCTTTTGGTTGTACTACAAAAATTTTGATATGATTTATGAAACATGATTTGTTTTGATTTGTTATATTTTTTTGATATATTTATATGAATTATTTTGAAACGAATCACCAGTATTAGTTCGAAAATGTTGAAAATGGCGAATTAAACTATTTTTCACGCTTTTGATATAAAAAATATTAAAATTTATATTAGGTATTGTTTTCTTTAATGTTGATCAATCTTGGATTATTTTACAATGAATTGTTTTGGAAAAGCGTGGTGGGATCCTACTGATCCTATTTGCTGACACCTTTCACACCCCTTTGACAGTTTGTAGACAATTTTAAATCATTAAATGCAGGGAAAGTATAATGATACATAGTGAGGTGGTGTAGTTTATCAATTAATAGGTTTGGGAAGCTAGCAGTGATATAGTTGGAGTTTCTCCATTCTATAACATGGAGAATACTGAAGTAGTTTTTTTTCTCATCCATTGTAGTTAGACCTGTCTCTTGATGATTATTTTGCCGCATTTTTATTTGTATCACTTCTATTATTCAACATCTATTATGAACTATATATTTGTGTTTTATTATATAGTTTCTTTTTTTTTGTATGTATATATGTCATGTTATCTTCTTTAGGTTGGGGTAAATCATACAATCTATTTTTTTGATGCTCTGGTGCTAGATGCTAGCTGATGGGGATCAAGAACGCCCTTCCGATTTGTGGAAAATTTGGGTCAGGTGTGAATATTGAGAGGTTATCTTGGCATACTTATTTAAATTATGGTATAATATGTGGTTTAGTCCTAATGAATACTAGTCTTGGGCCATTTGGTATAATAGAGTTTGGATTATTTATACTTCATAGGTAGGTTGTGGTGAGTTCCTAATATGCTCTTCCCATGATGAGGATCATGAAACAAGGGGATGTAGGAATGTGTGTCTCATGTTTTGAGTTATTATTCTTAATATCAGCTTTTGTCTATGATTTTATAGTTTGAAATGATATTATTTAGTTGTCTCATTGTTTCTTTAGTTATGATGTGTAACATTATGCCACTGATATATCTTCCACGCGTTCCTCAGGATGATGAAGTCGGTGCTCCCCAAGGGAAACAACCTTCAGATCAAAATTTAATTGAGACAAACATGTGAGTAGTTAATGTTATGGATCAAAATGTACAAAAGTTCATAACATATTCATTAAGGTATAAACAATACATATAATAGACAGAGATCGATCACATGAGTTCCTTCATGAAAATCCACCATCCATTAAAGGTACAAATGAATTTCAAGAGGTGGAGGACTGACTAGATAAGAAAAATGAGATATTTCACTTCCTGAATTTACATGCATGTATAAAGATTAAGTGCATAATCTTTATACCTAAGGGTCCCAACAAGTGATGGTAGGATTCTATAGTTCATGCGTATAGGAATGTGGTCTTAGACTAGAAGGGTTTCAATACACTCTTCTTCAAATATATTTTCCATAGTTACCGATGATGGAGAAATATATAGAGTTCCTATCTTTGTAATAGGGAAAGAATTTAGTGTCACCATACACAAATCAGTTTGTTGAGAAAGACCATTTTCCACCAAATATTGAAAAGAATAACTTGATGAAGTCTCAAATGTACTCGTAGGGATTATGATCGAATGCCAGATCAAAGGTATTTATGATTAATAGTTTGATCTATGTAAAGATAGTTGATAAGTACATGATGGATTATATGGATATAACATGAAAGGTTTGATATTCCTCCTTTTATGTTCCTCACAGTGGAAGCTTCAATGGTGCATTGGGGAGGAAGAGGAAGTGGAATGATCATCATAGGTGTGTAGATGGTGGTTCTAAGAAAATTCCTATTTAGAACCAATAGTAGTAGCTAATGGTGTACCTCCAACATTCTATCAGTGTGTAAAGGTGGGGAACACCCTGTATTCTTCTCCTTAATATGTAAATAAGTGTAATGGATGTGGATGTTATGTTCATCATCAGGGTTTCTACAAGGCTATGTCTATTCCCACTCATTATGGTGTGGGGTCATTAGCTCAAAAGGCTACATTGGGGTAGTCAAATGCATCCAAGACTATAGGTCCCTATCCAGAGGAATCTGGAGTGAAGAACCATCACATAGTAAATGATTTTATGGTGGATGTAGATACATGTACATCAATAGTAAGAGGTAACATATTTATTTAATCTTAAGTAGTGAATAATTTATTTGATTTTAGTGCTTCCATCTTTTTTTATCTATTAATATTGTTTATATTATTAACCTTACAACATATATCATTCCTATTGTTATGAACTTAGTGAAACCTCTTGGCATTACTACAAAATATACCTTTAAAATCTATATAATATGCCTTTATTTGTGCTAAAAAACTCTGACTACCATAGCATGGTTATAATATCATGGATCTTATCAGTTCTAGAAATGAAATAATAAAAGACACCATTTATCTATGTTTTTATTTATCAATAATAAAAGGATCCTTTATGAGCGATTCTACAACCATTGATGAAGACATCATTTATTATTGACAATAAATGCACTGGTAAAGGGGCAAACTATTGTGCGATGTTACAACACATTACATCTCCCAAAACATGATATACTATATAGTGTTATAATCGAACCCTAAAACAATAGAAACAAAACCATAAATTTGAAAAATAAGATACAAATATATAATTTAAATAAAAAAAAATTTACAACATAAATAAAAAAACAGTATTATAGGAAAAAACACCTATATAAAAGAACAAACAACCAGTGATCAAGAAAAATAACATAATTTTATTAGAATTTTTATATTTTAGTAATAATATAAATAAATATGTTAAATATAAAGTGTTAATTTTAAACAACCCTTTGAGTCATACTAGGAAAATTTCGTATGAGATCGAGTTGTAGTTGATTCTTTTACGTCACACCACTTATTTTTCATCTTCAAGAATTATATCAGTGAAAATTAAATAAATAAGTATAATATAATAATGATAAAGAAATTAATAAATTAATAGAAGATAGGATGATAAGAAAAAAAAATATCGGCCTATTTTCTCTATTTTGGTTATGTGATGCGCACCTTAAACTAAAATGACACTTATATATTGAAAAGGCGCACCTGGAGTCATACTGATTACATGAAGCATAAAATTGAGATGAATATGATTGCTACATGTCCCAATTGACATATGGATCATTTTCCTAATGCATCCAAATTATATGAATGTGTTTCCTCTATTTTTAGTACAACCCAATTATTTTTTTACTAAAATGTCAATTTTTACTGGAATCACATTATTTGAGTCATAACAGAAAAATTGGGTGTGTGTTTGTTGTGATACTAATTCCTACACATAAAAAATAAAATTTGAGTAATTTTACTAAATTATAAATAAAATATGAGTGTTTTTGAAAAATTTTCAGTGTGTGACACTTTTCGAACTAAAATGTCCATTTGTAGTTGATAACAAACACTTTAAGTCATACGAGGAACATCATGCATCTGATTGAGGTGGGGATGATACCTACATGTCACAAAGGACATTTTGATCATTTTAATGAATTATAATGACAATATGAATGCAGTTTCATATTTTTTAGTATGTTTGTTTTCTTTATTACTAAAATTAATGTCAATCATAAAAAAAGACACACTTGGAGCCATACTTGTCACACTGGGAATCAAATTCACCTGTTGATAATTTTTACATGACCCAAATAAAATATGGATCATTATCATAAAGTATAAAAAAATTCCAATTGAGTTTTCTTTTTTTTTTGATTACCCCACATGTTTTTTTTACAAAAATGTCATTTTATACTGGAAAAATGTATTTTAGGTCATACTGGTCACATCATGTGGGAGTTTTCTGTGAGATTGATTCCTACACATAAATAATTAAATATGATTCATTTTACTAAATTATAAATATAATTGAATATTGATTTCATTTTTTTAGTGACTGAAACTTTTGGAAATAGAATATCAATTTTAAATTGATAACGACCACTTTGAATTATACCAGTCACATTGTGCTTCAGACACTACAGAAACATAATATCCAAAATCAATGACATAATATTGCTTTATAAACTGTATAAAAATTAACTGAAATAATTTTATTGTTTTTAAATATGTTTTGATAATTAAATCCTTCCATATATAACTTATTATGTTTCCATTTGTATTAATCCATGGGCTTTATCTATCTAGACAACAACTTCATGCCACGATTTATCCCATATTTTGGAACTGCCCTATCATAATTGTTTTGTGTTAAAACACATATTGAAACATATAATTCAATTTTTATCTATAAAATGATGATTTATGTGGATTACGAATTCACAACACACATCATGTTTGGTAATATTTTTGGATATCATGCATTAGATCAAAAAAATAAATATTTGGGGTATCCAGAATGACTACGATCAACATTTTGTGTTTCCTAAAAATCAATAAAAAGTAATAATATATACATATCTATATATATTTTATGTGATTTTATTGCACAATTTTACCTCTACATTATAGGAATCAAAAATAATTTTTCGTATGATATTTCATTCTCTAACTCTTCGGGTATCTCATCTCTTTTATTCTCAATTTCATCCTAATCTAAAGTATGTTTTTTCTATAGAAATGATTTAGAGATTAGTCAATCTAAATAATGATTAGAATGATTTTATCATTATATATTAGTAATATAAACACATGTATAAAATTCGAATAGTTATTATCTTTAATAAACAAATTTTCTTACTATTTAGAAATACATATTAAAAAATGTACCTTATATATGAATTCAATACTGATACACCCAACCATTCATGCTTGAGAATATCATTTATAGAATTGAGACTAATTACATATTTCATGAATGTTCTAAATATTTCTTTTTCCTATGGAATTTAAGACATATTTTCTTTTTTAAATGTGTTTTTTCATGATTTTGTTGTGGTAATAAATGTTTCTCATGAACTTGTTAGGAGAAGCTACTAATGGTAGGTCATTTTGTTTTTTAGTTCATTCTCTATATTGTCTTATTCCATCCTTCTATTTCCCCATTGCTTTATCCATATGAAATATAATAACCCATATAAAAACCTTTTTAATCTACTATTACAACACTTTCATACAAAAAAATTTGTTAAAGTCACAGATAATGTGTCATTATATGATTAGATGGCCATGCTATGAATGCTTCAATAACATAATTGACTGCGGTAATATCCAGATCATCCATTGGAACTGGAAGCTCAAAAGTCGACTCATGAACTACCTTAATCCCTCATATTATGTGATATTTTTGGAGGTATTTATGGTGTATTTTGTATCCTAGGATATTATACAATTTACCCCTCACAAAAAGGATACATTTGGGTGTTGATAGGTTTAAATAGAATATTACAATACCCTGCATAATTTTAGTAATATAATGTTAGCATAATTTGTTTGACTATCATTTAAGATAAAGAGAAATGAATAAAATTATTACCTAAACTAAGGTTTGTTATTGGGGGCAATTAATTTTCTCAAATATAGTGGGGTCATTTGGTTCATGTGAAATCATTTCCACCCCATGTTTTCTTTGATCCATTATGATATATTAGTACACTAAACCAATCTGAATAAAAATATCTTTTAGTGATTCTATTTTTGAATATAATAATTTCACCATATTATATGTATCTTAATGTGGTTTTATATTCTTGAAAAATGATAAAGGATACTCTAAAAACATAATCCTATAATGAGACCATATTATTCAGGCCACATTAAAGCTACTTACAGTAGTTTTTATTCTAGTACAATCATTTTCCAATCATGTATCTAAAATATATTAAAAAATACGTACATAATTAGATATTTTTATGTAGTAATATTATAAATAATAAATAATTATAGTTATTTCATACGTAAACATTTTTCCCTTATTGTTTTTGTTTTTTCAACAATTGGTTTAACCTATTTATTTACACATGAATTCATCTATAGCACAGAATATGGGATGGAAGTGGCTTTGGAAGTTGATTTATAAAACTGCATATAAAAAAAGGAACATATGATGTTCCATATCAAATAAAACTTTTATTATTTATTTAAAATACAAACCAATTTCTTATCTAGTGAAGCGTACAATGTCCTTTCTTTGAAATATGGGTACATTGGTTTGGATACACATTATTTATTTTTAGAACACTTTTTCTGATTTATAAATTAAAAATATTGAAACAAATTTTATAAAATAAAATAAACTAAACTAAAATTCAGCTAAAATTATTTCATATTTCGGCGATTGATGAAAGCAGCCCATGTTTCCTATTTTATAAAGTGTACATTACTAATTTATGGGTAGGGCCTTACACTCCCCTTAGTATCCCTAAAATGTAACTTTGTAAGAAGATTATAGAAGGCTCTATTGTATTTTCAAGTGGCCATTAACGTAAAAATATTGCAAAAATATTTTATAATAAATGAACTCAGTAAAGAATAATGAAAATTTATTAAACATTTTATTATAATTTTTTTGATAAAATAGAGAACGTATATAATAACATATCTTTTATATCCTTCCAAAGGGTTTAGTTCATTATAGGTTTGTTATGTAAACATGAATGATAATCAATCAGAATATTCATCCTCATTGTTACCCCAAAATAACTAATGAACATTGACTGTTTGGGATCAATAGGTTTTCTGCATTGATTATAACCAACCTCAAAATTTTTACCCGAACTTCTTGCGTTGACAATTTTTTTCAAAACATTGATGTCATGTCATTGTTTTTTATCGTAATTGTATAGGTTCCATAATAATTCTTCAGTATAATGATCAAAAATCTTTTCTTCCATGATATTAGTAACATAATCATATATAGAAGATATTGTTTTCTTGAGTAGTCAAAAATTTAATTTATCTTGAATAACAACAACATAAACACTTATATATGATTTGAGAACGGTTTCATGCATTATATATTGAAATATTTATAAACACTTTAACTCCCAATTCAGACTCTTTTGTGAAATGTTTATCGTGCATCAATTTTTAAGGAAATGGGTAATTGAATTTAAGAAAATAATTACTCAACTATAGTAGGTGTTATCTAATGAGTTCATCTAAAGGTTAATGTTTTAGACAATTTTCACCCTCATCAGCTTCATTTCCTGAAAATTTATTTTTTCATTTTGTTTCTTGAGACTCATCCTCCATCTCTTGTAGAAACGAACCTATATCCTTGAACTACCCTAAGAAGTAGTTATCACATACTATGTATTGGTGATCATTTTTTATGAATATAACTCATAGTATTTCAAGAAACATAGATGAGATGGGGGATGAGTCTCAAGAAACAAAAATAAATAATAACTATACTGTAGATGAAGCTAGTGTGGATTTTAATTTTCTCTTTAAAACATTATAAATTACCACATTTTAATTTAAATTTTCAAATCTCATATCTAAATGATAAAATATCCCCTAATCTACCATGAGAACATCAACTCATCCCCACTAAGTTACACCAATTCCAGTCTATGTTACTAGTCATTTTCCGTCACATGTATATAAAATATTATATCTTTATATCAATTAGGTTCATTTTTAGTGTGTGAGTATAAAAATAAACATGAAAATAATAATATGGTCCAAAAAATATACCACAATGCATATATTTGAGTATATATTCAAAGTAGTAACACAATAAATAAATATGTATGTTATGTCATTATGTACTAACAAGGACACCATGACAATCAAATGTACTGACTTCATTCCATAATAATAAATTATTCTAATAATTCCATATTTTTATACTATTGATTTTCTCTAAAATTAAAATCAATATCACTAAAAAGAGGAAAAAATTTGAATCATAGGAGGGGATAAATTTATTTATCGTTCTATGGAAATAACCATATTATAGGTAATATGATATTTTACCACATACCCATAATATCCAAGGATATCCCCCATGGATTACCATCACATATACTTATTCCATACAATTCATGAAATGGTTATAAAATATCCATTTTTCTAAGGTAGTACATCTGACGTATGGTTAATTTTTAACATAATAGGTTTCTTTAGGAAGGAACCACACAATGGGTTCCACACTACATTAGTTTAACCTAACTTATGAAAAAACACAATGAATAACAATAAATAACCCAAATATCACATCACCCTCACTATATCCCTCATTGAATAAGAAACCTTTCTATAGTAACTCACATTCTGACATACCATACCTAGCCCTCACATAATACTAATCATATTATAATATATGATAAAAATTATTTTTATAATGTCCACACATGTATTTCTTGTAGAAAATAATGTAATCATAAATTGATAGGTATATTAAAAATAATTTCAAATAATATCAAGTGATTATTCAAAGAAAATATTATATGAAAAATTTTATCAAAATTTAACAAAAACCATAGACACAAATTACTTTTAATTTTGTAATTTAGACAAAATTACTCTGAAGAACAAATTACTTAAATTCTAAAAAAATTAGTTAAACAATCAGAATAAAATATATACGAAGATAAAAATTAAGACTTACAAAATTAAAGTCACAGAATTTCACTATTTCCAAATTTTATAATGTCTAGAAATAAATCATGTTACATTTTATATTAATTTGTATAGTTCCCTCAGTCGAAATAATATTTCTAAATGTGTATTGGTTCATTTTAAAATATAAATATTATTAAAACCATATTTCTGTATGATTGCAATAAAATAATTTGAAGAGTGTATTTATCCTATCAAAATATATATATGTAATGAAAAGTTTCATTTGAAAGATAAAATTATAAATAAGTATACAAAAACTATAACAAATATGGTATTGTAAATATCAAATTCCTCAATAAAATAATAAAACATGATAATCACTCAAATATTTCTCTTATAGCATGTGTAATACATAATAATCGATCAACATTCTATATAACCCAGGATTTCTAAAATATAACATCATTAAAACCATTCAATATAATTTATTATGTTCATAACCAATTTAAAACCTTTATCAATGGAGTTATTTAATTATTAATGAATTATTTAAATCATGAATAAGATATTTTAATGGTCAATAAACAATAAATTCTCTATTTTTTAAAAATATTATAAAAGGCATAAATTATAAAATCATACATATCATACATGATATAAATTTTGTAAACATAATATAGATAAAGTTAGGATTAATGAAAATCATGAAGTAATTTAGATATTTAATGAGAAATTATTTTCCACATCTAAATAGAACAAAAAACTAATGAAAAATTTTCATTAAAAACAAAATGAAACATAACACTTATTATTTAAAAAAATATGTTTATCCCATTTATACACTAAACCCACTCATATTAGAAAAACCTAAATGAAATTTTAATTATGGATTCTGAAATATTACATTTGAATAAATAAATTCTTTATACATAAGTGTTCATTCATTATCACTTTATAAAAAAAATATTATAAAAAATACCATAAAATAAAATATTATAATGTGTGTATCAATATTGTTTGAATGAAATTTTCATTAAAAAAATTACAATAAATATAAATGTATATAACATTAAAATATCTATATAAATAAATATACTTATCAATGAAGCATTATTTTGAAAAAATGAACATATAATATACAAATCACAGTGGCCTGAAATATGAGAAACATTGAGACCATTTCTTTTTTCCATCAATATTGTTAAAATATATAAAATATATATAAAATATATTATATATAAATAATTCATAAAATGTTTGTTATTTTATACATTTTTTTCCAGTCAAATTGAATTTGGTGTTGAGAGAGTCTAGAAAGAGAGGGATTCGAACCCTCGGTAAACAAAATCTAACATAAGAGTTCAAATGAAATGAAGAATAGAGAAAAAAATTAATTTCATTTTAAACCCTAAATGAATCATTTATTGGAACGTGAAATAACTGATAAAAATCATAAATGATAAAACAAACTCCTAAGCTCTCATCACATGACTCACAGTAGCCCAAGAAATTAATACAACTGATCATCAATGATTTAAAGTTAGTAATTAGTCGACGTCCTCTGTTCTCCAAAGGAGAATAGAAGTTGGGTTCATCGTGGTTGAGTATAGTGCAATAAAAAAATCTACAGAACCCAAAAAATAAATCAACAAGAGAGAAAAAGAAGAAAATAACATTCCATATCTTCTAGCATTGATTCATATAAGGGAACGTAGAGGAGGAGCACTAACAGTAGGGGAGTTCCGCGAGAGCTTGGGAATTAATATTGAATCGGTCGTGGTGATTGTTCTTCTAAATAGATCAAGGACACTTTTCTAAGCACTTTCAAAAAAACAATGATAAATATCCCTTTTATTTGCGATAAATTGATAATCTTTGATAATACACATCTTTATCAGCACTTTTTTAATGATGGTAATGATCATGCTTTACCAATACTAAAAAAACTAAAAAAATACATCTTTATCAGTGCTAAAGTTTTAGTGTTGATAAAGATGTCTTTTATTACTATTTTTCTAGAGCTGATAAACCTCTATCTTTATCAGTGCTAAATAAACACGGAAAAATTGATCATCTATCTACATTAAAATGGTTGTGCGGATAAAAGATTTACAATTACAATTAAAAATTAGAAATTTGAAAATATATTTATTTAATTATATATTTATTTAATATAATTTATTAATTATATAAATTTATAATTATTTATTTATAATTACATAAATTCTCTAAAAAATTATAATTTTTAATTATAAATATATATTTTTAGAAATATAATAAGTATACATTTATAAATAAATAAATTTATAAATAATTTTATGAATAAATATATTTGTAAATATATTTATAATTATTTATTTATAATTATAAATATATTTGTATCATTATGTGAATTTATATAATTGTATAAATATTTAATAAATATAAATATTAATAAATATTGTTAATATATTCATTATGAAATATATTTATTGAAAATTTATAATTATAAATATATTTATATAATTATATATAAAATTATATATATATATAATAAATAAATTTAAATTTAAAAATTGGATATATATTCTTTATTAATAGATATTTATTATAATTTTATAATCATTTTAGTATATATTTATTTATTTATAAAAATATGAAAAAATTTAATGACATAATATTTATATATTTATATAATTATATATAATTATATAGGTATATATAAATAACAAACATATATATATATATTAAGATATTATATTTATTATTTAAATAAAGTTATTATAATTTTAAAATTATATTAACACTTTATTTAAAATACAATATATTTATTTATACTAATTTTAAATAAATAAATTTTAAAATATAGTAAATATACATTTATAAATAAATAAATTTATATATATCTATTTAAAAATAAATTATTTACATTATTAACCAATATATAATCTTAAATGTAGGCATTTTAAAAATGAGTGAAATTGAATAATAGTAATGAGTATACTTTCAAAATATTAGAAAAATTGATAATTTTTATAAATTAAAATAAAATTAATAAAAAACAGTAATATATGTTGAATTAAAGATTAATATATATTAAAAATACTAAAATATAGTAAATAAATATATTTAAATATTTAATAAATAATGATCAAATTTAAAAAAATTAAAAATGAAAAAAAATACCTACATGTAATAATATTAAAAATAAATAAATATAATAGACTAATTAAAGACATAAAATATTAAATATATCATATTATAATGAAATTCTAAAATGTACTAAAATTTGAATAATATATATAAATATAAGGTGTTTGTGTTTCTATATAAGACTTCATTAATTACATAAATATTTGTGTGTGTGTTTTGTATATAAAAATACACTAATTGCGTATATCTATGTGAAATAAATTTATCACAAGTTCGATATATGTTAAATTGAAAGATGAAACAATATTAAAAATGAATAATACATAAATTTGTTTCTAATTATTACATTTTATTCATTTTTTATATTTATATTTAATATATATTATTTTTTACTATTTATAATTATTATACATATATACATATATATATATTGAACTTATTCGTTTTTATAAATAATTGTTTCATTGATAATTTTTAAAATCCTTTTATAATATATTCATTTTTAATTTTTTTGTTTAATTATTACAATTTATTCATTTTTTTTGTTTAACTATTAATATTTATTCATTTTATATTTCTATATTTAATATATACTATTTATTAATATTAATAATCTATATATATGTATATTAAAATTATTCATTTTTATAAATAATTATTTAATTAATAAAATGTTTTATATTTTTCTTAATTTAGTCATTTTTAATATATATTTATTTAATTATTCAATTTTATTTATTTTACATTTCTATATATTTAGAATATAATATTTATTAATTCATGTACCTTTCATAGGGTCACTACCATACAATCCGTGTAGCCTCACTTGGAAATTCAATAGGTTCTAGAGTCCTTGTATCAGATCATGGGAGGCCCTAAAATCCTATTTCCTAGTGGTTATTTCCTAGACTATTTCACATACCAAGATTGCCTAACAGTGCTGCCCTATTATCCTAGGCAATCCTCACTATGCCTAACTCCAAACTCCATCATATCTTTCAACCATCGGCCTCTTATACCATTCTATCATGACCAACCTTCCTCAGGATGAGGGAAGATACTTAAAAGTGCCAAAACCCTTCCTTCATCAAGATGACAGAGAGATAATGAACCTAGAGTCCTTCCTTAAATAGTCCCTGGATTGGCCGTGAGCACCAAGGGTATATAATCTCACACAAATTGGAAATAATTACCCTTTTTAATGAAGAACTGGTCAGGATATGAGATGGTAAACACCCCAAATGACACCAAAATTTATGTAAAGGAAACCAAAATCCTACCCGAGCATGATTTAAATGTAAAATGTAAAAAAAGTACAACAAAAGTACTAAAACAAGTACCGATGAAAGATACTATGAAGCAATACAGTAACTATCCCAACACCAAAGCTAGTAATGACCAACACGGTCTTTAATGTCCTTCTAAAACAAGAAAACAATTTTCCATATGTAGGGTAAGTATACAAGTACACCCAATAGAAATACTAAAGCCACTCATTCAAAAGTTGGGGCACATACTAATGCATCTTTGATTAATTAGTAGAACCACAAATTACATACCAAGGAGTACTAACCAACCCAGAATCACCAAGGCTCACTCACCATATAACACAAGTCTAGTAAAGTAGTAGTATAAGCACATTGAAATTTGGGTACCCCACACCATGTTCCCACTTGTTTACTACTATTACTTAGGGCTATCTTCTTGATTCTAGCACTCTTCCAAAATGCAATCCCACTGCCACCACCTTCCTGCACACACCTAGGCCTCAACCACACTATACATATCACTCGCATACACCTGGACAACAAAAACCACAACTCTCGTCCGAAGACACCTAGGCCTCATCCCCAGCACACTTGTAAAAAAAAACCATCCCCGAAAACACCTATGCCCCTAATAAAAAACAACCCATCCAAAATGATCATAGATTATGGTAATCCTCAAGACATTTCACATTCTTAGATATGCTAAATTTGTAAGAACTCAGAAGATAGTATGAGGATGAAATTGAGTAACTATCCATCCATCCTCCCAACAAGATGTTGGGAAATACACCCTCCCCAATGAAGTGGGGGTGTTCAACACATGGTCCTCAATAAGGGTGGGGTGAATATATAAAATCACAAGTAACAAAAATTTATACAAGTAAGTAAACAAACACTCTTCCCAACCTACGAGTCCCAAAAAAGACAACTAACCCACACAGAGCCATATTTGCGGTCACCCCTATAGGTACAACCACTACTAAAGCATACACCCAACACCTTTTTCATTCAACCACTTTCCATTTATTATTTTTTTAAGGGGTTCACTTTCTGTTTCCCTAGAACTGCATATGGTAACTACAAAGAACAATATCTGAAACCACCTCAGAAGGTGAAGAGCTTGATTAACTAAACACATAACATCCAACTCACATAATTTTTCTATACTGCCAACTTTTAACAAGGGAAGAGTGACCAAGGTAAAAAAAATTACATTTTAATACCCATTTATAAAAACAACAGAGAAAAACCAAACTGATTTTCTACTTCACACCACCTTTTCCTTATACACCAATTCAACCATTGCTAACTTTCATTCATCAATGTTATACCACATAATACTCCTCTTACAACCAGGACTGGAAACCTCGCTACACAAAAATTCCACACCCATCATACATGTAAACATGAATTCAAAGAAAAAACCATTCATGAAGACCCCCTACCCAATCATTTCCCAAATCAAGTCTCCGTTGATAACACGTCATTAGATATATTACAATTCCACTGTCCAGCGTCGCTTGACGGTCACAACACAAACAATTGTAGTCCAAATACCTACAAGTCCATCCAATTAAATATCAATTAGTCTCTCAGCCTGAGATTCCATCACACCACTAGTAGTTACCTACACAAAAAACCCATAGCAAAAAACCACCAAACAGTAGCCTCTCTTAACAAACATACCCATCCTAATTCACAGGACCAACCCCTATGTCTACCTCTGGTACCAAAACCCACACAAGGCTTGAACTAAATAAACAAAACATCACACGACCACAACATAAATCCAATGATATTATGATTTACCCATCATGGGTTCTTTAATTCTACATTAAATAATTGGGGTGATCACCGACCAATTTTGATCCCAGGGCATCCATTTAATTAACCATGTTTACATGATAAAGCATATTCCATGTTACAAAAAATTATCCAACATCATTAAAGAACAACATAACACCACCAGTGAAAAAGAAAATACCACTGATAACTATGATTTTCAGAAGGCCTAAAAACCACAAAAATCCATGAAAGAAACCAGGATTGAAAAACAAAACAAGCGATCAAACATCAATCCACTCTCAGTCCATTATTTCAATGTTCATTATTATCTTTAAATCATATTCCCTTAATATTTATGAATCATTATATGAAATTTAGTCACCCATTGTTCACAAAAAAACATTTTTACACCCACCCCACATTATGCCATAGTAAATCGAGGTGGAATAAATCCATACCTAAAATAACAGGTGACCAAATTTCCTCTCAACGCCATAAATTGTGGATCACACAAGCAATACTAAAACCTATGAAAAATGAGCATGATGGGGATCTAGCACAGGTAAATAACTTTTTTAGAGATTATTACTTTATTCACGCCAATAAGGAATTAAAAACACACTGAGAAGAGGATATACTGACTTTGAAGATCAAGATCTTATATTTTCGGAAGAACAGTTCCAAAATCCATTAATACGGGATCATGTTCAAGAGCAGACAATTTGAGTATTTCAAGGCCCCAAGAACATTAGGATATTAATGATATAGATAATATACTATGAAATTCCCTTAAAAACACCCATACAAGGCTTTAAACTCAGTTTACGTCAAATAAGATGTACGAGTTGCGAAAATGGAAAACTGGGAAAAACTGGAAAAACTGGAAATGAGTCACCGATGGATGAGTCACCGATGCTGAGCCACCAAAGGATGAGCTACCAATGTAACTTACCGACACTGAGATACTGACCGGAACTAATGATGTTGAGCCTCCAATGTGACCTACCGATGTTGAGCTATCGATGTGACCTGCCAACGTTGAGCCACCGACGCGACTTGATGACGCTGAGCTACCGATGCCTTGGTACCGATTCCCTGACTCACCGACACCAACACTACTGAGTCACCGATGTCGATTCCCCTGACACACCATTGCTGACGCCCTTAACTCACCGATGTTTTCACCCCTAAATCACTGATTCCAATGCCCCTTACTAACTAATGCCGATGCCCCTGGCTCACCAATGTCGATGGATCAAATAGTATTTTTTGGGTATCCCATGGAATGAGTCCCCATCACATCCCAGAACACCCTAAAAAACTAGATTTTAAAAAAGGAACGGTCCCATATAAATTGGTTCATTAAAATGAGTCAGAAGAATATGATAAGAATTCATGGAAAAAGTGGATGAAACAGACAGAAAGTGTTTCTTATGAAAATAAGAAGAAAATAAGATTGAGAAGAAAAATTAAGGATGATTACTCAGCTAGTGATGAATCTGATCAGTAATTCAAATACTTTTATGAAGTTATAACATGAACTGTTTTATAAATTATTGATAATAATTCTTAATAGATAATATATTTTAGTTGATTCTTAATAAATATAAACAAAAATCTATTGATCATAATACACAACAGAAGAAATAATGAAGGAAGTTGAAGAAATTTGTTAAAGATAAAACTTTTTAAGAATGGTGATTTGATAAAGAAAGAGTAAATAAACCTCAATATTATTAAAACCTACATGTTTAATATTGGTGATCTAGAATGTAAAATGAAAGGTAATGAAAATATCACATAGTTTTGATAATTTTTATAATCTACAAATTTTGAAGATTTTAAAAAATGCACATTGAATATAGCTAGGTTTTAGATGATTGAAAATGTTTTGAAAGATTTTTTGGTTGAGAAAGAAGAAAAGTTTCTAGAAACACAATAAATTTTCCATACCAAAAAAATAGTTAATAAATATGAGATAATCCTTTAAAAGAGTATCTTTGTTAATGGGTGAAACTTTTAAGGATGTTGAAATGAAAATATCATAGAAACATGTTCTTTCTTTTGCTAAAAATCTCAATGTTCTTATATTTCTACTTAATCTATAGGTATGAAAGAAATGAGTTCCTTTAATAAGTGTCTCCCAATGAAAATTGGTATATAATTTATGTCAAAACAATAACAATAACATTTTCGTAAATTTTACTATTAGTACAAATGATCAATATTTATAGGTCACTATTGGTGTTATGGAATTTTTGAACACATATCCTTTTCATATTAGGACATCATGTCTCTACCAAAAAAAAGTTATGAATAATGGGGAATCTATGATGACAAAGGTATATCAAATTATCCTAAAAATGTTATGTAAAAATGGAATTGAAATCTGAAGAATGTTATTTACATTACAAAAGTTGTGAAAAGTAAACATGCTAAGTCTGAAAAGAATGAGATCATAGTTATTTGTCCAGAAAATGATTTCATGGCTAAAAATTTATAATAATCAAAAAAATAATCTAAATAAAAGGGGAATAAAAATTAATATGAAGATGAAAAAAAATGT
Source organism: Viscum album (assembly GCA_963277665.1). Taxonomy (NCBI): domain Eukaryota; kingdom Viridiplantae; phylum Streptophyta; class Magnoliopsida; order Santalales; family Viscaceae; genus Viscum; species Viscum album. The sequence continues at coordinate 2,050,873,198 of OY728157.1, read as the reverse complement.
ATATAAAAATATATCAATATATTGTGTTTTGAAGATTCATGAAAGGTGTAAAAAATTTGAGCAATATGGTCCTGTTACCAAAAAATTTATGACTATATTTCCATCCCAAGATGAAAACATGATGATGGTGTTAAAAATAATTATAATGGAAATGTCACTAAATGTTAATTCCACTAGCCTAGATACCATGCGGGTGTGGGTGAATTAGGGACTGACATATAAAAACAATTACCACTTTTGTTCTAGTTTTGTTGTTAAACAAACGTATCTTCTCCCTCATTCCCATTGTAGAGTATGAAAAAATTTTAAAGCATGAACATGACACAACAAATTTACTTGGATCACCCTCACTGGACAACATTCAAGGAGAATACATTGATGATGTGCTGATGTACCAAATTCACATAAAATGTATTGTTGGTTACAATGTTTGGAGGGGACTCACTATACCTCATTTTTTACAACCAATCGCAATATGAAATCTCACTACCCTCTCTAATGAAGTTTCCAAACTGCTTCTTAAGAAGATTCACTCACAGTTTATAGAATTTTATGTCCCTTTATTATCTCAAATAAATATATCATCCAATGTATTTAGATGCCCAATTGATGTCCCACTTCCATCCTCTGATGAAAAAAAATTTAGTGCATTATTACTGGGAAACCTCAAATATTTCTCACAACCCATACGGGGCCTTGAATTCAACGTCAATGTCTTATGCAAAGGATTCCACATTTTTGCTCGAAAAAACTCTTACATGGAACTTAAATTTTATGTCCAACTAAAATATTACATTCAACTTCCTTAGCTTGCATGAAAAACAGAATTATTTCATGCATATCACTTTACAAGAATTTCTTGTGTGATATAGAGGTAATATTTTATCTATGTGTTAAGATAATATGAATGATGGGGTCACCTTTTATTTATAGGAATCTCTGACCCCTATGTGGATGACTTTATGTGTCATGAAATATCATCCTTTAGCGTGCATAACTCCATTTGATGACTAATTGGGTGATGAAGATTCTTTCATGCAACCTAATATTTACTGCACATTTCCAAATCATTCATTCATTTTATTCCTTTACTTTTTTAGAAATTATGAACCTGAAACATTCATTGTGTACAAGTTTCCAAATAACCTGAATTCTTTCATGCAACATTATTTTCTGAAAAAACCTTTCTCTGTTTTCCTATTTTGTGGCCCAAAAATATGGTAAACACTAGAAAATGATGTCGCATTGTATATGTTCATTTTGTACCACATATAGATCTTCCTTTATTTTTTCAGGTTTCTTTCTCAATATATATTTTCAAGAATATCTCTTGAACACAACAACTGATCAAGGATTCTCTTTTCTTCAACAAACACAATCAACCAAAAAATGATTCAATGTTACATTAAGGGATTTTTTCCTAATAATCTTTCCTTTGGGATTATGGACTAATCTATCATAAAATGATAACACGTTATATCTACATCCATATTCAAGCACCATTTTCATGATGTGATTGATATAGTGATCAAGATTTTCCTCAACACATACTCAAAGACAACATGATCCAATCATAGCATGAGAAACAAGAGTATAATGAAACGTTAATCAATGAATCAGTTTATTCCTAAAACCAATTCATGAAACCAATAAACTAATTTTCTCACAAACCTCATCTATCGTGATATATATTATTTTATCGATCATTGATAGAAGCATCAGATTTAAAACTCCCCCTATACCATTACTCCCCCTATCATGCTGCACGACTTTTCATCTTCTCCTCGTGTCTCTTACAAAGACAATTTTTCTATTGTTAAATTTCTCCCCCTTAAGGAACCCCATTTTCATCCACTTTTTAAATGATCACAAAGGTTACTCCTTTGTGGTCTACGACATTAGAAATAAAACATAACTTCAGATTAGGGAAAAACACACCATACATTAGGAAGAGGGGTCCCACATCCACACTTTTTCAACTGTTGGAAGTCTTCTGAACTCCCAGAGCCAGTCGATGCCTCTAAAATTATTCTTTGGGTAAGTCATTTATTAGAATATCTGCCAACTATAACTCTTTAAGAAGATACATCAACTTCACTAGCCCTTGCTCAACCTTATCCTTGAAAAAATAATGTTAGATTTCAATTTTCATTATCCTTGAGTGATGGACTAGATTTTTTCTATGATTTATGGAACATGAATTGTCACAGTGGATTCTGATCAGAGACTTAGATTCAAGTTATGTGTCATTAAGCTACTGTTTCATCTACAATAACTGTGTGCATGATTGAGTGGTAGTAATATACTGATCTTCTATGGCTCTCTATAAAATGAAATCATGTTTCTTGATTATTAAATAAATACACAATCCAACAAGATATAAAGCACGTCATGATGTTGATTTTATATTATCTGCTGATCTAAACCAATTTAAATCTATATATCCCAATAGCTTTTTCGGAGATTTGTTAGATACATCAAACCAAATACCACAGTTCCTTTGATATACCAACGTATTATTTTAACTAAATGTGTGTGTCTTTACTTGTGATTTCTTTTATATCGCACTACCTGGCTTGTGGAAAAAAACAATATCTGGTCTTGTCACTATTTTGTACAATAAAATTCCAATAATATACCTATATTATATGATATTAACTTCCTCACCATCATCCTCTTTGGATAATTTCATATGGGTTGCAACTAGAGTTTTTATCTCCTTAGAATTTTTCATTATAAATATTCTCATAACCTCTTTGGAATAATTTGATTAAGAAATAAAAGCATAATTTATTTTTATTTAACCGATAAACAAATGAAAAATTTCATCTCACAAATCATTGAAATTTCAAACTCACTTTTAATGAATTCAGAAAACTATCTCTAGTGAGCTTCAATAGTTCCACCAAATATCATGTCATCAACATAAATCGGTACCATAATCCTTTGATTTCTTTCATTTTTTTAAATAGTGATTATAATCGACTCCATCACAATAAAAGCCAACATTCTTAAAATAATGATCAGGTATCAAATACCCTTCTCTTGGTGCTTGTTTAAACCCATATAGCACTGTGTTAAACCAAAAAACATTGTTATCATCTTCATGAATGAGGAAAAAAATCTTTCTTCTCAATATACACTTCTTTTTCCATAACCCCCCTAAAAAATTTAGATTTTACATCCATTTGGAACAATTTGAACTATTTCTTCCCTGAAATGGACAAGAATAATCTGATTGTCTCCAACCATGGAACATGTGTATATGTTTCATCGACATTGATACCCTCTATCTAGGAGTAAACATTTCACTATAATTGTTACATTTTTCGAATCATTATGAAGTCTTCATTCATCTTATTGTGAAATCCCATTTTGTCCTGATGAAATTATTATCTTTTGGACATGAAAATATATCCAATATCTGATTTTTCTCAATCTGGTCAATCTATTCATTCAAAAATTCATCCTAGTTCTCATCACCGCCTGCATTGGTAGATCATTTCATCCCTACTAGAGATAATAAATATGCCTACTGTAATGACTTCATTCATCATGTTTGAACATCCACTGTCTGATAATCAATGATATGTTGCCTATCCATTTTAGATCGAATAGTAAGAATCTTCAAAAATATAGGCTTGAAGTATTATTTATCATTTTCATTATATTCTTCTGAATCAACATCTACCACTTCTTCTCCCCCTGTGTTTCATATCTCATCATCACTTTCATCAGGAAATTGTTCACTTTATCATTGAATATTCCCTACATTTTCTACTATAGTGACATCATTTTCTCAACTACTTTTCCTAGCCTCTTTTTAATGAATTTATGTACTTTTATTTTTCTTGTGTTTCCATGAAATATCCCATAATCTCCACGTTACTCAAATTTACTATGTTTTTCATTGTTGATAATAGAACACTTACTTACAAATATTCTAAAGTGTATCATTATTGCATTCATTTCATGCCACATCTCATACAAATTATTTCCTTCCCTCGGACACAACAGATCCCTTTTAGAAATGTAGACCTATGTCAAAACTGAAACCTTCCAAAATTTATCTGACGGGTCTTTCTCAATATGAATAGTTATGGCCATATTGTTGATGATTTGATTTCTTCATTCAACCACTCCATTATGTAGGGTATTATTCACTGAAAAAACTTTATTCCTTATTCCATGTTTCTCTATATAGTTTTCTTGTTCACTGTTTGTGAATTTCGTACAATTCTCAGTAAAAAACCTCAAAAATTTTATGCACATGCATCATTTCGGATTCCCTCTAGTACTACTTTATGCAACTAAACACATAAAACATGTTGGAATTGACAATTACCCATTACATTATTCAATAATCATCAATGAACATAATTTAATATCTCTTTCCGTCAATTTCTCTTGGTGATATTGGTCCACATAGATCTGCATGCACCAATTAAATCACCCTTGTTGTCTTCTATTACTTTTCCATGTACGTATTTTTTATTATAGTACCTTATTGACATGAATCACATGTATGAGTACAACCAAATGATAGTTTAGGGAGATCTCCAGCTGCATCAATCATTAAAAAATATTCTAGGGATGGTTGGCATAGATGACCAAGTCATTTAGGCCACAACTTGTTTTTTTCCACTCCGGATAAAAAGAAGATTTCTTCTACCCTACTTATAATGTATAGATTTCCATATTTTATTTTTTCCTATAGTAAAACTACAAAATATATTCCTATGATGAAATACATGTTCTTAGTAAATCTTATATAATGCCATAAGTCACATAGTTGTCCTGTATTACGCATGTTGTGACAAAGACATTCTACTACCAAAACATCAACCGTATAATTTTTCTTCCTCCAAAAATGGAAATTCCCGAGCCAATTATCTGTTGGCCTTCATCATTTCCAAACATGAAATTTTCTTATTTTTCATACTTTATGCATGTGACAAGATCTTTATTACCTACCTTATGGGATGTGAAAACGCAGTCAAGGGCCCATAAACCAGAATGATCTGATTCTGTAGGGGAAATTTTTTCAACTATTTCCTCCTCATCTCTCATTCTATTAATCCATGATTTTTACTTCATACTCAGAATAGATTAGAAATATTAAGATTCCTCGATGTATGGTGGACAAAATTCATCTCACAGAGATGCAAATCGATTTTTAATTTTCTTATAAGTTAAAGAATATATAATCTGTTTCATGCGACCACATCAATTATTCTTTGACACATTCCCCTACAAGGTTAATGTACAGTATCCTTCCATGTGACCAAATATTCCACACCAAAAACAATTTCCCTTGAATGATGATCTAGAGTACAATTCTCTATTTGGATACCACTACTATTATTGTTCCCATCAATATATTTTATCTATGGGACACACATTTTGTGGATGTCCCATATTTCCAAAAAAATAACAACTGATGTGAGTTTCATTCCTATGTTTCACTGATGTACCACTGACAACTCCATAGGTACATTGAATATTATAATTCTTATTCATACCCAAATCAATCTACAATCTCAGAGTGGGTGCTTGTGGTCTGACTTCAACCATTGTCACATTATCTTTATGATTATTCCCCATACTTGCCTCATCATTCATATATGTCTACTTTTGTTTTTCCAATCCTTTATGCTCCACTTCCATCTTTTCCACCTTCTATGTGATCTGATTATCTAATATCACATTAGGAGTCAATAGTTTTTCTTGACCTATAACGTTTTTGCAGACCTTCAGCATCCTCTTGATGTTCTTTGATATGTTTGAATTGATCCCTTCTAATGTTAGTGAAACTGTTGATTAAAAATTTCTAGTCCTCAATTTTCATATTTAACTTAATAACCTTCTTTGAGATAACTAGCATTGACAATTTAGGTTTTACAATTTCTTTTAACAACACAGACTTCTATTCTTCATCTGGTGCATATAGAGTTTGGCATCATGAACCACTTTGATGGATTTCTTCATTTTGGTTCTCCAAAAATATATTTCCTCAAGTGCTACATTTAATTCAACCTATATTTATACTCTTCCTTAAAAATATTATTCATCATTTTCACTCTCTTCTCATTTTGGGTGCTGCTTGTGACTACCACCATATAATTATCTCCATAGTCTTTGTAGTTCTTTGTCTCTTAAACCTATTCAACCTTAGATACATTAGAACTGTTAAATTATTCTAAAAGAAGTTTCTCTTGAACTTCTTCTTTCCTTTCACAAATGATGAAGGCTTATTCATGGGGATTTCAGCTGCATCCTCATCATCTTATTGAAAAACTCTGGGGAGCCTTTCCACAATATGACCAACCATTCCACATAAAAAACACTCTAGTGGATGTTTCCCCATAAAAATTTCTTTCCTCTTTAAGGATTTCAGGAATGGAATTAAATTACGTCATATCTCTCTTATTTTTCTTGAGAATCATCATTAATGATCTTCTTCATGGACTGAAATGAAACCTCTTTAGATTTCATCTTTTCCATACCATAGTTATCATAATTTCTTATTTAATTAGCTACAATGGTACTATACAAGTTATCCAGTGTCATATCTTTCGTATATTTATCTTCCAATACCAAAATTTTTGGATTGAACTGAGGTGGAAGTTTCCTCAAGATACACTTGAAAATATTTTTGAATTTAATTACTTCTCCAAAACCTCACACATATTCCACAACAATAATTTCCATTTCAAAGAATGAATAAATAGACTCATTCAGGTTCATTCTAAGATATTCATATTTTTTCTAAAGAACTTAATGCTTTTCCTCTATGATCTTTGAATCTCTTTCATATATGTTCAATAGATTTTCAAACATGGAATGTGATGTTTTTCATGAGATCACCTTAGTATAAATTGCTTTGGATTGGGCTCCCCATAAGGAATTGATTCCCTTGGAGTAATAATCTACTTCCCTTATTTCAGCTTCTAATAATTCTCTAATATTGATGTCGGCTGAGATACCATGCATTGATACTATGAACATGTTCATTCATAAATATCAGAAGTAGTGTTGTATCTGATTATTCTATATCTGAAAAGTATTCCCATAAATGATCAGAATACCTATGTGATTGATTACCTCTATGTAGATAGAAACACCGATGTTAAACATTCCCTTTGATACTTATTATTAGGTCCACTAGGCAAAATATCCTGAGCAAGTGGGGGGTGAATTAGGGAATGAAATTTTAAAACAATTTCCCCTTATGATCTTGTTTTTTTGTTAAACAAAACTCTCTTCTCCCTCCTTCCCATTGTAGAGTATGAACAAATATTAATGAATTCAGAAGACACTATAATCTTACTTGGTTCACCCTCACTGGTCTAAATCCAAGGAGTATACACCTAGGATGTGCCGATGTTCCAAATTCCCTAAAATCACATTGTTGTTTACAATAGTTATAGTGGACTCACTATCCCTCCTGGTTTCAACAAATCACAATTTCAACACTCACTGCTCTCTCAAATGAAGTTTACTCACTACATCATCAGAAGATCCACCCCCAATTTATAGACTTATTGGTCCCTTTATTATCTCAAATTAATTCATACTCAACTGTATGTATATTCTCTATTGATTTACCACAATCATACACTAATGAATACCACTTTAACACAGTATTACTGAGAAAACTATATTCCTTCATAAAACACATACCATATCTTGAACACGACATTAATTACCTTCCTGAAAGAGTCCATTTTTTCTTGAAAATCATTTTTCTCACAACATAAATATTACACGCAATTCAAATATTATGTGAAACTTACTTAGCTTGCAATCAACTCAAATTCTTTCCCACAACTCCCATTACACAAAATTGTTATATTATTCAGACCTCAGATTCTCTCTAAGTGTTGATATTCTATGAATGAGGGGGTCCCTTATTATTTATAGCATGACTGACCCCTGTAAGGAAGATTCAACATGTCACTATATATACTCCTCAATCATGAAAAACCCCATTTGAAATTGCATTAGGAACACAAGTTTCTTTCAGGAAACCGTATCATTCGTGAAATTTTCCAAATCTTTTACCCACATCATTCCTTTTCCATTTTTCTATGTTCTAATCCCGAAACATGCCTTGCGTTCATGTTTCCAAATAACATATAATATTTCACTGAACTTTATTTTCCGAAAATTCCTTTCTCCATTTTCTGATTTTGAGGACCAAACATTTGGATTACACTGGAAAATGATTCCACCTTGAATCTATTCTTTTTAAACCACCTTTAAATCATCCATTCCTTCTCAGGATTATTTTTCAATATATATTTTCAACAATATCTATGGAACACCCAAACTGACCGAGGAAACCCTATTTTTGAACAAACATAATCAAACCAAAAACGATTGAATGTTACCATGAGGGATGTTTTCCCCACACTAAATTTGAATAGACATTTTCAAAATCATATAAATATTCTATATATCAGAAAAATATTATTACAAAAAATAAAAATATTTAACATAAGGAAGAAAACACATTCAATGAAAAATATAGAAAGAAGAAGAAAATGTCAACACCGAGAGAAGATTCTTAGTATGAATGTTTCTTATATGAAAAAATGATGTTATTATTTATTTACAAAATATTTTTATATTTGTTATAAATTGTATGGAATTGAAGGATTTGAAGTTATGAAGTTGATATTTTAGTTTCTTACTTGTCTTGCAAAATGAATTAATGAGGTTAACAAAAAAAGATTCTGGAAATGTTTTGTTTATGAACATGAACTTTTCTAATATGTTTGTTCAGATGGGTGTAGGTTGTTTTTATATTATCCAATTTTTCTCAGATTTCACCAGATATAATAAATTTTAATGGAACATATGAAAATTATTACATGAAACGTTATGTTATAGACAACATTGATAACCATGATTATGTAATATTTTTTCTATAGTAGGTCCACCAATTTAGAAATAGATATGTTTAGTTAAATTCTCTTTATTTAGAAACTCATGTGACAATATTGTTCTTCAGATTCAAATTTTCAAGAAAAATGTGGGGGCCATATGAATTTTAGTTTCAATAATAGGGAGAGTAAAAATAGGGGAGCAAGAAAATGAGTTGGGAAGGAAAAAGATATGAATATGGTTTAGAGTTTTGTCTGGATAATATTAGGATGGTATGGAAAACCATCCCAAAGGGGGAGTCTTTTATCCCAAATTTTGTTTTGGTTGTATATGTTTTCAGGAGAAACAATATTTATAAACAAAAAGTAGAAGGGGAGTTTTTGATTTTAGACTAACCATATCATCATGATTAGCAATATCAATCCGATGCAATAGAATGGATGAAAAAATAAATAGATTCATGGTTCTAGACACATCTTTCAAAATGAAAAAAGAACATTCAAATATTTTATTCATAGTAAATACAATGATAAATTTCTTATCATTCAATGTTACTAAATCATTAACAAGACTCATGATATAATATGAAGTTAGTAGAAGGAATAAATTAAAATTTCCATGGAGTTGTTTAAGGCTAAATAAGTATAAATAAATTGAAATAATATAGTCGACCATTTTTATTAGACTCGATGCATCCGAGCATGATCTCATTTGATTGTTATTAATCTTTATTGGGTCTAGAGAATATGTTTTGAATATGTTTTATTATTTCCTCAAAGGAAAATGATTAAAAATATGAATTTATTATGTTGTTCAATATTGATCCATTGGTTGAACTTTTTATGAGAAAGTACCACATATTCATTTTCCATTTGAAAGTCCATCAAATTGACTCTCAGAAAAAAAAATCAATTAGAGTCACCAAAAAATGAAATATTAGACTCAAATAATTAGGAAAGAAAATAGTTTGTAAATATAAAGAAGTATGAAATTTTGAGAACATTCAATAAAATTCAATAAGACCCAAAAAAATGGTGAGAAGAGTTGAAATAGAAAAATATGAAGCTAAAATGTACATAAAATTTTGGAGTTTTAGATTGAGAAAGAAGAATAATTGGTCTTATGGACTATACCATTCTAGGATGACTATACATAGAGGTCAAATTTCATTCATAATTTAACACTGTCTATGTAAATATAATGATTAATAACTTATATTTTTATGATATATTGGGATCCCAACTAGTGTTTTATTTTAGGTTGACATTGAGATTACCAGATGGATAAAATTACGTTGGAGTGAGTTCTATCAGAAAAAGTATCACTAGAGTGAGTTCTATCGGATGAAAATCCATTAGAAAGAGGCATATCTCGTGGAGTTACATCAGATAGAGATGTTGTGTGTTAATAATTGAGTTTATACTCAATAAAATTAGGGAACACAGAAGAATAACTAGATAGGGAAAATAAAATAGAGACCATCAGATAGACATTACTGAACTATGGCTAATCAGACTGACTTTTGTTAGGTATGTTTTTAGAATAGACTTTCTAGAAATATTTAATTTTAGAATATTCATATTTTTTTATGATCTGGATGATGTTTCATGATTCAAAATTACTTATGATATTTTTTGTTGAAGATTGTTAATAGGTGAAGTTGATCTAACATACATGTGGATGAATTTAAATACTTTCTATATTTGATCAAAAAATAAGAAGAAATATGATTGTAGTTGTGGGCTCTAAATACATACAGAAAAGGCTTATGTGCTGGGGTGTATAACTAGTTGTGGGAAAGTGTAGATGAAAATAATATCTAGAGGATTAACAAACTATAGTAAAAAATTAGTCATATGGGTTGTATAATTTTTTATTGATTTTGACACTCTATTTCAGAAATAAGTTAGTAACATATTCCATGATGGTGGGACTATCTAATATGGAAAAGAGTGGGTCTTTATACAGAACCTTTAAAATATCATATTCTACACTTTTTTTATTTGATATAAAATGAAATTTTGATTTTCATAGTTGATTGTAATGTAACTCTAACAAGTTTTATAGGTTAATAATTTTTTCTAACTAAATTAATAGGCTTTATAATATAAAAAAGATCCATTAAGTCCCCCTCCTCTCAGTGTTCATGACACTATTTGTGAAAAAACATGTAATAAGGGTTATAAAGATATATTCCCATTATTTACTAAGGATACCATATAAATATAAACTTCATTCCATGGAGATCTAGTTTGTTTCTTGACCTAGCCATAAAAACTTCTTTGTAAGCCCTACAAGAACATGAAAAAAGGATTTTATTTCCACTCTATTACGCAATAGGGATTATATTTTCCTCTTAATTAGTACTTGGTCTAATATATATAATGTCATATGTAATTAATTTCCCTAAAAGGATAATGGAAGGCTTGTGTGAATCATTAATAACCTTATTATTTAAAACTAGGTATTGTTTCTCCTCTCATTAACACTATTCCAATGGTGAGTATAACACTGATTGAGTTGAGAGAAAATTCCATACTATAATATAATGTAGATAATGTCTTGGTCACGATATTCCCCACCTCAATCCTATTTATGATTATTTTTGTTGTTCCAATGTTAATTATCTACCTCATTATTGAATTCATTAAATTTATAAAAGGTTTGAGACGTGTACCTGATCATATAGACAAATCCATACATACTCAAGTATATAGTAAAAGTAATAATGTATGAGAATCCACCTCTAGCATATACTTGAAATGGTATAGTCACAATGATGTGTACCAAATCAAGAAACTGTGTGGACCTTTAACCCTGACCACTAAATAGTGGTTCAGACATGTTACCATTTAAAAATCACATCATCAATCATGTCTCTTAAGCTATAAAGTGTCTAAGTAACCATCCTTATAGAGCATTGTAAAACACTTATTGTTTACATGACCAAGATAATGATGAAATATCTGGGTGTTATATGAGTTACACATATTTGTTTCATTATCAACTTCCAATATTTGGTATTATTAATTTAATATATAAATGTTATTATTCAATTATTCCATACCATAAAATCTGTCGTCTTTATAAAAGTAACAATCTTATTTTCGTATACTAAAAATAAACCCATAAATGTCTTTAAAATAATTGTAATTAATGTTCATTGAAACACTTGTTACATAACAAAAATTTATCAAAATCAATTTTTTTTTGAAATGCGAGATGGAAGTCCCCAATGGATAGAGTAGTCAACATATCTCAATCAGAAGCCCATAGATCCACCTCATCCCAGGTAATATTCCGAAATAAACTTTGTTCCTATATTATTATGAAAATGTGAGCATCGTAAGTAGTATATAATACTCAAATAGTATATATGGAATGATTATATTCAACAATTAGAATTCTTTATGATTCCCATTAATTCATTGGATATGTTGAATTCAACTTTCAATATCCCTTCTTCCCATATGAAAAGCATTCCACGTCATGTTACTTTCCTAGACATTAAATCTTCTTATTCATTGAAGGATAATAATCCATAGACTTAGAAATGGTATGATTATTCGACCCCTTTTATTTTTATAAAACCACTTACTCACGATAATTAAAATGGGTTTATCATTCCTTATGTCTTTCTAAAAGTGTAGTATAAGATAAATATGTTTTGATAGTTTAATCACACTTTTGATCATATTTTAATTCACAATAAAACATCAAATGTTTTTGGGTATTGGAGATGGAATTTGATTTTTGGACTTCTTATCAAGGATCCTGAAACCCAATATGTGAAGCGGCTCAATTTATCCATTCATATTTAATAAACCTTTTTTCTATGATGCTGACTCTCAAAGATTGCATGTGAATAGTGTATTTTCAAATCTCATATCTCTCTGATCTCACACTCTCTTGATACAGATCCTTAAGTTTAGAAATTATTATATGAACATCCATATTCTTATATTACATTAGAATCTTATTGGACGTGGAGTATATTACGAAAAAGTGGACACCCATAACATCTTTCACATGCTTCAAATAGAGAGATATTTCTTTCTCATTATCTTTTTTTGGAAATGAACTCATGATATGGGTCTTCCAGTACATATAATTTATATTCATGGAATAGTAAAACACGTGAGTGCCTATACCATTTATCGAAATCCATGGTGGTGATAATGTTAAACTTCTCTATTATAGATCACAATTGTATTTTCTAACTCAATTTATTTTCTATTTCTTAAACTTAATAGCAGATAATTAGTAATAATTTAGATTACAAGAAAAATATTAATAAAACTAAAATTTTATTAAAATCAATATATATCAAAAACTGTTTTTTAAAACCAATATCCATCACTATTAATTTCATAATATCATGTTTCAAGGATAATATATTGGAAAGGATCCATTCTCCCCATTTTCATAACCCATATGTTGCAATGAAAATCTATTTGATGGGTTTCATGTAGAAATAACTTTCTAACTGAATTAACTCATAATTCCATTTTCGTATGATTGGACTCCCCAATTCAGGAATCCCATTTAAATATTTACTTACCCTTTTCCATGTAGTTATACCATGACCTACTTGGGTAGTCATTCGTTGTTGTGAAAAATGTTAAGTGAACTGTAAGCCTCAAGCTATAAGATCCACAATAACTGAAATCACCCCAAAATGGGTTGGATAATAAAATTTAACTATGTGATTAACTTAACAAAGTAATGAATGACTATATCAGCTTAATATTTTATTTGAGGAATGTTTATCTTTATGCATAAAGCCCAATTTATATTTTTAATTGGATTTTTAATATTAAGTGGATTTTACTTAATTTATTTACAAAATGTGATCAAATATCTACACATCAGCTGGTTATATTTTATTCCATATTTCATTCTTGATAAATCTTTTATTATCTGATCATGTAGTATCAATATACAAAAATAATTAACCATGAATCCAATAGAAATAAAATATAAGTGGAATGATGATGAGAATACTTAAAAATTATATTATCTAGTAGATGATAAACTGAACATAGAACCTAGAGGAAAATAACTTGGACCATTTCTTGGTTATTGTTATAACATTCCACCATTCGATCCAATGCATTTCATCAATTGGTTTTCCTTAGGCTCCTGGACTAGGACTGCCTCCATTCACATAAGAGAACTATCCTTACATAATATTTTACTCCCACCTAAGTGATGTGCTCCAATGAAATAGATTAAGGGGTTCACATAAAAAACCCATCGGAACACATTCCCTAACATAATAATAAGGTGCATATAACTCATTTCCATAAAAAAATAGAAAAAATGAAATTATAGAAATATAACCATATGCAAAGGATTTTTTTAATATCATGATGATCCATATATATAGAGACAAGAATACATTTAAAACATTGTTATTAATTATGTCAATTAAATTTTCAATTAAGATAATTCAGCAAAAATTATTCCAACTAATTCAATTTACCTTTATCCCATCAAAGAAACTGCAACCAACCCTCATTAAAAATTATTTCCTTGAAAATTAATAAGATATAGAGGTGTAAGTGGGGGTAACATCATGTGATTATCATAATATTTGACATTATATTGAGTTCATATATTATTATCCATCCTAATAAATGGTGTGTACATTGTCAACTAAATGAAATATAAAACACATGTGATTAGGTTTTTTTATATATTTAATTCTTCTCCATGAAAAATTGGAGAAACTATCTATAGAAGAATACATGATGTGTATTATTTTACATTGTGTGTATTGTCTTATTCCTGTGTTAGTAGTACATTCCATGGGACTAGGGGTGTTTCCATCCATGAACTTATTTGATTTACATGACATTTTTTCCAACGTACATGGCGTGTACTATCACATGACCATTTTCAACGTACATGCCTTGGCACAATGCATGTCTCCTGTTTGTGGTCAAGATCAAGCTACATGACGTGTACTATGTATAGAAAAAATATGACCTTGGAGTTTCATGAATTTTTAATCGCAATATTTTGTATCCATTACATGTATTTTTGGGACAAAACAAGTTCTCAGCCATGAGAAAATAGATACTACACATTGTTTATAGTGGTTACACAACATGTAGTTCATTAAGAAAACCAAGTCTATCTATATCTACACGATGATCCTATTTTTTCATTGTTAAATCATATTAACTAATATTTATCTAATCTTATCATATGATATGGATAAAAACAAAATTATACACTAAATATACTTGAATTACACTCTATATACTTTGGTTTTTTCCAGGTATAACTGTTGGCACATCCAATAATGTAAATCAAATGTTGCTTCATTTTAAGACATTAACCAATTAATTTTTATGTTATAAATAATGAATAAAGGTCATATGTGATTATTTTCAGTTATTAAAATTAATAATTTCAATTCGAAAAAATGAAAACACATGTAACTAATCAATGACAATAAATAATTATAAATTGAACATGTGAATGCTCTTATACAACATGTAGGATCCAAAGGTAGTGAAAACATCCTTTGATTATTTGAATAACTCATATTTTAGTCTTAGTTTATCTGTAATAATTACTTTAAATGATCATAACATCATGTACAATGAAAACCATAGATTACATGACTTAATTATAACACCAAAACTAGAGTTGGAGGATCATCATAAGTATGTTATAATTAATTTTTGAGAAGATATATAATTACATAAACTATTAATTCCATATTTGTTGATGATCATATTAACTAGGTCAGGTCGTACCATCATTATTCTATGGGATCCAAGTCTATAAACCCTCTCTTGGTGATCCACACATGCACCCCAATCTCTGAATGAAGTTGTATAATCACCGGGTTATAACATGACCATTCCTAACCACTTATGATAATGTGCAGGATCACAATAGTATTATTATATCGGGAGGAGGAACTCTCAGTTCCCTATTGATGGTTTTATAGAGGTAGAAGAGTGAATTCACTCTAGGGTTGAGAAAGTCTATCTCGATCCATTGTTGATACTAAATGTGATTTAATAATGAGTTATAATTATTTATTAAATACACTAGGTTTAGGGTTAGATAATAACCCAAAACCCCTAAAAATATTTAATATTATTATTTGACCACATATCCATTAAAAATAATAATATTGATATTAATCACATTAAAGGTGAAACACATTAATAATATAAATAAGTATCATTTATACCATTTAAAAATTTACCATTAGGTTGTGTTTGTTTTCCAATATTAATATTTTCTGATCCAAAAATAATGAATATTTAATGAACAAATAAATTTCATTGTATTATTCTACCCCACACCGGTGGATGGGGTGGAAGCATGTTATGGGTTTTGGGGAAGCGGCCACAGGGTAACATCCCTAGGCTAATTTCATTCCATGCATCCACTGTAATATTTTTTTTCAAAATTTCATTGTATAATTCTATGATAAATAAAATAAATAGTATTTTATACAAACATATAAATAAATATTTATTTTTATTATTTATCTAACAAATTTATTCATATAACTTGTTATCGAATTATGGAAATAAAAAAACCAAATAAATATTATTTTTTCAAACATTCTAGATTAAATATATGAATTTACCCGATATTGTGGATGAATATAGTGTGAATCCCTCAACGCCACACTCTTAGTGTCATTAGTCATAATAGCCTAAATTCTATGGTTTTCATCTAGAAACACACAAAGGGTCATATAGAGGGAGAAGTTAATGTTACAACAATATCAAACCTATTATGGATGCTTAAAAAATAATATAATTTCTTTATCATGATATCTCTAATAAATTTGGGTGCATATCGGTTCCCTCAACCTATATTATCAATTTCTATTTAATTTACTTTTATGAAATATACTCACCCACTAATCAAAATAGCCATGGATTTTTGTTGGTAGTTCCACTTCCATATAAGGGGTTGAAATATAAACTTCCATCAAGGGACGTAAGGGATAAATCCTATAATATATTATCTATTAATTCAATATAAATCTTGAAATACCTGACATAACCATCTTCATCTGTAGATATTCATTTTCCCTTGTATTATATTAAATTTTTCTAATATATAATTTTAGATTTCGTCAATGAGTCGACATGCGATTCTGAGACCCGACATGCCTGAAATAATTTTATAAAATTGGTAAATATATTTTATATTTCCCATTAATATATTCTTAAATAAAATGGTATAAATATTTAAAATAAATATTAGATCATAAATTTGAGACCGTAGTGAGTCTCAAACATAATGTTTACCCTAGGTGTGAGCTACAATATGTCAGCATGGTGCGTTCAAATAAACCTGCCTTTGGTGGTTCATTAAGTGAATTAATTAGCATATTAATATAATTAATTCATCAAATTAATTTAATGAATATCATTTATTAGATCACGAATATGGTGAATTATCTTGGTTATTCGCATAAACCCTTGGAGGATTCCAGATCACTCTTCCCCATTCTGTTTACGAATAGAGATCCAATGATGATGTGACTCCATATCGTTGAAGATTGTGATGAAATGAATGAAAAAACTTCATCCAATAATTATAGTGCATGTTATTTGAATATAAATGCTTCAATATCTAGGTAGGACTCATCAATTCATGGATTTCAGACTTACTGATTAAATTGATTGAGTCGAATCATTCTTTCTTTGATCTCCACCAATTTTCAGAACTTGCATGCTTCCATGTAATGATGTTATTTGATTATTCTTTCATTTCTCACTCCAATTACACTATTTAATAACATTTACCCAATAAATATTGTATAATAGTGATGAAACCCTATTCTTGTGCATTTCTCACTCGATTTACTGTCATTCATTGTTGATTGGACAATGGGGCCTTGTTTCAAATTGTTTAGGTGCTGCCTAGACCAATCAGACCCCTGGAATCATGTAAAAATAATGTGAGATGGTTATATCATAATATCAATTATGTAAATAGTGTATTTTCCAGTATATTTTGATCTATTTATTGATTTTATGTCTGAATAAATGATGGTGTATGATGGAGGTGTGTGCGGGGTGTACGACTAACCCCCACATGATAGTGGAACTAATTTCAGCCACATGATGGCTAGAAACAATGGACCAGGAGGAGATCAAAAAAATTTGGTTAAAAATGAGTCCATATCTGATGGTGGAACAACTGGATCTAGACACCCAGTTGTAGATCTAAATTTGTTCAAAAAACTCGACTACATGCTATGTAGTTCGATAAACACACAATGGGTATTTCTTATGCTATGGTGTCCGCAGTTCAAAAAAAATTAATAATGGAATGGAGTGTATCCCCACTACACAGTATGTACCTCTTCCCTAGGTGGATTAGCCATGTGGAGGATCACATGGGGCAAGAACCAATGTGGGAATTCACGACTACAGGCTCACCATGTATTAAAGTACATAGACACAGACAAGCACAAATGGGGGGACACATAGTGGCTTGGGCATCCCATGTAGATTTCCTACATGTCATTTAACCCTATATGGGTAGAGATATGTGTAACTAAAGGGAAATTAAAATGAAATTGAGTGGGTCCACATGTTTTTCAGTTCCCCCACATGCTGTGTACACTGCGGTTCCTTTTAAGGAAATTTGAATCTTTCATATCTCCTTTGTTTGAGCTTTGATTTTGTCCCTTGATTATCCTCTTCTATGTGTTTTTTCACTTAGGATGTGATGGTGTAATATTATTTTTATTTTGAGATATGATGCAATATATTATGGTCAGGGAACTTATTTAGGTGACACACAATGACAATAGTGATCACATAGGGTCCCAAGGTGCATTTAGAGTGGAACCCTCCAACTAGGATGGACATGGGTCCTCTATCAACTATCAGAGTGGATCTGTCATGTAGAGTCAGAGAATGGGTACTATATAATCAAAGAGTTTAACCATCCAACTATGGTAGGCATGGGTCCTTTATCAACCCTTTCAGGGGAACCCTCATGTAGTTTTAAGGAAAGGGACCTCTAGAATCAAAGGTTGGAACCCTCCAACTAGGCTAGTCATGGGTCCTATATCTACAATTAGAATGGAATCCTCTTTTTAGGTAGTGAAAGATTAATCTATCTATTATAATAGTGGAACCCTCGTATAGAGTCTAGTCATGGGTCCTCTACCAATAAAGTGGAAACATCCTACTAGGTATGGAATGAGTCATCTATCTATTATTAGAGTGGAACCCTCTTGTTGAAACATGGAATTAGTCCTCTATCTGTCATCTCAGGGGAACCCTCCAATTTTACTAAGCAATGGGTCCTATAACTAGAGATTGTGGACCCTCTACTGTTCAACAAAATGGTTATATGATGGTTGACATGTATTATTTTTTGGGGAAGATATGAGAAATGTTTAGTATCGTGGATGGAATTCTAAAAGTGAGGAGCACTGTTTTCCTGGGCTGGGATGTGAGATGGAGATCCCCTTTCTCTCTCATTTGAGATTATTTTAATGAGAACACAATGAAATATATTTATATATATTTTTATCCATGTTGTATTATTTTTACACTCATTCCATGGGTTTCAGAGACATGTGGATAGTCCACCTACTCACCGTATTGTTCTCCTTATGGTTGGATGATATTACTCTCCTACTGTAGCTTGATAAGACTCAACATATAGTCCACTTACCCACGATGTGTAACCCCCTATGTTTGGTTGAGTTTACCTCCATAATTTGAGTTGAGATGTCCATTGTGTAATGTCTAATCTATTTCCATTCCCTTTTAGTCTCTTACTACTCCCCCTATCAACTTTTAGGGCGTCAAACTATTTATATATGTAATCACTTTTTCATGGGATTTTTCCGCGCACATCATATCCAATTCATAGGAATGATTGGTTAACAGAGAATTTAGAAGAAAATATGGATACTCACTTCCTTAAAATGCATATGGTGGTCATATAATGGATATTAGGATTTATGATTTCTCAGTTTTTTACATTCCAAATTTGGTTGAGAGAAATTTATAGATGGGTGTTTATTTTTCAACTTTACATTTCTGTTTTCACTATAATACTCTTGTGAACCCTATATATTTTAGAATTCATTGTTTATATTCTATATTTTTCATATTTTTATTATTATACCTATACAAATATGCATTTAAAAGGTTGTGTGTGTGCGTATAGGTATAATAGGAAAATGCCTCCCATTTAGGATACGTCTTTCGACGCTGGTCTCCACCTGTGGCTTATAGAGGCGGGGTTGGGGTAGTTGTGGCTTAAGACCCTATTAGGGTGGAGTCATGAACGATTTGTAATAGAGGTGAATCAATCCCTATTATCGTGTTTGGATTATTCCAATTATTTGAATTTGGTTGGGATTTAGATAAACAATGTAAAAGTCTCTCGAGTGTGACTATCGAGCCAAAGAACCTAGTGATGGTACAAGCATCTTATTAATCCATTCATCAAGACCATGAGTACCTTCTTTTCAACTCAGCATATTGAGAAATTATTTGTAGAGATCAATGGTACATGAACCATATAGAATTGAGTATTTTACTTTTCTTCATGAGTCAACTAACAATTGTTATATATATATATATATGTGTGTGATCATCGGATTATGGTACGTATTGATTAAATTTTTTAGGATGCCTTCACAATGGCAGCTATCCAGAATATCATTTTTGGATCATGAGGTTGTTATAATGAGAGATGAGGCCTTAGTTTAGGGTCCGTCATACATTATCCTTCCTCTAGGTGTATAGGTAGAAGAACCACAACTTATCAAGCAGTAGATAATCCTATAAGAGTAAGTTGAGGATGCGTGCATGCTTAACACACTCCACGTGTTCCTGTGCCAGATGCCACTGAGAATACCCGGTGAGCCGGATCCCGAGTAATCAAAATATTGTCTTGATTTAGAGGATATATCAATAGGATTATTTTAACACTAAAGGATCATGTTTTTTGTATTGATTCTAGACTTTTTCACATTGCACACGGGCATTGGTGGAATCTTTTTACCAAGATGCCTGATGATCTGAAACTCCCAAGAAAAAAAAATCCAAAAATTATTTCATGAGGATTACTACCCCACCTAATTATTCCTATATTGGATTTATAATCTTCAGTAACTTCATCAAAGAGTTATTACAGTTTCTTAGTATGATACATGCTTCACATGCCTTATGTGATAATCCTTTAACATGATCCAAGAGAGCTACTTCTGATCAAAAAATTTTGATTTGGGAATCCCTAGAGAGGTATGAACCAGAGTGGTACCCCTGTCAACTCCCACAAATATCGAGTTGTTGGAGTGGACACTGGGGATAGATAGTTTCCTGTTAGGGGGATGCCGGGCAGTTGAAGATGGTTGTGGGCATCATAGAGATGAGTCATCTGCAGCAACTAGAAGGATCCTATTATAAGGTTATTGGGATAGGAGATCCTATCGTGGTTATTCCCAAACACATGGTCCTGAGTTATAAGAAAAACATAGAGAAATTGGGAATCCCATTGTGGGGATGTGATATTCTTATGATGTTAAAGGACATATAACACATGGTTTCCCAAATATACGTAATTAGGATGACAGAAGGGTATATTATGAGCCACCATGGCAGAGACAAAACCATGATCAGGGATCACCGTGGTGAGGAATGGGTCTCCCCCATAGATTCAAGGCTATAAGAAGACCAGAAGGAGATATGGTTGTTAGAAAATTTTATGCTATCCTTCTACCTCCATCTATAGGAGGCCCACCCTAAAATTATGGATCTGGAGGATGGGGTCACAGATAGCCGCAGGATTTGGAGGATTTTAATCGTACAACACACAAGATGATTAGAGGTATGATGTTTGTATTTTCTACTATTTTCGATGTATTAGTAAACATAGGTTCCTAAATTACTTCATCACAATAGTCAGTAGGCGACACTTAGAGCCCCACGTTGAGGCATTGTCACAATAAGTTGTTCTTGAGGTTCCTATATAGAACAATTCTTTTCTATATTTGATCTTCTTGTAGTGTGAGAAATTATCTGATGGAGGAAGGATCAAATGAGTCCTTTTGGTCAACATGAGGGAACATTATGATATCATCTTGGGTAAAAAAAATTCAATGTTTTGATCCCATATTTACTATCATCAGATGCATGTTATATTCCTTCAAATTGATGGGATGAGAATCACATTTAATGGTGAGAGATATCTCATGGAGGGATGATTGAGTGCTTCAAGTACGACACTGCAAACCATCACCCATCAGTTGGAGAGTATATCCATTACTACAAAATATATTTAGGCATATGGATTCCTTCAATCACGGAGGATTATGTGAACGTCTTCCCTGAGGAGGTTCCAAGACTACCTATGAGTTTGGATATAGAGTTATGTATTTTATTTCATCCAATTAAACTTTGGTATCTTCAGTGGAATATCAGATGGCCCTTACCAATCTCTAGAATATTCAGTTACAATTGATGAACTTTCAAGATAATGTTTTCATTATTCCCAATGTGTCCCTTGGAGAATATTCAGCGTGGTTCCTGAAAAAATGAATATGAGAGATTGTGACTTTTCATGGATTATTATCACCTAAAATAGGTCATGATAAATAAAAATCACCCATTACCGAGGATTTACAAAATCATTTACCAGTTTCAAGGTTTGATATGGTTCTAGAAGATTAATATCATGTCTAGAAAAGTATTGTTGAGGGTTCAAAAGGTGTATATTCTGATGTTGGCACAATAATGTTGCAACATACACAATAAGTTCCTAGTTATTCTCTTTTGTGGGGGTGAATTCCCCCAATGTGTTTAAGGATTTGATGAACCAGATCTTATAGACATACTCTGAAATATTTTTCGTTGACTTCATCAATGACAGACTGTTATATGCAACATAAGAGTAGGAGAATAAATTGCACTTGATGTTAGTTATATATTTTCATTGAGAGAAGCGTCATTAGGGAAATATATTGAAGTTACATTCCAGGATTCATGAGGTTAAATTTATATGGAATTTCTTTTCTGATCATTGTTTATCCATAAAACTAATGAATATCAACATAGTGATTGATTGAGATCCTCACAGGAATGTTTTAGAGATGTGTAGATTTCTCATATTGGTGTGGTACTAACGAAGTCTTGTGGATTACTTCTTAATTATAACAACCCCATTCACCACCCTAATGTGGAAAGGGAATTCTATTACCTGTAATGAGCTATTCCAGCGTTATTTCAAGGAGTTGAGGCTACAGTTGAATAGTTATACTATTTTAGGACTACTGGATGAGGTTGTGTTATATTTAGTTTATTGAGATGCCTCATAAGTTGGGATCAGTTGGGTTTCTATGCAATGATAGGTAGTTATCTCATACAAGTTAATGCAGTTGAGGTCTGATGAGCAGAACTAAGAAACTCATGGCCTAGATCTAGCTGTGGTATTCTTCGCCTTGAGGATGTGGAGTAACTACCATCTGGGAGAGAACTTCATGGATTTCTTACACCATCATAGTCTCAAATACATCTTCATAAAAAGAGACTTGAACATGATATAGTGGCACAAGTTTGAGTTCCAAAAGGAATATGAATTTGGTACTGTTTACACTATAGGTAAGGGAAACATATTATAATATGTCCTTAATAAGATGTACTAGACACTCTGTGCCATAGGCTTCGGAGTAGTGGACATCCTTCTAGATAACCCTTGTGAAGTAGGAGTGTGAAACTTTTCTTCAATCGATTTTGTTGACTCATACACTTCTATACCATGTGAGAGAGTCCCAACATGGATACAACTATTATGAGGTATTACATAACTAGATATCCATATGATATTCACTATATGGATATTATGATGTAGGGAATCATGTTATCCATTTTCAATGACAGAAAATGGTCCCAGTCCTGATGCAAGGGGATAAGATGTGATAATTCTACATTTTCACTCTATTTATACATACTATTGTGGGGGAGATGTATAAATACCTTCATATATTGTTTTGGGGGTCACGCATGAGGTGAAGTGTGGTTGAGATAATCTCTCAGTGCCACTTCTGTTAGTAGGTGAAGGTTGAACAGTATGATTAAGAATGTTTGTTGCAACCCCTTGAGTTCCAAGAGTTGAATTGTTATGGAATATCCATAGAATTTGTTCTAGGGAGTCCGAAAATAGAAATGGTACATGATACCATATGGGCGATTGTTTATTAACTCATGAATTCAGAACAGTTCCATTCCATTAGGGAGAAAATTTTGGTATAGATTTTGGGGAAGATGTACGTATGATAGATTATCCGCCTCTTTTGGGAGCCCTTGATGATTTAATCGGATCATGATGCATGGTTCGATTCATTATTTTTGGAGTTTCTTGTTGGAGGAATTTAGGACCTAGATGAGGATGATTAAACCTTTCACCTTAGATGGATGGGAAGACCGACCACACAATCTAGGATTTTGAGGATATGTAGAGGGTTTGTTGGTTGAACTATGGCTGGAGTTTGTAGGATCACTATGCCTTTGTTGTGTTTGTCTATAACAACAACTACCAATATACTATCTGCATGAAAAACCTTGAGGCATTGTAGGAGAGACCCGATAGGTGAACCTAATGATGGATAGAGATTGGTGAGACATCTTTTGTGGGTATAGAGTTGGTTCCAATGGTGATGGAGAATGTCTAGGTCATCAGTGACTAGAAGAGGATAACCTTGATAAGGTTGAAATCTTATGCAGATCACTATTATAAGACGTTGGAGTTATATAAGGGAGACAATATTTTCCTGAGAATCTTCACATGATAAAGATTACAAAGGTTTGGCTGGGGAGACAAGTTATCCTCAAGGCTCATCAGGTCGTTTGATATTTCAAAAAAGGTTAGTGATGTTTCTTACTGCCTCTCTCTACCACCATAACCAGAGTGGGTGCAATATTTCTTCCACATGATTCATATGAGGAGATATGTGCTTGAAACCATGCATGAAATCAATTGGGTCAATTTAGACATTAAGTAAAAACAAAATATTCTAGAGAACCCAATTGAAATCATGAATAGATTGAAGAGGACCATACGAGGACATGCTATCCCCTTGGTTCGCATTTTTTGGTAGCATGAGAACGTGAATGAGAGTTCCTTAGAGTGGGTGATCTAGATGAGGGATCAGTATCCTAATATTTTCGTCAGGATTTTTCTTTTTACGGATAAAAATATAAAATTATAGAATGTTGTAGAGACCCATTTTTAACGTTTTAGTAATTTAAATATTTATATATATATTTTTGGATATAGGTACTAAGAGGATGATCCATTTCAAGACATGTTCTGCCCTAAAATTAATTATATTAAAATATTAAATATATTTTATATTTTAGGTGAAAATTTTCATTAAGAAAATGAGTAACTCATAAATGGAATCATAGATCAGAAATATAAGACTATAATTGAGTTTGGAAGTATATTTTTACCCTAGGAATGAACTAAAATTGGTCGGCACAGGGCAATCAGATGAGCCATCCATTGGCGGTATGTTTAAGGGATTAATTGAATTATTAATTTAATTAATTAATAAAATTAATTCACCATATTACATAAATATAATGACCACTATTGGTAATTTTATAGGTTTAACATAATAAACCCTGAGAGGATTATAAAGCATTCTTCCTCCTGTTGGTGAATAGAGATCTGATGACTATGAGACTCTATATCAGAGAATACCAGGACATAGTGAACACAAAACATAACTTAAATCATTTGACATCATGCTATTTAATGACAAAAAATACAATATCTAGATAAGAATATTAAATTTTTGGATTTCTCCCTTAATGATTAAATTGATTGGGAAGAATCATTCCTTGTTTGATATGATCTTGTTGCAAGACCTTTCACGCGTCTGTGTAAAGATTTAATTTTATTATTCATTCATTTATCACCCTAGTTACCCCTATTAATAATATTTAACTATGAAATTTTGGAAACTATTGATAAACCCAAGTTCATGTACCGTTGTACCTCGCTTTCATCATGTTATTAACCAATTGACCTCAGGGGACACAATTCAACATTGCTTGGAGGTACCGAGTCTGATAGGACTAATGGATTCATGAAGGAATCGAGTTCTATGGTTGAAACAATGAAATAGAGATGGAAATAGAAGAATTAAAGGTGATATATTTCTTGATTCATAGTCCAAATTAAATATGGTGGATGATTGAGGCATGTGCGGTGTGTATACTGTACCCCCATTTGATGACAAAACCAATTTTCAGCCTCTAGATGGCCAGAAAATATGGAACAAGAAGATAGCCGACAATATTGGGAAAATATGAAGTGAGATATGATGGATAAAAAACCATATATGGACACCTGAGCATTGATCTATTTTTTTTATAAAAATCAACTACATGACATGTATTTTGATGAACACACGATGTGTAGCCCCTATGTTTCGGCCACTTGGGTTTGGAGAATTATAAGGAGGACAAGATTTGTATCCACCTACATGACATGTACCTATTATCTGAGAGGACTAACTATGAGGTGGAGAACATAGGAAGGACCCTGTTAAATAATACATAGCCATGGGCATGCCGTGTACTGAAGTACACAGACACAACCAAGCAGACTGTTGTGACTGTGAGAGGCCTTAGCATGCCGTGTAGACCCCCTAAATGTGTTGTATCCCTACATGGGTATTGAGATATATACTAATATGTATATTTAGTTGTTTTGAAGAGGGAGCACTAGTTGTGTGGGTCCACTCACCCACCATATACCCCTTGGTTCCTTTTGAGGAAACATTACTGTCTCGTATTGCATTTGTTTAAACTATTATTTTGTACCATGAGTAGCCTATCCAACGTTATTTCTATCTAAAATGTGATAGAGGACTAATTTGTGTATTTTGAGACATGATATTATATGTTTTATGTTTGGATCTTATTTAGGATATTCTGTTTGACTACAATTATCACACAAGGTCACTAAGGGATTTTAGAGTGGAACCCTCCATCTGGGTAAGGCATGGGTCCTCTATCAACCATCTGAGTGGAACCCTCTTGTGAAGACAGTGCATGGGAACTAAAGCATCATTGATTGGAATGTATAGCTAGAATGGGAATTCTTTCTTTATCAACCATCATAGTGTAACCCGTCTGTAGAGTCAAGGAAATGGTCCTATAGCATCATATAGTGGAACCCTCCTATCATAACATGGCGTGTCTCCTCTACCCAACTATCAATGATAAACTCTCCTGCTATGATTGGGCATAAGTAATCCATATTTTAGAGTGTAACCCTCCAATTGGGATGGGAATGGGTCCTCTATCTACCAATGTATTGAAACCCTCAATCTTGGGAGAGAATCAGTCCTCTATCAATTGCTATTATGGAACCCACCTGCAGAGTCAGGGCATGTGTCCTCTACAAATAGAGTGTAGCCCTTTTACTGGGAAGGAAAAGGGTCCCATATCGACTATTATAGTAAATCCCTCCTATTGTAACATTGTATGGGTCATCTATCTATCCACCAAGGTGAACCCTCATACATTACAAGGTCATGTGTTGTCTACCAAGATATTTTGGCCTCTCGACAAGATGCATAGTGTTTAGGTGAGGCTTACTTGGATTTTTTCTTCTAGTAATATTATAGAGATGCTATGCATCATTGATGGACATCTGGAACTAATGGATACTTTTTTCTGGGATGAGTTGTAATATGGAGATCAAATTTCCCTCTTGTTTGGGCTTCTTTTAATTAGTTTATATATATATAGGTATCCTTGTTGTTAGATTTGGTTACTCTTTTTCCATGGGTTGAATAGGAATGTAAGGTAGTAAGACTACTCTCTATATAGAAATCCTTATAGTTGTATGTTGTTAGTCTCCTTCTATGGGGGGCAGTGACTCGACGTGTATTCCACCTACACACTTTGTTGAGCCCCCTTTTTTTGGATGAGATTATATCATTTATTTGGGTTGACCTATTCACGATTTACTATTTATTGTATTCCCGTTCCTTTTATGTCACTAATTGCTCCCAATATCAGATTTCTATGCATCCTACTGGGTATGTATATAGACATCCCTGCATGAATGTCTCCCACACATGTCGTGTATTACGCAGACGATGGATAGGTCAACAATGACTTCAGAGAAGCTCAGGGATACTCAGGGTCATGGAACGCATATAGTGGTCATATATTAGAGATCATGATTTATGATCTATAAGTATTATATATTCAAGTTTTTATTGGGTTATATTTCTTTTTGGGCATGTGTTTTTATCCTTTACTTTTATTTTTTCACCATCGTACTCTAGTACACCATAGAGGTTTTGACATGCGTAGTTTATATTATAGTTCCTTCATATTTTTATTATTATTAATATGTAATTATATATTGATATGGTCATGTATTTATGTAAAATTAAATTAGGAGAAGAATCCCATTTATGATATGTCTTCCAGTTCTGGTCACCACCCCATGGAAATGGATCTGTGATTAACATAGTCACAGATCGGGCATTGGTTAGGGTAACATAATGAAATCATTAGAAGTATATGTTTTCACAGTATTTGATAACACATCAATGTACAGAAGTCATCGTATCAATTAATGATATTATTAAATTCTTTTAATAAATACAAACATCTATATATTTGATGATACAATTACATAAGGAAATGAAAATTTACTCTAAATGGGTATATTCTTATAACCTCTTATCATAAAGATTACTATGGGAGAACACCAAGAGAGGGTGTATCAATGTATTATTATCATCCTATAGTTGATGAACTATATTTAATTTGTCCCTTTAGAAAATACTAAAGAACAATATAATATATATTCACGAATGATGTAGCGACACCTCTATGTTCTCATCATAGTGGGGATATTCTATTACCTTGTTTTGAAACACAGATTCATAGGATATTTCCACATAAAATATTCATGATATGATCAATCATGAATTGATAATAAACTTTCTAAAAAATGTAATCAATTACTAATATTTTTTGTTTTTGAGAAACAACCCCAATAGACTCCACATTGCACAAGATCGAACTAACAACAAATTTAAATCAACTACATATCAAATGATAATCATTCCACTACAAATATAAATCCTTGGTCAAGGGGTCCACTTTATTATCCCCCTTGGTTAATTGTCTCACCACAACTTCACCTCATTGTGAAAAATCACTCATGGGATGAAACTTCTGATGTATGTTATTTATTATTTGATGTGACCTTGACTATTTGGAGATATATACCACTATAGTGTTTTACAATAAACTATTATTGGGTATTTATTATTAGGTACCATATAATTCTCTAGGAAAATGTTGTGAATCCATATTTCTTCCTTGAATGCATTTTAAGTTGAAATATAAATTGATTCCATAGTAGAATCAGTGACAACTGGCTTTTTTGAACAATTTATGCTCATATATCCTCTATTGAGACAAATTTTATGTCCAAAAATTTAATCCATATATTTCACATCTGTCTAAAATCTATCATATTTATAACCATGATGAGTAGCTCTTCATCACCATAATTCAGTATGAACAGACCCTTTTTGGGCCTCTAATACTTATGGATATCCAGGAAAGAAGTTAAATGTAGTTCATATGGTTCTACATGATTCCTTTCTACCATGATTAATTCATATGAAACATCAATCCCCATAAAAAAATATGTACCTGATAGATCCTATACCAGTATCATATGATATCTTTCTTATTCTATATCTAACCTCATATGGGTGTGGAATCATTTTCATAGAAATATGTATACGTTGTGACACTGGACACAATACCGTGACATATTCCATGAATCCTCTTGGATCTACCACACATGATATTGATATGTATAATACATGATTCTTCACCAAAGTCCTTCATAGATAATCAGTTTATCAACCCAACCATAACCATATGCTAGGCTAGTATGTCATTTCCAATTTGTAATATGTCATCAACATATAATACTATGAGAACTATTTTACTCTCACTAAACAATTTGTAAAAACATTGATCAAATTCATTCTTAACAAAACAAAATTCTTTTATAGATTCATCAATTTTAATGTTCTACGACTACAATTATTGCTTTAATTCATAAATGGATCACTCGAACCTGTATTACATTTTGGAATTACATGGAGTTATACACCCTTCTATATATATTATATACACAACCACATAAAATTTACAATTATTTAATATAGTATTGATATCCATTTTCAAAATCTCACAGTAATGGAAAGCTGTTATGGAATGAAAAATTATGTTGGATTTAAACTTCAAAACTGGGGAAAAGTTTTCATCAATGTAAATACAAATACGTTTTCTAAAAACTTTATCCACTATCCATTCATTATAGGTATTTAGATTACATTTCATTTACGTAATTCTCTTCAATACCCATTTATACACAAAAGTATTTACATGAACTATCAGATTGATCAGAACCAAAACATTATTTTGATGCCTAGATTCCACCTCAAAAATCATGGATTCATGATATATTATAGATAATGATCTCTATAATTCCTCCACGAAGGATAGTGGATAGTTATATAAAACCTATAAAGATCCACAATCATTAGTGAAAAGAAACATGTATCTCTCTAGTTCTAATGCCTCTCTAGAACACCTAAGCAACACTTGTGTTTCAAGAAATATGTCTTACATGGATACCTGTTGTATAAGTTCCTATACCAATTTTTAACCTTAATAATAATATTACTCAAATTAAATCATGACCCAACCATCCCCATGGATGATTTGATCATTATCAAGAAAAAATATTCTTCTTAAAAAAATCACTTTCTTGTCAAATGGGTTGCATAGATAGTATCCCCTTGTTACCATGGGATATACTATTAAGATACACATCAGGAAATGAATTTCTAGTTTGTTCTTGAGATAGCCTTAAGAAACACCTCATAAAACAATGAATGAACATGTGAAAAACAAGTTTATTTCCACTCCAAAATGAAAATTGAATACTATTTAAAACATTATTTGGTACATGGTATAATAAGTATAATTTAATATGTATTGAATTTCCATAAAAGGATAATGGATGGATTGTTTGAATCATGATTGACCATACCTTGTCCAACAAGGTATGGTTCGTCCTTTCAGTAAAAAATTTCCAATGTAGTGTATTTGGTAGTGAGTTGAGAAATAAATCACATACTGCCACCGAATGACAAAAAATCATTGTTGAGATATTCACCATAGAAATCTGATCTAATGTTTTTATTTTATTCCGAAGAAGATTTTGAAAATCATTCTTTAACTCTTTGAATTTTTCAATGGATTCAAATTTATACCTCATCTGGTAGATATAACCATACCAACATATGTTAAACGTAAAAGTAATGAGGTATAATAATCCACCTATACTCTGCACAATAAAAGGACTTCACAAAATAGTGTATACAAAATCTAGAAGCTCTATTCCCCTTTCACATTATAAACCAAATGGTGGTTTGTTCCTATTACCTTGTAATCATGTGGGACACCATTCATGTGGAATAATCCAAAAAGATTCTATGTAACCATGTTGTTAAATATTTTTGAAATGTTTCTCATTTATATGACCAAGTAATCGATTCCATAACTAGGTGTTATATGATTTTTACTTTTTTGTTTTGTTATAAATTTCCAGTTTTTGGTTTTCATAATTTATATATTATGATAACTATTCAATAGATCCATACCATAACATAACTGTGATTATAAAAGTAGAAACATTTATTTCCAATTATTAAAAATAACCCCTCAATATCTAAAAATGATTCTTAAATAATATTCTTAGAAACACAATGAACATAAATTTTTTTATCAGAAAACAAAAATCAATCTTGTCAAAATTGTGAGATGGTATCCCTCAATGGCTAGAGATGATAACCTTTCTCTATTTGAATCCCATATATCCACTTCATCTCTTGTAATATATTGAATTATACTTGGTTCTAGTACATGGATAAAAACAAGATCACCATAGGTAGTATCTAATACCCAACATATTCAAATAGAAATATCATAGTCAATAATGAATTCACCTGATGCTTCCCCTTGCTTATTTGGTTGGGTGAAATTCCTATTCAAGTGACCCTACCTGACACATGAAAAAACTACCACATCCCATTCTTTTTCTTTTATTTAGATATACATATACTTGGAGGTACGGTGCTACAGATCCACAGTCATGGATTGATTCTTAATACCCTTTGACTTTTTCTATATATTCTTATTCATTATAAGTAAAATTTATTTGTCAAAACTGATGTATTTATCAACCTGATGAATAAGTATAATAAATTATGATATTTTCTTTTCATTATTGTTCATATTATAATTGACAATAATACTGGATATGTTTATTGTTATTGAGGACATAATGAGATGTGTGTGTAGCTCATCAGGTATCTCAAAACCTAAGATGTCCACTGGTTCAATGAAGTCAATAATCCTGATTACATGTACCCCTACTAGAATTAACTCTCTAACCAAGAACATGAATGGTGTTTTGGAGATCTAATATCTCTCTGATGTCACTTTCTCCTGATAGAGATCCTTAAAATGAGAAAAAATGATATGTGTCTCCATGTCCTCATATTTATTTATAAGCTCATTGGACATTGAGGATAACATGAAACAGTAGACATCCATATTGTTGTCCACATGCTTCAAATAGATAGATAATTCTTCATCATTGGAGTTTTTGTAAATGAACTCAGGAAGTGGGATGTCCAAGACATATAGTTTTCATTTGTGGCATAATATAATGTGCAAGCACCTATACCGTTAACAAATAATAAACAGAAAATAATAAATAAACAAAAAATACTGTAAGAAATTGTAAAAAAATTAAAAATTTATCATTAATAATTAATAAGAAATAAATAAATCAATAAGAAATTAAAAATTATAAGTTATTATGTAAGAAAACGTAATAAATAAATAAATAAATAAATAATTACGAATTAATAATAAATAAATAATAAAGAATAAACTATTAAAATTTAATTAATAAATAAATTAATAAATAAATGTTCATAGATTATGAATAAGAAATAATAAATAAAACAATAATAATAAATAATTATAATTTAAAAACAAATTATAAATATATAAAAAATACATATATAAACAGTAAATAAAAATTACATAAATAAATAATAAATTTACAATATATAAAGAAAAATAAATCAATATAAAAAAAAATTAATAGTAAATAAATAATAAATCATTATATTATAAATAGTTAATACATAGTATATAAACCTTGAATAATGAATAAATAAATAATTACTTAATTAATAATAGATAATATGTTAATAATAAATTAATAATTAATAATTAATAAATTTAAAATTAAAATTTAAATTAATAATATATAATATATAACATGAAATGATATATAATAACTATTAAATAATATTTCAACAGAAATTTAGTAAAAAATAATAAGTCATAATATAATAAATAATAAATAATTAACATTAAATTAAAAAATAGTTAATAATAAATAATAAATTAATTTAACACTCTATAAATATTTAATAAAATTCGCACACACACATATATATATAAACACATAGTTATGTTACATAAAAACATATTAATGTACACACACACACACACATATATATATATATTCCTAAGTGAATATATATATAAACATAAATACAGATATATATATATTTTCAAATGTATATTATTATAGGAAAATATTCATAAATACATACAAATATTCGTTAATAGATACTCTCATATTAAATTATAAATGAACTTCAATAAATATATATATATAATATAAATAATATACATAAATGTATTGATATACATACAAATATTTATAATAATAGATAAAATATCACTAAAAGTGATAAAACACCACTATTTATAGATAATAAAATAAATATAATTGTAAACCCATTGAATAAATTCCTATAAAGCCATTACATCATATTATGACACTCTTAAATGAAGATGAAATTTCATCAAATATTAAAAAATCATGGTATCATAATATAACCTATTTTAAGTGTCCTTCAAATCCATTTTGAACTTGGATAATATTGATCATGTTCCCCATAGATTGATATGGTCTAGAGATCATTACAGGCTTCTATGTGGTATATGGTAGAGCTTAAATAGACACTCGAATCAAAAGTTATGGTTTTTTGAAGTTTATATTTGATTTTAAATATCTCATAATACTATAATAAATTTAATCATATTAATTATTACCAAATTAATATCTAATTTGGTTTTAGGGCATTTAATAAGCATCAAGTTTTCTTGTTATGGAGCTAATACAGACATTCAGATAAAAAATTATGATAATTTGATGCTGATGATTTATTGTCAACTTATCCAAGAATTATTTTATGTTTTAAATAATTAATAGTTAATAATTAACAAATATAGATTTCAATTAAAATTGTAAATAAGAAATAAATAACAATAAAAAATAAAAAATAAATAAAAACTAATGTATTATAATAATAACTATAATTAAATATACAATATTCAATACTTATTTCCATTATTTTTGTATTTGTTATTCAGAAAGCACAACAAATTTAAGTTGGAATTTATAAACATAGCATTAAAATATATTAAAAAAATTGAAACAAATAAAAATCAATGATTTAGGGCTTGTTTTTCAAAAACAAGCACTAAAAATAAAGAACATACAAAAAAGCACATTTAGCTGTAGTTTTAAAACCCAACGCTAAAAACCCATCATGAGAATGTTTTCTTGTAATATTTTTCGGCGATCATCAAAACAGCCACAAAAAATTCTTATTGAACTATTTTTTCTTATTGTGATACCATAAGATTGGGATAAATTAGAGTATATATTTCATCTCATCCTTTACTATGTATTTTCCTCATATTTGAAAGGATTATATATACTTCTTCAAATTTATAACACAATAAAGTATCGAAAAATAGAGGGTAAATTTATCAATGCACGAGTTATACTAATTTAACCACTAAGGTTTAATTGATGTTGAATACACCAAAATTTTGTCTATATACCAAAGAAAATCACTATACACTCTATGTGACTACTGTAATTTGGTAATGATTATTTCATATCAATGGGACAAACCCTCTAGGTCCCCATTTAAACACTACATTAAAGAAGTGTTATTCGAATGTGTATGACACAATTCTCACTCACAAAAATTCATCACAAGGTGATTAACACTAATTAGAAATGTTTATTATCAATGAGCACCAATATCCTCCACTATATCAATATTTATAATAGAAATCACTATAGGCCTTATTTCATCCATGAACTCAAGATTTTGTAATTATTCCTATAATAAAAAACAACTTTTTTCTTAAAAATTCCCCCTTTAATGATCTTAATTATTATAACATTGAACAACACAAGATAACCTTTCATGGTTCTTATATTTCATTCAATTCCAATTGCTTAATTTTCTAAATTGGGACATTTAATATCCAAAAAACACAAAAAAAAATATTATCTTTTCTACATATAAATTTACGATATAATATAAATCAAAATCCCTATGGGTTTGGTGTAATCCACCTATACTATTTACCTTCGAAGACCATGGAATGATTAATATTATATTAAAAAAATCCATTTTGAATTTCAATTTTGATTATAACATCACCAACTATATGATAAGAAACATATGGCCAAACCAAATACTCTCTTTATGTATTATTAAATTCTCTATGGCTTCCACTATAATGTCTTACACATTTGCAGTTCTCTATTAAAAATCTCAATAATGTTAATTCACTGCAAAATGACTTAACCACCCTCTATATATCAGTCTGGTTATTCATTCATAATAATTGATATGGATTTCAATGTTCTTGTTTGGAAATATCTATTTTATTATATGAAATATTTAATCCCAATCCAATTTTCAATTTTTTTGTGGTCATCTTAATAATCTCATTTACCATTAATGTTGAATACATGATCACAAAAAATCAATGAAAATAGATATAAACCCATTTTACTAAATTTGAATGGATTCCATTATAGAATAAAAATTAAACCTTTTCGTATAACAATTTCACCATCACACCGTAGAAATAAAATAACACACAACCATGATGACCTCCTTATTTTTTACTCGACCATAGTATTTGTTTCATAATGATAATATTTTCTAATCTTTCATAACAATTTTTTTTCTTTCATATTAACATCTATAACTCCAAGAACACAAATCCAATAGTTATCGTACTTTATTATTACAAAATAAAAGAGTTCTCAAAGGATCTAATAGTTTAGTAGTATTAGAATACTAGATACATACCTATATTACATTTAAAAACACAAGTAAATCAGGAAAATATATTTTTAACCATATTATCCCTTCCATAATATCCCTTGAAATTATACATAGTCCCTGGTGATGTTTCTTTTGAAAATTAATACAAACAAGGGTGACCACATATTTCTATTGCGGATTAGTAAAAAATGACTGATCAAAACACTATAAAGATGGAATAAGATATCTGTATGGAATAAATAAACAACATGAAGTTATAATCAAATGAAACTAATGGAATGAAATATCTATGAAAATATATGAAACATGGAAAGATATAATAATTTATCTCATACTAATGGAATACATAATATTAGATATCAAAACATGCTATCAATGAATTATTTGAAGACAATTTACTATTTAGGGATTATTTATAGACCAATAAACTATATTTTTTGTCTCATAAAACCTACCAATTAATTATGGGGGCATACTTTAACACCCCCAAATGATAAAGGATTAAATGAAGAAATGATATGACTAATGTCAACAATGTACACCTTCTTTTTCGAGAGCCTGTGTGATTAGAACTCCATAGTTAAGCGTACTTGTCCTGGAGTAGTGATCTTGATGGGTGACCTTCAAGGTAGTTTCCCAGGTTCTGTGTGAGTGAGGACAAAGCCCACTGGAAAGGAAATGTTTTCTCCTTTGGGGACATTCATTAGTCATATGACCTGTTCAGACATGTGGGTGGGCCCCAAGGTGGGGACCACGTGTCGGCGAGGTAACTGGTGGGTGAGGCCCAGTTGTTACATTTGGTATCAGAGGTGGTATCCAGCCATATGTGTGGTGAACTATGTTTACCTCGGACTTTAGGGATGAACTCCTTAGATGGGAGGTTCAAACATTCTGATCGGTTTCTAACGGGTTTGTTCGTATAACCGGAAACATCCACTGTTTTCACATCCATTCGGACATACTTTCCAAAGGTAGGTGCTCATTAGTTTGTGGACTGATGATGCTTAGTAATTTTCATTGTTCGAGAGGATGGGAGGTCGGACTCATCACACCTTTTTGAGGGGAATTATTGTCTACTATGGGACTTTATTTATAGAATTAAGTTATGTTCATGAATCCTAATTACATTACCAAGTATAAAATGAGTTTTCATTTAGATCTGACAATCAATGATCGATACGTAGGAAATTTTGAGAATATATGTATTCGAGGTTCATCACTGATAAAGAATCATCTTTATTTGTTAGAGATTCTTAGTCAATGGTATACTTTGATATGTAAAATTCTCATGGCCCTTATGAGGACCATACTAGTTTTAAAGCCACTTAGTGGAACACTTGAAGATTATTGTCATTCAGAAGTCAAGAATTATTTCAGAGTTGGGATCGAACCTGCAGATGGGCTACCTATGTATCCTCTGTTTATAAAAGGAATCAGAACCCACTTAGTTCGAGTAAGGGAGTATGATGATTATGATTGATGGCTCAAATAAGTATGTCATAAATACTTTTACACTCTATGCTCACGTCAGTCATGCCCAGTGTGAGAAATAAGAGGAATTGGTAAAAATCAGACAATTGTGCCATGAAAGATGCACTCATACGAAATAATGTGGGGCTTATGTATGTATGACTGCCCAGATAAATGAAGATTAATATTTACTTTAGAGAAGAAGTCCAGGAACATGGTCCATAAAGGTATATGTGCTTTATGGAGATTTGAATACTCTAACGTGGGGATTACTCATGAAAAGGATGCCCAAATTAATAGAGGACTTATTATTGGGTAATACTCTTGAAAAGGAATCCCAGATCAATTTTAAATTGGGAGTAGTTAAGAGAAATTAAGGGACTGGGACTTACTCCTGAAAAGGAGGCCCAGGTTAAGAGACTTAAAAAATTAAGGGACTAGGGCTTACTCCTGAAAAGGAGCCCAGATTATGGGACTGGGGCTTACCCTTAATGAGGATTCACAGGTTAATGAGTTCTCTCATCGTAAAGGATGAGGTTGAATGAATGATATCTCAATCATTAGTGACATAAAGATGTGTAAATCACTAGATTTTGAGAGTTATTCCACAGAATTCCTTTCAGATAAGGGTGTCAAATCATTAAATCATGCCATAAATGGCATTGAAGAGTGTATTGAAGAATGAATCTTCAATATGAGAGGTGGAATGAAATAATATGGGTGAAATGGGAAAGAAGGGAACCCATGGAGGCAGAGACGCGCAATTACTGTGTGGGCGCGTAAGTCCCGGTCGCGCAGGTATACCTACCCGACACATGGGTATTTGCGTGACAATTAACCAGCAGGGTAATTCTTGAGCTACTCTTGGTTAAAGCCTTTAGAATCCTCTTGAGGTTCTTTCAGAAGAGTGGCACACAAATTCTATTGAATGACTAAGGCGACGCACAATTGTGGCCTTTTCACTTAAGGGATGGCCACTCAGGCGCGCAAGTGTTGATGAGTTTCAACACTTAGGCCTTCCACCCCCTCTTGAGATCTTCCGTTCTACATAAGAAATTACAATAGAAGTGTTTCAGATGCTTTGAGAAGAGACTAGGGCCCCGAGAGCTCAAATCTGAGTTTCTGGGAAAATTCCTCCCCTAAAATGGGGGGCCCACAGGGTCTATTTATAGGCTGGAGAAGACCCCGGACAGTTATCATTTAGGGTGTGCAAGTCACTTGCGCGACCAACATCGGCGCACAAGTGTACTTGCGCGACCATTGAGTCGTGAAAGTATACTTGCACGACCATTGTAGTACTTGTGTGACCTTTGCGCAATGTTCTTCTTCTTCCTTCCTTTTTCAATTTTTTATATTTGTTCAAAGGATGAATCACTTTGAGCTCCGATATTCACCTTTTCCAATCATTAGATTCTGTGACAAAAGGAGCATCAAAAAAAGTCCCCCCTCAGAGTTGGATCTGGAATGAAAAGAGGATTTGACTCTGAGGTGAGAAGAAATAAGAAATCTGGTTGTTTAATGTCATGCATGTCGGACTAAAAAGGCTAAAATTTAAGGTTGAAATAGCATTGACCGAAATGGATTAGAATTACCTCAATTCCTTGAATATTCATTTAAAAACATAGTAACATACTCAAGTTATGAGGGAAAATATGTAAACTATGACTTAAGAATATTTGAATCTGAGGAATGATATGAAAAAGAGCTAAAAGGCATCAGAAGAAGTAGTATCCAATAATTAAGTTATTATTATTTAACAAACCCGTTAGGGGGTTGAATTATGCAGGGCCACATAAGGGCATTGGCTGCATAGTCAAATAAATAGTTTCTTTTTACTAACAAGTTTGTTATGTAGACAGTTTATGCAATGACGCCTATGGGAACGTGCTGCAGAGTCAGGAAAAAGAACTCTCAGAAATATACATTCCTAGAGCTAAAAGCCAGCGAACGTTTATGGAGATTCAAATTTTCCAAAGTATAGAGTTTGCTGTATGGAAAGAGGTATTTGAATATGGAGAAGATATTTCAAAACAAGATTATCGAAGAACTGGATGGATATTACTCCTACGAAGGTCTGACCCAAACATATGGATGGAGAATATAAACCATATACTTGAATACTTTCATATCATGAAAAAGGATATGGGACAAATATGCTAAGGATGGCTGCTTTTGAGGATCCCTACATACTGTCATTTAATAAAAATAAGGAAAAAATAGGCATTCTTCCCAAGAATGAAGTTACCACTATCCGACAAACCTGTTAGGAGGTTGAATTATGCAGGCCCACCTAAGAGCATTGGCTGCATAGTCAAATAAATAATATTTTTTGGCTTACAAATCTGTTATGTAGATTGTTTATGCAAGGCCGCCTATGGGCACGTGCTGCATAGTCAGGCAAAATAATTCTCAAAAGTTTGACATTTTTGTGACTAGAAGTCATGAAAAGGGTTATGAAGATCTGAAAATATTTAAGGTTAGGATTATGACACATAAAGTTGGGTATTATCAAATGTATAAAGAGATACACAGATCAATAGTAACCATAATCATGTTGTGTTTGGGTCCAGAATTGAAATATTGGATTTCAATACGTATCCCATAAGGATGGGAATCAAGCCATACATAGTTCTTAAACTACAGTTTAACGTCGTGCGGGACAAAAGGATTAGAGATCTTAGTTTAGGGTCATAGAGCTTGGAGCATTGTAAGAAATACACAGTGTGTGTTTTCATGTGGACTTTTCAGCCAAGGGACTCAAAGTGGAATTTTGGGGTTAGGCCCAAAGACATGGGGATGGATTCGAGGGACACTCAAACGTTCCTATGTATCCCATAAGGATGGGAATCAAGGCCACGTAGTTCTAGAAAACCCTCTGTACAAATTTGGTTCGTACATGTGAAGGGTGAAAGGGGAATTTAGTACAATGAGGATTTAACCCCAGATAAAAGGTTTAGGCATTTACATGTATGAATGTAGTCTTTGAAATGAAACATGATTGAAAATCAATGTAAATAATGATTCCCTCTCAAGTGAGGGTATCAAAGAATATTGTAGTTTATTGTCATACTGGACAAAAGTTTTGTATAGTTTAACGTCGTATAACATTGAAGAATGTGAACCAATGTAATGATATTGATTCTAGGGGCGGTTTCACGAATCAACATCACATGAGATGGAGGTGAACCGATGTGAAGAGATTGATTTTGGGCTTGAACCTTGGGAGGTTGCCTACGTACCCAGCCTGGAAGGCAAGGATCAAATTTTGCATAGATCAATTAAAGAATGAATTAATGATCAAGTTGTTCATGGGGACTACGACCTAAAAAAAATATTGTTTTTGGGACTTACACATGGTTAGTAGCCCAAAGAGAGTGTTATGGTTGAGGTTTTCTCTAAGCTCACATGAGTCATACTAGGTGTGAGAAACAAGAGGTAACAACAACCTTAACTATGCATAGTTTAATGCCATGTAGGAAATATAAAGGGACTATGCAGTTTAAAGTCTTGTAGTTATGACTATTCGTGTTGCACATTTTAATGTCATGTAGAAGAGACAAAGTACATTTTAATGTCATGTAGGACATATCATGGACTTTCTGTACAGTTTAGCAACTTGTAGTTAGGACTATGGGGACAATATAGTTTAACATCATACTGGATGAAAGGGAGACTATGCAGTTTAATATCATGCAGTGAGGACAAAAAGGGTACACCATTTAACGTCATGTTGGATGCATTGGGGATTTTTTCCATAGTTTAACGTCATGTTGGACGAAAGTGTGAATAGTTTAAGGTCA
Source organism: Viscum album (assembly GCA_963277665.1). Lineage (NCBI taxonomy): Eukaryota > Viridiplantae > Streptophyta > Magnoliopsida > Santalales > Viscaceae > Viscum > Viscum album. The sequence continues at coordinate 2,050,831,699 of OY728157.1, read as the reverse complement.
TATGCATGGACCATGGATAGTGAAGTTTAATGTCATGCTGGACAAAAGTGTAGTTTAAGGTCATACATGAACTTTGATGATTATGTAGTTTAACGTCTTTCCGGACGTAAGGGACTTCTATACAGTTTTGCGTCATGTAGTTAGGACATCACATTTTAACGTCTTGCTGGATGTAAGGGACTCACAAATAGTTTAGTGTCATATGAATGGACCGTTGATGATGCAGTTTAAGGTCATTACGGACCTAGTTGCAGTTTAAGGTCATACTGGACCTTTTCGGGAGCTTTTTCACAGTTTAACGTCGTGTGGGATGAAAAAAATATAAATATTTTAAGGTCATATGTATAAACCATTTCCATATATTTTAACTTCATATATTAAGGACAATGAAGATTTTGTGTTTATACAAAATACTTCTTCAAAATTCTGGCATTGGTTGGAGTAGTGATCAGTTCTCTATCCATAGAGATTAATGAATAAGCTCCATTGGAGTAGACCCTATATATTGAATAAGGTCCTTCCCATTTTGGCTCAATCTTGGGAGGTTTCTTTCCTTGTGTCATTGGAGTTCTGAGAACTAATACCAATTCTCCCTGAGTGAATGAACGAAGACAATATTTTTTTTAAATCTCGTGCTATTCGATTCTGATGGACTTCCAAGTGGTGCAAAGGGCACAATCGTTTCTCATCTAACTGTTCCAATTCATTCAATCGCTTTTCATATTGTTCATTTGTAGATGATTGATCAAATATGGAAACTCTGAGCGAGGGTAGTTGAACTTCAATGGTAAATATGGATTCTGTTCCATATACAAATGAATATGGAGTTGACCGAGTTGCAGTTCGTGTTGTAGTCCGATAAACCCATAAAGCATGAAAGATTTTATCAGGCCATGAACTCTTTTCATTATCCACCATCTTTTGCAGTATATTTTAAAGAGTCTTTTAAAAGAATCTATCTGGTCGTTGGCCGCTGCATGATACCGAGATGAATGGTTGGATTTGATGTTGTATTTTTTATACAACTTCTTCACCTCAGATGAATAGAAGTTGGTGCCATTTTCCATCAATATGGTATAAGGGACACCAAATCTGGTAATGATGTTATACTTGATGAAGCTAACAATGCATTTAGAACTGACTTCCTTGAGAGGTATTGCCTCTACCCATTTGGAAAAGAAGTCAGTAGCGGTAATAATGTACTTAAACTACTTGGTTGTAGCCGAAGGGTAAGGTCCCACCACATCCATTCCCCATGTGGAAAATGGACATGAGTATTTAACTGTATGAAGAAACTCTAATGTTTGATGAATGAAGTTGGCATGTACTTTTCATCAATGACACTTCTTTGTGAAAAAGACACAATTTTATATCATTGAAGGCCAAAAGTATCCAAGCCTTCGAATCTGATCAGACAGTCTATGTCCAGACTGGTGGGCACCACAGACTCATGCATGCACATCTTTCATGACAGCCATTGTCTCTTCACCATCAATGCAACTGAAGAGAACTCCATCAAAACCACGATTTTAGTGAATTTTATCTAGGTGATCTGCGCTATCATAAAGAGTAAAATTGACAACACGTCGTCGGATTTGTTCTTTCTCCGCTCTATCTGGTGGAAGTGTTCCATTTTGAAGGTATTCCCTAATAGGTGGCATACATCCTGTAGTATGACCATACAGTTTAGGAATGGGACTAATTTGATTAATTTCCTCTGTTCTGATTCGAACATAAAGTGAAATTGCATGAAGGTGGGCAATACTGATGGTTGTCTCATCCCGATTTGGATCTGCCAAAGCAATGGTTATATTAGCTAGTGCATCAGCTTGAGAATTTTGTGATCTTGGGACATAAGAAAATGTCGGTTCCAAAGGGAATTCTTCCATTAACTCTCTGACGTAATCATACAGAGGGATTAGTTCTTCTTTTTTGATGGAATAATCCCCATTGACTTTTTTGATTACTAGGTCTGTATCAAATTTCACCATTAAGTGATTCACTTGTGCTTAAAGTTCTAATTCCAAGCCTATGATGAGAGCTTGGTATTCTGCTTCATTTTTGGTACCACCTTCCCACAATAAGAAGGAATAAGGTAAAACTGCCTTTTCTGGATAAATGAGAACAATTCCTATGTCATCTTTGTTGAATTTAGGATTTTCCATTTTCCTCCCTATTGGACTTCTGGAAGTACAATCAAAATACATTTCCCATGCCTCAAGACATTCTTGAATAGAGAAGACTTCCTCATCAGGGAGTTCAATATCTGATGATGTGTCTTTCACTGAAAGGTGTTCAGCCAAGAGATCAGCCAGATGTTGGACCTTTATCACCTTTTGAGACACATACTGAATGTCGAATTGCTGCAAAATAACTACCCACCTTGCCAGACGCCCTGTAAGCATTGGACGACTAAGGATGAATTTGACCGGGTTATTGCGAGATACCAATTGGACCTCGTGATGTTATAGGTTGTGTCTCAACTTCTAAACTGCAAAGATTAATGTCAGGCAGCACTTCTCAATACTTGAATACCGGGTTTCTACTTTAAACATAGTTCGACTAAGATAGTAGAGGTTGTTCTCATTTCCAGCATCATTCTTTTGAGCATGAAAGGCACCCAATGATCACTCTAGAGCTATCACGTAGAGGATAAGTGGTCTTCCTTCGACTGGTTTCATGAGTACCGGTGGACTCAAGAGGTATTTATTGAGAATATCGAAAGATTATTGACATTCTTCAGTGCACTGGATAGTGACTCCCTTCTTCCTCAATTTGGTGAAGGGTAAACTTTTGCCTGATAAATTGGCGATGAAACGCCAAATAGAGGATAAGTGTCCTTGAAGTCCTCTTAATTCACACAAATTTTGAGGAGGTGACATACCATGGATTGACTTGGTCTTCTCAGGATTGACATCAATACCACGATGGAGTACAACAAAGCCGAGAAATTTTCCTGAGGTTACCCCAAACGCTCATTTTAAAGGGTTCATCTTCAAATTATGGTATCGAAGCTTGCGGAATATGAATTCCAAATCATCCAAGTGATAAGAACGTTGTTTGGATTTAACTACCATATCGTCTACATAGAATTAAAAAAAATTCCCTAATAAGGGTTTGAAGATACGATGCATGGCACGCTGTTAAGTTTCACCTGCATTCTTTAAGCCAAAGGGCATTACTCGGTAGCAAAACACACCCTGAGTGGCCCATAAGGCTATAGATTCCTTGTTTTCTAGGGCCATTCGGATCTGATTATATCTGGAATATCCATCCATGAAGGAAAGGGATTCATAGCCAGCTATTACATCAATTAAATGTTCTGTAATCGGAACTAGGAAATCATCCTTAGGACAATGCAGATTAAGATCTCTGAAATCAATGAAAACTCTAATTTTTCTGTTCTTCTTCTTTACGGGGACAATATTAACCAACCACATAGGATATTGAACTACTCTAACAATGTTATATTTAATAATCTTATCAACTTAAACTTCAATTTTAGAAGCATAAGTTGGGTGGGTTCTTCTCGCAGCTTGCTTAAATCCTCGATGTTTTTTTGGTAAACCCAAATGATGAGTAGCAATGTCAGCATCAGGCTCGGGCATTTCTGTATAGTTCCCGGAAAATATATCTCTATTTTACTTTAGAAAATTAATATAAATCTATTTCCCTTTAAGATTCATGTCTGCACTGATTAAAGTGGGGCGTGGATCTTATTTTGTACCCAGATTTATTTCTCAGAGTTCATCCACAGTGGTAGAGATACCCTCTTCAAATGCTGGAGGAGACTCTCTGGGATCTTCCTATTCTTCATCATCATGTATTATTTCTTCCATTTTTACTTGCAAATTAGATGACAAAGTAAAATTTTCATGATCAGAATAGATGTCAAAATTTTCATATCTTGAAGAAGAAGATTCCATTTCCGACCCGATTGATGATGAAGGGTCTTCTTTGGGTAATAAAGAGGAGATGATGGATTGAGAATCGATATCATTGTTCACCTATGATGTTGCTATAACTTCTTATGGCCTAATTGGAGAAGCATAGTCTTGTTAGATTTCAGTAGATGAAATGAAGACGTCGCCATTTGTGCATTCATCGCTGCTTGGTATATTACCAATTTCTCCAATGTTGTCTGGCTCGATTGCCGTAATTGACATTATGGATCTTTCCATAAAAGTATTTTGGTTTGGGTCTATCTTGGAAATTTGACTGATAGGAAACACATAATCCGTACTCACATGTGTAAATGGATTTAATATAATTTTCTCCAAACCATATGGAGAATTATCTTTTGTAATCTCCTTTGTTGTGGATTTCTCCCTTCCCTTCATGTGATAGAATTCCGCCTCAATGTATTGAGACTTAAATGTCTTGAATGGGGCCTTATCACCATACAATGTCCCAACTTGACCATCGAAACAATATTTGATACATTGAAGGTATGATGAAGGGATAACTGCATGTTGATGTAGCTAGGGTCTTCCAAGAAAGATGTTGAAGGCTGAGTCTTGATCGATAATAATGAAATATGAATTGGTTACAAGATATCCAAACTATGTTCAGAGTGTAACTTTACCCAGTGGTTCTTGTACATTTTTATCATATCCTTGTATCATCATGGTAGAAGGAGATAAATCAGATTCTGCGGGGGCCAATCGACAAAGTGTACGAATGGGCATGAGGCTGACTCCAGAACCATTGTCAATGAAATTTTTTTCGGACGTCTACACCATTGACCTTGACAGACAAGTACAATTGTCTAATATGTTCATGCACAACATCATCATCATCTTCATCAGTAAAAGATATTATTGCATGGCATTCTGTAGGATTATTCTCTATTTGATTGACTTCAACTACATCAATTTCAGTGTCAAACTCCTGAGGAAATGATAGAGCCTCGATGAGTGCTTCCCGAAGATCTTTTGAATGATTCAGAGCATCCAGAATTGATACCTTGGCTGGTACATGGGCCAAGTGTTTCAATATATCATACTTTTGATCCAGAGGTCTGCATTTACCAATAGTAATATGTGTATTAGCAGGTACCTTGGAAGAAGATTTTTTGGAAGTTGATGCATCTTGTATCGGGATAGGAGTTGGAAATATTCCTTGTTTTGGAAGATTGGACCGATTATATCCATTTACTTTTTGAGAGGAAGAAGATGTAACTTTTAACTGGTCTTCCAATATAACTGTGCCAGGACTGAATTTGCTATTGGTAGAAGAAACTGCATGTTCTTTCTGAGCTCGCTGAAGGGCTCTACCACGAGTTACTGCTGCGTACACAGTTCTAGCAGGGGTAGAAATGGAATAGTGGCTTCTGAATGATCCACGTCTTCCCCTGTATTATAATCCCCTAGAAAACCCTCCGATTCCCCTGTTTGATACAGGTAATTCAGGCTCATTGAAATCGAAAATGCGACTGGCATATGGATATTTTAGTTGAATCATATTAACAAAACCAAATATTAACTCTTCTTCTGATGAAGACTCTGCCTGATTAGCCTGTTTAGGTAGTACCGTTTAGTGGGGCGGTGCCCGTGGCTTTGAAGTAGATGGCATGAAGTCCGGAAAGGTCAAAGACAACTTAGTCTTTCATACATACTCATGTTCTTCTAATTCTTTTTCATTCTTTGAATCATGTCGTTTCATTGAGGACTTTCCCTTTGATGAAGAGGGTTTTTCTGCAACATTCATGGCAGAAGACACAATTTTTTTCTTTAACTGTGTTCGGAAAATAGCATGAGTTCGATTGTTTGTCTTTTCGACCATCCAATAATCATACTTTTGTGCATTTTTTATTTCGACTTCTTGCCATTCGCCTTTCTCCTCTGGAACTGTAGCAGTAGCACATGCTACCTGAGCTGAAGAGCCTTTCATTTTGACTTGTCCCGAGTCGACCATATTTTGCCGGAGGTCTTTGAAGACAAAACACTCCTGGATGGGATGCCCCAACATTTGATGAAAAGGAAAATAATTGGGATGGTTTTATTATCCTTTCTTGTTTGGCCTCTTGGGCATTGGAAATTGAAAAAAAAATTTATCCAGAGCAAAAATGAAATAACCAGGAACTTCTTAATTTTGGAAAGAGTATGTTTTTCTCTTCAAATCCTCAAATTGTTTTGTCTTTGATCTCTTTAATCGTATGGACTAAACGGCCTTTGTTGTTGGTGCTCAGGAGGTGGAGCCCTTCGAGATGATGAAGGATTTGAGGTAGAAATAGGTACAAGTGCTTGTTTAAGCATAAATGTAGCACTTTCTGCTTTACCCATTCTCCTTCCTGGAGCTGATGGAATTACACGAGATTTATCCTTAGCCTCTATAAGGGAATCGTCAATCTTCTGAGCGATTAAGGTAAGGTCTCGAAAGCCTCCTGTGTATTTCATAGGGATTAACAGCGTGCGTAATTTGTCACAAAGATTTTCCACATATATTGGAAACAATTATTCATGAGAGAGTGCTAATCTCAAGGAATATGTTAATCCCTTCCAGTGAACAATGAAATCAGAGACCCTTTCATTCTCCCTTTGCTTTCATTTTGTATGATCGAAAACTATTGTCTTTGGAAAAATTGAGCTGAACTAAAGGAGGAATTTTTGGTGAAGAGCCTCCCATCCGGTAATTGACCGGGATTGCATGCTTGAATACCAGAAAAAAGCTGGTCCTTGCAAGGTTCGCACGAAGCATCCGAGTTTCACTACGTCTTGCTGCTCTGGAGTTCCCATCATAGGATCACAACGAGACACATAATGCGTCAAATGTTGTTCAGGGTCGCCTGATCCATTGACAATATGGAATAAAGGGTTCCCAAAACTATATAGTGGAGAGATTGAATCTACCCATTCAGGGTAAATTTTCTTTTCTGGTTGACCTTTCCAACGTTTCCCTTCCATAGTTTATAACTGAGCTGTTAATGACTCGATAGTAGTTATTAAATTTTGAGAAACATCTAGTTGAACTTGGACATGGGTAGGTGCAATGACTGGAGCTTGGACAGATGTGGTGGTTGGTGATGAAACTAATGGTAGCACTGCCAAATTTTGTTGCACTTCACATGTAGGATTAGACCTGTGAGGGTGTACTGATATATAAGGATATTCTTGATCCATCTCAATTGTTGCAACAAATTCCTTTGGCTGACTAACTCCAGCATCCTTAGAAAGAAGACTATTCATGACGTAGTTCTGCATTCAACCTTCTTATCTCCTTCATTTCTTCATCATGTTGTGCAGACCATTGCTCTAGTGAGAGAGATTGACGATCTCCAGAGAAAGGATATGTAACCTGGTTTATTCCCTTCCCTTTGTTGGATCCTTTTAGGAGAGAGGGAAGTGGGTTACTCGAATGATTTCCTAGGATCTGAGCAATCCTTTGATTTCGTGTACGCACACCTTCTTCATTTGTGTCGGTGCGTATATCATCTTGAGCAGGAACCTCTTCATCTGAGTCCCCTGAGTGAGCCTCATCTGGTAGATTAGCAACAACGGCATTGATGACATTGATTGATGTATAACGCCTTACATCCCTTCTATCAGCATTTTTGTGATATTGTTTTCTTCCAGGTTGTTGATGAGACATTGCCTTTTGTTGATCCCATCACTTAGGAACTTCTTGACAAACTGTAATTTGGGGGTAATCTCTTGATAATTTGTCTCTTCGTTCCTCTTGAGGCTTCTTCCCCAATCGAGAAAAGACATAATTTCTCTGAGGAGGGGATTGATGATTAGAAAAGTCCCCAGTCCAGTGGACTGGGGCTATTCCTTCTCAACACCTCGAATATTATTTTTTGATCTGAGGGTCGGTTTAAATGATTCCACAGTCTATCGAGCTGGGGTGGCTCTTGACATGCTATGTCTGAGACTTTCTTAAAATCTCTCCTGATCTTGCGAACCATAGTCTGGAAATTAGCTGGATGCATTAACCTGTATCCAATTTTATCACCTGGTTCAAAAGACCGTTGGATGATTTCTGACACTCCTGTCACTTGGTGACGTACTTTCTCCAAACAAGAGGCATGTTCAATATTCTCGTTTCCTTGATGCAGGATTAATTCAACAACTTGTTCTCTGTATTCTTGATTTTGAGAGGAACTAGTTGAGGCATGTTCTTGGGCAGGCTTTTGATTACAAACAAATCCCATTGACTGTGGCCGGCCATGGGAAATAACATTGCATGAGACCATTTTCAGTGGGCATTGCTGACTAGAGAGCACTGTGAAATGTAGTGCTCCATGAACACCCCATCCTCTGATACAAATACCAGATGGGTCATTGGCAATTAACTGACGTAATCATCTTAGTGCGCCAAAGTAAGAACGTTGAAGGGTTCTTTGTGGCTTTTCAGCCTTCAGATATCGAGAGACTGATAGAGAACCCAAATCAATCTGATGTTGTAACCCTTCTATTATCTTAAGATGATTTTAATATTCATCATAAGATAATACATTATTTATCAAATGACAAAGATTTTTCCATATGTTGAGACGAATATCATGAATTTCATCTTCCGTCAACATTTCAGGATTGTCATACTGAGAGTCAGCCAAAGGCCAAAACCTGACTGGCACATCACCTTTCACCAGTTGTTTTCTCATGTTTAGCATTTCCTCTTTATCATTTGATGAATATTCTTCTACCTGATTTGACCAGAGTTGGTGTTTCCTTGTTTCATTAGATTCAACAGGATTGGTAGAGAAATCATTGATCAAACTAGAAGATGCATGACTTAGGGGTGGTTCCGAGAATGACCTACACTATGGAATATATTCTGATTGAGAATTTATTTCACCTACTAGAGATGAAGCTTCAGACATGACTGGTTTCACATTTGTATGTGCCTCAAGATAAGAGGGGTTTCTCGGCACTACATTGTCAACTAGAGCATTTTTCGGGCAATGTGCATCACTACTGTGGAGAGGACATTCGCAGAGAAATTCATCATCATGGGGAGGACCACAATAATGTGTTACAATAAAAGATGAGATCTCTTGCTCCTTGGTCTTCTGACCACACAGATGGTTCATGTGGCTCTCATGTAAAGATGAAACTTTGAGATCGACCAAATTGTCATGAAGCAAGACTTCATGAGGAAGTGTCTGTTGAAGACCTTCAGAATTAATGTTCCCACTATTGGGAAATGAGGGATTAGAATCTTTAATTTCAACAGATAACTATCTGAGGGATTCAAGAACTCCAGCATCAAGCAAGGACTTGTTGCAGATTGGCTCTTGATCTCCTGACTGTGCTAGGTGGGTCTTTTTCTTAGACGCCTTCTTACTCGCCTTGGAAACCACTTGTTGAAGAAAGTGGCTGCTATGAGTAGGTGTATGTTCCTGATCAAGAAAGATGACTAGGTTAGGCTGATGATCTCCACTCAAATAAGATGTTTGTGCCTGACATGGTTGTCCGTATGTTATGGGGGAGTATGCCCCACAACCCTCTTGGAATGGAACATATGTGTGTGTCTATTCCAGAGTGAACTGTTAATGTGTCACTCCACTGGTAGGGATAGATTTATGTGTCTTTCCCTGATATGTTGCAGAAGTAGTTATAATATCATGTGAAGTATCCAGAATATGATCAGGGACTTGCTTATGCTCTTTCTCCATTGATAGAATATGCTTGGTGACTTCAGCTGCTGGAACACGAATATACGTCCATTCCAGGCTTGGAGTAGGTGTATGTGCCTGCTCCTATCCTCCTTTTCCTGTCAGTGAATACTGAAAGTACTCAAGTGTGGGGGCATAGAGCTGAGTCTGCCTCCTGTTTGTCGTCGGAGCTTTCTGACTGACTTCTCCAGATGCTACCAAGCGAGACTGTTGGTAGGCTTGATCAATACTAGCAGGTGTATGTGCCTGCTGTTTACACTTCGCTGAAAGTAGTTGAAAAGATCCAACATATGTAGTCAGAAGAGCCTGCGGACTAGCTGATGATGTATAAATAGGTGTATGTTCCTTCCTATAGTGCTCCACCATAATTGCCTGGTGGGATTGGCGTGATGCTTCCAGACGAGTCTCCTAGACAGCAGAATTAAAACGGGTAGGTGTGTGTGCCTGCTCATTGCTTGCCACCAAGTTAGGTTGGTGGACTTCTCCGGAGATAGTAGAGATGAGAACTTGCTCACTGCTAATCGGACTTCGCCTCTGGTGATTCGTCTTTCCTGCTCGGGTTCGAGGAACCTGAGCCGAACGCCTAGAGTCGGTACCCTCATCATGTTGAGTGCACAGTGCCGCAAAAGTCTAGATGCGATTGTTGGTGGGAGCCATCAAGAAGGACTCATGTCTGCTTGAATTAAGGCCTGGAGGGACCTACTCATTCACCTCGCCAGAATAAGGGAGGGAATGAAGATTGCGTTCTTAGGATAACGACCTGAAATGGTTGGAGACGGTAGTCAGCATCGCCTGCTTCTTGATAACTAGTTTTCGTTGTCCGGATGACCAGTGTCAGTTTTTCACTTGGAGGGATTGTCGGGAAGCCTCCAAAGTTTTGATGGTACCATGTTGACGGTACTCCTTAACCATTGCATTTGATGCCCAGCGTTGATGACACTGAGTAGGTGATATCATCCTCAGAGTGGACAATGATCCAGTAGGAGTAGCAGTAGTATCATTTGCAGCAGCAGTATTCACAGGTGTGAACATGAGAGCAGCCATTCTAGAAATGAAGAAGATCATGGAAAAGATTTCCCGTTTGATATAACAGACGTAATCAAGATAAATTCATCCACTACATCATTTGGATGAGAACATATGTCAATGATTGTTTCTTTGGCCCTCGTATTGAGTTTTAAATAGGGGCCTAACAAATAGGTAAAACATCAGTTTAACTTGGTTAAGGATTCACGTCAGGTTCACCATTTTTGTTTCCCTCAGACTTCAAGGATGACCTCCTTTGATGGGAGGTTCAAACATCCCGATCGGTTTCTAACGGGTTTGTTTGTAGAACCAGAAACATCCAATGATTCCACTTCCATTCAAACCTACTTTCCAAAGGTAGGTGCTCATTAGTTTGTGGACTGATGAGGCTTAGGAATTTTCATTGGTCGAGAGGATGGGAGGTCGGACTCATCAAACCTTTTTCAGGGAATTATTTTCTACTCTGGGACTCTCTTTATAGATTTAAGATATGTTCGTGAATACTTATTACATTACCAAGTATAAAAGGAGTTTTCCTTTAGATCTAACAATCAATGATCGATGCGTAGGAAATTTATAGAATATATGTATTCGAGGTTCATCACTGATAAAGAATCATCTATATTTGTTACAGATTCTTAGTCAATTGTATTCTTTGATACGTAAAAGTCTCTTGGCCTTTATGATGACCATACAGGTTTTAACGCCACTCAATGGGGCACTTGATGTTTATTGTCATTCAGAAGGACATGAATTATTTCATAGTTGGGATCGAATCCGCAGATGGGATACCTACGTATCCTCTATTTATAAAAGGAATCAGAACCCACTAAGTTCGAGTAAGGGAGTATGATGTATATGACTGATGGCTCAAAGAATGATGTCATAATTAGTTTTACACTCTAAGCTCACGTGAGTCATGCTCGGTGTGAAAAACAAGTGGTATTGGCAAAAATCAGACAATTGTGCCATGAAATATGCAATCATAAGAATTAATGTTGGGCTTATGTATGTATGACTGTCCAAATAAATGAAGATTAGGATTTAATTTAGAGAAAAAATCCAGGAACATGGTCCATAATGGTATATGTGCTTCATGAAGATTTGAATACTCTAACTTAGGGCTTACTCCTGAAAAGGAGGCCCAAATTAGGAGAGGACTTATGATTGGTTTTTTCGCCAGAAATGGAATCCCAGATTAAAGGTAAATTAGGACTGGTTAAGAGAAATTAAGGGACTTGGGCTTACTCCGGAAAAGGAGGCCCAGATTAAGAGTCTTAATAAATAAAGGGACTGGGGCTTACTCCTGAACAGGAGGCCCAGATTAGGGGACTGAGGCTTACTCTTAAGGACGATGCCCAGGATAATGAGTTCTCTCATCGTAAAGGATGAGGTTGAATGAATGAAATCTCAATCATTAGTGACATAAAGATGTGTAAATCACTAGAATTTGAGAGTTATTCCATAGAATTCCTTTCAGATAAGGATGTCAAATCGAGAAATCATGCCATAAATGGCTTTGAAGAGTTTCTTGAAGACTGAATCATGAATAGGAGAGGTGGAACGAAATAAGAGGGGTGAAATGTGCATGAAGGGAACCCATGGAGGCAAAGGCGTGCATGTCTTGGCTGGCGCACAAGTACTACGTGGGCATGCAAGTCCCAGTCGCGCAGGTATACTTGCGTGACACTTGGGTATTTGCGCGACAGTTAACCAGTAGGGTAATACATCAGCGACTCTTGGTTAAAGCCTTTATAATCCTATTGAGGTTCTTCTAGAAGAGGGGCACACATGTTCTATTGAAGGAGTAAGGCCGCACGCAAGTGTGGCCTTTTCCCTTAAGGGATGTCCACTCAGGCGCACAAGTGTTGATGAGTTTCAACACTTAGGCATTCCTCCCCCTCTTTAGATCTTCCGTTATAGGTAAGAAATTACCTTATAAGTGATTCAGAAGCTTTGAGAAGAGACTAGGGAACCGGGAGCTGAAATCTGAGTTTCTGGAAAAATTCCTCTCCTCAAAAGGGGGGCCCACAGGGTCTATTTATAGGATGGAGAAGTCCCCGGACGGTAATCATTTAGGGCATGCATGTCACTTACATGACCAACATCGGCGCGCAAGTGTACTTGTGCGACCATTGAGGCACGCAAGTATACTTGCGCGACCATTGTAGAACTTGCGTGGCCTTTGCACAATGTTCTTGTTCTTCCTTCCATTGTAAATTTTTGATATTTGTTCAAAGGATGAATAACTTTGGGCTCAGATATTCCCCTTTTCCAATCATTATATTCTGTGACGAAAGGAATGTCAACACACTGCCTGGGTAGAGATGTAGGGCCAACTACGAGGATGTTGTTCTCTAAAGGGGAGGTGATTGTAACACTCCCAAATGATAAAGGGTTAAATGACTAAATGATATTACTCATTTCAACAAGGTTCACCATCCTTTTCGGGAGTCTGTCTGATTAGAACTCCACTGTTAAGCAAGATTGGCCTGAAGTAGTAATCAGGATGGGTGACTATATGGGACATTTCCCATGGTTGTGTGTGAGTGAGTACAAAGCACACTGGAAAGGAACTATGTTGGCATGTGGGCACTCTCATTAGTCATATGACCCGATCAGACCTGTGGGTGGGCCCCACGGTGGGGATTATGTGTCTGCGGGGCAACTGGTGGGTGGGGCCTAGTTGTTACACATATAATTATTGGGGCCCACTCATCACCTGATCTAGTCCAATGCATTTATGGTATGATTCCTAATGACCCTGGTGGGGACCACCTGTCTACGGGGCAACTTGTGGGCGGGGCCCAGTTGGTACATTTGGTATCAGAGGTGGTACCCAGCCTTAAGTGCGGTGAACTTCCTGGGATGAGATATAGGGAACAGTATGAGGATGTTGTGATTTGAAGGGTAGGTGATTTTAACACCCCAAAATGATAAATTGTTAAATTACTATATGATATGAATCATGTCAACAAAGTGCATATTCTTTTTAGGGAGCCTATCTGATTAGAACTCCATAGTTAAACATGTTTGGAAAGTTGTGATCTAAAGAGGAGGTGACTGTAACACCCCCAAATGATAAAGGGATAAATGACTAAATGATATGACTCATGTAAGCAATGTGCAACTACCTTTTTGGGAGCCTATCTGATTAGAAGTCAACAATTAAGCGTGTTTTCCCTGGATTAGTTATCATGATGGGTGACCTTCTGGGATGTTTACCATGGGTGTGTGTGAGTGGGGACAAAGCACACTGGAAAAGTCATGGGTTGGCCTGTGGGGACTGTCATTAATCATATGACCCGTTCGGACACGTGGGTGGCCCTAGGGTGGGGACCACGTGTCTTCGGGGCAACTGGTGTGCATGGCCCAATTTTTACACATATAATTGTAGGCCCAATCCATCACATGTTCATGTGCAATGAATTAGTGGTATGGTTACTAAATTCCATTCATAACATTCTGTAATGAACTAATGACTGAATAAAAACATTGATTTTCATTAAATAAAAAAATTGAAATAAAATAAACAACTAGACAAAAAAATTCACCTATGGATTGGGTAGAAATTAAATAATAGAATAATTAATAATTTATTTTAAAATAGATGTTAAAATACATGTATCAAATGAATTTAATTTTATATATTATAAAATATATTGTATGTACTCCATATAAATAAAATTAGGTGCATAATACAAAAGTTATATCAATGAATGGAATTTCAGAAGAATAACCCTTACCACACTTCCTAAACATCACGAATAAACTCTAAAATACTAAAATATAATCATAAATATCTTAATAAATTTTATAATAACGTCACCCAAAATAATTTCCATTTATAAACATCCAAAAAACACATTATTTATATGAATTCTTTGAAATTTACACATTAGATGTTATTATTTTGATATTTTGGAAGAGTTTCATAATAATGGTGTATTTATTCCTTATTATATAAAATTTTCTCATTAATAGTATATTGAGGTTAATTTAATTTATTATTTATATTAATTTATGATGTTCTAAATTACTTTCATGGGTTATTTAGTCTTCAACCTTGAAGACAAACAAGAATTTTTTAGTGAAATTGTTAATCATTGGTGTTATTTAATTGATGAAATAAATATTTATATAAAATTTAAATAAATAATTAATTATCCATTTATATAAGATTAGTCAATTTAATATGTTAACATATTCATTAATGTTTTAAATTATATGTATTCTTTATGTTGTTGGTTAAACTATCACAAACCTGAACATGACCTAATTTAAGGATTAATTATGAGGTTATTTGGTAATTATATATCTATACATGAAGCTTAATGATATTATTTAATGGTTTTTAGATTTATATATCATAATTAAAATGGATTTATAGAGATAATAAATTGAAAATAAAATATTACATATTTTGAGTAAAATATTTTCCTCACTGGACTTGTATTTTAAACGATTGGATAAATAATGATCATTTATTGATATTATCATAAAATATTTCTTAAATGTTTTATAAGAGAACATTAATGAAATAAAATAAGTTATATTAAATCCTAAAATCCATTCCATGAACCCTTAATTATGTGTGTTGATGAAAAATGAATAGTTTTTATTGTGGTAGTGATTGTCCGCACATACACATGAACAACGAATTTAAATTTCAATATGGATGAGACAAATGAATAAAATATGATAATAACCATAATATAGTAACATTATAATACGTAAATGACACATATTTAATTATATTTTTTTGTATAGAATAATTTTTGATGAGGATAATTAAAAAAAAATTATAATTAGTTGATAATACTCCAGCCAGGAACTTGAATTTTCCATGGAAGTCTCCGTGGAAACAAAGGCTTTATGATACCTGTTGGTAATTATAAGATTATTACTGGAGGAGAGGGTTATAATAGGATAAATTTTTATTATATTTGTTGATAAATTATAAAATATGTTGAGTCTAAAAATGGTGGAGATGTTAAGCATTTATAAGTGAGGAGAGTAGTAGTTTTGGGAGTAACCCTTATATTTCCCATTATTTAAGAATATTATTTAATGTTAAATGGATAAAAATGTTTAAAATTGGAGTGTAATTTCAGTTTGGGTCAAAAAACACTTTAATAACTCCATTTGAGACAACATAAAGTGTTTTATGGAATTTTATTTTAACTTCTATCTTTTACCAAAATATTCCTTTTCCTTGGTAATTAAATTCTATACATTGTAATTAATTGTAATGAAAATGATTCAGATTGACACTTTTACCTAACATAATCCTTATTACATAAAAAAATATTATTTTGTTATCAATAAAATATGTTGAAATATGGTTTCGAAATTAACATAGTAAATGACGTAATTTGTTTTGAAAAATACAATTATTGAGAATTATATATATATATATATTATAAAATGATCTTTTATACTAATTTTAATCAATTAAATTGATTTATTATAAAAAAGGATTAAGAAGTTCAATTAAATCCAAAATCTAATCTCCTAAGAAAAAATTTTGATTCATAGAGAATATCAAAAATTGTTTTTCTATTATATTAACATATTCATTAGTTCCACAAATTATTTTCCAAATGTTCTCTATATTCAAATAATATAATAAAATATTTAATTTTATAAAATAAATTTATAGTTTTTTACATAAATGTTTTTTAAACATATATATCCTTCTTACATAATGATAATGTCAAAAATATTAAATGTTTCATGAAAAACATATTTTTCTACAAAAAAACCAATATTTTCAGAAAAAGGTCAAAAATTTATAATAAGATAATTTTAATTGTAGAATTATTTAAAGATGTTAATTTGGTAAATTTAAAATCATAAAAATTTGTATTTTAAATAAATTCGTTAATAATTTTACTTTAGAGTTTGCATTATTTTATGTTTTCAGGTTTCATTATTTACCTTCTACAATTGTATTTTAGGTATTAAATCTTCACCCCCTAATTTCATCCAAGAAATTGGGTTGTATATGAGATATAGAACAAATTTGTATGTTGAATACTTATATATTCATTAAACTCCAATGTTAACTTTACTAGTCTGTTATTTCTACAATTTAATTTCACCAATCAAGTTTTTGGATTCAACAACACAAGTTATATATTGTTAATAACATGAACACATTCTTCATTATATGAAAAGTAATGATCCAAATTTATTCCCTAATATATGAGCACATGTGTTGGATCCAACATATATTTCATTATAAATAAAACATGAAATATGTTTTGTAATTAAAAGTGATAGGTGGAATAGCCGGTTAGTAAGATTAAACACTTATTCATTCAGGTATTTCAAAAGTTTAAAAGTAACTAATGCATAAATCCCTTTTTTAGAAAATCTTACAACATCCTTCAATGATGAAATTATCAGGAATACATGACCCAAAAATTGAAATTACAATTATTTCAATATGTTTTATTGTACATATTTTTTATTCTTTAGTATTCTTTATTATTGTTCTGAATCAATCAATATTTAACAATTATCTTCTATAGAAGATTTGGACTAATTAACATTATTTCTCAAACTTCTTCCTAACAGGTTGGAGTACAACACCTATTCCCATAAAATGATTCCAATGTAACCATATAGATAGTAAAATGTATTATACTATTGTTTGAAAATTCAATTAAAAGTAAATACTAATCCCACATACCTTGGATGACAAGATAACTAGATCTGAGTATGTTTTAAAATGTATGGATAGTAATTTCATAATTCCCATCAAAATTTGTATTGGACCAAGGGTCATAATCATATATAGTTTATAGTAGTTCATCCAATAATTATTATGATTTCACTGATATAGAGTTGTGAAATGTGATCAAGGGGTAGATATTCTCTTATCAGTATGAAATGATAAGACATAATAACATGATAAACTGTGACCCATATAAAATAATTCATCTTTAGAGTCTTTGGTAGTCCTGTTAAAAAGTTCATTATATCATTATCCATCTTCTATATAGGTATAGGTAGAGTTTCAATGACTCAGTTAGGATATTGTATTTAATCCTTTACTAGTTGGAATGCTAATCACTTGAACAAATAATATGAAATCTTCCATTTCATTCGATCCCACCATAGAATTTTATGTTAAATAACTATATGTATTTATGATACAAGAGTTTATATAGATATCTGAGTTATGTGATTCATCATAAAATTCCATCTTCATCTATAGCATGGATAAAACACATAACCTCTCCCAAAACTTCAACACTGCAACTCTATAAATGAATTCTATCAATTTCTAGTCATTTTCTACATTAATATTCATTTTTATTTCTTCATCATCCTTCTTGGTATTATCTATCCTTTATGTTATGGATGTTTAAGTAGTTTCTTAGAAAAGGAATGGTGGATCCCCTTTTATAGAAATCACCATATTCATATTTATTATATCTCTATATATAATATATTTTTTATTTGATGCATCACTAAATATTACAAATCATTCCATACTTAATGGTAGAGTTAATATTTAATCATTAATTAGTTTAATTATTATAACTTCAAAAAAAATTCACAGATTCTATTAAAAAAGTTAAATTAACCCCTTTATATGTTGAATTCGTTAATTAGCTGTCCAATAAGGTGAAGTCTTAAATTAATCACTTATAATTTCATGTTAAACCCATGAAAAAAATAAAAAATTTGTTTCTTCATTGAGTATAATTATTTTTGATGGGTCAATAGATATTCCATCCAATATTTTCATGAATGTATAAATTATTGAGAAAAAAATAAAAACTTGCAACTCTTTTCACATAATTATTTTTTTCTATAGGTATCCCATATTATTTTCAAAATATTGTTAGGGTCTTTATAGAAAATATAGTATATCAAGACATCATCAATGAATACCACCATATTTTTATCTTGATAATGATTTGATACACTATTAATCAAAGTGATAATGATAATAAGGGGAATTAGTCAGTTCAAAAGGCTTATTATAAAGTCCTAATTTTCATACAATGTTTGAAATAAAATATTAGGGATGTCAACCATATTTACCCAAATATAGTGATAAAAAGAGAAAATATCTAAATTTGAGAATTATTAGGCTCCTTCAGGTTGATCAAATAAGTCTTCAATATGTGGTAAAGGATACATATTATTTATAATAATGGCAATGAACATCTTATAAATGATACACAATCTCATATACCCATTCTTATTTTCATTAATAAATATGGTCTCTCTGTGGTTACAAATTAGGGAGAAAAAATCCCCTATCACACAAGTTCTATAGCTATTTATTCAAATCCACAAACCCCACAATGACCATTCGATATGTACTTTTATGTATAGTCATTACAGTAGGAATGTGTTTAATAGTGAACTCAGATTCATGCTCCAATGGATGGCTAGATGATTCATCTATAAAATTATTTTTTTACCGCATTTGCATCCTCTATTATTATGATATATTCATTATTTACAGATCATTCTTGATCTTAAAATGTTCTAAAATTATCATTATGGAGAGATACATGTGGAGTATTAGAACATTATTTAATTGATAATTTTTCCCTAATAATTAATAGTGATTCCTCTTCACCTTCACGAATCATAATCCTACTCTCCTAGAAATAAATGTTTTCATTATAATTTGAAAGTAAATTTATAACAAGGATCATATCAAATCAAAATATATATATAGTAACTATGTTTTAAAATAGGGTACTCCCATGTATCGTAATGGGAATTAACATACAAATTTTTATTGCAATAATATTCCAAATCAATGTATTAATTGATAACTCTATGAATAATGTTGAGGGAAAATATTTTCTATTTTTTGAAATCATAGCAGATAAAATGGAATATAAAGATATATAATCAAATATAACCCTATATAAATTTGATTCTATAATAAAAGTAAATACAAAAACATCATTAAGATCATAAAATTCAGCTATGATAATCACATAATTATAGCCCTGCTCCATTTCACTTTTCTAAGGAAAATTTATTTGGTGTTTGGGGAATCTGTTTGAATAATGCTCCTTCACCATACAATTAACGAATTTAATATAAACATGTTTTTCCATTCCCATTAAATCTTGATATTGATATAAATTTTCTCTACACTAGTAACAAACACTTATTACCTTAATGTATGTCCAAGGGTGTTACTTCCCATAGTTATTACATGTGGTAAATACCATCCTTTATTTAATCCAATTTTCAACATGTTTATTCCCATGATTGTTAGGATACATGTTATTCTTGTAGTTCCATTAAATAAATACATCTTATATAACTCATATTATATATTAATTTGACTTGAGAATATATCCTCATTTGAAGAGAAGGTTTGAGTGACCAACAAACTTTGAAGGCTTAGAATTATTATATCAAATTAATAATCTATCATTAAATTTTTGTCCATGTAAATAGTCTATGAAATAACAATATGACATTACAAAGTTGTCCTTATAGTCAAAAATATTTTACTCATTTTTTCTTAGATTGACCAACAACTGTTAAATTTGTTCTCTATTTCTTGTGGGGATGTACTTTTCATTGAATACCTCCATAAATAATCCCTATTCAATGTGGTTTATCTCATATTCCTTATTATATTTTTTAAGTAAGGGCCTCCATTGGTCCACACATCCTCTAAGATTATAGACCACCATAGTGAATTTTTATTTTCCCTACTTCCCATGGTAGAAAAGATGTTATATAGTATCATGATTCATTTTTATGTACCAATGGATTTTTACAACCACTAAACGTTAGATATTTTTCTCACATGATTCCATGCAAAATTGTTACAATATATTATAGATCAATATGTTTCTAAATAATGGAAATATTATTTGGTATAATTTTGTTCAACTCCCATAATATAGTTATATATTCATTATCCTCAACTTCATCCTTATTAACTTGTTTAGGGGGAATTCATAGGTTTGAAAATGTGTGTTGATATGGTTTTGATTAATCTTATCTGCCAATGTCTTTCTATAATGGAGTCCACATAATTAACTCAAGATATTGGATTGTAAAATAAAATCAGAATCACTATTTATACAATGTTCCCTATAAATCATGTGTATTTTTCATAGTATATGAGATATCGAACTAGGATCCTCTAAATATTTTTCTCAATAGTTTTATTAAACATCTAATTATTCTTAAAATAAAATATTTTACTATGGAGACCAAGATATGATAGTTAAATTAAATTATTGGTACATAATAGAAGCCTTTATAAAGGATACAATATTTTTATAATAAAGGAAGACTAAATATATGTATAAATTACATTTCAAAACATGATATAAAATATGAAAATATTGTGAGAACATTATTATACCATTAATTTTATCCCTAAATATTACACATAGTCCACCCATAGGTTTACTAAGGAATAGAAAAAAATTATTTGTGAGCATAGATGATCAGTGAGGGTGACCATAGATTGATTTTAAGGAGTTAATTAAATTGAAGATATCATAACATAAACATGGAATAAGTGATATGGATGGTATATAAAAACAATGACTCCATAATTTACTAACATTGAGGGAATTTTATATACATGACAATAAATTAATCATCGATAACAATAATAATTGATCTCATACTAAAGGAATACATAATATAGGACGTCAAATCATACTAACAATCCATTGCGCCAGGGCACTATCCTCTTATTAGAAATGGAATACACAAAACCCAAAAAAAATTGTCTCATATTCTAAGATAATTCATCGATGGATTATATTATTCCAAGAACCACCCTTCTACTAATTAAGTCCAATTAATTCACCAAAAGTTTCATCAAGATCATTCATATCATACCCAACATAACCCACATCTAAATGGAATCTTGTTATGAATATAATGACAAATACAGAAATAAAACACATAACCATTTAATAGAATAATATGGATGTCTAGGATAAATTCTACTAATCATCATAGAATATGTGGGGTATCCTCAATGTACCACAAATTGGCATTTCCAATGAAATAAATTTTCTATTATATATTAAATTTGATGGGATATTTATAGAATCGACTAATTGGGATAAATAGTTACCATTAGTAGGAGACTATAGTAGTGGTATGAAAAATCCTTAATCATAGTGATTAAAGAGTGTTTTATTATTCTAACTAATATCAAATGAGAGTGTCTTTCTAGGTGTGTTGTCTTAGCCCCATTCAAAATGAATCAGAGTAATGATTTGCGTAAATGGTCACCCAACCATTTTCAAGGTGACAATCATAAGGTGAATTTATTACACAATAGTATCCACATTACAATATCTTAATAGGGATATGTTTTCTAGTAAACTAAACACACATTTACTTTACCAATACATAAGATAGTTTTTCCACAATGGATAATATTAGGTTTTATAATGGTTTTGGTCATTATTTAATCAATATAATGTGAGTGTGGAATAAAAATGTAAAATTTGAAAACCCCTAAATTTAATTATTCTTTTGGTAAGAAATATTCCATGGAAATATATGCTCCCTCCAAATTAAAATAGGTGGGGGTATAACTTGAGTCCAAACGAATGAAAATTGATACATAAAAATCCCATTAATGGAATAGGAATCAATTCAATCATAACCTCTTGAAAGATAGCTCTTATAATTGATCTTTAAAAATAATTTATAAAATAATATCATGTATTAAAATCTCTAATAGGTAGTATATGTAGGTTCTAGGGATAGCGTATGGATCCTTTGGTGTTATGAGAAATGAATATATAAGTATCGATTTATGTATTATTGTTTCTTCACATAATGAAAAAAACATGTAAAATTAAAATAGTAGATTACTTGGCTGGATTAAAACCCATGAACTAGAATATGTGGATCATCACATTCAATTTATAATTAATTTATGAGAAGATATAGAATCCCCTCAACTTGTAATTTTCCATTCATTGATGATCCTCTTTAATATGTCTTTTCATTCCATTTTTTCATTACATGATACAAGTGTATAATATCGTAAGGAGTGATCCACACATTAAATATAATTTTTTAATGACATCATATAATCAACATGTGCTAGAATGTGTAATCCAGATCACTTGGGTTATTCATGGTTGATCTAAGCAGTATTCATTTCTAAGGAGGAAGAACTATTACTGTTCTATTGAAGGATCTAGAGAGAAGGAAGAGATAACTTACAATAGATCATAAGAAACTCTCTTTATATATATGGGGTACACCAAAACTGATTTTCAAAAGTTATATTTACATATTTATTATGGTAGGTTTTGGGTTGAAAATCATATAAAACACCTAACCATTATTAATATTCTTAATGGACCTCATGTACCATAATAATTATAATAAAATTGGTAATTACGGGAAATATTCATCACGTTTAAGAATATAAATAAATTTCAATTATATCATTTACAATCCAAAAATTAATCTTGGTACACATTCCCTGGTTAAATTTTACCACTCCTCAAATATTGACTAATTATTTAATAAATAAGTGTGACTAACATATTCCATGATAAATACAATAAATATTATATTCACCAAACATCCAAATAAAAATTTGATGTTACTATGTAACTAAATAATTATTTATAATAAATTAAAATTAAATTATGGTGATCAACTTAACATGAATAACTATTATATTTATAACATGATATATTCAATAATTATATTTTACTAAGAATACTAATACATTTATTTAGGGACCCTCTAGTATTAATTCTCAGTATCGTTAGGAATAACTGCACAATTTACAATATTAGTATCTAAAAACACACCAAAGATCTCATATTGAAAGAATTTAACGTCACAAGGATATACAACCTCCGATAAATACATACCATATAATACAGAACCATTATCATGATATATCTAATAAAAAATCATTCATGTTAGTTCCATCAACCAATATGACCGATTTCACATTTATTGACATACCTAAAGATTACCCTCCCACAAAATCCCACAATAATGAATTTATGTTTGTAGTTATATTCCCTTAATATGGATTGAGATATCAACTTCATCATTAGTTATAAGGGATATATCATTTCATGGATTATCAATTAATATAATATCACTCATGTTTTACACAACTTATCCTTTCCCATAGAGAGTATATTTGATCACATATTTCATCAATATATAAACATATAATTTTCATCTTAACAATTAATGAAAATATTAATGTCTATGGATTTATGAACACATCTGAATATAGAATCATCCAAAAGAAACACAAAAACATTTATTTCCTATAAATATGTTTGTTCTCATAAACTCTCATCATAGAGATTACCAAGGGAAACACCATGAGAGGGTGTATAAATGTCTTTTTGGCCTCGTACCCTTGATAGCCTATATTTTTTATGTCCATCCAGATAATATCATCTAACTATAGAACATATATTCATGATTGATTTCATAGAACCTCTAGGTTACCATCATAGTGTAGAAATATCTTGACCTTTTAGTGTGACATATATTATTTGGACATTATCTCATAGAAAATTAATACAATCGAACAAACCTGATGGTAAATGAAACATGATTAAACATGTAATAAAGTTCTAATAAAGTTTGTTATAATGAAATAAATCCAACAAAATACCATTTTTAGTATATCTAACTAACAACAACATTCAATCAACGAGCTATAACATGATACACATGCCTCTACTAAGATTAATCCATGATTAAGTGGTCCGCCATGATTTTTTTTCAGAGATACTCTACTCACCAAAACACAAACTCATTGAGGAAAATCCATGAAAACATAATCCCCATGTTGCATGTAATTTTCTTTATTGGCTTGACCTCAGATATTAGGATAGATACACTACTATAGTGTTTTCAATGTAAAATGTGATAGGGTGACTTCTATGCAACACATTAATATATTGGAATATGTTGTGAATCAAAACATCTTCCATGAATTCACTTATGCTGAAATATATTGAAACTCCATTGTATAATCAAAAAATATTACTACTTTTAAATATTCTAAATCACATCTCCACTATTGAGAAAAAATATACATCTAAATGGAACTTTATATCATTATAATATCCCCAAAATCTGTCCTCTATATAACCCCGGATTAATAGATTTTAATATTCTCCATACAAAAGGAATATATCCTTATTTCACCATAGATACATGAGGAGAGACCTAATAATAGTCCAATGATGGAACCCTAGATCTACATGATATATTCCTACCATTCTCAATGCACAGTGAACACTAAAACTCATACACATCATAGAAAACATCATGGATCCAATAACATATGTGTATGCGATGTTTCTCTATCTCTATCATTTTTTATGCTTCTAAGGGAATTTTATATGGAAGGATGTGTACCATGTGACACTTGAAACAATACCCAATTGTATTAATCCATACTAAAACTCTTTATTATATGGTCAAATATTATTCTTTGATGTAGTAAATGTAACCTCTTGATCTTCATATCTAGAATATATAATTCCTAACAAATTTCCTTCTTAGAGAATCACATTTTCAACCATGCCTTAACATATTGTACGGATGATATATCATTTCTGATTAGTAATACGTCATCAAAATATACTATTATAAAAACTATTATACTCATATAAAATGTTTGTAAAAACGTGTTTCTTTTTCATACTTAATGAAACCAATTTCCTTTATTTCTTCATTTAATTAAATGTTCTATGACCAGGATGTTTTCTTTAATCAATAAATCAATATCAGTAACTTTTAGAAACTTTTTAAAATACATAGATTTAAAAAAAAGTTTTTTGTCTCATGTGCACCTCCCCTTAAAGGATTCATTTAAGGAATGTTGTTTTAACTCCCATTTTAATATCTATAATTCATGGTATGCTTCTATGGAAAGTAATATTCAGAAGTTTTTAAACATAGAAATTCGAGTAAATGATTCATAGAAGTTAATAAATTTATGTTGTATAATCCCTTTATCCATAATCAGTGTTTTATAGGTATTAAATTTACCATCCATTTCCTACTGTCTATTTAATACTAATTTTAAACCAATAATATGTACATTAAATGTAAAATCAATTAGCCTAAAACCATGGTTTTGATACATGGAATCCATCTTAGAATTCATGGATTCATGTTTTCTTGTAGATTCTGAGACATCTTCTTCCTCTTAGTATGAGCGATGATACATAATGTAATCCAATAATGTGCCACAATTATGATTGAATAGAAAAATATATATCTATAGTTGTCTTACATCTCTATTTATCCTTTGAAACCCTTGTGTTTCACGAACAACTTCATCCACGTGAACCTTTAGAATCTATTTCTACACCAACTCTTGTGTACCATGAGAATAAACTTCATCAAATCCAAACTTTCTCCCACTATCCTCCTGGAGGATGTTCTCCCTCTAAATAATAACGGTTATGATTCCTTATGATGTGTTTTTCATGGATTCCTATAGGTGTTTAGGAAACTCTATGTAATTCATATATTATCTATACACTTAATAGAAATATTTTTTTTTATTTTGAAATGGTAGAGGATAATGACTAAATATTTTACATGTTTTTTTTAATTTTTCATAATTTGAAAATATAGAAAAAATAAAAATAACATTCCATATCTATTAGATTGATAATGAAAAGGGTAGTTAAATCATGCAATGGATGCAAAGGAATAATAAACAAC
This sequence comes from Viscum album, assembly GCA_963277665.1. Lineage (NCBI taxonomy): Eukaryota > Viridiplantae > Streptophyta > Magnoliopsida > Santalales > Viscaceae > Viscum > Viscum album. Next base: position 2,050,805,334 of record OY728157.1, on the reverse strand, counting down.
TTATATTAATTTTAATGTGATGTGTATTATCATTTTTTATCTCTAATGATTATATAATTAATTCATTTCCAATAATTATTTATTACCAACATGCATTGGTGGATAAAATTAAAACATTTTGATATTCATTGGATTCTTTGACCCAATTGATGTAATGTAAATATAAAAGAAGTTTTATCTAGGTTAAATGAGTCTATCTACATATTCGAAGGAAATGTGGGTCAGGAAAATGAATAAATATATGACATTAAAGAAAATATTGAATACATACTGGGATAATAATATAAAAGAATGGAAACTAAGGATCTACTCCTCTATGACGAATTAGAGACCCTTCTAATGGATATTTTTCAAAATCAGTATGAAAATAGCTATGATGATAATAAAAATTATAAGAACACTATCCAATCCAATTGTACTACTCATTCTAACTATTCTGTAATAGGTAATGATGACTTAAATTCTAAGGTTGATACAATTACTATTAGTTATGAAGGTAAGGCATCTAAAAAAGAAACTGGGTAACCTTTTGGGGTCTCGACCATTGTAGTAAATCCATTCTAATATGATGTCACACCACATTGAATCCTAGTACATGTATCTATTTCTACTCAAAATAAATGATATGAATCTAACTCCCAGAACAAAATCCTTATGGATCATAGAAAAAATATGTAGGGGACTCTGTGATGGCTACTATCCAGTTGTTGGGAAAATACATTTTGAATAACCCTGTTCAACTGGGTATAAAGGACACCATTTTTTCATATGATTAGAAATATTTCATTATAAAAACTTTGTGTGAGATCACACCCTTAACATATGTCATCCATACTCCAAAGAAAGTTATTCCTTCAAATATGTACAATGTTCTACATTAGGATAATACGTCACAAATGATCTAGGTATTCTTACGCCTATTATTATTTCACTATATGGTTCTCAAAGTTTTTATAACATTGCTAGTTTTGAGCACCCTTGAAATATGAGTACAATTCCAAATACTGATCATGTTGATGTTGGTCATAGTATTTCTTTCAATTCTGTAGATGGTTCTCATAACAATATTTTTAATGTTGTTAAACACAAAAAATATTATTTCTACTAAAAATTATTATCATGCATACATTATTAATAAGAATTCTATATTCTCAATCCTGAGTGACTATTTGATAGATCCTCTTAAGGATAATGTAAATAAATATATGAAAAATAGCTCTCATGTATCTCCAACCATTTCTAAAATTCAACAGGAATAGAACACTAATCATAAACAATCGCACAAATTTAGAAGTTATTATAGGAACAAGAGTTAAGGGAATAAAAAATGGGAGTTATAACTCCAAATATAGTTTTAAATAAAGATTATGTTTTGGAACAGTCAGGGTATTTCCAACTTTAACAAGTATACAGTCTTAAAATAATTTTTTACCCTAATTTTCCAATGTTTTTCTGCTATTATTGAGCCTGAAATTAATATTTCCTCTATGTGGTCTCGTTTGTGCCAATATAGTTTTCGTTTTTAGGTGCAATAAAAAATTACCATCAATGTCGAATCTCTATGGTTTTTTTGCACTTTTATCTAAATAATGTCAATATTTTTAATGTCTCTAACCAAGTCATTAATTTCGATTTTATTCTTGATGGAATGCTTTTATTTTGTTATTTTGTTTATGAAAAGAATATATACCATGAAAGGTGGCCTCTTTGGAATGACCTCTCTTATCTTGGTAATAATAGTAATTCTCTCAGGTTTGTTATTGGAGACTTTAATTCCATACTTAACTCAGGAAAACAAATGGTCGGTCTCATTTTTCTATTTTAATGAGAGGATTTAAAAATTCTATTGAAAATAATAATCTGGTTGAAATTAATCTCACTGGTGCAAAGATTACGTAGTATAGATGACATTAAAATAAGTTGGTATCCTCTAAGTTGGATAGAGCCTTCATTAATGTCCATACCATGGAAAAATGGGACACTATATCTTGCACCACTCTATAAAAGATGAATTATGAACACCATCCCATTCTGGTCAATGTCAACATTTAAGACACAAAACCCTTGATACCTTTCAAAATTAATAATGTGTGTTTTTCTAATGTTGATTCCCCTTATTTAATAAAAAATGTTATCCTTCTATTTGTCACTATAATGATGCCTTATCTTGTACTATAAATTGAAAATGCCTCAAACAGACTATAAAAAGTTGGTGCAACTCTAAAGACAATGATATTAACAATGAAATTATTCTTCTTTAGGAGGATCTCGATAAACATAAAAAAATCAACAGTAGTTCTGGTTTCAATACTGATTCAACTCAAGAAATTGAACTTACTGTTAAAATAAAATCCTTGCTCTCTTTTCAGGAAAACATGAGGTAAAAGGCCTTTAATGTTAAATGGTTATCAAGTAGATAAAAAAAATACTAAATTCTAGAACTCTTTTCAAAGAGTCAGAAGTATTTCATTCCACTTATGATTTTAAATAACAGGAATAATATCTCAAAAAATAAACATGACATTGTAAATCACATTGTTTCATATTTTTAATTCGTCTTTAATGGTCCTGATATCAACAAATACCTCCTACCCGAGGTCATTTAAATGGTTTTCAATTATTAGGATTATAACTTTTTTCTAAACATCCCTCTTGATCATGAAATTAAAGAAATTTCTTTAGTTTAAACCTTGATAGTGTATGGGTCTTAATGGTTTCAACAATGGGTTCTTTTAAAAATATTGGGATGTTATCTTTTTTGATGTTTTCAAGATTGTCAAATCATTCTTTTGTAATGGAATCCTACTACAATATATTAATGCTCAATTTATTTATCTGGTTCCTAAAGCGGATAATACTTTTGAAATTCCTTTCTTTATACCCATTGCTCTCACTAAGACTCTATAAAAATCATCACTAAAATAATTTCTAATAGACATAAAACTATCACAGACAAAATTGTCTCCTGGAAACAATTAGGGTTTATTAAGGGAATATCAATTCAAGAATGCATTTTTCTTGCCTATGAATGTGTCAATACCTTGAAGAAATCCAACTGAGTAAGTAATATTTCTATTAAACGTGACATTAAAATATATATTTATACCATGGATTAAAATTTTATATTCAAGGTTCTTTAAGGATTTGGATTTTGTGATTCATTTATCACTATAATAAGAAAATTCTTCAATTAAAACTCTCTTCCCATTTTGGTTAATGGTTTTCCCATGATCTATTTCAAATATAAAAAACGAGTAACGAACGGTGACCCCTTTATTCTATTCTCTTCTCAATTGTGGAAGGCTATCTTAGTCGCTTGCTTACCTGTCTTGTGGATCAGAATAAGCTGAAGCCCATTCATGTTTCTATGAATTTGAATGCTCCCACTAACCTGTTATATTATTATGACATCATCATTTTTCTAAAATGTGATTAAATAAACATTATAAGCCTAAAAATTCTCTCCCTTACTATACGTATGTTTCCAGTCAGAACATTAGTTTGAATAAATATTGTATCTCCTTTGGGAAAAAAATTATGTGCAATAGGAAATGTAACTTAATCAATGGTTTCAGTATTAAAGAGGGTACATTTCATTTTACTTATCTTGGTGTTCATAATTTTGGGGAAGAACTAAAACCTACTAATTTACTACAATAGTTGACCATCTTCGCCACCAACTCTCTTCTTAGAAAGGCTAATCTCTCACCATTGCAGGAAAAATTTTCTTAGTAAAATATACTATTGTTTATAACATGGTTTACTCCATGATGATCTATAGATTTCCTATTGGTCTTATAATAAATATTAATATCTCTATTAATAATTATATCTAGACTGGCATCACTCTAGAAAGAAAACATTCCACATTCCCTTGGATGACTTGTTGTAAGCCTATGAAAAAAGGTGGCATATGCATAAAAAATATTATTTTCTTTAATGAGGACCTACACTCCATGTTCATTTGTAATATTCTGGATAAACTCTCTGACTCAATTTTTTTTCACAGAAAAATATTTCTTGAAAAACAGAAGGCTGGAAACATAAATTTTTTTAACTCATCCACTGGGATAACTATTAAGCAATATTTTTCTAGTATTATTAATATTTCTAGATTGTTGGTTTCTATTATATCCTCCATGAATTTCTCGTTATATTACTGGACATGAATTCCCTTAATTTCTCTTAACCCACATGATCAAACCCATATGAATACCAACTACTCAATTAGAGATATGCTAAACACTCAACTTGATCATCTCCTTGAAGACATTCTGTCTTCCATTGACAATTACCCTTTCACAGAAACTTATGACTTTTTTATTTGGGATCATGATCACAATGGTATGATTAACTCAAAAAACATTATAATCACTTTTTTGGTAATTATGATAATGACTTTTCATGGATAAAAAACATTAATAAACCCTAGATCAAGACATTAAGATTAAATCTTATATGGAGTCTTTCTCAAAATAGATTCCCTAATGATAGATGCCTTCTGTCATTTAAAATTCAATCCTACTCTAATTACAAATTCGGTAACCAATATAGAGATGATGTTAACCATAATTTTCTTTCTTGTGAAAATTAATATGCTCATTGAATCTATATTATTGAAATATTAGATTGAATATTGTTAATTCATGACTCTGTAAAATCTAAACTAAAGATATGTGAAGAAATGGAAAGTTCGTAATAAAATATGAATATGTTCCTTAATACTGTTGTTGAACTCCAAAATGTGATCTGGTATGATAGTAATTCTTTTATTCACAACAATTACTATTTTAATCAAATTGCAGGTAATATGTAGATCCTTATTTCCATTCATGAAGCCTCTTTGATGAAAAAGGGATACAATAATAACTCAATTCTTAAATTTGGAATCCCGCGATGTCTTTAGATTGATGAAATTTTTTTCCAACATCGTCTCACTTTATAAGTGTTCTAGAGATCTCCTTTTATTGGATGGATTCAATTAAATTTGGATGGTCCCTCCAAGGAAAATCTAGGCCATGTGGGTGGTGGCATTATGTTCAAGAATCACATCAGTTAGATTATTGTATCCTTTATTGGTATCTGCGGCATGTCCACATCTCTAGAGGCTAAAATGATGAGTTTGATTCATGCTATTTCCTTTTCCAAGATCATTGGATAGAATAATCAATTGATTGAAAGTGAATCTATAAAAATTGAGAAAGAGATTTGGAATTGTGAGACTCTTATTTCCTGGATGATTACTACCCATTAAGTGGATTTAATCCTCTCACTTGTCAACACTAATTACATCATCATACATGTTTATCATGAAGAAAATATTGTTGCAGATAGCCTGGCCGATAACATATTGGAACAATACATTTCCCGGCTCGATGATCACCCAACAGATCTTCTCCCTTTTTATAATAAATATTTTATTATTATTCCACCTTTTAGACTCTTTTAACCTCTTCCTTTAATAATATTTGTGCTTTGGTATTTTTTCAAATGCACCAACATTTTGAAAATATATACACGTCTGTTAAAATATGATGGATATTTTCTCACAAGATGTCTTATATTTTAAAGAATAAATACTTTTTTGTATTAATAGTCAAAATATATATCCTAACCTTTTAGATATTGTAATAATAGTTTATATGATAAATATTTTTGCGAAATTATATAAATTTAATTCCCTAAACACAAATATTAAATATATATTATCATGATGTTCTGAATAGAATATAGTTTCTATGAAACTAGTGTCAGAATCTTAATAATTAGTGAAGATAAAAGTTTAAAATAACAAAGTATTTATTTAAGAAATAAAATTTAAATGTAACTTAATATCCAAAAAGTGTATATAGTATGATGTTAAACAGAAATTTTTAGAATTATATGTTGTTACTTTAAGGGGGTGAAAATCATGTCATTTCAAATATGAATTTTAGATTTTTTATTATAGAATATTATAAATAGTTTCATTAGTTTCAAAATCATTTTAAACAAAAATATATATTATTATAGTTTCTATTTATGATATTAATGAACATTGAAATATTTATAAGTAGACAAAATAATTTATTAACAATGTATCGTTTGATGTTATAACATTATGGAGTTTAAAAATAATGGTCAAATAGTTGAAAATTATATATATGATTTTAATATATCCCTGCCATTCAATATATAATTATTCCTAAATTTTACTCACTAAATAGTGTATTTGGATGGTTCTATAAGATTATCACATAGATATGTGGTAGTAATTTCATAGGGATGTAATGAGTTCTATAAAACATTAGATATGACGAAAACAAAAAATAATTTTTAATTGCCTATCATATGAGATATTGTGATACAACCTCCTATAAATGGGCCTGATAATATTATTAAGATGTTTATGAGTACAAAATGTGTCATATTATTATAAAATGAAGTCTCCATTTTTTACTTTTTTTACATATGTTATGTGAATTTACCTATGAAATTATGACATTGAGTTATCCCTAATCGATGTTTTTCGGGATTTATTATTGTTTAATATGATTTTTTTGTTTAGTGTGGGTATGATTGTGTATAATGATATAAAATATTCTTATGAGGAAAAAATTCAATTTTTTATGACATATGACCTCCCATGTATAATACAAGGGGTATCGTACAGTGAGACTTTAGTATAACAGGGATGAATGGTGACATGATTCTAAGGATAAAATAACTCATTTTAAACAAGTTATGTAATTTGAATAAATCCAAGATTGAAATTCATGAAAGTTAAAACCATGCATAAAAAATGTTTAACAATTTTATACATTACGTTGATTAGAGACCATAATTACTTCAATTGTAGGATGGGGTTAAAGATACCTTCGTAGAAATTAAAGGACTCCCTCCTCTATGATGTATCTATATGGTGATTAAATCCCCAACTGTATGGATATGATCATCCTCACATATATGGTATGATAATACCCCAATATGAATACAATGATTAATTAAGTGTAATTTGGTGGGAATTCACAATCAGCCATGTTCTGGGTATGATCAGATCATCATTGTCTCATGGTGAATGACTAATTATATAATCCCTTATGAATCACTTATTTTTAATAAAATAACTCACACATTACATTAAATATGATTTAATGAATTGGACATTCATGTATTCATCATATTAATTCATTGAACCACACATACATTTATTCTTATAAAACCTTTATTATTAACATTATCCAACGTAGATGAGAAACCACAAATTTTTTATTAAAATTAAATAGTATATTTGTTAACTATATAAGCATAAATAATCACTAATTATGATATCATTTTAGTTATAATATAAAAAATTTCTTTGGTATAATAATACTAAATTACATCCTATGATATAAAAACTATAAATCATATGATATTATTTATAATCACACATGTCAGACTCTATGAAATAGATATATATATATCATATAATATGATATAGACCATTGAAAATATAATATGCATGGGATTTAGGGAATATATACATTAATAACAAACATAAACTATATCCTCATAATCCATTTTTAATTTCCCCTTATAGAGTTTCATATAAAATGGAATATATAATATTTCCCGAAATACTTTTGTATATCTTCCAAAACACATTTTTAAGGATATAATGATCTTAATGTTTCATCACATCTTGCCAAATACATTGGGAATACATATAAAAATCTTTTGGAAAAACAATAAAACTCATTTAGAGTAACTCACTAAGTACAATATTATTCCCCATTAAATTGAACATGTTGTTTGACCCCATGGTCCATTATATAATTAACAATAGATAAAAATTATTGAATTAAATCTTGCGAGGAAATATCAACGTATCATAATTCATCAATTCTACTCAAGATAAAAATCGATATGTAATGATATCCATTTAACATAAGTATATCTATATCTATGATCACCAGATACATTATAAGCATTTATAAATTTTCATAAAATACCTTTATTTAATATATTGTCTAACTTTCATACATAGAGTATTCCAGTCCCATATATCATTTTCATATGTCCATTATTCCCTATGTATTAATTGTCTAGGTAGATGAATACATCAAATTTCATTCAATTTAATATATAAACACATCCCATGACTTGATCCTAACACATTATCACATCATATATGTTTTCTAGGTCCAATAATAAATTTCCTTGGGCTATCTCAATCAAATGACCCAATTTCATAACCATCATATGAGAAGAAAAATACCATATTGGATGAGCTCCAACTGAGAGAATGTTCAATGATATAAAAAACCCCCTTGATTAGATAATCCTCAAGTATTGGATAGAAAATATATTAAATAATTAAGGTTATGATTCTAGTTATCTCACCAACAAAAATAATTATGTCCTCTAAATATAAATCAGTCACACTAATTATACAATATATATTGTGTGTTTCACTCTATGTGTTGGTCTTCAAGTTCCTTATAGTGAAAAAATTATTTTTCTGGCTCATACGAATATTCCATATCTCAATAAGATAAACTGACTCCTATTAACAATACATTTTTTTTATATCCTATAACATTCCAGGATGATCATCAACTACAGATCTCTCAAATTCACACTTGTATAGGTAAATTATTATTTCAATTCATGAAATATATATTCCTCCAATATTAATGAATTATAATGTCATGAATTCATTTTAATATAACATGATATATGCTATAATATTAAAATTATTTAAAAATAATTTCCAAAATTGTGCACAAGTTCACGTCTAAAATACCATATACAATAGAGTGTGAAATCAATATTATGGTTACTGATCCCATTATAAAAGAATGATAAAGTGCAGTTTTCCTCTTTTATAACATTATATATTTTATATCCTTAACCATATTTAAGAATACATAACCCGACCATGCATAATTTGTAATAATCTAACTTTTAGGAAATATTATATTTCATTAAATTAAATATCAATATTTCAAAATATGACTTTCAATTCATTTAAAATAATTAAAATTTAGTATTAAATAAATCATAAAATATATGGATAATACTAAAAAATTTATTCATGAACAAAGGAACAAAACAACAAAATAACATTTCATATGATGATTTTTCAAGTATCATGATTGATTTAATTCCATAAAACATCTTGAATTAAAAATGGGAAATAAATTGAATAGAATAATATAATTATCTCTAAAAAATACATTGGACTATATTCATCCATGAGAATCAAATTTAATAAAGCAGAAACAACAATGAGTAATAATATCATTAAATGATAAATAATTTTTATAAATCTAAAAAAATGGAATGAGATGTTATATTTAATATGTAAGAATATAATGAAATTATAGGAGACAATGAAGTTTAATATAGAAGTTATAAAATGGGATTATATTCATTAGAAATATGTTCATATAAAATATATTATTTGTTAGTATTTTATTTTAATATTTGTTTGTTGTCATACATGTTTCAAAAAGATATATTGAAGTTGTTTAAAGTTTTATAAATATTTAAATAATATTAATTAAGTAGATGGAAAATATTTAATTATAATATACATGTGTGTATATTATGCATTATTTAAAAATTTTAATTAATTATTTTATGTATTCATATAATTAAAAGGTTATTTATAATATTAATTTATTGATAAAATTTAACTAATTCTTATTAAATATGTAATCAATCTTAATGAGTTATAAATATAATCATAATTGTTTAAAATGATTTTTTCTCAAAGAATGAAAATTTTTCTCTATATTGTGTATATTTAACCAATTGATGACTACTACATAATGTGGAATATATTAATAACACGTTTATTAAATTAATGTTAATTTAGATGTTTTTTCGTGGTATATAATATGAATAAATTATTGTAATGCTTAAAAAATACATTTAATTTTTTTTTCTGTTATGCATGATTATATTAATTTTTTTATAAACTGTTGAAATTGAGTCTAATAAAATGGTTTTGATAATGATAAATATATTTTTGAATGCTTATATATTTTTTTCGTTAATTTTAATCTTATAAATATATGTTAAAAAATTAAATTCCAGTTAATATATTAAAATAATGATTTTCTTTTTATAAATATTATATAAATATTAACTAAATAAATTAAATGGAACTATTATGAATACTATAATTTAAATTATATATTAAAATATAATAAAATTAACACTAAATTAATAATTAATTGATAAGAGATGTGAAATATAAAATCTTATATTTAAGAATTCATTTTTCTATAAAATATTTTTTCTATATTTCTTATGTTTTAATCTAGGTGTCTTTTTTTAAATTTTTAATTTGAATAAGGATAAATAGAGTGATAATTATGATTCCTTACCTATAAAAATGTAATTATTTTGTACCTTATTTTTTATTAATTAATAATTTCCAGGGTAAACATTTAATTAAGGTTAATAATTGTAAAAAAGCGTAATTTAATGTGGATTAAATGTTTTTAAATCAACATGATACATAGACATTACAAAAGACCTATTTTATGATGGAATTTTATTAATTCTTGTCTCACAAACAATTACTCCCATAATTTACCTAAATCAAATAATATACCATCTTTTTCCCCCAACAATAATTCATTTCTAGGGAAATGTCTATCTTTTTAACTAATAAAAGAAGATCACTTCCACCCACATCAAGTTTCAAATACCCTTATAATTACAATTTTATATGATCCAATTTTCCTCTAATGGAATTCTATTACACTTTATTCATACATTAGTTAAAATAATGTTTCTAAAATATTTTATTCTCATGTTGTCTTTCAAGAGAAGTCTGATACTCCTAACATTGGTATTATAAATTCCATAGCATTAACTTCAACACATTTCTCATCCACACTCCTCTAAAACAATTATGACCATACTAATATAATTTAAAAAAATATCATCATTATACTAATTTTTTCCCTCAATGGAATGACTAATATCTATCTACCTACTCTTTATTAGAAAAATGAAACTATCTATTTTTTATCCTCCATGGATGACATATATGTTTTTCCTCTCCACCATTCATGGATAGTTAATAAAATTGATTTAAAAAATAAATATAATTTTTATAAAATTAAAATGATTTTATGGATAAATTACATATTTTATTAATAATTTTTATAATAAGTTATCATTATAATTTTATCTGCATAAAACGAGCATACAAAGAGGAAAAATGATATCTTTAGTGTAATTAATAGCTTATTATATTACATTATTAATCCACCTATTTTTTAATCTGATTTACCTCAGTAATAACTCATAAATAATATCATTATACATATATAGTAATAATATTCTAAAAAATTGACTTTCATGCACTTCTATTGGTTAAACCATGTTCTTGTTTGGGTCCACCTAACCACATACATGAATAATGCTATTATTGTTTATTTAATGATATGGAAACATAATTACCAGTACAATATGATATTTTTATTTAATTTTTTTGTACTAAAATGATAATATTAATATTTTTATCTTTGTTAATATTCAACATTTCCTTGATTTAAAATTATCAAATCATTATCTTCCCAAATCTAAACCAAAAAACTCATGGAATGAAACAAAAAATCTATTAATCATTTCAGAACATCTATAGTAGTAATTAAAATAATCAATGAATAAAAAAACTTTTAAAATACAATGTCCATAAATATCACCATTAGGAATCCAAAAAAATATTAACATATTATGGAGATCATAAATAATAACAAATTATTTAAATTACAATAAGAGGATATATTTAATTATTAGAAATGGTAATAGATACAAATGAGGTTATTAAATAAGTTATTAAATTAGTTATGTTCATTATTTTGAATATTAGAGGGGTACCAAGGGAGTCAAGAGTAAAAGTAAGAGTTTAGTATCAATTATCCTTCATTGAGAAATGTTTCCATTTTATGCACTTATTATTTGTTGAAATGGTGTATTTATTACCATATGGATGTATTTTATCATAATATTCCTTAAAATGAAGTGGTATATAAATGTATTTCGTGTATGTCCTTTTATTTTTTGGATTCAAAGGTTACCAATGTCACTAGGGGTTTTCAACTACATTAAATTTTCATTGAGTTGTATTTTTTCTCCCATGATTATATTATTCCTTGATTCATTTATTATTGTTAGTTATAATTTAATATTGTATTCCATACTATCTCTTTTTGGAAAATATAATTATTATTTTAATTCATATTCTTCTTTTTCATTGATGGATTTCTTACCTCACGATAATTGCAATGTTATTTATTATAGATCCTGTCCTATATAATGTTTTTTTCAACCATGTACCAATTCCTCTATTCTATAAATAATTTCTATTATTATTTTTAAATACAAATAAATATCCCATGTGATGTTTATATTTCACCTCGCTGATTTTTAAAATTATTTCATGATATCCTTCTATTGATGTGGGTTTCTGTTTAGGAAATTTAAAATATTATTTTTCCCTTTAATGAACATATATGTTGTATTAGAGTACATATTCCTTTTGATGACCATTTACTTATCCCTCATGGATATACTATTGAGATTTAATCCCCAATATTGTTTTCAAAAATTAGCATCTCAATTTTATAAAAACAATCATTTTATAGGGGAATTGTAATGTTGTTAAGAAATGTTTTCTACAAACTCTTTATATTTTTCAACCATTTCACACTTTAAATACAGAATGTATATCTCCTATGTATTTATTTTTCATGAATCACCCATTAAATACCCTTACGAAATATATCTTTTTGGTGATATAAATTCAATACCAACAGATCTATCTCTTTCATTCTAATAATGTGATACCATTGAAAAAGTGGGATGGAACCTATTTATTTCCATGCTATTTTTGTGATATGACTTATAAATGATTTCTTGTGGCACACATGTGTATGGATTATCATTATGTGATAATTGGGATATATATTACCATTCAATTCATTGATTAAAGTGTCATATCTCGTGATAAAATATTGGTAAATGGGTATTGATGCTCTATCTACCATGGGAAACATGTATTTATGTATAATCTACAATGTAATGGAAAAACTTTAATGATTCTCGATTCAAAATTATATAATTTTATTATTAGTAACCTTGATATATGATATATTTTTTATTATTATACATGTTAGACACTATTTTTTCAACAAACCTTTGTTTATGTTTTACTTTGTACATCATTTTTATTACCTAATCTTATTGAACTCTTGTACTATGGTATAAACTATGTAATTTTATATTACATGTCCTTTATCATTCATTATGTAAAAATCATATTATACAATATGGAAACCATGTTTTATCATGTTCTCATAATATATGCTCATAAAAACCCTTTGAGAAGATTTTCCCTTACTATTAATTTTTAATCTACTATATTTTTTTTCCTATCACCCTATGGAATTACATGAATGGTTATATTGATGTACAATTCATATATAGTTGTATTGTCGAATATTTTTAGTAAATTATGTGTAATAATAATTTTATTTAGCTACTCAAAAAATCAAACTAGACCATTGGGTTCAGGGGTCGTAAGAGTAATTGAGATATGAAATTATAAATAATTTAAATTATTGTATGATATAATCCTATTTATCATGGGTAATCTTTAGTTCTATCAGATAATGGTTTAGTTATTTTTGGGTATTAGGACTATAGAAAATTCATTAAAATACATATGTATAAACATAATTTTTTTTAAAAAATATCATAATATATTTCTTAAATTATAGAGTTTATGTTTTCCTTGAAACCACATCCCTATATAAAAACAATAATATGGATACAGGATATAACATAGTTTCGCCTATGAGTGATAACCCTAAAAAGGATGGGTTACTATTAAATCTATATTCTATTAGCACCCGGTTAATGAGACTAACAACAAACCTCATTTGAAACTATAGTGTGACATGATTTAAATATTCACAAACTCCTTAAAAACGATTATAAGGTGTTCATACATATATTTTGGTTATAGAACCTATTAGAGAAAATACCGTATATAACCTAGATTAAAACCAAAAGATTTATATGTTATGGTATATATGTAAATTTTTAGTTACTTATTTAATTTAAATGGGTGAATTTTATATAATAAATAATTTATTTATTTGAATACATAATCCTATACTTATTTAATGTAGTGAATAAATCATGAAATAACAATTTTAACAATGGGTCCCATGGTAAATTCAATCATTTTCCAAATTAATAACTGGATGAGATAGGAGTTAGAGTAAGAAAACATGAGTTTATTCATAACTATATATATTTAGTTAGGATTCACCACCTGAATTATGTTTATTTTACAAACATTCCAATGAAATTTTATATATCCATTACATATTTCATATGAAATGAACATATTTATTAACTTCCACTTGTGAAAATAGATAATAACCAATCAATTAATGTATAATTGAGGATTATAGTTTAACTTTGGAAAATATAATATTTAATAACATGGTTCTAAAATAATTTTTAAAAATGATTATTTTAGTTAGACTATAGGTCAATCCACTTCCATAGAATTTATATTAAATGTAATGATTTTGTTTTAATACATATTTATTATATAATTGTTTCATATTATCCTACTATTCATATTCAATATGATGTATTTTCTCCAAATGAAATTTCTTTATCATACAAATCCTTAAATTATATAGGTTTACAAAACTATTTTATGTTTCTCCATCAATGTATTTAGACTCAAATTTTACTAAATACATAATAGCTTTTATTAACCCAAATTATTTTTCATTTAGTTATTCTATTTCTCCATTGTCTATGTTCTTCTATATTTATTTTATTTTTCATCTTATTTATTTCAGATGCTAGTCCCTCCAAAATACCTACTGAACGTTTTATTAATAAATTATTACTGCTTATTTGATATTCTTTTTTTACCTCATAAAATTCAAATATTATTAAGAATAATTATATTCCTTTCTAAAATGGCCTTCTCACCCATGCCTATATTATTTTGTTGAAAAACAATTCTAATTTCTTATTATGAAATAAAAATATGTATTATCTCATTTTTCCCATATTCCTATTTAACCTTTTCTTAAAGGATTATTTTTAAACCTTTTAATGATGTGTTATTAAATAAACGAATTTTATAATATTTTAAAATATTTTTTCCTTTCGTATTCATATTAGTTTATCTTCCATTCCACAATTCTATTGGGTAAAATTTATATATTTTTTCAAGGAAAAATTATTTAGATTTAATTATGAATAATGTTTTAGAATGTATTCATTTTAATTTATCAACACTGTTCTATTCTAATGTAAATCATAAAATTATTGTGAATTATTTCCTAAGGGATCATTTTTTGTTTTTCTACTTTTTTCTACATTAACTACAAAATAACTTCTGTTTTATTGTTATGTTACATGAATTACCCTCTAAATTCCATTATTAAATACTACATTTGGGTGGTTATATTTTCATATCATCTTTTATAAATAATGTATTCATGATATTTGATACCATTAGAAAAGAGATATAAAAAAAAATTTCATTCCATGGGTTTATCATGATATGCTTTTTAAATGATTTTATATGGAACACATGTGTGTAAATTTTCATAATGTGATTGGTGGGTCCTATATACCCATTTAATTCATTTAGTAATTATATATACCTTGTGATATAATTTTGGGAAATTTTAAGTGATGCTAGATCTATAATAGGATATAGGTAGTGATTTTGATAATTTATGTGCTAAGAAATATGTAGTATTGGTTGAACCAAAATTATATGATTATATTGGTATTTTTTCATGACATATGAAATTATTTTCCATGATTATTGATAGGTTTAATATTTTAATAATTATTAATGTTCATTTAATTTATTTTGACCCTCCAAAATTATCTATTTGATTTTATTTTCATCATTTTCAATTTTTGGTGAATTTTTTCCTAATATGCGAAAATTGATTAATTCAGAAATATTAAAATACGTTTTCACATTTGTTTCTAAAGAATAACATATAATATATTGATCCAATTATAGTGGTTTGTTTTTTAATATTCATTTATTTTTTTGGGCATGATCTTATTCTCTTAGATCAAGATCCAACTCCAAACTCTATAGGCCCAAAAAATCAATAAATTAGAAAGATATTTTTGGTAGATAGTATGGACCCCACCTCAAGAAATGAAGAATAACATCGGATAAAGACATATAATTGATGTAATTAAAATTTTCTTCTAAATATGACTCGATTCCACATTTTACCATTGAATTTTATAGAGATATTAACTCATTATTATAGACATTGGATACTCCAAAGTGCATCAAGATTTAGGAAACATTCATCTATGAAGAGTGTACCTCATTAATTATATCATAACATATTTTATACATTTCCAAAATCTATGAAATTTCGAGATTCAATATAAAACTCAATTACTCTGAAGTTATAATAAGTTCCCAATGATATATTAGACCATATAGTCGGCATAACATGAGATTACTTTTATATGATAGATTCTAAAGTGGACTCTACGACACCCATTTATTTTCTTATTTTATTTATAGTTTTATTAATTTTAATTTAGTTTTATTTAAATATAATTTTAATTTATTTTCTTTTAAATAAAATATAATTAATAAATGGGTTTTCTCTTTTGTTTTATATTATACATATGCAACTTATTCTTCTCCATAATTTATTGTTTTATCATTAATATTCTTCTTCTATTTTTATTTTTTTGATTTATATAAGTGTTATTATTCTACTTATATTATCATCATAATTTTTTATTTTTTTATAATATTCTATTTTTATCTATTTTTATGGTGACTTATATCCCTAAAAATTAGGGGCTAACTCGAGGATTATCTCGAGGGAGGTATGTGTAAATTCCATTCATTTTTTACATAAATTCATACGTTATATTTAGTTTGTGGTGAGAAAGAGTTAAGTGAATGAGTTTTGTGATTTTCCACCATGAAACTGAAATAAAACTAATTTATATTATCTTATTAA
The DNA here is from genome assembly GCA_963277665.1 of Viscum album. Lineage (NCBI taxonomy): Eukaryota > Viridiplantae > Streptophyta > Magnoliopsida > Santalales > Viscaceae > Viscum > Viscum album. The sequence goes on along the minus strand of OY728157.1, from coordinate 2,050,788,292 downwards.
ATATTTTCCATCCCTTATATTGGATACAATATCTTTATACAATATATTTGTTCTATTCAATGGTTGAAATGACATATGATGGATCCATGTCATGAGAGATGACACACTTTTGATTGACCTATTACATCCAACTTGATTACAAGAGGAGGTTGAATTTGGATTTATAATGGAAATTAATATTTCATACTGCTAAATAAAATTATAGTAATTTATGCATGAGAGCTCAAAATTGAAATATTAAAATTAGTCTAAACACCAACAATAAGAATGATGGATGCCATGAACCAAACAAAAAGGAGAAATATATTCTTCCAAATTTCATTATGTCATTTCATGTTAGTTTAATTTTTTGAATTTAATTTGTTTTAATTAATTTAATTAAGTTATTATATTTAATAAATACAATGAAAAAATAATTATTTTAGGTGGGATAGAAAAAGTAGGTGAAGACTGAGAAACCTCCCCAAGTGAGAGAACCCTTGTTAGCCTTTGTGCTACATTAGGAAAATAATTTTTTCCCATGGTATATTATATGCATGCATGAAATATTATTCCCCCATAGTTAAATCATGATTTTATTAAAGAATAATATCTCTAGAACAAATTTATAGGGAAAAAATGTTACCAAAATTCATAATCCAAATTCATTAAAATCAATCAATTTCCAATGTCAAACAAAATCTTCAAAAATACACACAAAATATCAATTTAATTTCTCAAATTTAAATAAAATAATAAATTCAATAATCTTAATTTTAACAATTATAAATTATTGAACATATTATTTCATTAATATTGGTTCCTTAATTCATTATTATTGAATATTCAAAATCATGATCCACCAAACAAATGGATTGTTTTCCTGTACCACTCATGATAAAATTCAAGTAGAGTTATGAAAATATCATTAATAAATGATCCTTATCTATATTCTTGTAAAGGATATACATTATTAACATTATAAAGACAAAACTTTCATAAATTCATTAGGTCTTTCATTGAATGCTCAAATGAATTTGAGACATAAGGTTGGTAGGAATTAAAAATTAATGCTCAAAGAGGAGGTTAACCTCAAAAATATAGTTCATGATATCAAGAGTAAAATATCAATGAAATTATCCAATTAAAATTGTAACATAACTAACATATCAAAAATAATAGTAATTTCATGATCAAAATAATGCATAATGAATTAATTGCGCTCCCGCATGATTTTTTCTACTTTTATATATTTTTTCTTTTTCAAATAACCTTTTCTATGAAATTATAAATTTTTTTCTTTTAAAATATATTCTTATAATTAACGTAACATCCACAGACAAATCTCATATGATAAAAGTCATAGGTCTAGTAATGGGGTTTTTTAGTTTCATTAAATCACAACCCATTTTTTCTTTTTTTGGTTCCTTTTGTTCATTTTCTCTTATTTGTTTCATGAAGGGAATATCCAAAGAGTACAATATTTCAATCAAAAATATTTTTCAATGCCTAAAGAATCACCCCCAAACTTTTTACATAAAATATAGTTCATCCTATTATCCATGAATCCTTTCACTTCCACACTTCAATATAAAAATATAAGGCAAATACATAGAGAATGGTTTAAATGGAAACAAAATTCCTTAAATGTTGATAATTCCTAAAAACATAATTCATATTTTCAATATTTTAAACATGTATTGATGTAAAGGTATCATTTTAAGGATAATATATTCTTATTATATGCCTCAATCATTTTAAATATTATTTTTCTTAGTCATAACTTTGATAAGTTTAAATGAAAGTTCTAGTAGGTGGCATTTCATAGGATCTCTCAAGGAATATGATTAAGATATAATAGGAAGTATGTGGTCTATAACACCTCTCAGGAATGGGATATTGGAATTTTAAAAATAAATCATGCCATGGATAACAAAAAAACACATCAAATGAATATCAGAAATTTGAAGCATGAAATTTTTTTGAGAAATTTAATATACCTTAATTAACTAATTTACTCAAATAAAGAGTCCTCATATTAATATCCATTACTCAATTTAATCATTTAAATATAAATTTTAGTCATTAATATTCCTTAAAAATGAAATATAAATCCTTGAATCACATTATTCTTTATAAATTCATGTCTCCTAGATAATCAAGTAAAACATTAATTCAAGCATGGACAAGTAATTTTTCAATTTAAAGATCAAATCAGGTTGTTGGAAAAAAAGTTAGAGAGTTTGAACATAAAAAATTTAAGAATGAACTCCCATCTCGATGAATTTTTTTCTCATTCCTTCGTGACTGGTTAGGACTTCCTTATTCCATTATGAACCTTTAAAAGAATATTAATCAATTAATAAGAATGATCATGTAATTTTTTCTAATAAAGTTAAGTGGGAGTTGGATACATGCTAGACTAATTCCTAATCCTGATATTGAAATAAAGAATCTTATAAATCTAGTAAAATGGATAATTCATGATATGATCCAACATGTGGTGTCCTGAAACTGAATTACACTTAGAGGTTCCCGAATCAACATGGCCACATGGCCTAAAGCGTATCACCTCAAATTCCATAGGCTTCCAACTAGAAGCGAGGGACTAGGGTGTGTTCATGGAGAGACTATACCATAATTTCCAAAGCATATCACAACATATAAATATAATAACTAAACAGGTAAATTGAAAAATCAATATAAATAGGATCCACAACAGAAGTAGACTTAAGTAATAAACAACATGAAACAACATATTGTAATACTAAAAAGATGATTATAATATAAGTAATTTATATATAATGATATAAAACATGGATTTTAAGAGTAAACCAATAGATTTTCAAAAAAAATTAGTAGAATGGAATATAAAAATATCTCTAGTATCGTGATCTCTAGTTCGGTCATCAGCTACCACCTCAATCTCAATTAATCAAGTAATAAAGTGTCTGAAGCAGTATGCTTCCCTTTTTCATTATTTTCATACATGTAGTTTGCCCAAATAATAATGGTACGGATATAGGGTGTTATATAAATCTCATTATGCCACCTGCAATGGCATCTATAACATTCAATTTGTGAAATATAAATTGAAACAATGTTCTAGAATGAATATATAAAAGTAAAGTAGTATAGGAAAATTAATACCCAAGTATCTTCTTCTTACCGTGACTGGTGTCTGAACAGATAAAAATTTAATTAATAAATTATGTCCAATTTTATATAAATCGATCACATGAGGTAATACCAATAATGAAATCCAGGCATGATAAATAATAATGAAGGATCCAAGATATTAGAATACATACAAATGATATCATTAATGAAGATATTCCTAGGTGATAATGAAGGAATTTGTGACCTCAGGTTCAATCCATCTTAGGTTGAACTAAAACCTAAAAATATGGGTAATATTAAAATCTAAGGATTATCATCTAATTCATTTCACAACAATAAATACAACTGAGTCCAAGGAAGATATTTGTTGTATAATGGGATAAGAAATTTCTAGGTCCAAGAATATAACAAAGACACCTCATTTCCATAGAATCTATGATGGATCCAAGGAGTGTGTCTATGTAATACTATACTTGTAAAGGAGGTATCTTATGGTGTAATTTTGGTCATTCACTGATAGAAAAATATCGGGATCCAAGGATTCTCTCACCCTTGACACCCAGAATTTCTAAATTGAAATGGCATCCCTGCCTGATCAAGGAATTACCTCGAGAATCCAAAAGAAAACTCAAGTTTGACCACTCCTATAATGATTTAAAGATAAATATATAATTATGAACCTTAAAATAATTTAATTTAATAATTTAGTCCATGAGATAGTCATACCATTAAATAAGTTCATTGGGTTCAAACCTTTCCTTTCATTAGTTTGACATGGCCCAAGGGTATGCGATTATTTAGCTCATTTAATATAATTATTAATAATTTTATAAGTTTCAATTTGATGCCTTTTATTATACATGTAATGCGGTGATATAGAAGTGTAACCAATCCATTTTATTATATTCAATTAGGCCAACTAATATATATAAAACATACATTACATTTCTAATTATGATTGATTAATCCAGTGGAAGCACTTACCGTAGAAAGTTCAATTGAAACTAACAAAGTAAAATGATATAAAATTACCCATTAAATATTCAATTAATTAAGGGAGTATTTCCATTAATAGGTTCATCAAAAAGAACTTATGAACAGTGGATCAAATGTCCATGTCAAAAAACCAAAAACCTAGTTAAGGAGGACACTCTACTGGGTGTGGTAGGCATTGTAGACATAACCACCAATGATGAATAACATATAATTCACTAGTCTTAGAATGTGGTTCTATTGATGAAAATCACGGAATATTAATTAAACAGGAAACACTTGATGAAATTGGCACAGACATGATAATTTATAAAACTACAAATCTTGAGGGATGGGTTTTAAACAACCTACCTCATACTCATATGACTCTCCTCATCCATTATCAGCCTCTAACTCAGTTTGGATTGCATGAGATTTGAAGAATATACCAATGCCCTAAAAATAGGGCATATGAGCTGTCATTTAAATAGAATCATCAATAGAAATAATAATAGAGAACAATTTAAAATGAATCAAGTACTTACTAGTATGGATTTGACAATACGGACAATGATAAAATGGGACATCAGATCAGAGATCAAGATCAAATCCTAATTTAGTCCTTCAAATAATCTCAAAAAGTATAAATTAGAGGATTCTATTAGATGAAGAAAAAAATGAAATGAGGGGAGAGATTAATTATATTTCAATGGAAATTTTCTATAAAATCAACCAAAATTGATAATTACAGGGTTGGGCAAACCTAGTACCAACCGTGAACCCATCCCTATACTTGAGGGTCAGTTTTCATGGTTAGCCCATAGAGTTAGGGAAACAATGATATAATTATGAAGTGATCACTACCTCAAGTGGGGTCCCGCATGGTTAGGCTACATGGCCTTAGAATCCATGTTCCAAGCATTGAAAATAACTATTATAGAATATTTAAACCATCCAAAAGGAAGTGAGGTCCATATTTCATGGTTTCTTGAAACTGTGAAGCCTACCGTTTCTCTCTGATCAGGCCCATGTGGTCAGAAGTAACCATGCGTCCTACCCTGGATGGTTTCTTCTAACCATGAGGAAAACCAATTTCTCCATAAAATCTAGGATCTCGGCTCTAAATAATCCCCATGAACCCATTAAACCTTCGTGAGATCATTAAGAGTCCATATTTGGCCTAAAAATAATAATTAGTCATAAATTAAAAGGATCCAAACCTATGTGATAAACTAGTTTCATATAGTCTTCCACTGTAAAGGAATTCATCCATGAGTTCACCTTGTAGGGGCTGCGAAAAACCTTCTTAGAAAAAATATTTCCATTGGGAATGTATGTTGGTTTCCTTGACCCACGTCTTATATTATACATGGCCATGCTACCATAAAAAAACATACGAGGGGAAAAAGGATTCCCTTGAGAGCCATCATTCTCAAGTCATAGATTCATATATTATACTCATCATACAAAGCATCATCATTTAGTTCAACTTCCTCAAGATCAAAAGTATGAGATGGGTCAACATGATACTAGTGATGTTGTGAAACAATGAAGACATTTTTAATTTAAGAGTACATTTTTGGTAGTAACAAATGATAGGATACTGACCAACATCTCTCCAGAATATCATGAAGCACGATAAAGCATAGCGAGAACTTCCTTTGCCTCTGTATCTATTTTTGGCTAAGCGGGGGTGATACCTGAAGAAAAATAAGATCCCTAACCTCAAACCCTAGAAGTCATATACTATGATCAACATAGAATTTTTTTTTATATTGAGAAGTAAACATATATTTCCATATTAGTAGAACTTGCTCCAGCATCTCCTAAATGAGGTGACGACCTTGTATGGCGACAACTCCAACCTCCTGCCAGCATAGGGCTGATTGGAACCACTTACCATACAAGGATTCAAAAGGATCAGTTTTAATAATTTAATAGAAACTATTATTATATTGAAACTCGATGAGAGGGATATGATTACCCCATTAACCACAAAAATCAAGGACTTATGCCTAGAGCATGTACAGAAAAACTTGTATCATATGTTCTGACTATCCATATGTTTGTGGGTGAAATGCTATGCTAGGAAGAACATGAATACCAATAGCTCAATTCAACCCATGAAAGAACAATGATGGGAAATGAGCTTCCATATATGAAACCATAGTATAAGGGACCTCGTGTGTAGTTGGATAATCTCACGAACATACAATTTTTTAGTTCATTAACCAAGAAATTATACTATATAGGAAAGAAGTGGGATGCCTTTGTTAGTCGGTCAATAACTACCCATTCAATGTCTCTACCTCTAGGATCCCTTGATTAACAAATTAAAAAGTCCTTAGAAATATAATCCCATACCATTTTATTAATAGAAGTTGTTATAACATGCTTTCAAGTCTCTTGTGATAAATCTTATCCTAGTGATAAATGGAACAACGAGTTATAAATATAGATATCTAAAATTTCATCCTAGACCACAAATACTAGTGTCACATATCCTGATACATCTTGGTGATGCATAAATGAAATACTTATTGAGAAGCATGGGACTCTCACATCAACTCCTCTCTCATGTATGTAGGAATCCAAACATGTCCAGGTATACATAGTATGTCATCTTTATCCACAGACTAATCTGATGGTGGACCATCTCATTAAATACTCTGTTAGATAACGAAGCCTTCAGGATTTTAAAACTTTCTACTCTTAATTTTCTCAATGAGGGAAGAGGTAACTATCAAAGATGAGATATATAACTTCTCATGACTATCATGAAACTCTAGATTTAGCTAAAAAAATAGGGTCATCAATTTTCGTTCATCACTAGCACCTTGTATGACCTTTTCGTGAGTTATCGGACTTAGAGAATTAGCTAATGCATTTCCTTTTCTAGACATATAGGCAAGATCAAAATAAATGTACTGAAGATATTTGACCAATATTAACTTTTAGATATTCATGTAATGCTATGTAAAAATATATTTTATGCTCCTATGATACATATACACAAATGAAACTCACCCATCAGATATTTTCACCAACAATGTAAGGCATGGGTAAATTCTTTTAGCTCAATGCCATGTGTCTTGTAATTTTTCTCATGAGGCATAAATTACCATGATCCATACACAATAACACTATCCACCTATATTTTTTCTTCTCCTAGGATGATGCCTGATATATCAACAAACTCTGTATATCCCTTTCCTGGCTCTGGAAGAATCATAATATGTACTGAGACAAGCCACCCTTTCAGTTACTGAAATGATTACTTGCATGCTTCTTCCTAGAGGAACATAGCACCCTAATTCATATTCCTAATAATAGGTGGGGAAATGCATGATAAGTCAAGTTTAAAATTTATGTAATATCTTTCCAAGACCTTGAATATATATATATATATAAAGAACGTTGTTGGATTGCTCTCTAGAAATCACATCACTCACCTTCTGTATGTCAATAATGACTTATGATTCAGAGATAATATGACAAAATATGTGATCTTTATCAATCCGAATAGGGCAATTAGAAATAATTGCATAAATATAATTATCTCTCAATGTACTCAGAATGTTTACAAAGTGCTTAGAATAGTTGATACAAGTGTGAGAATATAGCTATATATTTTCTAAAAAGACCACGACAAAAGAATCTAGATAGGGATAGAACACCTTATTTATCAAATCCATGAAAACGGTGGGTGCATTAGTAAGACCATATGACATAACAAGGTACTCATAGATACCATAACTTCAATTTAAAGCTGTAATATGTATTTCTCATGGCCTTACTCAAACCTGATGATTGCTCGATGTCATGTAGATCTTATAGAACATCATATCTCCTTGGAGTTGGACAAAGAAATAATCTAGGGGAGGTAGTGGATATCATTTCATTACCATAATTTGTTTCAACCATCTAAAATCTACACATAGATGAAGGGACCCATCTGCCTTATATGAGAAAAGAACCAACAAACCCTAAGAGGAATCATGGGGAAACAATAAGAGGAATTACTAGGATATATAAAACCTTTGGCATATTGATCCAATAACTACCATTTGAGATCCTTGATCTCAGCAGGCACCATCATGTATGGAGTAATGGAAACTGGAACTACTCCTGGAATGAGCTTGATTGTACACTCTACCTCTATCTTCCATGGGAATACATAAAAATCATCGATAATGGCATCCCAGAAACAATATACTACTGGAGGAAATTCATCATAATATGAAACCTGATCCACTAGGACGAGATTGGAAATATGGGTAGTCACTCAACCTAGACTTTGATTCTCTATTTTAGATATACATTCTTGGACATTCCAATAACCCTTGTGTTGAAAAATTCTAGCCTACAGTGATGTAAAAAACACCCTTTGGCTATAGCAGTCTAGAACGGCGTCATGTAGAACAAACTAATCCATCTATAGAATGACATTGAATAATTACATCTAGACAAAAATGAGGTACCATGAGAAAGGGTAAGTGCCTTTCTGAAGGGGAAAGTACCTATATTGGAATATTCTCTCTAACTGTACTCCAAACGTTGTATCTAGGGTCATTACACCAAAAAAATATTTTGTTTCTAGCATGAGAATTTCCATGATAGATTAGATGATTAAGGAGTGTGAATCACATATGTTTATTAAATAAGCTAATATAATTGAGGATACTAGAATAGTACCTCATATTATAGATGGTCCCATGACCTGATCCTTGGGTTTTAGCTATAGTGCATGTAACTAACTTCATCCACAACCCTGTGCAATAGCTGGACTACCACGATCATGATCGCTCTGTTGGTGCTATGGGAAATATGAACTCCTGATACTACATCAATGAACTCCTCCTCGACAAGTTATTCCAGATATACTCGAACTCTCTACCTAACATGGCGTAAAAGAACCCACCCATAATGGTGGATCTGGTGAGGATCCTCTTCCACTAGAAGATGATTAAATGGTCTGACTGAATCTTTAATGATTCCCCATACGGCCGCAATCCCAGTAGTGTTGATGGTCTCTATCACACTGAGGATCTAGGTTCAACTAACAACCACACTAATGGAACACCATAAACCTACCAGTATAGGTACTCTAGTTTCCACTGATTTGAAGAGAAACCCTGAGAGAATGTTTCCAACAACCGGAAGGACTTCTGGCCTCCCTCTTCACTGATACTCAATGCCTGATACTATCCTCATCCATAAGGTTTCACTCCTTGATAATATCATGATTTACTAATTAAGATGAGTATGACAGACAATATAAATTTAGATGAAATTGAAAGGCATACATGAGATAATCCTTAAAGCGTGTAGCATGTGAAAGTTATTCACTAGTTAAAAGCAGAGAAAAGCACTGCAACTATGTAAAATAGGCAGAATATTCCATGACTGACATAGAACCCTTCTCAGGATGTGTGAAATCTATAACTTTGTTACCACTCATTGTCTGAAGAAATAACTAATCATAGAAAGTAGTCTAGAAATGATTGAATACCATGCCCTAATAAAGACTATCCTGGGTACCTACTTCCCACCATCGCTTGGTCGGATTAAGCATTTTGTATGTTGAAAGCCTAAAACTCCTCACTAAGGGTGTATATAGATTCTAAAATATAATATGGGTGGCCTATAGAAAATAATTAGTATACTGGGAACCACCATCCCCCAAGAAAGTATGAGAATACTACTGGTGAAACATGCGAGTTAGATCATCTATTGTAAGTGCGGGTCATGGATCACCTTTCATGGACTGCATTAGAAATAGGAAAATATCCCAAACCTAATCAATAATTCCAAAACTAGGTAAAATAGGAAATGACTCATATGGAACTTGTAGAGGTATGATTTGTGTCTTAGGGCCCAACACATCTAGAACTTGGTTGTTACCACCTTCATGGTGCACGACATCATGATGTCATGGTGGAATTGGTCTACAAATGCCAATCACATTCCTCAGAACATGTTATAAGAAGATAGATAACAACACTAGTGGAACATGAACAAATATAAAGGGCTTACTACATATAGTATACTACCCAAACTACCTGCTTATAAGGATAAGTATTGTTAAGTGATCTTGTATAAATTATAGTGGTTCCATTAAATTAAGGGTCTACCATACCTTGCCTCGTCATTTATTGGAAACCATTTAATGTGTTAATTCATGATTCTCTTTTTTTTAGTTTCCTATTTAAATATATAATGATTCATTTAAAAATAGTTTCCAGTACCGGTGAATTAGGTCTCGTACTTTTTATTTTTTAGATAAACACCCATATAAATTCAAATTAATGACTTGAATCAATAAATTAAACATTATATAACATGGGGGACTATAATCCTCATGAATTCATATAAGAAATCACTCATTCACATCCCATGAGTATCATAAGAATAATATAAAAACAAGGATCACTCAACAATAACATGCTTATCAATCAATGTACTAGTGATATTCCCTAATACAGCTTGAAAAATACATGACATGTGAATTCTAGGTGCCTATAATGATTCATGAACAATTATCCTTACCCTTATATCATCAGGCCCTGGATTAAATAAAATACTCAATAATAATAATAATAACCACAAAAAACATGTGTCTCACCCAATGGTGAAATGATATCAACTTTAACAGAAAGAAGAAAACCAGTAATCATAATTCAGGAAACTCAAAATTTAACATGAACAAGGGTTAGCTATGCCCAAGAACATTTGATATCCCAGTTCTATATCATTCTTAATATCATGATTATTGAATCAAAATAGTATTAAATAAATGAACCACAATGATACCACATTGTTCTGTCATAGACCCAGATTCCAATAAGAGGTGCATGGGCCTGGTTGGCCACAAGGATTCAAGTTAATCTACCCTAATTATGTAGGTTGCTGACTAGAAACGAGGTTCTAGGGTGTGTCAATGAGGTTCATTCCATCATTGTAATAGTGTATCAAAATTGATCGACATGATAACAGAATAAGTAAATAGAAAAATCAAAATTAAGATAAACCACAATAGATTCAAATTGATGTAATAAAAAATAGAAATAACTGATAGGAATACTCAAAAGTTGATGATGATATATTTCATGTACCTATAAATCTAGAAAAACAAGGATACAAATTAATAGGAAATATATTATGTTAAAAATTATAATAAATTAATCTAAAACTATCCCCATCATCCCAATCTCCATCTTAGTCATCTTCTACTAACTCCATCAAAATTAATCAATAAATCAAGTGTCTGAAGTGGTTCGATTCCGTTTTTCAACACCTGAAAACTTGTATTCTTCCTAGGTAACAGTGGTGTGTAGATATGGTTTTAGGTAAATATAACTAGGCCACCAACTACATTCTCTATAACATCTACTCTGTGAAATACAAACTAAAACATAGTGAAGACATTCATAAATAAAATTAAAGCAGTACAACAACATAAATACCCATGTACATACTTTAGACCTTAGTTAGTGTCTTACCTTATAACTAGTTCATTAATTAATTAAGTTCCAATTTAAATAAATAGGCCACATGAGGTAATACTAGAATTTATATCCTGACATGATAAATAATAGTGGATGATATATGATATAACAAGGAATTAAGATGATATCAATAATGAAGAGTTTCCAAGGTGATAACCAAGGAAACCTTGACCTTAGTGGTCAAGACAACTCGAGTATAACTCCATCTTGGCTATAGGGGTAAGTGTGTAATCCAAGAAGAATCTTACAAGGCATTCCAAAATAATGAATCTAACTATGTTTGAGGAAAACATCCCTGGTAAACTATGATAAGCAATGACTAGGCCCAAGGATGTAACCAAGGAATCTCACATCAATATATGCCATGATAGATCTAAGGAGTAATTCAAAAAAATCCTATAATAGAAAATGAGGGAACCTATAGTGTTATATTGGGAATCCACAGATAGAAAAAGATTGAGTTCAAGGGTGGGACTCACCCATGGAATCCAACATATCTGAATCAGAATAGCCCCCACAATTTCTCACGGAATTACCGCAGGAATCCAAATGATAACTCAATTCTGACCACTCCTATAATTATTTCATGGTCTACATATAATTATTCATATTACAATTCTTTAATTTAATTATTAAGGACATGATATAGTCATACAATTAAGTAAGTTCATTTGGTTAAAACCATTCTTTTCATTAGTGTGACAAGGACAAGGGGAATGAAACCATTTAATTCATTTTATATACTTCATAATTATATTAAATTGTTCTCTCTAATATATTTTATTAGACATGGTATGGGGATCTAAAAATGTGAAACTGATCTATTCGATTATATCCTATTAGGATAATTCATATATATACAATATACATTTCATTTCCATTTAAAATTGATTTAAAAAGATGAAGCACTTACCTTAATTGGGTCTAGTGACACAAACACAGTAAAAGGCCAGTCAATTCCCTATTGAATAGTTATTTATTTAAGGGAGGATTTCCTTTAGTAGGTTTAAACCGAAGCACACCGGAATGGTGGCTTAGATGAACATGTCAAACCACATAAAACCTAATTATTGAAAACACCCTTCTTGGGGTGGTTGATTTTTCGAATGTAACCACGAACAATGAATAACATATCAGAAACTGGTCATAGAATATATTTTTAATGACTATAATCAATCTATATAAATTAAAAAGGTGATGGATGATGAGTTATAGAACAACTACCTCATACTCAAACAACTCTACTAATCAAGTATTGGACTCTAAATCAGCCTTAATTTGAAGCAATCCAAAGAATTATCCAATTAACTAAAAATAGGAAATATGAGCCTACATCTAAATAGCATCATCGATCGAAATAAAAATAAATAATGGATAAAAATGATTCAATTACTTATCGGAGAATATCTAACATTACGAAAGATGATCGAATCCAACAGTACATTGGATCTCAATATACAATCCGATTTTAGTTCTTAAAAGAATCTCAATAGGGAGAAATGTGATGATGTTATCCGTATGAGGAATGAATGATAGCAGGGTAGTGTTTAATTATATTTTAATTGATTTTTTGTAAAATCTCCCAAAATTAGGCATCCAATGATTTGTCCACATGAGTTAGAAAACTATTTTCCAACCATGCACTCTTCCCTATACCAAAAGGGCACGTTACAGGGTGAAACATCACATTTAGGGAAATTTTCCACTAACCATGTAATAATCACAACCTTAAGATCGATCCTACACAATTAGACCACATAACATATGAAACCATGTTCCAACCTTGTGAAATGGATCTTCTAAAAACAATAGACCATCCCTATAACAATGAAATATAATTTTAATGATTTAATAAAATATTGAATCCTCTTACTTCTCACTGATCATCCATTCATAGTTACAAGTCACCATGAGAACATACTCACATGATTTATTCTAATTTTATGGCCAACCAATTTCTCCCAATAATCACGTTCCAAGACTCGAACAATCCCCTGAAACCCCGAGAGCTTCTTAAACTCATTTGAAATCCATATTAGGTCCAAAATTAAGAAATAAAAAAAATTCAAAGGATCCATAACCGAGGGATAAAATGGGTTCTTACACCCCACATGGGCCTTGATTATTTACTACATCCGAAGGGAAGTACCTTATAGTATCCATATTCAGATAGTGGATGAATCCTTTTTGACATGAACCACAATATGTGGCTTTTCTCGGATTATGTTTCTTCTTTGATAGTGAGAAATTATCCATGGATAGAATATACCACATCACACCCTTCAAAATTAGGTATAAGTATAATGGTAGGGGGTAGGAAAAAGTATAAATCATCAACGTTCTTGGTTGCTACATGTGGAACCTCCTATTTAATTTCTAGTGTTGGCTTGATGTGGGATTCAATAATTTTAATTTCAAAATCCTGGATTGAATATATTTTTAATTCGATATAATTTAAATGTGATGAATGTAAATTAAAATCCCCCCTTTCATTGTGAGAAGCCTCTATTATAATTTCTTATAGATCAACAACTTGGATCTATTAAAGGGGTCTCTTAAATTCATGTAAACAAAATCAGGGAGCTCTATTTACTCCTCATTAGGTGTACGTTCAGTTTCATAATCTTCTTCTAAGGAAAACACTGGATTTACTGAATTTGTAAATTTAAATCCATGAGTAGTGATACTAAAATGATATTAAATAATACTAGAAAAGAAATAGTTCATATAAAGATCATATCCTTATGTTGGTTCTAGTTCAATCCCTTCTTCAGTGGTAAATGCCTCTTGATGTTGGATCATAGTGGATAGAGGCATGTAGTCAGGCTCCTCCAACATTTATTAAAATCCTACCATTTGGATGTCTTTATCTTATTCCATGTATATAGTGACATGAAAAAAAATTGGCTCTTCGACTTTGTAGGTATCCATTATATCATGTTGTACGGCATAATAATTCTAGAATTCATCCAAATCATGTTGATCTCCCACATGTAGCTCAACATGATAGTATTCCTCGACATGAATCCAATGTATCTCATCATGGTCATATTGGATATGGTATATGAAAGGGTTAGGATGATTATATTCCTCATTTTTGGCCACTAAATCATGGACGTCTTCCGTGAAATTCGGGACAACCAGTGACACATTATTCTTAGCCTCAATTATTAGAAAGTCACTTGGAGTTCATCGACAATTTTCATCAAATAATGAAATGATAGCCATGTATTTATGACTGTTTGATCCTATTTGATAATTATCATAAGATAATAAACCATTCAATGGATGGCCTCCTCAACATTTTCTATTTCTTGTTCAAGAAGCAATGAATAATTGTTCCATGGATTAAATAAATTGTTTTTTCTAAAAATCAAGGAAAATTATTTTTTTATTGTTTTTTATGAAATTGTAAAAACATATTGCATGAAAATTGAAAAAATAAATAAACATTGATTGGATCCTCAAAAACCAAACCACTCATACATCCACCACACTATTTATGACTTGAGATTATTATTATGTTATGAAATATGGATTATGTTTAATGTTTTTTCCACACTTTTATTCTATTCTGTATTATTGATCATTTGAGTTGATATATCATTTATGATACCTTATAATAAAATTTTGGGTTCCTTATTTCTACAATTTATTTACTATATGATTAATATCTAACATTTTAATGACTTTATAATGATATTTTAACTTTCCGAGCATTTTAATTCCCAATTTTTTTATTTCCCATTTCCCTAGGAAATTACATGAAGTATTATTTGTTTAATGTTGTAATATATAGATATATTGTAAGATTTTTTGAAAAAAATATATGAAATAAGAAATTTTTGGTAATGTTCTCCAAATTATCTAAACTTGTGTATTCTGAGGTTTTATAAGTAATAATTAGATGTAATTTTAATATAATATAATTATTGAAAAATACATTGAAGTTTATCTTGGTTCGTCTAATAATTTTCTATCTAACATTACAGATATGACAGTCTTTAAGATCATCCTCATGGTTTCTACACATTCAATGTTTTTCCAAATATACTACTTCTCTATATATGTTTTACCACATTATAATGTAACAATATCATCAAACCCTCACAATAATATATTTATTGAGAAAGAACTATGATATAATACAATATGAATAATTATGATGCCAATGAATCATATAATTACTTTTTATCACCTTGATAAAGTTTTTAGTACCTATTAACATCACAAAATAAATATTTATGATGTTAATAACATATATAGTCTAATGACATACCTTTTTATGTTTATAATTAATAGTATTAAAACCCTTTCCATTATACTTTGTACTCAAATGTGAAATTTAATTTATACTTTGATTACAATAATCCTTTTTTTGAAAAATCTGAACTTCTATAATTCAAAGCATACTCCCTCTATCTTCTTGGACACAATATTAAATTAATAAAATAATTCTATGATACACAAAATCTATTGTTTTAGAAAAGAACTCATTTTTTCGTCTGTCTAAATACATAATAAACAAACTATTTGTTTATTATATCTTATATTCCCTTAAATGTGTTTTGGGGAAGTTTCTGGAAAATAATATTAATCTCTAAAATATGTTACTAAATGGTGCTGGGATCATATCCATTTTATTTATAAAAAATTAGTAGATAAACTATTTTTTCATATATAAAACATACCAATCCTTTTATTCTTCTCAACTCAAGTTATATAATCTTATAAATCATAAACCACATATAGTAATTTCTTCTATTATATTATATAAGATAAGTAAGTTGAAAATTTAAATAACTAATATAGCGACATCTGAGATTGATAACATTTCTAACAATTCAAAACCATGATTCAGTAATAATATTATTAATCATTTTAATACCAATTATATGATATATCATTTTATTCTTCAATTTTGAAATCATGTATGCTTAAATCATTTTTAATTTATAAATTTGGTATCATATATCACATATCGATTAATTGATATATATAACATCAATAACTAATAGGTATATTACACGGGGTTTCCTAAAAACAATCATATATTTTATAAAATAACATTTTATGGAATCATTAATCTCCTTCATTGGAACTTTTATTGATTTGGTGACCTTAACGATCATCTATAAGAAACATTATTTGACATTACAACTAACTTTTATTCGTCTAGTTAAAAATTCTATAATATTTTTTTCATTATAGTATCAGAAACATGATATCATATGACCAAGATCAACATTCCAAAAAACATAAAAAATGCTTGGAAAACATTTGTTTATAAAATACATATTATAAAAGCATTTCTAGTGAAGAATCATAAATGAATTCCATATCCAGAACAATACATGGATGATATCTTTAGTCTCCCCATTTGTTAGCACACCAAATCATATTTATTATATGAGTTTAGAATAAATTTGCTCATTCGATCAGGAATTTTATGCCTTTGAATCATTGAGGGAATCAATCTATTATTTATATAAGAATAAATATTCTATTTTTGAATAAATTAACCAACATGTTGTCATTGAAAGTTGTTTATTTACCAAATATAAATTTATTTTATTGAAAATAATTCTAATGGATTATACTAGTTTAAAAATATTCATCCATTATGCTTCTCCTTTAAAATTTTATTCTCATAGTAATGTTCAAATATAGTGATGTCATTTATCTACAAGAAAATATTTTATCAAATGTGTATGTTTTTTTACAAAAATTAAATTAAAAATATCATCAAATTTCATCCCACTAAAAATCATATCCCCTTTAATCTCATCATATCCATTATTTAGAGAAGTTAAATATTTCATCGTCACTTACACTAATTAAACACATGATAATAAATGACTATATCTTATAGGAAATATTGCTAATAATATTATATATGAATCAAGGATTTTCGATTGGAAAACTTTTTGACATATCCATCATATGGATTGTCTCAAATCAATTCAAATGGTATCTTTACTACCAGGGTTTTCCATATATGTGTTACCCAAGGAAACCAACATGAATTATGAACTTAATTGTTAGGGTCACTACATTACCTGTTCTTATTACACAAGATAATTGATGGGTACCTAGATTTTTCATATCCTACAGGATTGATAGATTGTGTTCTTGAAAAGTGTATTTTTAGAAAAAATCTAGAAAATAGTATTTTAAGGGGATTTAATATCACCATAATATATCTTGTAATTTCCTTTAAATTAATACATTCTTATAATGATTATGTTTGGAATCATATTCCTTCCACCAAATCAACTGGATAAAACCATATTGGTACATAAACAATTACACAACTCATAACATGTGTTAATAACACAAAAAAGCTGATTGAATTAATAAATATTAAAATTTATCATATTTATAATGTAACACCTTGAGATTCTATGATATTTTTTTCTTCAATATACTCAATTTCATCGATAGCTTCTGTTGCGCACAATACAGAGTTTAAACGATATAATATATACTATTATTTATGGTGAAAGTTATAAACTAAATGTTGGATTAATGGGTAGGAATATGAAAAACTATATTAATAAAAATTCATGGTTGATATATATTTAAAACTAATTATTTGTTTACCTAGTAAATAAAAATTAAAATAAAAACCAATTGAATATAACTGTGATGTTTTTCTAGAAATCCATTTTTCTATGCACAATGTGTATTTATCATAATATATTAATTTTAAAATTATTGGTAAATTATATGAAATAAATTTATATACTACATATTCAATGATATTTATTTTCTTTTATTTTTTATTTTTTATATTTATGGGATAATAATAAACGAAGTCATATGTTTAAATAATGTTTGTCCCTAAAACATTTTTTTGTCACATTTTAAAAACTTACTTAAAAATTTACATATATACCATTATAAATTATATTTGATAATTTTAATATTTTTTCCTACTTAAAAATATCAAAATTAACTTAAAATTAGTTTTGGATAATTTTTTGAAAAGATTATTTTTTCGATGACTAGTGAAAAATATAAATTTATATTAAAATTTAATTTTCATTTAAATAAATTTAAAAGTAAAAATTGATTTTAAATGATTTTAAAAGAAAAATTAGTTCAATTATATTATTATTAATCTTATTTATGAAATTTAAAACCTTGTTTTTTTGTATTTTTTTATGAAATGATTTTAGACTTGAGGAGAAATTTTCTGTAAGATCCTAGTTTTAGTGGAGGTATGTCCTTATTTAAATTTTAATTAACATTTCTTAATTTTATTTATTTAATTGTCCAAAGGGTGTATGAGGGTCCTAAAGGGATTTTTGAGGGTTTGGGACATTAAAAGAATTAATATCATCCCAACCTATGCAAGGCACATAGTGGGTGCCTCGTTTAGTAAACCGTGCATCCTCCCCAGAAAAACTGTGCAACCTTGGACAATGGCACTAGGCATAATTGGTTCAAGTTTAGTCAAACCAAGTGGAGCTCCACAGTTTACTGTTCTACACAAATTCCATTATAAAGTGTCTTTCTCACTATTTACACATAGTTTGGAAAACCGTGCGGACAAACAATGCAACCCATGAAATGATGAAAAAATATAATTTCCCCATCTAGAGATTTTAATATTCCACATTATTTTTCTCCCCTTTATTGCACTACCTCCAGAACTAGTGATGACCCAAAACCCTAAAAAACATACAAGGATCAATATGCATCATTTCTATGTCATGTGGGTCACTATTGGTAGAATTTCGATGCTTCAGGTAATAAAAATCCCTCTCTTTCTTTTCTTTTCTGAATTAGAGATTGAAGATTGATTTATCTTCATATAAATCCAAAAACTCTATTTTTCCAGTTTATTATATGTTTAGGCTTCAAGGGGTTCTTGAATCTAGATCTTTGGCCATGATTAAGATTGATTTTCTCAATATATAAGTTAGGTGGTAAATAAGTTATATCTGATTGTTTTAATGTGAATTTGTTCATGTTTGGTTGTGTTCTTGGTTGTCTATTATTTGGTTTTTGATTAAATTGGTGAGAAATTATAAAATGTTAATTTAAAAGAATAATTAAAACCCTCATAACACCATTAGGATGTTCTGAGGATTAATTGACTTATTTGGGGCCCTCCATGGGGTGTGTCGACATTCCTGAACCTAGAAATTGGTTTATATAAGTGTATATTTGAAATGTGATAACATAGATCCCTTGAAGAACGTGTTAATATGTTTGGTTGAATTGAAAATAGAATAATTATAGTTTTTCATAGGGCTGATAATGACATAAGGGGATGTTTGTCATGGCATGAAATTGGGTTAATTTGGTTAATTAAAATTTAGCCATATGGCTTATGAAATATATTAGAAATGACTAAGAGGGTTAGTGAATATGAAATGATGAACTTATTAAATTGGTTAAAACATAAGAATTGGGGAATATTTTAAATGGAGTTTGATAAGGGAATTAATTAATATGATAAATGGGTTGGTAAAAGGGAATTATTGAACATGCCTAATGAGTTGGTAATAATAATGGGAATTGGGGTAAAAAGGATATGAAATATAAATGATATGGTTTATCTTTGCTGATTGGATGAATAGGCATGTTCACATGGATTGGTAGTGTGGGGTATTGTCTTGAGGCTCTATTCCCATGGTTTATGTTAGAATGAGGATCTAAACTCAACCCCCAAAATACATGGTTTAGGGAAGAGTATAGAAGATCTATTCCCGTAATATTTTCATTCGATAAGAACACCCAAACTAAGGCTAAGAGGTGAGTGTAATCTATTTTTTTGATTGGTCTACCCCTTCTGAGATAGGAAGTTGATTTATTTATTTATTTATTGTGAATCATTTATTTATACACTTACGATTATGTGGTAAATGCATATCCCATAGAACACATGTTGAAAATGGATTAGGTAATGAGGATAGTATAAGTGGTGAAAATAGTAATAACGACAGAGATGGTTTAAGTGTACTTTGTTACCTAATGGAACTAGAGTTTAATTTTTTTATTCATGTTTTTTATTTCATACATTAATTCATTATCTATTTATAGTAGTTATTTTTTAGACACCATTGGTGTTGGCCAACTAATTTGTACTCACACCCTGCATGGGCAACTGTTGGGTACCTGCAGAGACTTTATTGTTGATAGTTCAGATAAGGTAAAAGGCCTAAAGCATGGTAGTTGAGTTGGGAATGAGATATTCATGGATGTGGATATAGAAATAGAGTTAGGACCCTTTTGGTGGATTAATGTATTTTACATTATTTTTATTTTCCTTCATTTTGGTACTATTACCATGACATTACATAGTTATTGTTGGATTTTGTTTTGTACCATGTATTGGTAGAAGATTTGTCATGAATGTTTATTGGTCATTACATATTGTTTACTCTGTTTATATGGTATCTATTACTAATTAATCTATAAAATATGGTATAGTCTCTCCACAAAACTTATTATACCCTCTCTACTAGTCAGAAACCTCTGGAACATGTGGAGGGGCATGTAAAGTCATGTGGGGACTCAGCTCAAAGCACCGATTTAGTGTATTATAAGTTGGTGATGTTAAAAAGTGGTATAAAAGTGGTTATTTTCTATTGTATTGTTACTTGGGATGGTATATGTGAGAATTGGATATGTCGGGTCCTGGATATTTCCTCGTTCTTAAGAGTATCTGACACATGTATGAGGGAAAACCCAAGTATCCAGGGTTGGAAATGTAGTTCTTATTATGTTTTGTTATAGTTGAATGGTATTTCACTGTTGGGTGATACTCTTTTTTTGTGATGTGATTATTTTTTGATATTTTACTCATGGTTAAAATTGAATGAGGATGTGCATTCATTCATCCTTATAGGCACCTTTCGAGATAGGTGTCGTGCATCATGATAGGTACATATTGGATGGGGAGTGTGAGATATGAAAGGTGGAATGAATTTTTACTTTCTTGAGAATTTGTAAAAATAGATTCTAAAAAGAATGATACCAATTGGTACAATGAAATACATGTTAGATAATGGTAAAATTATTATTCTTAATGAATGGTGCAAATGAGTGAAAATGTGTGTTGTAGTAAGATGTGAAATTGGAAATGTTTCTAAGAGGAAGGATTTATGTAATGAGGGTGGAAATGATTTTAAAATGGTGTTTAGTGAATGATTGTGGCTTATTAAATTAGTTTACCCCTAGTTGACCATCAAACATGGTTGGTATGGTATATAGTAGTGTTATAAGTGTGACGATATCTATTGGGATAGTGTATGCAAATGGTGTGTTTTTGGATAGTGAAGAGCCTTCATTAGTGTAATTTGTGGATGATTTTGGAAATCTGTACTAAAGATCAGGTTTGGTTATTTTAGAGAAATTCCACCACAAAGATGTGTACTGGGAGAGTGAAAAGCGGATATTGCCATGAAATATCCACCAGTATTGGAGAAAGGAGACCTAGTGATTTAGGGTAATATATAAAATAGGTTTCATGATAATATAAATAGTTATTTTTGCAGATGATGGAATGAGATCCAGGGCGGGTTGTACTCAGTATGTTCTAGCTGAAAAGAGAGTTTCAGCTGAGCACCCTTCATCCTTGACTAGAGAGGGTGGGCTAGAGGTAGCTGGATTCATGATAGAATCCATCCAATAAATTTCATTATCATTTGGATACCCCTTTTTATAAGAGAGTCATGTTTGTGGCCTATATGTTGCGAGGTGAGGTGATGTGTTGGTCGGACATCATGGTTCAGGCTGGGAAGGCTAAAGGAATTATATGGAAATATTTCCAGGAGACGTTTCAAGAACACTTCTACCAATAAATCTCATGGTAGGAGAAAGCTATAGAGTATATGAGTTTGAACCATGGAGATGTGTTAGTGATAGATTATACTAGTTGTTTCACTAACTTGATCCATATCATTCTAACATTGACAGGGGATGAATTATCAATGGAAAAAAAATTACAGGATGGGCTTAGACATGAGATTCGGTCCCAGGTGAATATCTTTCAGTTGATGAGATTTATAGAGGTAGTGGACCAAGCCCTTATCATATAGGGGATCATGAAGGGTGAATGTGGCAGTGGACTTTCTATTTTAGTTGGATAGATGACCGGTGCAGCTTCTGAGGGATGAAAACATTATTTCAAGAGTTTTAATCAAGGTGTATGATCATAGAGTAGTCAAAAGAGGTGATCATCCAATCATTGTGGTGATAATTTGTTTTCTTATAAGTTTGGTAGGCTGGGGAACATGTGGCGTCAGTGTCCCCAAACACCAGTTGAGTTCTAATTGTGTGGTATAGTAGGGTATGTGTAGAGGATCTATAGGAACTTTCAGTTGAAAAGAAAAATAGTGGATCGAGGATGGTTCTATGTGTAGGAAGGGGGTCTATTACCCCCTATCAGGTAGGTATTTAGAGCACGTATGGTCGTGCTAGTTGGGTTGGTCGATGTGGTTCTATTTGGTGAGATGGTCCTTATTAGAAGAGTAGTGTAGTGCCAAGGAATCTGGATATATTCTAGGGTAGAGGGATATGTCGATGTTAGTGCAGTCAGTCTACACCTGGAGTTGGTGAGGTCGGTCCATCGACTGTTTGATCTATGAACCTTACAACTTCTATGATTCCTAGTTATTTATTTGATAGAGTCACCATATATTCTTTTATATCTTCTCATTTTGTAGTTGTTTTGTGACTAGTAGTGGAATATGTGTGTGGGGTTAGTTCAATTGATACTCCATTGGGGGTGAATGCAATGGACAATAGATAAGTTTAGTGTTGTTCTCTAGAGGTTGGTGGGTACCATTTTTTGTGGGACTTTGTTATCCTTCCTTCTCGTCAATCAATTCTAGCATTAATATTTTCTCCTCTTCAACATCTCTATGATTTGAACCATCATTCCTATAATTCTCTCCAGGTCAGATTTGGATCTTGGTATATGATGGGGTTTTGGTTGAGCAGTTTGGTGGATGATAGAGTTCCAAGAGCTTCCAGAGATGGTATTTCATCCTAGGGTTTCATTCCTACTTCCTTATAATGTTTTTTCCTTATTTTATCTTTCTTCCAATGGTGACCATCCTTATCTCTAACATTCATATAAATTATTTGTGTTTGAGATCTAGTTTTCTCCGAATTCACCTTTATGTGTATTGATCTTATGTTACTTATCTTCTCTGTAGTTTGGTTTTGGAGCATGGGATTCACTGAGGTTTTTGGCATGTAGTTTAGCCAATGAAATATTTCCTTGGGCACCGAAGTTTTTCTTTCATCCTAGGGATTCAATCCCAATCGCTTATTCATGATTTTTCCGACTTTCTTATTTCATGTTTAGTTAATAGTGGTGTTTTTATCTGTGTCGATGGTGGTTTTCAGTGATGGTATGAGGTGGATATGATGGTGCTAATGGTTTTGAAGGGGTCAGCACCGAGGATGGTTTATATTGGTCATACAATTATGATGATCTCCAATGGTTTCTATCAATGTTGATTTAATGATACCCATAAAAAAATTTGGTGGTGCTCTATGTTTTCTACATTGATGTTATTAGTGATGACTTGGTCAGTTGTGGAGACAAAGATCAGATGGATGTTATTGTGTGTATCTAAAGGCCATAGTGGTAGAGGTGTGATGATGAATGACTTTTGATTTTCAAATTTTAACATGGTTTTCTCAGTGCTGGAATTGTGGAGTCAAGGTCGGTGGTTGACTGCATGTTCATTTTTTTTGAATTTGTAAACTAGTATTTTTTTGATGGTGTAGGTTTTTGAATTTATATGTATGTGGGTTGTGGTGGGTTTTTTCTTGGTGGTCTTATATGGTTTAAACATTTTTTATGTTTCTCACTTTTCATTTAAAAATGTTCTTAGAAAAAAAATTGATTGTGAGTGTGATTTTCAAGCATGACATGTATGTCCAATTTTTCAGTAGTTTAGTGAACTAATATCCCACGTGGATTTTATCATGCACAATGATGGGGACGTATAATGGATTGTATTTTCTCCCATTTCATATTGATTTTAGGATGTGTTTCTTGATGATTTCGTAGGATTTCCACATGATATAAATGTTATGTTTACGATTGAGTTGTTGCCAGGGGCATAAATCATTTTAATTCCACTTTATATAAATGAACCAATAAAACTCCAGGAGATTAAGGTCCAGTTGAAGTAATTGGTGAATAAAGGGTTTATTTTTCTAAGTATGTCACCTTGGGGATCACCAGTGTTGGTTTCCAAGACGGATGACAGTTCATAATGGTTATTTTTCTATTATAGAAAACTGAATTAGAAGATGGTTAATAATCGATACCATCATCTGATAATTAATGAACATTTTAACTAGTTGAGAGGTTGTTCATTGTTTTCAAAAATTGATATGAGATTTGGGTATCACCAGCTGAAGGTGAGGCCTTTTGATGTACCTCATTCTACCTTCAGAAGTAGGTATGGGTTGAATGAGTTTATTGTTATGCAGTTCGGTCTGGCCAATGCATCGACAATGTTCATCGCTTCAATGAATAGAATCTTTCACCCATATCTGGATCAGTTCATAGTTTTATTTTTTTATGAAATCATGCTGTACTCTAGGAATCATGTAGATCAATCCAAACTTCTTTAAATCATCTTGATTACTCTAAGAGAGAGCATGTTATATGCCAAGCTATACTAGTTTGACTTATGGATTGATATGGTTTTTTCATGGGTCACATTATTTATGTGTAAGTCATGTTAGTGGACCTGGATAAAGTACAAGAAATTGTGTATCTGGAGAAATCCAAGAATGTTTCTGATGTTTTATGTTTTCTGGGTTTGGATGGTTATTACTAAAGGGTTTTCAAAGATTTATCCCATTTGGAAATTCCACTTTTGGGACTCACCTAGAAAGGCATTGGGTTTAAATTTTTGGAAGTATGTGAGAATGCCTTCCAAAATATAATGAAGTTTCTGACTACCACACTAATCCTGATATTACCTGATTCGGGAACGAAGTATATCTTATTTTGTGATGCATATTGTGTTTGGTTGGGATAGTGTTTTTACAAGATGAATTGGTTACTTCATATGGTTCATGTCAGTTGAGGCCTCACAAACGAAATTATCTGAGGCATTATCTTGATTTTGATGTAGTGGTTTATGCCTTAAAATGTTGGCGATAATATTTTTTGGAGAACAATTTATGGTGTATACCGATCATATAACTCTTATGTACATATTCTCTATTTTTGATTTGAATCTTCAATAGTGAATATACATTGAGTACATGAAATAATTTTATTTTGAGCTATATTATAAACCATGAGAAGGGATATAGTGTTGCAGATACCTTGAGTTAGAAAAATTAATCTCATGCAGATTAGGAATCTATTTTTGAGTAGATGATGATGGTGTTGTTTTCTGAATTGCATCTTGAGGTGAAATATAAAATGGAATTATTAACCTTGCATCCTTGGTTGTTGAGACTTTTCATATGATCTAGATTAAGAGGGGAAAAAGGACCTGAAATGTGTGATTATGAGGGAAAGTATTAAATGTAGGGATTCATCTTATGGTTGAGCAATTGGAGGTCATGAGATCATTTCTATCTACGTCTATGCTGTTTTCATAATGTGAATGTAGGAAGAGTGGATGTGCATGTTTCATACATTTAAGTTGGAAGTGATTATAGGTTTGAATAATATTTATCATGATCTTCATATGAATTATTTGTGTCCCGGGATAAAGAAAGAAGTTGCAGGTTTTGAGGCCGGAAGCCTCACCATTGAACATGTGAAGGTTGAAAATCAGATCACATGGTGTTTGTTATAGCCACTACCAATTCTAGAGTGGAAGTAAGATGATGTGAAATTGTAATATGTAGTAGGTCTTATAAGGATTCCATAGAAGAACAATATAATCTGGGTGGTTATCGATCAGTTGACTAAGGTGGATCATTTCTTAATGATTCGAGATACTTTCACTATTGATCAGTTGGGAGAGTTGTATGTTTGATAAGTAGTGTGGTTTCTTGGTGTAACAAAAACTATGGATTCAGATCATGATCTATGTTTCATATTTCACATCTAGAAAAGATTGTAGAAGCACTTGGTACTGAGGCGTTCATGAGTATGAATTTCCTCCCACATATAGAAGACAAATCAATGTGCACCATTACGGTACTAGAGGATTTTTTGAGAGCATGTGTCCTATATTTTGGTGTATTGTGGAAAAAATAGCTATCACCCATTGAGTATTCATAAAATAATAGTTTTCTGGCTACGATTCAGATGAAACATTTTAAGGAACTTTATGGAAGGCTGTAGAGATTAATATTTTGTTGGTTAGAGGCTGGGGAGTTGTTGTTTTTGTGACTGAGTCTCATATACGAGATTTTATAATACATTCAGTTGACCCAGAAGAGGATAGTAATAGCTCAATGTAGGAATAATTTGTATTCAAATTGGAATCATATACCTCTTGAATTTTTTGTGGGTGATCATGAGTTTCTTTAGGTGTCTCGAAGATTGGGTAACCATCAGATTTGGAAACAAAAAATGTTTGTTCCCAGGTATGTGGGGCTATTTGAGATTGTATAAATGATCAAGCCGATGGATTTTCATTTAGGTCTTCCAAAATAGGATAGTTTCATGAACGATGGTTTTCATGTATGACAACATTAATAGTATCACCATAATCAATCTCATGTGTTTGATGTGGAGGATGTTGAGCTTGAGGATGATGACATCATCTGAGGAGAATCCAGTTTGTATTGTGGATTCCTGTGAGAATGTCTTGTAAAGAAACACTATGTATCTTCTCCAATGTTTATTGAAGCATGGTAATTTCCAAGAAGAAACATTATAAATATAGTCAAATGTTCGGGATAAGTGGCCAGATCTATTTACCATTGATGTTCAGTGATGCTAAGAAGAGCATCTTGAGGAAGATCTGTTATAAGGTGTGGTGGTTGTAACATCATAGTTTTAGTTGATGTATATACTTGTTAAATATTTTGTTTTTAATCCTTAATATTAATTAATTAAATGTTCAATGAGTGAATGAGATTACTTATGGGTGTTTTGGGGGTCCTGTATGTGAAAAGAAAGAAAATTGGTCCATCCTAGGTAAGGCGCACAGTTGGCACACAGTTAAGTAAACCGTGAGACATCTACCTGAAAATTGTGATTCCTTGGAAAATGATATTATGCACAGTTGGAACATGGTTCCTCAAACTATACAGAGCTCCCAAAGTAACCATGAAACCCAAATTTCATTATATAGTGTCATGCGCACTGTTTGGAAAACTGTGTAGACAAACAGTGTATCCCATTAAAAGTTGTATAAATTAA
The DNA here is from genome assembly GCA_963277665.1 of Viscum album. Classification (NCBI taxonomy): domain Eukaryota; kingdom Viridiplantae; phylum Streptophyta; class Magnoliopsida; order Santalales; family Viscaceae; genus Viscum; species Viscum album. The sequence continues at coordinate 2,050,760,392 of OY728157.1, read as the reverse complement.
AATTTCTCCATCTCATGATTTTTATGTTCCACCTAATTTTATATTCTTTTTTCTACCTCTATAATTAGTGATGAACTAAAACGCTTAATATTTTCAAAGGAACAATTTCCTTAATTTATAGGCCATTTGGAGTGCCGTTTATTGTGGATCGAAGCTCTGGGTAAGTCTAATATCTTTATATGGATTCTCTTTTTTAGGTTAGGGATTTTAGCTTATGTTATCTTATTCCAAATCACTAAAACACTATTTTTTGGATGGAATCTAGGTTGAGGATTCATGTTAAGATTTAATATGAATCTAAATCCATGATTAAGTGTTTTTGTTTCAATGGAATTGAGTTAGGTGGTCTACAAGTTATATCCCATAGTTTTGATGTGTATTTTATTCTTGTTTGGTTGTGTTATTAGTTATATATTGTTGCTATTTTTATTCCATTGGTTATATTTGATAATGTTTTAATTTAAAAGATGAATCTAATCCCTCATGATCCCCATAGTAATCATTGAAGACGATTTGATTGATTAGTAGGAAGCTATGCGGTCCACCAACATTCCCGAACATAGACAATGGCAAGGCTATGTGTAGAGTTGATGTGTGACAATGAAGATCCCATGGAGAATACAATAATATGGTTGGTTGAATTGAAAATATAAAAATTATAGTTGTGCATATGATTGAAAATTGCATAAGTGGTTCTCTGTCATGGAAGGAAAATGGGTTAATTGGGTTAATTAAGATTGTGTCATACGACTTTTGAAATATATTAGAAATGCAGAAGTGGGTTATTGCATATGAAATGGGGAACTTGTTAATTGGTTAATTACTTGAAAATTGAGAAATATATTACATGGGATTTCATAAAATAATTAACGAACATCTAAATGGGTTGATAAAAGGTAATTATTGAAAAGCCTAATGGGTTGGGCTTGAGAATGGAAAGAGGGATAAATGGGATATTTAATGTAAATGGTAAATGTGTTATTGGGTTATGGAATAATATTAATTCCCATTTTCATTTATATGGATTGTTATTTTTATGTGTATTATTTCATGAATGGTTTGTGACATTGTTTATGTTGGGTGAATGGATAAACAATCATATGCACTTGGATTAGTAGTGTGGAGTATTGACATGAGTCTATACACCCACTTGTTGAGTCAGAATTAGGCTCTAAACTCCTCACCAAAATGCATGATTAAGTAAGGGGACGAATGATCTATTATCCAAATGGATTGATTTGATGAGACCACCCAGTCTGAGGTTTCACGGTGAGTGTAATGTGTTTTTTATGATGTGTTTACCCCTAGTGAGATAGGTAAATGATTATTCCCTTATGAATAGTGATTGAGTGCCATAGACCCTTGTGAATATGTTGTGAATTCTTAACCAATGGAACACTTGTTGAAAATAGATTAAGTAATGAAGATGGTATAAGTGGTGAAAACAATAATAATGAGGGAAATTTTTATAGTGTACTTTGTTACCTAATGACACCTGAGTTGTTTTTTGGTTTCATTATCTATTATTTCATACATGCTAGAATTATATATTTAGACTGGATATTTTGTAGACACCATTGGTGGTGGCCTACTGAGTTGTACTCACACCCTTCAAAGGCCACCATTGGTTACCCGAAATGTGTTCATTGTTGTAGGTTCGATTTAGGGAAAAGGCCTGGTGCTAGGTGTTTAATTAGGGCTTGGGATATGCATGGATGATGATCCAAACATAGAATCGGATTTTTTGGGGGGGATTCAAATATTTTTTCCTTTTTTGAGTTTCCTTAACTTTCGCCTCTATTAGAATGAAATTAGATAGTTATTGTTGGTTTTTGTTTTGTACCATGTTTTGGGAGACCTTTTCTTATGCATGTTTATTGGTTATTACATATTTTTTACTCTAATTATATGGTTAACTATTGTGGATTACTATGGAAAATAGGGTATAGTCAACCTCATGTGACTTATGAGTCCCTTTCTGCCAGTCTAAAACCAATGGAGCATGGGGATTAATGCTTGAGGTCATGTGGACACATGGCTCATAGCACTGGTTTAGTGTATAATGGGTTAGGTACATTACATTTTAATTAGAAAACCTATTATCACTGTTTTTGGGGGTTTACATTAAGATTCAAATATACAACTTCCATGAATTGAATTTGATAAAATGGATTCCATATTTTGTATTGTCTTAATTAATTTTAGGCAATAAGGTAATGTTATTGTTTGTTTAAAGTGAATAATATAAAACATTATAAAATTTTACCATGGTTATTGTCAAAACTTAGTTACCATAAGGTTATCCTAAACGGATTACAGTTATAATAAACTAGAAATATGAATAAACCCACATGGTTCGTTGTAATTAGATCATACCCTTTTCAATATGAATATTATATTTTTTGAATAATATGGTAATAAATTTACGTGTCATTATTTAAAAACATTAAAAAATTAAAAGTGTGGCACTCACCTAAATTATAAATGGGTACCCACTCTCATCTCATTTAAACAAATCATGATACTTTTGTGTTGGACATGCCCTACCCAAAAAACTTTCTTACATCCCCCTCAAAATCTGGAGTCCCTCATTTGATAAAAAACCCCCTCTTTATAATCATTTAGTAATAAACATAATTTCTTTTCTAAATAGGAGGATGTTCAAATGTGTATGAGGAAAGGTGGGAATTGATGTAACAAAATTTTTCCTCACTTTTATTTCAGTGATATACATTCCATATTGAAAACATGATCATTTATATGGGGTATATATTTTCCATGATTGTAATTTATGATTATTTATATTAAAAATATATGGAAATAAATATTTATATCGGTTTATTAAATTCATTAGGCTTATTATTGATTTTTTATCCATGTGGTATCAAATTTATGTTTCAATACCATTTTAACTAGGATTTTTCATTGTTTAATTTAGATTGAGGAAATTATGTGATCCTTATATGATAAATATCTTCCATTATTCTTATACTCTAGTTATTTCTTGAGAATTCATATTTTCCATTCGTTCTCATCAATTTATGTACTCAAGATACAAAAATAAATTTTTTAAGGAATACTAAGAATGTTTTTATATTAAATTAGATATCTTTCTCTTTGAGGAACATGTTTTCTAAAAATATTTTATTTAATGTCTTAACTATTCTTCAATTATTTTAATTAATTTCATTTTTCACCTTCCATAGTTTTTTTAGAATGGAGTAAAATGAATATTATTGTCTTCATACGAACCATGTAACTTATAGTTTTTTATAATAATGAGAAATTATTGTTTTCTTTTAACATATATGACATGAAAATAATTTCACATATTCAGGACTTATAAATTCATAGGTGATTACATTACAATATTCATTTTCCTTTTCAAGGATGATATTTTCCAATTGTTTTGAAATTTATTTATTTTAAATAAATAATTATAAAATGGAAATTTTATGTTCCTCAAGAATGTTTTTAATGATATTTTTATGGAATTTTCTTTCATCAATAATGACAACCATTAGTGTTTATTATGATTAACTTGGTATATGATGCAATGGATCAACCCTTATTTATTCTATTATTTGTTATTATGATGATATGATTTTTTTTAAAAACCAATTATATTCTATGGGATATACAATGATGTATTGGTGATTTTTTATGTATCCCATTTTCTTTTCATGTTAAATTATATGTTGATAGTATTAATTTACTTATGTAATACATCTGTATGGTTATAATTATTTGATGAGTGGACCCAAAATTTCATTTTTCTTTAATACATTAGGTAATGTGTTATGTATCATGACATAACTATGTGAATCAAGTCGATATTATTGATCCCCTATATAAAAAAATTCGATGTTCTTGATACAATCTAGGAAAAAAGTTAATGTTCTTGATCTAATAAGTGAAATAAGAATATGTTTTTGATATACTATGAGATGAAAGTGGGGATACATACATCATTATGATATAGGTAACAAGTAGGTATGAATGATCCACTATGTTTTAATGGTCTCTACAGTTAACCTTGACTTATGAAATATTTTCTATAATTATTATGGTGCCATATATTTTTGACATTAACATATAGTTCATTATTGATTTTTGATGATTTCCCACACTTATAATTCATAAATTTTCAAATGATAAATATCAATAAAATGATTCATATTTATGAAATTTGAAAGGTTTTTTATAAACATTGTATGTTATGGTCATGATATATTATATATATTCTAATCATATCCTTTCATATGATCATTAATTGATATCTAATATATTTACTGATGGTTAGCATCTGAACACACACTTTCTTACGATTCCTTTTCCCTGGAAATGAAGAAACGTTATAAGAAGGGTATGTATATAAAGAGTACTAAATGGGAAGATATTTGAGATATATGTTTAAGATCATTTTGTAAATGACAGGATTCTTTGTCAAGTCTCCAAATATAAAAATCCTTTATGATCCTTTGTCATGTACATTGGAAATGTATCAAATATTTGAAAAAAAATTATAATATTTTTGTATGAAAATACAGGGTTGTTACAATTGATATCATATAACGGTTTTGTCAATATTTAGATATTAGTGTCAGAAATTTTTTTGAAAATAATAGTGATAATTCTATTTATAGAATAATATCATAAAGTATAAGTAAGAAATATATTATGGGGTTTCCCTAGTGATACATACATGAATGAAGACTGTAAGTTGTTGTCGTTTTAGAACAGTTTAATCTAGGTTTTAAAAACTATAAAATAGATGTTTGATTATATCTTCATCATCATTATATGGAATGGTGATTGTGGATTTAATTTGAACCTAATTTTACATTTCTAGGTAATATGGTTGGCATTTTATAAATTTACTTTACAATGAATAATGAAGGATTTCAATTGGTGATAATCATAGATATCATAGTTTAAACCAAATTTTTCTTAGGATAAAAATAATGTTCCTTGATTTAGACATCCTATATGGTTCTCATGATTTATTTATTTCCATCTTTGATTATTGTTTCTCACTCCTTTATTTTTGGTTTTAGTCAATGGATGGAACCAAAAGATATCCTACTAACAATGAATGTGATGAAAAATAAATTTATTTTCCACTAAGAATCAAAATGTTGTGAGAGTTGGAATAAAAAATGTTTTTCTAGGCTCGCATAACTATCCTAGGTAATGAATTTGGACGATCATCCAAATGATCAATAGAGGAAATGACAAAAATATTTAGACTTTTATGAGTCAATATCCACCTTCTTTTAGTGGGTCTTATGATCACCTAGTAGTATAGGTTTTGAGAAAGAACACAATGAAGATATTTTATGACGGCTCATGCTCATAACAAAAAAATGTAATCCTCACCATTTTTCATTTTCACGGATAATAAAATCAATTTTGGAACATTATTAAAAATATGAGAAAAGATAAATAAATTTCTTATATGGAATGAGATGTGTTTAAGACGAAAATATTCTGTAAGAATTGTTCTCATAATTTTTGTTCAATGGAGGAGAAGGAATTCCATGAGCATATGAAAAAGGATGATGAATCCATGTGTACTTATGAAGAAAATTTTACAAGACATCGACAACAAGCTTCTTGTTTAATCATTATCCATGAATGTATATTGGATCATTCTATTGGATTCTTAAAACGATGTATTTGAAATGAATTATCTATAAGATGATTTATTAGCTTCAAATAAATCATTCATCCACATTAGTTTATGAAAACAAAATTAGAAATTTTCAAAATTCTAAAGATTATGATAAAAAAAAGAATATTTAGATTCATGAAAAATAAAATAAATCACATGGTGGAAGGAAATTACAGCCACCTGCATAATTGTAATGTTGGAGGAAACATCAATTTAATTGATTTAATTTCACTAGGATTTTATTTTAATTTAAAAGAGATGGTTTATAAAGAATATGAATGTCAAATGGAAAATAATCCACCTCTTAATGTAATGATAGAGAAGAAAATTACAACTAATGCACCACCCCTGATTCAATTATTAAAAGGAAATATATATGTGAATTATTTTAACTATATATTTAATTAGAAACATTATAATTATTATTGGGGTAAAAAACCACTTAAGATAAAAAACACAGGAAAATATCATGGGATCATGAATGATGAGGTTGGATACGCTATTGACATGGTGAGAGGTATATTTTTTATCCACTAATGAATATCTAATGTCTTGTTTTATTATAGATCCACAAATCTTTTATATCAAAATAATTTTTAATGGGTTAATAATTACTAGGTCAATGTTAAGATATTTATTTGATGGTGAAAATTTATAATGGCTATATGGTTATATCTTGAGTTTATAGTTACTCTCTAATTGATTTTTGTAGGAATGTTCTTCCTAGTAATCATATGATTCTCCCATTAGTTGAGTTTGATGTGAATATAGTCATGGGTTGTAATTATGTATATAGACCCCATATCAATTTCAATTTATGGAAAGTCGTATTTTTATTACAAATTATCTCATTCTCACTTATCATTATGCACATGAATAATAAATCCAATGGAAATTAAATCTATCCTATGATTTTCAATTCATATACATGACGGTTATTTATCTTGTGGGTTTATTGATGTATTTATGGAATAATTGCATGTTCTTCCCCTTATACATGGAGTTTATTTTTAAATATAACTCAATCCTATTTCTACACCTATTACAAACACTCCTCATTGAATAGCCACGATTTAGTTGACGAATATGAAGAATAAATTCCTATATATTCTTAATATGGGATTTATTTAACCGTGTGTTCCATTTTTGGGTGTACTGGTTCTTTTTTCTCAATAATGTAGATTCATTAATGTTACTGTCCATTGATTATCATTAACATACTATGATCACCCTCAAGACTAGTTTTTCTTAATCCAATATCGATGTTTTTCCAATTAAATGGAAGTGAATAATTTTCAAAAATATATCTTTGATCTGTGTTCTATGAGTTGACGTTAAAAGATGAAGACATAACCATGAGAGGCTTCCATACATGTCATGAACACTATGAATTTATAGTTATTCTACTTCTTCTTATAAATTCCCCAACCATGTTCATAGATTTAATTAATATTCGTTAGATATTAGCATGATCAATTTGTGGTAGACTATTTTTATATTGTTATAAATTTAAAAAGTATATAATAACATTATGATAGCATGATAATTGTACTAAAGATTGTTATGAAGGATAAATTGTATTAAAATTTACTATATATGAATTTTGGCTTCAAAAATTTTATTCATTAGTCACATAATCTCATATGAGTGTATTTTTGTGGATCCTTCAATGACTAATTTTATTGAGAAATGACCAAGTCCAACCAATGTCACTGTAAATAATATATTTCATTATTTAGATGGATATTATTAAAAGTTTATAGGTAATTGTTTATAAATTTATAATCCACTTACTATATTGGATTTAAAGGCATCCATGTTTTTTTGAATAGATGAATGTGAACTAAATTTCATAGAACTGATGATAAGGTTAGTCAGTGAAATAATGATTACATTACCCTACGTTATATAAGGGTTTTAATGTATAGTGATACATTGAATAAGCACTGATGTTATTTCTCATGTAGAATGATATGGTTATAGCGTACTCCTCAAGAAAATTGAAGTTTCATGAGAAAAATTACCCAACTCATGATTTAGAGTTAAATGTATTAATTTTTGTATTAAAAATATAGAGTAATTATATTTATATAGAAATATGTGATTCATATACTTGTCATAGGATCATAATGTATAAATTTACTCAAATAGAGATGAATATGTACCTGAGAACATAGTTGGAGATGATTAATGAATATGATTTCTTGATACATTACCCCCTTGAGAAGGTGATCAAGGTGGATGATGCATATAATTTAAAGGATCATGCTAGTTTACCAATGATGAGGATGATAAAACATCCCATATTTCTAGATTAAAAAAGGATGGACTGGGAAATATTTATGGAAGTGGGTAAATATAACCTTTCTTAAATTACTGCATAACCATCTATCCAAGTAATGATTAAATAGTTGAAGATAGAATATATATTGCAAACGAAGAGGTACAAGATATGTTTTTGAAATACACCATTTTTGAGAAGGAATGATACTTTTTTGGAACCATTTATGTGTCCCAAAAATACCAAAAAATCTAGATGGAGTTATTGAAGAAAGTTATAGTTGAGCAATATCTTTTCGCCCAACAAGTAAAAATATATATAGAGATTTAAAATCTTATTTATGATGGGAAAACATGAAGAGTGATAATATAGAATATGTATCTTAATTCTTTATATTATAACGTTTTATGGATGAGATAAAAATCAATAATTTTCTGTTACAACCCCAGCTAATACTAAAATTGAAATGTGAAAACATCAACATGGATTTTTTCTTCTAACAACATAAAATATAAAATATCCATAATTCTATTTGGGATGTGGTCAATCACTTAAAAATGTTATAATATTTTATTTCAATCAGAAGATATTTATCACTAGATATTTTTAAGGCTATATATGAAGGAAGAAGTAATGTTCATTGGGGTTTCACGTTCAATTGTACTTTATCAATATCTGAGTTATACCTCAAAGTCCTAGTGAAGTTTTAAATAGGCTAATTATATTTATATTATTATCATTAATGCTTACTATCATCAAATAGATGGGGAGTCTGAGAGAGAATTTTAAAAATTAGGGATATATTAGAAAAATATCTTTATAATTTAAACATTTTTGGGATTAACAACTTCCTCTAATATTATATAATTACAACTATATATTTCATTCAAGAATTTAAATGGATCCTTAAGATGAACTATATTTAAATAAGTGTAGAACTCAAGCTTGATGTAATTAATTTTAATAATGAATCATCTTGGGACCCAAGATAGTTGAATAAATTGAAAAGAAGGTTTGAGATATTCCGTAACACATATTGTCAGTAAAAATTTGATGGAAATGTTATACCAAGAATCATTAGAAATATATAGAAATTGATGTTTTTATAATAGGTTTTTTTAAATTTCTCCATGAAATAAGGATATGTGTTTCAAGAAGATGGGAAGAAAGTGCTGAAGATATACAGGACCCTTTTAGATCCATGTAAGTATATGGATGGTTGTTTATTGATTGGTGGTTCCACTAAATCTCTCTCATGTTTACGATGCTATCCAAGTATATCTCTTGAGAAAGTACATCATTGATCCATCAATATACCACTAGTGAAAATTCATTCTTATAATAAAAAATTTGTAGAAATTCTAAAACATGTATATAAATCAATATGAGATTCGACCACTCACCTAGAAAATGTTTTGTGGTGAAACCAAAAATTTGAGGAAGCTACATGGGTATATGGTGATATGATAATTTAAATGAATCCTCTGTTCATTGTACTATAATGAGGTAATTTATTTGGGGAAATACATTCTAAGTTGGGGAGAATATAACACCCTGTGAATTTATGAAATATTATTTTCAAATAGATTTAATTTCATCAACATATTGTGTTTCATGCAGCAATGAGTTTAAACAAACTGATACATGCTATTATTTAAGGTCATTTTTATATCAAAGCAATTAGATTTGCGGTAGAAAAATGAATAATTTTTTTTGGAAAATTAATTGTTTATATTTGTATAAAATGTATTCTCTAGTCACCCATTAATTATAAATTGAATTAAAAAGTAATTGAAAGTAATGGATATATTTTTCTACATTTTTATGTGTGTTCAATGCGTGTTTGTCTAATTAAATTAAATGGATCACTATTTGTGAGTTATTTTAATCATATTTATATATTTTATGTTCAATCAAATTTTTTATCATTAATATAATAATGTTTCTAGGCATGGGACAAGAATAAATCTAGTTTTATGCTTTAAACGTTCTTTTTTTTATAAAAGAACATTCATCACATTTTTTTAACTTATCATAAAATAAATATTTCCACTTTTAGAAAATGTATTTTAAAAAAATGAGAATAATTATTCAAATAAAATTATTGAAATTATCACATAGTTTTTTTGATAATGTTTGGAAAAGCTCATTTTTAGATGAATTTTTAAAAATTATAATTTTTATTAAAATTGTATTTTCATTTATATAATTTCAAAGGAACCATATTATAATTAACATTAAAAATAATATTAGACAAATTATATTAGAATTAGTTAAATTTAGTCCATTTAAATAAATTTTATGTGAAATTTTATATAAAAACAATGTATACTAAAGGAGACTTTTTCACTGTAAAACCAATTTTGGATTTATTTATAGGATTAGTTTTAAATTAAATTCTACCAATTATATGAATTGAGTATTATAAATATAATAATTTTTTTTGAATAATCATAATGAAAATTAGGCAATAAGGTCAACTGATTTTTTTTATTAATTAACAGTAAATGAATAATAATTTCTTACCACATCTAATATATTTACACATTATTATCATATATATATATATATATTATATCTTAATAGATGAATATTTATTATATAAATTTTTTATCCACACTAATATCATTTAGGTATATCATCTATTAAAAATTGGAAACATAAATAACTATTTTATAAAATATATTCATTGTATCCAACTTATTTCTTCGTAATATTTCCATTAAACATGACAGAAAAACTATTTGATAATATGGACTGGTGTATTATTTTTGAAGTGATTAAATATTTTAGTTTTAGTGATGTGTTTATCACTACTATCTGAACATTGTTTAATTCAGCCCGCATCTTCATTCTTATAAATTGTTCCCCCATGGGATATTTCAAATTCACTAAAGGTGTCAGACATGGGGACCTTCTTTCTACCATACATTTCTCTATTGGGGAGGACTATCTTAGTTGTCTTCTCACTTTTCAGGTAAATAAAAAACACTTAAACCCATCCATGTTTCATGAAATTTGAATGCTGATACTAAATTGTTGTATGCTGATGATATCATTCCCTTTATTCATGTTTATAAAAGAAACATTCAAACCCTCAAAAAATGACCTTTCTCACTATAACGAAATATTAGGTCAAACAATTAGCTGGAATAAATATTCTATCTTCTTTGGAAATAACATTCCCCCTAATATGAGATGCAGCATTATAAGTGACCTAGGTATAAAAGAGGGTTCTCTACCTTTTAAGTACCTAGGTGTCCACATCTTTTAGGGAAGACCCAAATCTTGTCATTTCCATGAAATTTCAAATATAATAATAAATCCACTTTCCTCATGGAAAGGAATATCCCTCTCTATGGAGGGTAGAATCTACCTTGTCAAATCTAATATTCTCTCTAAAATTGTTTACTCTATGATGGTATACAAATGGAATAGTAGTATTCTAAAAAAATGAATACCTCAATCAAAAATTTTGTTTGGACAGGTAGTACTGTGGAAAGGAAACTTGCAACCATTCCCAATTAAACTTGTTGCCAACCAGCTGGTATGGGGGTATTGGAATTAATAATATTAAACATTTTAATAAGATTCTTCAAGCTATGCTCACATGGAATCTTTTCTATAATAACTATGATTATATCAACTTCCATAAAAATATATTTCTTCAAAAACATAAGAAATGAAACTCTGCCTTTCTTTCCACCTATATATGGTCATCCATTAAACACTCTTTTTCCACAATTATGAGTAAATCTAGGTGGATGGTCTCTATAAACTCCTCAATAAACATTTAGATAGCTAACTGGGATGGCTCTCCTTTAATTCCTACGGTTACCCTTGACTAAATCCATGAGAACAACAACCACTCTATCAGATATGTTCTTAATTCTTGAAATAATTCTCTTCCTGATAATAATATGAATGTCATTGACACCTACCCCTTCTCTAACACATATGATTTCTTAGATTTGGATCCTTCTCATTAGATAATTCATGATTCTAAAAACTTTTACAACCAATTTTTTTAAATCTATAAGTGAATTTGGGTGGTTAATTTTTTTAAAAAAAACATAGAAAAACCCTCAAGATTTACTGCTATTTGGAGGATTTCTCATAATAGACTACCCAATAATGATCATCTTCAATCGTACGGTTTTGCAACTCTGTTCTATATGCAGTCTCTGGAACCAACATAGAGAATATTATAATCATCTCTTTCTTTCTTGTGCTACTTCTTCTTCTCTTTGGAATTATATTTTTGATATTTTTTATTGCAGATGGTGGATGCATGAATATATCAAATCTCAATTAAATATATGTGTGGATCTAAATAGTTCATAGAAAATTATGAACATTTTCCTTGCTGGAGTCGCTAAGCCTCACCACATTAACTGGTATAATAGAAGTATTATTATTCATAATAAATGATCATCCAGTCTAAATGTTGGATGTACTCAGAATCTTATTGTCATTCATGAAGATGCTTCGATCCAAAAGGGTCACTGCAATAACACGATGAACTACATTGGAATCCTTTGATGATTACATATTGCTGGAAACTATTTCCAAGATCACCGTACTTTTGAAGTCTTCTGGTGTTCCCCTCTTCCAGGACGGATTAAGGTTAATGTGGATGGAACTTCCAAATGCAATTCAGGCCATGCGGTTTGTGGCGCTGTCTTCAAGAATCATATTACTCGGATCATTGGTTGCTTCAATAGTTGTTGTGAAATTTCTTCCTCACTAGAAGCTGAAATGATGGGTATGATTCATGCCATATTTTTTTAAAACAAACATGGTTGTAACAACCACTTGATTGAGAGTGATTCGACTACCATTGTGAAATCAGTTTGGAATGGTCCGATACATCTTGCATTGACGTTCACCACCTGTTGGATAGACTGCCTCTATAATCTACCTGACATAGACTACATAATCACCAATATATATTTTAAAGCTAACATGGTTGTTGATGGTCTTGAAAAAAAGGGAGTCATTCAAGACATTACCTGCCTTGTTGATCTTCCTACAGACTTACTTCCTTTTCATAATAAAGATTGTAATATGTTTCCATATTTTAGACATTTTTATATCTTTTCCATTATATTTATAGTGCCTTAGTTCCCTATCAAGGCACCATATTAACAAAAAAAATAAACAAACATAATAAATGGTGAGCTGTAATGCCCAGTAAGAGGAATCAAGGGAGATATCAATAATCATACAAGCATAGAATGAGAAATATGGTATAAGAATATTAAATTAACTTTTTAAAACCATAACCTTCATATCATTGTTCATGAGGTTTTGACATGGTATAAATCATGGTATTTCATAAGACAAATTTCACAATGGAATTATAGAACATAAGCCATGAGGGCCTGAAATGGATATAATAGATGAAATCATGGAAAAAAATAATCCTAGAAAATAATTTCCATAATAGTTAAGGCATATTGATAACTAAATCAAAAGTTCATGGATCCGGTCCCCAAACCATCATAGTAGTCAAGGTTCAGTCCCAAGTCTATCATAGTGGATAAATACCCTTATTAAATTGGGTTCCATCCATATTCATATCATGTCTATCTAATGAGATATCAATATTTACAAAATTAATTAGTGGTAAATATAGTTCCCAACCATTACATAATTAAAATCATATTCATATGGGACCAAAATATCAGAAAAAATTAATGATATCAAATCCCATGAAAGGAAATGTGGTTCATAACCATTTCATCATTTTCTCAAAGCATAACGGATGGAACATATTTTTTTTAGAAAAATCATTTCAGCAGATTCATAAACCTTCATGAGAAATAATAAAGATGTTATCCTTTTATTATATCCCTATAAAAGTATAAAAACATCAATTCTTTTTTCTATAGATGAATGGAAATATGACAAAAACATTATAAAAAACATTTTTGGGGAAAATAAATTTTCCATTTCTGAAATAATCTAATTAGAAAACTACATAATTATAAAAGAAAATCATTTTTTAAAAAATAATTTTATAATAATCTATAGGAAGATTAAAATTAAAAATTATTCATCATCCTGGGACAATCATTTCATGTCGTTAAGTAAAAAAATTCCATCATTACTTTTATTGGAAAAATCACAAAGTACCTCAGTTGAAAAAAGATAAGAATATTAATTTGAAAAAAAATATTAAATGTTAAATATGGGTAAAAATGAAATGAAAAAAAAATTATAGAAGATTAAAAAAAATATATAAATTATTTTTAGAAAACATAAATATGGATGATTTGTTTTCTACCAAATAGTTAAATGATGTTTATTTCCTCTAAAAATACTTTCTATCTCATGAGTAGAAAAAATGTGGAAAATGAAATAAAAAAGTTAATTTATAATAAATAAATATATTATAAGATAATTAGTATATATGTTGAGCTTCATATCATATGATTTCATCATCATAAATTAATCATAAAAAATCATGATAAACAATGAGATTGAAAAATAAAACTATTAACAAAAGTTCGACTTTCTTCGAAAAAACTATATCCTCCTATATAATAAATAATAAAATTATTATAACTATATATTAGATTCATGTTAATTATTATAATAGCATATATTATTCTTTTATAACAATTAAAATCCCCCTTTTAACCATAATTCCTTATTAGAATCATTATTTCTGTTTGATAACTATTTCTTTTATCATGACGATTTCAGTTTAATAGATATGGTACTATTACATTTATCATAAATATATAAAATGTATAACATTAATTTTTACATAAATATAAAATAAATTAATTATATATGTATTTATTATTATCTATAATATTTAGAGATATAAAAATATATTAAGTTGTTCATTGAGATGATAAGCTGTTCAAAATCACGAACAATGTTGTCATTGTTTATAGATTGAACAAATGAATGGCATGTTTTATTTAAAATTTCTTGTAAAGTTATTATATCATGTTTATAATATATAATCGTAAAATTATCTCTCATTATCATCCATTTATAATTTAAAATAAAAATGTATCACATCGCTTCGTCGATGTGGAAGTCCACACGTACGTTCGAATGACGTTATAGTTTCCCAAAGGATTTGATTTTAAGAAGGTATATGTGATATTATAATTATAGAAGAATTATTATTTCATAAATACCATATTTAAATAGTAAATCCAACATAATATCCATCTATAAAACATGGTGATGAAAAATGATCAGTATCCCTACGTGGAGGTATTAATTCGTACATACATAAAAGTGATACATTCAATTTTATTTTGATGGTAAATAGGGTGTATAATTATATTTTTATAAAATAATATAATTTTTTTTATTTAGGAATATTAACTTATAATTTTATTAAAAATTACATTGATTTAGATGTGTTAATTAAGAGTATAAAATAAAGTGTTTGGGTAAGGTAATGACCACTACTTTGAAATGACTCCTTTATATATCCTCTAGTGGGTTCAAGGGATGTTATATTGGGAAGGCCATAACCTCTATAATGTGGATATTCATGTTTTTAAGGTAAATTTTCATATGCTTTTTGTTCTATATGGAATAATGTGGTGCGAATAATTGAGGTATTAGTTTTCTATTACTGATAGTGGTTATGGGAACTTTTGGAATTTCTCAAGATATTAATGTATACTAAATTTATTTTCAAGATATCTTCATAAAAATGGGAATTTATTTTAATATAAGGAATTATAGGTTATTAATCCCATCATTAAATAGAATCCAGAAATTTTTTAATGTAATTTTAATCCTTATCATTTTCAATATCCATTAGATAACCAATTTTATTTGTAACTACAATTAAAATTGATTGAATATTAATTGGATGTAATTTTAACCTCTAAAGTTAAAATTGGAATATAAATGGAAAATTTATGAAACTTATGACAATATAATATCCAAATTATTTTTATTTTAGGATTATCATTATTATAATGTAAATAAATAAAATATAATTTTGAAAAAATATCACAATTCTAAATTTTTTTGCAGTTTTCATTTCATATAAAATTATATACAACAATACTATATGGAATTATAATATAATTATTTAATACCACACTAATATATCAAATGAATCAAAAATATTTGTGATTTATACTAACTCAGTCATATTATAACATTATTACTATTTTAATTTAATTAGTTATATTTTTTATTTAATAGAGAAATAAAACATTAGTGTTTCATATACATTTAATGTCATTATTAACATAATAAAAATTAAAAATAACAATAAATAATCAAAATAATTTTTTTAATATAAAAATAAACACCAGTATACATTCATAACAAACTATTTAAAAAATTTGGATACATATTACATATTAAAAACAAAGAGAGTTGCATTTTTCTATTTTGTTTGATTTAAATAACATATAAATTATTTTTAGGGAACAATGTCTATTAAACTAATTAATTTAAATACCAATGTGATAATTATAAAAAATAAAATAATCCAATATTAATTATTATTAAAAATTATGGACTCATCACTTATTATTAATATATATTCACTGGATATAGTTATTATCGATGTGATAAATTTTAAAACGGTTAATATTTATTTTGACCAAAAATGAAAGGGGAATACTTTCCAAATACAAAAATAATGATTCTAATTATGTAATTAATTATATCTAATTCAATAAATATAAATGGAAGAAATTAATTGTACGTTATGTGAAGATAATATTATAAACAATGTTTTTTAAAAAGGCATCATTAACCATAAAATAGGATTTATTCCTATCCTACACATATAATTTTTTATTGATTTATAAGAAATTTTTTCATATAAATAATATTTAAATTTCATTATATTCATTAAAATATAATGTTTAATTTAATTTTTGAAACAAAAAATATATTACTCATATAAAAAAAATTTTCATAAAAAAGTCTCATTAATAATCAATTTTATTTCAATTATAATCATTTTATAACTAATAAATTCTATTTATAAGTACACAAAATATATATTTTCATAATATACTTATTACTATTAATACCCACCATTCCAATGTCTATGTGGTATTATTACATTATTCATCTAAGCTTGGGGTTTTGTGTAATGAAAACTATAGAAGAAACAATATTATTTAAAGAGAAATATTTCATAAAAATATCACGGTGTTATGTTATACCCCACATAAAAGTAAATTTTATCTCAAAATTAATCACAATGATAATAAAATTGAGGATAATTCGTTTTCATTACATCTTCATGATCACATTTAACTTCCACAAATTGATGTTTTCACCAAAAAAATGTTTAATGGGTGAGTTGTCTTGTTTCATAGCTCTTTCTATCATTCATCTATAATCTATATCAGTTTTTCTTCATAATAAATATCTTTCTCAATTTGTATGACCTCTAATTTCAGAACATGTGACAGATTAGTTATATACTTCCTCATGAGAGATACATAGAACACATCATGAACTTGATACAGATTTGGTGGAAGTGTCAATAGATAAGATATTATCTTGATATGGCCATGAATTTCAAAATAAATAATATACATCGGACATAGATTTATATTTAATAAAAACCTCATCGCCCTCTTCAAGTTAGATATTAAGAGGAATACCTTGTCACCAACTTCAAACTCTAGATTTATTTGAGGATTTTCATTATCACTTTTCTATCATATATGAGATGCATTTATGTTACATTAATGGATATAATCTTCACTAATATTTCGTCAGAAATATTTGGTCCTAATAGCTTTTATTATCAAAATTAATTCAATAATGTTTGAGTTATAAACTGAATACCATAGAGGACACCATAATAAGACATCTAAATACTGGGGTGAAATATGTTGTTGTAAGAAAATCACACTAAAGGAAATAATGGATCCCAACAGCATTTTTAATCCATATATTAATTTCTGAACATGAATTATAGATTTATAATAGTCCTATTATACTGACCATATTTATAAGGGTGATATGTAGTGTAGAAGGATAATTTTGTATCCAAATATTGGTACAAAAAATCTCTAAAAGTGGGAGTTAAACTCAAATCATGATCTGATACAATTGATGGTGGTACACAATGAAATATTACCACATAATCTATAAATGATTATGTTGATCAATAGAGAAATATTATATAATATAAATGACATGTTCAGATATCATAATGGAATTTATTATAACACAAATTGCATTATTCCTATTAGATGTTTTAGAGAATCTAATGAAAAAATCAATTATGATTTTTTCGAATTTCCATTAAGGTATAAGTAATGGTTTTAAAATAACCATACACTTATTTATATTATCCTTAACGTTTTTATACACCAAGCACCATGAAGTATACTATGCAGAATCTCTTTTCATTCTATACCAATAGAAATACTCTTTCAAATATCTATACATCTTTGTAATTACAGGATGAATAAGGAATAAAAACTATTTGCATCATCCTTCAACTCCTTCTTAAAATTTATTATAAAATGTGAATATACAAGAATCATAAAACATGTTATTCCATCACAATAAATAATTAAATATAAAACATTTTTTACCTTATTTTGCATCCCTACAACTTCCTTTTTTACAACATTAGTCATCATCTTAATTAATGATTGAACACTCAATTGATATAGAAAAAATTTCCCCCTTCCATTAATATTTCAAGCTTCATATATTGAAATTCCATAAACATTGGGTCTTTGGTAATCATCATAATATATAATATAGCAGGATCCTTTTGACATAGAAATCTTCCACCTTGTTATCTTTTTCAGGTTTGTAATGTATTGAGAAATCATAATCATTAATCATCTCCAACAATATTTTTTATAGCTTTTTAAACTCATTCTGTGAGAATATACACTTTATGGTTTTTTTATTTTTATATATGTCACACTATTCTAAATAGATAAAAATTACAATACATGTAATGAAAAAAATGAAATTTCTATCACCAATCATGATTTTGGTAATTTTTCTTATGGATCATCATTTTCATGAGGAATGAGAAATAACCATATCGATATTCATGATGACACATTCATATTCTTTGTTTGATTCATCACTATAAGTTAAAACCCTTTTCTATTTTAGAGTAGTGTATGAAAAATTTTACTAACTATAATTTTCGTTAGATCATTTAAAATGACCTCACATGCATATCTCCAAAGGAACTTCGATCCCTTACAAGTTATCTTTGTAAATTTAATAGATAGACATTAAAATTTTCCATAGAACACTCATACTAGATTTAAAAACTAAGTATATTATGGATCTTAGTCATAGTGGTTAGTCAAGGAAATGTACAATTACTTCTATCTTTGAAAATTCTAATGATATACCATCACTTTAGATTATATGAACTAGGAATGAAACAATTTAAATAAAAAATGCCCACATGGTAAATTTTGTATAAATATTATCCTTCCTAAAGTTCTATAAAAAAATATTCCAGTTATATTTATTCAATTCAAATATCATTTTGTATACATGAATTTTGTCTATAATGACTACCACGAATTGGTTAAGGAAATAACCAAATAGTATTTAAATAAAATACATAAATTAAGTGAGGAAATTTGTAAGACCAAAAAGAATCAGAATAAATTCATATTGTCTATTTCTTTTATGGTAATCCATAATTGGTATACCATCATTAATTAATCCAAATTTGTGATATATGTAATGAATACCAATCATGGATATGTATTGAGACAAACATAGGAGATCAAGAAAGTCCTCAATATTGTGCATAGGGTAATTTTTCTTGATTGTGATCTTGTTAAGTTATCAATAATCAATGTAGAGTCACAGGGATCTATATTTCTAATTAATGAAAAATATTTTAACCCCATGGTGATTCATATGTATGATTCAATCCCTTGTTAGTATTCTAATGGAATTACTCCTACAATTCTGGTAATTCAATCAGGGGAATTATATTTGGAGTCTTGGAAATAGGCGCATCACTAGGTATAAGTTTCTATTAAAAAATAAACTTCACATTTAGGTGTGAGTCAAAGAAAATATTCTATAAATTCATAAATAACCTCTCCCATAATTGGAATACCATTTATGTTGATTTTTTTACATTCCTTATTAGATTAAATCCTCTTTTGAGAATGAATCATGGCATATACGATGGATACAATTTCCCTAGGAAGTTAACTTTTGTCATTACACTGATAGGAAATTATAGGTTGGTTTATAATATTAAATACAAATTCCATTCCTCAAAAATTGATGTGTGATTAAAGAATATAAAAAAATCCATTCCTATAATTTCATTAAATTCAACTAGAGTATGAGTGTTTTCATTTGAATATAAAAAATTCCCAAAAACATCAAACCAAGAAGAATCATAGACTTGAAGTGTGATAACTGTACAATTAATGGGGTTTATTGCTAAATAGTCATATGAGTTTTGATATTGTAATGTTATAACCATATAAATGTATTAAAATAAAAAATAGTGGGTATATCTAGAGTCAAATAAGACATTTTTAGTTATAGAGTGGATGGTAAGTATTCATCTCACCATGTCATTATTATACCCCTCATCATAAATTGTGACCACATGATATTTCCCATTATATTTAGGCTTAATGGGGTTTTGACATCAATATTCATAATTAATCGTTAGAATTTTCCATTATCTAGATTAATTATCACACTCCATGCATTTATAACAGTGGAGTGTGGGTTGTTAATTCTGTGGAGCCTTCCTCCTATTCACATCAGTAGCTAACTTTGTCCCATCACATTGGAATTTGATTTCCCTATGACATTACTTTACATAGATAAAATATTTACTAGTTCCCTTAAGATAATTTCCACTATCTTTCATTAGACGCTATTAATATAAATGAAGTATCATCTTCTTCTCTCTATGGTTTTTCACAATTCCTTGGAATTCTAATTTTCATTTCATTTCAATGCAATGATATTGATGGGTAATTCCAATATATATTGATACCATGATATAACATCAAATAGTTTATTCATATATATTTATTTATTGTATGGATAACACCCTTCAGAGGTATGGTATTATTCCATGGATGAATTGATAAACCATTCATTCATGTTTGATGATAATAACTGAAGCATACCTATCAAGTATAGGGATATTTTATTTATAAGAACCAATTGATACCATATCCTTATTTCTTAACTCTTTTAATTATTTATCAATTTTTATATGAAGAATATGAGGAACATATTTATTGAAAAATATTCATTTAAATTCAACACACTCCATAGATTCAATTAATTCTTATTATCTCGTGTTCTTAATAAGAGTCAACCACAACTATTCTCCCCTTCTAAATGTTTAACAACCATTATAACATTATCATTGTATGATCACTAATGAATTGAAAATATAATTCCAATTATGATGATCCATTTCCCAGTGACTACTAGATTAGTGGACCCACTAAATAAATGTAGACATTGCATCATGAACGACTCAATAAAACATTATTACATCCTTTTGTAACTTTTCAACTTATCATGATTCAATGCATGGGAATTATCTGTTAGTATAGAAATAATATTTTCCATTCCATATATAATAATTTAAGGTTAATCAGGAGGAAAATTATTACATTATCTAATTCATTCAGTATTAACATGATTATTTCAGGTTCTATCCATTGAATAAAACCAAAAACCATAGTTTGAGAAATTATAATCATGTGGGGAACCACATATTCTGGAAATTCAATTATAGTATGACTAAATTGTGACACCATGTTGAGTATTATTTTCTACATAGGGTACAACGAATGGTAAAGGGGAATAACTTAAGCAGAAAGAGGTTCACCCTTTGAGGAAACATCGAAATTTGACTAAGGAATGGATAGGGAACACATTTGGAGGAAGCCAATCAAGTTTCCTTCGCACCGCGCAAGTCACATGTGCTCCCTATTCTTTTTTTTCACCAAAGGTTCCCAATGGCCTATAAATAGCCCTCTTCAGCCCCCCATTTCGGGGATGAATTTACCAAAACTCATATTCATTTCCTCGACACCCAAGTCTTCAACTCAACTCTTCTAAACGCATCTAAGGTATCATTTTACATAGTATCGAAGAATTTATGGTGTAGGATAAGGCCTAAGTGTTTAGAATTCATCCACACATGCGCATCTACGTGTCCAGACATCCTTAAAAGTGTAAACACTAGCGTACCGCCCTACCCTTTCAATGAATCTTGCCTGATTCCCTTTTGGAAACATATTAGGATAATACAAAAGGCTTGAGTTAAGTCTCTCCGAAGTATTACCCAATATATTCTTGGTCACACAGGAGATCTTATTCCATGAATGTACACTTTCCCGACAAATACTTGTGCGCCAAAATATTTACGCGGCTATACATGGGCGCCAAATTAATTTCTGTGCCACTCTCCCGTTCACCTCTACTCTTGAAGATATTCTCCATCGAACACATTTTCAAAGAAATTTATGGCATTGTTCCTTTGTTGTATTTCTTATCTGAAAGGAATTCTGTGAGAACCTCTCCAAAAACCTCGTGACATACAAGATTTATGTCACCACGGTTAGAGGTTTCATATTTATCCTCATCCTTTAAGATGAAAAGATCTTTTGATTTATGGAATCCTCTTCAAGATTAATCCGCAAATTTTTTGGGTGGAGAAAAACGGGAAGGATGGCAAGTGGGGGGGTGAATTGCCTTTAAAAAAAAGATTAACAAATTAAAATCAAAGTTAAAGGTGCAGCGGAAAATAAAAGAGGCAATCACACAAGAAATTGTTAACGGAGTTCGGCCAAAACCCGGCCTACGTCTCCGCTCCCAACTCAACCGTTGAGAGATTCCTACCGCTTGCTTTTCAATGGTTTTAGCAAGAAACCCACTAGGCTTTGAGGTAGCACTAGGACCTATTACAGCTTGCTTTTGGTGGTTAAACAAGAACCCACTTGCTTTTAATGGTTTAGCAAGAACCCACTATCCTTCTTACAGGTGAAGGATAGCTCACCTATGTTTCAAGCTATTTAAAGGAAAGCTTGACAACATTTTAACACCTTAATGGTGATGTGAAACCCAAAAGAAAGAGGGGATGAAAAAGAGTTTGGGGTTTGTAGGAACAAACCCAATTTTAAGATCAAAAAAAAAAATAAAACACTAAAAACCGTAATTGGGAGAAGCCTTGGGCGCCTTTGATTGATTGATGATGTTGAAGGACGCTTCCAAGCTTCTTTGGAGGAGCTCCTTGGATGTGGAAGTTGTTTGGAGCAAGGTGGGTTCCTTGAAGGAAGTCTGCCGGAGGTACGCCAAATGATGGAAAATGTGTATGGTGGCTTTGTATATGATCCGGGTAATGTCCGGGGCTTCCTTGGCCTTTATTTATAGGCATGGAACCGTTGGGGAGTCTTCGGAGCCGTTGTAAAGGCCCTCGGAGCCGTTGGAGGCCAAATGAGAGTTGACTGGTCAAAGCCAACGGCTAGTTTGACTGGGCTACCGGCGGGCCGGTGCAGGGCCACCGGCTGGCCGGTGCCTTGGATGTTGAGAAGGCCTTCTGCCCAGGCAGCACCAACTGACTGGTGCCAGAGCCACCGGCT
Organism: Viscum album; assembly: GCA_963277665.1. Taxonomy (NCBI): domain Eukaryota; kingdom Viridiplantae; phylum Streptophyta; class Magnoliopsida; order Santalales; family Viscaceae; genus Viscum; species Viscum album. The sequence goes on along the minus strand of OY728157.1, from coordinate 2,050,736,841 downwards.
GGCCGGTGGGGAGACAGTTGCTGGCCCATTGGTCTGGGTGCCACCGGCTGGCCGGTGACAGAGCCACCGGCTGACCGGTGGAACCTGGCAGTGGGCAATGTCTCTGCCAGGTCCACCGGCTGGCCGGTGCTATCACACCGGTTGGCCGGTGGACTACAATTCAGTCCATTTGATGTGCTTCATGGCCTATTTCCTTGGCAATCTTTTTCCTATAAAACAAAAACATTTAAAACAATGTTAAACACATATGAAAGTGATTGTGATCATGAAAATCAAAGAGCGAGGGGAACGAGAGGTACAACAATCTCCCCCTATTTTGATGATCACAATCACCAAAACAAAAATGTACAAACATAAATTAAAGGCATGCTTTAATGAATAAAATGAAATGTAAAGCAAAGCATGATCAAAAAGGTTTCTCCCCCAATCAATCAAGAAATTTCTCCCCCTTTGTGATTATCAAAATAGCACGAGGCATAAAACTTGATTGAGGGAAAGGGTTTGAAAAACTAGATATGAGAATTGAAAAATCAATTGAGATTTTTGAAATTGAAATGAAAATTTGAATAATAGTTTGAATTGAAAGTTTTGAATAAAAAATCAATTGAAAGTTGAAATTTGAAACCAAATAAAATTTTTGAAATTGAGAGTTTTGAATCAAAAATGAATTTAAATTGAAAAATGAATCGAAAGAGATTTTTGAATTTAAGAAAATTTCTCCCCCTAAATAAAACAAAAGCTCATCGGGGAAACGAAACTATTTTTGGCCCGGAGAGGCTTTCCAAAAGGGATTTTTCAATCCAAATTTGTTTCATGGCGGGTCTTCTCCTATAAAACTCGTCCGAACAAAAAATAGATTTGGGTTGACCGTACCGGGCATTTTTGCAATCACATTCAAAAATTAGGTGCTCGGGTTTCTTACAATAATTGCAAAATTTATAACTACAGCTCCCCCTTACAAAAACAGTGGGTGCATGGGAGGAGGAAGCTATATTGGTGTAGCCAAGTCCATTGGTGGTTCTAGATACTCGTTGAGAACCTAAGAGTTTGGACAAATTTTGTTCACCTTGGGTGAACATGGCTAGGGATTCTCTAAGGTCCTTGATGGTTGATTCCAAATAATCAACATTGGGGAAATTTTGGATTTTTAGGGAGAGTTCCTCCTTCTCTTTGAGAAGTTGGTCTTTTTCGGAGGAAAGCTTTTTGAAATTCTTTTTTAAAGCGACAAATTTTGATGAAAGCTCATGAAAACCATTTTCTAATTGATCTCTAACGTGTTGGAGTTCTTCATATGACAAATGATTGAAAGAATTTGAAGAACTAGAAGACGAGGAAGAAGAGTCGGAAGATGATACCTCATGATTTGCCATTAGGCATTTTTTACCTTGGTCGCTCGAGAAGAAGGAGGATAAGGAGGATCTATCACTCCATGTTGCCTTTGAAGCCTTCTTCTTTTTCTTCTTCTTGGCCCTTTTCTTGTGAAGTGGGCAAGCGGGTACGGATTTTGCATCGGGTTCTTGCTTTTGAGCGGGTTCTTGCTTTTGAGCCATGCTAGTACCTTCATGGGGTAGCTCTAAATATCTCCAAATATCATAAGAGGTAGTTCAAGAAGAAATACAATTAAAAACATTACGGTCTAAGCCACAATGAAGAGCATTCATGGCTTTGCCATCAAGCTCAAAATAAGCAATGTCATTGGGGGTCCATTTAGACTCATCGGGAGAGGAGAGGGAAAATCCTTGCATAACAATTTTAAAAATAGGATAACCAATACTTTTTAAAAAAGTGGTCATGCGGGTTTTCCAAAAATAATAGTCAGTTCCATCAAACAATGGAGCACGACCCAATGAATGTCCTTCGGGGGATTGAGAGGAAGAAGCGGTAGAAGCCATCAAAAAAAGATCTTGAATTTGAAACCGGTTAGGGTATTACTCAAATACTCCCTCTGATACCAATTGTTGGGTGGAGAAAAACGGGAAGGATGGCATGAGGGGGGGTGAATTGCCTTTAAAAAAAAAGATTAACAAATTAAAATCAAAGATAAAGGTGCAGTGGAAAATAAAAGAGGCAATCACACAAGAAATTGTTAACGGAGTTCGGCCAAAACCCGGCCTACGTCTCCGCTCCCAACTCAACCGTTGAGAGATTCCTACCGCTTTCTTTTAAATGGTTTTAGCAAGAAACCCACTAGGCTTTGAGGTAGCACTAGGACCTATTACAGCTTGCTTTTGGTGGTTAAACAAGAACCCACTTGCTTTTAATGGTTTAGCAAGAACCCACTATCCTTCTTACAGGTGAAGGATAGCTCACCTATGTTTCAAGCTATTTAAAGGAAAGCTTGACAACCTTTTCACACCTTAATGGTGATGTGAAACCCAAAAGAAAGAGGGGATGAGAAAGAGTTTGGGGTTTGTAGGCACAAACCCAATTTTAAGCTAAAAAAAAATAAAACACTAAAAACCGTAATCGGGAGAAGCCTTGGGCGCCTTTGATTGATTGATGATGTTGAAGGACGCTTCCAAGCTTCTTTGAAGGAGCTCCTTGGATGTGGAAGTTGTTTGGAGCATGGTGGGTTCCTTGAAGGAAGTATGCCGGAGGTACGCCAAATGATGGAAAATGTGTATGGTGGCTTTGTATATGATCCGGGTAATGTACGGGGCTTCCTTGGCCTTTATTTATAGGCATGGAACCCTTGGGGAGTCTTCGGAGCCATTGTAAAGGGCCTCGGAGCCGTTGGAGGCCAAATGGGAGTTGACTGGTCAAAGCCAACGGCTAGTTTGACTGGGCTACCGGCTGGCCGGTGCAGGGCCACCGGCTGGCCGGTGCCTTGGATGTTGAGAAGGCCTTCTGCCCAGGCAGCACCGGCTGACCGGTGCCAGAGCCACCGGCTGGCCGGTGGGGAGACAGTAGCTGGCCCATTGGTCTGGGTGCCACCGGCTGGCCGGTGACAGAGCCACCGGCTGACCGGTGGAACCTGACAGTGGGCAATGCCTCTGCCAGGTCCACCGGCTGGCCGGTGCTATCACACCGGTTGGCCGGTGGACTACAATTCAGTCCATTTGATGTGCTTCATGGCCCATTTCCTTGGCAATCTTTTGCCTATAAAACAAAAACACTTAAAACAATGTTAAACACATATGAAAGTGATTGTGATCATGCAAATCAAAGAGCGAGGGGAACGAGAGGTACAACAAAATTCTCCTGGTTTGGGCCACCTTCTCATGAGTAATCCCCAAGTCTCAAGTCTCCATAACCTGGGCCTCTTTCTCAGGAGTAAGCACCAGTAATAATTTCCTTTAAAAATTGGGCATCCTTTTTAGGAGTAAGCCGCATGTTTTAAGTTTCCTTTATTGGGAATCCCCCTCAAGATTAAGTCCCAATTTTAATTTATTTTGATTTGGGCCTCCTTCTCAAAAATATAATCCAATCATAAGTCCCTTTTAGTTTAGGGCTCCTCATCAAGAGTAAGCCCCATGTTAAAACACCAAATCTCCATAAAGTACAAATACCTTTATGGACCCTACTCCTGGGCTTCTTTCCTGAAGTATGTCTTGGTGTTTATTTACTTGTCCAGTCATATATATGTAAGCCCCACATCATTTCTCATGGAAACATCTTTCATGGAACCATCGTTATGTTTACTGATACCTCTTGTTTCTCAAACCGAGCATTACTCATGTGATCTTAGAGTGTAAAAGTAATCATGAAATCTATTTTTGGGCCATTAACCATGCATAAACCCCATATTTCCTTACCCAAACTACGTGGACTTCGATCACTACCTTAAAATTATAGTACATAGGAATCCTTTATAAGGTTCAAGCTCATCATTAATTATTTCTATCCCATCCCATATGAAATTAAACTATATGTTTATTATCGAACTATGTGCGTTCTGATTCATTTTTAACAAGGATATATAGATAGCCCATCTGTAGGTATGATCCAAACTCTAAAATAATCTCTGTCTTTCTGAATGAAAAAAACATCACATGCCCCACTGAGTGGATTTAAAACCAGTATGGTTATCATAATGACCAAGAGATATATATATAATGTATTGAAGGATATCATTGACTAAGAATCTCTATGATATACGTATGATTCTCCATTGATGAAGAACCTAAAATACATATAAAAGACTCTCTAAATCCCATAGATATCAAACATTGATTGGTAAATCTAAAAGAAAGCTCATTTTCATACATGGTGAATTAATAAGAATTTGTGAACATAACATAAATCTATGAGAGAGTCACAGAGTAGGAAATAATTCCCCCCAAAAAGGTGTGATGACCCTGACCTCCCATCCTCTCGACCAATGCAAATTATAATGCCTCATTGGTCCACAACTAATGAGAACCTACATTTGGAAGGTAGGTCCAAATGGATATAGAATCATTGGATGTTTCCGGTTCTACGAACAAACCTATTAAAAACTGATTGGAAATATTGAACCTTAATTAATCAAGGTTATCCAAATTTCTATAAGAAACCAAAAATGGTGAACCCGAAGTGAATCCTTGACGATGATAAATGATGTTTTCATTCGTAGTTATGCCCCTATTATAGACAATATGAGGGCCAACAAAGCAATCAATAACATATGTAGTCATCCAAAATATGTAGTCTGGCCAAACATATCTTGATTATGTATGCTATATTAAACATGCACTGTTTTCGATGATCTGTCTGCAACACAAAATGGCATCATTAATATTTACACTTGTGAATGCCTCGGTCGCTACTCCTGCTGGATCCTCCTCCACTCTGAGGATGACACCACCTACTCAGCATCTTCAATGTTGGGTATCAAATGCATTGGCGAGGGAATAACATCATTACGGTACCATCATGACTTTGTAGGTCACTTGACAAGCCCTCCAAGTTTGCAACTCACCCTAGTCATCTCAACAGCGACGACAAATGGTCAAGAATCAGGTGGTGCCAACCACCGTTTGAAACCGTTTTGGGTCATTATCCATGGAACGCAACAACGTATCCCTACCATATTACAGGGAGGTGAATGAAGCGGTCACTCAAGGCCTCAGTTCAAGAATAGAGGAGTCCTTCCTTAGCACTCCCACCAACAATCGCCGCTAGAATAATTCGTTAGTGCACCATAAACATGATGATGGTATCACCTCTAAGTGTTCTACTCAGTTTCCTCAAACCCGAGCATGCAAGATGAAACTTCATAGGAGAAATTATTTCAAAATGGATCAGGTTATTACATCTGCCCCCTACAGAGAATTCCATCAATATAACTTGATGGAAAATAATGAATGAGCATATACACACATCCGTCCAAATTTTACTTCCCAACTGACTGCTCTAGATGTAACACAGAAACCCCGCCAGGAAATTCCGGCAGATTGCTATAGGAAGGAACATACACCTGTATATAATTAATCATCCATTAATCAGGCTCATCAGACTTCATCCAAATAATCTCTACAATCAAATGTGGTCACCACCTATAAACAGGCGCATGCACCTACTTACAATCATCAATTCTGTCATCATTCTCATGTACCAGTATTAAATGATGTTCAGAAATCATATTTGATGAAGAAAAAGAAGCAGGCACATACACATGAAATTCATCATGCTAACCAATAGTCTTGTTTGGTAGCACATGACGATGTCAATTGCAAAGATCCAATGAAAAACACGAGTCAAACACAACTTTCTTCCCCCACACATGAGTACTGTCAGAATTCACTAACTGGAAAAGGAGGGCAAGAGAATGAACACACACCAACTCTAAACATAGAAAGAACATATATTCAAGTTCCAGAAGTTGATGTCACCAAACACATTCCAAAAATGGTGAAAGTGAAGAATCAAATCCCCACACATATTCCGGATACCTGTCAAAATATATTAACAACTTCTGCAACATCACACAGAAAGAAACATAAATCTATCTCTATCAGTGGAGTGACTCATCAACATATTATCCCAGAGAAGATATGCACCTTTGTTTCAGTCCAGGAGGGTCATGAGGAATACTCCACCATGTCATACGGAGAATTAGGTCGGTCACATGCAACCGATTTAAATGGACATAATCATCATAACCTTACCATTTCTAACCAGCATTCACATACACATTCCCATAATAACCACATTATTCAACAGGTGGTTTCCAATGTGAGTACGAAGACAGCCAATAAAAAGACACATCCAACGCAGTTGAAAAATCAAGAGGCGGTCTACAATAAGGCCTCTCTCAATGCTGTTGTTCTTGAGGCCCCCAAAAAATTGTCTATTGAAACTCAAGATTATACTCTATCACTTCCAAATTTTAGAAGTAAGAACAATAATTACAAAGGTCTTCATTAGAAACATCCTCATGATGTCATACTTCATGAAAATTTGGTCAATCTCTAATTATCATCTTCAGATGAGAGCCACGACAAACCACTGCATGGTCAGAAGAAAAAGGAGGAAGAGGTTATATCTTTTGATGTAACCCACCGTGATTTTCCTCCCCATGATGATGAATTTTACTGAAAAATTCATATCCACAGTATTAATTTGCATTTATTAGAAAATTTTTCAATTGACAATGAAAAAACGAGAAATCCCTCTTATCTTCAGGCATTTTCAAATGTGAAGCCAGTCATGTCTAAAGCCTTACAGCTAGCAGGTGAAATTATTTCTCAATCAGAAGATAGTCCTGGGTGTAGGGCATTCTCCAAACCACCCCTAGGAAATTCGTATTCTAATTTGACAAATGAATTCTCTACAAATCTTGTTGAATCTGATGAAGAAACAATGAAACACCAGCATTGGTCCAATCAGGTTGAAGAATTTCCATCAAATGACAAAGAGGAAGTGATGAATATTGGAAAAAAACTGGGGAAAGATGAAATACCAGTTATGTTTTGGCCTTTGGCTGACTCTCAGTATGATATTCTAGAATCATCAACAAAAGATTGTATTTACGATATTCATCTCAACATATGGAAAACTCATTATCACATAAAAGAAATATTTTATCTTATGATGAATATCAAAATCATGTTAAGCTAATAGAAGGTTTGTAATGCCAAATTGTCTTTCCATCTCTCTCAGTATCCCGATATTCAAAGGTTGAAAAGAAGCAAAGATCCGTTCCGCGTACATGCCTTGTCGCATTAAAAATGTTGTGCCAATTAATTACCAATGCCCCATTGGGTATTCATATCAGGGGATGGGGTGTTCATGGTGAATTGCATTTCACTGTGCTCTCTAGTCAACAAATCCCTCCAAATGTGGTCTCATGCAATGTTCTTGCCCATGGCTGGGCACATGTAACTAGTTTTGTGTGCAATCAAAGGCTTGATCAAGAATAGACCTCAACTAGTTCTTCAAAAATTCAGGCATATAAAGAACTAGTTTTCAAATTACTCATGGATCAAGAAAATTAGAATATCTAAAATTCTTCTCATTTAGAGCATTCACATCATTGGGTGGCCGAAGTGTCATAAATATCCCAACGTTCATCTGAGCCAGGTGATTTGAGTGAATGTTTGATGATGCATCCAGCCAAATATTTGGACTAAAATATTCAAAATTAGGGTAGCTTTTAAGAAAGTTTCAGATGTAGTAGATAAAGATCCTACTCAGATTTCTAGGATGGAGAATCTTTTAATCCAACCATTTTGATCAATAGAGAAGATTCGTGTAGTTGAGAAGGGAAAATAGGAACAATCCTAGTCGACTAGACTGGGGACATTTTCAAATTCTCAATCTCTTCCTCACCAAAAATTAGCCTTCTCTTGATTAGGGAAGAATCCACAAGGGGAATGCAGAGCTGAATTATCAAGAGATTACCTCTAAATTAATGTTCATCAAAAAGTTAATGAGGGATCATCCAAAGAAAAAGGCAGTGTCTCATAAAGGACATGGAAGAAGACAATACCATAGAAGCAATGACAGAAGGGCTGCAATGCTTTATGCAGCGATAAATGTCATCAATGACGTCGTCAATAATCCCCCAGAACAAGAAGCTCACTCAGAGGAATCAGATGAAGAATTTCATGTTCAAGAGGATGTACACACAGAAATGAATGAAGGAGGTGTGTGTACGAAAAAATAGAGCGTTTCCCAGGGGAAAGACATCTGTTTGGTTAATGCCCTTCCATACTCCAGAAAGTCACACGTAATGAAAATGGTAAAATTCATGTTATATCCCACCCTATCAATGGAGATGGAAAATAACTCTCATTAGAGGAAAGGTTCACATACCAAGAAGAAGAAATGAAGTAATTAAGGAGGTTAAATGTAGAACTACTTAAAGATAGTCTTCCTCCCAAGCATGCTGGACTTAATCAGTCAATGGAATTTGTAGCATCTAATGGGATGGATCAAGAATATCCCCATACACAAGTACACCCCCACAGGTCCAATCCTACGGGTCATATGAGATAACAACCAGCAATACTTGCATCAGTGGTAGTACAGGTCGCCACACCCATAAAAAATCTAGTTATTTCACATGCTTCGCTCCAAGATCAACCTGATGTTTCACAAATAATAATAACTACCATTGGGTCATTAACAACTCAGCTGTATGCTATGGAAGCAAAACATGCACAAGTTCAACTAGAAAAGAGATATTACCTTGAATGGGTGGATTCAATTCCCCCCCCATCAAATTTTTCAAATAGTACATTACAAATTTTTAATGGTTCGGGAGATCAAGAACAACACTAAATACATTTTTTTCTCATTGTAAACCTATGATGGGAACTCCTCGACAACAAGAAGCAGTTAAGCTTAGTTGTTTTGTGAAGTCATTACAAGGACCTGCTTTTTTCTTATATACATGTTTGCAATAATTGACAATTACTAGGTTGGAAGATCTCCATCAGGGATTTCATATTCAATTTTGCTCAACATTTCCAAAGACGACAATTTATTATCTTACCTTTTGATAGAAAAGGGAAAATTAATGAAATTCAGATTTAATTACTCACTAGAAGGGATTAACATATTCCTTAAGTTTAACACTCCCTCAAGAAGAGTTGTTGCTAATATGTGTGGAAAATATGCGTGATGAATTATGCACACTGTTTATCCCTGTGAAATAGACAGGAGGGTTTTGAGACCTTACGTCAATTGCTCAACAGATAGAAAACTATCTTATAAAGACTAAGGCTAAAACTCGTGTAATTCCATCAGTTTGAGGATGGATAAAATGGAAATTAGAGACTACTACAGTTACACTTAAACAATATCCTATACCTTATTCCACTTCAAAACCTTCATCACATCGAAGGGCTCCACCTCTTGGACGTTAACAACAATGGACGCCTCGTCAAGATGATCAAATAGATCAAAGCAATAAATAGTTTGATGATCTGAATAAATTTTTTTTATTCTTCTCGGAATGAACAAGTTCTGTGTTACTTCATTTCGGCTCTGGAAAAATACCTGGTTCAGTTTCCAAGGCCCAAACGGCCGGACAAGGTAGGAGATGAAGACCTCCCCAACCATTTTACATTTCATCAGATGATGGGGCATCCCATTTAGGAGTGTTTTGTCTTCAATGTCCTCCTGAAAAAGATGGTAGACTCTAGAAAAGTAAAAATGAAAGGTTCTTCAGCCTTGGTCGCATGTGTTACTGCTACTGATCCAGAGGAAGAAGGCGGGTGGCACGAAGTCAAAAGTAAAATATGCACAAAAATATAATGATTGGATGGTCAGAAAAAAATCAACTGAACTCATGCCATTTTACGAACATAATTGAATCAACCAATTGTGTCTTATGTTATTTCTGCCACAACAAAACCCCCTTCATCAGAAGGAAATTCCTCAATGATGTAGTGTAATTTGATGAAAGAATAGCAGTCGGAAGAAGAGGAGCTCGTTTCAAAGCGTATGTTTACATTGACTCTGGCAGATTTTATGCCATATGTTTCAAAAGAATGGGCACTGCCCCCCCCCCAAATGGCACAGCCTGAACTAGTTCATCAGGCAGAATCTTCATCAGATGAAGAATTAATCATTGGTTCTGTTAATATGATTCATTTCACAAATCCTTATGCCAATGACAGTTTCGATTAGGATAATCCTAATATCCATGTATTTAACAGGGGAATTCGAGGAAGAGACAAAGGTCTAGGATACAGGGGAAGGTGTGTATTTTCCAGAAGCCACTATTTAAATCCTACACCTGCTAGAACTGTATATGTGGTAGAAACTCGTGGAAAATCCCTTCAGAGGGATCAACAGGAACAAGAAAGTTCTTCCACACAAGGCAGATTTGGTCCTGACGTAGTTATTTGGGAAGACCAGTTAGAGGTCACACCTACATCCTCTCAGAAAATAAATAGACCCAGTTGGTCTAATATACCAATTCCAGGAGTGTTTCCAATTCCCACCCCGATACGGGATGCATCTTCTTCCAAAGCATCGACATCAAAGGCACCTGCAAAACCACATTTTGATGATGGGAAATGCAGAACTGGGAACCAAATGTATGATGTTCTGAAACATTTGTCCCAAGTAATGGCCAGGTTATCAATTTTGGACACCTTAAATATATCAAAAGATCTTCCATAGGCGCTTATTGAGGCTTTGTCAAGTCCTCAAGAATTCGAAACTGAAATTATTGCGGCTGAGGTCTTCCATATAGAGAATGATCATGCCGAATGCCATGCAGTGATATCTTTTATAGATGAAGATGAAGATGATGTTGTACAGGGACATATTAGACCATTATATATATCTAGAAAATTCAATGACATAGACATTCGATGTGATTTCATTAATAATGTCTCAAGAGTCAACCTCATTCCTCTTCGTACACATAATCCATTTGGCCTCACCTAATCCCATTTATCTCCTTCTATATTGATGTTGCAAAGATATGATAAGAATAAAAAATAACCTATGGGCGATATTACACTCAGAATTTAGTTAGGAGACCTTGTGTCTAATTCTGATTTCATGGTTGTTCATCCGGACACAACCTTCAACATTTTTCTTGGAAGACCTCGGCTACATCAACATGTGGTCGTACCTTCGTCGTATGATAAATGTCTCAAATATTGTTTCAATTTTCAAATTGGGACATTGTATGGTGACACGACCCCATTCAAAACATGTGAATCTTAATACATTGAGGCAGAATTTTAACACATAGAGGGAAAGAAAAAATCCATGGAAAAGAGGTCACCAAAATTAATGCTCCAAATGGTTTCTAAAAGATTCATGTAAACCCATTCATACATGTGAGTACAAATTTTTTGTTTTCTATCAGTAAAATTGATAGGATAGACCTAAATCCAAACACTCATATGGAAACTTCCGTAATTTCAATTAATGTAATCATGCCTGTCATCATGGGAGAAACTATTAATTCACCAAGAAATGATGAAATCATAGATGGAGATGTCTTCATTTCATCCGCTGAAATCTAGAAATTCTATACATTATCAACCAGTTCAGAAGAACATATAGTGATACTAGAGGAAAACACTGATGTCAATTATTAATCCATCATCTCCTCTATATCACCCCAGGAAAACCCTTTATCATTAACATGGCTATAAATGGCAGCCTTTTCATCAAGATGTTCAAATTTTAAATTCTCCCATAACCATGGAAATTATGCTTCTTCATCTACTATGCATGTAGAAACATAAGAAGTAATGCATATTGAAGAAGAAGAGAAAGATATGAGGGATGTTACTTCATCATTTGAGGATGGTATCTCTACCAGTGTGGATGAACATAGTGAAATAAATCTGCGTACAAAAGAAGATCCATTCCCAAATTTAATTAGTGCTGCCATGACTTTTGAAGATAATGCAATGTATAATGCATTTCTAAAGCAAAATCGAGATGTATTTTCTTGGAATTATACAGAATTTCCTGGTCATGATCCTAATGTTTCCACGCATCATTTGGGTTTTCCAAAAGAACATCAAGGATTCAAGAAAGAAGTAAGAAGAACACACCCAACTTATGATTTAGTAATTTATTTTAAAGTTGATAGGATTTTCAAGGCTAACTTCATCAAAGAGGATCAATATCCCAAATGGATAGCTAATATTGTCCCTTTGAAAAAGATGATTGGAAAAATTAGAGTTTTCATTGACTACAGAGATCTTAATCGGCATTATCCCAAGGATGATTTTCTAGTTCCAATCACATAACATCAAATTGATGTAATAGTTGGCTATGAAGCTCTTTTCTTTTATGGATGGTTACTCTAGGTACAATTAAATATGAATGGCCCAAGAAGATGAATATTCTACAGCCTTCAGATCTCCTCAATGTGTTTTTTTCTATCGGTTAATGCCTTTTGGACTGAAAAATATAGGTCCAACATATCAATGTTCCATGCACCATATCCTCAAACCCTTCTAAGGAAATTTGTTGAATGTTATTTGGATGATTTGGTGGTTAAATACAGACAATGTTACGATCACTTTTCTGATCTAGAAATCATATTCAACAAACGTCATCAACACAATTTGAAGTTAAACCCCTTGAAATGAGCTTTCAGGGTAACCTCATGAAAATTCTCGGCATTTTTGTACGACATCGTGGTATCTATGTTGATACTGAGAAGACAAAATCAATCCTTAAAATGTCGCCTCCTATAAATCTGAAGGAGTTATGAAGAATTGGAGGAAACTTGGCCTATATTATGTGTTTCATTGCAAATTGGGTAGGCATGTGATTAACCTACACAAGATTAATGAATAATAGTGTCACCTACTACTGGAATGAAGAATGTAAATAATAATTATATATCCTCAAGAAATATCTCTTGGGACCACCATATCGATGCCTCCTATTGAAGGAATTTCACTTATTCTCTATGTGACAGCTTTAGAGCGAGGAAAGGACAAGTCTGAAAATGTGTGGTCAATTTTACTCTTTATGATAGCCTGGATCACCAAAAAAATTAACTAAAAGTGAGGTTTAGATGGAATTCTCTTCAGATGTATTGATGGTGAAGAGAAATTGGCTATCATGAATGATGTACATGGAGGAGATTGTGGTGCCCACCAGTCTGGACATAGACTTTCTGGTCAAATTCGAAGGCTTGGATACTTCTAGCCTTCAATGATGCAAGATTCTATTGATTTCACTAAGAAGTAACATTCTTGAAAAATATGTACCAAATTTATTCATCAACCCCCAGAGTTGCTTCGTATAGTTAAATACTTCTAGATGTATGCTAAATGTGGATGGATTTAGTAGGACCTTATCCTCCAGCTACTGCTAAGTAGTTTAAGTATATTCTTACCGCTACTGACTTCTTTTCCAAATGGGTAAAGACAATACCTATCAAAGAAGTCGATGCTAAAAGCATTGTTATCTTTTTCCAGTCCAACAGCATTACCATATTTTGTGTTCCTCATACTATATTTATGGATAATGGCACCAACTTTTGTTCATCCAATGTAAAAAATTTGTATCAATAATACAATATCAGATCCAAGCATTTATCTCAGTATCATGCAGTGGCCAATGGTCAAGTAGAGGATTTCAATAAGACTCTTTCAGACATACACCAAAAGATGGTGGATAAATATAAAAAGTCATAGCCTGATAAACTGTTTCATGCTCTATGGGATTATCGGTCTACCACCCGAACTGTTACACGATCAAATCCATATTCATTGGTATATGGAATGGAATAAGTCTTTCATATTGAAGTCCAATTAACATCTCTTAGAGTCACCATTTGTGGTTAGTTATCTACAGATGAACAATATCAAAAGATATTGGATGAATTGGAACAACAAGATGAAAAAATATTGTGCACACTGCACCATTTAAGATGTTTATCAAAAATGAATAGCACGAGCTATCAATAAAAAAGTTCATCTTTGTTCATTCATTCAAGGAGATTTGGTATTGGTCCTCAGAACCCCAATGATACCTGGAATGAAACCTCCAATGCTCGATCCAATGTGGGAAGGACAACACTCAATACATAGGGTCTACTCTAATGGATTGTATACTTTAATCTCAATGGATGGGGAACTCATTACAACTCCAAATAATGCAAGATTCATGAAGAATTATTTTGAGTAAAAAAAATACAGTTCCATATTGTCCATGTGAAAGACATTAAACATCATAACACATGTCCTAGCAATATGATGTCAAACTATTTTCACTTTTTTATTTTGACCTTGCTGCAGAACATTAAACTGCATAGCCCCTTTATCGTCCAACATGACTTTAAACTATGTGTTATTTTTTATATAGGAAATTAAACTCCATATCCCCTTTATTGTCCAACATGATGTTAAACAGTGTCCCATTTGTCATCAAACATAACGTTAAATTTTCAATCATCCTAGCTGCAAGATGTTAAACTACCAAGCACCCCATGTATGTGACACATGAAATTAAACTGTGTTCGTCGAATGCAGCACATGTCCCTAGGTGGCCTTGCATAAGTTGACTTTTAAACAATATTACCATCTGTGCCCCTGATAGCTAATCATGCATAAGTGCCACATCATCCTCTGTGGTCTCATCTTTCACGACACCATCTTCAGGTCTGTTTCTGATTCTTGTTTCTCAACCCGTTCGTGACTCACATGATCCTATAATAAGCTTCGACCATGACATTTTCTCTTGGATGCTATCCACACATATGTCCCAACATCATCTTTGGGTCGCTGTCCTCAAGTACACTCTGATCGTTAAATCCCTCTCAATTGAACTACCCAGACATTTATCCTTGCCTCCTAGGCTGGGTACATAGGAATCCTCCTATGGTTTATTCCTGAAACCAATTTCTTCACATTGATTCACCTTTATGTCATACAATGTTGATCCATGAATCCCCTGTCAACTGTCTTATTCATATCGGTTCACTTTGGTCCTACATGACTTCAAAATTTGTATGTCACATCATCCAAGCTATATGAAATTAAACTATATAGTCTCCCATTTTCCTTGCTGTAAGACAATATACTGCATAGCACTCGTTCATTCATATGACCTTAAACTATTTTTCACCTTTTGTCTTATATGACAATAAACTACAACAGTCCTCGATACCCTCACTCAAGAGGAATTATAATTGACTTGGTATCCAACAATGTCATCCTTAAAGAACTATGTGGGGCTTGATTCTCATCCTTATGATATACTTAATGACACTAAAGTCTTTAGTCTTGAGTCCAACCATAATTGCAATAAAGTCTTATTCACCCCTCATATGTACAAACCAAATTAGTACAAAGGGTATTTCAAGAACTATGTTTAGCTTGATTCCCATCCACATGGGATATGTAGGAATGCTTGAGCATTCCTCGAGTCCATCCCAGAGCCTTTGGGCCTAACCCCAAACTCCACATTCTGTCCCTTGGCTGAAAAGTCCCTCTGGGAGAACATGGTGTGATGTGGAAAACCATGGTCTTAATTCACATCAGGTTTATAACAAATGAATGATGTGTCTCCCCAACTATGGTCTGAGCTCTATGACCCTAACTAAGATCTTACATGCTATCATCCTTCACAACATTAAATTATATTTGAAAAACTAAGTGCGGCTTGATTATCATCCTAATAAGATACATAGTGACATCTCGAATTTCAATTCAATACCCAGCCGCAACATTATACCAATAATATTCATTATCTCCATGACCCTATTCTTGACTTCTGGTCGCAAAATGCTTGATACACGAGAGTTATTTTTCCTGAGTATGAATCAGGTTCCCTAGGTGGCCTTGTATAAGTTTTCTACATAACAGATCTATCAGCTAAAAGATGCTATTATTTGACTATGAATCATTTTCCCTATATGGACCTACATAATTCAAACTTCATAATATGTTTTTCAAATAATGGTAACTTCATTCTTAAGAGGATCTTCTTTTGTCCCTATTAATCATAACGTCGATATGTAGGGATCTGCAAAAAACTACCATCCTTAACATATTTATTCCATTCGCTTTTTCATGATCTGAAAGAATTATGTCATATAATGTTTTTATCTTTTGTTCTAGTCATATAATGAAAATCCACAGATACCTATTTTCCTATGTTTGGATCAGAACGTTGTAGAAGTCACATTCCTCCAATTATTTGACAATTTTTATGGGAAATATCCTCTCCATATTAATGAACCTTTCTCCATAAAGAATAATCTATACTTTGGAATGATTGGATCCCCATAAAACATTCATCGTCTTTTAGAAATAGGAAGTCAAATTACTGAGAGTTCTTTTTACCGACTATGTAGCACATGACCTTAGGTGGCCTTGCATAATTTTTCTACATAACAGACATGTCATCCAAACGATACTACTATTAGACTATGCATCTTATGCCCTATTCGGCCCTGCATAATTCAGCCCCCATAACATGTTTTTCAAGTGGTGGTAACTTCATTCTTAGAAAAGACTTCCTCTAATTCATTTTAGCTCTTTTCCCATGTCATTCCTCATATTCAAAATTTCTCAAGTCACGGTTTTCAATTTCCCCCTCCATACATGAACATGGTAATATGTTTCCAAAAAAATTATCATGATCCATTTGGTCATTGTTATTCGACCTTAAATATTATAATTTTTATAGTTCGATATGCATGACATTAAACTACCAATAACAAAATACATGGTAATCATTAAATTTGGAACCTAAAAAGGGTACTCTGAATAATAGTCATGTCCTAGCTCGCTAGACATACATTTTGTATGACTTAGGAAATATTGATAAATTAATGATAATGTTTGTGGGGTCATTTATATAATCCTAGTAAAAATTAAACTATGAATTTACAGATGATTGAAGATGAACTGTTTTTCATTTGATTGAAAATATTAGAATAACATCCACAAACTAGAGTCTCTTCTCTTATTTTCAGAAATTATAGATGAATTTAAACATGATTTCACATCTGTTTCCCAGCATCTGTGTGCCGAACTTGCACACTATAGACCCTTGTTTCACCGGCTTTACCTCAGAGCCAGATCCTCTTTCATTTTCGGATCCAACTCTGATGTGATACTTTTGCTGACACTACATTCCGTCACATTTTCTAACGAATGGAAAAGGGGAATACCTTATGAACAAATAGGGTCACCCTTTTTAGAACATAAAAAATTGACAAAGGTATGGACAAGGAACCAATTTGGAGGAAGCTGTGCATGCTTCCTACGTGCCACGCAAGTCACATGCTTGCCACATATGGGTCGTGCAAGTCAAATGCGCGCCCTATTCTTTTTTTCACCCAAGGTGACCGGTGGCCTATAAATAGCCTCTCTGGGCTCCCCATTTTGGGGATGAATTTTCCCAAACATAGCTTCATGCTTTAGTCGCCCAAGTCTTCAATTCAACTCTTCTGAAAGCGTCTAAGGTAACTTTTTTCCTATAATACTAGGCTTGAAGGAGTAGGATATGGCCTAAGTGTTTAGAATTCATCAAAACATGCGCGCCTAAGTGTCTAGACCTCGTTAAATGTGGAAATACTTTTGTGCCTCCCTACCCATTCAACGAAACATGCACGCCTCCCTTTTTGAAATATTATAGGATAATACTAAATGCTTGAGTTTAGTCTCGCTCAAGTATTACCCTATAGATTCTTCATCACCCAGGTGAACCTATGTCACAAAAGTACACTTGCGTGACAAGGACTTGCACACCAAATTATTTGCACTGATATACTTGTGCGCCAACATTATTTGTGTTCCTCTCTCTCGTTCACCTCTCCTCTTCAAGAAATTATCCCTTGAACAACTTTTCAAAGCAATTTATGGCATTGTTGTTTTGTTGGCTTTTATAAATAAAAGTAATTCTATGAGAACCTCTCCCAAAACCTCATGACATAAATGATTTTTGTCACCATGTTAAGAGGGTTCATATTTAACCTCATCCTTTAAGAAGAAAAGATCTTTTGATTTAGGGCATCCTCTTCAAGAGCAATCCCCAAGTTACCCTGATTGGGGCCTCTCTCTCAGAAGTAATCCCCAAGTCTCATGTCCCCTTAACCTGCGCCTCCTTCTCTGGAGTAAGCCCCAGTAATAATTTCCTCTAAACATTGGACATCCTTCTCAAGAGTAAGCCTAAAGTTATAAGTTCCCTTTAATTGGGAATCCTCCTCGGGATTAATCCTCAATCGTAATTTCTATTTATTTGGGCCTCTTTCTCAGGAATAAACCCCTTTCATAAGTCCCTTTTAATTTAGTCCTCCTTCATAGGAGTAATCCCATAGGTAAAACTCCAAATCTCTATAAAGTACAAATACCTTTATGGACCCTGCTCCTAGGCTTCATTCCTGAAGTAAGTCATCCTCTTCATCTACATGGGAAGTCATACATACATAAGCCCCACATCGATTCCCATGAGTTCATCTTTCATGTCACCATCGTCAAGTTTACTGATACCTCTTGTTTCTCACACTGATTATGACTCATGTGAGTTTAGAGTGTAAAAGTAATCACGAAATCCCTTTTTGGTCCATTATCCATGCATAAAACCCATATTTCCTAACCCAAATTACATGTACTTTGATCTATGCCGTAAATTTATAGTACGTAGGAAGCCTTAATAATGATCAAGACCACATGTAATTAATTTTTTTTTCATCCCATATGACGTTAAACTATATCTTTCTTATCTAACTACGTTGGTTCAGATTACTTTTTAACAAGGATACGCTGGTAGCCCATCCGCAGGTACGATCCCAACTTTGAAATAATCCCTATCTTTATGAATGATAACAAACTTCAAGAGACCCACTAAGTGGCTTTAAACCCAGTATGGTTATCATTATGTCCAAGAGATTTTAGATAATGTATTGATGGTTACCATTGACTATGAATTCCTAATACATATGGATGATTCTCCATCGATGAAGAACCTCGAATACATATAAAAGATTCTCAAAATCCCATACATATCAATCATTGATTTATAAATCTAAAGGAAAAATCATTTTAATACTTGGTGAATTAATAAGGATTCATAAACATAACTTAAATCTATGAGAGAGTCCCGGAGTATGCAATAATTCCCCCCCCCCCAAAAGGTGTGATGATCCTGACCTCCCATCCTCTTGACTACTGCAAATTCTTAAGCCTCATCGATCCACAACTAATGAGCACCTACATTTGGAAAGTGCGTTCAAATGGATATAGAATCATTGGATGTTTCTGCTTCTACAAATAAACCTATTAGAAACCGATTGGAAGGTTTGAACGTTAACAAACAAGGTCATCCCCATTTTTAGAAGAAACCCACTATCTTGTATGAAACCTTTGGTTTATCTTAATTTATTCATGATAATTACTAAAAGATTATGATTTTTAATCTTTGTAGACTTATTCCAAGGGATCATATTAATGTTTTCTCTTTCTATTTTAAAATGTTTATCTAACCATTTTTTTGATACAAACTATAGAAAGTAATACTTTTCATACATATATATTACATCTTAATACATGAATATTCATTACAAAACATTTCGATCCACACCATAATTTTTTAGAATATTATCTTTGGAAAATTAGAAATATAAACATCTGGTTTATAAAATATCTACATCTCCTACAAATTATTTCATCAAAACTAGAACCCTTCATATAAATATCATACACAATACATATCATTATATCATGGGGAAAGTAAACATAGGGAAGGATGAGATATAATGATTAGTAAGGGAAAAATGGGAGATACTAATGATACAATAATAATAGTATGAGGAAGAAGGTATGATAACATGATATTATAAATTTAATACTAAACCCTATATATCATAGATCATAATATTTACTCATGGAACAATTCTTTTAAATTCAAAAGATGTGGATCCTAAAATAATTAAATAACTTGAGATATGAGAGGATAAAATAGGAATATGACATGGAATTGTGGAATTGAAATAAAAATTAAAAATCATTTCTTAATTATTCAAGGATATTTTAGATTTATTTCATAGTGGAATGTATTCACCGAAAAAACTACCATAGTGGGAAAGGTTCACTCTATAGAATTTCATAGTGAGAAAATTCCATTACTAAACTGGGTTCACTCCACATTCTATTCCTATTTATCTCATGAGATATCAATCTTTACTCAAAGCGTGGAGTGAGATATTTTTTACACATTTCTAATAATTAAAATCATACATAAATGTATCAAAGTATCATAAAAAATTAATCATATAAAAACAAATTTAAAGTTTGTTTTAATAAACATTTCATCAGATCATAACCCATGAAAAATGATTAGGTTTTACAAACATGTCATCCCTTCCTAACAGCATTACTCCTGGATAAGAAATGGGTTATGTTATTTTTTTAATCATATTCATAAAAAAAATATAATGTATAATTGTGGTATCTATGGATCATATCCATAGTATATTATAAACAACATCTATGTTTTTTTCATTAATGTATGGTAATATCATAAAATAGACCTTTAATGAATTTTTGGAGTAAAATAATGTTTCTATTTTCAGAATCATTTATTAAAAAAATCTACGAAATTAAAAATAATGAAATATTATTTTAAAATGACCATATAAAAATTTACAATAATGAAAAATGAAAAAAAATTTCATGATGGTGGGAAAATCCATTCACACCATATATGTTAAATATATTTCTTAAATACTTTTATTAGAATCATCACAAAGTATCTCATTTTTAAAAAAACATATATATTCCAAAAAAATTTTATCAAAAATTAAAACTTAGTTAAAAATGACTTTAAAAAATCATTTTAAAAAATATAATTACCTTATTTTCTTTTTTTAGAAAAATTTTTATAAAATAGATTTTTTTACTAAATAGAGAAATGAAGTTGATTTTCCTTAAAAACAAATTTTTGTTCTCTTTAGTTATTAAAATAAAGAATGAACAAAATTATTAAATAAATTAATATATATACTAAAATAAATATGTTTTTATGATATAGCTTATAATATTTCATCATCATAACATAACAATACACAATCCCTATAAATAATTACATTATAACATAAAACCATTTTCTCAAGTTCCATTTTCATTTAAATCACAGAATATTCCTATAGAATAAAATTTAAATATATTATAATTTTATATTATATTCATTTAAATTCTTATAATATCATATATGATAACTTTATAAGATTTAAATACCAAATATTATTAGTAATTTATTATTAAAATTTTCATTTCTGAGTGTTAACTATTTCATTTGTCAAGAGTATATCTATTCAGTAGTTCGGATACTTAAACATTTATCATGGATACCTATCATAAATAATGTTAATAAATATATATATGTAAAATATATTAATTTTATATATATTTATAACAATCCATAAAATTTAGATATAGAAAAATTAATTACACCATTCATGGTGATGGTAGGTCGTATGTACGCTTGAACACTATTTTCATTTTTTGATGGATGGAATGAATGAAATATAAATATTAATACTAAATGTTAATATAATTATTATATCATATATATAATATATATTCATAAAATTTTCCCTCAATACCATCTATGTAAAATAAAATTGAAAAATAAATCACATTTCTTCATGGAAGTGGCAGTCCACTTGTACAAATGAATGACATTATAGTTTCCCAAATGATGAGATGGTATGTAGTTAGAAGTGATATTTTAATTATATAAGTATAATTTAGTTACAAATATAAATAATAATCATTAATACCACCATTATGACCTTCCATTATATACACGGACAGAAAATTAAATGTGACCCTATATAGAGATGATAAGTTGGATGTACGCACGAGCAATACATTCACTTATCATTTGATTGAAAAAATGGTGTTTAATAATCATTTCATATTCATAATAAAATTTATGAATATTTAGTATAAAAAATTTATTATTTTATGATACATAACATTGATATAGATGTGATAAGTAATAGTAGAAAAGAAACTGATCGGGAATACTATTACCTTTTCCTTGAAATGACTCCATTAGATCCCCTATAAATGATCATAAGGATGATATTTTGGGAAGAATTGATCCTCTATAATGTGGATAGTCAATTTAAAAAGTGAAATTAGTATATTTTTTTCGATCTATAATGCTAAATGTTGTACAAATAAATGATAGAAGAGATTCCCTTTTATAATTAAGGTGATAGGTACTTTTAGAATTTCTTAAAATATTTAATTATTATAAATTCATTATAAAAATACATAACTAAATATATATATATATATACATTTAAATATACGGTATGGTAGTTTTGTAATAAAATCTACAAAAAAAAATAGACAGGTTTTGGTGAAATGTTAAACCTTTTCATTTTGATTTACACTTAAATAAACACTTTTAATTTTAACGATGATAGAAAAATTTTCAATATTAAAGGGTTATATTTAATTACATATAAGGTAAAAATTGGACAATAAATATAAAATTTGTTATATTTTGGACAATATAATATACAAATCATCTAATATCAATATATTTATTATTTTCAAATAATTTAATAAAATATCTATTTGATAAAATATCATTATAGTCAATTTTAATACGATTCATTTAATTTAACATTAAATGAATCAATAGAAACGGATAATTCAAATATAATTCATTAAAACAACCCTAATATGTCCTATATAACTTTAAAATTCTATTTTTACATTAATTTATTCAAATTATGTCACCTAAATTTGTTTTTAAACTATATTTAATATTTTTGTTAAATGAAGAATTACTACATTAGTGTTTTACAAGAAATTAAAATCATTATATAATAAATAAATATAAAAAAAATATTTCAGGAAAATAAATGTATTTATATAAAAATAAACACCTATATACATTAATAACTTAATTTTTTACCTATGTTGACACATAAGACAAACTGAAAACAAATAGAGTGAAATTTGGAAACTTTCCTTGATTTAAATAATATATATATCATTTTTATGGATAATTTTCCATTAAAATAATTAATTTCTATAATAACATTATAATTGTTTATTTTCCATCATAAATAAAAATTTGGATGAAAAATTATGGTAATATCCCTTATTTTTATTCTATATTATCTTGATTTACTCTAATATAGATGATAAATTTTACCGTAGTTACTGTTAAAATTAGGATAAAAATAAAATGATCCTAGTTATGATATTTAAAAAATATAATTCTAAATATTTATATAATTTTTTCAAAACCATTACCAATAATTGAAAGAAATTATTTTTAATGTATGTTTATAAAATATGCGAAAAACTATTTTTTGGAATAAATACAATTTTAGAATACAAATGGATTTATTTTAATCATATTCCATGCAATATAATTTTTTAATTTTTACAAAATTTTATAAAGTAGATAATATATTTATTTAAATTCTATAATTCAATAATTAATATTATTTAAATTTATTATTATAAAAATACATTACAGAAATAAAAATATTTTTTTAGAAAAAAATATATTTTATTTACAAGTATTTTTAAAAAAAATTAAATCATTGGATAATTATTTTATTAATATTATAATTATGTAGAATATATATTTTAATAATTAAGTTATTTAAATTCATAATTTCTATTTCAATGGTTACGCGATAATGTTGTGTGGTTCGTCTAAACTCGATGTTGCGTGTAACATGATCCATCGATGAAATAAAATTATTTAAATTAAAATATTTGATAAATATCATATGGAGTTAGTATTAATGAAAAAAAATATACCAGTGTGTTAATTTAAAATTATAGGGGTTAAAATGACCTAAAAACTTTTTTAATCTTCATTGATTGGTAAAATTTCTACCTTACAACAATCACCTCTAAAATTGAGCCATCTTGGAGCCTTGCGTCCAACAAAGTGATATAAAGTTATTTTATGGTTTGAAAAAATATTATTGTTCCCCTCCCATAAATTAAAAATGATAACCAACTATCTTATTTTCTGCACACATCGAGATCCTTTTGGTTTGGCCAATCCCTTCCCCAATCCATTCTTACATCTATCCCAATGACCCATAATTCCTTATTTGATCTAGAAATACATGCTAGAAATGATTTAGGAATAAATCTAAGGAGTTTTCTACAAATAATAAGAGGTTATAACTTGTATCAATAGACTAAAAAATGAGGCAATGTAAGACCCCATAATTTTATGGTACATATCCTCTTAATAAAATTCAATTTCATTTGTAGCCTATGTTACATAGAACACCAAGCTTAAAGAAATGATTAAATATTATCATTTAATGTTGATAGTTATTACATAGCCATTTGAATGTAGGGAATGAATGACATTAAATAAATTGTGAAAATTTATTTTAAACAATTTTATAAAATTAATTCATTGGATTGCAATTAATTATAAATTAAAATTAAATCTAATTGATCATAAAGGATGAGTTTAAAAAAATTATTTTATACCCCAAATGGTATTTTATCTTAATAAATTGATGTAATGAATATTTATGAATGATATAAAAGAATATTATTTGTTATATATTACATAAAATGTTTTCAAATATTAGTTAATTAGTTTTATAGGGTTATGATATGAAATAAATCCAATATTTAGAATAAAAAACTATATTGGTCTAAGATGAAAATTTACCACCATTTTATGAAACATCTTTTTCAAATATAAATTTGGACATCATCAAAAGTTTAATTTGAAAAAATAATGTTAATTTTTTAAATTCTGATATAAAAATTATCTTACGGTGAAATTTTGGTATTTTTCAGAGATTTTTTATTTTTTGATCAATAATGAAACATATTGAATTTTAATTAAAAACTGATGTTATTTTAATTTTTTTATATAGTGAAATTATATTTCAAATTTGGTCCAAATTATAATTAGTAAATTTATAAATTAATAAACCAAAATTTGGTTATTTTAATCAATTTAGCATTGAAATTGTATATAAAATAATTTTTAACTTTTGACCATTTCAATTTTTAAATCTTATTTTTTATTGGGATTGTAGGATTAATTTTAAATCTATTTTTTCCATGTCTGTGAATATAGTTTATTAAATTTTTTCCATATTTCAAATAAAAATTTCAAATTTAGTTTTTATGGTCATTATAATTTATTATCACATAAAATATACCTTGGTAAAAAACAAATTTAACGGGGTATATGTAAAACTGAAACGAGTTAAAGTTAAAAAGTTAAAAGAATAAAATAACTAAAAAATAAAACATTTAATGTATGTTTGACGTATTTATAGAGAAAATAAATCCTAAAAATATTAATTTTATTCTAATGTTATTGAAATTACTAGAACCTTATTGTTTTTTTCTTTGATTATAAAATATTAATTATTTTAATCACTTAGACCCACCTCTCATCATGTATAAATACCACCCCTCACCACCCCATTTTCACCCACAAGAATGGTAAATCCTAAAATATTTTCCAAAAACAATCCTACTCACTCTAAACATTTTCATTTTCTTCAGGTATCACAAAAAGACCCAATAAAAGGGCCTCAATGTTCTCTCTAGGAGGTGATATTGAAGAGAGAATTTTCTAAAGCATCTCACTTAATTAATTTTTTTCTTCTACTTTACATACATTTATTTCATCAGTCAAGGCATAATAAATATATAATCATTTATATATCATAATTTATTGGTTTTAATGGAATATATTATATCCATATATTTTTTCACCTTTCACTATTCAAATAAATGAAACCATTGTCCATGTTATGGAAGTTAATCACCTCCATGAATAATGTTTTTTTTCGACTACCATTACCGCATTCATAGATAATTATAAAAATATTATTCTGGTTCAATAATATTTTAATAAGAATATTATATAATATTTCCTATTCTATATCTAATATATACTCATAATAGTAAATAAAATGATAATAGTTTGTGGTGTTAGGAAAACCCAACAAAATGAACTAAATATTTATCATTAATATTTTATCAAATGAATCATACTTGTGTAAATAAAAAATGGTATATGGGAAAATTTATAGTTATTGAACATCATTACTACCATTTTATTCTACTTACTAGTTATTTTACAATTTCAAAAGATAACCGATAAGCATACATAAATGAACTATTCGTGAAACTATGAAACAAACACACACAAAACCATGAAAATAATGTGATATTATTAATGAATGGGTCATAAGTTGTTATAAAACAATCACATAAAGTATTATAAATATTAATATAGTTCAATAATGATTCAATAACATTATTTAAGTAATTATACAATAGGTTAATTAATGATACCCTAAAAGGGAAGCGTGAGGTAAGGGTTTTCTCCTCTCACTTTTACTTCAATGAGATATATGACTTATTCAACACTTATTTCATCTATGCGGTGTATGTATACTTCCATTTAATATATCATATAACGAATCTCATTATATTAATAGTATTCAATGTTTAATTTTATGAATATGACTTTTATGGGGAAAATTATTTGATAATTAAAAAGTGGAAAGGGTGTCCCTCTAAAATTACATTGATGCGTATTTGTTTGTATGCACAAATTCACATATATATGGTGTATATACAATTACTTTTACTTGTAATATCATTATTTATTCATTCCTCATGGTATTTTAGGTTTTTAAATTACTATTTTAACATGGGGATTATAATTCAAATATATCAACGTGGTATGAGACACTTTATTTTAAAAATATATTTTTTAAATCAATCATTCAATATTAAAGGAATACTTTGTAAAGGCAAACATAGGTGATGTGTAGTTCTATACTGGACTATGATACATCATTGGATTAATCAAAAAAATCAGTTAATCTATCATTAGTTGAAATATTACATATAGAATAAACTCTCTTGTAAATGTATTTATAGTAGTTTTTTATGTGCCAAATACTTAATGTCCAAGAATAAAGCATTAAATTTATTTAGATTTTAGTTATTATTATCCATAGTACATTCACTATGAAAAAATATATTGATGGATTACATTCTCATATTATTGATTACATGAACTTCTTGTTCAATTATTTACCTTTCCATATTGATTACAGTCCTTGATTCATTATTGCTTCGGTTGTATTTAACTCTAAATGAGGATTTGAGCTCATCCTTTTCTTATATTTTATTTTTCACCAGGTTTCAAAGAAGTTTGTTATAACTGTTTTGTAGGTTTATGCTAATGGAGATAATAGTGATATCAAAGGGAACACTTTTATATCCTATGTTAAAAATGTAATTTGAATATCAAATATTTATATATTTTATCAATAATAATAAACAATTTAGTACTTTAGGATGAAATTCCTTACATCTTTGACAATGTAACAATGTAAGGCACCATATATGGGATAACAGTTTCTGGGTGGTTATAGGAATGTGGGTTTTTCCTAAAATTAATTTTTATCAGACACATTCTATAAGCACCACTTTTTTTATTTATGTGGTGTATATAATAATCGTGAATTTTATTTTTGATGGTTCATAAGATATTTATGGGGATTTACATATATAACATGGAATCTATCATTCACGAGGATCGTGATTCAAATGTTACCACTGTTATAAGGGATTTATATTTCAATCCCATTTCAATCAAAATTATTATGGTTGAATTTTTATTTAGAAAATTATTATATATTTATCTAATAAATTTATTTCATTAATATTTTCACTGGTAATTTCTTGAAAATAATTTTATTCATTTCATTTTCCTCAATTTAAGGACTCATTATATAGTAATAATTTTATGAAGGAGAAATTTCTGGGTTTTTATACTTAGTGAGGAATATTTCTCTTAAATGTTCATGATTTATAAAGACACCAGGTTATTTTTACTATTCATCACTTATTATTTAATTAAATTTTTTAACTTATTATATTTATCATTAAATTGTTTAAAAGGAATAAATTTTAAATTTTTTGAATGATTTACCTTTTGATATTTTATAATAATTTGAATGAAGTGTTTCATTTTATCTTCTACAAGATGAATAGAATTTATTATTTTCATGGGGACTCAGTGATTTGAATCCTCCTTTAAATGTTTCTATATTTATTTTCAATGAATATTTTTTCTATAATATTTTTTAATTTTTTAGATTTTAAAAATTCATTTTATAATTTAATAGTTAGGGTCCTCAATAATGTTTTTGTAATATTTTCATGGAATTATTATTCATCAATAATAATAAACATTGGTGTTTCTTATTTTTAACTAGGTATTTGATCCAATTTTTCCAATATTATTCTATCTTTAAATGGATTATGATTTTATTTATGTGATGTTTTTGATAAAAGTTTATTTTTCGTGGGTTATGAAATTATGGATTGATGAAATTTTTATGAAACTCGGTCTATTTTTAGTGTTTATGATATGAGGATTTAGTTAATGATATTAGGGAAAACATATTTATGGTTTTTAAATTGTGATGGGTGGGCCTAAAATTATATTTGCCTCTAATTTATTGGGTAAAATATTATATCGGATGCGAAAACTATGCGGAATAATCCCATGTACTTGATCCATACTTGGAAACAAGTCGATGTGTTTGATAATATATTGGAATATGTCGATGTACTTGATACAATATGGGAAAAAGTATCCTTTATTAAACCAATATGCGATGAAGGTATCGATTCTTGATTCATTTTGATATTTTAAATAAGCAGGGATTCCCGATCTACTATGATTTTATAGACATAGTAATTAATTTTTTGATTTTAAACAATTTCTATACTTATGATGGGGCTAAAATTTTATGAAATAAATCTATGGTTCATTTTTGAATTATGATTATTTATCACTCATATGATTCATGCCTTTCATAATGGTAATGATTTTTTTCCAGAGTTGTTTTTATGATCATTAGAAGATTTGGTATGAACATTTGTTTGTTATGGTTATGATCTCATACCCTTATACTTTTTTATTCATTAATTTTATCATTAATTGATATCTCCCACGTTTACTATTACTAAGAATATAAACTATACCTTTATTATGTATCATTCCCCAAGGTTATAAGAAATTATTTTAAGTAGGTTATGTTTATGAAGAATACACAATAGGAAGATTGTTGTGGTAGATATTGAATGTCATTAATGAAATAAATTTTTTTTATCTATTCACTTATGACAACAAACCATTAGAGCCCTTAGGTGTCTATTTTAAAAAATTATTGAATATTTATTTTAAATGATATAAATTTTATATAAGAAAAAATTGGATCATTATACATAAGGTACATGAAACCCTAATAATAAATGTATTAAAATATTATGAAATCAATAACCCCATTAGGGGAAGATTATAGAGTGTAAAATCCATCAAACTGTTTTTTGGATAAGGCATAATATTCCATACCAGTGAGTTGTCCAACCCAAATTACCTATACCCTATGATATTTACATATGAGTTACATCAATCCCATCAAGATTCTAAAAATTATAATATATAAACAATAATTAACCTTTAAATTAAATATCACAACCCAATTCAATAGAAATTCAAGGTAGAAAAAATTTAATAATTATTATACCAAATATTAAACCCAGTAAATGAATGTAAGTATATTTAAGTATGATGTTTAATAATTTCAAATAAATAATATGACCATTTATAATATAAAATGTTAAATATAAAAATCGTATATATAATAAATAACTAAATAAAACAATAATTTATATATTTAAACATGAGATGGTCAATTTTTAAAAACTTTGTCAATAAATATATTTACAATCATTATATAAATTACTCATAAAATATGATGATCCCACTGTTAAAAAAAACATCTAATAATTATTCCCAATACGAAAACGTTCATATTATCCTTTATATGGTATTTTAGTTAAATACATGATACTAAATGAAATATAAAAAATTTCATATTTTAATTCTATAATATATACAATTTATGAAATCTAAACCAAATAAATTTTATATAAAAAAACCTGATCAACATAGTAATAAAAACACATTTCAAATTTGTTTAAATACTTTATTAAATATGACATTTAATTTAAAGAATTCATTTTATGTTATCATTAAAAATTCATATATATAACTATAAACAATCTTATATATATGTTTTTTAATATATAAACACTTTATAAATTGCACTTATAATTTTCCTATAAATATTTTTATCTAAATTATAATTCCTGATATATACTTTGAAAAATGTATTTCATTGCATAATTTTAATATGATGTAAATTTTTTATTTATTATTTCATAAAATATTAACTATATAATTATAAACAATCTAAATTTAGTATTTTATAGTGTAATTTTTATATTAATAAATACACTAAAATATATATATTACTCATTATTTATGTACAATAAATTAATTTATTATTTTAAATTAAAAAATTTAAATTTAGAGAAAATATTTTTATAAAATAATGGCTTTAGTGATATATGTTATATCAAATGTAGAGCTTTAAAATCCACATCACACTATAGTATCTATTATTCTATAATACATATATATCAACTTTTAACAGAACTATTAAAAGGCTAAAATACTAATGCGGGATTATGTCACTAAAAGTTTTTATCATAGCTTATGATGTAAAGTCTTTGTGATATTAAAAACAATGTGTATCGGTCAACATTAGAGTAACCGATAGTGAATGTAATAATAAAATACAACATAGATTCTAGGTAACATTAATATAAATATCAAAAACCTACTAATTATAAACATGGTGCTCACATCTTTCATGGATTATAAAGAGAAATTTATAGGATAGATCCTCTATTGATGATATAATTTATAATATACCATGATGTATTCTTAATGATATATTGTCATTTGTTGAGTTTCACTAATATATGTTATCGTAAACTATGATTTCCATATGTCACACATTATATATTATAAGAACCGGTGGATAAAACAAAATCTCTAGATACAATATCCTATATCCTAAAAAAATAATTTACCATAGAATTTAATATCCAATATTAAAACCCAATCCTAACAAAACAATTAATAATATTAATGATAGAGAATACTACATAAAAACTGTTATCCCATTTATTCATTTCAAACATGATTTTAGTAGTCAAAGAACATTATTAAAAATTAATACCATTTATTTCTTTTTAACTATAAAAACTCATTTTTAAATATAGTGGATATAATTTTAAAAATTAAAACCCATGATTAAAATAATTGAACCCTAAAACCATTTAAAATATAATAAAGAATAGTTAAGTACCTTAAATTGATGAGATATATCTTATTTAATAAATCATAAGAGTGTGATGAACATCCCTTAGAGGACGTCAAAGGACTCCCTGCACTATGGTGTATCAATTGGTTGAAATAACCATCCATCATATAGAACCAATAATACTCACTTCCATAGAATTATAGTGGATCAACATGAAAATTAGTAATAATAAAGATATCTTCCATGTGAAGAAATATTGGAAAAATTATTTGGTATGCTTGGATCATCAATATCTTAGGGTGCATACAACATTATATAATCCTTTAGGATATTCCAGAGTGTATAGTGAATTCAATAATTTTTTATAATGTACTAGTTAATTACTTTAACATTTTTTAAATCATCTTATTTGTGTACCAAACCTCTCCTATGTTTCATCGTATGAACAATATATTATTGTTGATAACAAATGTGAATGCAAAATCACTCATTGAGTCTTAATTTCTAAAAACCACTATTTTAATCATATTAACATGTACCCTATGTATTTATGATAAAATTTATGTTATATTATAATCCTTTTAAAAGGAATATATATTATCTTACTATATCATATAATACAATATGGGAAAAACAAATAATATGATATTGTTCATAATGATTCAATTCAAACTCTCTGTCATACACAATTCAAAAAATATGTTGTAGATAAATTCCCATCAAAGATAAATAATCAATAGAGAATATTTCCATCAGATAGTTAATGTTTTTATTTCCACAATACATGATTTGGTGAGAAACCATGCATTCGAAATTTTATACATTGAAAACCATTTCAATTAATCCTTAATGGTTAATTAATCAAAAAGTGGTTAGATATATTGATGATCATTTCAAATGATAGATCTTAAGAGAGATGGTATTATTCATATTATAAGATGAGTATGAAATATAGGTTCCATTATTGAAGTAAAATATATATTTTAATGATTATACCTATATAATACATATAATGTTTTCTATCAGCAATGGGACATGGGATTTTTTCATCCATAAAGGTGAGTGACATATTTGTTATTCATCAACCTATCTAATAGATACTTGGATAATATGGAATGTATGAGCATATATATGGGATTGATATACTCTATGCAATGTGGTAACATGATGTCTTGGATAAATAGATCATATGGAAATTCAATATTTCATTTTGTGTAGCTAGTGGAAAATGATATAAAGATACCTGAGTTTTACAGAGATCATTCATGATATAATTTTAGTTTCAATATATCTATTTATTTGATAAAATACCATTTTTTATTATATTAATTGATTCAGGAATTAAATATTTTTCTCTGGAACAAAGGTTGTTACGGTAAGACTTTTTTGTTTAATAGATATGTATTTCGTTTTTTACATAAAGAGATGGTACGAAAGTGTTTCATATTCTCTCCAAAATGAGTTTTATCATGATAATAATTTGTCATATAAGATTTATAATACAAGGTGTATTTAATGATATCATTCAATTGATTTTGGATAATGAATAAAATTATTTCTGTATATGATTTCACATGTAATTTTATATGATACAATATAATGTGAAAACACACAATGTTTCTAGGGATTTCTCCAAGAATTTTTTTAGTTAACTAGCGGCAAAGTGAGAATCCACCAAATATTATAAACAAGAAACACGTATAGTGATTTTGGTTCATTGGAACAAAAAATCGGTATGATCCTTGGATAATCCCAATGTATGTGAACTATGTGAAATGTTTTTTTGTATCTCTATACTTTTTTATAACATCATATATATTATGCGGATATATTTATTTCTAATAATAGTTCAATAATTTCATTGGAGATGGTTTTTGGAAGAAAAAGACATTCCCAAATTTACCCCAAGGGTATTTACCAAGATTAGGTCAAATAAGTGATATCCGAGAAAAGAAAATTATTTAAAAAAACATGAAAAATGTTGAGGAAGATAATATCTAGACCAATAATCCTATTATCCATGTGGTTTCTTATATGGGACTATCCATATTTTAAGGTTTTACAAATTTTTATCACTATGATACTGATATGGTACACCATGATCCTTAAGCCATGAGTCCCTCATGGGGATATGGGGTAAATCATTTCTAAAATAAAAATTCAATGGAAATAAATTTTTTTATTAGATTAAATTTCCAGGGATTGGTAGTGAGCCCTCAGGGAATCAATACTCTGGGGTGTGATGATAGAGAAGAATATATCATTCGTGGAATGACTGTAGGACCTGTAGAATATATGAGATACTGAATTTTCCTTATAATATTTGATGTGGTTTTATTTTTTATTATTCATTTATTTAGGGTATATAATGATGTTGAGAAAGGAAAATGTTCTTTATATAGTGATATATGCGATGATAAGTACTCATGATGTATTTTGAAAATGTTTTTAATGTTCGAGTGACATTTCTAATTGGTGTATTGAGTTTTAAAGATTTATCTTCTTAGGATAGGTGGATTTCATATGATATATAATACTCATATTATTTTGAAATTCATATGATGGAATGATATTTTATGAAATAATTATCATATGATGATATATTTTATATGATAGGCATAACTCATACGATAAAATGAATTTTTGAGATATGCCACCTTTTTATTATGAGAACTTCGTATGAAATAATTTTATCATGTCCTAGGTAATGTTATATAATATAATGTTCTAGTTTTATTTTCATACATATAAGATAGAATTATAAGGAGTGATTATCATATGATAATTATGTTCTCATACGGTATAGAACTTCTCAAGATACAACTCTTGTTTGATAAATGCTTTATATGATAATATATTTTCATATGATATCATATTTACTGATAAATCAGATGATGCTTCATGTATTGTTATTCGTGGTTAAAAAATAACATATATTATAATATAAAATGATGGAATATAAGTTTTCAGTATCAAAATTAAGGTGATATTGTCTGATGTTATGATTCTTCCATACAATATAAGAAGGCGTCATGTCAAATTTCTTTGGCAGCATGGATGATATTCGAGATCATTTATAATTTTTGGAAGATTTGAATAAATAATTTATCATTATAATTATTGATATTTTTAAAATAATGTTTAAATGAATTTTATAATAAGTCTCATGCAATATTATTGATGATTTCAAATTAAAAACTTTTGAAATTATCAAAATTGCCCTGGGAATGAATTTCAAGGTTATTAACAAGGGAATTTTTTGCACCTGGTTTTGCTCGTGAATTTGTATAATTGTAATGGTAATATTTTTTCAATAAATTTTATATGATATAAAAATATAAATGATGATAAATTAGTAGTTTAACAATTTATAGGAGACATAATAAGTATTTTAATCTATATGAGAGAGAACCAAGGAGATCATCCTAAACCGTGTTTATCATTCAAAAAAATCAAGGAAGGATATTATTATTGCTATTGATATTCGTTCATTCTACTATGAGAAAAATATATATATTTATTTTATCTTACTCTCATCAATGAAAATATTATCTTGCAGAATTATGAGAGATATATTGATCTATTTCTTCTGTAAATTTGTCACTCTAGTAGTTGATGTCCCTATTAAAGATGATCTATCGTTCGATACAAAATAATTCAGTGATCATTTTAATATTTGATTTAAAAAAGTGTGAAATATGATTTCGTTTAATAATAGTTAGCTCTTGACTAAATTAAAATGACCATTCAATTGTTGGAAGTACATGATAACTTCCCACAAATAATTGTGGATGATCCCTAGTCAAACATTGTTCAACAATTGTTATGAATTTGTAATTTTAATAAATCATATTGATAATAAAATCATTAAAAAGAAAATGGTTGGTCAAGGATATGGATATGATCTAAAACCATGGATTAACCTTTTAAACTTACTTATATACAATTTTTAATTGTTATTCTTCTATTAAGGTTAGGATAATAGTTTCATTTTGAGAACCCTAATTTTAATTGGTCATATGGGATTAATTCAATCAGATAATTGTAAAATGAATTTGGTCTTATTGATTCACCAAATCAATTTTTATGGTAACCTAATAGTATATAATGTATCACCACATTATTTAATATATATTTATTTTAAATAATATTGATTTTTTTATAGTGTTCTTTATATGCAACCCTAAGACAAAATGAACCACATTATATTATGGCCAATATAACTTCTCAATTTGATTAGAGTTTTTGGATATAATTAAACATGTTATAAAATATATATGTAAATAGTTTATTTAATTCAAATGTATTTATTTATTCTAAATAAATTATCATTAAATTTAAATAAAATCATTTCATGATTTAACCAACTATTTTTCTTGGTGATATGCATTTTTATATAATCAAAACAATAATTACTAATAAAAGTGATTTTAATTAACTTTTTTTTATAATTCATAAAATAATAATTCATGAATTAGTTATCTTAATTTCATTAATGAAGTTAAAATCATATGAATTTAATTTCATTTATTTTTATTAATTTTTTTAATATGCACACAATGTGTTTTTATCTTAAACCTAAAAATCACTTTTTGTGAATGATAATAATGAAATTTAATGAATATATATATATATATATATTCTATAAAATATTTTAATATTCATGTAATATATTTTTAAATGAATGTAATGGGAATAAATTCATTTTCATTCTTAATAAAGAATTTATAAAAAATAGGTTTCTATTATGTTTTGTTTGATTATTTTAAAATTAATTTCGACCACTTATAGAATTTTAATTAGATAAAATGGTACCCATAAATTTAATCATAATGGATATATATGGTAATTATTCTAATTAGATATTTTTACTGTTTTGTAAATAAAGAAAACAAATGTCACAATAGTTAAGGTTTAAAGGGTTTTTCGGAGGTTACACTAAGAGATAAGGGTAAACATTCCACTTAAACATGTCTAAATATAATCGATAGAATATATCTAGTGTTAAATTTACATTATAAATTTTTATAGGAAATTTTTTTCATCATTTCTAGAAAATTGAATTTATATTCTTAATATATTTTTAGCAATTCTTTATGAGTCCCTCTCATCACTTATAAAAGGGAACCTTTTATAATATCTTATTCATACAATTTGATTATTCTATATCAGAAAATAAATTTCCCAAATCATTTGTAGATTCATTACAATCATTATTTATCCCTTTTTTATACTATAATAAAATTCTACGAATAATTCACGTGCATACCAATATAGGTCTCTCAACGATGAGGTAATCCTCTTAGAATGCTCATTCAGTGTTTATTTCTTCTTATATTACCTTTAAATTATTTTTAATTATATAATATAATTAATAAAATATAATAAATATAATAGTATTTTTTTATGATAAGGGGAAAACCATTTTGACACTTCATTTCCATCAAATGAGATATGATAGTATCACTTATGTGTATGTGTGGAAAACCACCTCCAAAAAGTGATGTGAATCATTTTCAATTACTACCAACAATTTTTGGGTTACATGACACATTTAATTTTTTTTCATTTTAAATATATAATTATTTTCAGGAATTATAAAATATTACTTATCTTTCCCTCCATATTTTCATTAAAAAATTATAACAACCTCCATTCATTCATATGGATTACCGTATCCATGAACAATGTAATTTATTTTTCAATATTCAAATTTCATAGATATGAATAAATATTTATATAATGAATATATATGATATTAATATAATTATTAAAAGTATTATGTTTATGTAACTATGATCAATATTAAAGGAAAATAATTTTTGAATTTATTCATACATGAAAATTGAAGTAATTAACATCATAAATGATGAAAATAATGAATGTTTGATAATAAAGGGGTGATAATATTTTTTAAATAAAAAATTTAAGGAATTTTAAGTATGAATATGGTTATGGTAATTTTTTCATCAAATTTAAACTTACTATATATGATGATATAGTGATTACGATGTATGTCTGACTTTATTTAAGAGTTTCTCGTCTAAATTTTGTTTTTGTGAGGCATATGTGATTTTCAACACATATTACTTTCATATCATTAATATAATTTATATTTGATTTATTATATCATATATATACTTGATTTGTTTTATTAAATGTGTCACATTAATTTAGTTCCTTCATGGGTTTATAATTGAAATATTACCAAAGTGGTAACTATTTTGTGTTACAACATAACATTTTAATGAGATTATTATGCATAAATTTATGACATTTAAATTGTATTATGAATCTCCCAATGATATTATCTATTTGTTTGTCCTCTACTTATTTTTGAAAAATAATTTTTTTTAACATATCTATCCTTATGTAATAAAAATTCTCAAATAATATTTTGAAATAACAATTTCATTGTTTTTTATTCAATCGGTAATATTTTTCTCCAATGTCAATTTTTTTAAAATATTTTAAGAATTTTTTTAATATTATAAAATTATTTATTAAATTCTTTTATATCAATTTTTTAATTTCTATAAAAAATATCTCAAGTAATCATTATTTTCATCACACTAATAAAGTACTTCTTACCAAAGGTTTGAATCGAGTCATTATTTCAGTGTTTACTGCATAAATTATTTTTCCTACCATCATGACCACTCTTTTCATTGAATATAATTTTACAGTTTTCTTTTGTTCTTTTCAGAGTAAATGTTTTTCCTAAAATTATGGTAATTTTATTTTTTAAATAATTCATTTTAAATTGAAAATGATATTTTCCCAAATAAATGTTATCGTGTAATTTTAATGGTATTATCCTCTATGACAACATCCAATGATGTTACTTATACTTAAATGAGGATATTATAAAGAGATAAATCCTTATTCATTATATATATTATTTATTATTATGTTGAATATATATTCTAGAAACAATGTTTGTTTTCCAAGGGTTATAATGTGAAGAAATAATTATTATTTTCAAGATGCATTGTCAATGATATGAATGGATTAGGACATTATGATGTGTGGTTCTATTATATAAATCTAATGAATTAGGTAATGATTAATGTTTTATGATATAACATGGTACAAATTCCATTAGAAAATTACAAAATGAGGGTACACTACTGGTTATCCTAAGCTGAATCCAGGTATTCAGGTGGTTAGCATAAGACTAACACATGATGAAGGATTTGGTAGAGTTCCATGACATTTGATTCATATGATTACGAACTTAAAAAAAATTCATCCCAATATATATGAGATGTTTTTATTCTTATTTTATGATCTTATTGATCATAATATTTCATTCTTCTATGATTCTGGTTTTATAAGATTCCAAATCTTTATTCTATAACTGTGAAGTATGAATTTAAATGTATTATTTTCAAATGTTAAGCTCATGTTTTCACATGATTATGACTAATTTATTCTGACATATGATCAAAAAATGTTATCACCCATGTTTAACCTTAATTATAATAATATAATACCGTTTATTATGATTCATTTGACAATGTTTTGATGATATTTTTAATGCAGGGTATGCTTATGAAGTGTGCAATGTGAAAATATAATTTTAGGGGATATTAAATAACATTGAATTCAAGAGATGATTGTTAATATCATATTTAATTACACTAACAATTTATTTTCCTTGGAATTTTTATTTGTGAAATATATTACATATTCATCTCAAATGATACAATATTTACGTATGTTATGTGTCTCTCACCTCTGTTGGTATCAGAGGAGGGTTTTTCTATTTTTTACTATTAATATTATAAAACATTGGTAAAACCCCTAAATATATGTCTATGTCTAATATAACATCCTAAATATTTAATAAACAAAGAATGATTATTATTCTCACACATACAACCCTTTATAGATTCTAAACAGTGGATGTGGTTATGGAAAAAATTCACCATGGGATTACCAATTTGAAATAAGTAGATATGAAATTAAATCAATTTTCACTGGATCATGATGAGTGAGCCTAAGACTACACATCTTTCTAGAAACAACCAAGGGATAATCTTAGGATAATTTGAATTTTAATTATTGACCTTTTTGATAAATCGGAGGATAAAATCTATGAAAACATGTCATAATCCATTATTAAATGAATTATAGGTTGAACAGAGGCCACATAATTTTATCATCCTATTAATTATTTTTCATGATTATATGATTTCACACTATTTTTATTAGTGCTAACAAAAATATTTTTGGGGTTTAGTTAGTGTGAATAACCATGAAAAATATTTTTTATTCTAAGTGTGATATAAAATGAAATAATTTTATTCTTGAGAAACAGAATTTTAATGGGAGACAGAATAAATTTTTCACTAATTATAAATATTTCTCAAAATATTAATCACTATAATCGTCCAAATAAGAAAAGGAGGTAACATCATATTATTTATTTCTTCATGGGGAAATATACATGTTCTCACAGTGGGTCTATTGATCAACTAATTGATGAGAAATGGATCAATACCAATGAAAAATTATTTTTTGTTATCTAATTATTAGAGAAATAGGATGTAATTTTTTAAATATATCATCAAGAAGATAAATCAGATCAATGGGGGGAAACTATCATGAATATGGGGAAACATGATGAAATTGACTTTATAGAGTGAGATGAGAGTATAAAGTTATTTTTCAATAAGTAAATTCATCATATTCATTATATTTGAATTTAGAAGGAAGTATATAATCTAAAGAAATGGGATAATGAATACATTACTACTTATAAGGGATATATTTAATATATATGAGGAGAAATTTTGGTACTATCAATGAACACAAAATCATGATTGATCGATTCTTCAGTGGCATAAAACCAGGTATCTTTAGGGAGTTATCCAAAAAAAGATATTGTTTATTTAATTAAATTATTCTATGTTCTATAAAGGTAGAAATGGTGATTTGATTATACATGAAATTTAATCATTTTATTTGAAAATCAAGATGGATTGGAAATGAAATTATAATAATAAAAACTGTGTATTGCAGAATATTTGGATTCTTTTATGCTTGATGTTTCAGAATAAACATGGATGAAATTTTATTAAGGGGACTTGTAAATAATTTAAATCTGTAAAGAAATGTCTTTAGGTATTAAAATGTATAAGTGATGGTAAGAAATAAGGTAATAATATAAATGGAGTTACAACTCCATTGAATACACCACACAAAATCTAGTGTTTCAAATGATAATATTATGGTAATTTTCTTATCCAATTCTTAAATCTAGAGGATTAATGACACTGTTGACATTAGTAACCCATTAATACGAAAAAAAAATTGAAATATTAGACAGTGACATATGTTGAAATGGTTTATGAGAATAATGATGTGAAAGATTAATCTATCATACACTCTATAAATAATAATTAATTATTTAATTCTCGTTCCAAAAACTATTTTATATCTAAATAATTTACTATTGTTATCACAATTCAACATTAATCGTTATATTTTCAATTAGTAACAAAAACTCTTAATGGTATATTTATCATATCACATGAAATTAATTCTTCTCTGATTTAATTTTAATAGAATGTACATACTAAAAATAAGGTTACTCTCCCTCTTGCTTAGTGTCATGTGATTATGGGAATGTATTTTATCAATTAATATTGAAAAACTATCAATTTTTAATGAATGAAATTCAACTTTGATATTCTAATCATCCTACCATCATCTATAACATTGAGGATGAACATGAACTTTTGATGTAAATTTCATGCATTTAATGGGTAATATATCGTATTCATGAGGTATATTTATCGCAAATGGTTTGGGATAAAATCAAAATAGAAAATATGACTATTTTGGGGTATATTATTATTTATTTCTTAATGACTTATCTAGTCTTCCAATGAATCTCAATGTTGATTTTTAACAGAAATATTACATGGTTATTGAACTAATTTAAATACTCTTTATAGAATAGAACATTTTTAGTTGAAAAATTTGGAGAAGAAACACTGAGATATTCATGATAATAAATTCATTCATACTAGAGAATCCATATTGGGTGATACAATTGTTTTTATTATGAAAAAATATTGTATAATTTTCCTTCTCATCTAGTTTCTAGAACATGAATAAATAAGTATTAAAAAACATATCATATACACTATATCATTGAATTGTTTTACCAATTTTTAGAAGCATAATATTTTCCCATGATTTATTTTTGATCTCGATATCATCAATTAATATTAGTAATGTAGAATACATCCAATATATAATTCCATAGAAGGTATGAACTCTATGAATTTATAGTGAAACTTTTGGGTTATACTAATATCTTCTAATATCACCATGGGTTCCATGAATAAAGTCTCTATAGATTACCTTTATCAGTTATTGGTACTATTTATGGTGGATATTATTATATATTCCATGATTAATGTAGATCATGAGGATTATAATAACCCCATTTTTTGGTATGTGCCCTTTGTTTATGAATTTTTATGTGTTTAAAGGGAATGGGATGAGTTGGGAAGAGGATGGTAGATTTTGGAAAGAATTTGAATGAGTTTGGAGGCTTTTCTTAGGGATCACCATTTGAGCACAGTTAGTGGAAACCATGCAGGTTCTCTAAGAAACTATGTAGGGAGATACTGTCGGCTTCACATGGCCTGAACACAGTTTTCCAAACCGTGAGAACCCCTCCTCTCGAGACAGTAGCATGCGCACAGTTAGTTCACGGTTTCCCAAACCGTTCGGGTTAACCGTGCGGCCACATAAAGATGGGATTTGTATATATGGGCTCCCTCGGACATGACCTAAAATGCTCTAAACATTCTCCAACCCGATCCTCACTTGGGTTTTTGGGTTCTCAGGGGTTGAGGGTGATCTCCAACTTTTTTTGGAATCATTTCAAAGGGGTTTCGAGGTGGTTTCAAGGTAGTTTCTCTCGGGTAAGTCTATCCTCTTGGATTCCTTTTGGTTTTGACTAGATCCACTCTTCTCCCTTATTTAATTTTCTAGATCTAAACTTGGTGTGTGTAGATATAGGTTTTTGTTTCATTGGATGTTGATTTTAAGGCTTGTGAATGTCGGGGAAAGGGATCTAGAGAGGTTTTAGTGGTACGCCTGCCAGATTTGAGGTGCGGTTTCTTGTGGGTCGATTTCTCAGGAACCCTAAATGTAGGTGGATTTTCTTTCGAATCAACTTAGTAAAAGTTAATGTTTTTAATTATAATTATTTTTTTCGCTAGGAATTTATTGTGGTTTGATGTGTGAAATTGATTGGATATACCTTGGGTGATGTTTTGGGTGACTTTTGGTCAAAAAGTGGTTTTTTGGGTGAAATAGTGTTCTTGTTGTTTTTAAAATGGTGATTTTAAAATGGGTTTCTTTGATTGAATTGTGAAAATGGTTGATGAAAATGGATTTCAAGGAAGTTGTTGTTTTATTAAAATGTATATTGGCCTGGAAAATGATTTTCAATAAATGAATGGTTTATTGAAGTGGATTGATATGCAATAGAATTGTATGATTGCATGTTGTTGTGGCCTTGGAGGGTTATATGCTTAGTTATGGATTGGTTGGAATGTTGTGTGAAGATGACGATAACTAGCACTATAAAAAGGGGAGGGATAGTGGA
This sequence comes from Viscum album, assembly GCA_963277665.1. NCBI lineage: Eukaryota > Viridiplantae > Streptophyta > Magnoliopsida > Santalales > Viscaceae > Viscum > Viscum album. The sequence goes on along the minus strand of OY728157.1, from coordinate 2,050,694,092 downwards.
TGGATGGGCCACCATCCAAGGATAAGTGGTCAGAGAAGTACTCGTAGGTGTGAATGGGTTCTACGGAAGCCCCACCATTTTGTTGTTTTGGTTGTTTGGTTATGCATTTATTTTCATGGTGGAAATTATTGTACAAATATGTACAAGATGATACGGATTGGGGCATGTTTGTTTGGAATTCCCTTGGTTTTTTGGTTTGGTTGAGATAGCTTGGTAAGGATTTTTTTGGCTTATGGTAATGGGTGCACTTGTGATTATTTTATATAAACTGTTTTATATAAATTTGTTAATGGTTTTACCCTAGTGGCGTGTGTATGGAAGTAATTTGATGAAAAGATACGGTGGTTTAGTACTCACCCCCCTACTATGGAACTTTGGTAACGTTGCAGATGATGTGTACCGTGAAATTGGCAATGGTAAGGCATCATCTTCCTCTAGGGGTGCATTCTGATGTCCTGGTGGAGGTTAGAGCTTGGAGGATGGTGTAGAGTTTTTCTAGTATCATGGCATGTGGTGCTTTGTTGTTTGGTCTCCCACATAGTACTCAGATACTGTGTTGTTTGTTTTGGATTTGGGTTGTATGGTGGAACAATTTGGATGTCTTCTGGGAATTCATGTTGGAATGTTTTAATGACATGCATCATATAGTGGTGGTTAAGGGATGGTTTGGATGGTTTTTCCTTAATGGAAAATCGTTCCCCAGTTTGATCATGAAGCCCTTAAGAATTTATTGCCAGCCTTTGGTGTCTGGGGAACGTCACATAAGGCCATGTATCCCTCACCTCCTCCTCAAACCAATGAGGTATGGATGGGGTGTTTCAAGTGGTATCTTCTTATTTCGTACATGGGAGTTGATTCTTGGATTTGGAGTTGACATTCGTTTTCGTATATTCCTTGAGTCGAGAGGGTATCAAGGCAAAGGAATGACAGAGCACAGAATTTATATAATAAAAGGACGTATCTAACCCTTTTATGATGAACATCAAGTAACCAGGGAGTTGGGTTCATAATTGATTTAGACACACTTATAAGAATTGGATTCTCATTTTCATGGGTGTAGCCAAAGAGATGTGCATGGCATATATGATAGAAATCAATTCCCTCTATGATGAATATTTCATTGTGAATAATGATTTATGGGATAAATTAAGAAGTGTTTTTTTCAAATGTGTGATATGGTAATGTGAATAAAAATGTTATTTAAAAAAAGGTTGGATTTTTAAAAATTGTGAAACATGAAAATGAGTAAATGGTGGAAGGCCACACTGTGATAGTGTTGTGTAATACGATGTGAAATGGGAATTTTTCATGTCTATAGAAGTGAGACACTAGGTTTTTTGTTTTCTGTTTAGAGAAATAGAACTGGGTAGGTGTCATAGAGACCAACCAGAAGTGGACGATGAGAATGTGGTTGCACCTGAGGCCCTGGTGAACCAACAGTTAGTGAAAAGTATAGTGCATGCTTTCTATGTTAAAGAAATTAGAAATAAAGGGGATTAAAAATGAAATTTGGATCATGTGGTTCAGTTTTAGAAGCAAAATCCACCCATCTTTAGGGGTGATTCGGACCTGGAAAGTGCAGAGGCGTGGCTGTCCAGAAAGAACAGAATTGTCGAATTCTTAGAGATTCTGGTTGAGGTAAAAGTAAGGCTATAAACTTATAAGCTATAGGATCTTTCTCATTAGTGGTGGTAGTTGGTATTCAATGTGTTTATGGAATAGGGTATGATGTGGGAAGGATTTGAACAATTTTTTAATAAACAATTCTACGAACATATGTTTAGAATCCAGCACACAACTGACTTCTTCAGTCATAAGTAAGAGCACATGTATGTGACGGAGTATGCAGCTAATTTTATGAACATAGTGAGATTTTCACCCAAGGTGGTGGGTAGGTCATCATTGAAAACACTTATCTTTGAAGCATGTTTGATGCAAGGGATCCCATAAAAAATTAGCAGTGATGTGTATCTGTTATTACACAGAGATTGTGAATTGATAATCGGTGGATGAGCGGGATTTGATGGGAGCTCTTGGAAGAGGAATCATAGTGGTAAACTTGGGAAATAGTGGGAACTCTAACTCTAGGTTCAAGTGGAAGAGGGGCACTTATTCCCAGGGTGGGGGTATGGCACATTTTCCGACGGTAGGATCGATGAATCTTCTTCTAAATCCCTTGACCAAACCAATATGTTTCTAGTGTGGCTCCATGACACACATCAAGTGGGATTGAAAGGCACAACCTCGATAATGTCACAATTTCATGTAGATGGGGCATCTTTAGCACTATTTTCAGAATGATCCAAGGTCAGGTGTGCATGAAACTCCTCAGGATTCACATACATCGTATGCTTTGACGGGACGGGGACAACAACATACCCCTCATCAGTAGAGAAAAGTCAGTTATGGTTATTCTCATAATCCCACAACTCCTCAACCAGGTAATAAAGAGAAGAGTGTGGAAACTAAGGCTTTTTTCGTAGACGAGCAGGTTGTGGTGGATGATCAGTCATGACCATCCACGGTGCAGGGTACTATTCTTTTAAATTCTACCTTGATGCAAGGTCTATTTGATACGGGTGACTCATACTCTTTTGTTACTGCAGGTTTGTTTGAGTTGCTGGGATTAAGGGTAGAAATGATTCCATCGGTTTTGAAACTTCTAACTACTCTAGGTTAAAAGAGTGTCGAGCTTTCTTGTTTAGAGCATGTTGAATCATTGTGGGATAGTTTGAGATAATGTGGAATTTCTCAGTGCTTGAGATGGATGGGTATGATGTAATCCTGGGAATGGATTGGCTAGTGTTGTTTAAGGCCCACATCGACTGTAATGAGAGAACAATGGCTTTTACGACACACAATGGTGTTAAAATCACTTTATAGGTGAGAGGCCTGAAAGGAAAGGTGCAATAGGTTTGTTGGCACTAGTAGTGGGAACGTTATTGTATTATTTGGTGGTTTTTTCATTGGAATCAGTAGATGGTGTTGAAAAAATTGTTCCTCAGACAGTGGTGGATTAGTTAAAAGATGTTTTCCTGAATAATTCTCTGGGTTACCTCCTGTAAGGGAAGTGTATTTTACGATTGATCTCCTTCTGGGGACCATTCCTATATCACTTCCATCTTTTCGGATAGAACCTACTGAATAGTGGGAATTGAATGTCCAGTTGGAAGAGTTAGAAAACAAAGGGCTTATTCGGCCTTCCACATCTCCATGGGAAGCAACGATGTTGTTTGTGAAAAAGATTGATGGAACATTGAGGCTCTGTGTTGATTATAATTTACTTATCCAAGTTACTATAAAGAATATATTTCCACTTCCATGAATTGATGATTTGTTTGTCCATCTAAAGAGAGAACAATGGTTCTCCAAGATCGAACTGAGGTCAGGATATCATCAATTATAGGTGAGGAAGGACGATATTTATAAATTATCTTTCAGATGTAGATATGGACCTTATGAATATGTGGTTATGCCATTTGGTCTAACGAATGTGGTAGCGGTATTCATGGTGTTGAATAATCAGATATTTCAGAGATATATGGATTTATTTGTGGAGTTGTTTGTAGACAATATTTTGGTGTATTTGAAGACGAGGTTGGAGCATGTGAAGCACATGGCGACAGTATTGGTGATCATGAGGGATCATCGATTGTATGCCAAATTGTCAAAGTGTGACTTTTATTACATGAAGTCAATTTTCTTAGCCCTATGATTTCTAAATGGGGTGTTTCATTGGATCTGGGAAAGACAGACATTTTTATCATGTGGAACCCCCCAAATAATGTGTTTGAGGTACGGATTTGCCTCAGTCTAGTATGGTATTATCTATATAATCTTTGTGATTTTTCACGGATGGATTCACTGATGACAGTGTTGACAGGATAGACTATTCCATTCTAGTGGAATGAACAATGACGCCACTATTTTGCAGAGCTAAAGGGTCTCCTTACATCAACACTAATCATGGTTTTTTCATAACGAGGAGATGGGTGTGTGGTGTATTACGATGCATTAGGATCAAGGTTGGGGTGCATTCTCATGAAAGGGAATCATGTGGTTGTGTATAGCTCATGACTATTGAGGGTTCATGAGAAGAACTTCCCAACTCATGATTTGGAATTGGAAGTACTGGTTCATGCTTTGAAAGTGCGCCATCATTATCCCTTCGGTGAGAAATCCATGGTATATACAGATTATAAGAGCTTGAAGAACATTTTCTCACAAAGGGATTTGAACATGAGGCAATAGAGATGGATGGAATATCTTCAGATGTCTAACATGTGGTTGGATTGTGAGGACAAGGGCGATAGAGCAGTCATATTTTCAATTTTGTTGATTCTTGCCTGGATGGCCATGTTAAAGAGGCACAAATATTTGATTCTGAGTATGAGACCATGAGGTTGAAACTCAATGGGGGGAGATCATTGAGTTTTGGAAACTGGAGGGAGATTCAGTTTTGTGTTTTCAGAATCAGATGGTGGTACTGGTTGTTTGTTAGGTGGATCATCTTAGGGAATATCATCATTCCAGTTGTGATATTCATCCAAGAATTCTGTAAATGTATAAAGTGTTGAAAGAAAATTTTCGGTTGGTTGGTATGATAATAAGTGTGGATGGGTTTGTTTTGAGATGCTTGACTTGTCAGTAGGTCAAGGAAGAGTATCAAAGGAAAGCAGGAATGTTGCAGTCTTTACCAGCCTCTGTTTGGAAGTGGGAGAAAACAGAGATTGATTTTGTTATAGGTCTCCGAAGAATGGTCAGAAAGCACGATGCCATTTGGGTGTTAGTGGATTGGTTAATGAAGTCGGTCCATTTCATTCAAATTCATGAATCTCATACGGTGGAGGATCTATCCAAAATATATATCCAGTAGGTGGAAAAGATTCATGGTGTTCCAGTTTCGATTTTATTAGATTGAGATCCGAGGTTTACATCTCGTTATTGGAAATCCTTGAAGCATGCCCTTTGGAAATAGTTGAATATGAACATGGTGTATCTCCCTCAGACGGATGGTCAATCCGAGATGACGATATAAGATTTAGAGGATATGTTGTGGGATTGTGTTATGGATTTTGGGGGCTCATGGAAGGAGCACTTGTCTTTGGTTGAGTTATCATATAATAACAGTTATCATGTATCTATACATATGGATTCATTTGAAGCATTGTATGCGTGGCCATGTCTTTCTCCACTCATCTTGGTGGGAATGGGTGAGTCCCTAATGGTTGGACCGATCCTTTTCCATAAGACTATAGGTAAGATCAAGATAATCAGGAAGATAATAGAGACAACTCAAAGTCATCAGAAATATTATGTAGATTATATTCGACGATCGTTTTCGTTTGAGGTGAGTGATCATGTTTTATTGAGGATCTCTCCTAGGATGGGACATCGTCAATTTGAGAAGCAGGTAATGTTATCTACGAGGTATATTGTATCTTTTGAGATTCTTGAGCAGGCGTGTGAGGTGTCTTATAATTTTCCATTACCACCTAGGTTCAGTGTGGTGAAAAATGTGTTTCATGTGTCGCAGTTGAATAAGTATCAGACGGATCCTGACCATGTGATTCGATGTGATCATGTTGGGCTACAACCGGATGCATCGTTGGTGCACGTTCCAGTGTGGGTTTTGGATAGTCAAGATAATGTATTTCATGGTAAAAGCATCTGTTGAGTTTATGTTTTGTGGAATTATGTCCAGATTCAAGAGGATACATCGGAGTTGGAGAAAGAGATTGTTGAGCAATGGCCTGAGCTCTTTCGAAAAAAAGGGTTTAGTACTTTCCGAGGACAGAAAGACCAATGATGGGGAGAATTTAGAAACCATAGTTTGAGGTTTATTACCTTTTTTATGAATTTTAATGTTTTTAATGTGCATGGGATGAGTTGGGAAGAGATTAGGAGAGTTTGTAATGGTATTGAATGATTTTGGAGGCTTTTCTTATGGAGCACGGTTTCAGCACGGTAAGTGGAAACCGTGCAGATTCTACAGGAAAGCATGTAGGGGGAGACTATAGGCTTCGCATGGCCTGTGAACAGTCTTCCAACCCATGTGAGGCAACCATGCAGAGCCCTTCTCTTGAGACATTATCATACGCATGGATAGCGCACGGTTTTCCAAACCGTGCGGGCTAACCGTGCATCCATGTAAAGATGGGTTTTTTAAATACGGCCTCTCTTGGACTTGACATAAAATGCTCCAAACATTCTCCCACTTGAGCCACACTCATGTGTTTGGGTTCATAGTCATTTAGGGTGATCTCCCACTTGTTTTGGAAGCATTTAGAATAGGTTTTAAGGTGGTTTGAAGGTGGTTTCTCCCAGGTAAGTCTCTCCCATTGGATTCCTTTTGGTTTTCTCAAGATCCACTCTTCTCTCTTATTTAGTTTTCTAGATATAAACATTTTTTTGTAGATCTGGGGTTGTGGTTGCATTGGATATTGATTTTAAGGCTTGTGAAAGTTAGGGAAAGGATCTAGAGAGGTTTTGGTGGTGCATCTAACGGATTTGAGGTTCGGTTGCTTGTGGGTCGATTTCTTAGGAACCCTAAAGGTAGGTGGATTCTCTCTTGACTTCACGTGGTTAGAGCTAATGGGATTGGTTACAATTAATTTTTTTCCCTTGATTTAATTGTGTTTTGATGTGTGAAAATGATTGAATATCCCTTAGGTGATGTTTTGGGGGATTTTTGGGAAACAAAAGGTTTTGTAGGGGGAATGGTGTTGTTGTTGATTTTAAAATGGAGATTTTAAAATGGGTTTCCATGATTGTTGTGAGAAAATCGATGAAGAAAATGGTTAGCAATGAATTTTTTGTTTTATTAAAATGTGGTTTGGCATGGAAAATGATTTTCAATAAATGGGTGATTTATGGAAATGGATTGATATTCAATTGAATTGGATGATTGCATGTCATTGTGACATTTGTGGGTTATATGCTTGGTTATTTCCTAATTGGAATGTTTTATGAATGTGGATAGAATTTCCACTATAAAAAGTGGATGGATAGTTGACAGAAGGGCCACCGTAAAAAGATAAGTGGTCAGGATGAACCACTAGGTGTGAATTGGTGAAAGGGTTGGACGAAAGATCTAACATTTGGTTGTTTTGGTTGTTTTGTTGTCCATTGCTTTGCAAGTCGGAAATTTTTGTGCTAATTTGTACACGATGATATGGCTTGTGGCAAGTTTGTTTGGATTTCCATTGGTCGTTTGGTTTGGGAGAGATGGCTTGGTTTGGGTTTGTTTTGGTTATGGTAATGTTTGTACATGTGATTATTTTAAATAAATTGTTTTATTTAAATGTGCTATCATTTTTATCCTAGTGGACTGTATAGGGAAGTCCTTTACGAAAAACCTACTGAGTTTTATTACTCACCACCTGGTTTGGCACTTCGGTGACTTTGCAGTTGTTGTGTACCATGACATGGGAAAAGGTAAGTCATCATCCTCCTATAGGGGTGCATTGTTTTGTCTTGGTGTAGCTTGGAGCTTGGATCATCGTGTAAAGATGTGGATGTATCAAGGAATGTGGTGCTTTGTTGTTTGGTCTTCTGCATAGTATTCTGATATTCTGCTGTTTGATTTGGATTTGGGTTTTATGGTGGAAAAATTTTGTTGTCTATTGAGAATTCATGTTGGAATGTTTTATTGAAATGCATCATATAGTGGTGGTTAATGGATGGTTTTGTTGGTTTTTTCTTAAGGTAAAATTGTCCCTAATTTTATCTTCAAGCCCTCGACATTTATTTCCAGCCATTGGTGTCTTGGGAACATCGCTTAAGGCCATGTAGCCCTCACTGCCACCTCAAGCCAATGAGGTATGGATGGGGTGTTACAAGTATCAATTTATTATGGTGCAAAATATCCCATGGAAGGATATACTATATTCCAAATTCATAATGTCTGAATTCATGTTATAGAAATTATCATTCATGGGAAATAATATTACAAGAAAGGATATATCTGAAGATCTGTCTATGAAGTAAGTCATCGAACAATGGCCCAAACCATCCACTATGAATGAGATTCAATTTTTTTATCAGATAGATATTATATGAAAATTGGGATTTCTTTATAGTATATATATATAATACTGAACATTTTAACATACTAGGGAATCAATATCATTTGGACTGATTAATGTGAAGAATATTTAACGGACTAAAAGAGATGGTTGGTTAGTACACCCATACTCACACTAAATTACATTTGAAAAGGGGTTTTTATCTATAATTATACATTTATTAAGGGAATAGGATGTCTTATTATTCCAAATTACATGGTTATACCTTATTCCTCACATCAATTAACTATTATTGATAAGATATACTTGACCTAGGGCATAGAGCTATTAATGATAAACTTTTCACAAAATGTACATAGGCATTATATTTATATATAATGTTACTAAACATATAATTATCATACATTTTTATTGTATATTTTTACAAATAAATAGTTCAATATTCCATAGATATGATGATATGAGGTGATTTATGATTATGAAAGACAAATACATTATAACCCAAGGAAATGAAACAAAATGGTTGATGATTTTATTTGAAATAATCCTCCTAGATTATTTATGATGAGAATTAAAACATATTCAATATTTATTGATTTTCAATGGAATGATCCTGAAATCATGATTGAAGTGGATACATATTTTGTCCCACAAATTATTTTCAAACCATATATCTGTTTGAATATTAAATTGTTGAAAATAAAAATTCAAGCTATAATAGACAATGAGAAATGTATGTGACAAAAAAATTTATTAGGATGTAATGGAAAGGTTTTGAAATAGATTATGTGTCCTTTTTATACTATAATTGAAGAAGTAACTATTGGATGAAGATAATAACTCATCTTTTTTTATTCATCCTAAAAGTATGATAAAATTAAAAGACCTTAAAGATAAATTCTAATTAGATAACAAGAAGGGAGATATTATATTATATGTATCAAAAACTTTTACATTACAAATGAGTTGTGCTTTAATGTTACAACTTTAATGACCATAATTGTTAACAATAAAACCCCCCTTGCAATTTAATTAAATGTATTATTATGTAATATGGTTATAGACAATACATGCACTTATTTGGTTTTATTATATCCTATCAGATTTAAATGACTATGCAGATTCATTACCATTGGTAATATATCCATTTAATAGTGATAATATGTTTATTATAAATATACGGATTCAAAATATCCAACTAACATAGACAAAGGATGTGATAACCTCCACTTGTAGGATCATATCCTATAAAGACCATTTAATGGAGCTTTCAAGGGAGATATAATAATTATGTATTCAACATGACCAAGAAAAAACTTATATACAATAACATAATCATGATTCAAACTGTTTTTGGGTGATGTTCAATATCATCGAGATCAGGACCCAAACCATGTACATCGAACCACCCCATGAATGTCTCAACATTGTTCCACTTACACATAGGGAGTTTGAGTTTATATTAAAAGGATACATATCAAGACCTTAGAAATATGATTCTGTACATTATTTTGTATTGAATAATTAATATATTTTCATACTGTTATTTTTACTTTATAAATGTTTCTTTATACAATATAACCCAAATCGTTTTTTGGGTAATATTCAAATTCTGTTAAGGAATTTATTGTGATAAATTAATGGATATTTTAAATAACTAATATTTTAATAAATTTTTTTTATTAATGTTTTTATATTAAAAATAAATTAATATATATGTTTCTTGATGTCAAATTTATTTATAATAAGAATTCAAAACGTGTTATTTTCAAAAAAACCCAAACTTTCTTTGGAAATATTGATTTAATTTAAAAACTGAAATTAAAATATTTATAAAATTACATATATAAAATTACATATATAAATATAATATTATACATTGAATTATAAATTCAAAGTTATCCAATGTTTAATTTTTCATAATACTCTGATATAGTTGACTTTTTTGGTAAAAAATTAAATATCATATAAATATACTTTCCTTATTATGAAATCATAATGAATAAAAATATATTTATTAAAGAAAATAAATTTCATACATTTCCAGATATATTTTTTCTATTTAAAATAATGAAATTTTATGTTTATTTTATTAATTTTACAATTCCATCAGGAATCCTCCAAAACCATTAATATATTTTATGGTTTTCATATCACTTCTTTGAAAGTATGAATCACCTCCACATAAGAAAGGGAATTATATTATAAATTTCAAACATTGAGATAATAAAATAATGAAAACGCCACCCTTTTTTTTAGAAACCATTGGAAAAATCATTGTGATGGTTTTCGGTTTTGGTTATTTTATTTTGTAGAGTCCATAACCTAAATAATAAATAAATACCCCTAATTTCCTATATGAACCAACACAATATCTCACTTATATTAATTCCAAAATCCTTGTAACACGTCTTTACTCTTCCCTCCACTCTCTAATGTCGTACACATGTGCCCTCAATCTCTCAAGAATTTCCTCCAAAGCATTTGTAGTCACACAGTCAGGTAAGGGATTCTCACATTCCCTTTCTATATTCAAGTTTATTAATTATTTAATTCCTTATATTTTAAATTCAAATGGTTGGTATATGTATTTATATGGACTTATTACTTAATATTTTATTTTCAAATTATTATAGAACCCTTTTTGTCTCGTAATAAAATTTGATGAATTTTTATGTGATGTCGTTATGCTGCCAAAAGTTCACAGTAATTTTCCATGACAGCAGAATTGTGTAGTGAATATATTGGCGCCAAAATAAGTCACAAAAGGAAGGGACAAAAAAGAAAGTTGGCACACTGCCTCGCGATGCACTGACGCGAAGCACCACCGCGAAGCACCCCGAGCATCGCGGTCTTGCGAAGCTCCAGAGGTGGTAACTCTCCGCGAACGCATTTGACATTTGCGAGCCAACTGAGAAGCTATAGAGGCGGTAACTCATCGTGGACGACGTTGACGTTCGTGAGCGCGCCACGAAGAACCTGAGGCGGTGCACAATTTCTTCTTCACTGCGCCCCTTCCCTATATATACTGGACTCCCCCTGAGTCCCGGGGATGAACAATCCGACCTTTCGTCTTCTCCTCTCCAGAATCACGAAGAACCCTTTGCCCTTGGTAATCTTGAGCTCCGCGAGGTACTTCTACTTCACGTGACGCCTTCACTTTGAATAGTTTTGAGCCCCCCTTCCGAGAGGGATTCCCTTCGCAAAGCTCAAGGGCATTCGCGAAGGAAGGGGATTCTCAAGGGAACCCGGGAAACCACGGAGCGTTTATGCTTCGTGAAACACCCAACCGATACTAGTGATCCCTATGCTAAGGAAGGATCGCTACACATCACGAAGCACACTGTTTTGCAGGACCCTGCTTTGCGAGGCACCTCTTCTTCGTGAGGCAGTGCTCCGCGAACACTGTTCCACTTCGCGAAGCACCCTCCACTCATACCTAAGCCCCATGCTAAGGTCAAGGCACTCCACTTCGCGAAGCACACTCCTTTTCTCGGCAATTCCTCTTTCCGTGCGACCCTACAGGTTTGAACCATGTGATTTCAAAGTCCCATGGACAATACCACCTGTAGAGTTTCTTCACCTAATTCTTCTTCTCATAGGCATGCTAATGGATATTGCTTCTTCACATAGCCACGCTAACGTGGACCCCTTGATGGTTCTCTCCACAACCCCCCTTGACCATGGACTTTCCAATACCTTCCCTCCCCTAAGGACCAGAGGGTACCGGTTATGTAAGTCCTAGGGTTGTGGCGTGAACCCACCTCGTCCGAGCTGCAGGATGTTAAACAACCAAGCACCACGTCCTCAACACATGACGTTAAACTGTGACCTGGCCTCGTGCCTATCACAAAGGGTCCCCTCAGCTCGAACATTTTTTACGCCACTCGTCTCCACGGGAGTGGAATCACCCATCCACAAGGGATGATATCCTCCTTATTGGAGTGGGGTATGTTCTCAGGAGAAGGGAGACCCTAGTTCCCCAATGGATGGCTTCACCCCTGCATCTCTGTACTTCCCCACTACCATGGTCAGTGGAGGTCGTGATAGGGAATGAGGAACCTCCCATCATTGGTATCAAGTCCCTCTTTCACTGCACTTTGTCTCACCCTAGGCCTCCATCCTAGAGTAAGTCCCAGCACCATGGGCCGCCTAATGCGTAAGCCCCTCTTCGCTTTTCACGGATGCATCCTTCGCGACATGATCGTCAGGTCCTTGCAACCTCTTGTTTCTCACACCGAGCATGACTCGCGTGGGATTAGAGTGAGCACCGACCCTGACCCCTACCTTCAGACAACTACGAGGACTTTGATCTGTGTTAAGGAATGGTACGTTGGAAGCCTCCATGAGGTTCAAGCCACATTACTCAGTCGTTCATTCACGTCGAGTTTCGCCCTCGTCCAGCATTACGTTAAACTGCACGCCCCGTCCCGCATGACGTTAAATTGCATACGCCCCGTCCTGCATGACGTTAAACTGCATACCCTCATCCAGCATGACATTAAACTGTATGCCCTTGTCATTCAGGTCATTAAACTGCACACCCATTTGAACTACGAGGTCTTTGATCCATGTCAAGGTGTGGTACGTAGGAAGCCTCCACGAGGTTCAAGCCCACCCATCATCCAACTCACGTCGAGTTCTACCTGCGTCCAGCACGATGTTAAACTACAATTCCAGTCCGACGGAAAGACATTGTGACCAACCCGAACTCCGAGGACATTGATCCATGTCATGATGTGGTACGTAGGAAGCCTCTACGAGGTTCAAAACCTCCATCCGGTCGTTCAGACCTCATTCACGTCGGTTCACCCCCGTCCTGCATGATGTTAAACTGTATTCCACAATTTGAACTACGGGGACATTGATCCATGTAAAGGAATGGTACATAGAATGCCTCCCCAAGGTTCAATCCCAACAATCATTGGCCCAGACCGTCTCCTTGCCGGTGTGCCAAGCCCCCCCCCCCTTTTTCACCCGAACTATGAGGAATTTGATCCATGTAAAGGCGTGGTACGTTGGAAGCCTCCCAGAGGATCAAGACCATCTCCCATCGGACCAAGGTCCCTCATTTACGTTCGTTCATCGACACCCACCGCCCTTCGTTTATTCACGTCAGGGTTCACTACCGTCCCGCATGACGTTAAACTATGTTCCATCAATCCTATGAACTACGAGGACTTTGATCCGTGTCAAGGAATGGTACGTAATAAACCTTCCCAATGATCAATACCACCACTAGTGGACCCACGGGTCTACTTTCACGTCGGTTCACGGATGAAACCCTTTGAACAACGAGGTCTTCGATCCATGTCAAGACATGGTATGTAGGAAGCCTCCCCGAGGTTCAAGCCCACCACCCATCAGACCAAGTTCTACCTTCACGTCGGTTCGCTGATGATGCCCCTCGGACCAAGGTCCACCTTCACGTCGGTTTGCTGATGATGGCCATCGGACCAAGGTTCACCATCATGTCGGTTCGACGATGCATCAGACCAAGGTAGACCTTTACGTTGGTTCACTGACAACATCCATCGGTCCAAGGTCCACCTTCACATCAGTTCACCGGTACCATCCCGAACTACGCGGACTTTGATTCCCTGCCACAGGGATACGTAGGAAGCCCATTCAAGGCTCAAGGACAACTTCACTGTTTCCATTGCTATGGTTCCTTGCCATTCCCCCATCCACTTCATTCATCCATCCATCATCCACCCTGATTCTTGCCCGGATTGTCATATCCCGGTGTGACCATGTCGGTACGCTCCTCTTCACAGCAGCCCATGGGCTGGCCCCGGTATCGGCATCCCTTCAAGGGAAATCCCTCAATCCGATCTATTCTAGCTAATGCTACGATCAGGCTGATCCGTCTCCGCTAGACGTTAAACTCGCGGCGTAACCTGTGTTAAACACGGGAAGCTGAGGAAAACCTCAGATATGTGTCTATGTTATATAATTCCCCACGCTCGATGTGGGATGCCTCAGGCATCCACGCCCTCGAGAAGCCCTGTGACCAGGGATAAAAGATAGAAATGCCAGGTTCCCCAGCATCCAGACACGCTATTGATGCCTCAACATGACTACTTCCCCGACTGAAGGTTGCTGCCCTAACCGGACCCTTTGGAATCTCCCGACAGAAGTAGTGTAATTAACCAGCGTCCATGGAAACATGGAACTAGGAAGAGTTTCACAAACAACGTATTAAATATATGAGGGAGACCTGGACTAGGTGACGATTCTGAGGAGGAATCCACAGAAGGAAGAACTGACATCCCATCATCCCGTTTCGATCAGGGAGCTGATGTCCCTGAATAAGGAGAGAATGTCTCCCACCTTTGGAAAGCGGGAATGCGGGGCAATAAGCGCAGCGCGTCCTCCTCCGTGGACGGACGGATGCGCATGCCCCGGCGAAAGCGTCAGAAACTGAAATGGTGAACTCAACGTGAAATTATTCTCCTCAATATGGAGATTAGTAGCGTTTGAGACACCAGTAGATTGACGTGTCACCAGATCCAGATATCTGGCGCCTGGTCCTGCCAAGAAAATAGTGGGCCTGTCGTGAAACTCACAGGATGTCATGGCAGTAGAACGTGGGGCACTCCATTCTGCAGCGTGTTGGCGTGGATCCTTCTTACAGACATGGAGAATGGAAGGACGATGGGGCACTGGTTGTCAATCCTTTTCCTCTCAGTGCTGATGAGTTGATCCCTTCGTTTCTCAGGAACCAGGTTGCTGTTACAGAGATGTGATCACCGCCCGCTCGCCTATGCAGGGGAAGGGGCAACATCGCCACAGCCACCCCACATGGCACCGCTACCGCCACGACGGCTACCACATCGCGGAATACGGGGCGCCCACGTCCCCTTTCCCCATCAGAGGTCATCCAGTGATGGGTGATCAAAAACCTCGTGCGCAGGTACGAGGAGGACGGGGTCATCCCAACTCAGGATATGGCCCACTTGGACCTGGAGGCCTCCAGGCCCCGCCGTCAACGCCGCCCTAACAGGCCGTGCAGGGAGCCCCATCTCCCCACCACAACATCCATCCGTTTCGGGAGCCTTTCCCCGGAACGCCTTGACAACTCCCCGCCTTACGCTGATGAGGAAGGCGTCGTCCGACTCAGCCCACTCAGGGTCCTGACCCAAGGGCTCCAGGCGAGAGCTCCCGTCCGGCCGCGTCAGTGCCACCGTCCGACTCCGTAAGAAGATCAGGCGGGCCATGGCCATGCACCACCTGCACCAGCTCGTCTGAACCGATGTCAGCGTCGGGCCCGGGCTGAGGACGCTCGCCCAGGTGCGTTGACGTCGACAGCTATAGTGGCCCGAGGCACCGCCGACGTGCATCATGAAGTCCCTTAATACACTGAGCAGGGGCACTCCTTCACCCAACCAGGATCGATACCCCAACCGCCCCACGGGCATGCTGGGTTGACTCTCCAGGTTGCAGGCCCAAGTGGTGATCGCCGCGAACTAACCCGCGGTGATGTCACCCCGTATGGAGGCCCTCCCCATAACACTACTCCACAGAGCGTGGGACTTCCCCTCACGAAATTTATTCATGGTGGTATGCCTCGTGCTACCCCCATCCCGAAGGAAGACCTGCCCCATGGCAGTGACGCTCGGCACGAAAACCTTTCCCGCGCCCACTATACAGGGTATGGAGTCCATCCTCCTGCCCCTGAACGCCGATCTGAAGGCACTGCCCATGAAGTCCTTCTCCAACGTGGGGGCCCTCCTTACATCCTCTCTGCAACCGGAAAAGGTCCTCCTCGCCCCAGCAACTCGAGGATTGATGGTCATCCTCGCTCCGCCCGCATCGACCATGGATGTCGTCCCCATGCTACTGCCGATTCCAACAGAGGCTCTGCCAACATGGGTGATGTCCATGGAGGTCCTCCCCATGTACCCTTCGACATTTGCCCTGGTTCCCCTCGAACCACGGCTATCTCGAGTGGGGGCCCTGTCCGCCATGGTGCCAGCGCCGCCACGAGACTACATGATAGGGATCAACCCTGTCCTGAAGAGCCTCCCCGGGGCAGGAGAGAAGGTCGTCGCCGCCACAAGAAGAGTCCTGGGAAAGCCCGGGTGGAGATCAAACCTGTCCGCTTCTCTGACTCTAAAGCGAAATGCGACTCAGCGATGGAACCTTCTCCCCGCTCCTCCGTATCAAGGACTAGGGAATGAACCAGACGCATTTGACTCATTCTCCCGGAATATGAGGTCCACCAGATTCCCATCTCTCTTTGCAGGTACATCCAGGAGGAAGAAATCTTTGGAATTATGTAGGTCTCGACTGCGCAATCATTTCCATTGTCACCAGAAGCACCCTCTACCTCTACCATAGATCACGGAAAGATATTTTGGGGGCCAACGGTGGTAGAGAGACAATATGACCGGTCACAGTTAGCCGTGACTCCTATGCCGGAAGCAATGGCTATCAGCCCATCGTATCATGACATCGTGGCTAGGTCACCTTACTCTTCAGAGGATGGCCCGGAATTCGACGTCCAGTCACCTTGTTCACCGTATTCTCCGCCGCCGAGTTTGCTATCCCAGAGGTCTGCCTCGGTACCGCTACCTGTCCCTTAGCTGCCCCCGGTTGACTAGTGGGGAAATATAGGGACAGACCCTGAGTCCGAACCCAGGAGCTTCTAGAGTATTCTTGCAGCGGATTACATCCCGGAGAAGTTCTGGCTGACGGCGATGCTGAATTTCTGCGCACCTTAGTCCCATACCCCTGAAGAATTGGGGTGCTTTTGTTGAACCCTATGGGAAAAAAACTTCCGCCTTCATTACGAATGGGTGGTATACCCCAGAAGTCGATAACACTTTGAAGATATCAGCGAGCAATGCTGCCTGATCGATTCGGCCGCACTCCTTGTGGCCCAGCACCCCGAGTCGCCAGGCCGTCAGAACAACCTTCAACAGAAATGTGTTCAGAGGTTCAAAGTACTCTGCAGAATCATCATGGAAGCTACCCCCCATGTGCAAGTCCGTGATTGGGGACACTATACTGCTCTCCTCTTCGACCCTATCCGACGGCAGCCCGATTCACTATGCGACGTCGAGGACATGCCCTCGAGAGGGGTCGCAGTCAACATGGCTGACGTAGTGGACAAGGAAGACGAGCTTGAATTACTTGATGGATACTTACCCCCCAAGGGCATACCGCCACTGCTGGACCCATCAGGGAGGGTTACCCATCAGTAGAGTAACCTGCTAGGTCTCCCCGTACCCATCAAGTCCCTAGTACTGTGTCGAAATACCGGTAAGGGTAAGGAGCACGTCGGAACTATCATGCACTCCAACCCGTCTGCCTCTGTGCACAAAACAGACGAAGATCCTGAGAAGGCCATGTTACGCCATCCTCTTTCTGTGTAGAAGAGGCTGGTTGAAGAACTCTTGGCTGAGCACGCCGCAGAGCGGCAACCCGAATATGGTAATCCCAGGCCGGGGCAGCAGGGGCAGGAACAAATTCCCCCGGTGAGATGCCTCTGGGAAACCCTGAACATGCTACTACCGCAGACAGGGCAGAAGCCAGAGCTTATGGAAAGAGGGTGTGATACATCTCGCCAAACCCCCACGAACGACGAGGCAATCTGAATAATCCAGTCCGGGTTCCCCCAGTCGCCCGGCAGGTCGTTCCGCCAGTTGATCCACGAGCTGCCGAATCCATTTACCATGTTGAAGAACCTGGAAATTCAATTGTGGTTAGGGATCCCCGTCCAGACAGGGAACCCCACCCGGATGATCTTATTGTAGCACTCACAGCCCACCTCGAAGCATTGGAAACGCGACAGTTGGGGGTCCCACCGGATGGCAAGTCGTATCCCGCGTGGGTGGATGATATGCCCGCACCTCCGGGTTTTGGGAACCCCACATTCTCTCCCTTTAACGGGACAGGGGACCTGCCACAACACTTCGCTCATTTTTCTTCAAGGTTTGGCCCCATGATGGGGACCCCGGATCAGCAAGAAGCTGCCAAACTCCGGTGTTTCGTACAGACATTGGAAGGTCCAACATTCGTCTGGTACAACCAGCTCCCCGTCGGATCAGTGACTGGTTGGGAGGATCTCCGCCAACAGTTCTTATACCAGTTCATCTCCACCACACGGAATACCAGCATTGCAGACCTCTTCAAGTGAAAGCAATGTCCTGATGAGTGAGCTGCAGATTTCATTGCCCGGTGGAAGGGACTTACGTATTCCCTCGATATGCCACCGACTCATGAGAAATTACTGACGATGTGTGTGGGGAACGTCAAAACGGAGCTGGTACCCTCCCTGATTACCCAGAACTACCCTGGAGGGTTTAGATATTTCTCATATAAGGCTCAGCGGCTTGAGGAAGCTCTGCAACAGGCTAGTCAGGCACGTTCGTTTCCCCCTGTGATCCCAGCCAGGAGGACCGCCAGGCCTGAACCCACCACATTGGGCCAAATAGAAGCCCCAAGGCAGCTGGAATTACTACCAGCAGCACCATCCCCGCAACCCCACAGAGGTCCTTCACCACAAGAACATGCTCCTACCCAGCAGCGACCGCCTCAGAATCGACAGGTTCCCCCGCACAATGCACCACCGCCACCCAGGCGAGACAATCAGGCGCCGCCTCCTCAGTAGCCCCCTCCGGCCCCTTGTCAGGGTCAGGCCCCTAGGTCCCCCTATTTGGAACGAAGGCACTAGACTAATTCGTCCAACGAAAATCAAGTCCATGGCTACTTCTGAAGTGCTCCAGAGCATGGGATTGTGCGCCTTCCCGAGTACAGAAGGCCGACAGAGGCGAATCTCACCGATCACCCCAACTACTGCCCTTATCATAATATTATGGGGAACACCCTCAAGAAATGTTATGTGTTTAAAGACTGGCTTCAAGACCAGGTCAAAAACAACTTATTCAAGTTGGGCCAGGCACTAGCACAAGTGATGGGTGTCTTTGCAGGGTCAGAGATCGGTAGCGACAGCGAAGGCGAGTGGCAGTAGGTACCCAGCCGCGGATCCCGGAAATACGACGACTGGGTGGCTCGAAAAACCGTCGTCTGTGCCCATGGTATCCTCTGGGCGTACCTGAAGCAGCCAGATCCTTCAAAAGATGTATCCAGTACCTCTGCATCGCCTTCACAATCGACCTCTTCCCAAATGGAAAAGCAGTGGCGATGCAAGAAGAAGCAACGCGCTCCGCCGGTTCCATCGTCATCTCACACTATCGGTGACTTTATGCCCCTTGAAATAGGGATTCCTCCCAGAATCCGCCCAGTGGTGGTTGACTCCTCGAGTGACAGCCAGGGGTACGCTTCGGTTGACACTGTGGAGCTGGTAAAGCCCTATATGACTCCCGACGAGGGGGAACGCAAGGAGAACCACCCCAACGTTTCCAGCCGACGTCAACATCAGTGGAATCGCAACTGTGTCGGTCATCGAGGTACGTCAGCGGGAACTTTCATCCAATCCTTGCACGCTACTGAGACCAGACAGCAGGCTCAGCGCAGAGCTCAGCACACGCAACCCCATCTAACGCCCTCATCTCTTCCTCTACCGCCGTTTGTGCTACTAGATCAGGGAGAGCTGCCTCGTTCGTATCAAAGTTAGACTTGACTGGCTATAGGCCAGCCTCTTCTGTCCAATCCTAGTCCGGCGACACTTCTCCAAGCTTCAACTAGTAGGCAGCAGGATGTACCCAGTACTAGCTGATCGCCAGTTCAACCGGCAGGACCCGCTATGCCTCCAAATGCCGAACGACCTCATGTAAGCAGATGTTCGTGTTTGGCATGAAAGTATGATGTCCTGAAGCACCTAGCGGACATTCCGGCAAGGCTTTCTATCCTTGAGGCCCTTCGTCTGTCATCTGAAATGCGCGAGGCACTTGTCGAGGCCCTAAGGAGCCCCCTCTAGTTTGAGACAGAGGTAGAATCTGCAGAATCCTTCCATACCGAGATGATTGAAAATTCCGAATGTCAGGCAGTTATCTCTTTCTCCGACGAAGATGAGGACCCTCCTAAACAGGGGCACATTCACCCGATGTACATCACTGGCCACTTTAATGGTGTGGAAGTCTGTCGTTGCCTCATTGACACGGGTTCCTGAATCAATCTAATTCCGACTTGGACGTTGCAAAAGCCGGGTCTGTCTGAAGGTGATTTAACTCCCTCTGACCTGAGAATCTAGGGGTACGACATGACCGAGAAAACCCCAGTTTGCATGATCCGCCTGAAGACTCAGTTCGGTGGCTTAATTTCCAGCACTGAGTTCATGGTCATCTCTCAGGACACCGCCTACAACGCATTTATGGGTAGGTCATGGCTCTATCTGCATGCAACGGTCCCTTCGTCGTATCACCAGTACCTTAAATACTCACTCAACGGTCGAGTAGGCCTGCTCCAAGGAGATGTGTCTCCCTTCTCTTCTTGTGAGGCCCACTATCTGGATGCGGGTTATTACAAAAGTAAGGATAAGCAAATACTATTAAGTGAGGATGAACTAGCCCCGGTCACAAGTGATCCTTGGGCAAGCTTGGATGACGCCTACGTCCTCCTGATCCACAGATTGGAAGCCACGACCCCCCGACATGGGGAAATGTTTTGTTGTTTCGGGTACACAAGGAAGGCATGTTCCCGTGTCCAAGAGACGGCGGAAAATCGCCTTGTACTCCTACATCAACCAGGATCATGTGGTCCCGGAACCTCCTACCCTTTTACGGTATAGGAATGTCAAGCTTATGACAATGGCGGTACGCCATACGTGTCTCTTCCACCTGGCTGGAATCCACCGACTCAGGCCGATACGTCACCACTGCTTTGATATCATCAAACGTGTCCCCTTAGGCCAAAGGCCAGATGGGATAGGGTCATCTGCCTACATTGATATGGTCTCAATGGAAAGTGAGTCTCCTGATATGATGACCACTGCTGCCCGAGCCGACACTTGCTGCCCCTCGGGTTTTGATAGCCTAGAAGTATCTCCCATCACTGGAAATCCCCCCACAGGTGGGGAGGAAGACCTGGAGGATGCTCCCCCCACCTTTGAGGAAGGCATCTCCACCTTGGTTGATGAACTGGTACAGGTGAACCTTGGTAGCGAGGTAGATCCGAAACCCACATTGATCAGTGCAGCCATGTCCCCCGAGGAGTGGTAGCATTACATAGACTTCCTCAAACTACACCGTGACGTGTTTGCCTGGAGTTACAACGAGATTCCAGGACTAGATCCCCAGGTAGCCGATCACCGTCTGGGCCTCCCGGCAAAACATCGCGGGTTTAAGCAGCCTCCCATGAAAATGAACCCTTCTCATGGTGCTATGGTTGAGGCCAAAGTTGACAATCTTATCAAAGACAACTACATTAAGGAAGTCTGGTACCCCAAGTGGCTTGCCAACAATGTGCCAGTCAGGAAGAATAATTGGCACATCAGAGTTTGCATCAACTTCCGCGATCTTAATCACCACTTCCCAAAGGATGACTTCCCACTCCCAGTGATGGAGTTATTGATTGATGCCACGGCCGGGTTCCAAGATCTCTCTTTCATGGATGGGTATTCCGGGTACAACTAGATCTAGATGGCACCCAAAGACAAGGAGTCCACGGCCTTCAGGGCTCCCCAAGGTACCTTTTTCTACCAGGTTATGCCATTCGGTTTGAAAAATGCAGTTGCCACTTATCAGAGGGCCATGCATCGCATATTCAAGCTGATTCTCGGGACATTGGTGGAATGTTATGTAGCTGATCTCGTAGTCAAAACATGTCAGCGCCAGGACCATCTCAAAGACCTTGAGAAGGTGTACGGTTTCCTATGTTCTCGTCACCTGAAGATAAACTCGTTGAATTGTGACTTCGGGGTCACCTCTGAGAAAGTTTCTGGGCTTTGTTTTCAGATACCGAGGTATCGAGATCGACCAAGAGAAGATCAAGGCCATCAGCCAAATGCCTCCCCCAAGAAACATTCGGGAACATCGAGGCCTTCAAGGCCACTTAGCCTATATACGCCGATTCATCGCGAATCTGGATGGCAAGTGTAAGCCCTTTTCCCGGCTCATGAAGAAGGGCGCCGCCTACGAATGGGATAAGGAGCGTCGGACCGCCTTCGAGGAAATCAAGCAGTATATGCTCCAACCTCCGGTCTTGATGACGCCCATCTCTGGAAATCCACTGGTCCTTTACGTGACTGCCCTTGAAAGATCCCTCGGTGTGCTGCTCGCCCAGAAGAATAACGAGGGTACTAAGAACAGTCTCTACTATCTCAGCCGCATGCTTCTCGATACAAAGGTCAGATACTCCCCTTTCGAAAAGAGTTGCCTTGTGCTCATCTTCACCGTGCAGAAGATGTGACATTACCTGCAGCACCATGAGGTGAAATTGGTCTCCCGGGTAGACCCACTGATGTACATCCCGAACCGCCCCATGCTGAATGGCCGACTAGCACGGTGGGAAGTGATTCTCCAGCAGTTTGTTATCAGGTTCGTACCTCAGAAGGCAATTAAGGGACATGCGTTGGCAGACTTTTTAGCTACCCAAAAAACCTAGGAAGATCAATCCCTGGACCTGGATTTTCCTGATCAGACGATCCTCTCAGTTGATCATGTCATCCCGTGTTGGAAAATGCGTTTCGACGGTGCCTCCCGGAGCCCCACCGGTAGGCGGCTCAACGATCCCAAGCTCAACAGAGTGGGCCTAAGTATTGTCTTCATTACCCCGGCACAAGACGTCCTTCCATACTCGTTCCTGTTTTCAGAATGCTGTACGAACAATGAGGTAGAGTACCAGGCTCTCATCACCGACCTCGAGTTGGCCCTTGAGATCCATGTGTCCCATGTACATGTGAAGGGAGATTTCGAGCTGGTAATCAAATAGGTTATTGGCGACTACGTCGTCAGGAAGCCGGAGCTTGCACCGTTGATGGAGTACACCCTCCTCCAAATGTCCCAGTTGTCTTCTCGACCAGAGGTTACCCATGTCCCACGGTCACAGAACGGTCAAGAAGATGCCTTGGCTGTCTTGGCTGCGTCGCTCGCAGAACACGACCAAGATGATTTGATCATACATGTGGCACACCGAAGTGTCATTGCCCCCGTCACCCAAGAGGACAATGATGGCATGCGGGTTGGTCATCTCATCGCTGGACCCTCCACGTCAGGGGTCCCGGGTTCGTCAGACACAGTGGTTGAAGCCACTCCCGACTGGAGGGAGACTTTTGTCGAGTACCTCCAAAATGGTTGCCTCCCAGACGACCGGGCCGAGTGCAAGCGAATCTGACGCCGCGCGGTGCAATTTACCCTCCAGAGTGGCCCCAGTCATGAACAGATCCTTTATAAGTGTAGTTTTGATGGTTTCCTCCTCTGTTGCATCCAAGGAGTAGAGATACCTCATGTTATGCAAGAGATTCATGCAGGTTCCTGTGGCGCCCATCAAGCTGGGCCGAAGCTGTCCCATCAAATCCGTAGGTTGGGGTACTTTTGTCCCTCTATGATTCATGATTGTATTGGATATGCCAAGAGATGCCACGTGTGCCATGTTCACGCCAACTTCCTGCATCGACCGCCGGAGCCCCTACACCCCACCAAGTACTCTTCGCCATTTTCGGTATGGGGACTTGATGTAGTGGGACTGTATCCACCAGCAACAGCCTGCCAGTGTAGGTTCATCCTAACTGCTACAAATTTCTTCTCTAAGTGGGGAGAGGTAGTTCCACTCAAAGAGGTCAAGGATCGTTCCATCGTTGACTTTGTGAGCTCCAATATTATCCACCTGTTTGGGGTCCCTCACGCCGTCCTCACTAATAACGGCACCAACTTCTGAGCGGTTGAACTAAAGAAATTGTACGCCAAGTATGACATCCGGTCTACCCATACCACCCGCTACCACGTGCAGCCATCCTGATAGATCGAGGCATTCAACAAAACCCTCTCTAACATTCTGCAGAAGATGGTTGGTCAGAACAAGAAATGTTGGCCAGACAAGCTCCCCAACGCCCTCTGGGCTTACCGGATGATGACTCGCAACTCTACCTAGGTGACCCCATATTCCCTGGTGTATGGAGTTGAGGCCGTCCTACCCATTGAGATCTAGCTGCCGCCATTACACACTGCAGTATATGATCACCAGACATCAGATGAGCTTGTCGAAATCCGTCTAGCTGAATTAGAAGCACTGGATGAGAACCGGCTTCATGCCCTGCACAATCTGGAAAGGCATGAAAATAAGATAGCGAGGGACTTCAACAAGAAGTTTTGTCTCCATTCTTTCCTACAAAGCGACCTATTACTAGCACTTCTAGTGCCAATGATTCCTGGTATGAAACCACCGAAATTAGAACCCAAATGTGAAGGGCCTTATATCATCCATAAGGTTTACCCTAATGGAGCATACTCCTTAGTGACCACGGATGGAGAGCGCATAACCCCTCCCACCAATTCCAAGTTCCTCAAGGGATACTTTCCCTAGGGCAAAAGGGTCCTGCACAACCTTAAACTGTATCTTTGTCCTGCAAGACGATAAACTGTGAAATGGTCCCGCATGACCTTAAACTGCACGTCATGGTCCAACACGACCTTAAACTCTAATGTCCTACACGACCTCAAACTGCATCTTCGTCCTGCAAGACGATAAACTACAAAATGGCCCGAGCTCTATGAATTTAAACTAAGATCTTCCCCCGTCCTCACTGCAAGAAGTTAAACTACAAGCCAGTCAGGCCTTCCTGACCGAGGCTCAGCCTTAGGCCCCTTGGCCTCCACGCCACCCCCATCCTTACTGTAAGACGTTAAACTGCAAGCCAGTTAGGCCTTCCTGACCGAGGCTCAGCCTCAGGTCCCTTGGCCTCCTCGGGCCCCAGGCCATCGTCCTTACTGTCAGACGTTAAACTGCAATCCAGTCAGGCCTTCCTGACAGAGGCTCAGCCTCAGGCCCCTTGCCCCCTCGGGCCCATGGCCCCGTCTTCACTGCGAGACATTAAACCGCAAGCTGGTCAGGTCTCCCTGGCCGCAGTCCGACCTCAGACCCCTTGGTTTTCCCCGACTTACCCTCTTGCGGGATTGTACGGTATGGTGTGGGACTACGTCCTCATTCACATCGGATTTCTTGTTGTACCTTACATATCCCCAAATGAGATGCTCCTTGTCCCACATGACGTTAAACTGCATCTTAAGAACTACGTGTGGCTTGATTGCCATCTTCATGGGATACGTAGGAACGCTCGGACGCCTCGTCTTGAGCCCAGCCCCAAGATTTTCTCTTCCACTATGCCCCATGGGAATAGTTTCCTTGGAGGATCTTTGTGTAGCGTGGGGTAGGCTTTTTTTTATCCCCCCTCATACAACCCCACTCACACAAGGATTGTAAGGGTCGCACCATATTCCCACTCATGTTCTTCTATCCTCCCACGTCCTAACCACGTGACACTAAACTGCATGGCATTCAAGAACTACGTATGGCTTGATTCTCATCCTCATGAGATACGTAGGAACGCTGGGACATTTTGTCTGTTGGCCCAGCCCAAAAGCCAAAATCTTCCCCTTGGGTCAAGACATATGGAATGGTGCACCCTTTAGCCCCAACTCACATCGAGAAAGCCTCGACCCGGCTGCACATCCCCCCTGGAGATGTTTTCCTCTTTCGTGGATGGATACATCTATTCTTCACCCACTCCTTGACTGGGATTCCATCATTTTATCTCAAACCCAGAGGGACCCCCAAGAACGGCCTGGATACCCTGATCAAGGTCTCTCCTACCGATACGGGCCAACGCCCCCGAGGGTTTTCAAGCAAAACACCGATACAAGTCCCGCGTTGCAAATTTGGTTAGCGGTCAACGCTCATTTGTTGCTCCCATATCAGGTTAACATAGGAACACTCTGTTTTGAACATGGTCAACAGTGTCCTGGATCATCGGGTCCACCCCGAGATGTCCCAGACATCGAGTGTAGTGATTCATTCTACCCCATCCCGAAGTAACAAGCTCCTCCCCCATGTGGTGCTAGCAATCGGGCCCACGACCCCGATTCCCCGTAGGGGTGTACGGTGTGGTGTAGGACTACATCCTCATTCACATCGGGATCATGTACCATGTCGTACGCCATCCCTTACGAGGCACAGCCTCAGGCCCCTTGGCCTTCTCGGGTCCCCGACCCCCGTACTCATTTAAGACGTTAAACTGTAGACCAGTCAGGCCTTCCTGACTGATGCCTGACCTTAGTCCCCTTGGCCTTCTCGGGACCCTCCGCCCAACCTCTTACCCAGGGTGTACGGTTTGGTGTGGGAAAATGTCCTCATTTACGTAGGGATCATGTACCCTGATGTACGCCTTCCCTTACGAGGCCTAGCCTCAGGCCCCTTGGCCTTCTCGGGTCCCCGACCCCCGTCCTCATGTAAGACATTAAACTGCAAACCTGTCAGGCCTTCCTGACTGATGCCTGGCCTTAGGCCCCTTGGCCTTCTCGGACCCCTCCACCCAACCTCTTACACAGGGTGTACGGTCTGGTGTGGGACTATGTCCTCATTTACGTAGGGATCATGTACCCTTCCGTACGCCTTCCCCTACGAGGCCCTGCCACAGGCCCCTTGGCCTCCTCGGGTCCCCGACCCTCGTCCTCATTGCAAGACGTTAAACTGCAAGCAGGTCAGGCCTTCCTGACCAATGCCAAACAATCAGGCCCCTTGTCCTTTCTAGGCCACGGCCCAGGTCCTCTTTTATAGGAGTGTATGGTGTGGCGTGAGGTTATTTTCTCATTCACGTCGATCTCGTAATGACCACACCATGTACCTCTCCCTCCTAAGCTGTTTCGTCGATCCCTTTTCGGCAGTTCACTGATGTGCCTATGAGTACTCTGGTTTATTACCTGGAATGCCAAGCTTTACTCGGACACATCCGCACCAACTTTCCAGGCTTTGTGTTTCCCTGCATAAGGGCTTCCATCATCTTTCCCACCCAGAGGGACCCCCAAGAACGGTCTGGATACTATGCCCAAGGGATCTCCTACCATTACGGGCCAACGCCCCCCGAGGGTTTTGGACAAAAAATTGATAAAATCCCGCGTTGCGAATATGGTCAGCAGTTGATGCTCGTTTGTTGTTCCCACCTCAGGCTAACGTGATATGGACGATGCGTTTCCCCCATGGTTAATAGTTTTCCTCTATCTCCACACCAACCCATTAGGCCCAAAATCTCTGGTGCACAATTCACACCCTTCTTCACTTCACCGTGTCCAAGTAGAGTCTCAGAACTCTTGGTACTTTTCCTCCGTGCACGTCTGCGCGTTGGGGAAACAAGTTGCATCAAAGGTGTCCTTCGGGGCTCTCTGCCGACATCCCTCTAATGGACGCCACAAGTATGCGATAAGGATCCCCCCTTGTTTCCCACACCGAGTTTAACTATTGCGGGCTTAGGGATCGGGTTGATGTCTGTGCTAACTTGGGAGGTTGTTACGATTCATGGTCCGAGCTCTAAGACCATAAACTAATATCCATCTTGAACTACGTTCAGCTTGATTCCCATCCTCATGGGATACGTAGGACTGCCCGGACACCCTGTCTTCGGGTACAACCCATTTAGGGAGCCAGTCTCTCCCCCTATTTCACCTCTTACCTCTATATAGCCCCCTCGGCCTAAGGTCTCCCTCTCCGAGTGGCATACAATGAGATGTGGGATCATGTCTCCATCAATTGTGTTTTATAACACTACGCACATTCCCCTCCTAGCATCTTCTCTGCTACATCTACGCTGCATGAAGATAAAATGAATGCTTGGTCCTATCATACGACCGTAAACTGTGACACTATCGTCCTGGCCGCACGACGAAAAACGGCACTGCATTGTGGTGACCTCGTTGTAGAGGACATCACGTTGGGTATTGGTAACGTTCCATGCCATTTGTCAATGCCAATCACGGATTGATACTTGTGGCGACACCATAGCCTACTACTCTAGGCATGTCACATCACAAAAAAAACACTCACCTTAAAGAACAAAAAAGATTTATCAAATTCTATTTCTTTTAGTGCAAGGGCCACGGCCGCACTCCCCTTTTCCCCTGGCACTAGTACCTTACCATGTCACCTTTTAGAACTATGTATGGCTTGATTCTCATCTTTATGAGATACGTAAGAGCACCCGAGAACTTCCCCATGAGCCCAGCCTAACCTTTGTGTTCAGTCCGTCGACTCGAGCATTTCCCCAGAGAACTCATGGTAAGTAGGGCTTAGTTCCTCCTTCACGTCGGGTCTTGATGCCATGCGTCCCATGCTCCCTTTACCCATTTATGGTATAAGGTCCATCAAGAACTATGTGAGGATTGAATCTCATCCTTATGATATACGTAGGAGCGCCCGGGCACTTCTCCTCGGGCCCAGCCTAACTTTCGCTTTCGGTCCCTTGACCAAAAACCTCTCCCAAGGGGGTCTTGTGATGTGATATGGGATTACGTCCTCATTCATGCTAGGTGTTTGAGTTACTCCACCATGTGCCTCTTATGTATCCTCCCATCCATTTTCCAAATTCTACGACCCTAAACTAAGATCTCCCAATGGGAAAGGAATCTGCTCCCTCTATCTAATACGTCTCGTTGTCGTATTCGGATGTGTTTTGACAAAGAGCCCGAAGTGTAGGATTTTCACAGGGACATCCCCCTAATCCCATGACCATGCTTCATGATCTCTCTATTTGGATCCTCATCCTCTTCCACATCTAAAAGGACCCTCAGACGACATGGATACTAGGCTTAAGGACTCTCCATGAATACTGGACCTAAGGGCCCTCGAATCATTTCGGGCCAATGTCCCTATGGATATCTGGCAAAATTTGTGACATGGTCCCGTGTTTCGAACATTGTCGACGGTCGACCCTCATTTGTTTGTCCCCATTCTAGGCTAACGCGATATGGATGCTGGATTTCTGCCACGGTCAACAGTTATCCTCCATCGTCATGCCACCATCATCGTGATATGAATCTCGAGCGCCATGATTCACACATTTCCACTTCCTCGTGTTCAAGTGGAATTCCATCATACTCTGTTCTTTCTCTTCGCACATCTAGGTGCGCTAAATGATCGTGTTAGTGTCACTAGGTCGGTATTCACCGAGAGACCATTTTCCCTAACCTGCCCCTTTTTGTCAGGAAATTCCCACCACTACTGCTTGTTTCCCACACCGATCAGGACTCACGTGGGCTTAGTAGTTTTGGCGGGATGTGTACCAACACGGCCAGGCTTCTCAGCATACCGAATGATGTTAAATTGAACTTTAAGAACTATGTATGGCTTGATTCCCATCCTCATGGGGTACGTAGGAATGCCCGACCACTCTGCTTCAGGCTCATCCTTATCCTCACTCTTAGTCTCTTGAACTAGAGAGTTTCCTCCGGGGGTATGTGGTGTGATTTGGACTCCAAGTCCTCATTCACGCCAGTTTCATATCTACCGCACCACACTCTCCCTGGGATCTTCCCGTTTATTCCACATCCTATCGTATGACGTAAACTACAGGAGTCCATATGTCAACAACGCATGACACTAAACTGCGGTTCTACCCTGAACAAGTTCAAGATGCCCCATGTTAATCATGGGATGCACCAGAGCCTCTAACAGAGAGGATTTCACTTGTAAGTGTTGGTCTATGACTGCACTGTGCTTCCAGAACTACGTATGGCTTGATTCCCATCCACATGGGATACATAGAGACACCCAGGCATTTCACCTAGGGTCCAGCCTCAGGAATTGCAAGATCCTGTTCCTCCCCATTTCCGGTCCTCTGGCCTGACCCCTCGGGGGGAACTATGTAGCTATAATTTTTCCCTAAACAAGTTCAGGATGCCCCAAGATTACATTGGGAAGTGACAGACCCCCTCGCTAGAGAGGCCCTGTCTGAAAGAATGAATGATCCATGATCAAACTAATGTGCCCATATGGTGTACTCCCACCACGGTGGTGTAACTACCTAAGTGTTGGATTCTGATCGGACAAAACATCACTCCATATTCCATGCTTTGCGTGCCCCTTATTCGGACCCTCGTCCCCTTTCATGTCTCACGGGACCCCCTAACGGCATGGTCTCATGCCGAATCGGCTCACCTACCGTCCTGGGCCAACGTTCCGGAAGACTTGTCATGTTTGGAAGGACCTCCTAATAGTACAGATGTTTGACCTATGGTCTGCCAACTGTCCTGGGTCAATGTCCCGAAAGAATGACCGACAATATTTGTGACATGGTACCGTGTTTCGAACATGGTCAACGGTTGACCCTCATTTTTTCCCCATTACAGGCTAACACAGTAAGGATACCGCTTCTCCACCATGGCTAACAGTTGTCCTTTATTGTCACGCCATCCCCACAGTGCTCCGAATCTTGGATATCGTGATTCACACGTCCCATTTTCATCTGTTTGGACCGATTTCAGCGCCCCTGGCGTTGCGCCGTTCGTGCATAAGAGCACACTGATGAAACGGTAATTCGGCTGTCCTGGAAAATTCCTTCTCCGGCCAAGCCTCTCCCATCTTTCGGAAATCGGGACTGGAAATCCGAATCCCGGATTCCCGAAGCATGGTCTCCACTCCTATGTTAGGTGGGACGAGAAGGCAATTATCTCCTGATTCTCACAACGGGCTCGACCCACGTGGTCCTGTGGAATTGTTGTTGAACGTCCCACAAACATTGTAGGGATGTAACAAGGTGATTCAAACAGTGGAAATCTTGTGTGCTATGGAATTCAAAACAAAGAAAGAAAACAATTGAAGCACGAAAGTACCAATAAAAGGTTTTTGGTTTGTTACAATACCCGGGGGTCGACTCCCCCCATGGACGGGTTGACCCCACCAAAAGAGCATTGTAGCTCCACCACCCATTGGCTTGTGGCATCCAAGGCTTGCTGCCACTGACTTAGCTCCCACTCCTCCTCAGCAGTAGCGGGGCGCAGTTCGTCGGCCTTGGCTTTTTCCCTCTCTACACCATCTTGAATGACATCCATCTTTCCAGAGGCTTGCCTCATATTCTCTTATGCCTCTACCAGCTGGGCGTTCAACCGTGACACCAGCTCAGATTGTGCATTAAGAGAGGATGAAAGCTTATATGCCCGGGTCTGCATCTATTGGACCTCGCCTTCAGCCTCCTAGAGCTTCTAAATGTTGGTTGACTTCCTCCACTGCCAGCCCATGCTGAGCCCACGATCATGCTATCGGATCTTCTCCTCCATAAGATCTCGGATGAGTGCGTGAGGAAGTTGGGCATCCACTCCCCCAGCACATAGTTTGCGCAACTGCAAGTGGAGTCTATCCATTTCCGCTAGCAATTGCGCTTGGGGGTGTCCTTGATAAAGCGCGTGATTAGCTTCCATGACCGGCGGCGGGCTATTCTCCTGTCTTCCTCGTCGGAGGTCGTGTCATCCCAGTATGCGCGGTTGGCAGGCTTGTACGCGGGATACGCCCACATGAAATCCTTGGCAAGATCTACATCTGGTGTTGAATCCAGTACGACACCTGGCACTGAAGCAGGTGTGATAGGACTGGGACCAACCGGTTGATCCTCTTCATCGGAGTCCACCTCGATGACCTCAGGAACGACCCTGTTGGTGGTCCCGCCAGTGATGATGTGTGTCACAGCTTGAGGAGATGGGGGGACTATCGCCACCATCACCAGCATGCCCCTAGGAGGGACGCCACTAGACATCCCGACCAGTCTTGCCGTAGCAGCCCACGCCGGTCGGAGAACTGTACGACAGAGAGGGACATAAACGTTAGTTGGCATAGTATACATGTGACGACGAGGAAACCGGTAGAGGAATCTTACGGAGATCGACCTCCTGGCGCTGCTCTTAAGCCGGTACTGACGGCACCCGGAGGCGAGGCCCTCCGTAAACTGCTGGAAGGTCTGGACACTCCAGAGGAGCCACATCGTGTGCTTTGGTCCCAGTAGACGTGGAACTGGACGCAGCCATAGGCGCAGGTTCTGAAGGTCCCACATCATCACCTGCCGAGGGGCGAGAACGAGGCCTGTGAACAAGTTCCTATTGCATGGCTTAATCATCGGTGAGAAGTCCATAGTGACCCAAGAATGGATCGTAAGGAAAGAAGTTCGGAATGCTACCTCGAGAGCCTCCGCTAAATTGTCGGAGTCCGAGCCATGATCTCCGACCTCGCCCTCCTCCAACGGACTCCCTCCTCCAGCCTCATACTCCCGAGAGGAGTCCTATGATTCTTCCAGAAGGGGGAAGCACTCCCTCAAATCGACAGCCGATAACTGTGGGGGGACCGTTTGATTCAACAGTACCCTCACCCAGTCTGTCATTGGGTGAGGGACACCACTGGAGTGGACGTAATCATCCAGCTCGTCCAGGTATTGTTCTGCCTCTGCCAGAGATGCCATGAATCCAGCCCGAACTGGGCCTATGCCCGATAATTCCATCTCGAGGTGATTCAGGTGGGCCCATATCTCAGGTGGGATGAGGAATGGCCGGTTGACATCCCAAATGTCCCAGGCTTCTGGGAAGATGACATCCTCTGCCATGTCGATATGACGTAGGCACTTCCCCGGAGCCTGAGTGGATATCCTACGAAATCCCCTCGGTGGCTGCCCCTCCGGATGGCCCTATTCTTCCAGAATCACCGGATCCACCGCTGCTGCCATACCCTCAGCCGGTGCGGGTCTCGCTGCCATGGAAGCCCCGCTACAGCGAGCGGCCCTAGCCTCCCTCCGACCCCAACCTCGAGATAGAGGAGGACCACCATCACCGACCCGAATAGTTGGTTGCTTCAGCATCTCCCCTGGGTAAGCGGCCTCCCAACTAATGGCATACTCCCTCACCAATCCGAATGCGGTGGTGGATGGAGGCAATGAAATTCCCATCTTCCCATCATCCCGTGTGAACATGAGCCACAACTGCCTCATCACACATGGGTGCTCCTCATGATGCACCTCCCAGTAGACCTACGGGGTCAGCCGATGGAGGCACCGGATCTTCCTCGCAAACCGATGAGGGGTGTTTTGTTCGCAAAGGGGCTAACGATCTATTCGTGCCACCAAAACTCCACCTCGAAAGCCCTTGAGGTAAGCCCGATGTTCATCGGTTCCCCGCCTGTCATCAGTAAGTATCCCTGTCGATAATGGGAAGGGGTGGAAATTAAACCCATCCACCCTCCACACCTGATTCAGCACCATCGACATGGCTAGTTTGAACGGGAAGCTCCCGACCGCGTTCAAGATAGAGGGGCTGATGTTCAATCCCGGCGGCAAAATGGGGTTTGGATACTCATAAATCCCCCTGATATGCGCTGCGATCCACCCATACAGGAGGTGGAAGGGCCCGCATATCCTTGGTGGCTTCTTACCCTCACTAATTTGCCGCATCATTCTGTACAGTTTGGTGAGCATCGGAATCCCCATATTGATCCGCTGCCCCATGGCCAACATGGACGCCATAATAAACGCGCT
Organism: Viscum album; assembly: GCA_963277665.1. Lineage (NCBI taxonomy): Eukaryota > Viridiplantae > Streptophyta > Magnoliopsida > Santalales > Viscaceae > Viscum > Viscum album. The sequence goes on along the minus strand of OY728157.1, from coordinate 2,050,660,666 downwards.
GGGCTGCACCCCCATGCTTGTATCCCTCACCGGAAGGATTGAACTGCAGATGAGAGCCGCGATGAATGCCGCCAGCCTGACTATCGGCTGTTGTTCAGTACTGACACTGAAACCCCAAGTCTTCCATTGGCTGTCCTCCAAGACCCACCAATACAAGTGCCCCTTGCCCCGTTGGGCCGCCCTCGGACAAGATCGAGGCCTCAGAGGGAACTCTCGATTCTCTAGGAATTTCAGGAAGCACTTGAACCATCTCCTAAAGTGGACATCACTCACTGCCTCCTTGTCCTGTCCAGGGACGAGCACCATTGGCGCTGACGCCAGTCGCGACATTTGCTCTATATCCTCCCACGCGCTCATGACAGGGAGGAACTCATCATACATGGCCCCCAAGATCGGAACCCCAGAAATCTGGTGGACATCCCACAGGCTAATGCCTACCTCTCCGTGGTGCAGGTGAAAGGTATTGGTCCTAGACGACCATCTGCTCAGCAATTCTGGCATCAGATGATTTGGTTGGTAAATGTGGATTTGGGAGTCCCATGCCGCCTCATACAACCCCACTCTCCTCATCTCGACCCCAAAATCCTCACATGAGGCTCCTACCAAGCAGGCCCAGGCCCAGTCATCAGTAAAGTTTCCACCATGGCACCGGTCCCACTCATCGGACCATCCCTTCTTCGAATCCTAAAAATACACCTTCAACATGGTGCAGTAGAGAGGAGGGGACGTCTCCGGTTGCAGTGGATTCCCGTCAATATCGATCAAATGGTTGTAGAGAAAGTCAGCAGTGATGGGTGTGAAGTCCTCCTGTGCATGACCATCAGCCACCCTGAACCATTGGTGCTGGCATGGTGTGCTCCTGAACCAACAAGCTGGTTCGTCCCTACTCGCATCAGGGATGAAGACGTCATCCCTCAACCCGAAGCCGTACAATGGCTTTTTTTTGTACTACGGATAATCCTTCCGACCCTGTGATAGAAGATCTGTCAATGAAGCGTTGTCCGAATGGCTTCAGACCATCTCCCCAAGTCCTGTACAGTTGGCCATCTCATCCCGACGGGCGGCATCTGCAAGCACCCCAAATACAGCCTCTTGATGGGCCATTTCGATTTCGGACCTCAGAAAAGAATTTTTTAGAACGGATTGTGAAGCTGGATCGCGAAGCCGGATCACGAAGGTTGGTCGCGAGACCAAGCCACGAAGTCTGGCCTAGGCCAACAAGTAGAAGTTTTCTTGGCGCGGATGCAGAGTCGGAGACCCATGGTTTTCTGTGAAACTCGAATCACGGAGGGCTGTCGCGGAGTACGTGGAGCTTCACGAAGTCGAGAGCACAAAAAGAAAAGGAAGTCGCATGAAGCCAAAAGAGGTCAACCCCCTATTTATAGGCGGCGACGTCGGAGCATCGCGGTGTGCCTCACCCACACGGAGCATCATGGCGCGTCCGTATCCGTGGCCCCGGTCAGCACCGCAGGCCTCCTTCGCGTAGCTGCATCGCGAACCACCGACAATTTTGGCGATTTTCCCTCAGACATCGACCCTTCACCCTCTGCGGCTCCAAATTTGAGGGGGGGAAATTGTTGGCGCCAAAATATGGAACGAAAGGAAGGGACGAAAAAGAAGGCTGGCACGCTACCTCGCGAACCAACGACGCGAAGCACCACCGCGAAGCACCCCGAGCATCGCGGTCTCGCGAAGCTCCAGAGGCGGTAACTCTCCGCGAACGCATTTGACATCCGCGATCCCACCGTGAAGCTCTAGAGGCGGTAACTCTCCGCGAACTCATTTGACGTTTGCGAGCCCGCCGCGAAGCTCCAGAGGCGATAACTCTCTGCGAACGCATTTGACATTCGCGAGCTCGCCATGAAGCTCCAGAGGTGGTAACTCTTCACGGACGACATTGAAGTTCGCGAGCGCGCCGCGAAGCACCTGAGGCAGCGCGCAATTTCTGCTTCGCGGCACCCCTTCCCTATAAATACTCTACCCCCCCTGAGTCCCGGGGACGGACAATCCGACCTTTCGGCTTCTCCTCTCCTGAATCACGAAGAACCCTTTTCCCTCGAGAATCATGAGCTCTGCGAGGTACTTCTACTTCGTGTCACACCTTCGCTTTGAATCGTTTTGAGCCCCTCTTCCGAGAGGGATTCCCTTCGCGAAGCTCAAGGGAATTTACGAAGGAAGGGGATTCCCAAGGGAACCCAGGCAACTGCGTAGCATTTATGCTTCGCAAAACACCCAACATGTACTAGTGATCCCTATGCTAAGGTAGGATCGCTACACATCGCGAAGCACACTGCTTCGCAGGACCCTGCTTCGTGAGGCACCTCTTCTTCGCGAGGCAGTGCTCCGCGAAAACTGTTCCACTTTACGAAGCACCCTCCACTCATACCTATGCCCCATGCTAAGGCCAAGGCACTACACTTTGCAAAGAACAATCCTTTTCTTGGAAATTCCTCTTCCCGTGCGACCCTCCAGGTTGGCACGATGTGATTTCAAAGTCCCATGGACAATACCACCCGTAGCGTTGCTTTGCCTAATCCTTCTTTGCATACGCATGCTAACGGCTATTGCTTCATCCCATAGCGCTGCTAACGTGGACCCCTTGATGGTTCGCTCCACAACCCCCCTTGACCATGGCCTTGCCAGTACCTTCCCACCCCCAAGGACCAGAGGGTACCGGTTATGTAAGTCCTAGGGGTGTGGAGTGAACCCACCTCGTCCGAGCTGCATGACGATAAACTGCCAAGCACCACGTCCTCAACACATGATGTTAAACTATGACCTGACCTCGTTCCTCTCACGAATGGTCCCCCCAGCTCGAACATTTTTTACACCACTCATCTCCACGGGAGTGGAATCACCCAACCATAAGGGATGATATCTTCCTTATTGGAGTGGCGTATGTTATCAGGAGAAGGGAGACCCTAGTTCCCCAACGGATGGCTGCACCCCTACATCTCCATAATACCCCACTACCAATGTCAGTGAAGGGTGTGATAGGGAACGAGGCACCCCCCATCATTGTTCTAGAGTCCCTCTTTCGATGCGCTTTGTCGCACCATGGGCCTCCATCTTGGAGTAAGTCCCAGCATCATGGGCCGCCTAACTCATAATACCATCTTCGCTTCTCACGGACACATCCTTCGCGACGTGATCGTCAGGTCCATGCAACCTCTTGTTTCTCACACCGAGCATGACTCACGTGGGCTTAGAGTGAGCACCGACCCTGACCCCTACCTTCAGCGAACTATGCGGACTTTGATCCGTGTCAAGACATGATACGTAGGAAGCCTCCATGAGGTTCAAGCCACATTACTCGGTCATTCATTCATGTCAAGTTTCGCCCTCGTCCAACATGATGTTAAAATGCACGCCCCGTCCCGCATGACGTTAAACTGCATACCCTCGTCCAGCATGACGTTAAACTGTTTGCCCTTGTCCTGCATGACATTAAAATGAACACCCATTTGAACTAAGAGGTCTTTGATCCATGTCAAGGTGTGGTATGTAGGAAGTCTCCACGAGGTTCAAGCCCACCCATCATCCAACTCACGTCGAGTTCTACCTGCGTCCAGCACGACGTTAAACTGCAATTCCAGTCTGATGGCAAGCCGTTGTGACCAACCCATACTACGAGGACTTTGATCCATGTCAAGGCGTGGTACGTAGGAAGCCTCTACGATGTTGAAACCCACCATTCTGTTGTTCCTACCTCATTCACGTCGGTTCATCCCCGTCCTGCATGACATTAAACTGTATTCCACAATTTGAACTATGGGGACTTTGATCCATTTCAAGGCATGGTACATAGGAAGCCTCCCCGAGGATCAAGCCCAACAATCATTGGCCCAGACCGTCTCCTTGCTGGTGTGCCAAGCCCCCCCCCCCCATTTTCACCCGAACTACGAGGACTTTGATCCATGTCAAGGCGTGGTACGTAGGAAGCCTCCCAGAGGTTCAAGACCATCTCCCATCGGACCAAGGTCCATCATTTACGTCGGTTCGTCGACACCCACCACCCGTCGTTTATTCACACAAGGGTTCACTACCGTCCCTCATGACGTTAAACTGTGTTCCATAAATCCTTCGAAATACGAGGACTATGATCCGTGTCAAGGCATGGTATGTAGGAAACCATCCCAAGGTTCAAGCCCACCACTAGTGGACCCACAGGTCTACTTTCACGTCGGTTCACTGATGAAACCCTTTGAACTATGAGGTCTTTGATCCATGTCAAGGCATGGTATGTAGGAAGCCCACCACCCATCGGACCAAGGTCCACCTTCACGTCGGTTCGCTGACGATGCCCATCAGACCAAGGTCCACCTTCACGTCGGTTCACTGACGATGCCCATCAGACCAAGGTCTACCTTCACGTCAGTTCTCTGACAATGCCCATCGGACCAAGGTCCACCTTCACGTCGGTTCGACGACGCATCGGACCAAGGTCCACCATTACGTTGGTTCGCTGATGACATCCATCGGGCCAAGTTCCACCTTCACGTCAGTTCAACTGCACCATCCCGAACTACGCAGACTTTGATTCCCTACCACGGGGATACGTAGGAAGCCCCTTCAAGGCTCAATCCCAACTTCACCGTTTCCCATGCGATGGTTCCTAGCCATTCCCCCCCTCCACTTCATTCATCCATCCATCATCCACCCCGATTCTTGCCTGGATCGTCATATCCCGGTGGGACCATTTCTGTACGCTCCTCTTCACAACCGCCCATGGGCTGGCCCCCGTATCGGCATCCCTTCAAGGGAAATCCCTCAATCCGATCTATTCTAGATAATGCTCCGATTGGGCGGATCCATCTCCGTTGGACGTTAAACTCGCGGCGTACCCTGTGATAAACACGGGAAGCTGAGGAAAACCTCAGATATGTGTCTATGGCATATAATTCCCCGTGCTGGATGTGGGATACCTCGGGCTTCCACGCCCTCGAGAAGCCGTTTGACCAGGGATAATAGACAGACATTCCAGGTTCCCCAGCATCCAGACATGATACTGATGCCTCAACGTGACTACTCCCCAGACTGAAGGTTTCTTCCCTGACCGAACCCTTTGGAATGTCCCGACATAAGCAGTGTAATTAACCAGCGTACATGGAAACATGGCACTGGGAAGAGTTTCACTAACGACGTATTAAATCTACGAGGGAGACCGGGACTAGGTGACGAGTTCTGAGGAGGAATGCATAGAAGGAATAATCGACATCCCATCATCCTATTTCGATCAAGGAGCAGACGTCCCTGAATAAGGAGCGAATGCTGACCGCCTTTGGAAAGCGGGAATGTGGGGAATCAAGCGCAGCGCGTCCTCCTCCGCGGACGGACGGATGCGTGTGCCCCGGTGAAAGCGTCGGAAACAGAATACCATAACCATTTCCTATCAGGGGTATTAAATTTTATACAATTATAATTATTTGAACTGGGAATTACATGTATCAATTCCATACTCCTTTATCATTTATTAAAAATTGATGAAAAGCGAATCTATGTTTTGTAATCGATGTGACACAATTATGCATTATAAGGAAAAGAATGTGATGGGTGCACCAAGAATTATATTACACTTCAATACATTGGTAATTTTTAGTATCCCGATATGGCACTTTTTAAAAAAATAATTAAAATAAGTTTTTTATGGAAATTTTACCATCCCGAATGATTGAAAAATAACCATGTACCATGTTTATGATGCAATGTTTTATTATGTTTCCTCATTTTCCATGTCGCCTTTATTATTATCATTCTATATCATTGTTCTTATTTATGATTCCGACTAATTTCATTACCCATTTATATTAATTGTCTAAAATGAATTATTATTATCATGTTAATACATGTTTATTCCCTTACTCGGCTTTATAGGCCACCCTTTTCTAACGTATGTCCTAGATTATCCCGTTCATATTTTAGTGCGAGCATGTTAAGGAGGTTTTCAATAAATATGTTGTTTTTCATGTTTTAAAATTTTTATGTAATATACCTAATTCAAAAATACACTTGACTTCTCAATGTTATATGTTGTTTTAAATTTAATACTATGTAATAACTAAAAACGTAATCTATAATTTAGAGAAGGTTTTTTATTTTTGTTATCATAGGAAATGTTTTTTTATTTTTTGGGATTTCGATTAGAAAACTACAGATAAATCATTAGCAATAAGTATATGTATAAGAAAACATCCCAAAATTTTGGTAATTATAGAACAAGTGGTTTATTAAGAAAATAAATAACTGTTTGGATACTATAAGTGGACGTGGTTCTTACACAGATGTAACTAGGTGTAAAAACTCTAACAAGGTGTGACGGTCCTAAATCCATGTGACCTCATACACAAAAAATGGTCCTTAATACATACTAGGTTTGACACTATTTGGGTATACTCTTTGGTAAATTCATAATCTCATTATAAAACATTATTAAGTGACTAAAAAAATTCTCCTATGTTTATATTTTAGGAAATATATCATAGATAACATATATTGAATCCTAAAATTTCATAAGTTAATGAATTACATGTAATTTATATGTTATATATTTAAGGTAATTAGATTCCCATTTATGTCTTTAATAGATAAAAATAATCATCCATATTTTTCCTTTAACTCTCTCAAATGGATTAAAATTGGAGGAAATAGGTAAAAAATCAATGTGATAAGAAATGTGATGAATACCCCACAATATGCCAAACCTGATGGGAGTGGGAATCACAATCGTTTTTTTATACTATCTCAGCTGACTTAGTTTCTGAATAGAAAACTACATTAGGAAGAGAATCCAAGTCCTACTAAATAATACTAAGTGGTGGTTTAGTCATTTATACAAAAGGACTCTGAATATAAATGGATCATATGATCCCTTTATAATGGAATAGTTGACCAACTCCATTCATAAGATCATATTTTTTCATTCAATGTTCTGAAAAATATAAGGTTATACTGTCTTTTAACCATATAGAGGGTGAATCAGATTAGTGGTCGACAATGATAAAAATACAAAGCCCGAGGCAGAGTTTGACGCAATGGGGAGGAACGAATTCCAGAAAAAATAGATAAATATTTCCCTCACATTTCCCATTTTAAAATGGAAGGGTATTTCCATTCCCTCAAGACAAAAGATGACCAATATATTGTGGTGTATGAGGAAAACTTCACAAGACTTTCAAAACATACCTTTGGATTTTTCATTGTCCCGAAATTCAAGGTTGACTTCTTCTTTGGTGGGATACAACCATGTCAATGAGAATACCTAGTGATATGTGACTATGATAGCTCTGAGGAAATTATTTGATGTTCCCTAACAGTTTAAATAGATATTAGAGAATCTCAATGGTATCATGGGAAAAATAATTGAAATTTGGAGTATAATCATGGATGTTAGAGGGAGAATATAACTGTGACAATAAATTTTAACATCCCACATGTCAAGGTTCATAAATAAGCACCCCAAAAAATTACATAATGGGGGTGATTAAATACTTTATGTGTGGGAAAAATGAAACCTTGGTAACAATTAATGGAATGAGAAACCTGATAATGTGATAGAGTAAATTAATTCTTTGGTCAAACCGTAGTTCGTTGTTCATTGAATAATCATTGTTGAACCAGGTCACTTTGAAGACCAATTCCCTAGTCCATGAGCTTTTAGATACATCCATCAACCTCCAAGGCAGGAAGAGAGATCATTTTCCATTGGTACTAAAAAGTTGGATCTCAAAAAACTAAGTGGTTATAGGTATGCTAGTAATTCATTAATTAATAGAGAAAATAATTTTTTATTTTGGTTCTACACAATCCTTCATATCAATAAATTTTATTATAACTATTCAAACACCACCACAAATCATAGAAGTAGAGAATATGGTGAAAATGTAAAATATGGAAATTATGCATCTGAAGTATATATCTCCTCCCCTGCAACAATTTATGGGATGAAATTTCATGTGAACCTTATCATACTACTGTTGGTGGAATTTGATGCTATTCTAGGTATGGATTTTCATTTCCTATATAGAGCCAACATAAAATTCAATGAGAAGGAAATCACTCTCCGTATTGAAAATCAACCCCTTATTTGGTAAAAGTGAAGGGATGATGATTAAATTTTGTTTAGCACCAACATCTCAATAATGAATTTTATAACCCTTTAAGAGAGTGTTCATAACTCAGATTATGTTTTCTAAGAAAAGAACCATCAATTAATACATATCTATTGCGATGGAATATAATGATGTGTTTCATGAGAAATTTCAGGGTTTTCTTCGTATCCAAGAAGTTGAATTTTCAATATAGATTATACATAGGGCATTGAAATTATTCAAGACTCTATATAGAATGGATAATTTGAAACATGAGGAGTTTAAGAATGAACTAAAATAGAATCTAGATATAGGTTTTATATGCCGAAGTTCTTCACTATGGAGTGAACTCATCCTCATTATCATGATGAAGGATGAGTCATTGTTCTTTTCCATTGATTACCATTAAATAAAAAATGATCAAGATAAATATCAAGTATCCTATTTAAAAGATTGAAGAATCATCCAATCAAATATATGGATCACAATACTTCTCCATGGTGGATCATCAGTCATGATATTATCAAGTAAGTGTGAAGAAGGGAGATATCCCCAAGACCACATTTCGTAAAGGGTACAGGAACTATGAGTTTATAGTAACTCCATTAAAACTCAATAATGATCCCAAAATCATTATAGACATGATGAATGGAGTCTTTAGATATTACGTATACCAATTAGTGGTAGTATTTATAGATGATATTCTAATATATTTTAAAATCAAGGAGAAGTGTGAGGAGAATCTATGTATTGTTCTAAATACCCTATGAACGGAGAATATCAATGCCAAGTCCATAAAATGTGAGTTCTGTTTGAAGGAAGTATAATTATTAGAGAATATAATCACATGAAATGTGATTTCTATGGACCCTTCAATGGTATAAAAAAATTAAGGATTTCTAAGGCCAAAATCTATGATAAATATCCATAGTTTCCGTGCCTTAGATGGGTATTATCATTAATTTATGAGAAATTTATCACTCTTTTCAATACCCCTAACCAAGATAACTTTTAAAAGATTTATGTTTTCATGCAAGGATGAATTAAAATAAATAATAATGGAGTTGAAAATGAGGCTTATAGCTACCCCTATGAGAAGCCAACCCAAGAGTGGAGAACTTTTTATAATATCCATTTTTTCTTCAAAGATGGGATTTGGAGTGTTTGTCAATGCAGAATGGAAAAAGTGAAAAACTATGCATCAATTTAATTTAATGTTCATGAACCCAACTACCCAACATAAGATATGGAGCTTCATGGAGTGATCATAACTTTGATAATATGGTGAAATATATAAGAATAAAAATGTTTCAAGAATATATTCACCATGATATAAATGAATATTCTCCCACAATGATAGTTATAGCTAATCAAATACATTGACTACTCAATACAATACTGTCCTGTGAAAGAGAACAATAGTTACAAATTCACTAAGTAGAAAGGAGTAAATACCTGGAAAATTCAAGGGAATTTTTTGTATAATTTCTTTGGAATTTTATGTGTCTCTGGATTCTAACGGCACCTAATTTTGAGGCCTGGTGTGCCCGGAATCAATTTCCGAATAATATATCAGGTAAGTTCTACGAATGAAAAAGCGGGTTTTTCTATCTTTTGAATCGGTGCTCGGAATTGAAAACTGAGGGCATCGATGAACTCACAACGCCGATAATTGCTTAGGGGGACCTTTTCCGTAGTTGTGTTTTGTGCGGGTTGAGGTTTAACAAATGGGTATTTAGAATGAATAGATAAAATTTGTTGTGTACATATTTTATATAAGGAATTTGGTTTTTAATCTTACAAAGCGGTAGTTAGAGGTGGGACCCGCATGAACACTTAACTCATCACCTCCCTATAACTCCACTTGACCTCTTAAATCATCCATTATTAATTTCATGGAAACTTCCCTTCTTAATACAGAGCTTCTCCACCTCCCAAATTTAATGAGCCAACTTAGGGGATTTAATAACCTTATTAATTATCCTTGTCACACCTTTTGACTTTCTGAATTGCATGGTGATCATTTTATTAAAGGGGGCTTATGGAAATATTTTCTTGGAAAATATTTTGGGAGAATTTTGAGGGGAGCTTCCTTCATCGATGAAGAACGATTGCCTCCGTCGACGAAGAACGGTCGACGTTCTTCTTTTTCATTTCTCCAAGACAAGAGGGAGGGAACCACGTCTTGGGATACACTTCAGCATCGCCAACATATCTTTTCCCCGTGACGCCATCTACCGCGACACCGACGAACGCCTTCTTCGAGGTATGGAAATAATTTACGAATATTAATAAACATTGTTTTTTCCTTCCAAATCAATGAGCGCTGATCAACAAAATATTAATTTGATTCGTGAAAGAATATGTTTACAGGTTGGGAATAATTGATTGCAGGGAAAAACGTAAGAGAATTATGTTTAATACTCTTCGTGTAATTTAATCACACATGATAACGTGTTTAATGGTATGAAGTTAGTATAATTTATGCTTGAATAAATTATACCCTCATCGATACTAAAAGCATGTGTTTTAATCATTGCCTTTTGAAAACACCTAAGGCGGAGGGTGCGGGTCGAACAAACACTGCCCGACAACCCTCCAATGTTTTTTATTGATGTGTAGATCGACGGGAAATGTCGTAATGAGCCGCAGAGGCGATTTGAAGACTCTACTGTGAAGTTTGTGTCCCGTAATAACCATAGACGTAGACGGAGGCTGAAACGGACCACCGGTGGGAGTCCGGTGGTCCGCGGAGAGTGGAGGCGGTGCACCACCCCTGCAGGCTGTCGTCGGCGACCGGCGGCGGCGGCGTGCCGATGGAGGAGACCGCCGCGGTTGAGACGCGGCAGACCGGAATGGCAAAGAAGTTCCGAGTTTTGGGGGAGGGTGTGACATTAAATCTGCACCATTTCAATCAGCGGGGCAGCACCACCCCACTATTTCCTGCTCGGCTGAAACGGCCGAGCTAACTGGCCACGCGGGCCGCGCCCCACACAAGGCTAACCAGCCGCACCACACAGACCGCCCGCACCGGGCCAGGCCGCCCGTGACGGGTCGGGCTGCGCAGACTGGGCCAGGCCGTGCCGACTGGGCCAGCCCGCGCCGGCAAAGCCGGGCCGCACCGGCAAGGACGGGCCCTGCCTTAGTGAGTCGGAACTGGACCCGGGTCGGGTCGACCAGGTTTGGGCCAACACAGGGGGTGTTGGGCCGGGTCGGACCGGGCCCAGACCCCCTACTTTCAGACAGTTCCGTTCAAACGCCCATAACATGGGATACCGACCTCCTATTGATGTACCATCAGTTGCGTAGCGATCCTTGGATCGAGATGGTCATTTTGGTATACTACACTCATGGTTTTGAAGAAATTTGGGTATGGTCGGGTTGGTTCGAACCTGAAACCAACCAGGCCCTCGGAGCGGACACACTCATAACGTGAGTTTCGGACGTCTGATTGACGTTCCATCAGCTTTGTTGGTTTCCTCATAGTGAGACAGACCTTTGGATTAATCCACTCAAGGTTTGGATGCATTTGGAGTACAGTCCTGTTGCTTTTGAATTAAAAACCAACCAGGCCCCTAGGACGAAAAAGCCAATAACTTTCAGACTGAACGTCTGTTTGATGAACCGTCAGCGGCGTTGGTGATCACGTTGTGGAATGGTCCCTATGAGTATAACCTTTGTGAGTTCGGGGTACAGTTGAGATAAGGTCGGGTTGGTTTTTACACGAATCCAACAAGGCCCCATGGACGAAAAGGCTAATAACTCACAGACGGGGCGTCTGATTGACGTGATGTATATTGCGTTGAGACACCTATAACGTGGCGGTCCTTTGGGATACTTCTTCGTGGGACGTTTTGATACTTGGAGTATCGACCTGTAGCTCATGGAGCGGATGCTCCCGGAGACGAGTGTACAGAGTACGGAGACCGTGTAGTTGGATGAGACCTGATGAATGCTTGTTCGATTTGATTTGGAGTGACTTGCATAGCCCAGTGGGGAGGACTACATTGTGAGGTGGCAGACCCATGGCGGAGGAGCACTACATTGTGAGGTGGCAGACCAGCTGTACTCGATGGGAGGAGTACCTCTATAGGCTATAAGAGGGAGCACTACTGTGTGAGGTGGAAGACCCATGGTGGAGGAGCACTACTTTGTGAGGTGGAAGACCCATGGTACTCGACAGGAAGAGTACCTCAGCAGTCTTAGGTTAGTGATCAGTACCTCGGAGTCATGATAGGATCACTATACTCGTCAGAGACGGATCTCTTCAGCAGTTATAGTTTTGATAATGATAATCCTGGTTTGAGCTGAGTCAATATCCTTTGTGTTTACCTCATGATTGAGATGGGTTAATTTATAACTTACGTATATGTATCTGTGTATAACTAAGTAGTGGTTATCTTTCGACATCATATCTGTGTGATACCTCGTGGATGATATGGGTTACTTGGTATCTTAGGTATTTGTATGGGCTTATACGTATTTTAGGGTTATCTATTGAGAACATTATTTGTGATTATCCTTGTTGGATTTAGTGAGACCTTGAGGGTCTCAGGGTCCCTACTGTGTATCATATACTCACCCCTGCACGGGCTATGCCCATACCTCGTTGTGTTGGTTGCAGACGACAGACATCACTGATCGTGGTTGAGGCTTGTAGAGCTGGATGATACCCGGGGGAGGATCTCATGACGAGTCGGTACACGGAGTTGGATCTCACGACGAGTCGGTACCCTGAGGTGGATCTCACGACGAGTCGGTACCCGGAGGAGACAGACAGATGTGGAGTACTGAAGAAGGCATTTGTACCTACCCTTCATGTAGGAACCTGGAGGATGATCCAGGAGCTTCTTGTCACCTTTCATCTGTTGTCCTTGAGATGTACTTTACTTCAGTTGTAGTTGTACCATTATTTTGGGCTTGTATTTCCGGAACCTTGTACTTTCATCACGCTTGTCTACTGATTTACTTAGAGTTAGCTTCCGCTTGTACTATGTTTTGCTGTTTACTTTTATAAAGGCAATGCCTTCCTTTTTTTCGGGATTTACCCCTTTGTGCTAGTTGCCAGCCCCTGGCCTATGGAAGGTGGTCTTGGGGTAGTCACGGCACGGACCCCGAGGACGGGTCGGGACAAAAGGTCCTAAGAATTCTGTCATTAACGTGAATTGATAATGATAAAATATTCTTAGAATTGAATAGGATTCACATTATAATCATAATGGAAAGAACATCATAAATCCTTTCAAAAATGATTTCTCAACCTTCCCTTCTAAAGATGTTAATTGATTCTCAAAATGATGATGTATGAATTCAGAAGAAAGTATAAAATATAAGGAAAGGGAAATATTCTATGTTTAATGTTAATGAAAAACGAATTGTGATATTTTAGTTATAATATGTGGATCATCAAATCCATATTTAAAGAAGGAATTGTTTGATGCTACCCATAGTTTATCATTCTCCATTCACCTAGGAAGAATGAAGATGTATCTAGAACTCAGTGATAGCTATTTGTGGGACAATATAATGAATGAGATCACTAAATATACATCAATGTTCCTCGTATTTCATCAAATGAACGATGGATGCCATAATTATACAGATATGATGCAACTATTACACATACCAACATGGAAATAGGAAAACATCACCATGGAATTTGTCCAAGAATTTTGAAGAAATCGAGGGGAAATATTCTATAAGAGTTTTTATGGATTGTTGTACAAAGAATAATCATTTTATCATAATTCGATAGGACTTATCCCTATATCAACATTCATGGATATACACCAGAGAAGTGGTGAGACTATATAAAGTACCAATGTTGATTGTATCTGATCGAGATATGAGATTCACCTCCGTGTTCTTGAAAATTATCCAACATGAACTGAACACCAAGATCAAATTCAATAGGACTTATCGTCATCAAATAGATGTCCAATGTGACCAAACAATATAGACACTAGAATACATGTTTTAAAAGATTTTATATGGACTTCAAAGGAGGATGGGACTAACATTTTCCTATGGTCATGTTCTCTTACAACAATAGTTTCCACTAGAGCATCCAATTACATCTTGATGAAGCCTTTTATGGGAAGAGGCGAAAAACACCTGCATGTTGGGATGATGTTTGGAAAAAAATTTCTCTATCGTAAAATGGTTGAGAAAATGGTGGAAAAGGTTAAGACTATCTACCAACATTTCAAGTCTTGTCAGAGTCGACAGAAGAGTTATTCTAACAATCACCGATGATACATAGTGTTTTATGTTGGAGGCATGGTATTCATATGCATATATCCATGTCATAAAGTGATGAGATTTAGAAATATAAGAAATCTTAGTCCACAATACATCATCCCCATTGAGATTCTTGGTCGCCTTAGAATGGTGGACTACCGACTAGAACGACCATCTAACCAATATCTAGTATATGATGTATCCGATGTATCCCTCTCGAGAATGTAAATACCAAAATCCTCACAAGTACTCAATCTATATGTGGTTCCATTAGAGAATGACCTTTCTTATGAGTAACAACTGGTCAATATCATACATTATAGAGACAAAGTTCTAAAAAATAATACAATGAAAATTATAATAGTGTTGTGGAGAAACCAAAACATTGAAAAAGCGTGATTGGAACAAGATGAGGTGATAAAATAGAGTTACCGTCATCTATTTTACTATGTGTAACAAAAATATCAAGGGTGAAATTTCTTAAGGGGGTAATATTTCTATGACCCAAACTATTAAAAATAATATTCCCCTTGAAATTTAATTAAATTTATTTGTTACATCATATTGTTATAGAAAAAACCTAAACTTATTTGGATTTATTATATCCTCTAATATTTAAATTACTACTAAGAAACATTATCATTGGTAATATAACCACAAAACTATGATCTCATTATTAGTATACATATAGGGTTCTGAAAGATACAATTGACACTGACTAAGGAAGTGATGACCTCAGCCGGTAAGATTATACCCTAGAAAGCCCATTTACGTGAGATTCCAGGAGAGATAGCATCACTGGGATTTACCATTGAAATAGACCAAGTTGATATCTAAAAACATAATCTTGAGAAAAACTATTTATAGGAGAAGTTAAAGCTCATCGAGATCCTGACCCAAACCATGTATACATAACCACCCAATGAATGTCTCACCCTCTCACACATTGAACTTAGGGAATTTTCAGGTGTATTAAAATGATAAGTATGAAGACTATAGAAATATTATTATGTACATTATTATTTTATAGTAATGAAAATATTTTCAGCCTATTATTTTGACTTTCTAAATGTTATTTATTTTGATACAATAAAACACCAATAATATTTTTGGATAATTTTGAAATTAAATTAAGGAATTTAATTTTATAAATTAATGGATTTTTCACATAAATAAAATTTTAATAAATTATTATTAATAAATAATTTTGATTAATTATAAATTATAATATAATTTTTATGAAATCAAATTTCATTTATTAAGGGTTTGATAACTATTAATCTTAAAAAAACATAAATTATGTAATAATTGTAAATTTTATTTTAAAGCTAAAAATTACAATTTTTTAAATTAGTTAGATAAAAATAAAAATACTTTTGGTTTCATACTTTCTGAATTATCCAATGGTGAATGTTTCATAATTTTCTAAAATAGTCAAATATTTCGGTAACAATTAAATACTGTATAAACTTACATTGTTTATTATGAAATTAGAGTGACCCAAAAGTGTTGTATTAAATACTATAAAATGTATCCACAAACATATATATTTTTTCTCTTTAAAATAATTAATTTTTATGTTTATTTTATTAATATTAAAAATCAATTATTGATCCTCCAAACATAATAAAATTTCTTAAGGTTTTAAAATCATTTATTTAAGAGTATAAATCACCTCAACATAAGTAATGGAAATATTTTTTTATGTTATACCCTTGATCCTGTAAACTAATTAAATACACTCATATTTTAGAAAACGTAGTAAAAAACCATGGTATGTTTTGTGGTTTCATTTTTTGTAGAGTCATTAATTTTAATAAAAAATAAACCCCCTCATTTACTATAAAATCCCACCGATATTATCACTTATAATCACTCATAAATCCAAGGATCTCATACTTCCTCTTACTAACAATATATAGTGTCCTCCCATGGTTCTACAATGTTCTTAATAATATCCTCCCTAGCATTTGGTGACACACACTAATGTAAGTGATTCTCACCTTCTATTTTTTATTCAAGTTTCAATAATACCTCATGACTTATAATTCCAATTCCTATGGTTAATATATATATTTAAATGTACCTATTACTAAATATTTTATTTTAAAATGATTATATTATTTGTTTTCTCTCATCAACCCAATTTACAAATATTTATGTGATGTTCTTATGCTGCAGAAATTTTATCATGATTTTCCATGCCAACACAATTGTGTAATTAATACCATATCCATTTCTTATCAAGGGAGTTCAATTTTATACATTTATAATTAATTTCAATGGGACCTAAATGTATTTATTCCAAAATCCTTGATTTTTTAATACAAATTTACGATAAATGATTCCATGTTTTATAATCTATGTGGCACACATATGAATGAGAATGAAATGAATATAATGGGTGCACCATAAATTATATTGTGCTCCAATAAATTGGGTAACCTTTAGTATCATGATATGTAATTTTGGTATAGGGGTAAAACTTATTCATTTATGGTACTTTCTTCATCATGATGTCTTGACATTAATCCTTGACATATGTTTTTGACGTAGTGTTTTATATTGTTGCCACATTTCCCATGTTGCCTTTATGATTTTCATACAATATCATTGTTCATATTTATAATTACGGCTCATTTTATTAACCATTTATATGACTCATATAACATGTATTAATCTCTTCATTTAATACCATGATTATTCCCTTATCATGATTTATAGATCACAAGTTTCTTATATATGTCCCCTGGTTATCCCACGTAGTTTTAAGTGTGAGCATGTTAAGTAAGTTTTCAAGAAAGATATTGTATTTCATATTTTAAAATAATTATATAATGTACCTAATTCCCTAAGACACTAGACTTACTTATCTCTCAAGTTTTATTAAGTGTAATATTATGTAATAAATCATGAATTAATGTGTAATTAAGAGAATTTTTGTTATATGAAATATATAGTTATATAAAAAACATTACCCATAAATGTATGGAAATTTGAAAATGTCATAATGGATTTTTTAATAAGTCTCACAAAGATATATACAGGCAATAAAGTGAATTTGGTTTTTTTCACTCACCGTACAAAGTACAAAAATTTCATTATCATCCGAGAAGATTTCACAATTTATTATGGTTCCAATATATACATTAATGGAGTGGAAAGGTTATATAGAGTAACATATTCTACTGTATTTGATAGAGATCGAGGGTATAACTCAATGATTTTGAGAAGTCTTCACCTAGATGTATATATAAAGTTATATTTTAGTATGAACTATAATCCTTAATATGTTGGTCAATATGAGAGAACCATTTAAACCATTGGGGATATTATATTAACATTTTATTATTTTTTATAGTTGGTTGAGATCAACACAATCATTTTGTTAAACTCGCTTTTAACATATCATTCACTCGAGCATTCAAATAGATCTACAGGAATCCATCCAAAAATAAGTGTATTACTCTGATGTGGTGGGATTAATATAGTGAAAAATATCTATTGATTCTTGATCAATTTGATGGAATTGTAAATAATGATAAAAAATGCATTAGAACATCAAGGAATATTAGAGTCGACAAAAGTGTTATACTAAATATTTGCATCAAGGTATATTACTCAATGTTGGATTGAAGTTATTCCTATGTATTTTCACATGGAATAGTATTATGAAATTGAGAAAGAATTTAATGATTATCCCTAGTTATATTATCTGTTTATATGTATTCATGATCAATTCGGTATGGTAGAATATAACTTGTTGCTTCCATCGAACCTATCAGAAGTTAATGGTTTGTTCCATGTATCTATTTTGAGAAAATACATACATAGTCCTTCATGAGTACTAAAATTAAATTATTTACCTCTAAAGAAAAATATTTAATACGAATAGGAATTGATAGAAAATTCCTATAATATAGATTAATATCTACGTAATAGGACTACTCACCTAGTGGATGTTCTCTTGAGGAATAAAATATTAAAGAAGCTACATGGGAACTCTGGGATGTGATGAAGCCGAAGTGATCACATTTTTTTACATTAGAGTGAGATATTTTCGAGAGGGAAGTCCATTTGAAAGGGGTTTAATATAAAATCCTGATTTTTATATATATTATTTTTGAACCAAATTTAATCTATTAAATATCATTTTCTATACGCAACAGTAATCCTAAATTAGCCAGCATAAATTATGGCCTCAATAATGTTTCTATTATATTTTCTTGGAATGAGTAGGATTAAAGAAATTATGAAATAAATATATAATTTTTTTCGTTAATTATAATGTATGGATTAATTCATAATAAATAATCATTAAATTTTAATAAAATCATTTCACGACTAAAAAGTCTATTTTTTTGAATGAATGAATTAAAATATTTTATGAATTTCTATATAATAAGTATATTACTTAAAATATAATTTTATTTAAATGAAATTTATTGGTAATTTATAAATAATCATTCTTCCATTAGTTATATATTAGTTAAGATTTAAGAAATATTCTTTGGAATGTAAAAGGAGTTATATTTTTGTAAAACATTTTTTATCAATGTAATGTGTTTTGATCATAGTAAATTAAATAAATAACAAAAGGGTAAATATTTTAATTAAATTTATAAAAAATATATGTTCAAATGAATTTTTAAACATTTCTCTAATTGTTTTTAATATGCATGTAATTTGAAAAAATTTGATTTTATGCTTAAAAGTTTATTTATCAGAAAAATAATTTTTATTTTTTTTGCGTGATTACATAAAAATTAATTAATACCATAAATAGATATTATATTTGATTAATTTTTTTCCATATTATTTATTAATAATATATATTTTTAAATAATATCACAGTCATTTTTGTTCATAATGGTCTGATAAAAAAGAAAACAATTGTTAAAATGGTTAAGGTAAAAATGATTTATTAGGGGGTGGATAATGTAAGAGATAATGGAAAAAATGTAATATAGACTTTTCTAAATGTAATAGGGAGAATATATTTCGACATTATATTATTTTACCTTAAATTTATTTTCCATTTAGTTCTATTTTCCCTAGAAAAAAAACATTATATTTTTTAAATATTTTAAGTAATTCCTTGTGAGACCCTCCCCTCAATTATAAAAGGGAACATCTTATCCACTACTATTGAATTTTTTTATCCTTATATATCATTAAATACCAATAAAATAGTCATTTTAGATAACTTAACTTATTTCATGATCCCCTATTATTACAGTAAGACCACCCTAGGAAGGATTATGGAGTAGGCCAAATGATGTCTATTGAAGAAGGGGGAATTATCTTACCCCACTCTTTAAAATTTTATATCTTCATATACATCATATAATAATGCTTTAATTGTAAAAATAATAATTAATATATTATGATAAATTTATTTATATGTTATTATGTTTATGGGTAATCCTTTTTCAACCTCATTTATATCAAATCGGAAGTGAAAGTATCATTTGTGCGTATATGTTGAGTATGACATCCATATGGATATATAATTCATTACCCATAAACCCTACACATTGATAAATATAATGAGATATTTAGAAATATTATATATATATATATTATTTAATTTTAATTATATTTAATTCATTATTCGTGTAAGAAGATTACAAAAATTTGGATGTTTTTGTACATAATGCAGTCTCGGTTAATGGTTTAATTAATTTTATATATATTCTTTTTATGTATAGTTATAAATAAGTATAAAATGATTATATATTATATTTATATAAACATTTTCATTTTTTAGATTATGTAACCATGATCAATTTGAAATGAACATAATGACCATATCAAAACATACGTGAAAATAATTAGTTAACACCCAAAATCATGATGATAATGAATGAATATTATTGATGGGTGATGTGAATTTATAATTATTCAATTTATGATATTTTTGGTATGAATTATTTTTTTTTATATAATTATAAAATAATAATTGTATTATATTGTAGGATGGACTGATTAAGAATCATGTCAAACAAGGTGTAAGGGTTTCTCATATAACATTTGTTTTTAGAGACAAATGGAATATTAAAGAAATATTTAATTTAGTTGGGGATTATACTACCCTTTATTTTATATAAATAATTTTTTATTAATGTAAATTAATTTTTCATCAATATTTTTTTATTTTATGGGGTTATGATTCAACGGTCACCATAATAGTGAGTGTTTTATATTACAACATCAATTTTTTTCTGAACTTTTTTATGAAGAAATTTATGATGATGAAATAATATTATAATTTTTTACAGTTAATATTTAATTTATAAAAATAATTTTTCAAAAATAAATTATAATTTTTTGTCTCATTTCTCTCTCTTTATTAACTAAAAAGTCAAAAAGAATTTTTTGTGTGGAAAACTATCATTAATTTTCTATTCTGTAGAGAATCTTACTATCCAAAGTCCATATTTTCTTGAGAAAATATTCAAGATTTTTTAAAGGTTTATAAATATTGGTTGAATTTAATTTTACCCTTTTTTTATTTTCATTAACAAAATAAAGAAGAAAACTATTGGTTTTTTCTAAATGATGCACTTTTTACCGAATCTCATAATGGAATTATTACTTTAATATTTACTACAATAATGGTTTTTTTCATAGTATTGAAAACTCTTTTATTTATATAACACTTTAAAGTTTTTTATTGTTCGTTGACATTTTTTTTCACTAATACTTTAGATATTTCAATATTTGTTGTAATTGATTTCAGAATGAGATTTTATTTCGTAAATAAATGTTAAAAGAATATTTTAAAGGTATTTATATATATGAAATAACATCCTTTGATGTTATATATGATTTATTAGTGGTATTATAGAATTAAACCATATTTATTCATTGTATAGATTGTATATGATTATGATGAAGAAATATTGGTGAAAACCTTTTTCATTACCATGTGTTGTGTTATTAGAAAATGATTAATATTTTCATGATCTTGTGGAATTTATATGAATGGAATTTGATTATTCGACATGTTGTTTTGTTATATCCCTCAAATTCATTGGGTAATAATTAATGTTTTATAAGTTTTTAGGGTTATTTTGTGGTAATACAACTCCCAAAATAGCATACAAGAGTGGTTATCCCAAACCATGGTAGATACATGATTAGTTAGACCAACTCTAAAATGTAATAAATCTATGCGTTTGTAGCCTTAGAATTAGAATTTTTTGATTATAAACTTGGTAAAATTTATATTAAACTCTCTAGGATATCCTTTTATGATTATGAAAAGACCTCATGGGTCATGATCATTTAATCTTCTATTATTCATGTCTTTTGAACGTCTAGGGCCTTATTCTATGACTATGATCATTGAATGGATGCGTATTATTTACAAATTTTGAGCTCATATTATCATACCAATATTCTCATGTTTTTCTACATATGATCCATTTATGATATATCAACGATTTCAATAGACTAAGCATCCAATATCATTTTTTCCTATTCGTGCATTACCCATGTTATCATGATTTTTTATTATTTTGGTATGTATGATTAGTGTCTTATGCAAGAACTATTTTTTCGGTGAATTTTTGAAATTTATCTTCGATATATATATATTTTATTCAATTTCACTAAACCTTTATTTTAAATAATAAAATATTATTTTGAATTGTGTTGAGTACTTATAAAAAATGATGCAATTTTTATGACTATTTTTCCAGGTCATTCCTCTAAGCTATTCATGATGTATTGAAAGAAACTAGTTCCACATGAGGTATGGTTCAACATGGATAATTATTTTTTTGTGAGTAGAAAAGTAATTCTTTTTTTTGGATGGGAATAGAGTTAATGTATCGAGGAATCAAATTCAACAATATATACTCTAAAAATGATTGTATGTGAAAGATTCTGTAAATATGGTATATGAACCATTTTCATAAGACAATGTTATGTCATTTTATGACATGTGGAATCGTGTAATTTAATGTAACTCCATGAATTAAATATTATCATCTTTGTTGAAAAAATAATTATAAGACAACTATGGGACTACATAGAAGTAAATAAATGTGGCAAAATCTTGATAAGATGTATAACTGAAACATTAAAATAAAATAAGCCAACATTTTTATTTGAGGAATAAATTAAATTATTTAATAATGATTGAATATTATACAATTTGAAGATTCTAATATGGTTTAATATTTAACGAAAAACATCCCCCTTAGATTTTACCAAAATGTCTTCAATGTGAATGAATGAATTGTATTTGAAACGATGATGTTGATGATGATGAAAATACTCAAGGAATATCTAAAATTTAAATCATTACATGTATAAAAAATCTGAATAATATATAAATTCATTACTCTCAATAAATAAAATAAGAATGTAGAGTAATGAAGAAGATGATGATTGTACATACATTTATTATTATAAGGAATATTTTGCGTGGAATGATACCAATATTATAGAACATTCTAAAATAGATAATGATAGGTCATATAGTGATGAATAAGAGGGAGAATGATCCTATATGAATCATATAAGAATGTTTTTACATTAATATTGTCTTGGAAGAACACATAACATGTGAATGTAATTAAAAATTTTAATAGGGACAATAAAATGATGAAGAAAATTAAAATTGAGTTTTATAGTATGGATAACTATTATATTGAGTAAATAAAAATCCTCAAAGTGATGGTGGAAAAAATTAATAAATCATTATATTATATGTCAATCCGTTTTCTAAATAGATATAGATACATTATAAGGATAAATCTAGGTGTCTTAAGTGATAAAATACCTTTGTAGATATGAATATTTTATTTGATATTTATTTTGAAGTGAAGGATGAGTTACAAAAAGCTACAAAAAATTCCAGTGTATCAACTCAGGTAAAATTTTCACATATAGTGAGCATTATAAATTTCCAAATGGTAAAACCTTGGTTAAAAAGAACATTTATAAAAAGAATCATATATCTATGTGAGTTTAATAATTTATAAGCTGAAATACCTATAAAAATCATTGAAATTTATTGATAAATATATTAAAATTTTTAAAATATGCTTCCAAGGTATTTCTCAACTATTTAATTTTGGAAGTCACTTTAGAGGATATTATCTATTATGTGGTTTTTTCAGTAAAAGATTCTATATTTTCTAGAATAATATGTCTCTTCCATGAGACTAAATAATTTTAAATTTAATAGCTAGAAACTTTGAAAATATAATGAACATATGTGTAATGAATAAAATGGAATGTGAGAGGATAATAGGTATATCTATCTAAAATATGGTTGATTTTAATTAGGATATATGTAGAATAAGTAAATTGAAATTTCACTACAATGAGGACTGTTTACCATTAAACATGTGTGATAACAAGGAAATTTAAAATAAATTAATGTATTAAATCTGATTAAGACAAAGTAGTCATTTATTATAAAGGTATCTCTAAAATAAATATAAATGAGAACTTTGTGAATAATAAATATTACTTATTATATTTATAAAATTGATTATAGAGGTAAATCTAATCCCCTATATCACCATAAAAAAATAGAGTTTTATAAATGATGAATATAAATAACCATAAAATCATTATATCTATGTTGTATTAATCTATTCAACCTAATTATTTTTTTGATGAAATTTTAAATATTAGTTGTTATATTTATAATATAATTATTACGTGACATATCCCTATAAAAATCCCTATGAATATTTGAATAAAATTAAATAGAAATATGGATATTTCATAGTTTTTGGTTGAAATATTTTTTAAATTCAATAATAAAGATTATTTAGATAAGTTTTATGGTAAAGAAGATTAAGGAATATTTTATGTTTATTCATAAATGGTTTTTAAAGTGGATCATCTCGAACAAGATTTTTTAAAAACTCACAAATACCATATTATTGAAGTAATTACTGGTCTTGTATATTTTAGCATTCATATTTGAAATTTTTTATAGAATTTTGGTAGTTACAAAACTTTTATTTTAAATTTTTATTTAATAATTTTTTTAGAAGCATAAATATATTTTAATTTAATTTTAGATATGGATGAAAACATCATCAATTTTTATAAATAATGATTCAATGATAGTTAGAAAAGTTTTAGATTATCTGATTATTAGAACTAAGTGTATTCATAGAAATATATTATATGAGTCAAGATATATTTTGAATAATAAAGTTAGATTATTAAATCAAGAATTTATTCAAGAAGAAATAAATGTTTATGATTATAAATTTTCACCCATTTATTGATTATATCATTTTTAGATTTTATTTCCTTACACTTATTTTTTGTGGATTTAATTTCTAAAAAGTGGGTGTAAAAAGTTAATTTTAAAATGGGAATATTTCTAAATAAGATTAAGTTAGAAAAACATGTTTTGAAATTTTAATATACCCTAATATTGTTTTTAAAACATTAAAAAGATTTATATGTACTCAATTAAGCTCCCTGAGCATCGTACACAAATGTATCTTAATTTCTATTAAATAGTGGTGTTGTGAAAGGAAAATTATATCATAAAATATTTATTAATATGTATTATAAAGATATTTTTAATATATAGATTTGTGTTTATGATATAATATTAATAACATCCAATGATATTTTTTGAAGGAAATTTTTAATTTTTATCCATTTAATTTGATATGAGTCCAATAGTTGAAATTTAATTCTTTTTTTGATGAACAATTTTTAAAAGGGATGATGTAAGTTGTATTTATTCATTGTGAGTATGAGAAAAATTTAGTTAAGATATTTTTACTTTTTTAATATATATTTTAATGAATACTTATGATTGTTTCATTTAAATGGATACTAATGTTATTAGTACATCAATCAATATTATGATTTTCATATGTATGATATGAAATTTTCGTTATCTAACAACTATTAGATCTTATACAATGTTTCAAGTATCCTAGTTTTTGAGATTTTAGGTAACATGCTGGCTCATCTTTCATTTATGAATAACCTACATTTTTACCATCACCCATTTTAGGCATATATTATGTTATTTATTATGAAATTTTTTATTTTTTATATTTTTTTTCTTCTAAAATTTTAGGAGAATTATTAGGGAAAACCTTGTGGATTATTAAATGAAACTATGGAACATGTTTTTAATTTACTAAGGAGGGAACATGATTAGGCTCATGGTTACTCAAAATGATGAGGAAATCTCATCAAACCATGTAGCATGTGGCATAGATACTTCACATGGTTCGAACATTGTTTTTGAAATTATGAAGCTCCTCTAGTATCTCAAAAATGGAACTATGTTGGTTCCTAAAAAATAAATAGTGTGGCCAAACCATTTTACAATAATTTTATTAATCCAAATTTGGATATTGGGTCATAAAACTCCCCTAATTTCCTTCACTCATCATCTCATGGATTATGATCCAGACCTAGGAGAATCCACTTTAAAATTTCATATATTCTTTACCTATTAGTGATTTATTTGGATGAATCCATGGGTTTTTCATCTAGATATACCACATGTTTGTCCCAGTACATCACTGTTATTCTAGATCCATTTTTCCCTAAAATAGAACCATAGATCATAACTATTGAGGCTAAATTTAAGGGTTATGTCATGAAAAAATTGGGTATTGTATATATCTAGTGTGGAATTGGGAATTATTATTTAGATAATCATTTTCACTATATGTTCTTTCAGAATAATTATGGATTGTGATTCCAATCATTCAGCTCATTCTTGAATGAATTGAATAATCTTAATTGGAGATTCATGGTTCAAGGACCTCCCTTATTTCATAGACCCCTCAATTATTGTAATGGCATGGCCCTAGTTACACAGAGTCGGTGCATTATTACATAACATTGGCATGATCTCAAAAGATCAAGTCTCGAAAGACTGATTAGTTTAGTAGCCTTGGAATTACTAGATACATTAATAATATTTACATTACATAATAAAATGGATAACTATAAGAACATTGTTTCCAAAGACAATACTGAGATCCCATAGACTATCCATGCAGGTTATTAATAATATACTTCTCCGATTATGGTAAAAAATAAAACATAGAAAGTGGTGAGCTTAGATGCTCCGTAAGGATAACAATATTGCGTAAGCTTTTATAATTAAACATAAACATTTAAGTCAATGTATAAAACTAAAAAAAATCCTTTTCAACATAAAATTAATCATAATATGGAAAATATAATTCAATATAGTTCCATTTTCTTACTCACTTGAATATTCTACATTTGGAATAATCACATATAATATCAATAGCCAATTTCATAATAATGGAATGCATAATTCCAAACATTAATAACCACATATTTAAGGCCTTGTTCCATGACTAAAAATAATTTTTTTTCAAGGCCTAGTTACAAGATACTAGTTTGTCTCATTAGACCTACTTATTCATCGAGGAGCTACAACAGGCTCCACCCGTCACATACTAATTCCAAAGCATTACTCATATGAAATTTTTTAAACATAATATAAACATTTGTATTAAAACTAAAAAATTAAATGTCCATAATTTATCCATATACCATGAATTATATAAAAATAAAACTTCCATAGTAAAACATTTCACAAAACCTTCAATAAAATATGGTTGTTTTGTATCATAATAAATCAACTTCAAATAAACATAAAATCCATCAAAGGATGTTGACATAGATGAAATCAAAACCTTTTTTTAGAGAAATATATCTTTCTATTTTGAAATCATTTAAAATTCATGTAATTATAAAAGAAAACTTTCATTTTTGGAAATATTACTATAAGATTCTATGGGAATCTTTGATTATGTTATAATAGCAGAAAATAGCCGCACCCACCGTAGACGATAAAAAACATTCTTACATTTAATTTATTAAAAATGTCAAAAAGTACCTTTTTTGGAAAATGACAGAAATATTCCCTTATAAACATCATATATAACGTCAAGAAAGGTTCTAAATGACTTTAACCCATATTCTAGTAAAAGTTAAATTTTTTTAAATACATTTTTAAGAAACATGGATGTGGATGATAAATATTTCCCAGTAGATACTTACATAAAAACAACCTTGGAAAATAAAGAGATTGTAAAATTAACACTTACATTGTACTTTTCCTTTTTCAACGTTAGGTTAACCACCTGTATAATAATGAAATAATTGTTACTAAATTATTCATGAATCATAAACATTAATATGATTTCATATATGATCTTTTTACATTGCTTTGTTAATAATATCTTAGTAATATCGTCGTTTCGGATTTCAACGGATTCATTTTACAATATATTATTTGTTATTTGAGTTATATTTGTTATGGATGGGATGTATCTTTTTCATATCCAGAATGATATCAACACGTTAATCATTATTTTAAATCATCTAATAAAAATTATTCTTGAATGGACACAATGGGTAATGAATCTCATTGCATTCGTGGAGACTGTAATCCGTACATACGCACGAGCGACAATATCATTCTTTTGATATTAAAATAATATATAATTGGATGGTATATCATATATATAGAATCATTATCATGTTATATTTATTATTTACATCAATTAAAAAACATTATTATACCCATCCAAATTATAATGTATTGAATATCAATTACACCACAACGTGGAGACGATAAACCGTACGTACGCACATATCACTACTACAAAAATGGGTAAGGGAAGCACTAACCCTTTATGAGTGCTAAAAAGGCGATGATAAAGGTGGACTTTATCAGTTCTAGAAAAAAGCGTTGATAAACGTCGACATTTATCAGCGCTCAAAGGAATCGCCGATAAAGATCTCCCTTTATCAGCTCTTTTTTTGTAGCACTGATAAAGGGGACCCCTTTATCAGTGCTTCTATTAGTAGGACTAATAAAGGTGGGATTTATCAGCACTGAAAAAATTTATATTTCAAAAAAATAATCAAAACTAAATTATTGTTTTATAAGTAGATTTATTCGTATATAAATATTATATATATTTTTTAAATATGTTTTAAATACGTATAAATATACTATTACATTTAATATAAAAAAATATAGTGTAAATGGGTTTAAAATATTTTAAAAAAATATTATTAATTAATAATTTTCTAATTATCATCAATTAAAAATAATTTCATAATAATATAAAGACACAAAAAATCAAAACCATTAATAAATGATCTAAAATAAGTTGAAAATGTAACTCAAATATCAAACGTTTATAAATTTTGATCTAGGTGTCCATTTTATATCTACAGCCTATCAAATATAATCTTGCGATGATATCTACACAATAATGTCCCAGGCGAAGCATCCTTCACATTTTCGGAGTCTAAAAAAGGCCCAAAAGGCCTCCAAAACTGAGTATTTTGTTGGGATACTCCAATTTGTTAACATTCAAATAGGTATAACTAATGATCTGAATGTCAGTTATCCCTGTACCACATATCATATCCAATATTGTTTATTTTTATTCGATTTGACTGGTAGTGTAGTTGAAACGGACATCTAGATTATATGTTATGGTCATTTTAACATTCTATGGGTTTTCTAATACACATATATATGTATTTATTCGTAAATATATATATGTGTCTCTGTGTGTGTCTATTTGTGTGTTGTATATATCTATTTATGTTTATATTTATTTATTAATTTATAAACACACATAAAAAACATATTTTTTCATAAATGTATTTAAAACTAATATTATAAATATATATTAATATACAAATAAATATACGTATAAAAAATTATAACTATACATATATATATATGAATAAATATATATAGATATATATTAATATACGAATGAATATATATATACTAATATATAAATAAATATATTTATATTAATATGAATCTGTATCAATACATGAATAAATATAACTATATATATATAAAGAGATATATCATTAAATATAGAAAATAACGAAATTTATTATTGGTAAAGGTGCTGTCGTGAAAGGGGGAGGTTGTGGGTTCGAGTTCAGGTAAAGGCAAAGGTGGTGTGCACGTGTGAGGATGCGCAAGAAGGGAAGCACACGAGATACCTCCTAGTACTGATAAACGGGTGTTCAAGCCCTGATAAAATCTCTCCTCGCGCATTATTTAATTTTTTTTGACTTTTTTCAGCGCTTTTTAAAAAGCGCTGATAAAGGCACCTTTTATCAGCGGTTTAAAAAGCGTTGATAAAGGGGTCTCATATCAGTGCATTTTTTAGAGCCAGTAAAAGTGGCCTTTATCAGCGCTTTTCAGAGCACTGATAAAAGAGACCCCGCTATATTAGCGCTGAGCTTTAGAGAGCTTTTTTGGCACAGTCAAAGCCCGTTTTGGGTGCTGATATAGGTTGTTTTTGTATTATTGTACGGTGACATGTATTTCAAAGTATGGAAAAAATAATGAATTTGGTTGTACCATATTTATAATAACATCATAGTATATAGCCGATACTGGATTTATTATTTTATAATGGAAACAACAAAGAAAAAGGATGTGGAAGAAGAACAGAACCTAAAAGAGATGATGAAATATTTACCTCTTCATGAGGTTCTTCCTTTTGATTTGATCAAAAGGGCTCTATAAGCTGGCTTTATGACTAATGTATGGACTCTAAGATGAAATAAGTACAGTTGAGAGGGTATTGGAGTATGGGTTTTTTGCAACGCCCCAACCATAGTTACCCAGAGTCGATTCATTATTACATAACATTGTATGATCACAAAATATCAAGTCTTGAATGTCCGATTAGTTTAGTAGCCTTAGAAACACTAGATACATTAATAAATCTTATATTAAATAAAAAAGTGAAAAACTAAAACAACATAGTCTCCATTGTACACACTCATATCGACTCAGACTATCCATGTAGGTGAGTCATAAAATACGTATTCACATCCTTGGAATAATAAAACATAGAAAGGGGTGAGCTCAGATGCTCAGTAAGGGTAACAATATAGCAGAAACATTCATAAATAAGAATATACATTTTAGGAAATCAATAACTAAAAAAATCCTTTTAAACTTTAATTTCAGCATAATATGGAAAAAATAAAATGAAATAATTCAATTTACTTATTCACATGGATATTATACTAGTAGAATATTCACATGAAAAATCAATAACCACATTCATAACGATGGAATGTATAATACCAGACTATCATAAACACATAGTCAAGTCCTTGTGCTAAGTCTACAAGTAATATTTTGTCAATTACATATACCAAAAAACTAGATTGTCTCATGAGACCTACTAATTCTTCGAGGAGCTATAGTGGGCTTCACCCATCACTTAATAAGTCCAATGCATTCCTCATATGAACAGGTTTAAATATGAAATAAACATTCATTTTAAAACTACAATAATAAATGTCAATACTCTATCCATAAACCATGAATTGTATAAAAAAAAGCACATCCACAGTCAATCATATCACAAAACCTTCAATACCATCTGGATGTTTTGTATCATAATAAATCAACTTCAAATAATCATAAAATCCATCAAAGGATGTTGACATAGATGAAATCAAAAGTATTTGAGAGAAATATATCTTTTTTTGAAATCATTTGAAAGTCAAATATTTATAAAATAAAACATTTACTTTTAAAATATTGTTCTTATTTGTATGGTAAGAATTGATGATTTTATAATGGTGGAAAATAGCCACACCCGCCGTATAAGTTCAAAATATATTCTTATCTTAATTCTGTCGAAATGGTAAAAAGGACCTTATTTGGAAAACAACCGAATTATTCCTTTATAAACATATCATAAAAATTATAATAGGGGTATAAATGAAAATAAACAATATTCTATATAATAGTAAGAATGTTTTGAAATACATTTTTAGGAAACATGGATGTGGATGATAAAGTGGTCCCAGTACAAAATTACCTATAAACAACCTCGGATAATGATGAGATTGTGAAATAAACCCTTAACTTGTACTTTTCATTTATCAAGGCAAGGTTATCCTCCTGTATAATGGTGAAATAATTCATATCAAATTACAAAAGAATCATATACATTAATATGATATCATATATGATCTTTTAACATTGCTTTGTTAATAATATCTTAGTATTATCATTTTTTCGGTAGTTAACGAATTCGTTTTCCTTTATATTCATTCTCATGTGAGTCATATTTTTTATGGATGGGATGTATCTTATTCATATCCATAATGATATCAAGTCATTAAACATTATTTTTAATCATCTAATGAAAATTAATCTTAAATGGATATGATGGGAAATGAATCTCATCGCGTTCATGGAGACGATAATTCTTACGTACGCACGAGCGACAATATCAATCATTTGTTGTTAAAATAATATATTATTGGTTGGTATTTCAAATATATAAAATAATCATCATGTAATATTTATTATTTTCATCTATTAAAAATCATAATTATACCCATCCAAATAATAATGTATTTTATAACAATTACACCAAGACGTGGAGACGGTAAGTCGTACATAGGCACGTATGGTGACATATCATCCGAAGGATGGATAGAATAATGAATATGGTTATAACATATTCATAATAACAGCACAGTTTATAGAATATACTGGAGTTATTATTTTATAAAGTAAACAACAATGGAAGAGGTAGTGGAAGAAGAAAAGAACTTGAAAGAGGGTGGGGAAATCATTACCTCTTATTCGGGGTCTTCCTTTTGATTTTATAAAAAGGGATCATTATGATGGATTTATGACCAATGTAGGGACTCTATAATGGATTCACGGATTTTCAGAGGATATTTGGTATGGGTTTGGCCGAGCCAAAAGGCATTGAAGGTGTGAATTAGAGAGAAGGGTGAGTGCCCTTTTATTAGAGGGGTGAGGGGTACCTTAGGAAAAGCTAGAAATATTATTTTATAGTAAAATAATTTTAGGTTTATAATGGATCCAAAATGGATTATGTAAAGTCTATGGGGGTGATGGGTAAAAAACCACTCAACCAATAGGCTTTAGACAGGTTTGGGTCACTGTATTAACCTTAACTTTTATATTTAACTCTTAGTTAAATAGTTTGACAATTACCATGTCTCTTAGTATTTTTATATTATATGGTTAACAAACATACTATAGACCTTCAAAAGAACCCCAGGTGGTTCATTAATGATACACCTATAATTATATAAGTCTTTTTTGTAAACCTTAGATTTTTAGGAATATTATATACATTAATAATATAATATATGTTTTAAAAATTCCTTTTTGTCAATTTTGACACTATTTAATAATTGATTTTTGTTAAAGACCTAAAAACATTATTAATTCGAACTATATTCATTTAATAAATACTAACATTTCATATTAACCCATAAAATTCGTGGATTTCATAAAAAATTTCAAATTATATTTCTTTTGACATTTATAAAACCATTTATATGATTCTTTCATTAATGAGGAAAATAATGAATCATCATTGTGTCATAAATAATGTTAATTATTCATTTTCTAAAAAAAATAAATAAAATTCCCTTATGTATGAAATATTTTTAGATTTATAATTAATAATTATAGTCAAAGAGATTACATGTAAAACTCTATGTAAAAATTGTTTTACTGGAAGATATATTCTTATGTCATTTTTGTATTTACTTTAACTTAATTAATAAAAAGTGTCATTAACACATACAAGTTGCTCCATGGGGTCCCAAAATCGACCCAAGGATGCCCATGGTCTGATATCTATCATCAAATAGGTTTAAAACACATGTTAGTGTAATTTAGTATTATTATAATAATTTTTTACCTTTATTTATAGGATTTACCCTTTAACCATGGTAAATAAAATATTTACCGAATTAATTATTCAAATTATCTAAAATTAGAAGTTACCTATTTACAAAATTTGGACAACTAGACTCTAAATATGGAATCCAATTTTCTAAAATCAAAACATAGAAGTGGCAGAAATTAATTTAAAATTAATTCTTGTTGAAAAAAACGTGTGTTTTTCAAAAAATAAAAAATATCAAAAGATTGACACTTGTTTATGTCTAGTGTAAATATGAAATTACATTCAATGACCAACATTATATTAAATGGTAAAAATTTATTCTATTTATACATTAAAACCACTCATTAGTATAATTTATCAATATAAATAATTTGGATAAAAAGATGTTTTTAATTAATGTTTATGATTTTTCACAATTCATAAAAAATTTGTAGTTGTCAGATAAATACCAAAAACTCACCCTTAGATAATTTTGATATTCAGAATCCAAAAATGGATTCCAATTTGAATAATAAATTTTATAGAATTTTAAAATGTGGGTATTAATATTCATAATGGCAACTTTGATTGGTTGTGGTGTGTGTTAGAACCTCGAAGTTGCGTACATCACACTCTACTGTATTATTCAAAGAGAAGCATACCATGGAAGCATGGGCCGTTACATTCTTCCCTCCTTCAAATAATTTTTTCCTCAAAATTTCTAGAATTTTCTTTGTCAAAATACTCAGGTGGTTCTTCATCATAAGTTCCTTGGGTTCACATGTTGCCTCTGCCATCTTTTGGTTTCTCTATAGAACTATTACCAGACGAGTCCTCAGGTATCTCGGCACTTGTTCTATGGTATCAAGAATCATAACGGGCTCTTCGCAATAAGACAGATCGGGTTCCAGTTCTTCTTCTTCATAAGTGAGTACATGCATTGGGCCAGTCATATATTTTCTCAACAGTGATACGTGGAACACATCGTGAACTTTGGAGAGACATGGAGTAATTTCCAACCGATAAGCTACAACACCAATTCATTCTCGAATTACAAAAGGTCCAATGTACTTGGGACTTAATTTTCTCTTCTTACCGGAACGTATAACACCCTACCATGGAGTTACCTTTAAGAAAACCTGGTCTCTTAAATGAAAATCCAAATCCTTTCTTCTGTTATTAGCCTAGATCTTCTGCCTACATTGAGCTGCTTTGATGTGGGTCTGGATAACCTTCACCATTTCCATTATTTCCTCCACAAGTTCTGGTCGTACAAGTTTTCATTCACCAACATCATCACAATAGATTGGTGTGCGACATCTCTTTTTTGTATAACGCTTTATATGGTGCCATCAGAATAATTGAATGGAAACTATTATTATTGGAAAATTATCCCAAAGATAAATATTGATCCCACATACCCTGAAAGTCATGTGAGAATGATCTCGACATGTCTTATAATGTTTGAATAGTCCGTTCTGATTTTCCATCAATTTGAGGGTGGTAGGAAGTGCTCAAATGAAGATCAATATCCAAGGCCTACTAAAGACTATTCCAGAATCTTAATGTAAAACGTGGATCATTATCAGAAACAATTGATAGGGGTACTCCATGAAGTCTCGCACCATTATTAATATATATCCTTTATAGATGTTCAATTGGTAGATATTCTCTTATAACAAGAAAATGTGCTGACTTGGTAAGAAAATCAACAATGACCCATATTGCATCGTTCCTTCTAGGAGTCTTTGGTAGTCCCGTGACAATGTCCATCGTGGTATTATCCCATTTCCACATAGGTATGGGAAGAGGTTTCAAGACTCTACCAAGTTATTGCATTCTAGCTTTCACTAGTTGACAAACCATACATCTTGACACAAAATAAACAATATCCCTGTTCATGTTGTCCCACAAAAAATGATCCTTAAATCTCTATACATTTTGGTGCTCACATGGTGTATAGAAAAATTTGAACTATAAGCATCATCCAAAAATCACTTTTTTAGATCATGTATATTGAGAACACAAAGTCTCTTCCAATATTTCAAAATTCCATCTTCATACACAATGTCACTCAATCTCTCATCATTCACAACATTAATATTTCTTTGAAACTCTTCACCACCATTCTAAGAACTCTTTATCCTTTATAGTAAAGATTATTTGGAAACCATTTGAAAAATAATTGATGATTCACTTTCCATGGTTATTACCATGTCCATCTTTACTAGATGCATGTATATAAGATCCTTTTCATCTCTCATCTTGTTCAAAACTCCATGATCCTTTCTACTCAAAGCATATGCAAACTTATTTTCCTTCCCCAGGGGGTAGTTTATGGTGAAATCATAATCCATGAGTAGCCCATGCCTTCTCCTTTTCCTCATGTTGAGTTCTTTCAGTGAGAAAATATACATCAAACTCTTGTGATCGGTATACATCTCACATTTTTCCCTTAGAGCTAATGTATCCAT
The DNA here is from genome assembly GCA_963277665.1 of Viscum album. Taxonomy (NCBI): domain Eukaryota; kingdom Viridiplantae; phylum Streptophyta; class Magnoliopsida; order Santalales; family Viscaceae; genus Viscum; species Viscum album. The sequence continues at coordinate 2,050,625,137 of OY728157.1, read as the reverse complement.
ATCTTAAAATGAAATATTACATTAGCTAACTCAAGATCAAGAGTAGGATTTTTTTGATCTTGAATTTTTAGCTGTCATGATGCATAGGTCATAACTCTATCATTCTCCATAAAGACACAACAAAGTCTTTTGTTTGAAAAATCACTATTAATAACAAACCCATCATACCCCGATGGTAGAGTCAAGATAAGTGCATTAAATAATATTCTATTAAGTTCTTCAAAACATTCTTCACAATATTTTTCCAAACAAATTTAACCCCTTTACATGTGAGCTTCAATAATGGGTTAGCTAATTGGGAAACATTCTCGACTAAACGTCGATAATAAACTATTAAATCAATAAAACGGTGTACCTCTGTTATACTCATTGGTGCTGGCTGGTCATGGATTTCTCTTTTCATAGTAGGATCAACAAAGATTCCATCCTTATAGAAAATATTCCCATGACAAGAACTCTCCTTAAGCCAAAATTCCCACTTGCTAAACTTCTCGTATAATTCATTCCTTCGAAGAGTCGTTAGAATAATGCAGTAGTGATTTTCATGATCCTCATAGATTTTGAAGTATACCAAGATATCATCAATAAATACCACTAAAAATTCATCAAGATATTCCTTGAAAACTCTATTCATTATATCCAAGAAGACAGAGGGTTTATTAGTCATCCCAGAAGGCATTGCTGTAAACTCATAATGCCCATACCTGGTTCGAAATGTTGTCTTTGGAATGTGTTCCTTCTTCACACAGAACCGATGGTATACAAATCAAAGGAAAATCTTTGAAATGTATTGATCTACATGATGTTGGTCAAATAAATCATCAATGCAAGGTAGGGGATACTTTTTCTTTATTTTTGTAGCATTGATCTCCCTGTAGTCGATACATAACCTCATAGATCCATCTTTTTTCTTAACAAAAATAACAAGGGATTCCCATAGAGATACACTAGGGAAAATAAATCACTTATAACTCAATTCCTCTAGTTATTTCTTTAGTTCCACCAATTCCACAGTGGAAATTCTATCAGGGGTCTTCGATATGGGCCTTGATCCAATAATTAAATCAATGGAAAACTCAATTTATCGTTCTAGAGGATGTTTAGGTAAATCATACAGAAATACATCAACATATTTTTTCAAAATAGGTACATCCTCCATTTGAACATTACTTTACTCACCCATAGTTATTTCAATCTCTTCACCCCCAATAATTGAATTTAGGTGACATACTTGTGGTGGATCTAGATAAGAATTAGGTGGCAATGATTCTTCTAGAAAGATAAGGTCTTCCTTATCATCGCCATCAAAAAGTGTAACCTCTTTCTTCTTAAAATAAATCATCACATCATGGTCCAGAAGCCAATCTATTATGAGGATTATATCAAATTCAATCATGGGTATGATGATGAGATCAAAAAATGAAGATCATTTATATGCTCTGAAGAGAACAGTTTCACAAAACATTGTTGTGATGATACCTTCCTTAGGTGTTATAACTGATAACTCCCTTGTTAAATCAAATTTGAAATATCTTGTTTTCATAGATAACATGGAAAATATGAAACAATGCGATGATCCTTAAACAAATAACACATTGGTTAATCTTGAGAAAACCATTAAATTACCGGCCACCACGTCTTTCGGATATCCAACCTCAACAGTAGTGATCACATAAGCTTGGCCGTGATCCCTTGGACTTTTCTGAGGTATGTTTCCTTGACGCTTAGGAAATTCATTTTCATAAAGGCCCATCTTCCTGCAACTGTATAATTAAACATCGCTAGATTCTTTCTACCGCTTGCAATCATGAGCATGGTGGCCTTTTTCACCACACATGTAATAGACTCTCATTCCCTTAAGGAAAGTACCGGGGTGTTTCTTCTATATTTTCTATAGGATGGATATTCAAATTTTCCCTTCTTCCCCTTATTTCCATTTCCAGATTGGTCAACAGATAACTTCTTCCCTTTCATGCTTTAAAGTCATAAGTCTTAGAGAATTCCTTTTCTATCTTGATAGCACATGTGACAATATCTTCATATGGTGAGAAATATTTTGAGACTAATTCTCAATAGGGAAATGGTTTTAACCCATCAAAGAAACGAGCAATCTTAATTATTTGGTTATGATTACAATCTGTAGAAAGCCTTCCTAACCAAGTAAAGTTAGACTCATATTTTGCAACATTCTCATCCTCTTTTTTCCTTATACTCAGAAATTGTCTTTCCATATCTTCTTGATGGTCATTAAGAAAGTATTTATCCTTGAAAATATCTTTAAACTCCCTCCATTACATATCTGATACATCATCATCTTCCTTCATGTTTTGAATCAATTATCAACATTGATCAGAATCTCAAGTGAGGCGGTAAAATTCCATTACAACATTTTCCCTTTCACGACTCCCAAGGCCTGGAATATTTTCTCTAATGAATTTATCCATTGCTTAGATACTAATGGATTTTAACTCCCATTGAATATTGGTGGTTGTTTCCTCATGAAGCGATCTAACATTGATCCACCACGTTGTGGACTAGGGTGCTTCATACGGGTAAGGTTATTATTCATAACCTGAGTGAGTTTTCCCAGTATGGTGATTAGCTGATCATCACCAGTTGCATCACCAGCTCCACTATAATTATCTTGAGCTAGAGAGAAATCCATACATGGAGTTTTTGAATTGATACAGTTCCCATTCCTTCCACTTGGTTCCATTCCTAAACAATGTCATAAAGTATATTACATCATGAATCGCAATACATAAATATGAACTTGTAAAACTCTAAACCTAAATTGAATAATTTATGGATATAATCCATAATCATAAAAATGTTTACTTTGAGGAACTATATACTCATAAACCCTTCATAATGGTTTGTAATGAAAATGATAATTAACCTAAGCATATCCCCCGGGAGTTTCATAACCAAGAGTGTAACAAGGATCGTTGTCATGCACCAGTTCCCGTTTGAGTCTACCTCAAAGAGATGTTTTTGGGTTTTACCCCTAGGTACATCTATGCTAGAGTTTCCTCTAACTGATCATATCCAAATAGGGATGTATTGCCCGAAAAACTCTCAAAATCTTTACAATACCAAAATTCTAGGATGTTCTTTTATAATAATCCTCAAAGTCCATATTAGGTCTATGTCCTCTAATCAGAGTTTATCTAAATCTATATTGTAAGGTTTGTACTAAACTTTATCTGATACAAATTGTAACACCTCGAAACAAGTTACATACAGTCGGTGCATTATTACATAACATTGTCATGATCACAAAAGATCATGTCTTGAAAGACTGATTAGTTTAGTAGCCTTGGAAACACAAGGCTATGTATAACTAAAAAAAATCTTTTAAACTTGAACATCATCATAATATGGAAAAATAAAATGAAATAATTCAATTAACATATTCACATGGATATTCTACTAGTCTAATAATCACATTCAATATCAATAACCACTTTCATAATGATGGAATACATAATGCCAGACTATCATAACCACATAGTTAAGGCCTTGTGTCAAGACTGCGAATAAGATTTTGTCATGGACTTGTTCCAAGAGACTTGTTTGTCTCATGAGACCTACCAATTTATCGAGGAGCTATTGCAGGCCCCACCGATTACTTAATAAGTCCAACTCATTCCTTATATGAACAGGTTTAAACATAACATAAACATTCTTATTAAAAATAGCTTACGGAATGTCAATAATTTTTCCCTAAACCAGGAATGGTATAAAAAATAACACATCCACAGTCAACCATATCAAAAAACCTTCAATAAAATATGGAATTTTTGTATCACAATAAATCAACTTCAAATAAGCTTAGAATTTTTCAATGAATTTTGATAGAGATGAAATCCAAATTATTTGAGAGAAATATCCCTTTTTTTGAAATCATTTAAAAATCACATAATTATACGAGAAAACATTTACTTTTAAAATATTCTTATAATCTTTTAATGTAAGATTATATGATTTTATAATGGCAGAAAATAGCCGCACCCACCTTATAAGTTAAAAAATACATTCTTAGATTAATTCTGTCGAAAATGTTAAAAAGGAACTTATTTGGAAAATGACAGAAATATTCCTTTATAAACATCTTATACAAATTCAAAAAAGGGTATAAATGAAGTTAAACCATAATCTATAAATAGTAATAATGTTTTGAAATACATTTTTAAGAAACATTGATGTGGATGACAATGAAGGCCCAATAGATAATTACGTATAAACAACCTTGGATAATGAAGAGATTGTGATATAAACCTTACCTTGTAATTTTCTTTGGTCAAGGTAAGGTTAACCTCCTTTATAATGGTTAAACAATTGTTATTAAATTATACAATAATCTTATACATTAATATGATATCATATATGATCTTTTAACATTTCCTTGTTAATAATATCTTAGTATTATAGTAGTTTCGGGTGTTAACGGATTTGTTTTCCTTTATATTCTATTATGATTGATTCATATTTGTTATGGATGGGATGTATCATATTTATATCCAGAATTATATCAAGTCTTTAATAATTATTTTTAATCATATAATAAAAATTAGTCTTAAATGGATATGATGATGAATGAATCTCATCACATTCGTGGAGATGGTAATCTGTACGTACGCACGAGCAATAATATCATTAATTTGTTATTAAAATAATATATAATTGGATGGTATATCATATATAATGAATCATTATCATGTTATATTTATTATTTACATCAATTACACATCATTATTATACCCATCCAAATAATAATGTATTTAATAATAATTACACCAGGCTGTGGAGACGATAATCCGTACATACGCACGTATGTTGACATGTCATCCAATGATGGATAGAATATTGAATATGGCTGTACCATATTCATAATAACATCACATTATATATACAATACTGGATTTATTATTTTATAATGGAAATAACAAAGAAAGAGGTAGTTGAAGAAGAAAAGAACTTGAAAGAGGGTGGTGAAATTATTACCTCTTCTTTGGGTTCTTCGTTTTGATTTTAACAAAATGGATCCTTAAGATGGATTTATGACCAAAGGAGGGCATCTATGATGAATTGAGGGATGTTTAGAGAACATTTAGGTAGGGTTTGTCCACTAAAAAAGGATTTAATGGTGTGAATTAGAGAGAAGTGGGAGTTCCCTTTTATTAGAGGTGTGAGGGGCACCATAGGAAAAGCTAGGAATATTTTTATATAATAAAATAATTTGCGGTTTATAATGGATCAAAAATGGATTATTTAATGTATATGGTGGTTATGGGTGAAGAACCAATCAACCAATATGTTTTATTCAGTTTTGGGTCACTATATTAACCTTAACTTTTAGATTTAACTCTTAGTTAAATAGTTTGACATTTACCGTGACTCTTTGTATTTTTATATTATATATATCATAAGCATACTATATACCTCCAACCTAACCCCAAGAGGTTCATTAATGATACAACTATCATTATATAATACTTTTTTCCAAACCTTAGATTTTTAAGAATATTATATAAATTAATAATATAATATTTGTTTTAAAAATTCATTTATGTCAATTTTGAAACTATTTAACAGTTTATTTTTGTTAAAGAACAAAAAACATCATTAATTCGAAATAAATTCATCTAATCAATCCAAACATGTCACAGTAACTCATAAAATTCTTGTATGGAATCAAAAATTTCAACTTATATTTATTTTGACATTTATAAAATCATTTATTTGATTCTACCATTAATGAGGAAAATAATGCATCATCATTGTGTCATAAATAAATTTAACTATTCAATGTATACTAATTAAAAACAAAATACCATTATGTAGGAAATCAGTTTATATGTTTAATGAATATTTAGAGTCGATGCGCTGGTTCTTTTCCACTTTTGGCCCCCATAATTGATCCTGAGTATTTTTCCTTATCTATATTAAAAAAGGGCGAATTCGAGGAGCTAATATAAAGTGTCATTATCACTTACAAGTGGATCCATGGTGTACCAAAATTGACCCCAATATGACCATGGTAAGACATTTATCATCCAATATGGTTAGGATACGTGTTTGGGTAATTTTATATTTTTATAACATTAGTTTTTACCCTTATTTACCGGATTTACCCTTTAACCATGGTAAATAAAATATTTATCGAAGTAATTATTCAAAATGGCTAAAAATAAATATTACCTATTAACAAAATATAGACTTCTGGAATCTAAATATGGAATCCATTTTCTAAATTCAAAACATAGAAGTGGCAGAAATTAATTTAAAATTAATATTCCATTGTCAAAACAAAAAAGTGTGTTGTTTAAGATATAATAACTATAAAAGGACTGACACTATTTAATGTCTAGTTTAAATGTGAAATTGCCTGAAATGACAAAAATTGGATTAAAATGAAATAATATATTCTAACTATACTTTAAAACCACTAAATTGTATAATTTATCACTATAAATTATTTAGATTAAAAAAAGTTGTTTTTAATTACTGTTTAATATTGTTCACTATCAATCAAAAATTAGTTCTCAAAAAAATAAAAAAAACTCACCCTAAGTTAATTATGATAATCCAAATCCAAAAATGAAGTCCAATTTGAATAATAAAATTTATAAATTTTTAAAAAGTGGGTATTACTATTCATTACAGCTACTTTGATTGGTTTTGGTGTGTGTTAGATCCTTGATGTTGCATACAACACACGCTACTGTATTATTCAAAAAGATGCATTCCATTTAAGCTTGAAGTGTTACATTGTCCAAGGCAAATGGATTTGAAGGTGTCAATTAGAGAGAAGGGGGCGTTTCCTTTTATAAGAGGGTAAGGGGATCCTTAAGAAAACCTTGAAATATTATTTTATAATAAAATAATTTTGGCTTTCTAATGGCTCCAAAAGGGATTAATTAAAGGATATGGTGGGGATGTGTTGAAAATCACTCAACCAATATGTTTAGATATGTTTGGGTCACTATATTAACATTATATTTTAGATTTAACAATTAGTGAAAAAGTTTCTCATTTACGATGAATCTTTGAATTTTTATATTATATGGTTAATAAACTTACTACATACTTCTAAGGGAACCCCAAGTGGTTCATTAATGATACATATATAATTATACAAGACCATTCTCTGGTCATTTGGTATTTAGTAATAGAATATCAATTAATAATATAGTAATTTTTTAAAACTCTTTTATGTCAATTTTGACACTATTTGGTATTTTGTTTTTTCTAAATTCATAAAAGAATTATTACATCAAAAAAATTTCATCTAAACAACCCAAATATGTCATATTAACCCATAAAATTATCTTAAATCATAAAAAGTCTCAAATTATATTTATTTGTATATTTATAATATCAATTATTTTAATATTTCATTAATTAGGTAATTACTGCATCATCATTGTGTCAAAAATAAAATAAATTATTTAAAGTCAAAAAAATATAAATAAAATACCGTTATGTAGGAAATAATTTTATCCTTATAATAAATATTTATAGTCTAATTTATCATATGTTTTTCCCTATAATAATTTTTTTTACTAATTAAACATTGATTTTATGTTTTTTTCACTCTACTTTTAATAAAATAATAATAAGTGTCCAAATCATATCCAAGTGGACCAAATAGGTTCATATTTTATTACTAATATTGTTTTTGGAAGAATTATACTTATCCATTAGAATTGGGACATGTATTAGGGTAATAATAATATCATTTTTACCCTTAAATAACCTTTTTACTTTTAAATGTGGTAAATAAAAATAAAAAGATACTATTCACCGTAAATTATTTGCATCTTATTGAACCACATTTTTTCTTACTAATATCAATTTTGTCTCTCAGATTTTTTAAATTCCACTCAAAAATGTGGTAAAATTATGTTTTATTTAAATATAAAAATTCTCATTGGAGGTGGTTAAAAGACGGTGAAAAGATCAATACAATTTTTATATATCTAAAATTATTATAAACTGACTCAAATTAATTATATTGAACTTATATAAGTATTATGTATCTATTTTGACCTAAAATAAATTTAAATAAAATATAAAATTATTTAAATAAAAAATTTCGGTTTTAAACTATATCATATGTGTTTTTCAATATTCATAAAAAAATCAATGTTTTCAGAAAAATACAAAAAATTCAACATAAGCTAATTTCGATATTACAAATTCAAAAATTAAGTCCATTTTAAAAGATAAAATTTATAAAATTTCAAAAATTGGGTATTACTATTCATAACGGCAATTTTGATTGGTTGTGTTGTGTTATAACTCAAAGTTGCGTACAATACACGCTATTGTATTATTCAAAGAGAGAGTACCATGGATTCTTGAGGTGTTACATTCTCCACTCCTTCAAATAATTTCATAATTGAAATTTCTAGAATATTAATGAATAAAAAGACTCGAGTGGTTCTTCATTATAAGTTCCTCAGATTCCCACATTGCATCTTCCATCTTATGGTTTCTCCATATAACTTTTACCAGATGTCTCATTCGATTTCTCAGCACTTGTTTTCCTGAATCAAGATCCATGAAAGGCTCTTCAAAATTAGGCATATCGGGTTTTAGTTATAATTCTTCATAGTTGAGTACATGTGTTGGTTCAGGCATGTATTTTCTCAATAGTGATAAGTGAAACACATCATGAACTTTGTAGAGACTTCGTGACATTGCCAACCGGTAAGCTACAACCCCAATTTGTTCTAGAATTTTGAAAGGACCATTGTACTTGGGACTCAATTTACTCTTCCTACCAAAACGTATAACAACCTTCCATGGAGATACATTCATGAAAACATGATCTCTTTCCTAAAATTCCAAATCCTTTATTCAGTTATCGATATAACACTTCTACCTACATTGAGATTCTTTGATGTGGTTTTGGATTACCTTCACATTTTCCATTGTTTCCTCCACAAGTTATGGGCCTACGAGTTCTCGTTCACCAACATCATCATAACAGGTTGGAGTGTGGCATCTCATTCCATATAACACTTCATATAGTGCCATATGAATACTTGAATGGATGTTATTTCTATAGGAAAATTCTACCAGAGGTAAATATTGATCCCACATACCTTGAAATTCAAGTGAGAATGATCTCAACATGTGTTTTATGGTTTCCGTTCTGATTTTCTATCAGTTTGGGGGTGGTAGGAAGTTCTCAAACGATGTTCAGTATCCATGGCCTTTAGAATATTTTTCCTTATTCTTGATGTAAAATGGGGATCACGATCAGAAAAAATCGATAGTGGTACTCAATGAAGTCTTAATAATTCATTAATATTTTATCTTGATAAACTTTCAAGAGGAAAATCATATCATATAGAAAGAAAAGGTGATGACTTGGTAAGACGATCAACAATGACCCATATTTCATCATTTCTTCTAAGAGACGTTGGTAGTCCCATGAAAATGTCCATCGTAATGTTACCTCAATTCCATTCAGGTATTGGAAGAGGTTGCATGACTCCTCCAGGATGTTTCCTTCCAACTTTCACTAGTTGAAAAACCACACACATTGACACATAATCATCAATCTCTATCTTTATGTTTTCCCACAAAAAATTCTCATTCAAATATCTATGCATTTTGGTGCTCCTATGCTGTATAGAAAAAGTGTAACTATGAGAATCAACCAACAATTCCATTTTTAGATTAGTTATATCAGGAACAAAAAGTCTCTTACCAAATTTCAAACTTCCATCTTCATAAAAAAAGTCACTCAATATCCCGTCATTTACAGCTTTAATATTCTTTTGAAATTCTCCATCATCAGCCTGAGAACTCAATATCCTTTCTTGTAAAGATTGTTCGGAAACCATTTGAAAATGTATTGATGTTTCACCTAACATGGTTATTGCTATATCCATATTTAATAGATCCATGTATATATGATCCTTTTCAACTCTCATCTTGTTCAAAACTCCATGATCCATTATAATCGAAGCATCTACCATCTTATTTGCCTTCCCCGGGTGGTAGTGTATAGTGCAATCATTATCCTTGAGTAGTCCAAGCCATTTCCTTTGTCTCATATTGAGTTCTTTTTGGGAGAAAATATACTTCAAACTATTGTGATTAGTATAAATATAACAACTTTTACCATAGAGATAATGTATCCATATCTTCAATGAAAATATTATAGCTGCTAACTCATGATATTGAGTATGATAGTTTTGCTCATGAATTTTTAGCTGTCGTGATGCATAGCCAATAACCATATCATTCTGTATAAGAAAACAACCAAGTCCTTTCTTTGAAGAATCACTATAAATAATAAACCCATCATTCCCCAATGGTAGAGTCAATATAAGAGCATTGACTAATATTCTATTCAGTTCTTCAAAACAGTGTTAACACACTTTGACCCATAGAAATTAATCCCCTTTTCGTGTTAGGTTTGATAATGGGTTATCCAACTGGAAAAAATTCGGGATGAACCTTTGATAATAACCTACTAAACGAATAAGTTTGCATAACTCAGTTATTCTCATCGTTTCTGGCCATTATGGGATTGACGTGGTCTTTGAAGTATCAACATAAGTTCCATCCTTAGAGAGAATATGGACAAGAAAAGAAATCTTCTGATGCCAGAATTCACACTTGCTAACCATCCCATATAATTCAAATCTTCTCAGAGTTTTCAGGACAATTCGCAAGTGATTTTCATGATCTTCGTATATTTTGGAGTATACAAAGAAATCATCTATAAATACTAATACAAATTCATCAATATATTCTTTGAATACTCTATTCATTTGATCCATGAAGATAGAGGGTGCATTAGTCAATCCAAAAGGAATTACTGTAAACTTTTAATGCCTATACCTGGTTCGAAATGTGGTTTTGGGAATGTAGTCCTTCTTCACGCACAACTAATTGTATCTATATCGAAGGTCAATCTTTGAAAATTATTGAGCTCTATGAAGTTGGTTGAATAAATCATCAATGCGAGGTAGGGGATACGTGTTCTTTATTGTTATAGCATTGATCTCCCTGTAGTCAATGAAAAACCTCAGGGATCCATATTTCTTCTTAACAAAAAGGACAGGGGATCCCCATGGAGAAACACTAGGGAGAATAAATCCCTTATTACTCAATTCCTCTAGTTGTTTCTTTAGTTCCACTAATTCAACAGAGGAAATTCTATAAGGGTTCTTCGATATGGGCCTTGATCCAAGAATTAAATTAATGGAAAACTCAATTTCTAGTTCTGGAGGATGTCCAGGTAAATATTTTGGAAACAAAACAACATATTCTATCACAATATTTACATCATCTATTTGAACATTATTTTCCTCACCCATTGTTATTTCATTCTCATCCTCCCCAATAATTGAATATAGTTGAGTTACGTGGGGTTGATTTTGATAAAAATTAGGTTGTGATGTCTGTACTCTATATATAAGGTGTTCTATATCATATTTATCAAAAATAGTAACCTCTTTATTCTTAAATTTTTTTTTGCATAGTTGTTTGAAATCCAATCTATATCGGGGATTATATCAAATTATGCCATGGGTATGGCGACGGGATCTTTAGATAAAGAACATTTATATGCTCTAATGGGAATTGATTTAAAAAATATTGTTGTAATGATACTTCCCAAATGATTTTTGACTAAAAACTCCCTTGTTATGTCAAATTAGAAAATATATAATTTTCATAGAAAATTGGGAAGATATGAAGCAATGTGATGATCCAAAATCAAAAAACATATTTTTCTAATCATGAGGTAACCATTAAATTACCTGCCACCAAGAGTTTTAGAGCTTCAACCTCAGCAGTAGTGATCTCATAATCTCGACCTTGATCCCTTGGCCTTTTCTGATTTAAGTTCCCCTGACACTTAGAAAATTAATTCTCATAATTCCCCCTTTCTCTACAATTGTATAATTCAACATCGACATCCTCTTGCTTCCCCTTTCAATCACGATCTGGGTGGCGTTTTTTACAAAACTTGTAATAGACTCTCATTCCTTTCAGGCAAGTACCGGGGTGTTTTTTTCACACATTTACTACAATATGGATATTCACCTTTTCCCTTCATCCCCTTATTTTAATTTCTAGAGTGTTCAGTAGATCTCTTCTTATCTTGATTTTCATTAAAGTCATATTCCTTAGAAAATTATTTTTCTCTCTTGATAGCACATAAGAGAAAATCTTTGTATGATGAAAAGGATTTTGATACTGATTCTTGACCATGATATGGTTTTATTCCGTCAACTAAATGATCAATATTGCTTCTTGGGTTACATATCTAATCTGTAGAATTCCTCACTATCCATGTAATTTTATACTAATACTTTGCGGCATTCTCATCCTCCTTTTTCCTCAGACACAGAAAATGCTTTTCCGTATCCATTCGATGGTCATGAGGAGAGTATATTTTTAATAAAACCCCATTAAACTCCCTCCATTCCATATTTCATGCTTCACAATCTTCTATTGTGTTTAGAATCAATGACCACCACTGATCAGCATCTCCAGTGAGGCGGTAAACTACCAAGAAAAATTCTTCCCTTTCACTACTCTCTAAGGCATGGAATATTTTTTCTATGTAATATATCCATTTCTCAGCTACCAATTTATTTGTACTCCCATTTAATGTTAGAGGTTTTTTCCTCATGAAGTGACCTAACATTGATCCTCTATGATGTGGATCAGGGTTCTCCATACTGGTAAGGTTATTATTCATAACCTGAGTGAGTTTTCCCAGTATAGTGATTAGATGATCAGCACCAGTTTTATCACCAGCTCCACTATAATTATCTTGAGTATGAAGGAAACACCTACATAGAGTGCATGCAGTGATGTGGTTTCCATTCCTTCCACTAGGCACGATTTATAAACCATGGCGTAAACTATATTAGTTTATGAATAGAAATACATAATTCCAAACATGTAAAATACATAACAAAAATGGAACAGTTTATGGATATAATCCATAATCATAAAATTGTTATATTTGAGGAATTATATACTCATAAACACTTCATAATTTTTTTAATGAAAATGAAAATTATCCTAATAATATCCCCTATGAGTGTCATAACGAAGAGTGCAGAAAGGGCCGTTGTCGTGCACCTATTCCCATTCGAGTCTAGCTCAAAGCGGTGTTTTCTTGTATTAACCCTAGGTAAATCTATCCCAGAGCCACCTCTTCCTACTCTTATCCAAACAGGGATGTATTTTTTGGAAAAATCACAAAATCTCTACGATACCAAAGTTCTAGTAAGTTCCTTGATACTAATCCTCAATGTCTATCATAGAGCTATGTGCTCCAATCAATGTTTATCTAAAAATATATTTTGTGTGTTGTACTAAAATTCCTCTAATACAAACTGTAACTCCCTGACCCTCAGTCATAATATACTTCTTCGCATCATGGGAAAATTAAAACATAGAAAGGGCTGAGCTCAGATTCTCACTAAGGATAACAATATAGCAGAATCTTTCATAAATAAGAATAATCATTTAAGGAAATGTATAAAACAAAAACAAAATCTTTTTCAACCTTAAAATCATCATAAAATGGAAAATATAAATCAAAATAATTACATCTACATACTCACATGGATATTCTACTAGGAGAATAATCACATGAAATAGCAATATCCATTTTCATAATAATGGAATGCATATTTCCAGACTTTCATAACCACTTATTCAATGACTTGTCCCCACACTACAAATAATATTTTGTCAAGGCCTTGTTCCAAAACACTAGATTATTGCATGAGACATACCTACGCATCGAGGACCTATTGTAGGCTCCACCCATCACACACTAAGTCCAATGAATTCCTAATATGAAAAGGTTTAAACATAACATAAACATTTATATAAAAACTAGCATACAAAATGTCAATAATTTATCCATAAACCATGAAGGGTATAAAAATAAAATATCCACATTCAAATATATCACAAAACCTACAATACAATATGGAAGTTTTTTATCATAATAAATCAACTTCAAATAAAATTAAAATCCATCAGAGGTTGTTGACATAGTTGTAATAAAATCCTTTTTTAGAGAAATATCTGTTTCAATATTGAAATAATTTAAATTCCATGTAATTATAAAAGGAAACATGTATTTTTGGAAATATTCTTATCAGATTGTAAGGGATGACTTTATGGTGTTATTACGGCCGAAAATAGACGCATCCGACATATATGTTAAAAAAACATTCTTACATTAATGTAGTCGAAAATGTCGAAAAGTACCTTGTTTGGAAAATGAAGGAAAGATTCCTTTATAAAAATCTTTTAAAAAGTCAAACAAGGATATAAGTGACTTTAACCCCTATTCTAGTAAATATTTAAAAAAAATTGAAATACATTTTTAAGAAACATGGATGTGGATGATAATGATGTCCCAGTATATACTTACGTAAAAACAACCTTGGATAATAAAGAGATTGTGAAATTAACCCTTACCTTGTACTTTTCCTTGGTAGAGGGTAGGTTAACCACATTTATACAGGTGGAATAATTGTTATTAAATAATACAAGAATCATATACATTAATATGATATCAGATATTATCTTTGAACATTGCTTTGTTAATAATATCTTAGTATTATCGTCGTTTCTAGTGTTAACAGATTTGTTTTACATTATATTATTTGTTATTTGAGTCATATTATTTATGGATGTGAAGTATATTATTCATATCCAGAATGATATCAAGTCTTAATTTTTTTTTTAATCACCTAATGAAAATTAGTCTTGAATGGATATGATGGTGAATGAATCTCATCGCGTCCATGGAGATGGTATTCTTTACGTACACACAAGCAACAATTTCATTCATTTGATATTAAAATATAATATAATTGGAAGGTATATCATATATGAAGAATCATTATCATGATATATTTATTATTTAATCATTTAAACAAAATTATTATACCCATCAAAGTAAAAATGTGTTGAATAAAAATTACACCATGATGTGGAGACGGTAAGTCGTACGTACGCACATATGGTGACATGTCATTCAAAGGATCGATAGAATAAAGATTTTGGTTATACCATATTTATAATAAAATCACAGTATATATAAGATACTGGAGTTATTATTTTTTTATTTGAAACAACAATTAAAGAGGAAATGGGAGAATAAAGGAACTTGAATGTGGTTACAAATATTAACCTCTTCTTCGGGTTCTTCATTTTGATTCGACAAAAATGGCTCCTTATGTTGTATATATGACTAAATTAGGGCCTCTATGATTAATGGTGGATAGTTAAGTGGGAATTGGTGTAGGTTGTTCCAAGTTAAATGGATTTGATGGCGTGAATTATTGAGAGGTGGGGTCCCATTTTATAAGAGGGGTGAGGGGCACCTTAGGAAAAGCTAGAAATATTATTTTATGATAAAATAATTTTCAGTTTCTAATAGCTCAAAAAAAATATTTTATTTAAATACTAATGTGAGTAGGGGTATTAAATCACTATGCCAATAAGTTTTAAAGAGGTTTGGGACACTATATTAACTTTATCTTCTAGATTTAACTCTTAGTTAAATAGTTTGACATTTACCATGTATCTTTGTATTTTTATATTATATTGTCAATAATCATTCTATATAATTCCATGTGAAATCCAAGTGGTTCATTAATGATAAAACTATCATTATATAAGTCCTTTGTATGAAACATAGATTTTTAAGAATAGTATATTAATTTATATTATAAATCATGTTTTAAAAACGCTTTTATGTCAATTTTGACACTATTTGGTAGTTTGTTTTTTATAAATTAATAACAACATTATTACATTGAAAAAATTCACCTATACAACCCTAATAGGTCATATTAACCTTGAAAATTAGTGGAATTCATAAATAGTCTCAGATTACATTTATTTTAATATTTATAATATCAATTATAATAAAATTATTTTAATTAGATATTTACTACATCATCATTGTGTCATAAATTAGTAAAATTATTTAATGTCTAAAAAATATAAAAAAATACCATTATTTATGAAATCATTTTATCTCTCTATAGAATATTTATAGTCAATTTTTTGTTATGTATTACCCTATATTAAAAATGTTTTATTTGTTAAACATTGATTATAACTCTTTAAAATCTTCTTTAAATAAAATATTAATAAATTTCCTAATATAATCCTATTGGACCAAAGAGGATCTTATTTTTTTCCTAATATTGTTTTTGGTCTAATTATACTTATCCGATAGAATTATGATATGTGTTAGGATAATAATAATACCATTTTTACCATTAAATACGCTATTTTCTTTTAACAGTGGTAAATAATAGAAAAAAGTTACTCTTCACCAAAAATTATTTTTATCTTATTGAACCACATTTTTCTTACTAGTATCAATCGTGTCTCTTGGGTTTTTAAAATTTCACTCATAGAAGCTGTAAAATTATTTATTTTGTGAATTTCATGTTCTCCTATGATGTATGTAAAATACTTTGAAAAGTTCAATAAAATTTTAATATATCTAAAATTTTTATAAACGGATTCCAAAAAATTTCATTGAACATATATAGGTTTTATGTATCTATTTTGACCCTAAATAAAATCATATAAAAAAATAATTATTTAAAAAAAATTGGTTTTAAACTATAACTCAGTTTTTTTCACTATTTAAAAAATGTTGAAAGTTTTTAGAAAAATACAAAAAATTCAACCTAAGATAATTTTGATATTCTGAATCCTAAAATGAAGTCCAATTTAATAGATAATATTTAAAAAATTTCAAAAATTGGGTATTACTATTCCTAACCTAGTTTGATTGGTTGTGGTGAGTTAGAACTCGATGTTGCGCACTACATACACTATTGTATTATTCAAAAAGAGCATATGATGATGATTGGGGTGTTGAAGTTATCCTATGGTGTATGGATTCCTGGGAATTATTTTAATAAAATTTGGATGAGGGGGGTGGTATCATATAAGGCCTTTTTCATATGGACTATGCATGCTCTCTCATTTTAAACACGATTTCTACTATTTTCACGGCATGATATATCAATTATTGAAATGTTTATATTGTTTTTAATAAAAAAATCTCTATTTTTATATTATAGTGAAAGGTTTATTTTAATTTACCATACATTTTTTGGAGTAAAATGAATTAAAAATCATGCTTTTGGTGCGGAAATTTGTTTTTTCTTTAATATTTAAATGTATTTTTTTAATATGATTTAATATATTTAATATAGGAGAGCCTTAGGAACATAGGTGGGGGTCATGTAGGGAATTTTATCCTTGGTTTCAATGAGGAATTGCACTTCTGAGTACTCCTATGTTCCTTTTTTCATTATTTTTGGGATGGGTTTCGATAAAATCATAGGGGGAATTTCTTATCGTGGTGTACCTCTTGTCATTTTTTCATTGTTCTAGGGACATGTTTGGTGTGAAATCGTCCTGATTAATAATTGTATGAAAAACATAATTATATTGGATATATTTTATCCTATGGGAAATTCAAATTATACAATAATATTATATTTTTAGGATGACTTCTTTTATATGATAAATTTATTGTTTAAAATTTCATTGAAAAATATTATATTTTAAAATTTCTATAAACTATTAAAATAGGAAAATTTTCATGTGTTTGTTTAATTTTGGAATGACACATATAATGGTGGGTTTTCATTTAAATTAAGAATATTTAGATTTCCTATTTATGATTTATTTATAACATAGTGTAGCATTTCATTGTTCATATCTTCTCACAACCTACAAATACCCTCAAATCTGTTTAGCCCTTATTTTAAATGATATAAGAAAGGGTAAGAAACTGTAATGTGGTGGAATTTTTCAATATTAGTTTCGATTGAGTATCTTGTGGTGAGATTTTGGGATCTTTCCAACTTGAAAAATGGATAGAGTGGTTGTTGTATTCTGTAATATGGTTACTCATGGATAATGTACATATTTTTTTGTAGTTGTTTTTCACTTTTCCATTACCGAAATTGTTTTAATGTGATGTTTTTTTCTTATTTTTCTTATATTTTATGTTTTCTATTGTATATTTTTTGGAAAAATAATTCAAAAATATTATTTATACTTGATTTTTTTTCACAAGAATGTGGGGATTGATAATACCCTTTAGGTCTCGTTTCAAGTTATTTTAGAACCTATAGAGATAGGTCATTTTGGTTATTACCTATATAATTCACATATGATGTTTTTCTCTCACGTATCCTTATCCTTTGATTTTTGGTATATAGAAGAGATTATTTAATAGACTTAATATTATGTCTTAATTTTTTTTCCAATATTTATAACATCATTATGAGCATTATTTTCCCACAATATGTTGGGAAATGTGTCTTATATGTTGAGTTTTAAAATTATATTAGTTCATTTTTATTGTTTTTGTGATTAAAAATGAGATGCCATCCTTGTTAGGGGATTTATTTTAATTTAATGATATAGTACTAGGCTACTAAGATTACTCCTTTGTATTCCCTAAGGGGGATCTGTGGATAATAGTCTTTGATGGTACACTTTCTTTGATCATAACAACATTAAGGATATATTACATTGAGTTCATGTAATGGAACAAAATTTTCCCCTCAATCAAAATAAATCATATGAAGCATAACATGGATCTAAATTATATAAATATTGTGATAAAACAATTTTATACAGGATGCCTCCATCTATTAAGGGGATGAATAAGCCGTAGAAAGAAGATGTATGACATGATAATATTATTGATATCATTATCATTTTCAACACTCTAGAATATGTTAATATGATGTTTGAGATATTTAGTCATTAGGTACATAGATCTAGATGGTGGTATGTGGTGTTATCAGTTATGAAAAATAGGGGTTTTGAGTAAAAACACATTATAAACAACCTCTTCTGTTAGTTGTTCCTAGAATAAAGGTCTATGGTGATGTATATAGAATATATATCCATTTAATAAAGTGATCACCAAGTGAAAAATGTTAAAATATATCTGATCAATTGGTCCTTCTTTCTCCTGACTAAATAAAAAATGATGATTTTACGGTTCAGAGATTACATATGTGTTTGTGTTGAGACATTAGTTTTATGGTCTAGATGTAGAAGATTATCACCTACGAATAGGTATAGGATAGAGCACAAATATGTGAGATTGATCTACAAGAAAAGTAATATCTAGTTAGACTACACCATCTACTATGTTGATATATTATTTAAATACCTGGAATGAACTAGAAGAGATATGAGACTCATATAGGTGGATGTAGTATCTCTCACGAGTGAGATTCCTACACATTATCAGTTGTAGCTACAAGTATTCCTCTAGTTACCTACCAGTGTATAAATACATGAAATACTAAGAATTATTACCTCATGAACACCTATTATTTATTTCCTTTTTCACTGAGGTTATATAGAGTGGATTTATTGGGATCTATTTACAGAAAATTATTTCTCTATTTAATCAAATATCATGGGAACTACGATGTAGTTTGATTCTTTTAATGTAATAGTTATCCAACCATAAGAATATACCTTGAAGCTATTTTCCATAGTAGAGGAGGTTTTGGTGTCAGATAATGTCGACCTAGTAATTGTGATAGAAATTATTTTTGTTTCTCTATATATAAAAATATATCATTATGATATAAGTGAATCACATCTTGTAATATATATTCATTTTGGGGATCATTTGGAACATCCAATGATACTCATGTCTTTATTATGTAACTGGTGATTCCTCTTGAAAATATAAAGGAGTAGTGTTTTCATTGAAGTAAATGTTATTTCTCAATATTTAATGATGATATAGTTTTTAATTGTATGGTTTTGTACATGGTTCTATATGACTATATCATTGAGATGGATTAGTTAGTTTCCCATCCAGCTGATAATAATTGAAACCATATATGGGTGTTCTTTACAACCCATTATGAGAGATCATAATCGTTTTAGGGTGAATGAGATTCAATATTCGGTCAAACATGAACTCCTTATCTATAATTAAGGAGTTTTATCAACTTTTATAGTTCATTTTGGGAATGATTCCTCTATTTATGATCATCTATTGGTGGTTTGTGATTTTCCTTATGTATTCCACGAAGAAATATCTCGTATTCATTTAGATGGAGAGATATAATTTTCTATTGAACTGGTTCATGAAACACAACTGATCTCTATTACCTCCATTCATATGACACCAACACATTTTAATTGGGAAATTTATACAAGAATGGTTTCATTCATCCTAGTGTGTCATCGAGGATTGATCCTATCATTTTATAATAAGGATAATGGAACTCCTCCTATTTTTATTGATTATAAAATACTTAATCAGGTGAAAATTAAATCTAAACATACCATTCTACTGATTGAAGACTTATTTAATTAGTTAATGGGGAAAAATTTATTATTAAATATTGATCATCGATCTAGTTATCATCAGCACAAATTTATAGAGTGATATATAAAAAATAATATTTTTAAGAATAGGTATGGATACTTCAAATTTAAATTGATTAAATTTTTATTGAAAAATTCCCAAGTATATTTTATGTATTTGAAGAACCTAATATTCCACCATTATCTTCGCACCTTTATTATGCTTGCTTTGGATGATATCATTATTTCTTCAATACTTGAAAAGGAGAATGACCAAAACAATAAATTCATTTTTTGGATTCTTGATGAATCCCCATATTTATTCTAATTAATAAAAATGTGGCTTAGGTATTTTGGAATTGATGTTATAAGGACAATTGGATTTGGAAAATTGAATTTCAAAAGATCTTGAGATGTTTAGATTTGTCTATTAATGATAGGATCCGTGAAGTGCCTTTTATATATGAGGCATCAAGGGTTTAACTGGTGATTATCAGTGGATTGTGAAATACTTTTCAAAACATGCTTCATCATTAACAAATCTTACTATAAGAGTGGTAAAATTATAGTGGTAGAAAAAATATCAAAATTCCTTTAATGAATGGAAATGTTATCTGATATAATATCCACACATGCATTAAATAGAATATGTTCAGTGATATGTGGTGTATTGTAATGATTTTGATTTATTTATATGCATTGTGCTTATATTGGGTGGTTATGTAGTGGAATATTTCTATCATTATCATCAGTCGCATGAAAAGAACCATTCCAATCATAATCTCAATGTTTCTACCATTTTGAATGCTCTAATGTGTTAGTGACAATAGCTTTTTGTTGAGATGTTAATTATATTTTTTTATTATAACATTCTATGAAATATTTTCTCATTGAATGTATTGAACCTCGGGTAGAGGTGCTAAATGGTGTAGCTTAAGAAATTTAAAGTTATCATTACCTATACAACGGGAAAGGTGATTTTTGTTACTAGTGAACATAACAATAAATTTCACTTTTATTTCTCCATGGAATCAAATGAACGCATCCATATAGGGAGAATTACTTATATGCACATATTGGTGAGGTAGATCTTTGAAAGTATGATTCTGGATAGGGTTTAGTTGATTTTATATCTTATTTTTTATATTTTTTAGAAGCATTAGTATTATAATGATTTTAGTGAAATTGGCCATTCTTTATATGCTAGGGATACTATTTATAACTACAATATCTCTTAGAAAGGGTTCTTTACTCAATGTGTTTATAGATAATACAAGAATAATTTAGTAATACTATGACTTATCATTTTAAACATTCCTTGTGGTTTGTTTTCAGTAGGACTATGAAGATATATTATGATATGATGTGTGAGTTTTGGTGGATTGTAATTAAAGTGAAAAAAATAAATATATTTCCTCTTTTTATACCTACTAGTAAACTATGGTTGGGTAAAGAATGACTTATTTTATACTTTACCCACACCCTATTATGTTTTTGGAATGGAATGATGTATCAATGGATTTCATTTTTTGTTTAACAAAGACCCCATAAGGGAAAGAATGAAACCTGAGTTGTGATTGATAGGTTAACTAAATTTTTTCACTTCATTATGAATAATGAGACCATTAATGTTATGGATTTGGGATGGTTGTAAGTACAATATTTTGTGGGGTTTTATTGGGACTTGTATTTTATTATCTCATATATGGATCATGGGTTGTATACATAGTTTTGTAAGGTTATATAGGAGTTTATTGGGAACCATGTCAAATTGAATATGTCTATCCATCCTCACATAGATGGCTATATTGATAAATCTATTATAATATTAGTGTATACTCTCATTGATTTCATTCTAAATTTTATAGGATCTTGGTATAAATTTCTGGAATAGGTTGAGTTTTTATGTAACAATAGATTCTAAAAATCAAACAAAATGACTAAATAAAATTCCATATATGTTTACCCTTACCAGACACCCGATTGTTGGTCATTTGTGGGGGATACTTCTATTATGGTACCTAGAATTTTTAGGAGATGTTGGGGAAGACTAAATTTATCAATTTATGATTATTTATTGACTATAGTTGATAGAAGTATTACACAGATAGTCAATTCCATCCTTTGGAATTAAAATCCAGTGACAAAGTCTTCCTGATTGCATCACCTTACTTTGGTCATTGTCATATTATTATGTAGTGTATATTGGCTCTAATATATGTCGTACCATTAGAGATTACTGAGTGGATTTTAAGGTAGAATATCAATTGGTGTTTCCAACTTAGTCGAAATCTATTCATGATATATATTTTTTATCTCAACTTTAGAAATGAAATTAGGATTCATCTCATGTTTGGAATTAGGGGGTCAATACCCTAGAACATAATACATACATGGTTGAGGAACTACGGAATATTGTCTATTTTTAGAAGGAAATAATATGTGTAATATATATTCTTTTGGCCCCTATGTTATGGTGTCACTAAATGTATCCTCTTGATACTTGGGAGAGGGAAACATTGATAAGAGTGTAATCCACTCATCTCTTTCTACATCAATAATCTAGGATTTGGCCTTTTTGGGTGTAGAAAGTGATATAATAGGGGTAAGTGTCAAATATCAATATCACATTAATGTATAGATACCCATTTTTACCGTTAGATCTGTTAGTATGCTCTTGGGTTATTTTCGTGGAAATTTTGGTGTTTCTAATTATTTCTAGGCTTGTAAAAGTCATCCAAGTAAACCATGAAACACATTTTAGAGTTTTAAAGGAGGGATCATAACTAGTAAAAACACTTTCATATTATCCTCAAACCTTGTGTCGTTAGGTAGAGTTATTTCACACAATTTATCCATAGTTTTTCAAACTGTGCATCCAAACCATGAATCTCCTCTCGTAACCTAGAATGGGGTACACAGTTGGTTCATAGTTCATAAAATTGTGAAACAAAAACATAAAATACTAATTTTATTAATTCTATTTTTTATTATTACCCAATATAGTCTTAATTTTCATCATTATTCTTCATGTTCATTAGGATCTTGACTTATGTTAATCATTATGGATATTTTTGACATTTCTTGACTCTCGGTGATCAATTTCAACATATATTTGATGTTTGTTCTGGATTTCTCCATGTTATGAATATATTATCCATTATTCTTAT
The DNA here is from genome assembly GCA_963277665.1 of Viscum album. Lineage (NCBI taxonomy): Eukaryota > Viridiplantae > Streptophyta > Magnoliopsida > Santalales > Viscaceae > Viscum > Viscum album. The sequence continues at coordinate 2,050,601,564 of OY728157.1, read as the reverse complement.
ATATAAACAAATGTATAATATAACAAAACCTCTTATCAGGGATGTAGAGGATATATCTATGGGTTGTGTCATGATCTAATTGGGTTTTTTATATATCAATAATGTAATTGGGATTTATTATCCAAATCATCATTGTCATTTTCTATTCATTTAGAATCATTTAAGTAAGTGATTCCAATTATTCAATTTATTATAAAAAATTATGAATTAAATATTATTAATCGTGGAATCTTAGATTAGGGTCCTCTCCCAATTCCCAAAGTCCTCAATTGTTCTTTCGTGTATAAATCCCATTGAATTATTAAAATACCAAGTCATTAAGTTTGGTGGGTTTAGGTAAAGCCTTAATCTTATGAACTATCCATTAATTATAATTTATAAAATTGATTTATAATCAATTGATGGAATGATATGTGACTTTTTAGTATGTTTATATGGTAGTTTTGGTAGAAAATGAATATCCCATTTTTTTGATAATGAAATGAAGGTTTGAGGGAATATTTTGATTTATTTCATTAAATAGATTTAAAATAATGATTTATGTATAAAAAATGGTTTTGTGTTGATTATTGAAATGTGAATTTACAAAATGAAATGATTTAAAATTTTCATCTCTTTAGTGCCTAGGGTACGTAGCTGGCGGGTCCTGTAAGGACATATTCTAAATATTCATATAAGGGAATTAAATATTAGTGTATTCTTCTGATACATTCGTAACCACACGGAGTACTAGTTTACATGAATTCATTGGGGGGAGTTACATATCATTTTGTTTTTCTTCTCCTTTAATGATCATGATATGCATAGGTTTAGTGGCTATTGATCATGATTTATCATTATAAAAGAATAATTTCTATCCAAAACTCATGTCATCTATTATGCTTACTCTAATTAACTATGAGTTCATATTATTTTATGATTCATTATATGTAAATGATAAATGAACTACTTTAAAGTACATTGAATATTATTTTATATGTTATTATTTTTAAACTATTATAAATGATGAATTTATATGGTTTAAAATAATTAGGGAAATCTGTATATCATTTTTTTATTTTAAAATGTGTGTATATTTTTTAATAAATTAAGTCAAAAATAGAAAACATTGCGAAATCCCACTGGGAATGATTTCTCACACCATATGCTCACCCACTGATGTGTGTTCACCTTATTCTAAAAAATTAATAATAAGGAATGGTTACAAAAAGGGATGGGGCGTATCATGGTAATCTAGGCTTTTGTATATGGTTGTGATATTGTCGGAAATTTCCCACTGGGAACATATTGAAAATGGTTGATTTATTTTTTTTACTTTCGTTTCCCTAGGATCATGTACTTGATTTTTCTTTTCATTTTCTAGTTATGTATCATTGTTACCATGCTGAAACTATTATGGTGTGACATTTTTATATTTTCGTTTATTATAAATCATGTTGTTTATTGTATTATGTTGCGAAAAATAATTAACAATTTTTATTTCTATGATCTGGTGCTTAATGCCTACTCGTACTGATTGAGAATCCCATATGGTTCATGTTGTGAATCATCTTGGAACCAAGATTAACAATTCATTTTAGAATGTTCGTGAAATTTCCTGAGGACATAAAGTAATGTCTCCTGGTAGATGTTGAAAACATTAATATTTATGTTAATGTAATAGTTCATAACTATTTTTTTATCATTGAATAAACTTTTTGGATTTAAAGAGTTAATATAAGTTTGTTTTGGAAGATATATAATTGACAAAAAAATTACTTCTGGAATGTGTGGCCTTTTTGAAATGGGTATGATTTCTTCAAGGGCTATAAGACTATTATTTATTTCATTATATTTAGTTAAATAATAATACGTTCATTAAACACGGTATTATGATCAATCTTTAGGGATTACTTAAAATTTATCTAAATTTTATATTTATTTTGGTTCAATTTAAATTCATTGGGATAACTCTAATGACATATTTATTTCTAAAATTTTACAATAGTATGTTAGGAATAATAATATTGAAGTGAGATATAATTTTAGTTTAGATCATGTAAAGAAATGATATATTAGTTTAGAATGTATTTATTTTTATGAATGATTGGAAATTATATATTTTAAACCATTAGCTTCTATATAGTTTGATAATATTAATAATTAACATCATATTGTGGAAATATATATTATGTATATGACAAAATATTGTTTTATCTACTTTTCATAATTTTTTATTATTTTAAAATATTTACATGAATATATTATAGATTGTTCTTATTTAGTAATTGAATAAATGTGAATGTCTATGTATTTATATTCCAGAAAGAGAATGCTAAACGTTCAAGGATGTTATCATATTTTAAAATTTCCTTATTAATTATGTTATTTTGATAAATAATTATATTTTAATAATTTATTTATTTTTATGTGGACATTAATTTCAGGGTATTTATATTTTGTATTTCATTTAATTCATTTTACTATTTTAAGCATGAATTTTTATTTAATGACTATTTATTAAAATTAAAATAGATCCATTATTTTAATATTTATTTTTGATAATAGGTGCTGGATAATTTCAATTAATTTTTACATTTATGATATATACATTAAGCAGGAGATATATTTTTTTTAATTACAAAGTAATTTATAATTAACAAGAAGTGATTTATTAAATGTTAGTAATAGGTAGAGTTTTTGGAGAGACTCTTTTCTATGTAATATTTCTAATTTGTAATTAAAAAACACTACCTTTTATGTTTAATAATTTTTATATATTTATTTTAAAATGATGTTGATTCTAGATGATTTTCTATATTTGTTATTCTTATTCATTTAAATAATATGTATTCTAGTTTTTAAAATATGTATTTAATTGATTTCACTATGCATAACATCGTATCTATTTTTATTTTTGTTTGTCAAATATATTATCCATTTAGATGTATTATATTGAACAAAAATAACTTATGATGTAGATGTAACTTATGAAATTGAAACAATATTACAGAAGTTTCAAATATCATATAAAATTTTAATATATATTATGAAAATAAAATGAAATGGTAGATGAATTGAATGTCATCTGAAATTATATTAATTAATTATTTTCAAAATCATTAATAGGAAGATAAATTATTGTTCATATAATTTAAGGAAGAAGGAATATATTCTACATATTTTATCATACCTTATTTCATGTTGTTTCACATGTTTTCTATTTTTCCAAATATCCATTTTTTTAAAAAGACAATAACCCTTAAGGTTTTAATGTGATATTTATATAGTATATATATATATATGATACTTATGGTGTTTGTTTCTATACTTAAGAAATTTATATTTATACATATTATGTTTAAATTAACCCATATGAAATTTTCAATTACTCCATAGAAAAGTGTTAACTCAAAAGTTTTCTAAGTGTTTTGAAATTATTTTAAACATATATATGGCATTTAAATTTTATTAAAAATTATCTTATCGATGACTCAAAATTGTTATTATGAATATTTAAATTTATCCTAAGAATATTAAAATCACTCTTATGAAATTTGTTTGACATTTTTGATTTTAGTATTTATATTGTAAATGAATATAACATTTTATTAAAAATAATTCAATAACCTTTTGACTGACTCTTATTAAATATTCTCTTGTGAAGTTAAATTTATTTAACTATAGTAGTTATTAGATGATAAGATACATAGATTGTCAAAATATAGGAATTAAATATTTGTAAAATATTTTTCCCATGTCAATGAGTATTATATATATATATATATTTCTTCTTCATATTATTTATTTTTATTTATCATTTTTTTAAAATAAATATTTTATTTATGGAATATATTTATAAAATTAAAATTTAATACCTTTAATTTGGAAATACATGCTCCTCCAGCTATTGATCAATATTTTACAAACATTATGGACTGAATGTTAGAGAATTTTTTTATATATAAACATTTATATAATGAGATGAAGAATAACAAAAAAGGATGTATGATAGACTAATAAGCTACTATGAAAATTTTTGTTATAATCATTCAAAATATCTACATGATTCAATAACTAATAAAAAATATCTCTTTGAAATAGTCCCCTAAATACTATCTTTCTAGAATTTTTTTTCATGTTTTAAGCTCATTAGATCTCAATTCATTGAATTTTGATTTCACTAGTAATTTCTTGTGTATCATAATTTATTATCACTTATAAATTTGCATTTCAAAACAACTTATTGTATCAAAAATTCCTCCATTTTAAATGGTATGTTTTAATTATTTGTTCCTCTCACATTAAGAGGAAGTTTATGTGTGGTTGTGCTTCCACATTTTAAAATGGGGTCTCTATCGGGTTGTGACACCAATGAAAAGGTAGGTTTTTTGGTTATGACACCAATAAATAAGAATTTTTTTAATTGACTTTTAAATTATATAACAAATTCAATTTTAATAAATATTATATCTCCCAAGGAGTAATGGGATATTATATATAGATATGGGATCATATTGATCTACGAAAATTATAAAAAATCAATATATTCATTATTTCATATTTCCATTTAAGCTAGACCATAATTAATATTAATTTTAAATTTACTATTAAATTTATATTTAAATTTTTCTTTCCCAAAAATATTCCCCATATTTACCTTTTCAGTATCCCAACATTAAAAAACATAACCATTTTAGTCATTTTTATGGGTCTTTTTATTCTATAGTCAATAATATAATTTTTTTATTAAACCTCCATGATTCTTCATCACCTTTTCAAAAGATCATTAAATATAATTTCCCAATTTCATTCCCCCAGTTAGGATATTTTCCTAATCATTATCATTCCACTAAATTAAAACAACATCTCCCCAAATCTCTTTCATATGTTCAAATAAACCATTCTCTATTGTAGTCAAACCATTGATAATTTTGATCTTATCTATGATCATGATCTTGTACTCAATAACCTTATCTTAGAATTAAATATTTTCATATTTGAGATTTTAAAATTCCACATTTAACACATATGCTAATTCATCCTATATTTATAAGTAGAGTTCTAATTTATGAAACTCATTAATGTATTTCTTTATATTCTATTTCAAAAAATCTATGGCATCATGTTATTCATCTAACAATACTTCGAGATAAACTATTTCATATTCTCATGATTAATTATCAACATTATCATCAATTGTTTTTATATCATCTACAAAATTTATATAGAAATATTATTTATGTGCACTATTATCATCAACATATCTGGATTCTATTTCTTAAAATCCATTATCCTCTTATGAAATTATGTTCTTCTTCTTAATAAGGCTTTTCTTAGAACTCTTATCATTCAAATTATTTAATTTCTTTATAATGGTAACTTCATCATTCACATAATCATCCATAAACATCTTATGACACTTTTCTACAAGTTTACCATCATTTTCACATTAAATGAAATAATTTTAATGCTTCTATTTAGACGTTCATTAATGATTTTTCATATTTCAGGATTGATATGACATAAAATCATAATTCTATTCTTATTCCTAATATTTATCCATAGAAAGAATTTTTTTAATTTTAAGAATGTCACTTCTAGAGAATTACCTCTATCAATTCCTTTTTTATCATTACTCCTCAACTCCAATATAATGTGAGTATTTAGAAAATTTTTATATATATTTTTATTTTTAAATTTATCCAGAAGAATAGATACATTGGGATTGAATTAAAGTATTAAACAACTCTATAGGTGCTTAAAAATATTCAAATCATTTATGGTTTCTCTGCATCCACACATATCTTACAGAATATGATTTACCAATCCAAAGAATACAACAACAAATTCCATCTAACGGATCATGATTTCATTGTAATTGTACCATAGAATATAAAATCTTTACTATCATAATATGTAGTCACCTTTGTAGACAATAAGCTTCCATTCCCACAAAAAATGTTAGGATTTAAAAGACATAACCTTCACATTAATTATGTTGGAAAAAATAACCAAAACCCATTAATTCCCTTGGTACTAATAAAATTTGTTTTTATAAATTTTCTTATAAGGATCATCTATATTAGATTATATCCCATAAATAGTAGTTTTGTATGATTTGAAGACTAAATGAATGAAATAATGATATATCTGATTCTTACAGAGATGAAAATTGATTCCATTCATGAATAAGATCCCTTTTTTGATCATATACTAATATAAAATCTATATAGAGGGTAATTCTATTACCTTGAACCTTTGGCACTGATACCATCTATAAGTACTACCACCACTCTATAGAATATATTATTCACTCTAGAAAAACATCTGAATTTCGGTTTCCTGTAGGGATCATTACCAGTCACTAATAAAGGCCACACATATGTGGGAGGGATTATATTAAAAATTTATATAAAATATAAAATTCATGCAAACCACAAATGATATTGATGACTATGAGTTAATAGAGTGATGTTCTAGGGTCATGTCACAGCACTATAATAGAACATAGGAGGGAAATTATTCCCATGTAATTAGTATAAGATATATTTATAGTTTTATTTCATAAAAATAATCCCCCTTATGTCAACCGAGTATTTTGAACTGATTTCCTGGTATTTGATACCATCTAAATTTCATTACATAACTCTATACAAGATATTTCCTACTCTATAATCACACCTCATGGTTTTGTTTCCCCTCGGGATCACTACCCATCACTAGAAAAGGCCATCTAAAGTGGAAGTACTTCCATTTGATATATATATATATATATACTATACATGAAATCCCCCACCACATTTGGGAATCATGACACATGAATCATGGAATGAACTATTAGCTTCATGCTGAAACACCCTAATAGACCATATAGGGTGGTTAGTCTCATTTCATGAACCTCTAATAGAATTTAACATTCTATCACAAAACACTATCATGTCAAGGGATTTAGGAGGGTCCAACCATTATGACGGGTCATTTCTATTAATACATTGATTCACTATAGAGGAGTTAGTCCATTGTCTTTCTATCAGAGATATTAATCATGTACCTTATCGAATAATTTGGAATGTTTATTGAGTAAATAAAAAATATACATAAATTTTTATCACATAGTTTAAGCGTGCTTTCAACTTATCATGCATGGTGAATCATGTATTCAAGGGTTTATTATTTATTAGATTTCATTTATTATGTGTTAATTTATCATTATAAACCCATTAGTTTCTATATTGTTAATTATTAATTTAGATCCCCTTATATATGGAAGGATTTATATTTTAATGAATACAAATTGCATAAAATATATAACATTGAACAAATTGATAAAATGATAAACTGTAATGATTTAATATAATAAAAGGAATATATGGATGTTTGTAAGTGGATATTATGTAGACAAATTAATGGATGAAATTGTTAAATTGAATCATGTTTATGATATTTTATACTATATTATATTTATATAGGTAGAGGAGTTAGTTATGTTATGATGTATATAATGGGATGGTCATAGACATGTCCCTGATGGAATGTGATCACTATAATGAGGCATGTGAGATATTATATACTATTTTATTTTATTTTATTTCTACATGTCACTAAAAGGGTAGAATAATTTAAGGAATTGACATGAGGATTTGGGTACTGGGTGAATTCTAAATATACATGATGTTGTGGAGATGGTTGACTAACAACTCCCCCTATCTTGATCTTCCTTCCAATTATGTTTTTTTGTGGATGTTGTTATAGTAATATTCATGTGGTGTGAAATATACTAGATTTTGTTATAGTTTATTGATATAAGAGTTTCAATATAATACTATATAAACACTTAGAATGGGTGGGAGAGATAGGATGTATTACATTAGAATTTGAGGGAGACTCATTGGTGGGAAAGTCACATGTTTTTATCTCTAATTCTATATTTTCCTTAATTTTTATTCATATATATATATATATTATAGATCGTTGTTATAGTTTTTGTGTGTTCATGGATGGATTTTGAATCTAATAAAAAGTTAGTTTTGTTTTTTATTTCATAAACCTTATAATTATTATTCTATATTTTCAAGATAGTTATTGTAGAGTAACCTATTGAATATATTTATATTCATTCCCATAATTTTATATACTATTTTTATATATTTTTTTAAAATTGTTTATTGTGATTTACCATACTAGTTTATTTTTTATGGTTATTAAACATTGGATAAGTCAATATTTCTAGAGGAGTTTTGAGTTTATTGTTATTTATCATTAGGTTTTCGTGTTACATTAGGTTGTATTATATATATATTTTTTTATTCATTGGACAGTGTGGTTCTATCTTAATGATTTTATTTGTAACATATTGGTGGAATATTTTTAATTCATAGAGTTAAAAATGTTAACACCTTTTAGGTTTAATAATTATAGCCTTGGTGCCTGTTTCAAAGCCACAACTTATTGAAAAAAATATTTGGGGTCACATATAATCTCACCACTAACAAATGATGTGTATTTATTGGTTTTTGACATGAAATTGTTGTATTAGATTGATGTATCTTACAGAATATAATTTTTAGTGTGATCTAATAATGATTTCTTAGGTAAGGTATAATAATTATAACATTCCTGTTTAACATATGATATAGATTAGAAAAACCCACTAAGAAATAGATGGGAACCTAGATCTAATAAAGAAACCCATCTACAATACCAAATATACTTATGTAATGAGTGTAATGATTTTAGGTTAAAAAATTTCAGTGCTCCCTTCAGCGTCATTGGTTGTACTTGTGTTTGAATCAAGTAGATCTATAGTTGATTAAATGTAATTTAATTAAAATAATAAAAATTCATTCCATCTTATGGGATAATTAGTTTTATTTGATGCTTATAGACTTGGATGGTGGATGAATACATCAAATTTTTCATTAAGGGGATGTATATATAGTGACCCGTACTTTTCAAACATTGATATCATATCTTTTAGATGACTATTGAATACATAACATAAGGATCCACATGAATATATTATAAGTCAAATGCCTTTGGAAACATGAATATATAACCAACTATTTCATAATTTTACTACATCATATCCCACAAAATTAATCATAACTAGACCCATTATTTGATATATCATACTAAATACATTAATCCATAAACCATTGAAACAGAATCACAAGAAAGGGTGAATTAACATGCTTATAATGAGAATATAAGGGAGATATCAATGATCATTTGATCATAACATTAAAATAAATATTTGAATAAATTATCCTGAAATATGAAAATAATATCCTACATACCATATATCATAATATTTATACATGGAATAAAAATTGGATGATTATAATACATGTATTGTTAAATAATCATTGAAAAGTCTCATGATTGAATAACATTAGAAGACGACATGAGTTTTTGGAATACACAAAATAAAATAAAATAATTTATATATTTATCAATGATTTCTATAAAGACTATCATAGTGGATTGGGTTTACCCCAAAACCATCCTTGTAGTCAAGTTTAATTTGCAACAAAATTATAGTTGGAAGATACCCTTACTAAACTAGGTTCACTCCCCCATTCAGATCTTGTTTTTCTTATGAGATATCAAACTATACAAAATGTAATGGAGGGATATATAATTTTTGGCCCACTAATTATTTAATGAAAATAATATATATGTTTTAAAAATATCATAAAACATTAATCATATCATAAACCATGATAATAAATGGGTTTCATAAACATGTAATCATTTCATAGCCCATGACAAAATAAATGTTTTATAAACATTTTATCATTACATCATAGAATAACCTAAGGAAATGGTAATGGATTCAAAAACACAGATTCCTTAAAAAATTTAACCTTTTATTGCAACAATAATTATTGTTCACATTGATAATATCACCCTGAAAGAACATATGAAATCAATGGTTGTTTTCATTGATGTATAGTCACACAAATATGGGATCAGTAAAATTTTATTGAGTAAAATAACATTTCCACTTTCAAATGAACTTATGAAAATCTATAAATTTACAAAATAATTTTAAAAACATTTTCTTTTAAAATAGTCCGTGAAACGTATAACGAGATATTTATAGCATTGATCCATCATGAAAACTAGAAATTATTTTCATTAAATATAAATTACATGAAAACATTCATTTTAAATTCTTTAAAAAATTAAAAAGTTCAACATTTGTAAAATAAATAGAAGACTCCTTTTAAGCATTTCTGTAAAAAATTTCAATCATGGTGAATTTTTACTTCAAAAATTCATAGTAAAATTTAAAAGAAATATGTAAAACTATTTTGTGAAAAAATGGTCTGGAAGAAAAAAAAATTAGACCAAATAGTAAAATAAATTCTATTTTTTTTAAAAATTTATTTCATTCCCATGAATACTTAAAGTGATGATATTAATAGGAAAAAAATTATTTTCTATAAAAATGAGTTGGATAATAAAATACATGAGTTTTATATATGTGGATTATGATATTTCATCCTGGGAAACACAATCATAATAATCTCGATAAACAATTACATTTAAACATAAAACCCATAATGCTATGGTAACATTTGAATCATATGAACCGTGATTGAAAAATTCAAATTACTAATTAAATTTCATGAGTATATGGATGATAAAGATAAAACATGAAAACTGGAATAATATACACCTTATAAAATTATATAGTTTCAGAGCATAAATATTACCAAATAAGAAAATTTGAGACTATAAAATCATTACCATGAGTTCTAATAGACTAAAAATCACTATAAAATAAGATATAATATATTTAAATTTATTAAAATCCTATAAAAAATAATTTATATACATATAATTTTATATAAAATTCGTATATAAAATTTCAACACCCATTTATCATTAATTATTTATAAACCTTTTTGTTTCTAAATGTGTTAAATGTTTCATTTTTTAGGGGAATTTTGGTTTGGTAATTTCAGTATTCGTAAATTGATCATGGTTCTATAATATATATAATTTAAATGATTATATAAATATCACTTATATTCATTATATATATAGAGAGAGTGATTCATAAATTTTTTGGATTAGAAAATGGATTATAATGGTCATGGTGATGGTATGCCTAATGTATGCATGAACATTGATTTTCACTTTTTGTCATATGGAATGAAATAATTGTAATCAATAATTAACTTTAAAATAATATTATATATATCATATTTATTCATTAAATCCATCTTTATTATCATCATCATAATAGATAAAAGAATAATGAAACACATCTCCTCATGAAGGTGGTGGTCCACTCACACATGAGCAATATTATAATTATGCAATTGATCCGAAGGTAAGGTTGTAGATATTATATTATAAATAAAAGACCACAATTACCTCATAAATATAACATATAAACAATAAACTCATTAAAATACCCAACAATAAATATTTATCATGAAAAATGAAGTGTATTGCTATATGGAGACTGTAAATCACACACAGACACACACACATGAGGGATACATTACATTATCATTTTATGGGAAAGATGATAGATATTGGTGGTATCATAATCATAATAAAATTTAATCATATTTATAAAAATTATGATTTTATTTTATGGTAAATTCTATAAATTTAAAGTTTGTTATAGAAGACGTTATAAAAAATGTGATCACTTAAAGTGGTTACCAGTTATTTTAGTGTACTCTATTAGATATCCTACTAAGGATCCTATGGATTGTATTTTGGGAACACTAGAAACTATATAATGTGTAATATTATGTATTTATAGTTTTTTGTAGGGTTTTTTGAGCTATACGGCTCATAAAGTGTAACGAAATTAGTGGAGGAGGTGCCATTTTTTAATTGAGGTGAGGTGCAGTTTAGAAATTTTATAAAGAATAATTTATAATAAATAATTATAATGAAAAATTGTTAAAAATAGAAATATATTTTAATATAATGTAGGATGTGGTTTTAATCCAGCATCATGTACAATTTTATTTGGTTTAAGTTGTTTTTTAATGATTATATTTTCATTCAACCCCTTAGTTGACCCATTTTAACCTGAACCACCATCAAACATTTTTCAATATTAAAGGGTTATATGTTATATATAAGGTAAATATTTACTCATAAATTGATAAAGGTTGAAATTTTCTACCGTATATTTGTTTACTTAGACTCTTTCTATATTTTTATAATTTTTTATAAAATTAATATAATATTAAAAATGACTTTTTTTGACTATATTAATTTAATTTGCATTTTGATGATAACTTAAATATTATATAATTAGAATATAATCCTTTTAAAAATCCAAAAAAATTATTAATTATTTGTAAAATATGTGGGACACAATTATTTTTCCAAATTATATTACATTTTATATTATTAAAATCATTTATTATTTCATTATATTGAATAAATAATGTGTTATCATTGCCTAATAATTTATGGTAATTATTTCACTACTAAAAAATTAAAATAATTTAATAACAGAAAAAAACTATTTATCTTTAAAATACACATTCTAAACGAAACATATACTATTATATTTATTATGTAATAACTTATCAAATATTAATGCCAAGAGAATGACTTTTTTAAATTCATCTTTTACTTAAATATGATAATGGTAATTATCAATGGAGAATGGAATTTGAATTCATTATATTCTATATATGTATAAATTTATTAAAAAATAAACTCTTCCAATAGTACAAAGTCATGTTTTTGGATGATTTTAAGTCAAAATTATAATAGTTATAACCATAATTATCAACTAAAAATCACAATTTATTAATGTTTCACAGTTCCTTGAAACATGTGTTCTAGTTTTACGAGACACTGTTTCTAGTCAGTTCCAATTGGATTTATTTATGGAATCGGAAACATCCAAAAGTTATTTATCCAATGGGGACCTACATTCCAATGGTAGGAATTCATTAAGTTTGAACTTTATGATACTTAAGAATGTGTATTGGTCGAGAGGATGGGAGGTCAGACTCATCACACTATTTTGGGGGGAATTTTTTTCTACTCCAGGACTCTCCTAATAAATTTAAGATATTTTCTTGAATACTTATTAATTCACCAAGTATATCCTAAGTATCCCTTGGAATTTAAAATCACTTGTTAACATTTCTAAAATTTGGAATCATCAGTTTGTATTCAAGGTTCTTCATTAATGGAAATATTCGTGTGTATTCGATCTTTTCCATCAATGGTATCCTATAATATACTGATTTGAGAATCTTTTAATAATCATCGTTATGATAATAGTTTTTAATAAACTCAATGGGGAACTCCTTAATATATTTTCATCTAGGGGGACAATGTTTTGTTTTGATCTTGGGATTGTGCCCATAAAATGATCCACCAACGCATCCTTTTGAAAGGAATCAGAACCCTCGTAGTTTAGTGATGCATAATATGAAATATCATAACTTTTATGGTTATGGGATAACGAGCTCTATGTGGATGGTTCTTAGTTGAAACATAGTGTTGGACTTATGTTGAAGTCGCCCAAGGATCATTGGAAAGGATACAGGTTTCCATGTAGAATCAAGAACTATTGGTAATATGGCCCAAGGAGAATAGAGTTGATGTGAGGTGTTGGATTTGATCATCACGTATACATATTACATATCCCATATTAATGGGAATCAAATCCCACATAGTTCTAGAAATTCCATAGGAGAGTGTGGTCCTCTGAGAGAGATGAATTTGGGATCACTTTTTAGATATGTTTCCAAGAGGATTTCGGGATAGAATTTGGTGCTTATTTCTTAAAAATGATGCCTAGATTTGGAGAATTAGGGTGTGATTCCTGAGAAGGATATCAAGTGATATTGGTCCTTGAAAGAGCTTCCTACGTACCTTGGTTTTAACATGAATTAGAGTTCTCATTGTTCCTTCAAAGAGTGTTTTTTCACATGTTGTAATAATTAAAAATCTCTATTCCCATGTGCATCATGCTCGGTGTGATAAACTAGAGTATGTGAATGATTCCACAATGACATTCACACTTCCAAATTTTTCATCCTCCATTTTTGGATGAAGGTTCTCCTACGGTTTCAAAGTTGAATGAGGTTGAGGGGACCGAGGAAGATGGCGAGGAGACAAGGCTTCCCTATGTTCTCTTCACATTGGACAAGGGTTCAAGGAAAGGAGGAAGATATAAAGGTGAGGGGATTACACCAAGATGGCTTCCCAATATAGAAATTGGTTGGGGAATACATCTGAGGAGGATGCCCATTTAGAATTTGTGGGGGCTTACTCCTAAAGAGGATTCCCAATTGGAATTTATCCAGGCCTAAGAGTTAGGTGATATGGTTTGAGTAGTTGTTTTAGGAGTTTTTAGAGTCAAGGTACTCGAGGAATCCCTAAGGAGAGTCAAAAATCATAGTATGTGAATGAAACCATGAGGGATATGTAAACTCATGGAACTTAATTGAGTGTGATGGAGTGTCTCAAATAATAGTATTCAAATTGTGGATGTTGGGACACATAAACGGCACAATGGAAAATTTTGTCGACCGGATCTAAAAAGTTCATGGTGTGACTCTCCATTTTTAATGGGGTTCTGTGATTGAAGAAAAGGGACTAGCTCGGAGGCCCGGGACCATAGCCCGGTGCTAAGTCCAATTAGGGGGTAGGGGGCATAGCCCCCACAGTATGAACCAGCAGGGATGCGCTTAAACTCCTACATTGTGCATCACATAGGTGCTCTACCAAGGTGCATCGTGGAGGTGCTCGACCATGGTGGGTCGCATAAGTGGGTCACACAGGTGCTCCTCCAAGGAGCGTCGCACAGGTTCTCCACACAGGTGCATCGCGCAGGTGCATCACACATCTCCATGTGTTCTAGACCATGATGGGAATTTGAACAATATTTCTCTATTTAATTCTCTCTTCCCTGATGTTTTAGAGATATACCAAAGAATATTTGGTTGATCTTGGCGAATGAGCTATGTAACTGGAGCTTTGGGACTTCTACCAAATTTTTCTGTCTTTGAAATGTGGATCCCAAGGTTTCAATTTATATGCAAGGAGGGGACCTGGAAAAAGTGAGGTTGTCTGCAAAGGTCCTCCGCATAGGTATCCCGCGTAGGGTTGTAGAAAATATTTTTCCACGGAGGTCCTCTGTGTAGGTCGTCCTCAGAGGTCCACCACATAGGCCCACCGTGTAAGTCCCATTTTGAAATTTATCTATCATTCGAGTACCATTAATTTTGATCTATATGTGTATCTGGGATCTGTGAAATGAAAAATCAATTCTCTCAAAGAGATCTACACTTCTTGAGATGGTGAATACACTTAGCCTTCTTGGATGAATCTCGAAAACTAAAATCTAATCAATCAATACCATTTCAACATCAATCTTTGAAATCCATTCCATACTCTTAGATTGGGAGTTCATTCCACTTATCCATTGGTATGGAGTATTACATTGTAATGTATAAATCCATCTTGAATACACATCCTTCCTAGTGATAACATCTTTACCCATACATGACATTTGTTGTATATGTGATAATAGTATCTTCACTCTACAGAAAAATGCGTGCAACACATTTCATGGTGTCTACAATTATGAAACAAAGACATCCTAAAGAGCAGGGCCGTATATAGTGATGAAAAATAGAGAATTTCCATGGATAATGATTATAAAATCAATGTTAGGGATCCAGTACTATAATAAATAATAAGGATATCATTTTAGATTCATTTTCAATCAAGGTTGTCAGTAGTGAAGTTCGCCTTTGTTAAAGTGTGGAAGAACTCCATTCCATTAAAGATGATACCAATGCACATTATGATAAAAAAAACTAAGACGCCCAAAAATGTTATTATTTTTCCGAATGAATCCTACAATATTATTACATTAGGACTTGATAATTGCAACATTGTTGTTGTAAAGCTGTCAGAAGGAGGTAACACAGAAGAGGGATCTAGTTTCTACCCCTATTACATTAAAAAGTCCATATAAATGGAATAAACCAATGACCACTAACCCTATGGAATCACGAACATGGACTAATCCACTCATAGACCGATGAATTCATTAACCATCCACATTAATTATATACCCTAAAATTGCAGGCTCCACTTGATCCACTTACCAAGAGAAGCATTTCCACCAATGTTCGAGTGTCAGAAAATAAGGCATCTTTCAGTAGCCTAAGTCACACTTCCATGGATTGGAAAACTATGTTAGGCCACCAGGGAAAGATCTAAGATCACATGAAGTTTAACAATGCATTGATTTCATTCAAGGCCATTATTACTCATCTCCAATTATTCCCAACACACCTAGGCAAACACCATTCAATGAAGCCTGGACATGGGTGCCCGAAAATCATTTCCCAGGAACCAGATGAAGTTAAAATCTTATAGGTCCACATATTTTTCTTGAACAATGGACCTTTTTCTTTAAAATCATAAAAAATGATTCGAAACACCTTTAAAGAACATGTTCCATACAAATTCTGTATTTAGATTCTCACAACAGAGGCAGCTCAAGGCTAGGTTGATCCACTCTTTTTGAACACTATCTTCCATAGGGATAAAATCATTACATAAATTATAGATGAGAAAATAAATATTTTCTAGGATATAATTACATTAGATATTACAAAACAACATATTTGTAAGTTGGATGGGTTGTATGAACATGAGAAGATCCTAAGATATATATGATCATGACTTTGGCTTCATAAACATTCATGTATCTGGATATTCCATTAGAATTGTTTTTCATATATGGTTTTTTATCCTAATAAATCATAGATGAAATGAAACTTGGGTGTTTTCTATTCTGTTTTAACAAAACATTAAAACCGTTTATCCTTGAAAAAAGCAGATAGGTCCAGCCCAGTTGTCTTTCAAATAAATTATGTCACATAGACCAATAAACCACCACACCTTTCCATTCAAACATATGATATGATTTCTCATGTACCATGCTATAAATGATAGTTTTATTGATCACTAGTCTTAGTGTCTCTAGTACTCCCCATATATACTTCTCATGGAACAACCAGACAAGGAATTCCATTTGACAATGTCACTGACCAATCACGAATGCATGACTAGCATGGAATCCTCTACGCTCCTCCAGTTGATCTCTCACTCAGTTAAAGGCCTCACTAACCACTTCCATGAAGGAAACTGTCACTTATCCTTGATAATATAATCCCAAATTAAATCATTAATTATTTTTAAATTCCATTAATGGTACTAACATTAATTATCCAATTTTACCATTTTCTATGTTAATAAAAATTTACAATTGTTAATAATAATTAGAACCGAAAGATTAAGTGACCTATTAATTTTTTTTGGACCACATGATTCAAAAAATGGAATAAATATTCTTTATTCAATTTCATAATGTGGAAGATTATAATTTTACATAAAATTCATAACCTAGTGAAAAAGAGTATTTCAGAAATATTTCATTTTAAGTATAAAAATGTTTGCATATCAAATTCAAATATAAAATTTATCCAAATACTATAATTTAATCATTTACTAAAAATTAAGTCATTATATATTAGAAATAATTAAAAACTGAACATTAAATTGTAAATACTTAATGATAAAATATTTTTGAAAATAAAAACATCATTTTGCACTAATTATTGAAAAATAAAACCATTAATAAAATTCTCAAAAATTAATCATTAATATATATTGATATGATAAATAATATAATTATATGATTTTTATCATATAAAATTTCTAAATGTTATAGAAATTGATTTAAATATTTTCTAATAAATAATTCAAAAGAATTTTTTTTATGAAAACCGATTTTTGAAGTATAAATTTACATAACAAAAAATTCAACACCAATTTTCTCAAAATAAAAAAATAAATAAATATTAGAACCTGTATATATTTTATAATATGATTAATCCAATTAGTACCAACTAATTAAATGGTTAGGAATCAATGATAATATTTCAGGGTTCTTTTAGGATTGATATTATCACTACTAGAAATCTAGCCTATACCCATGGTTTGAAACTGTTGGTATATCCCACAATACTATGGGAAACAGAGGCATAACTATAGCCGTGAGCTATACAGCTGGTTTAAAAAACCTTGGGTCTTCAATTAGTGGGTATATTAATTAACTATAACTATATTTTAAAAATTTTATACCCACAGTTCTGAAACTATGGGTATAATATTAAATAAAACCCAACACGCAGGCTTTGAACCCCCACCGCCTCTACACAATCGAAGCCCATTACAACTACACCACGTACACTTATGTGTGTTTGTATAACTATATATATATTCGTATATATATATATCATGGGTATAAGAAGAAAAAATATTCACAATAGGTTTTCATACCAATTTTTTCCCAATGAAAACTTAGGGTATCCTATACCCATGATTCTGTATAAACCATGGGTATTGTTTTTCCTACAGTTTTCCGGTTCAATTTTTTCTCTACCCATTCATACTTGGGTACCAAATATCCATATGTTACATTAACTATGGGTATAAAGTTGAAAATATCACATATAGCTATGGTTCATGAAAACCGTGGGTATATGCTTATTTTCTAGTAGTTTATGTATCTAGCATGCAATCGAAAATAATGTTATTCAGAAATTCTAATCTAGAAAATTCCCCTATATTTAAAAAATTTTGTCCTCATAATTTTAAATTATTCTTGGTAATCAATGATATTATATTTTAATTTTTTTTATTAAATACCCACATCATACAAAGTGTTAACAAATATTCTTTTTGAAATGAGGTAAAATGAAATAAAATTGTGATCTATAATAACACATATATAGGTTTCCAAATAGGTGAACGTACTATCCATATAATGATGAATATTGATTGAGAACATAGAATACAATAATGTAAATAATTATGAAAATCAAATGAATATAATACCATAAATTAATGTAGTGTGAAAAGATAATAAATTCACAGGAATTGATGGTAATATGACATTATTATTGTTTGAAGGTATTATTACTAGAGTAGAGGAATTACATTACCACCAATAATATGAAAATAAATAAACATACTTACTTGGAATGTATAATTTTATTCTTTAATAAATGTCATACATAATCTAATCGATTTCTCATAATGTTGAGTATTTGTTAGTATTTTTTTAATATTTGAAACAGAAAAATATACTTCTAACAGATCAAAAAAATATATCAAGATAATCCTCATTTTTCAAGGAATTAATCAGTGACAAAAAATGGTTATAATATTTTAATATAGTTACTAGAATTAACAAACCATTATATTAATAAATACAATATTAATCATTCAAGACATAATAATAACACCAATTTTTCATTGTAGATTATTCTATAAATAACTCTATAGAATATATTAAGTTCAAAACCCATATATTTGATTGAATGGATTCACATATTCCTCTTAGATAAATGTAACATTTTTCTCCAATATATATCGTAAAATATATGAACCCTAATCTTATATTCTCTAAAATTTTATTATCATTTCCATAAATATCATAAAACATCATTAAGACACATTAAAATCATATAATCTTCCAAAAGATAATTCAATATTTACCATTAAGATAAAACACCACTTACCAAAAATATTTATTGTACTCATACAATGTTCTTAAAATCATCTTAATAAATATATTCTAAATAAAATCAATGCTATACTCCCTAGGGAATCACATATTCCAAATGTTGATGTTTAACAATTATCACCATTCAGTTTTGTGTTTAATCTCTACAACATTGTTGGATATGGTGAGTTGTCTCCATACCAATATGTTTTCATTTTTCTAAAACTATATATATAATTCCAATAATGTTATCAAAATTATTATGAATATTCTAAAACAAATAACATTAACATTAAAGTTATTTTTACATTTAAGTGTATTTTATTCCCTTCATATTACATTTTCATAAATTCAATTGCTTTCATCCAAAATGGTATCACATGTTAAAACTAAGGATTATATATAGTTAAACTAAATAAATAATTTCCCAAAATATTATTTATCACATTGATATGTCAAAATATAATCTTATAATATTGTGAAATTCTTAAAAATAACATTAATCAAATTTAGATAGTATTCATAATAGTTAATCATTATATTTACCATAATTATATTTTATATATCCCAAAATAAATATATTACATTTCTATCATTAGGATTATTTATATCATATAATCCTATATAAAATAATTATCATAACATCAACTCATATATTAACCCAAAAGTATATCTAAACCTTTATAGAGTATTCTAACTAAGACCAAGAAAAATATTCATATCATCTGAAAATCCCATCACATATAACATAAAAAATGTGTTGATGAAGACATTTAATTTATGATCAACCTTGAACATAAAATCAAATAATGGTATCCAAAACTATATAATAAACCTTACATGGAAACATATATTATTATAAAATTAAAATAATACTAATTATTCAAATAACATCAAAGATTGTTGAATGTATTAAATAAGTCCAAAGATAAAATAAACATCATCAATTATAACCTCAATAAATGATTTTTCAATTAATTACCCAAATTTCAATCTCAATAATACCATAACATTTATTTTAGTTATTTCATTATTGCATCTAAATAATACAATGTTACCACTAAAACAATTTTCTTGGTTATTTGGGACTTTTAAAATAGGGTTTGAAATCCTTAAAGAAAACTACTATGAAATAATCCTTATGTATTTCAATATCATTATATCCAGAATCTCATTGATATAATTCCCCAATCCTAATACATAAATACTTCAATAAATTCACTTTAATGAGTTGTATATTATTGTTCCTTCCTTTTTGTTGGATTTAAACATTATATTAGAAATTTAGCTCAGATAATGATGATATTATCTATACACGAGACATTGAACTATAAACAGTAAATTGGAATGGGATTTATTTTCCTCCATTAAAATATTATTTTATCCTCATTTATTAATTTCTTTATTCCCTTAATTTTTACAAGGAAGAACCATTTTCATACCTTTGAAGACTACCTTGAGATTTGTTTCCATATTCTTCACTTGTGGAAAGGAAAGTATTTATTCTTCTACGATCATAATGAAAATCATTTTGTTATAAATTATTTAAGTAAATATACTAACAAAATTAATGTTTTTTAATTATATAATTGGATATCTGATTAGGAATAATCATAAAGATACAAATTCTATCCTCATATTCATTTGTTTACCATACCAACAATCATTTTATTATCAATTAGTGTTAACACGAATCCTCTTGGTTCCATCAATTGACTGGAACTAATAGGTATAGTTTGAGAAAATAGGTAAATTATGGAATCATGACAAAAAATTTATAGGTTTTCCAATTCAAGGCCCCTCCTTTTAAAACAATGACACATTAGGTTTAGCCAAGGTCATTAATGATGGTTACCAAAACACTTGGATGTCATCCTCTTCTTAGACCTGTCCCTTGGTTTCTTGGTAAAACCATTCTCATTCTACATTATAAATAAGATGAATCTATGATATTATTCCTATTATATCAACCCATACTTTTCATACATTGATAATAGATCATTTTAGATGAATATTTAATACATGACATAATGATCAATGAGAGAATCATATTGGTCTAGTGCCTTTATAATCCTGGATACATAAAAAACTAGTTCATAAGTGCAATACATCAAATCCCAATAAATCATTAACCAGAAGAATCCTTATAATAAATATAATACATAGTATATTTTTTCATAACCTTGGGAAAATAAAACATTATAAAGAGTGAGTTATGATTTTCAGTAAAGGTAAACATGGAGATATCAATGATCACATGAGAATAACATGAGAATAATGGGATAATAATATGACAATAACATTTTAAAATCTTACCATGAATATAATATATCATAATATTGAGTCATGGAATAAGGATTGGAATTTCATAAGACATAAATTATATGTAATTCAATGATAATTGTCCATGAGTGAATTACATTGGATTTTTACATGAGTTTTTGTAGTATATAAACCCATAGAAAATCATTTCTATTGTAGTCCAGGATCACTTATAAGAATATAATAGTGGATTTTTTTCACTCCCCAAACTAATTTAGTAGTCAAGGTTTAATCCAATGGGTAAAATTGTTGATATAATCCCTTACATAACAGTGTTCACTACATATTTAAGTCTACTTTATCTTATAAGATATTAATCATTACATAATGAATTGGATGGATATATAATTCTGATCCCAAATGAAACATATTGAAAATAAGTTTTTTTTGTTAATTAATATAATAAAATAGTAATCACATCATAACCCATGAATAGAAATGGGATTCATAATAATTTAATCATAGCTTGTGCTCCTGAAGTTAAATTGGTCTCCTAAAAATTTCATCATTTCCACATTGGATAACTTATGGAAAATAGATGGTACAAATAAAACTATTATAATAATAAACATAATCCAACCATTGAAATAATTATTTCTATAATCTGAAATAATATCCCCAGTAAATCATAACTGAAATAAAGGGGTTTTGTCTTTGAGGAATATAAATACCATTACTAGATCACTAAAAAAATAGTCATGAATATATCCATTCAACTTTGAGAATCACTTTACAAAAACTCTATATTTAGAAACTATTTTGAAAATTATTTTCTTTTAAAATTTATTAGAAAATAATATGGTATTATTTATATTATTTGTTAATCATGATGTATGTAAATTCTATTCATGTCATAAAATTTGGAAGTACACATTTTATTTACCTTTTCTGTCAAAATTTTATGATCACCTAATTCAAAAAAATTTATGAAGTATCATTTTTATATTTTTAACCTTTTTTATCTAGCGTAAAAATGAATTTAGAATATCATAGTATAATATTAAAAAAATATTATGAAAATATTTTTAGAAATCACGTATAATAAAAAAAAGTGTTTCAAACAAAGATAAAAATAAAATTTTTTAATTAAATTCATTCTTTCAGTATCTTGAGTAAGTAAATTGAGGTCATTGAAATAAAAACATGTATTCCATTGAAATAATAATAAGATAAGAAAAATAATGAGTTTCTTGAGAGAAATATCACATTATTTTATTATAATAAACATAATCATAAACAATTATGTTAAACAATGATATTGTAACATAAAACTTTTACCTTTTTGGTGACATATGAATCGTAAGCCCCATGAAAGAATGAAATCAATTGAAACATTAAATATCATGGAAATGATGAAAATAATTATATGACTTTTTAATGGGTAGTTTATTGACCACATAATATAATATAGGGTTTGACATAACATCTTCCCTAAACAAGATAATTTAAGATGATAAAATCATTACATTGAGTTACATTTTCTAAAAAATCACTCTATAATACTATTAAATAAATTCAAATTAAATATAATTATATAATATTATCATTTAAATACTTATAATATCATATATTATGCCTTTATAGCATTTCAACTCCCATTTGGTAATAATTCCATATTAAAATCACCGTATGTTGGTGTTAACTATTTTGTTTTTCAGGCAAATTTTTGTTTGGTAATTATTTTCCTTGTACGTTTATGATGGATAAATCTTATCTAGAATTTTATTCATAATATAAATATTATATATATTTAATATATATATTTATATATTTATTTAGATATATATATATATATATATTCATTCTTAAAAGATATAGATAAAAATTTAATTACACCATTCATATAGATGGTAGGTCGTACGTACGCATTTATGCTTCCATTAACATTTCTAAGAATGGAATGAAAAAACATTAATTAATTAATAACCATTATAGAATCTTTATTATATTATATTTATCATATATATTCATTAAATCCATCCCTATTACCATCCATGTAAAGAAATTTTTAAAAATGAATCACATCTCTTCAAGGAGGTGGTAGTCCACATATACAAATGATCATCGTTATTAGTTTTCATATAATTTTAAGGAATGAGTATATATATAATATTATCATTATATAATAATAATTATGTCATGAATATCAAATTCATCATTAAACCAATCATAATACAGATCTATAAAATATGGTGATGAAAATTAATTATATCACTACATGAAGACTATAAGTTGTACGTATGCAGTAGTGTTACATTCACCTACAATTTGATGGGAAGAGGGATTGATATTGATGTATTCATAATAATAATAAAATATCATTATATTTATTGTACTTTTTTCATTTTATTTATAATCTAATAAATATAGAGGTGGTAAAAGAAGAATAAAAAACAAAATTGACCAGTTAAGGTGGTTACCTCTTATTTGAATGAAATCCTTTAGATTCCTCTTAGGGATCATTTGATGGGTACTTTAGGAATAAAAAAATATTTTATTTGGATAGGTATATTGGATTAGGATTTTTTATTGTTTGGTCAATATATATATTTAAAAATCTGTGATGAAGTGAGGGGATAATGTTCTCTTTTATAATTTATATGAGGGGCATTTTTTGGATTTAAAAAATTTTAAATTATAAAAATAATTATTCTTAAGAATATTTCTTCCAAATGGAATTATATTTATAGTTAATAGCTTAAACATTATAAATCACAGTGTGTTTTTCATTCTCATATTTTTAATCCACCTTCTTTTTCCACTTTCATTATTTTCTAAAAATGGTATTGTAATGGGATTTCCAGGATCTTGAACCTGTTCGATTATAAATGTCCTTATCTAGGGGAAATGGAACTAGAATTATAAATATTCAATTATTTGATGGAATATTCCAAATAAAATCATCGAATTTTATATATTCGTGTTTTGGGTTTATTTGGATACCATATTTTATTAGTTGTAACCTTAATGGAACAATTTTATCATTATAATGAAAAAATAAAATTACATTGGTTAATATTCATTATGAATAAAATTAAAAGAGGTTTTTTAGACAATTTTTATTACCATAATTATAAATATTGAATCAATCTTTTTTAAATTCAATTCTATAAAGGGGTTGAAATTAATTTAGCATAAAAAATATCATGAAAATCAATTTTTTTTAAAATTACTTTTATGAATTTAAATGTTTTTAAAAGAGATTAAAAAATATAATTAATTCAAAAGGCCAAAATTATATTTTATATAATCAAAAGGAAAAATTATTTTATAAAACTTATTAAAAATAAAATTGTAGTTTTCAAATACTTAAAAAATAAAATAAAATATTCTATAAATAACTATATTTTTCTCTCTTCAACGAAAAATAAAGCCTTTCATAAAATTATGAAAATGTCATCATATTCTTATATTGGTATGATGAATTCAAAAATTATACCATTTTTATATGATATAATTTCTAAAATTTAAATAAATTAATTTTAATAATTCCTCAGAAAAAATTAATAGATATCATTTTTGAGGAAAATGTATTTTTGATGCATAAAATGACTTTGATATAGATTCAATGACCATTTACTAAGAATTAATAAATATATTTTGAATTATTAATTCTTTAATATACATACATATGTATAAATATATTTTAAAATGTCCTTAATCCTATTTATACACTCTAATTTAATTTCTAGTGTTAAATGATAATATTTCATGGTTCATTTATGCTTAGTCTTGTGTATCTTGTATTCAAAAGAACATTGTGTTCCATTAAAATATTTCTTTTTTAATTTATTTTCCGGAACCTAGGTTTTTTTGTATGTTTTGTATAGGATGGGGATTCATATATGAAAACCTTAGATTAGTTCCAATGGAATAATTTAAGAAGTATATATTATTTATTTATTGTAAAAATATGCAGTTTTGACTAGAAGAAGTTGAGATTTATTTTATAACTATTACACCTCATGAGAAGAATTAGATATAATTAGTTATCAGTTTATTTTCATTAGTAGCTAAATATTTGTGGATTTTATACCAATGAGTTCATTTTTAGTAGTTAGTTTCATAGGGAGTTCTTATATTTGAATGATAATGTAGTGTAGTTACATGAGCTACACATTATCCTATATAGGAATTAAAATTCATGGGAGTTTAGGGTGATGATTATAAAACACTTATGATATTATATAATACTCTTAATGGATGAATATGTTATTTAATGATAGTTTACAAGATCCTTGATTCTATAAATTTAATTTTAGGCCAACCTTTTCACTTCAATGACATATACAAAGGTGAATACCAATGTATGGGTGTTCGTGAAGACACTATAGTAGACAAATTATTTTCAAGAGTAAATCCATTTGAGTATTTCAAGTGGTGGGTATGCAAAAAAGTTTTTGGTTAACTCATAAAGTTTCATTTTTGATAGATTATCTGAATCATTCAGGCATCCTTATCTCGGTCCACTGGATTTGGTAGTTATAATATGTCTAAAGGGAAATCAATAATACTATTTCATTTCTATGATGTATGTGGAAACCAGAATTATATGTTTCTAAAATTGATCACTACTTTCTGTGGAGTTTTATAACTTACATTTTATAGACCCTGTTATTCATAGATACCACCATTGTAGTAGTGGCCTCCTTTTTTATTTCTTCACTAATGAAATCATTAGTATTTTAGACCATATATGTTTGATATAATTAATGATTGAAAATCCAAGGGATATTACGAACATTTTATGACTTTGGGATAAGAATCAATAAGGTATTTCTAAGAATTAGTAATGATAAATAATAGGTTCATATTGTAAGAATAATCATGTGATATAGTTTCATTTACCTAGAGGATAGAAGAACATTCAAGGAACATATTTCATGTATTGTACATTAAATTATACATTTATTGACAAAAAATTATCAAAATACTTTATTTTACTTATTTTTGTTAGATCATTAGGACTTATGGTGGATATAAATTCAAGTTCCATGTTTTTTTATATAATATATGGCGTCAACCTAGCTTAAAAAATATGTTTTGGGTGTGTGATATAAGTATTGGGTATCATCGATCGAGTTGATATTTATTCTTACAATAGATACATTAATATGATGAAATATTATTGTATGGATTAGATGTACAATATAGAAAGTATTATTGTTTTCCACATTAGTCTAGAGATCATCAAAGAATAGAAGAAAAATATAATGCCTTGTTTTTTGGATAGTAAGATTATCAAACGAATTTTTTTTTTCATAATAATAGTACATAACTAGTGATATTGATTCCATAATTGAAGAAAATGAAGGTGGAGAATTTCTAAGATGTCTTTCCTGGAGACGTCATGACACTACCCCCTTGACATGACACTATGTTCATAAAATAGTTTTAGCATGTTGTTCATCCCCTTTTTCTTTACACTTTTATGATGGAATCTTTGGATCTGTTTGAGTATTTAATATATATTAATTATCTGTTTCTAGAGGGTTTTGTCATATTTAACCACGATGTGATCTAGTATTCTTTATAAATATCGTGGATAGTGGTTTACAAATTTCTATGAATTACCGACAACTTAATGAGTTAACCTTAATCAAAATATTACCCTCTCTAATAGATTGATGACTATTCTTACTAATTAATTTAAGATAGATACTTCTCAATGACTTATTTATATTTAAGTCATCATAAGACACTAGTGAAGGTGGATTACTTTAAAAAAACATCTTTCATGTATCCCAATGGTCATTTTGAGTTTATGGAACTTTCTTATATAGTTATGATTACATTGGTAGTCTGCGCAGGGGGGGGGGGGGCTGTTTGGACTCGCGAAGCTTGGTCCACCTGGCCTTCTCCTCCCGATTAGCCCACAGCTCATATCTTCATGCCAAAGACAAGTACGAGTTCATAGGTATTACTCTTTGTCACCATAAAGGTTTAGCATTAAGTGAAGTTGAAATAGACTACAAATTTCTTCACGATTCTCTGAAGGATATCTGCTCTCCTCTATGGTCTATTATCTACCTAATCAGATAGTGTAAAGGTATTCTCTCCAACAGAACCATAATCAGTCACTCCTGGCATGGGGGAAATAATGTGGAAGATCGGCTTGCTTCGATGGAGTTTCTCAGTCATGGTCTATATTGTTTGCATGATATTTTTACATTGAAGCCTGAATGTGTTAATTTATTTAGAGGGGATGACCTCGAATTGAATCATTTTAGCACTCCTAGGGTATCTTTTTCTCATTTGTATAGTTGTATGTTTTCTCCTTCTTAATAAACAAAATAAATAAGAGTGGTGAAATAATTATACATTCAAATATAAAATAAGAAAAAATTATAATTTTTGGACAATTTTGAGGAATATTCATTGACACCGTTGGAATGAAAATTTGTTATTATGAATTTTTTGGATAAATGAGGACTATTTTTACAGAAATATTGTATCTTAGTATGGTAGAAAAGATCATTTACAAAATATATATAAAAGTTTTTCTTATTGATTACCTGATAGATTTATATAGGAATATAAATTTCTCTATTCTATATGTTAATATAAGAGTATCATGTCTGATTTATCTATATCTATGAAACAATTTACTATTTTGAAAAAAAAGTATCATGCATTCATGTGGAAAGAAAAATGTATAATAATGTTGATAAATTTGAAAAATAAGATGATTAGTTCCGCGATATGACATTTTCATGGGAAAAAACCATGTATGTTCATTGTTATGATGCATCACATCTATGAGTGGGTTTCATGTTGTTGAAATAGTGGGAAGTGATTCCCAATTGTTCAACTCAGTGATGCCCCAACGAGTGAATATATACGACCCAATATTTTAAAATTGTCATGGTAGTGTTTTCGGTAATGTTTTGACAACATTGTATATTAAAATATAACATTGTTGTATTTATTGGTAATAAAAGGATTTTTTATATATTCTCTTGGTTGGATATAAATATGTATCAATATAGATGGGAGTATTTGATACATAGTTATAACTCTAATATCACTTACACTCTTGGGAGTGGTAATATGGGAAATTTTTATTAATGTTAGAAGATACATGGTGATGTTTTTTATTAAGCTACTAATGAATTATGGATGAATGATTTACTTTTAACCGTGAATATGGGAATGGAGGAGGTTAGTAATGATTACTACCTACAACAATTAATAGTGTGCTCTTTCTTCTACAACGTAGGGTAATCTTACAGAAATCATCATGCGATTTAGGTATAGAGTTATTACAATATTCCATGATATACTCTTAATGGATGAATAATGAATGGTGAGTATTGAGTACATGATTAAGGTATTTTTAATTCCACAGGATTGTGAGAGATACTTTTTCATGAGTTCTATACCTCACATCTAGTAATATAATTGGCAATATACAAGATGTATCAATCAAGGATCAATAATCTTGGTTAGAATAGTATGATGAATATAATGGAATATATTTCATCTCAATACTATACTTATTATATGGTTGAAACAATGCATCGATTTCCAGCTAGTTTACTAAAGACTTTAACCCTTCCATAGTGAAAATGGGGTGATATAAACATCAATTTCTAGATGTAATTTCATCATGAATTAGATTAATTCGATCGTTGGTTTAATTATTTCAATGTATTTACTATTTTATTTTTCTATATTACTGTCTATAGGAAAATAAATAAATTATCTATTATATACATGGGTTGTTTTGGTTTTATTTCCCTGCTATAAACAGGTTACAATTAACAGATTTTTCTACATTCATGACAATAATGTGGAAAATTTCTCCCATATATTTTATTATTCCCTCAATGCTAGTTGAAAAACATAGCCTATTAGAATCAGGATATGAGTGTCACTACAAATCACAATGCCAACTCATGAAGGGTATCTTAGTAGTTGGGTTTACAAAAAATGTATTCATATAATTCAAATTGTGAATTTAAATAAAATATTATATACTAAATATATATACTGAAATTATTATATACATTTACTGAGAAATTTATAAAATATTTGATCTTTTTTAGTTATAAATAAATATTTTTATATTTTTTTACAAAAAATTATTAATTAAGAAGAGTAGAAACAAAAAACTATGATTAAAATAAATTTAAAACTGTTTATTTGTTTTTCTATGATGGAAGAAAGATGAAAAATGTTATATAGTATTCAATCAATATAGACATACCATATAAAGTTATGGGGATGAAATGAGATATCTAGTTTTAGATACCTGTTTTTTCTAGGATATTTTTCA
Organism: Viscum album; assembly: GCA_963277665.1. Lineage (NCBI taxonomy): Eukaryota > Viridiplantae > Streptophyta > Magnoliopsida > Santalales > Viscaceae > Viscum > Viscum album. The sequence continues at coordinate 2,050,571,385 of OY728157.1, read as the reverse complement.
TTGAATTGAATTATTTTTAATTTTATGACATACTAAGTGAACTATAATTTTTTTGTTAAAAGATAGTACAAGAATAAAATTACAAAAAATAATCATGTTATAAAATCACTATTGTATATTTTCACCAAGGGAGTTGTCCTAGACCAATTATTATAGGACGTAACTTTGTTTAGTGATGATACCAATCATGACCACTAATTACATCCATTCATAGATCATGGGTTGGAGACTAACGCCAATGTTATGATTCAAAAAATGGAAGGAATTTTCAATATTGAAAACATAATAAAATACTGTAAAATCAATTTAAAACTCCCAGATAATAAGAAATCCATGATCTACTAATATTATATATAATTTAAACATTATTAAATTCATAGATCATACTAAAGATGCCGGGTACCTATTAATTTGAATGAAATCCATGAATACCCCACATTGAAAAAAAAAACTCATTAACATTAATGGTACATAAAAAATACCTAACATCCGATGTAAATACCCAGAAATACCAAATATATTTTTTATGTTATTTGGGGTTATTATGAGTCTGTGAAATTTGACGACACATGATTTTGAGGCATGGAGAGAAACAAATGGAAATTTTAAATTTATTAACGAATGTTCAATAAATGTGAGAGCAATGATTTCTATCTTTTGTACAAGTTCTCGAATAAAAATTCTGAAGGGCACCGTTGAATCTGTAATTCCAAGATTCGTTTAAGAGAAGCTTAACATTGACCAGAAATGGTTAGATGAAAAGGTTATTTTTTGGACGTTACAAAAAAAGTAACTCAACATGTTATTTTTATTTGTTTCTTTGTAACTGTTGAGCAGTAGTGACGGGACTGCTGGGTTATCAGACTATTCATTGGTCGGTTACACATGGTTGTGTAATCGCACTATTGGGATAATTAATAGGTTCATTAATAAAATTTATTAATGAACCTCCTTAATTGTGTGCTGGGTTGATGTCCTCTTATATTTTGTTTTAAAGAAGAACTAGCATGGGTTTTTTCACTGAAGAGAGAAACCATTGACGATGTTCTGGATACATCTTCCAGCAATGTAGAATGGATCATCGATGTCTGTTAAAGGATTCGATGAAAAGTGCCAAAGGATGTGAACCTTCCCCTTTTTCAACAACAACCTCGAACGTGGACAATCCTTCCAAATCCATAGAGACATACAATGAACTCAAGGTAGGGGGATTCGTTGTTTCCTAGGAGTTGTTTTCTTCTTGAAATGCTTCCTGTGCTATTATGCAAACACAGAGTGCCTAGGACAAACATACAGGGCCTATACCTTCTTCCTAACTCGGTTTTGGTTGGGTTCTTCGTGAAAAACTGGAAGATATGACGGGAAGGCAGAACCAAGGGCCGCACAGTATAGGCATTGTCTTGGGAGTCCAGAAGGCATGGATGAGAATAAAAATGAACCACAAGAGCTTCACCGGTGGCCCATGGAAGCAACCCCAGCACATCGGCATGGGTGACCAAGGGAGATGGTGACCAGCACCCGCCGACTACGATGGAACGATGATTCCTGAAGGCTCTACAACAAACAAAGGAGTGACGAGCCCTGTCCAACCACGTTAAATTGGGGAATTGGTCCATGAAGGAAGGCCACGACATAGATCCATAGTAGAGGACAGACTCGCGCCTGTGGGGCCATCGTGGTCCAGTACGCACAGACTGGCCAGGTATTTTGGCACCATTCGGTGCCACTGTTGTACTGGGCGGAATGCTGCGGAAATGTGCCCAGAGGAGGGCCAGGGATTTGAGCTGCGAAGAAAGGCGAACACACACTCATGGGTTCGTAATGGTCCGTTCCACGTGGACCGACCATGAGTTGTGGCACCAACTGGAACAGTGACATTGAAGACTTGAAATACTGAGGTAGTTTGGGAAGCAAGAAGACCCACTGTGCTCGGCCAGCCAGCAGAGTGGTTCAGTGACCTAGCGGGCCGCATCCGGCCAAGTGGGTTGGGCCGGAACCGTGGTCTAGCATGCCAAGACCGTGGAAAGAGGGCCGAGCCCATGGCCCAGAGGTTCAATCCTATGACTGAATGGTCCAGACAAGGCCTAGACATACTAATCCATGCGCGGCCCCCTTTGGGGCGGGGCCAGTGGGCTCGGTCGGGTCAGTCCAACCAGGTCAGACCACACCCAGAACCCGTTTTTCCTAGTTATGCTTAGATATGCGTATCTCCTAAATCAAGAATTTGTTGGACAAACTGTCTATGGTTCCAGAACCCTTAGGATGAGGTGTTCCTTTTTAGAAACTCCACTCCAGGATCATAGATAGTTTTATATTCACCATGTTGGGTCTCACTGGAATACAACCGGGCTCTTGGCACTAAAATATCTATAACTTACAGACTATGTGTTCTGTTGACACATCGTATATTGCGATGGAACCCTTATTACATGGTGGATCATTGAGTTAAATCTTATAGTAACTTCGTTCCTGTTAAAATACAGGTGATGGCTGGAGGTGCGGTTCTCCAAAGCATCCTATGTACGGAACCCTACAAATGACTAAGACCTGAAGACTACTAACTTTTGAATATGTGTGACTTGACGACCTAGTGAGAGGCACCCTTATGTCACTTTGTACTCCCAAAGTGGGGAGGGGCTCTGTGTGACCTGACAGACCCATGGTACTCAATAGGAGAAGTTCCTCAGTAGGCCATGGTTGGGAGCATCGATGTATGACCCGAAAGACCCACATTACATGATGCTGGGGTGTACCTAAGCTGTTGCATGTTAGTGAGAAGAGGCTCTTTGTGACTCAGTGGACCCACTGTACTCTATAGAGGAATATTTCTCCAGTATCCGAGGTGATCGACGTTTTTGACTAACAATGCTAATCTTACTACTTTAGAATATACCTGGTGTGATCTGTCTTTTGATTTGTGATTGGTTATTGAGATGATGATTTGTGGCTTTTAATTATTTTATTTATAGGAGAATATTGGGGGTGTTTGGGTTTCTACTAGGTATTGTTATACTCCACACTACATGGGCTTCACCCACACCTTGTTGTGTCTTTTGATGATGGAGGATAGGTAGACTAAGTCTTGAGAAGTCAGCGCTAGATGGTGCTCAGAGACGACCAGTATACATGGAGAGATGACGTGATGAGTTGTACCTACCCATCGGGTATGATCCTTGGCGGACGACCTTAGGAGCTGTTTTCCCATTTTGTGGTACATCCGTTTTAGTTGGGCTTGAATTCTAGCCAATTTACTTTCAATACTCACTTTTATACACAGTGGTGGTTTTAGTTGTGGTTGTATCTTTCTTCTTCCATTGTTTTTGCTTGTGAATAGTATGCCCAATCACTGTGTGTCAAGGTTTTTGAGGCAATGCCTTCCCATTCTAGGGATATCCCTTTCTATTTCTAGTCATCAACCCTTATCCTATGGAAGGCGTTCATGGGGTAATCACATCATGGTCCCCAGTTGATGGGTCATGAAAAAGTGGTATCAGAGGATGGTCTTTCCCCCCTTAAGGACTAGAAGTATGTTGTTTTGTATTGGGGCAACAGTGTTATGTGTTGCGAGTTCGACTTTCAAATTCAGGGAGTCCAGTGTTGGTACAGTGGCCGATGTATCCATAAATTAAGACCTTGAATTTAGTTTTCATCTCAATACTTGAAATCAATTGTTGCATAATTATCCTTTTATTTTTAGAATAAGAGTCACCTCACCAGGTATAATCTTCTAACTGTGGTACATCATGATCTATCTGGGGATTCCTCCATGTGGACGACCAACCAAGATCCTGATGCGGGCTCGTGAGGATAGCATGCCTTGCAACGAGATGTACATTCCGGAAACAATGCATGGGATGGCCCCACTGGGTGGTGTAGTAGCGCTACCATCACCAGATGGTCAGAATCTTCCGTCGGAGGTTTCGAAAGAGGATTTTTCTAGTCATAGTTCATTACAAGAGTTTTAGAGATAAATACCTCCTAGGTTCAGGGGATAGATAGATCCTCAGGTCACTGGGGACTGCCTAGAGGTTGTGAATTGTGTCTTCGGCTTAGTGGGGACACCCCCTGATTAGATGGTGACCTTGGTAACGAGACATCTATAGAGATTGACCATCCAAACACTGGATGAGGTTACCCTCACTGGGGTCGACATCAATAGGCTTTTCCTGGAGGATTTTTCCAGGCGACATGCACTCTACAATCACTAATATTCTTCTTCACCTAGAGCATGGAATCATGAAAGTGTTCGATTAATCGGTGAGGTTAACCATGTTTTACCACTACTCCACATACATGGTGGGAGACCCTTTATTCAGGGCTCAAGACATTGAGCAGGGACTCAGGTAGAAGATCAAGGATTCAGTGGTGTCTCTCAGCATCCCTACCCTTGCCTAGGTGCTAGAGTGAGCACTTCTTATAGAGATTTTATTAGAAAAGAAGTCACTTGCAGTTAGAGTTACTAGAAGACCCCAGGAAGTAGAGTATTCGGTAGGCAATATATAATAGATGAGTGAGACCAAGCGGGCATGGTATTTCAAAGGCTGACACCAGGACTCAGGGTTGGCTGTGTGAGGCTCCCAAGACAAGGGGTGTCAGACTGGGGCTTGGATTTTCTTTTCATGCAATGGATAGGGACACATGGTGTGTGATAGCCTGACCCACTATACGGATGACCAACAAACTGTTGAGGGGCTGCCGAGACAGTAGCAGTGGTTAAAGGTATGAGGAATTAATGGAAGTGGGCGTGGAAGGGTAGCTAGATGAGTGGTTGGATGTGGGAGATGTTTCATGGTGTTACTTCCACCACCCCTAGGTGGTCCACCCTGACCTTAGGGAGAAGAAAAAAAGTGGCAAGTTCAGCTCCAAACAGTAGATGCTTATTACCAAGGTGCTCCAGAGATGACCTATGGTATTATTTGTGTCTTCTTTACCCAAGTTATAGAACTTATAGACATAGGTTCGCATCACTCATTCCTTTATACAACTCTCATTCAGAGCTTGGAGATTCTAGTGAAGTTGTTGGCTCGATCATTATGTCTAGAGACATTTACTAGATGGTATTTGATGATTACACATTGGTTCTGACAGTGTGGGATAACTCTAGGAGGTTAGAGCTTTGGCTAGGATTTCCCTGTAGTAGCATTGTGAATTTATTATTTCACCTTTATTATGAATTGGTTATTGAATTTCAATTCTCATATTGACTATTTTAGGTGCAAAGTGAATTGTAATTTCAAGGATGGGGCCAGGTTTTATTTCACCAGAGAGAAGGGATCCTTTGCAGATCATTATTGACTTTCTCGGAGGAGGGTGTAGACGATCACTCATCAATTGGATAGCCTTTCCCTTGGAGAAGATGAAGAGATGGTCCCTTGTTATCCTATAGTGGTGTACCAGTATGTTGATGTACATCATGATTATGTTACGGGACTTCCTCCTCATAGATAGGTAAACATCAACATTGACATGTGCCCCAGGAAAACACCGATATCTACCCCAACATATCAGATGGATCCCGCGAAACTTCGTATGTTGAGGGTACAACTATAGGAAATGAATGGAATGTGGTTTATAAGGCCCAATTTTTCTCCATGGGCATCCCCGATTTTGTTCTCCAAGAATGAAGATGGCAGTCTAAGGAATTTTTTGGACTATCGGAGCATGAATCATGTGATCATGAATAAGGAGTATCTTTTATCGAGGATTGATGGTCTCCTCAACCATTTTAAGGGATCATGGTGGTTTTTGAAGATAGACCTCAGATCAGGCTATCAGTATCTCAAGGTATAGGATGTGGACATACGGCAGAATGCCTCATGAAGTTGTTATGGACATTATGAGTTCTTGGTGATGACTTTCTGCATGACCAATGATCCAGAAGTGTTCATTGTACTCGTGAACAGGATCTCCCAGCCTTACCTCGATCGCTTCACGGTGGTCTTCATTGACAGCATCATGGTGTACTCGGCAAAGAGGGAGGAGCATTCCACGCACCTACAAATAGTTCTAGATAAACTATAAGATCACCTGCATTTTGGTAATCTCTTGATGTTCCCATTCAGGATAAGGGAAATACACATCCTGGGGCATGTTATCTCAGAGGATGGAGTTGCGGTGGATCTGACAATGATAGAGACTGTGATTTCTTGTGATCCACCCAGAAGTGTGAACAAGGTTCATATTTTCAAGGTATTTGGGTGGGTAATACTGATGATTTTAACACTAATTCTATAGGGTTGTGTCACCCTTTTACATTTTGAGGTAGAACGAGTATCCTTTCTTGTGGATGGAGAAGTGTCGGGTGAGTTTCCCAGAGCTGAGGTAGTGACTGAAAAGTGCCCCCATCATGGGGCTACCAGAAGAGGGAATTGGGAATGTAGTCTAATATGGAACATAAAGGACTATACTAGGTTGTGTCCGGATGCAAGAGCGAGTTTTGATTACCTATGGATCGTGGAAGTTGAGACAACTCGAGGAGAACTACAAATCCAATTACCTAGAGTTAGAATGAGAGGTATTTGTGCTAAAGATGTGGTGACACAACTCGATGGGTCAATGGTTTACTATTTACTCTGATCAAAGGAGTCTCTGTTATATCATCACATAGAAGGACCTGAACCTGAGACAACTGTGATGGATGGAGTTCTTCCAAGAAAATGATTTTCAGATATTCTATATTCATGGTAAATGGAATGTAGTAGAAGATGCACTCAGCAGGAGGTCTCAACTGTAGTTGTTGAGTGATGAGAAAGAGCAGCAAGCCACGTAGAAGATTTCCTTCATGCATAGAGATAGAGAATCTTAACTCCATAATATTATTATCACTACACCACTACATCAGTGAGTTCAGGAGGCTCATCTTTGGGAAATTGAATACGAGGCCCGACCTATGAAGATATCCTTAGGAGAGTCTCTTGAAGTATATTCTGAACGGGGAGATCATGTCTTCCTCTATAAAGGATGTACCATAGTACTCATGATTCTATGATATGAGGTATTGAAAGAGTTCCACATATCAACATTGGAGGTACAATGAGGTGTTTTGAAGATGTATCAGGACCTCTGGTGTCAGTACTGGTGGCCAATGATGAAGAAATCCATGGTAGAGTTTGTATCACGGCGCCTTACTTGTCAGCAAGTAAAGTCTGAGCATCAAGTACAAGCAAGATTAGCTCTGTAACGACCCAAAACATCATTAATGGAAATTCCTATTAATCTAATTAAATGAAAAATAGGGTTATATAAAATTTGAACATCATTGGTTTTATGTTTTTGGATTTCAATATATCATTATTAATTGTGGCAGTTGCTAATATAGTCATTGAATAGTTATCAAAAGATTAGTATAAATATAGGGCTTTAACAAATCAAATTTACTCAGACAAATGATGTGATGGCCTCATCTATTAGAGTCTCCCAATATGAATCCCATTTATCAAAGATCGGAAAATAGGTGGCATCATTGGGCTTTTCTCTTGACCAAGCCCAAGCTGATCTTGAACACTTTAAGCTTGAGTGGAACCAACTATGGGTGACATGTAAGTTAATTGAGATTACCACCTGAGCGATGTTATCCGAGCCACCCCAATATTCTATCACCATCGCACACCATACCATTCGGTCTTATGCGGTTGTTATAAGGGGATATGTTACAAGACACTAGAACTATGAATATGTATATTATTTTTGTATAAATATTGTGTATTCATTTTATTATTGTTACATTGAAAATAGTTATTAAATCAGAAATAGTATTTCTAGATAATATTAAACTATGAAATCTATTTTGATGAATTAATGGATTTTTTAATTAAATAATATTTTAATGAAATATTAGTATAATTAAATTACATATTATTATATATAAATTATCATGTAACTTTATGAATGCAATTTTAATTGTTATTCATGTTAGAAAGTTGTTTTTTTTCAAAACCCATGAATTTTCGGTAAATGTCATTCATTATTTATAAAGTAAAAATTCGAATATTTATAAAATTATTTGTATAAAATAAATATTATTTTTGGAATCACGACATCAGAATTATCCAATGGTTAATTTTTCATATTTTTCTGAGATAGATGAATTTTTGGGTAAAAATTAAATACAGTTTAAATATATAATGTATTTTATGACTTCATAATGACCCAATAGGGATGTAATAAAATAATATAAACATAATGATCATCCAATATATGTTTTAACATTAAAATATTGTTATTTTGGTTTTTTATTTATTTATTTTACAAATCATTAGTGGACCCTTCAAGGATTACAAAACATTTTGTCTATTAAAATTGTATCCTTGAGAAAGTAACTCACCTAAACATAAGAAACCCAATTATATTAAGAAGTTATTCCATTGGTCTTATAAAATATTTTCTTCCACTACCCTTTGTAAAAAACGGTAGGCAATTTTCATGGTCTGGTTTCTGGGTTTGACTAGTTTAATGTGTGTTGTACCAAGAATAAATAATAAATAATTCCCTATCCATTCCTATATAAACCCACACACGATCCAACTCCCTCTTCACTCAAAGTGATTTTATATTGACCAACCCCTGCCCTCATTTCTCTAGAGTCCTCCCAAGGTTTCGCAAGCTCCCAATAAGCCTCTCTCAAGCCTCTCCAAAGCCTTCGGTATCTCTCATCCAAGAAAGGGATTTCTTCCCTTCTCATTTTTTCAAATTTTAATTAAGTTGTTATTCCATTTTTCTATCAATTAAAAATGTTGGGGACCGATTTCTCACCTAACCCATACTATCCTATTTATGTTTGGATGATGGGGGACACGTTTATCTTTCTTTAATTCCTCCCATCTACCCCTATTACCATGCCAAAATTCCATGATGGATTTCTCTCTCCTTTTTTACATCCATGTAAATATTTTATATTATACATCAAAATTCAATTAAGATTGTTGGTAAATGTATCATTATGACCTCATTATGTCTATTTCATGTATATATTATGATACAATTTTTTATCTCTCATCCACCATTTTCATGAATCCTTATATAATATCGTTATGCTACTGAAATTTCCCTGTGTTTTTCCATGACATGATCTCTGTGTAGTGAATACCAAACCCATGTCTCTATTTAAGGTATTAACCTATATAAACATATAAATATTGAATAGTAATTTCATTCCCTTATTCCACGTTACATAATCATGGAAAAAATTAAGATATTGATTGATTCCATGATCCATTTGGCACACATATACATGAAATGAAATGTTTAAGAAGGGTGTTCCCTAATAGCGCTCCAATGCAGTTGGTAAAGTATAGTATCATGATACATCATGTGAAATGGGTGTTTACTCAATCTAATTCATGTGAAACAAGGTTTAACTCGTTCTCCATTTTTAACGAGGCTTTACTCATGCTTCATGTTCAATGATCCTTGGATCAAGCTAATTCCATGATAAGTGTTGTTTCCACATTTCCATGTTATGATTATCATGCTTAAACATGCCTTTATTTTCATGTTTCTCATGTTCTCCATTGATATTCCTATTTTCTAACAAGTATTGTATTCCTCATATTATTACATGTTTATTCCCTTACCGAGATTTATAGATCTCCCTTTTCTTATGCATGTCCTCAGATAATCCCATGCAATTCGATGTACAAGGGAATGTAGTGGTCTTGAAAAGGGTGTTTTCAAAAAATATGTTTCATGTTTTATGTCCTGAGATATTATGTAATCTTCCCATTCCCCAATGACACAAGACCTCTTGATCTTCTATGTTGTATCAATGGAAGATTTTATGTAATAAATCAGGTTTAAGTGTGTAATAAAAAGAAGAGTTTTTATAGTTGGTATTAGTGGATATGTTTAGTTATTTTTAGAATTAGGATTAGAAAAAAATAGTGCATAAATGTAGATAAGAATAAGTATAATTAAAACATCCAAAGTATTGGTGAGTATTGAGTAAATGTTTTATTAAGAAAATACATCTCTGTCTGGATACGACCAGGTAGAGGCGGCTCTGGAACAGATGTATCCTATGGGAAAAACCCAAAAACACCGCTTGGAGCTTAACTCAATCAAGAATCGGTGCAAGATAACATGCCTTTATGAACTCCTAGTTACGACACTTCTGGGGTATATGCTTTGGAAAATTAACAATCTTATTATAATACATTATTAAGGGAATGAAAACATATTCTACTAAGAATATATGATAGAAAGTAGATCTTGAATATCATAGATTGAAGCCTATGGATTCATATGATAATGAAATAAAAGTTATATATAGGTCATCAATTTTTTTCATTGATTACCATGAATGTGTTAAACTTAAATTTCCTATTATTCTAGCCAATGTCCGGTTATAGGAGTAATTGGGCTAACAACTGATGTGACGATCAATGTGATGACTGTGCTAATGAGATGCCCAATTTGATGGGAGCAGGAATCACGAACATTATCACACTTCTCTCTCAGTTAACTCAATATTTTAATATAAACATGAGTCAAGAGTAACATTCAACCCCCCACCCCTCCGAAGAATGAACAAGTCGCTATCTAGAGCTTCATGAGACAATGGACTCATACTTTTAAGGGATCATCTGATCCATCAATAACTGAACAATAGATCAACTCCATTTAATAGTTCTTCTCCATCCTTCAATGTTCTAAAAAAGATAATGTTCTACTGGATTCAAATATTTTGGAGGGTGAATTTCATCAATGGTGGGACATTGATAAAAAATATGAATATATAGGAGTAGATCGAGGCATTCGAATGGATGGATTCTAGAAGATTTTTTTCGATAAATATTTTCTGTGCACCCTCTCAATTAAAATGGAAAGTGAATTCCATTCCCTTATGAAAAAAGAAGAAGAATCTATCAGAGAGTACGAGGCAAACATCACAAGGCTTTCACGATACACTTCTGGTTTTGTCGTTACCCCCATATGGAAGGTTAACCGCTTCTTTAGTGGGATGAAACCTTGTTTAAGGAATGTTATGGAAATATGTGACTTCGACAGCTATGAGGAAATTGTCTGATGTGCAATCAAAGTCAAAATGATGTTTAGATAATCTCAGGGGTATCCTGGGGATAAGAGGCATATGTTGAGCTTCAGTGATGGTGGTCTGATGTGTAAATCCAACGTTGCTAAGAAGATCCAGCACCCCACATGCCAAATGTGCAGAAAAAGGAACCTCAGAAATTGCCTGAAGGGGGAATGTAAATACATTAGGCGTGGAAGAGAAGGGAACCTAGCTGTTAAATATAGACAATAAAATCCCATAACTGTAACAGAGTATTGGAACGCTCCATTCGAACCTCAACGCGTTGCTCATTGCTATAACTAAAAATAACCAGGACATCTTGAAAATCGGTTCCCTAAGGAAAGGGTTTTCAGTGGCAACCAACAACCTCCAAGGCTAAAAGGGAGAGGTTTTTCCATCACTACTACGAAAGTCAACCCCGACACCGAAGTTGTGACAGGTAATCTAGTTATTCCATCAATAATAGAGAATGTAATTTTTTATTCAATATCTACGCATTCTTTTATATCCCAAAAGATTACTAAAACAATCCCAACACCACAAAAAATAATGGAAGTAAAGATGTATCTGAGTAAAGAAAATGGGGAAATCAATGCATCCCATGAATATAAATCCACCCCTATCATAAACTGTGGATTGAATTTCCCGGCGAAACTCATCAAACTCCCTTTGGTGTAATTTTAAGCAATTCATGACATGGATTAGATTTCCTTATATAGAGAAAACATAAATTTCTATGAGATGGAAATCACTCTCCATGTGGATAATTGACCCTATATTCTATACAAGTGCAAGGAGGAAGATGAATCATCTTTATCTCCATCATCTCAAGCATGGGTTTCACTACACTATGATCACACGTATCTGGCATAGTTGATTGGGTCAAAGGATGCATCCATTTTTCAAAATATTATTATTAGTAGGGAATTCGTTTTATTGTTTCATGAGGAATTTTCTTGTCTACCTCCTAGAAGAGATGTTGAATTCTAAATTATTCATATAAATAGATTTTTTCCAATATCCAATACTCTATATATAATTTTTGTTGTGAATCTTGATAATGTGAAGAATCAACTACAAGAGAATTTGGATAAAGGCTTTATACTCCCATGCGCTTCACCTTGGGGTGCACCGGTACTCTATATCTAAAAGAATGATGGGTCAATGCGCCATTGCATCGATTATAATGAGCTTAACAAAATCTTGATAAAGAATAAGTATCTGGTCCCATGAATCAATGACTTGTTCAATCAGCAACATGGATCACAAAATACTTCTCCAATGTGTATTTGTGGTTGGGATATTATCAAGGAAGGGTGAATAAGGATGATATCCCCAAGACTACTTTTCATACAAGAAATGGGCACTATCAAAAATGGGAAAATACCCTATACCAATGGTTCCAAACCGTGAGTATAGCCTATACCAACGATTTGGAGAACCATGGCCAAGTAAGCCGTGAGGATAGGTCTATACCAAAAATTTTCAAAACCGTTGGTATATGTAATATGAAAATCTATACCAACGGTTCCATAAAACCATTGGTATATGTATTTCAAAAAAGAATCATTCTATGGGTTTTGATCCCAGTACCTGGGGTTTAATATTGAATGTCCTAACCAGTAACCGAACATGACTTTTGTGAACATAATTTCATAAATACATATATGTATTATCACAATTATTTTAAATTTTTATTTATTTAATGTTCTCGGTAAGAAGATTTCATTAACAATACATGTAACTATACCAACCCTTCTCAAAACCATTGGTATGTACCTATACCAATGGATTTTAGAACCGTTGGTATATGTTCATTGATTTTGGGACCTATACCAATGGTATGGCCAAAACTATTGGTATATGTCCATATAAGTGACATATTCCAACGGTTTTGGCCAACCCATTGGTATAGGTCCAAATTAGTTACCTATACCAAAGGTTTTCCAAAAACCATTGGAATAGGTCATATTTCCAGTAGTGTATGAATTCATATAAATGCCTTTTAGACTCACTAATACTCCCAAAATATTAATGTACTTGATGAATAGAGTCTTTAGGGATAACCTTGAAAAATTTGTGGTAGTCTTTATAGATGATATTATGATATACTCTAAAACCAATTAGGATAAGGAGGAGTAGCTAAGAACTATACTATAGACCTTACAGAAATAGAATCACTATGTAAAGTACAGAAATATTGAGTTCTGGTTGAACGTGGTTTCATTCTTGGGATATATAATCAAAAATAATGTGATATCTATGGATCTATCCAAAACAGATGCAATTGAGAGATGGTTGACGCCAACATTAGTAACAAATATCCATAGCTTCTTGGGGTTAGCTCGATATTACAGATTACTTGTGAGAAATTTCTCATGATTTTCCAACCCTCTTACTAAGAAAACATGGAAGGGAGTAAAGTTTTCATGGAGTGATGAATGCAAAGAAAGCTTCAAGGAGTTGAAAAATAGGATTATCATTGTGCTCATTCTCACATTACCATCAAGGGAATAACATTTTGTGGTATTAATTGACGCTTCAATGAAAGGCCTAGGATGTGTATTGATGAAAAATAACAAAGTCATTGCCTATGCTTCATGGAAATTGAATGTTCATGAGCAGAATTATCCAACACATGATTTGTAGTTGGATGCAATGATATTTTCATTAAAAATTTGGCAGCATTATCTCTTTGGTGAGATGTGTGAAATATATATGGAAAAAAATCCTCAAGTATATATTCACACAGAGAGAGTTGAACATCCACCAACGAAGATGGTTAGAGGTGATCAAAGACTATGACTTCTCAAACCATTACCACCCCGGGAAAGATAACAAGGTGGTTGATTCTCTACATAGAATGGACCTGAAGATTCTATAATTTATGAGTATTGAGAGCGATATATTCTTCATAGACATGATGAAGATGGACATGGGAATCATAAAGAAGGGAACAATATCAATCCTTTCACAAATGAATGGTCAGCCGTCTCATTTGGAAACGTTAAAGTATTCTCAAAAGGTTGATAGTTGAATTCAGAAGAAAGTGGATGCTATTGGGAAAAATAAATCCTTATAGTTCAGTTTTAATAAAGAAGGAATTGTGGGATTTAGTAAAATAATATGTGTTCTATAAAGTCCAGAGCTGAAGAAAGAACATTTGGATGATGCACATAGTTCAAATTTTTCTATTCCCCCAGGAATCACAATGATGTATCGAGATCTCTGATAGCATTATCGGTGGGATAGAATGAATAAGGAGATCATTGAGTATACAATAATTTGCCTGTTGTGTCAGTATGTGAAGGCAGAGAGGTGGATGTATAAGGGGGTGATGCAACCATTTCCCATTCCAGCATGGAAATTGGAGAACATCATCATGGACTTTGTCACCAGACATCTGAAGACATCCAAAGGAAACAATGCAATATGGGTTTTTGTAGATTGTTTTACAAAGTCTTGACACTTTATTTCAATTCGAGATGACTTAAAATTGGATCAACTAGCATAGATATATATTAGGTAATTGGTAAGGATTCATGAAGTACCATTATCTGTTCTATCTGATTGAGATCCATGAGTCACCTCTATATTTTGTAAGACTCTTCAACATGCTCTTGATACGGAAATGAACATCAAAACGACCTATCATCCTCAAACAGATGGCTAATCTGAGCGAACTATTTAGACACTGGAGGATATGTTAATATAATATTATATGGACATCAAAGGAAGGCGGGACCAAATTCCTACCCTTTTTGAATTCTCCTACAATAATAGTTTCTACATGAGAATCGTAATGGAACCTTACGAAGCCCTATATGTGAAGAGGTGAAGAACACTGTCACGTTGGGATGAAGTCGGTGAACGTAAGCTTATAGCACTATAAATGGTCAAAGAAATGGTGGAAAAGGTGAAAACCATTCATCAACCACAAAGGTTTCCAAGAGTCGATAGAAGAGTTATGAAAATAACCACCAACGAGACCATGAGTTTAAAGTTGGATACATTTCCTTTCTATACATATCTCCATGGAATATGATAATGAGGTTCAGAACGTATGGGTTGTTATTTCCCAGGTATATAGGCCACTTCGGGATTCTTGATCTTGTCAGGGTTGTGGCCTATCGACTAGCACTACCACCTACAACGTCCAGAGTATACGATTTATTTCATGTATCCCTTATAAGGAAGTATATACCAGACCCATCACATATACTCTCTTGAAAGGTAGAACAACTAGAGGATGATATTTCTTACAAGGAACAACCAGTGAAGGTCTGAGATCATAAAAAAAAGATCTAAAAAATAATACAATGCCCCTCATCAAGGTTTTGTGAAAAAACACAATGTTTTAAGAAGTGATGTGGGAATCAGAGGAAGTGATGGAGCAGATTTACCCACATTTTATCAAGTGGGGAAAGGAAATCTTGGGGGAGAACGTTATTAAGGGTGGAATATTGTAACGACCCAAACATTCATTATTGGAAATTCCTCATGATCTAATTAAATGTTTCTTATGGTTATTTAAAATGTGAACTTCATTGGTTTTATGTTCCTAGATTTTCAGACACTGTTATGAATTGTTACAGTTGTAAATATAGTCGTTTAACAGTGATCACATGATTAGTATAAAAATAGCGCTTTAACAAATCGAATTTACACAAACAAAGGAATAGATAGCCTCATACAGTAGTCTTTCCTCATACAAAGCCCATTTGTTGGAGCTCAAAATCGAGGTGGCATCATTGGGATTCACTTATGACCAAGCCCAAGACGATCTTGAACACATTATGCTTGAGCAGAACCGACTACAGGAGAAGTGGACGTTAATAGTGATTACCACCAGAGCGATGTCATCAGAGCCACCACAATATTTTTTCACCATTGCACACCTCACCCTTCAGTCATATGTGCGTGTTATAATGGGTTATGTAACAAGAACCTAGTACTATGACTATGTACATTATTTTTGTATAAACAATAAGCATTCATTTTATTATTGTTACTTTGTAAATTGATTTTAAAGCACAAATAGTATTTGTAGTTAATATTCAACTAAAAAATATATTTTGATGAATAAATTGATTTTTTAATTAAAAAATATTTTGAAAAAATATTATTATAATTATATTAATATATTTTAAATATAAATTATCGTATAATTTTATGAATGAAATAGTAATTTTTATTATGGTTTGAATGTTGTTTTTGTCAAAACACATGAATTTTTTGTAATTTTCTGTTTTTTTAAAGTAAAAAGTGACATATTTATAAAATTATTTAGATAAAATGAATATTATTTTTGTAATCCGGTTGTCAAAATTATCCTACACTGAATTGTTCATAATTTTCTGAGACAGTCAAATTTTTGCATAAAAATTAAATACCGTATAAAAATATAATCAGTTTTATGACATCATAATGACCCAATAGTGATGTAATAAAATAATATAAACATTATTTTAGGGTAATATATGTTTTTCCTTACATATAATGTGATTCTGAATTTTTATTTATTTATTTTAGAAAGCTTTAGTGGACCCTTCATTGCTTATAAAACATATTGTCTTTTTAAATTGTTTTTCATGAGAGTGTGACTGAAATCCTCATAAGCAAACCAATTTTGTTAAGACGTTAGGACATTGGAATTATATAATAATATTTTCCAGTCCCATTAGAAAAATACAATCGGAAAAAACCATGGTCTGGTTTGTGGTTTTGATTAGTTTAATGTGAGGTGTCCCAAACCTAAATAATAATGAATTACCTCTCCTTCCATATGTAAACCCACCCAAGATTCCACTTCCTATTCACTAAAAGACTTTGGAGTTAGACCAAACCCTACCATAATATCTCTATATTCCCACCAGGGTGCCCCAACCCCCCATGAAGTCTCTCTGATGCCTCTCCCAATCCTTTGGGACCACACTTTCAAACAAGGGATTTCTTCCATTCTAAATTTTGTCTAATTTTCTTTATGTTTGTTATGCCATTTTTTTCATTTAAAAATGTTTTGGTATGATTTTTCACCAACCCCAGATTTTCCTCTTTATTTGTGGATTATGGGAGACCCATTTCTCTCTCATTAATGCCTCCCATGTACAGCTATTACCATGTCGAAATTCCATGAGGGATTTCTCTCTCATCTTTTACATCCAAGTAATTCTGTTGTATTATGAATCTAAATTACATTATGATTGTTGGGTCATGTATCTATATGACCCCATTAAATTCCATTTCATGTATATATAATGAGATATCATTTTATCCCTCATCAACAATTTTCATTAATCATTAGGTCACGTGTAACACCCCAAGCTTCCACAGTACACTTCTCTTAGAATAATACAGTAGCGTGTGTTGTACGCAACTTTGAGTTCTAACACACACCACAACCAATATAAGTAGCCATTATGAATAGTAATACATAATTTTTTAAAGTTTATAAATTTTATCTTTCCAAATGGACTTCATTTTTGTATTCGGAATATCGAAATTATCCTAAATTGAATTTTTTGTAATTTTCTGAGAACTCCCAATTTTTTATGAATAGTGAAAAATACTTAAAACAACTTTTTTAATCAAAATAATTTATAGTGATAAATTACACTATTTAGTGGTTTTAAATTATAATTAGAATATATTTTAACCATTTTATCTTATGGTGGTCATTAGTATTAATTTAACATTGAAATTGGACATGAACAATTGTCAATCTTTTGATATATATTGTTTCTTAAAAACACGCTATTTGTTGTGACAGCGGGAATTAATTTTAAAATTAATTAATTCAACTTATATTTTTGGAAATTTGTAAAATGGACATCATTTTTGAATTCAGAATATCAATTATAGCTTAGGGTGAAATTTTGGCATCGTTCTGAAAATCTTCAATTTTTGATAAATAGTGAAACCACTAAGTGGTAGTTAAAAAACTAATTTTTCGTTTAAATGAAACATTACCACTTCTGTGATTTGATTTTCAAAAATCCAACATACATGTTTGTCATTTGGAAGAAAAATGTGGTTCAATGGGATTAAAATAATTTTTTGGTGAATAGTAACCTTTCAGTTTAATTAATCGCGATTAAAGGTAATTAGTGAAATTAAGGTAAAAATGATATTATAAAAATATGAAATACCTTTAAACTTGTCCTACCCCTATTGTATGAGTCATGGCCGACCAGGAAAATCCATGGGTCAACTTGGGGACCCCATGGAGCCACATTGGTAGGAAAATGACATTAAAAACTTTTTTTTAATGTTAAAATAAAAATGTTACAAACATGAGTTGTTTTACTAAAACATTTTTTAAATGAGGTTATACAAGTCATAGTTTTTACTATAAATATTCATTAGAAATCTAAAAACATTTCCTACATCATGATAATTTTTTTTATAATTTGTAGACATTAAATAAATTAAATTATTTATGACACCATTATGATGTAGCGATTACCTCATTAATTAACGATTTAAATAAAATGAAAAGATAATGTAAAATCTAAGAACTAAACTTGACAAAAACCTGCTGGATGAGTGGCTTTCGAACCCTTATCACCTTATCCTCGAAATATATAAGTGTGGGACCTTTAAAATTCGAAACTCATTATATATTAAAGTAACATTTCATTACTTTCCAAGAGTGCCCCTCCTCTCCTCTTATAAAAGGCCCCCACCACTACCACCTTAATCACACCTTCAATGACTTTTGGATCGGCCACACACTACCCAAATACTCTCTCAACTTATCTCTCTTACTCCTAGAAGCCTCACTTTGGGACGAATTCTTCCCAACAAAGCCTTTGGCTCAAATCAAAAAAGAGTTACCCGATTTTAAGGTAATTCCATCTCTTATGTTATTTTCTTTTATTTTTCTTATCAAACACCCTAAACTCTTTTTATTCATTTCTTTTGTAAAAAAAACAGTATACTCAATATTATAGGATGTTGTTATAAGAAGTATTCGAGACACACATACACACACATACATCTAATGGTTAAAGAACATACTGTTCTTGTGGATGGCGAATTTCTGCCTCACGAAACGATGATTGTTCAACACTCATATAAAATCTTCAAAGGTGTCCATTAAGATGTCACTATATTTATATATGATATATGATATTTTTATGTTTTACTTAATCTTATTTATTTTTCATTTATGTCATACCTTTATGGTTCCCATTATGGGTAAACGCGATATCTTCATTTTAGGGAGTGCGGACTACCGCCCCCTCAAAGCGATTTGAATCGTTAATGGCATATGTGGGATGTATAGTGGATGGAGTAAATGGTATTATACATCATATTATACTAGAATTATATTATACCATTATATAATTATATCTTCATTCCATTAAATACGAAATAGAAATGAAAGTAGCATTAATGTGTACGTACGGCTTACCATCTCCATGAACGGTGCATTTCATTTCTTACCTCTAGATGTTATGTAATATTATAAATTAATGTATATACTGGATATATATGATGTATTTGATATCAAAATCATGAATATTATTATGTATATAATGGATATTTTACCACATGAACAAATTTTAATTATAAGAAGTTTATTTCTGACTCAAGTACCTAAGATCGACAAAACGACCGTTATTAACTTAAATAATTACATAATTTTAATAACATGGTAATCAGTGATATAAAAGGAATAATGAACATGAAAAAGGTTCTTAATCAGGATGTGATTAACTCTAGTTTATTATTCAGGAGGTTAAAGAGCGTTTGAGTCAAGTCAGACACGAGGTAAGGGAAATTTTTAACCCAATTTCGGTTCTTTGGGTTAATCTCCTACATTCAAATTATGTCATGATATTATTATGTCCATTCTTGTATTTTTACTTTCTTTATGTTTACATATAGTGATTACACATAATAGATATATTTTATTTAAAAATTTTCTTTTAAGGGACTTCGTCTCAATCTCCTTTCATTGAGATATATTTCATTTTATACACAACTATCATTTATACAGTGTATAAACCCCATTGACTTTTACTTTTATACAAAAGGAATATTTTTCTATGAAGCGTATTTCCTAAACGAAAAAATGAATGTTTTTTATTACGTATGCGGAGACACCGACTTCTCCGCTGCCATGACTATTATTTGAGTTTCGGCTTCCTCTATAAGCCATAACTTTTTTTTAAAAGAAAAAAATACAATGTTTCACTTTTTTTTTATTTTGGTATTGAAAATGGTTATGATAAAGTTTTTATTATATCAATGTGTTGTATTGATATATTGTTATTTAAGTGTAGAAGTCTTATGTTTCCTTTATGCATGTTTTATGTGATACAATTATGTTATGGTTTATTATATGTTTAAACCTGTTCATATGAGGAATGTATTGGACTTATTAAGTGACGGTTGGAGCCCGCTATAGCTCATCAATGAATCGGTAGGTCTCATGAGACAAACTATTGTCTTGGCATGAGGCCTTGACAAAATCTTATTTCTAGTCTTGGCACGAGGCCTTGGCTATGTGGTTATGATAGTCTGGCATTATGCATTCCATCATTATGAAAGTGGTTATTGATATTTCATGTGATTATTCAACTAGTAGAATATCCATGTGAGTAAGTAAATGGAATTATTTAATTTTACTTTTGCCATCTTATGATAAAGTTCACGTTTAAAAAGCTTTTGTTTTAGTTATACATTTCCTTAAATGTTAATGTTTATTTATGAAATCTTCTGCTATATTGTTATCCTTAATGAGCATCTGAGATCACCCCTTTCAATGTTTTAAAATTTTCCTGGATGTGAAGAAGTATTTTATGAATGACCTGCAGGGATAGTCAGAAGAGGATGTGAGTGTGGACTATGGAGACTTTGTTATTGTACTTTTTCACATTATGATGTAATGTAACATTTATAATTGTATCTAGTGTTTCCAAGGCTACTAAACTAATCGGCCTTTCGAGGCATGATCTTCTGTGATCATCCAATGTTACGTAATAATGCACCGACTCCGGGTAACTGGGGTCGGGGTGTTACAATTGGAATCAGAGGCAGTTTAGTACTAACCTTGGAAGCAAGATTTAGATAAACTCTGATTAGAGAACATAGCCCGAAGATAGACTTTGAGGATTAGTATAGAAGAACTTCCTAAAATTTTGGTATTATAGAGATTTTATGAGTTTTTCGAGCAATACATCCCTGTCTGGATACGAGAACATAGAGGCGGCTCTGGAACAGATGTACCTAGGGGTAAAACCCGAAAACACCGCTTTGAGCTAGACTCGAATGGGAACTGATGCACGACAACGGGCCTTGCTGCATTCTTGGTTACGACACTCCTGGGGGATATGCTTAGGATAATTCTAATTTTCATTACAAACCATTATGAAGGGTTTATGAGTATATACTTCCTCAAAGAAAACATTTCTTTTTATGATTATGGATTATATCCATAAATAGTTCAATTTATGATATGTATTTTACAAGTATGAGATTATGTATTTTAATTCATAAACTAGTCTAGTTTATGCCATTGTTTAGAAATGGCTCCTAGTAGGAGGAATAGAAATCGTATCAATGCACGCACTCCATGTATGGATTTCCCTCCTACTCAAGGTAATTATTGTGGAGTTGGAGATACCACTGGTGATGATCATCTTATTACCATACAGGGAGAACTCAATCAGGTTATGAATAATAACCTTACTTGTATGGAGCACCCTGATCAACAACATGGAGGATCAATGTTAGACCGCTTCATGAGGCAAAGGTGATGGCTTGAACTACTCAAGGATTATGATTGCACGATACACTACCACCCAGGGAAGGAAAATAAGGTTGAAGATTCTTTGAGTAGAAAATATCATGGAGTTTTGAAAATGATGAGAGTGGAAAGGGATCCTATTTTCATGGATCTTGTAAAGATGGATATGGGAATCACCATGGAGGGTGAATCATGATTTTTTTTTCAAATGGTTCCCAAACCATATATACTAGAAACGATAAAGTGTTCTCAGGACAATGATGAAGAGTTGAAAAAGAAGATTAAAGCTGTGAATGATGGGCGATTGAGTGAATTTGTGTATGAAGATCGAATTTTGAAATTTGGGAGGAGACATTGTGTTCCTGATATACATGATTTAATGAGGGAATTGTTGGATGATTCTCATAGTTCCAATTTCTCTATACACTCTGGGAGCACCAAAATGTATAGAGATTTAAAGGGACATTTTTGGTGGGACAACATGAAGAAAGAGATTTCTGATATTGTGTCAAGATGCATGGTTTGTCAACAAGTGAAAGCTGAAAGGCAACTGCCTGGTGGAGTATTGAAACCTCTTCCCAAACCTAAGTGGAAATGGGATAATATTACGATGGATTTTGTCAGGGGACTACCAAAGACTCCTAGAAGGAATGACGCAATATGGGTCATTGTTGATCGTATCACGAATTCAGCACATTTTCTTGTTATAAGGGAAGATCTACCACTTAAACGTCTGGAAAGACTGTATATTAATGTAGTTTTGAGAGTTCATGGAGTACCCCTGTCGATTATCTCGAATCTTGATCCTCGTTTTACCTCAAGATTCTGGAAAAGTCTTCAGAAGGCCTTGGATACTAAACTTCGTTTGAGCACTGCTTACCACCCTCAAACAGATGGACAATCAGAAAGAACTATTCAAACCTTAGAAGACATGTTGTGATCATGATCACTTGACTTTCAAGGAATGTGGGATCAATATTTACCTCTGGTAGAATTTTCCTACAACAATAGCTTCCATTCAAGTATTCAGATGGCACCATATGAAGCGTTATACGGAAAGAGATGTCGCACATCAACCTATTGGGATGATGTTGGTGAGTGAAAACTTGTAGGTCTAGAACTTATGGAGGAAACGATGGAAAAGGTGAAATTAATCCAAACCCACATCAAAGAAGTTAAAAGTAGGATGAAGAGATATGCCAACAACTGAATGAAGGATTTGGAATTTCAGGTAGGAGTTCATGTTTTCTTGAAGGTATCTCCATGGAAGGGAGTTATACGTTTCTGTAAGAAGGGTAAATGGAGTCCCATGTACATCAGACCCTTCGAAATTCTATAACGAATTGGGGTTGTAGCTTATCGTTTGGCAATGCCGCCAAGTCTCTCCAAAGTTCATGATGTATTCCACTTATCACTGTTGAGAAAATACATTCCTGACCCGACACATGTACTCACCTATGAGGAATTAGAACTGGAACCCGATCTATCTTATTGCGAAGAGCCCGTAAGGATTCTTGATACAAGAGAACAAGTGCTGAGAAACCAGACGACTCATCTGGAAAAAGTTCTATGGAGAAACCATATGATGGAGGAGGCAACGTGGGAATTTGAGGAACATATGATGAAGAATCACCTGAGCATTTTTACATAGTGATATTATATTAAATTTCAACGACGAAATGATTTTAAGGAGCGGATAATGATACACCCCAAGCTTCCACAATACACTTCTCTTTGAATAATAAATTAATGTGTGTTGTACGCAACTTCGAGTTCTAACACACACCATAACCAACCAAAGTAGCCGTTATGAATAGTAATACATAATTTTTGAATGTTTATAAATTTTATCCTTACAAATTGACTTCTTTTTTTTATTTGGAATATTGAAATAATCTTAAATTGATTTTTTTGTAATTTTCTGAGAACTTCCAATTTTTTATGAATAGTGAAAAATACTTAAAACAACTACATTAATCAAAATAATTTATAGTGATAAATTATACTATTTAGTGGTTTTAAAGTATAATAAGAATATGTTTTTACCATTTTATCCAATGGTGTTCATTAGAATTAATTTAACATTGAAATTGGACATGAACAATTGTCAATCTTTTGATATATATTGATTCTTAAAAGCACGCTATTTGTTGTGACAACGGGAATTAATTATAAAATTAATTAATGAAAATTATATGTTTTGAATTTTGTAAAATAGACATAATTTTTGAATTTGGAATATCAATTATAGCCTAGCGTGAAATTTTGGCATCGTTCTGAAAAACATCAATTTTTGATGAATAGTGAAACCACTAAGTGGTAGTTAAAAAACTGATTTTTTCTTTAAATGAAACATTACCACTTCTGTGATTTGATTTTAAAAAATCCTACATACATGTTTGTCATTAGGAAGTAAAATTTGGTTCAATGGGATTAAAATAATTTTTTGGTGAAAAGTAAATTTTAAGTTTAATTAATCGCAATTAAAGGTAATTAGTGAAATTTAAGGGAAAATTGATATTATAAAAATATTAAATACCCTTACACTTGTCCTACCCCTATTGGATGAGTCATGGGAGACTATGAAAATCCATGGGTCAACTTGGGGACCCCATGTAGCCACCTTCTTAGGGAAATTACATTAAGAACTTTTTATTTAATGTTGAAATAAAAATGTCACAAACATGAGTTGTTTTACTAAAACAATTTTTAAATGGGGTTATACAAGTTATATTTTTTACTATAAATATTCATTAGAAATAAAAAACGAGTTAAAACATCATGATAATTTTTTTATAATTTTTAGACATTAAATAAATTAAATTATTTATGACACCATGATGATGTAGCGATTACTTCATTAATTAACGGTTTAAATAAAATGAAAAGATAATATAAAATCTAAGACTTACACTTTCCAAAAACCTACTGGATGAGTGTATTTCGAACCCTTATCACCTTATCCTAGAAATATATAAGTTTGGGACCTTTAAAATCTGACACTCATTATATAATAAAGTAACATTTCATTACATTCCAAGAGTGCCCCTCCTCTCCTCTTATAAAAGGCCCCCACCACTACCACCTTACTCACACCTTCAAAGCCATTTTACTCGGCCAAACTCAGCCCAAATACTCTCTAAACTTCCCTCTATTACTCCTAGAAGCCTCACTTTGGGAATAATGTTTCACAAGGAAGCCTTTGGCTCAAATCAAAAAAGAGTTACCCGATTTTAAGGTAATGTATTCTCTTTTGTTATTTTGTTTTATTTTGCCTCTCCAACCCCCTAAAATCTATATATTCATTTCTATTGTAACAAAACCAGTATCCTAAATATACTAGGATGTTGTTATAAGAATTATTCGAGCTACACTTACACACACCTACATCTAATGGTTAATGAACATACTGTTTCTGTGGATGGAAAATTTATGCCTCACGAAACGATGATTGTTCAACACTCATATAATACCTTCAAAGGTGGCCATTAAGATGTCACTATATTTATATATGATATATAATATGTTTATGTTTTACTTAAGCTTCTTTATTTCTCATTTGTGGAATACCTTTATGGTTTCCATTATGGGTAAACACTATATCTTCATTTTAGAAAGTGCGGACTACCGCCCCCTCAAAGTGATTTGAATCGTTAATGCCATATGTGGGATGTATAGAGAATGGAGTAAATGGTATTATAGACTCTACTATACTGGAATTATTTTATACAATTATATAATTATAACTTCATTCCATTAAATACGAAATAGAAACGAATGTAGCGTTCATGTGTACATACGGCTTACCGTTTCATGAACGGTGCATTTCATTTCTTACCTCTCAATGTTATGTAATATTATAAATGAATGTATATACTGGATATATATGATGTATATGATATCAACATAATGAATATAATTATTTATATAATGGATATTTTACGACATGAACAAAGTGTAATTATTAAAAGTTTATTTTTGACTCAAGTACCTAAGATCGACAAAACGACCGTTATTAACATAAATAATTACATAATGTTCATAACATGATAATAAGTGATATAAAAGGAATAATTAACTTGAAAAAGGTTCTTGAGCAGGAAGAGATTAACTATAGTTTATTATTAAGGAGGTTAAATAGCAGTCGAGTCAAGTCCGACATGAGGTAAGGGAAATTCGTAACCCAATTTCTGTTCTTTGGGTTAATCTCCTACTTTCAAATTAAGTCCTGATATTATTATATCCTATCTTGTATTTGTAATTTCTTTATGTGTAAAAATAGTGATTACACATAATAGAAATATTTTATTTAAAAATGATCTTTTAATGGACTTCGACTCAATCTCCTTTCATTGAGGCATATTTCCTTTTCTACACAACTATCTTTTATACGATGTATAAACCCCTTTGACTTTTACTTTTATACAAAATGAATATTTTTCTACGAAGCGATTTTATTAAATGGAAAAAGGAATGTTTTTTATTACATTTGCGGCGACAAAGACTTCTCCTCTGCCATGACATTTATTTGAGTTTTGGATTCCTCTATAAGACATAACTTTTTTTAAATGAAAAACAAATACAATGTTTCACTTTTCTTATATTTTGGTATTGAAAATGGTTTTGATAAATTTTTTATTATATCAATGTGTTGTATTGATATCTTGTGATTGAAGTGTGGTAATATTATGTTTTCTTTATGC
This sequence comes from Viscum album, assembly GCA_963277665.1. Taxonomy (NCBI): domain Eukaryota; kingdom Viridiplantae; phylum Streptophyta; class Magnoliopsida; order Santalales; family Viscaceae; genus Viscum; species Viscum album. Next base: position 2,050,544,897 of record OY728157.1, on the reverse strand, counting down.
ATGTTTTATGTGATACAATTATGTTATGGTTTGTGATATGTTTAAACCTGGTCATATGAGGAATGCATTGGACTTAATAAGTGACAGGTGGAGCACTCTATAGCTCCTCGATGCATCGGTAGATCTCATGAGACAAACTAGTGTCTTGTCACGAGACCTTGACAAAATATTATTTGTAGTCTTGGCATGAGGCCTTTGCTACGTGGTTATGATAGTCTAGAATTATGTATTCCATCATTATGAAAGTGGTTATTGATATTTCATGTAATTATTCGACTAGTAGAATTTCCATGTGAGTAAGTAAATGGAATTATTTCATTTTATTTTTGCCATATTATGCTAATGTTCAAGTTTAAAAGGTATTTTTTAGTTATAGATTGCCTTAAATTTTAAGGTTTATTTATGAAATATTCTGCTATATTGTTATCCTTACTGAGCATCTGAGCTCACCCCTTTCAATGTTTTAATATTTTCCAGGATGTGAAGAAGTATTTTATGAATGACCTACGGGGATAGTCAGTAGAGGATATGAGTGTGGACTATGGAGACTTTGTAGTTGTAGTTTTTCACTTTCTGATGTAATGTAACATTTATGAATGTATATAGTGTTTCCAAGCCTACTAAACTAATCAGTCTTTTGAGACTTGAACTTTTGTGATCATGCCAATGTTACGCAATAATGCACTGACTCCAGGTAACTGGGTCGGGGTGTTACATCACGTCGTTATGCTGTCGAAATTGCACCATGTTTTTCCAAGCCATGATCATTATATAGTTAATACCATGACCATGTATCCATTAAGGGTATTCACCTTTATACAAATATACATATTCAATGGTCCTTTAATTTATTTATTCCACGTTAATTAATCACGGAATAACATATGATGTTGATTGATTCCATGATCCATGTGGCACACTTATGCATGAAATGAAATGTTTAAGAATGGTGAGCCCTGATAGCGATCCAATGTATTGGGTAAAGTATAGTATCATGATACATCATGTGCAATGTGTGTTGACTCATTCTAATTCAAGTGGAATGAGGTTTTACTCATAATTCATCTGCAATGAGGGTTTACACTTGCTCCATGTAATTTGATCCTTGGCTCATGATAATTTCATGTTAAGGGTTGTTTCCACATTTCCATGTTCTGATTATCCTGATTTATCATGCCTTTTTGTTCATGTTTCCATTTTTCTCCATTGATATGCCTATTTTTTAACATTTCATGTATTCCCCATGTTATTCCATGTTTATTCCTTTATTGGGATTTATATCTCACCCTTTTATGATGCATTTCCTCGGGTTATCCCATGAAATGATAAGTAATAGGTTTTGTAGTAGTCATTTAAAGGAAGTTTTCATAATTGATTTTCTGTGTTTTAGGTTCTAAGCTATAATTTAATGTTCCTAATCCACAAATACACTAGACATATCGATCTTCTATGTTTTATCAAGTGAATATTTAATTTAATAAATCAGGTTTATATGTGTAATAAAAATCAGGGTTTTTATAAGCTATACCACATGAGGTGCCAAAAAGGAAGAGGGATGTTCTCCACATGGATTTCATGATAGGGATACCATGTATGTCTATGGGCCATGATTGCATCTGGGTGATTGTTGACCAGCTCACCAAGTCATCCCACTTCCTACCCATCCAAGAGAAGGGATTTGTGGAGTGCTTTGGATGTCTATGCATATAGGATATTGTATGGATTTACTGTGTTCCATCTACGATCATATCATATCGCGAAAATCATTTTATATCCCACTTGTGGAAGGGATTATACGAGGTGTTTGGGACTCATCTACGCTTGAGTACTTCCTTTTTCCCTCAAATAGATATTCAGATGGAGTAGACCATAAAGACACTCAAGTACATGATTTGTTCATGTTTCCATGATTTTTTCCACATTTGGGAGGACCACCTTCCCCTGGTGAAGTTCTCTTACAACAAAAGTTATCACTCCACCTTAAGCATGGCTCCATTTGAGACCTTGTACGGGAGATCCTGTAAATCCCTTCTATGCTAGACAGACCTAGTGGAGTCATCACTTTTGGGTCCAAAGATGGTATGGGCTACCAAAGAGAAGGTACAGATCATCCAGGAGCGGATGAAGACTACACGAAGCTGATAGATGTCTTATGCTGACAGGATATGAAGACCCTTGAATTTTGAGGAGGGGGACCATGTCTTCCTATGGGTCTCACCCCAACGATGATTAAAATGGTTTTTCTTGAGAAACAAGCTATCTTTGAGGTATATCAGAGCTTTCCAAATCCTCAGTAGGGTATGCGTAGTGGCGTACCATCAATATCTTCACCCATATATGAACCAGGTGCATAATGTTTTCCATTTATCATAGAAGAGGAAGTACATGCCTGATCCACCGCACCTTATCAACATGGATGAGCTGGACATCTATGATGGGGCGATGTTTGCGGAGTTCCCGGTGGAGACAGAGGATCGATACGAGCAGGTCCTTCATTGGCAGTTGATTCCTCTGGTGTGAGTCCATTGGCAGCACATAAATCTTTAGGAGAGAACCTGGAAGTGGGAGGCTCATATACGTGCTCAGTACCCCCGTATGTTTCCCTTGTTTTTTTGTAGTTCTCAGGGATGAAAAGACCTACGGTGGGGAGAATGTAAATACACATAAAATTCATATAGTTTTTTCAAATTATTTGGGTGTATTACGAGTCTATAAAATATGAAGGCACGTAATTCCGAGGTCCGTAGATCCTAGAACGTAATTTTGAACATTTTTAAGGTATGTTCAGTAAATGTTTGGTCATCAATTTCAATATTTTGAACCAGTTCTAATATTTAAAATACGATGGTACCATTGAATCTACGGCACCGAGATTCTCTTAAGGAATGATTAACTTCGACCTAAAAGGGTCGAATGAAAAAGTTATTTTTTCAACATTACATAAAAAATATTAACATATATCAACAAGTTATTATTATTTTTGTAACTGTTGAGTGGCGGTGGCAGGACTACTGGGTTGTCATACCAGTTAATGGGCAGATAAACATGGTTGTGTTACCACACAAATGGGAGAATTAATATGTTCATTAATTAAATTTATTAATGAACATCGTTAATTATGTGGTTAGTTGATCTCCCCTTCCCCCATATTTAAACAAAGCTTAGGAAATGGTTTTTGGAACTAATGAATGGAACCATTGTCGATGTTTTGGAAACATCTTCCACCAATGTAGAATGGAGATTCGATGACTATTTGAGGATTCGACGATGATAAATAAAGGAAGTGAGCATTCTTTTTCGTTTGCAACACCCTCGAATGTGGACACTCCTTCCTCATCTACAATGACATCAAAGGAACTCAAGGTTGGGGGGATTCAATATTTACTTATGAGTTGTTCCATTCATGAAATTCATCCCATGTTACTATACTAACTTGGAGGGCGTGTGACAAAATTACAAGTCCAAAACCCTCTGCCGATCATTTTTGTGATTGCATTCTTCATGGGAAACAAAAAGATATGGAGGAAAGGTTTCCCCAAGGGCTGCCTAACGTAGGCACCATCCAAGGAGTCCCAAAGGCAAGGATGAGAATAAAAATGAACCATTGAAGCTTCACCAGTAGCCTGAAAATGCTATGTCAGTGTGTTGATGTCCAAAGGCACAGCCGTGGACAAAGGAGTGGCTGGCCAGTGTCGGCCACGTTGAAGCTGGGAAGCGTGCCACAAAGGAAGGCGATGACATTGAGTCTCAGGGGAGGATGGACCGTCGCTCGCAGGTCTGTTGCGGGGGAAATCCACGTGGACCGGCTAGGTGGTGCGACACAATCAGGAAATGAAGATGAGCCTGGAAGCGCACCGTAGTGGCATTCCCTGGAGGTGGGTTGTGGCTTCAAGCATCAGTGGAGGGCAGACCCGTGCCCATGGGTCCGTAACCGGCCAGTCCCCACAGATGAGCCAAGAGGTGTGGCGCCAACTGGAACCATGACATTGAAGACATGGACAACCAATGTCAATCGAGAGGTGAATGGACCCACCACCATGGCCTACAGAATGAGCGTTTATGCAGTCTGATAGGTTGCGCCCAGACAGGTGGGCTCAGCTAGACCCGCAGTCTAGCGAGCTTAGCCCGCGGCTAGTGGGAAAAGCCCACGACCCCATGAGCTGACCCCGTGGCCCAGTGGCCAAGAGCATACCAAACCATACTGAGACAATCCAAAACCACTTATGGATAGGCCCAGTGGGCCGATTCAGGTCAGTCCGACCGGGCCAAACTCAATTTGGGTCCATTTTTTCCCAGTTACACTTAAATGAGCGAATCTCCTAAGCTAGATGGGTGTGTGAAGAAACATATGCGACTTCAGAACCCTTATTAAGATGTTTTCATTTTGATATACTCATGTAGAGACTCAAATAATGTTGGATTTTATCATTTTTGGGTCGTATGAAAATGAATTGGGCCCACGATACTAAAATGCATATAACTTACAGGCCAGACATCCAGTTGACACACCGTATGTTGCGATGGAACCCTTATGACATTGAGGATATTTGGGTTACTTCATTGAGGGACTTAGTTATAGTTGATATTTAAAATATGGAATAAGTATTTGTTCTCCCAAGTGTGCTATGTGCATATCCCTACGACTGGATGAGACCTGATGATTGTTGACATTTGAATCGGTGTGACTCGACAGCCCAGTGGAAATAACCTATGTTGGAATTTGTAGGCCCATAGTGGGGAGCCAATTTGTGTGTCCATGAAGTCCCATGGTACTCGATAGGAGGAGTACCTCAGCATACCATGGTCGGGAGCATCTCTTTGTGACCCGACAGTCCCAAAGTACGTGATTGGGAGTAGAACCTAAGTAGTTCAAGGTTAGTGGGAAGTGGCTCTTTGTGACCCGGTAGGCCCACTTTAATCGATAGAGGAGGAGTTATCCAGTAGCCGAGGTGATCTATGTTTGTAACTGATGGTGATACTGTTACTACCCTAGAATATACATAGTGTGAGTTATCATTTGATTTGTGCTCTCTGATAGAGACCATGCATTGTGGATTTTACTTTTTGGAATAATTGGAGACCAACAGGTGTCTCGTGGTCCCTAATGGGTATTGTTATACTCACCCCTTCATGGGCTTCACCGACACCATGTTGTGTCTTCTGCAAATGATGGACAACTAGACCAAGTATGGAGGAGTCAGGGCTTTATGGTGCTTAATGGCGACATGTAGATGTAGATAGCAGCAGTGATGAGTTGTACCTAACTATTAGGTAGGAATATTGGAGAAAAAACTCATGAAATTTATTCCGTTTTTATGTAAATCAATTTCAATTCTTCTTGTATTCTAGCACATTTACATTCAGTCCTCACTTTTACACCCAATGGGGGTTTTAGTTGTGGTAGTACCTTTATTCTTCTATTGTGTTTACTTGTCCGCAGTGTGCCATGTTTGTGTCTGTACATGTTTTTGAGGAAATGCCTTCCCAATATAGGGATATTCATTTAGGGTGGTAGTTTACAACCCCTAGACTATAGAAGGTGGGCTTGGGGTAGTCACGACACAGGACATAGGGGACAGGTCATGACAATCATGCCCCTTTGATCCTCCATGGTCTTTTAGTTAATTCGACCACAAAAATCCACTAACACGAATATAATAACCTCGATGTAATAGATGGTTACATTATTCTTACATAATCTATATGCAAATAACAAAGGATGAACAACCAAATCAATATTATTAATTTATAACTATAAAACAAAGACCCTTTAAAATGCAAGAATTTGATCTATTTTGGGTAAATCACTTTTATTTTGTCTTATTTTTCTCTCTATAGGGGTTGAATTGGGTAGAAGATCACTTATCAAGAAAACATGAATTTGGTGAAGAAAAAAGTCTATGAGTGGATTCCCCTAGAAACTGAATGGGTAGCCACTTGTGATCTAGTTTTTATGTACCACTGGATAACCTAACAAACCACTTGTGTGTATCGAATGAAGTATTAGTGAGAATCAAGATTAATTTTTTAAAATATTTATCCTTTAATTAATTAATGAAAATAAGTTATCTATGAATATGTTTCAATTTTTAACATTAAAATAGATTTAACCCCTCCCTAACAATCTATCTCAATTATCTATCTTATAAGTCATAGTTCATCATGATTTGGGCTCATATATTTATTTATTCAATATCATTTGAGTGATAAATGTATGGATACTATCACTCTTGACTTGATTTAGATTTATATACATTATTCCGTTGTGATTCATAAGTTATGACTTAATTTTTTTATTTTATATGTTATATGATTTCTAATCATTGATGAAAAACATCCAAGAATGATTGATGACTACAACCATATTAATCTTGATTTGGTTGTCTCTTTAAGGCCACTAGTAGAATCAATTGGATCTTTGAGAATGGGGGGGGGTGAATCAGTGATATTTTTTTTAACTATTTCCATTTAAAGAGACTTCACAACATATTATAGACTTATGAATTTACTATTTTTACAGAAAAATAAGTACACAATGTGGATTATAGAAGTTTTTCAAGATTCACCACTCAATAAGAGCAGCTAATCCTTTGCCTACATAGGACAAAAATTGAGATTCCCAAATCCACTACAAAATAATTTATTTGTTTATAGTAAGTAGATTATATCCATTAAATGAATTTTAATTCAGTGTATGAAAGTTCATGGTCATCTACAATAGAAATAATAATATGAGATACTTAGAAAAAATTGAGAGACATTTACTATTGGGAATCAAAATGTTATCACTTATCTACTTTGATTCTACCCAACATGTGTATCGCCAAGCCTTCACTTATTCTAAAATAATTCCTTGAATAGTAGTGATATCTAATTACTTCTCATTATTTATTTCACATATCTTTCTATTTTCTACATAAGATATTATGCGTTCTAGTTTATCAAATCTTCTCACAAATTCTTATATACATATATATATCAAATATGTGAATTATATTTATTGATTTATATTCATAATATAATGTTAATATTATTTCTTTAATTAATTATAGGAAATACCCTAAACATAGTCCACTATATAATTTAGGTAAACCATTCTTAAAACAACAACCTTCATTTTCACATGTTTTAATTTCACGAATTCATTTTGAAAATTTACCATTATTGAAAAGGACCTTATTTCATGAAACATATTATATATCAACATCAAAAATCCCAAACATAAAGATATATTAAAATGATCTTGAAACACCTCAATGTTTGAATGATATATTCATTGAAATGGTTATGATATTTGGAATATTTTTTATAGAAAAAATCCCCCACATATTTTTATTTTTCTTTTATCAGATACAGGAATCATGAATTTAATAATCATAATAATTAGAAACATGAGATCTCATCATTCTTGGAATCATAATATTTTTTATATTAATAATATTCTACATCTATAAATATTGGTTTTATGCCAAATTGAAATATTATATAGGAGCTCTTGATATCTTATTCCCTACTAAAATATTTTAGGTACAATAAGATTTTCATATATGTGGAAAATATACTATGAGCTCAAAATTTCCTATGAATAAAAAAATATCATATGGTTGAATGAAATTAATAGACATGGAAAATATCTTCTATGCCACAAACATCATATGTGTAACTGAAATGTCTTAGTCTTAAAAAAATTACAAACATTAATCAAATATTATATTGGAAAACTGTCTTATGGTGTAAGATATATAATTATCCATTTTCACTTATCATCAAAAGATAAATTCCAGACATCCTCAAATAAGATTGAGTCCATTTTAACTCATTTTTATTATTTCTATAACTCTTTAACATATCATCCAATAATTCATCATTAAATAAAATATCTCAAACCAATATAAACCACTGTTATCTTCTAAAATATTTACACTTAACCTCCCATTCATCTAGTGACATTAAATTCCACATGAAATTTTTCATGATTGCACCAATTACATAAATATATGTTTCCATGAATTTCATTAGAGTAATTATCATAAATAATCTCATATAATTCAACATAAAATGTGAGTCTATACATGTTATACGCATTGAAAACAAAATCCAAAACAATAATCATATTTCTTTTCATCAAATTATATATTCTAAAAAAACTCCCCAAATAGTATTTCAAGTCCACTTAGTCTCAATATAAGAAATATTGATTATTTAATTTCCATGGAACATAAATCACCATAATACTCTTTATTTTCTACAACGAACTGTTACCTAATGATTCTAAGTGAATGTGAGGGTACTATTGTTATGAAAAAACAATATGGACTATAATAATTCCATGTCATTTGTTAAAAAATTATTTATATAAAACAATAAAATTTTCATTGTTTAATCTTATATACAATGTGATTCCACATGAAAAACTATAATTGATAATAAATATTTAATATTCATAATCAACATCTTTATAACAATCAACTATTTTAAAATATTTCCTCTAATTAGTAGATCATAAAATGAACCCAATGGAAGACTAATTTCCTTCATAAACCTCCCAAAAAATATTAAAACATATAAAAAATACACAATGATGAAATCATAGCTTACCAATTTTAAATCGTACCTCTAAATACATAACCCCTTAACAGAAGTACATATCAATGAACACTCTCATATATATATATTACTTAGACTTTTAATAAAACATAGAAAAATAGAAACATGAATAATTTGTATTGCCATAATTTTCTCCCAGTTTAAAAAAATATCCAAATATATGTTGATAGAGGGGAAAATCCCCCTAACATAGCTTAATATAATGGGATATTGAAGTCCGATGATCAACCTGATTGTTTAAAATTCATAATCTGAAAATGGTTTTCTTAAAACATATTTTATTTTATACAAAGTGGGAGGAAATTATGTTATCTTTCCATTTCTCTCCACATATTTTTTAATAAAGTGATATTTGATATCAATGTTCTTTGAAAATGGATTTGAAATAAGAATTTAAAAAAATATAGCATATTGATTATCACAAACCTAATGTAGTTCCATATTATCCACCACCTTGGTATTTTCTAAAATATTTAAATTTAATATTAATTGAGTAGTGTATTTGGATATATCCATATAATCTAACTCAATCATTCTCAGGGTCATATAATTCTTTCACATCATATTCTTATAAACACCCCTTCAATCTGGAAAGAAAACTATACTAGATATGGGTTTTCTATAATCCATAATTAATTCCAAATATGAATATATATAATAAAATATATTGAATACTCCATTAATATCAAATTTTAAACACTAAATAATTCTATCTTTTATATATAATAAAATAATTTTCAAGATATATTGTTTTTTATTTTTGTCGAACATTGAAATATTTCAAAATGGGTAACATTTAAAACAATGTCTGACCATAAATATGCCATGTTAAACAAAATTACAATCAACTTATTAAATTATTTTCAAACAACATTTTTCCATGGTTATATTTCGGTATCATAGTTCCTTCTATGATAGTTTTAAAAACCTATCATCAATTTTAAAGGATAAATATTTTATGAATTTATTTAGTATACATTTCATTAGACAGAAAAATATGATCCCCATCTTGAGAAATTTGTTATCCTAGAACTTATTACATCTCCATATGCATGTCCATTTCAAAAATATTCTATTTATCTTACTAAAACTTATTAGAAACATATTCATAATTTCAAAAATCATGATATCATCTACAATAAAATAACATTTATATATTTCTCTTTTTTATAAATTCGATAGTGATTTTTTACACTCTAACTTTTCTAAAATATAATTTTATTCATTACGGTATTATGATTAGAATATAATGATATTGGGTCATATTTTATCCCATGTAATGCCTTAAATAACATGAAAATAGAATTCATATATAGTATATAAAAACACCGACTCCATTAACCTAAAGCTGGTGATTTCTTTATTACACTGAAAAAATATGTAAGAGATCACATCGCTTATGTTAAAATTGTTTTTTAGTCTTTGTAGATGAGATATATACATGATTCACACATTAAATTTGATAATAAGAAATAAAACTTAAAATATAGTATGAAATATATTATTTTTTTATTGTACACCCTTATATATCATTTTATGTTCACTTCTAGGTATCATGGAGTGAAGAAATAAAATAAATGAGTGACCTTAGATGATCATTAAGGGAATGAATTTACCATAATAAATAAATGAATAACCATGAAATTAAAAATATGGTAGAGGAAAATGAATTTAAAAATTCCCAATAACTAATATAATAAAATTAGAACATGTCAATGGATTACATTGAAAAATAAGAAAATAACACGGATAAATGGTTTCATAATGATGTAATGAATAATTTTAGAAATCATATTATAAGCATCAAGGCCTCATGATAATACATCATATATAAATAGTTAAGGCATATTCCAACTACCCAAGATAGTTTGTCTTATGAAATCTATCAATTTATCGAGGTGATATATAGAATTAGGACCCTCCCATAACATACTATTGAAATATATTTATCATATTTAATATGGGAATAATATTTACAATATATAATTAACACACCATAGTAATAAAAATCTATATCTGAAAGCTAGCTTATATAATATAAATGTTTTACCAGTTAAATAAAAAGAAAAAATTATCATAATACATCTATATATGTAAGGTGAATTTATTAATTAGAGATTATATATCCAATAAAAAATAATTATTTTTAAATGAAGTAGAAATAAAATAAAAACACATTTATAAAGACATTAAATTGTCTCTATAAAATTAATAAAATATCATCTACTTTTGATAATATTTTAAAAAAAAATCCAGCAATTAGGGGAATAGTATATTAACAGAAAAAACATGGAGACATATAGATTAATATTGTTGAAAAATAAATACTATGATGTCAAGAAAAGGCAGTCATGTAGTAAATTTAAATAATACGTTAATTTATATTTTTTTAAATAGTTGAAAATGACACAAAAATAAAAATTTAATATGATTCGTTTTAAAAAATTAAAATACAGATGAAAATAGACATGAAGAACAACTCTATATTATAAGAGAACATTATTTAAAAACATTCATTAATAGGTCCATGGATGACTTTTTTTACAAGTTGAAAAATATGGTTGACTTTCCTAATAATCATTCCTTAGGATAATTTTTTAGAAAATAGTAGGGGTATAATAAAAAGTTATGAAATAAACAAAATTAAAACCATAAAAAAATAAAATATATGGGTTTCAGGATAAAATCATTATATAATTCTAAAATGTAAATTTAAACAAAAACAATATTGAATTTTTTTCATTGTTGAATTAACCCTAGCTTTGGATTTAAGTTTAGTTAGATGCATTCCAACCTATGATATAGTAAATTTATATTTATTATTAATCATTAACTTATCCAATTTTATATATATCAATATATATATATAATAGTTTTTTATAACTTATTTTTAAATCTCTAATATTTTAATATATGGACACCTTTACAAAAGCCAATGTGACTTGAATCTTACACCACACACAACATTGAACAATCATGAAAAAATGATATATATAAATAAAAAATCAATATTTATTTATGAAAAATAAAAAATGGATATTAAATTATCATGAATTAATAATAGTTGCCACCTTTATCAATATGTGTATAAATAAATTAAAATCAAGTTTAAATATAAGTAAAAAATAATTAGTTTAATTAAAATAAATAATAAGATAATTTATTTGTTTGGAAAGTGATTTTAAAAAAAAATCCTCATATATGATATGAATTTATATTTGAAGAGTCATTTTATTAACGATGATAGATTTTGTTTGATATTAATAATTGGTTAACACAGATTTGGTTGGTAAATGATATGAAATAAAAATAAAAATGACTAATATTTTAGAATTTCAATTTCCAATAAAGAATAGATTTCAATATATAATATTATTTAATTACAAAAATTTATTAATGAGTTTTTGGAAATTAATTTTAAAAAATTAACATCATTTTTGGAATAAATATATTATATTAAAAATAATTTTTGTGTTGTTATGAAATAATTGATTTTTAGGTTAATATTGAAAAATAATTCTTATACTTATAAGACCACTTTTATATGACATATCTTTTTTTAAATAATATTATTTAAAAAATATATGTTCATAAATTATAGAATCAGATTAAAATAAATTAATGTTTTTAATTTATAAAAAGAGAAAATATATAATTTTATCAAATGAAATTATATTTATGAAAACTATTTTTATTAAATACTTTATTAAAATTTACACAAAGGGAAATTAGGTTTTTCATATATTTTAAATACTCGTAAATATTAATTGAAAAATATTAATTTAATTAATATTATATTAATTAATAAAAATGGGTATTCTTTTTCTATATATAATAAATTGCCTAAAAATGCATTTTTCAAAAAATGGGGATTAACACATTATATAATGTAAAATAAAAAATAATTTTCCAACTTCTGTAAATAAAATTTTATAAAAGGAAATAATATTTAAGATAAAAATTTTAGTATTATCAAACTGAGATAATTTAGTATTTAGGCATAAAAATTTAATTACCACGTTTAATTATAATTACAATGTTAAGAGTGAAAATGTAACTTTTGAATTGTTTTAATGATGATTAATATTTTTTTTCTAGTAATTTATATTAATATATTTTAAATAATCACAGTAATTGAATTTTTAAACATGTATATAAATGAACTAAAACATATTTAATGGTTAATCATTACTAAATAAGACTAAAAACACTTAATAGTGAAAGAAAAATTTCTTCAAATACTATTTTTCTATATACACTATATTTTATGGTAAAAGTTAATTTTCACTAATTTAAATACATAATATGATTAAATTGGGATCAAATTTTTGTTCTAAAAATAATTATTTAGTATCATGTTCTACATTTTATATTTAATAAGTTGAAAAATTAGTTAGTAAAAAACCATCTACCAAAGTAAAATAATATTTGGTTAAATGATTAAAAGGAAAAAAAATATAACCCATAAATCACTCTTACCTTGTATATAAATGAATGTATAAAAAGTGTTTAAAACTTATATTTTCCTACATCCCTTATTTTAGAATTTTTTATTCCTTCTCCCTTGAATAGTGTTATGAAAATATTGTAAAATTAGAAGTATCTCAAAAATATCCATTTTACTCTCTTTTAAAATGATACCCCTTCCACAAATTCATTGTTACACCTCACCTTTGTATTTACCTGACCATTTTAGAAAAGAAAATAGTGGTACAGTGGGAGGTCTATTAGGCCTTATGTGTGCATCCTCGTACAATAAAGGCTGACAACTAGAAGTGTGGGTGTAAATATGTGATATTGGAGAGACTATAACCTTTCGTTATGATATTAATAATTACCTATATATATATATATATATAATTATAGAATAAAATACCACTGGACAACTAGAATTATAGCCCCATGTATTTTAAATAATAACACTAAAAAATAGAAGCCTAAACAGATAGAAGGAGTAATAAACAATACAATTTTTCAAATTAAAAATCACAGATACAATTTTTATCGTATCATGCATATCATTCATGTAATTCATGATAATACACAGAAAGGGTTACCTATGGATGACCTTAGTAAATAAATATAAACAAGATGACAGGAAAATAAATTCACAAAATAAAAACTCTAACTAATGTAGGATCCTCTAAGGTCCCTTATTATCCATTAAATTCAGAAGGTCTAAAATAATCACTAAGGTCCATCTCCTAAGCCCGAACCATTATTTGATCACTAATGTATAAAGTATTAATGTATATCAAAGGACCCATGTGGGGTATGAGAATAACTCTCATCAGGACACCACAAACACATTCATAACATACATCATTGATTAAGATGGTGTTCAACAAAAATGAATAAAGACACACATAATAAAATATATTACATCCCTTATAATAAAAAACCACAAAGAAGCAATTACCATATTTATCAATTATTAGTATTACTACTATAGATATAATCCTTATCAAAGACCCAAGGCATCCCCCAATGAAAATAAAACTAGGTGAACCCTTAGGTTCCACCTCTAATAGAATCACCCAACACCTCGTGCCAGTTAACACATCATGTCCAACACATTAACCAATGTCCCAATGGAATGACCAAACAAGTAACTGGACCCTCATAACTCAGATCATAGATACCCCATCACCTTTAATATTTAATTCTATGAAATAATGAGTTATTTACTCTAAATAATAACATGCCCAGATTGATAGCCAACATCCCTGAGGAATGGAGATATTCTCCCTCCCACATAATCTCAACCCGACGACCTCAATAAACAGCAAGCCTCTTCCTCCAACTAATGGTCTTAATACCTTGAACTGATTAATCCTAAGAAACCATATGTATTTATAGCACAATCACATCTATACATACTTAGGGTTAACACCACACAACACCGTAATATAACAGAGGAATATACCCACACAAGTGGTCAACAACATTTCACCATCTGAGTCATATCTATGTGAAAACAACTCCAACATCATGTAATCCAATAAAAGTGTGAATGATTAAACAGAAATGTATATAAGACACATCGGCATGACACATTATTCCTCTATGACCACATCACTCTACTTGAGGGTCCACGCGATATCCTATTAAATTGGTCAATCCTATAATTCAATGACCTCATCGCCTCTACCTGTAAACCAAGTCTCCCAACATGTGATCCACATTACTAATTGAAATCCCATCTTTTCCCAACCTTAATAACTATGTCACCTAATCTAGATGGTCAAAACTATCTCAATCCACTAGCTAAGTCCATCATATTCCCCTATAACCATCATATTTATCATAGAAAATTCCATTTAATAAATAAACACACTGACCAAAATGATCCAATGTCTAAAGCCTCTCACTAGGACCATATAATTTTATTTATTGGAAGAGAATTCTAATATAAATCTTATGGGTTTGATTAATTAATTAAAAGAAATTATTAATCCATAATGGTCCTCACTCAGTTGCCCAATAGTGCACTCCAGAATGCACCCCCAAAACATGACTGAAATCAATGAGAAATTTAGGAACCACATAACTTTTGTTTATAGATTCTTACTCATCTGATATCATCCTCTAACTCATAAAAATTTAAATTAACTGAATGTTTTAGAATAATTCCCTAAAAATAGGTTAAATCATCTAAAATATATTCAGCACACCATCTAGAGAGGTATAATGAGAGGATATGCAAGAGGACTAAAGGCCTTGTTGATATAGTTCCAATGCACCCAACAATGATTGAATCAGAGCTAAGATTATGAACATGTATCAAATATAAATGGATTTGGAGAATAGGGCTCTCCATTAGTGTTTTTGTGGGAGGAGAATATATGAGGGGGAAAAACATAAATAGAGAAATGCGATTTTTTGTAAAATAACAACTTTAGAATTGGCCACACGATTTGGATAACATTGTTCCAATAATGATTCACCCAATATATATAAATCAATCCTCATATGGTTGGACTACATGTCCTTCCCAAGCTGTATGGTTCCCATGCACAACCACTATCAATGTGGCACTAAACAGGTGACCATGTGTAGTGTTGTTATAAAAAGTGTGTAGTCTATGCAAACATCACTTCTAAAAACTGTATATTTCCCACATAGACTTGTACCCACTACTATATGGTTTTTCAAATCATTCACAGTACCAAAGGAGGGATTTGTAGTTATAGATGGGAGGCAACAAAGTTTTCCCAAATTGTGCACCTCAATTTGGGAAATCGGGAATGAAATTATTTCGGACTTCGATGAACCCAAAATCCACATGAAACGATGATTCACTTGTCAAGAATATAAAATAATCTGATATAAATTTATTGGGACAAAGTATCTCTCCGAATTAAGTTATTATTAAGAAGGAAAATGTTTTCAATGTCACCAATCCCTAAAATTTCCAAGGGGTTGATGATTTTGAATCACTCCAAAAAATGGTATTTTACAATCTTACCTCCTTAACATAGGACATCACTGATCAAAACAAATTACCCACAGATATTATCAAACATATCGATATTTTTGTAACACCTAAGTCTACTCGGTTTATAAAGGGCACATGTGATCTCTCTCAGGGCACTCCAAACATGAGGAGTTACCAACCCTAGATACTTCCTAACCGAAACATTAAATAAATCAATGTTACACTAACCATCCCCAGACACAAAAGTTCTCCGATGAAGAATTTTCACCCCTACACCTCATTAAGTGATAAAATCATATATGTGTCACATCTAATACTCATCATGTTCCGCACCTTAGAAGATTCCAACCCCAGGGCCATGTCTCACATGGCACATATGAGGTCCCACATCTCAATATCCGATAAGAAGATTCTATTCCTCCTTGGAACTCATAAATCCTTTATCAATTTGATGCCTAGATTCCAACAAACATTAGGAAAACCCCCATATTCTCAATGTATAGATGCTAATAAACAAAAAGTAATCTGGCATCGTGTTGATTCCCATAAGAAATTCTGGTGCCACACATATCACACACACATAGATATATGTTCCACATACAAGTCGATTCCAACCTACTAACAAACATTTGGTTAGTTTATTACTAAATCATTTGTGCCTTGTGAACCCAATGTCGAACATTCAAATAAAAAAGGGGCATGCTAAAATAAAATCACCCCATCTATGCCCGCTATGTACCACTATTCCTCATTGGCTAACCAGCCTACTTCGACCCAAGAATATCAATAGTATACACCCATCCTAAAACATGTCCACTTGAAGCTCGGACTCTTTACGGTGATGCACCAGTAACAAGACAATATCCCCAATACTAGTCCCCTATATCTCTTCCATGACCACCCGTAATGATTAATCATTATAACTAGTTATTGGTAATTCTCCCAGTCATACCTCAGAACCCTGGGACTTCCCTAGTCATTGACTATTGTATATACAAGATGGATTCTTGCAGAACCTATCAAGATTCTCAACCTGGTGGAAATCATGACACTCCTTCACAGCCTGATCACATGTTATCCAAACATGTCCCGAATACCCGCATTGTATGCACACTATTTAAGGACCAATACTTGGTGTTCATCTCAAGTATCTATCATTAACACCTTACTAAGACTCCTCTTGATCTTCGTTCTTGTATGCTGAAGCATCACCACTAACATCAGCTGATGCTGTCAACCATCTTGAGTATGGCCAGTATGTCATGATTCCCTCAACTATAAGTTCCTAATTCACTACCTATGAGAATGAGTCTAACATGAATCTGTTTAACTATACCTAAATATCATTCTATAACCATCCTAGAGACTCCTCAATCACTGGGTGTCAACAACCACTATACATGATGCAATGAAAGACAACACAGTGAATGTAGCTTCATGGTCAATGACATACATTTCACCCTGCTATAGGTCCAAGAAATCATGGTCTCTCAATTCCCTTAGTGCCTTCTAGAAGATGTTATTGATGAACCTAACCTCAAAATCCTTCCAATAAAATCCATCGTGTCTGTATGACGTGCCATTACATCCCAACCACATTTGGTCGGACCATTGTGCATGTACGTTTCCATCTTCACCAACTCTCTGGGGGTGTCTCAAGCTGCTCAAAGTTGGTTAGAACTGACTCTGTCCATCTTTCCATTACATTTGGAAAACTTTCAACCTAAACTATTTTTGAGTTTTCCAAATGAAAATATTGATTCTGGAACATCATTGAAGTCTCTTCTCCCCAATCTCTTCTATCAATCCCCTGGACAACACATACAAGGTTCTATATAAGCTAATCATCGATTCGGGGCCCAAAATCAATCCAATGAGGATGTATCCCTACATATATTGTTTTCTTCACCCAAACAATTACCTATGTCTCATGATATTCCCATCCCATCAAGGCCCCATCTAGACCCTCAGGGGTCTCAACACGTGCACTCTCTTACGACAAAAAATCACTACCCACTTGATGCTCCATCAAAAGATGTCATGGTAGAAACCCACTAAATATTCATAATATGGTCAGATTACCAAAATATCACACACAAACACATATTGAATGGTTATAGGGAAATATGTAAAATGAAGTGAAATCTCACCACCCTTACACTCCCCCATCGTAATCCTATCCCAGACATCTAGCCACATGGCCACTTACCCTCCCTTATCCGAGTTGGGTATTATATTTAAAGTTGACCTCATGGATGATCACATACCCACATTAGAGTCAGTAATCAAATTTCAATCCCTTCATTATCCCATCATATCTAGTCCCAGATATTTATATATATAAGTATATCACATCAGATATAGATATCATTGGAAGGGCACGATTGGGTTTCTGATGTAGAGTGCCACTAAAGAAAGGATAAGAAAGAAGACGATACATAGCTTTCTTTATGGACATTTAAACAAGCCAACCATCTTAGTGAATTGCACATTCTCAATAATAATCAAAGAAAATTTATCATGGAGGATGCATATACATATCAGTTATCCTATGTTCCTATCAAGGAGGCACAATGAACCATCCCTTTAAATACTAGACCAAGGGTCCAAGATCCTCCCTTTCCAAACCAGGATAAGGTTCACATATCATAATAGATTAAAATAAATTCCATGTACACCAATATAGGTTAAAAACATATCAACTCTAGAAAGACAAAACCAGAACTTCAATTTCCTAACCTAGGTAACTTGGTCGGTTCCCCATGTATGGGGATGAAAGAACCAAAACATGAGGTCTAAATTAATTTATAACTACATCATAGTATCTTGTCTACAAAATAAAAATAGTAAAACTTAAAAAATAGGTAAAAGAAAAACAATTGATACCATTTTTATCTCACAAGACCATTTATCCACCCAAATAGTGCTACGGGCCGGAGGGCCACTAGGCATTAAGCGCACCTCCCAATACACCAAAGCACACTGATGAGAAGAGAGGATTTAAGGAGGTGATAGTGGGGATAATATACCCTCTAGTTATGATAATAATAATGGTTTATATAAACATAACATATTGGAAGAAATAACCATAGGAAAAATGGTTTGGTAAATCACCGTACTGGAAGAAATAACAAACAATAGTACAAAGATAGATAGAAAACAACAATAATAAACTATACATTTTGTAGAATTAAACATCACATAGTCCTTTTTATCTAAACATGAATAAAATTAATGTAATTCATAAAAATTCATAGAAAGGGTCACACGGGGCCTACCACATTATATATATAGGCACGATGATACAAAAATAAAGACATAAAATAATTACTCCAACTAATGCATTAACCACCAAGGACCCTTTCCAGCCATACTTTGAAAAAGGTATAACATGATCACTAAGGTATATCTCCCAATCTCAATAAGTTACCTGATTTCAAATAAATAAATGAAAATCCATCCCAAAGGATCAGTGTAGGTTACGAGAAAAAATCTCATTAGGCCACCACCAATTTGTGCCTAACATAAATCATGGATAATGTAGGTGTATACCAAAAATGACTATAGAAGCACATCATATAATAACCTACATCCTTTCTACCCAATATCCAAAAGTAATAAATCCCCTATATCAATGATTGATGAAATGACTATAGTAGAGAGGATCCTTGACATAACCCCAAGGCATCCCCTGATGAAAATCAAACATGGCGAACCCTTGTGTTCCACATCAAATAGAATCAC
Organism: Viscum album; assembly: GCA_963277665.1. Taxonomy (NCBI): domain Eukaryota; kingdom Viridiplantae; phylum Streptophyta; class Magnoliopsida; order Santalales; family Viscaceae; genus Viscum; species Viscum album. Next base: position 2,050,525,108 of record OY728157.1, on the reverse strand, counting down.
CTGAAACCTCATTCCAACCGACACATGATGTACAAAACAATAAATAATGTCACAAAGGATTTCTAAAACATGTAATTGGTCCATCATACCTCATATTAATGAATCCCCATCAGCTCAAATCCAAATTTCCAGGGCACAAAGATGTCTGTCATCCAAATAATAACATCGTGTGCTCAACAATCGATTTCCAGAATATCCATGATATATTTCCACCCACATAATCCCGACCCAATGACCTCAATATATTGAAAGCCTCAACACACAAAAGATGGTCTCAACTCCTCCAATCAATGGATCTGCAATATCTATTTTTCTTTTTTTGACAAGAACCTCCAACTATACTTGTTGCTGGCACCATAGTAATCCACAATCTAATAGAGGCCTCTACCAAAATATTTTTTCAATAACACCTCATCATCTAAGTCCTAAATATGGGAACATGAATCTAAATGTTCTTCATATAATCATTCTGAGTTTTATTTACCAAAAATGTACCCAAGAAACATCATCCTGACACCTCTTTCCCCATCGAATGTGTCACCCAACCTAATGGTAAACACCATCTTATATCACTCGGGTCATACCCATAGTCGAATAACCTAATCACCACAACCCAACAACCAATTCACCCAACCTGTGATAAAAATAACTCATATAAAATTGGGCCTATCCTATCCTAACAAACTACGGTTCCTCATCGAGATGGTCAACACCATCTCAATCCTTCGGTGGAGCCCATAACGTTCCCATGGAACCATCACATTTAATATAAAAAATTCAGTTTAATAATAAAACACCACATTCTAAACTGTCCATGTTCCGAAGCCTCCCATCATTCCCATACCATTTTTATACTTGGAATATCATTCCCATATATATCTCATGGGTTCAATTGTTGAATTAAAATAAAGAATTAAACAATATAGGGTCTCTCTTAGACTACCTAATTGATCGCTCCAGAACGCATCCCCATAATATGTGAAAAATCAAAAAGAAATATGGGTACCACCTACCTCATTTTGGTAGATTTTCAATCATCCAATATTATCCTCTAATTCATATATATTTTGTTAAAATCATCATTTTAGATGGAGTCCTTGAAAATAGGGTAAATCGTCTCATACAGATCTAACACACCTTATGACGAGAGAAAAGGAGAAGAGAAGAAAGATAACTTGAGGACATACCTATATAGTTAAATTGAAAGAAATGATGATTGAATTGGATCTCAGATAAAGAACATGGCATAATGATTAAGGTAGAAGTAGATGAGGGATCTTCTATATTGGGTGTACAGGTAGGGAAGAACATAGGGGTATAAAACATAAAAAGATGTAGGGGTTTTTAGGTGAATTAGCCAATTTATGTGGCCCATGCAGTTTGGCCACGTGGTATGGCTCACCATGTCTGAATCTTGTGATACCCACTTCTTAGGAAACAAGTATCACATGCTTGGACCACATTGTCCGGCCAAACAGCGTGGAGCCCATGCACAACCACTGTTTGTGTTGCACTAGGCATGAAACCATGCACACGCTTATCCCAAACCACAAGATGGCCATGATAACACATATAGTAATGGATATAGAAAATGGGAATGTACATGCAACCAATCATGAATGTTTTTCTAATATTTCATATAGCTAAATTGGGGGCACAAATTTAGACATAGGAAGCCTCACAGTTTTCCCAAACTCTGTGCCTTAGTCTACACACTCTGAAAAATAAAGCTTTTGGCCTTCAACCCATCCTAAACCAACTAGATTCTCATATTAACATGTAGATAATCTAAAAACATATTAAATAAATTACTCTGTTCAATGTAGCTCTTGAATTTAGGTTCTAATAAACAAGAATACATTTTACCCACAAACCAAAATCCAAAAATTCAAACGGGTTGATGATTTAGACCTGCTCCAAAAATCTGGGACATTAAAACAATTGATATACTCCTTATAACTCTGAACGTTTTCTCCAAAAATTTCTCATTCAATATTCTTATGGTCCAATTCACACAAATTTATCGTATTCCATTCATTTCTATTGAATTATCCAGAGAAGGTCATGTCTACATCATAAGTATTATCTCAATATGATGGTTTTATTCATAATATTACTCTTCTATAATATATTAACACCATAATAATATCATTTTATTATTATAATTTTTATAATTATATGTTTTTATGTTAATTTTATAACCCGTATTTATTCATTTCCATCCACTTATAAAAAAATTAACCTCAGCCATGAGTGTTTAAAAACTAAAACCACCACAACGAACAATTGTTTTTCTTCATTCAGAAAATTATTATTTTTCACAAAATCATAAAATAAGGTCTATGATTGTAAAAATATATTCATAATATTTTTAATCTTATATTAAAATGATTTTATGCGAAAATAAGCACCTTCTTAATAATACTCACCCATTGAGTTAAAGAGTGATGTTGTTTTGGTCGGTATAACCAGTTTTATGAATTACTCTATAATACTATATGATGGATAACTATTACAAATAAATACTAAAATAATTATAAAATAAAAAAAATACCATTATTGGGATATGGTTCTAGGAATATTATATTATTAATTTAACCTATTATTAATGTATAATCATTATTTTCTAATAACACCAAAATTGGCCGACACTGATTCCATTTTCATATAGAATAACTAAAACACTTATTGAATGATAAAAGGATTTTATAAATATATTTATTTTTAATAAATATTTATCTAAAATGATATTTTAATGGTGAAATTGGGATCAAATAATGATAAATTATATCAACATAAAAAATGATCGTAAACTGTTAAGGTTATTAACACCCTATGGTTGAAATACAATATATATAACCAATATAACCATAAACAATAATTATAAATGATTTATATAAAAAATAATATATATTTAAAAATTTATTAAATATATGATTAAGATAAATAATTTTTTTACTAGATGCTAATGTTTCATCAACGAAGGAAACCCAGTGAGGGGTTTCATCTCAAATTACTCTATTTGGGACATGTTTGGTATAATGAACCCATATTCATTTATGAATTGTGTATAATTATTATTTGAAATATCATATCATGAATTATATTTTATTCTTGTTTTTTTTAATTTCAATTACAACACCACCATTTCATGGGGTTCTAATTGGATAGTTTCTAAATTGTTATGGGGTTTCTTGGTCTCAAGTATAATTCTTTATGACATAACAGACATTGTGCATCCATTTTTCAATAAATGGTGCCTTTAATACCTATGGATAGATTTTATTCCTAATATCTGTAATTCATTTGATTTACTATACAAATAATTTTCTCTTAATCAAATGGATATTGGTTTAGTTTTATCCATAGTGGTATGGAACTTTAGAAACTCATCATTCATTCATTGAGTTATGATTATTCTATTAAACAACATTAATTTATATTTTTTAAATTATACCCATTTATTTTATTATTTTCTTTTTTAAATTTTTTTATATTTTCACCACAACACCCACTTTCAAATATTTCATGCTTTCTAGAGTATGTTTTGCATAAGGAATAAAGATAACTCAAATATCTTATTATTGTGTCACAATGTTTCATATCAAATTTTTATTTTATATGATAGGGTTATTAAAACCTAATAATTTATTTTATTGTATTTTATAATAATAAATGATTAAATATTTTTTTAAACAAATATATTATTTTATTGTTTTATTAAAATATAATATTTGAACAAAGGTATTTTTAAAATAATAAAAGGGATCTTTCCCTTTCACTTTCCTAGGTTATGTCATCACCTAAACATTTCTCCAGGATAAACCTTATGTATTTTAGATACCCTTTTATTGAATATTATTTTTAAAATGAAATGTATTTAAAGTATTATTCACTTAACTTTTTGGAAGTGTTTATTTCTAGTGATACATAAAATCATATTTTGCGTTAATGTTAAAATTGATTCCTAAAGTAAATTTTTTCTTTTCACATTCATTTCCATTTTTATTTAAAAAATAATTTTTGTCTAATACAATTTATGATTAACTATTTACACTGAAAGATATATTTATATTTTGGGGAATTAACTCATGGTACCAAACACTCTTTTTCCTCATCCCATTGTTAGTGGTATATTTAAAAAATATAATGGATGTTTTTCATCTATGTCAACTTCCTTCTATATTTTTTATTCGAATAAGTATTTGTTCTTTTGAAACCATCCACATAATTTTTTCCAAATGTTTTGTTATAATGTTATCTCCATTATTGATATGGGGTGAATTATTTTACTTTCAAATAATGTAATTAAAATATGGATTATTATTGGCCAGTTGACTATGTAATTTTTAACCATCAACCTTGTCATGGCCCACCTTCTTCAAGATGTATGAAAGTATAAAAAGATTCTATGACCATCCTTTCGTATGATGAAGAAGAGGTAATGACCCACCGTCTCCCACCTCTAATAGGCCCTGGTGTGGTGACCAACACCAAGGGTTTAGAAAGAACACAAAAAATGGATGCGATACCTTTTTATAGTTACCTATCATAGGTAAATAAGATTTATAACCCTCAAACAACACCATGAGACTTAAATAAAGAAACCAAAATCTATCCCACATGCAGGTTGAAAGTAAAAAGTGTTGGAAATAAAATGAAAAAACCTAATTATGTACCAAAATAAAACTAACCAGTAACACAAAATACATCCCCAATTTCTGAGCTATTAAGGTCCAGCACAGTCAATATTATCATTTTGGAAACCTGAAAAACAATTTATATATGTAGGGTGATCATACAAGTTTACTCAATTGGGAAAATCCAAATTCACCCACTCATGAGTGGGAGAGGCATACTAATTCCCCTCTGAGAAAACAATAGACACTCAAAAGAACCTAAGAATGTATTCTATCCACCCCAACCTCACCAACTCCCGCTAACCAAATCATACAAGTCATGTAAATTAAATAGATAGTACATCGAAGATAGATAACCTCACACCACTACCCGCTAGTTAACTACTGATCTGTAACTGCGAACGTCCTGACACAGCCATGCTCTTCCATATTACCCACTACAACAACCAACTTACACACACGTGGGACACATACCACATCAAATATTTCCCCCAAACACATGGGCCAAAAACCACAAACCCAGCCCAAAGGCATCTGGGAATCACCAAACAACATATATCGAAGAAACCTGTGAAGCACACCTCACCCGCAAACACAAGGGACTCACAACTACACCACAACCAACACGATGTGCCTAGGGCTATAAATGTACAGAAGTGGGAGCATTGAATATATAATAACATTCAATCCATCCTCCCACTAGGATGTTGGGATCAGACCCCCTCCCACATAACAATGGGGGTGTTCGACATGTATTTCTAAATAAGGGTGGGGTTTGTATATAAATCACAAGAAACTGCATGTATATATATAGGTATGAAATAATCAGCCCAACCTAATGGATTTTAGAATAACAACAAGACCACCCACAAATTCCCTTTATCCCACCTCTTAATGCACATAACATAATAAATGATGAGCAATTCCCTATTCGACAAATGAATGTTGCTTCACTATAAGCCAAAAATCGAAACACACACCCAACCTATTCATTTATTTACTTAATACATCCCTACCCATGAAACCACCAAAAACTATAAACAATATAAGGTGAAGAAACTATATAAACTTCTACCAAATACAAACATGGAAATAAGGAACAAGGTAAATGAATCTATTATAACTCTCATTAATAAATTAAAGACTCAAAATGCTCTGGGAGATATCCCCATTCAATGTAAAACAATCCTTCTTAAAATATTCCCTCTTAAACTATCATCTGAAGCCCTAATATACAAGAAGCACCAAATTCAGCGAAACAAGACTCACCCCGCTTGTAGTACCAATATACACACCCCTCTATTGAAAACCCATTCATCAACTGTCATCATCATTATTCAATGTCATTCCTCTCTGTCCACCTCTCAATAAGTAAGACCCCCAACACACCCCATTACTACCGCTCATAGTAGCACTGCTGAACAAAAACACCTCACCAACCATACCCATACACATGAACATTACTGATCCTAGTCCAACATCCCTACTTCCCAACCAATTCCCAGAAGTACTCCCAATTCAAAAAAAGTTCATCCATTTCACAATCAATCAATATCTCATCCTGCAATTACATTAAACTAACTATACAACCCCATACACACAACCACACTACCAGCCAAAGCACCACATGAACAACACAGAGATAATTCTGAACAGAACCTCAAACAACACATTCCCACACCAACAAGGAATGTTTTATTATGATTTAGTACACTCATTCATTAATGACAATTGATATAATAACAGATATCATAGAATATGTTTGATCCTAGGGAATACATTTATTTAACTGAATATAAGTGATTAATCATATTCTAATTCATATTGTTGTGATTCAACAATCATACAGATGTGCCAACAAAGACCACCACCAACCATTATTTTCATAAGAATACAACCCATATGAATCACAAAATGGATCAAGGATAACATATAAAACAAAAAGATGTTCACCATCATACTCCCAGACCCTTATTTATTACTTCTTATTATCTTCGCTAAAATGGTTCCATCTGTAACCACATGAAGATTTTAGTACACCCACCCTTCATGATACACAAACAAAAAAGAGATGAAGGAGTACCTTCATTAAATAACAAATGATCATCTATTCTTATTTATATTAAACATTGAGGATCATACTAGTATTTGGAATGAATGCTGTGTAAAACTGAATAGACTACTATAGCACAGGCGCACGACTCCTCATGGAAGGAAGGTTCTTGGTGCGCTAAGATTAAATAGAAGTGTTTAAAGGAAGAAATGATTTCATCTTTAGAAATTCCAGATCCAAAATCAGAGTGGAAAACAATTTTAATGTCCATTATAGTTATATCACAATCAAGACCACACAATTTTGATGTTATTGGAAGAGTTTGGTTTTTAGGAGATAAATACCATTAAAAACAGCCCAAAAACTCATTAAATACAACATTGAAATCATTTAACCCCAAAGGAAAAGTCAAAGGGGTGAAACTAACAAAATGGAAAACCCTATAAATGACCCATTGATGGGCGGGTCTCCGATACGATTCACCGACGGATGTGACAATGAAACCAAGCCACTGATGCGACTCACTGACAATGAGTCAATGACGAGACTCACCAACACCTAACTCAACGTCACAGGACCTACTGACGCCTTAACCTACCAATGCCCTGAATCACAGACACTCTGACATACCGACTGCATGACTCACCAATTCCTTAATCTACAAATTCCCTGACCTAGTAACATCCTTTCTCACTGATGCCAAGACCAATTGATGCCCTGACCTACCAATGTTGAGTCACTGATGCATCCTAAATTTAGAGAAAATCTAAATATGGAAAACACTTTAAATGATCGACCATTACCCCCATGAACATCCCAAAAACTAGATTTTAAAAATGTAATGGAACACATAGGTTCAAAACAATACATCAGATACCACCCAAACTTTTCTCACCCTCATGAATTCAAAACCAACACTAGAGGAAATAGGGGTTCAGACAACCACCACGTAAGAAATCCCTTAATGATAAACCACCTCTGTTGTTTGATAGGTGGAGTGAAACATCAACATAAAAGTAAACCAACTCTCTTATATGATTAACCAAACATCCACAAGACACCCCACACAAATACCATGTATACTGACACATGAATCATGAAATCTCTTCTTCCATGTCATGATATTGTCTCCTCAGGGCGGCACTGACTTTCCTTCATGGGTTTAATCACACCAAAATTAAGGAATCTTCATTAAGAATCTGTTATAACCCCTTTTCACATGTAATGAATTTATCATATGATATATTAAAATGAACCAAATCATATCATAGAATAAAATGCTAAATCACTACATCATAGAGAAAATATAGAATCATAATTCAAAACAACTCCAGGTATTGGGAAAAACTCTACATCTCTCGCTCTTATGTAATATCTTATTGGACACCATTACTCCAAAACACACAATCCAAGGAATTGTTCCATTCATGTAGAAAATTATCTTGATGATCTTGGATCTCTAATGGACACTCCATGAATGTTGCATCTTCCTCAATATCCAACTCCCCCTAATCAATGACAATGGATTAATCATGAAGATACCAAAGAAGATTGGATACATGAAAAATTTCGTGGATACTTCTCAATTATGGTGGAAAAAACAACTAGTATTCCACCTTGCTATCATTTCTAAAAACCTCGAATTGTCTTTTGAACCTGGTACAAGGTTTAGTCCCTATTGCAAACCTCTGATGCCCACGTTCAGTGGAAACCATCCTGAACACATGGTCCCCATCCACAAACCCCATGGAACATCTCCTACGATCAAGATATGACTTCTTTAAGTCTTGTATTGCCTCCATCCTCTCATGGACAAGTTTCACCTTCTCTATTGCACTCATCACCATGTCCAGACCAAGAATAGATTCCTCACAAACTTCATTCCAATAGATGGGAGAACGAAACAACCTTCCCTATAGATCTACAAATGGAGCCATACCAATGTGATAGTGATATCAATTATTGTAATTATACTCTACCTTGTGAAAATGTGACTCCCAAGACCCACTAAATTCTTGAACAGGTGCTAGAATATGTTATCCAATGTTTGGAAGGTACTTTCTATTTTCCCATCCGTCGGAGGGTGGAAATAAGTGCTAAAGAATAACTGAGTGCCACAGGCATGCTGCAATCCCCTCTAGACTCACAATGTCAAAAGTGTATCTAGATCTGAGATGATTTATCTCAAAATCCCATGAAGCTACACCACCACTTCCATATACCTCCCATCTAAAGAATCCACGTAACTCAACTCCTTGATCACTATGAAGTGAGCCTATTTTTCCAACCAATCCACTACTACCTATATTGCATCGCATCCTACCTGATTCCTTAGAAATCCTATGGTGAAATCCATTGAGATGGAATCCAACTTCCCCTCAGGTACATTCAAGGGATGTCTAAAACCACCATGAACTTGGCGAACATCCTTCACCTAATGAAACACCATGTAATTTTCCACAAACTCCTTCACTACTTGCTTCGTCCCGGTCTAACAGAACTGTCCCGTTATGCCATGGTACATATAGGAAACTCATGAGGGTACCACTTGGGGTGAGATTTGCAACTCATAGAGAACTCCCTCATGCATCTATACAAGAGCATAAAGCTTCTCATAGAACAACATCTGATTCTAACCATACTTTGACCATACCTACGGGGCATCATATTGGTCAATGCAAACATGAATTACCTCTGCCTTTGTGTATTCCAATTGGGAATCCTCCACTTGATTCCTTAGAGATGACTACACCATAATTTGAAATAGAAATCCTCTTCCACCATCCATTCCGAAATCTATGTACAAGGAAACCAACTTCTCCATTTCCTTCTAATCATCCACATATTCCCAAACCACATCCCTCTATGACTTCAGGAACAAGGCATCAGCCACACCATTCTTGTTTCCTAAGGTGTTGGAGATATTAAAATGGTAATCATAGAGACAATATATCCCCCTATACTCCAACAAGTTTAGATCATGCTGAAAAAATATGTACCTCAAGATATTGTGATCTGTGGAGACCCTAAAGGGATCCCCAATTAGGTAATGCCGCCACAACATTAGTGAAAACACAACCAATGATTGTTGTAGATCATGTGTGGATAGTTACATTGGGGGGGGGGTAAAACTACATAGACCCATAAGATATCACTCCCTATTGGTGCATCGACGTGCACCCAAATCCTCGATTGGAATCACTGAAAAGCACATCGAACATCATCCCTCCTCTAAAAAAATGAAAACTAGGGCACTGACCAACTACCCCTTATGATAACTGAACACTACCTAGATCATCTAACTCCACAAAAAAGATATGTATTTTCTGGTTAGATTTATAAAATAATATTATACTAAAGATAAATAATGTATGAATCTCCAGTAATAGATTTCTAGACTGAGAAAACTACATACCTATTCATCATTATTAGGTGATTCCCAAATAACAACTACCACGACCTTCGACGGTTCCACTGTTATACCCTAAAATACAGAAAATATCCAAGTAAGTGGACCTCCCATCTCCAAAACCTGCACTAGGAATGCATTCCATAGAGCAGGTTGTAACGAAGGGCCTCTAAGACAGCCATGCTATGCTCAATATGCTCCTCCTCTGAATTCGTGTAGATTACGATGCCATTGATGATTAAAATGATGAAACAATATTGGAACTCATGAAATACAATGTTTATAAGAACCATGAGAATATTTGGAACATTAATAACACCGTACGACATATCCACGAATTCGAAGTGCCCATAACTACACATAAAATTAGTCTTCAAGATTTCACCCTCCTTTACCCTCAACTGGTGAAACCCAGACCACAGATAAATATTAGAAAACTATCATTCAACCGTTATCTTTTTCAAAATATCATCTATCTTTGGGGGAGAGTAAAATTTATTTATCATTACCTAATTCTACCATTTTAAGTCAATACAAACCCTTTGACCACCATTATCATTTTTCACAAAGAAGACAGAAGAACACCTGTAAGATCTGAGTTAGTGAAATGATCCACTGAGAGGGGGGGGGGGGTGAATCAGTGGTACCCATTTCATCCTTTTTAGGTTCCATTAAAATTTAGAACAACCATTTCTCCTGTTAAAGATATAATTCCCTACCGAGAAAACAAACAAGCACACATCCAAAAGAACTCATCAATTTACAAGGTTCATTATTCAATAAGAGTAGCTACGTCCTTGGTATGGTAGGAAACAATCTATCACCAAACAATCCACTAAGAAAACAATCCTAGGATTACAAAGATTAGGATATACCCTTACACTCGTTAAACACTGTTAAACAATCACTCAAGTGTGTGTGCACCCTCTTAGCACAATAGGGGAAATTCTCTTTTCTTGTAATAACTTAAGTTACCTGCACATCCTTTCAAATACACAAGTGTAAGAAAGTTCAGATGAAATCATCGCATCCTTACCCATATGAAAGGAAAGTACATAATGAACTTAAGATAGATCAATTACAGCCCGAACTTCCCATTCTGAATCTCCATTCTGAATTCATCACTCTGAATTCAAATCTTCACTATGAATCTTCAATCCAAGTCTTCCTTAGTCTAATAAAATCATTACGGTGACAACCAGTACTGATTCCCCATTCCGAATCTCCACTACAAAATTTCTTCTCCACTCGGAATCGTCAATCTGAATCTTCCTCAGTCTAAGAAACGCAATACGATTACACCGAGTACTGATTCCCCATTCTGAATCTTCACTCTGAATTATCTTCTCCACTCCGAATCTTCAATCTGAATCCCAACTCCGAATTTTTCACTTTTACTCCAATTCTTCATTTCGAGTTTTCATTAATCCAAGAATCTCAATACGGTGTCAACCAGTATCAAATTCTCATTTCAAGTGAATCTACATTGAAAACTCAGTCGGCTACACACTTCTTTCTCTCTCTAGATTATCAGAGATTCTCTCACTACTATGTCATGACAATTTTACTTTCTATTCTGATCTCCTTTTATAGGTGCTCCAAAGTGTGCCTAGGCGGGAAACAAAAATAATTTTCCTGCTCACTTAAATTCACGCAAATATTAATTTCTCCTAAAATCTCAGAGTAATTAAGACTTTGTCAACACTTCTAGAATCTTCTCGAATCTTCTTCTCCATCTCCTGATTTAGAGCTTTGGCCTTTTCGGGATCTGACCTTGTTACGCGGGTTTCTCAGAGTCACATTCTCGGATCCACTCTTATGATTTCTCGATATCACATTCTCAGATCCACTCTTCTGATTTCTCGGCATGACATTCTCGGATCTACACTTTGTTTCTTCCTCAGAATGAAACAATTTCCTTTCTCGGTGTGACCCTTCTTTATTCATCGATATCGAATATTTCGATCTCTCGATATGACTCCACTGGATCTCGATATGACTTCACCAGTTCTCGTTATGATATTCTGGTTCCTAGTACGACCCTTCCAGATTCTCGGAACGACATTTGGTTCTTGATACGGCTTATTTGATTCTCAGTATGAATTCAGGTTCTCCAAACGACTTCTGTTTCTCGGAAATACTTTTGGTTCTCGATACGACTTCTTCGATTCTCGGTACGACTTCCGGCTCTCAGAACGACTTCTGGTTCTCGGAACGACTCTTCATGATTCTTAGAATGGATTTTTGTTCTGGATAAAACTTTTTCATGCATCGTGAGTACTTTCATATACTCACAATTTTATAGTGACAAAACAGAAAAGCATCATCACACTTAATGCCTTCACATCTCCTATCAGCCAACATTCGAGAATTTCAATTTCCCGGTTCTGGACTTCTCAATTTCTAGACTTCGATTTCCAGACTCTGAATTCTTCGAACACTAGGTTCTGAATGTTCAATATACTTGGTTTTGAATCTTTAATCTTCCAGCATCTGAATTCATAGAAATTCAAGGTTTCATTCTTTTATGAAAACATACACAGGATCAACAAAAGACAATCCATGAAAACCATCTCTTACTTCAACTTGGTCCTAACAATCTCTACCATTGGATTTTGTTGTCAATAAAGTTTTCATAAATCACCAAACTTTTTAATCTTAAGTATTGGATTACTTATCAATATTTCCAAGACTACGTGAGATAACTCATTTTAGGGAAAAAGAATCATTGACAACAAAACCATGCTGTCTATAGGTTGTGAAAATAACAACTTCGACTTCATACATCTTCAGCTTCATACATCCTGTAAACAACATCATGTTTTTTCCAAAAACCACTCCATCAAATAGTTAGAATAGTTCACCTACACATGCAGTGTTGAGTTCACAGCATACACACAACTCTATCTTTAAACAATAGATTTATGATACAAAAAACTTCTCCCCATTGACTAAACAATACCAATGTAAGAAGAGAGAGGGGATGGTTCAACATACCTTATCCTTTAAGAGAAAGAGGTTGGACACCCATGTTCTACCTTAATCTTGAGAATGATTCTATTAGAAGAGGTTTCTTGAAAATATTAGCAACTTGTTCAGTAGATGAAACATATTCATGTTTCAGTTCATTCTCTTCCACATTCTCTTTGATGAAATGATATTTGATGTCAATATGCTTCGATCAAGAATGTGGGAATGGATTTTCGGTAAGATTAATTGTGATTTGATTATCACAACCCAAGAGCAAGGGAAACTTCACTTCAACTAAAAAATATTAGAACTGTGATTTCATCCAGATAAGTTGAGTAGTGGCCATGGTGGTAGCAACATATTCAACATCAACTGTACTGAGTGTCACAGAATTAGTCTTCTTCGAGTGCAAGACAACCCAACTTTTTCCCAAAAAGAACACTCCACCAGATGTGGATCTTCTATCATCAATGTTTCCTGCCCAATCAACATCTGAATTGCCAAACAAATCAATGTTATTTGAGGCACTGTACTTGATTCTGAATTATGTTGTTCCTTTTATGTATCTGAGAATTTTATTTCCAGCAACAAGATGTTATTCTTCAGGAGCACTCTGGAGTCTTGCACATAATTTAACAGTAAAAACAATATCTTGTCCATACAGTCTGGTATGACAAACATCCAATCAGCTTTCGATATTCTTTCTGATCAACTTCTTTTCATTCATCATTTTTTTCTTAGATTTTTTCCCAATGAAATTGGAGTTGATACAGGTTTTGAGATTTATGTCCCAAACTTCATAAGAAGTTCCTTACCATACTTTTCTTGCGAGAGAAAAATGAATTCTATCTGTTTCAAAATTTGAAACCCAATAAAGTATATCATTTCACCCAACATTGAAATCTCAAAGACATTATTCATTTATTCAGAAAACCATTCACATCTTCTTTCATCATTCCCAGCAAAAATAATGTCATCAACATAGACAATCATAATAAGAGAAATATCATGGATTTCCTTGATGTAAAAATTCTTGTCAACTCTTCCTTTCTTGAAGTTCATATCCTTTAAGAGAGTGTCCATTTTGGAATACCATGCTCTTGGAGCATGTTTTGCCCATACAAATCTTTCTTCAACCTGCACACATAACATTCATTCTTCCCAACAACAAATCCACGTGGCTGATGAATATATACTACTTCCTTGAGATCACCATTATGAAATGCAGATTTAACATCTATTTGAAAGATTTTGTATCCTCATTGTGCAGAAATAGAAATAAAGATTCAGATAGTTTCTAATCAGGCTACCAAAGAAAATTTTTCTTCAGTGTTAATTCCTTCAATCTGGGAGTAGCCTTTGTAAACCAATATTTCTTTATTTCTAACAACATCACCTTCTTCATTAAACTTTTTCCGGAATACCCATTTGGTGCCGATAATGTTCTTATTTTCAGGATTGGGTACGAGTTCGCATATGTCATTATTTTCAATCTAATCCAATAATTCATTCATAGCTTGAACCCATTTCAGATGCTTAAAGGCTTATTTGACATCATTTGGTTCCACTTTGGAATACAAGGTAGTTTTTGATATATAATTAATTGTTCTTCTTGTTTGAACCATGTGACGTTGATCACCAATTATGTTCTAAACTTGCACTTGTTTCATCATCCTTGGATATGTTTTTCATGTTCCTTTCTCATCACTTGTTATGGCTGAATCCTATTCTTCATCTTGATTAGGATTACAATTCATTTCATCCTTATCAGAATTGTTAGATTCATCTTCCCCATCTTCTTTGTCTGTCTGGACATGCTTACCTTTCCCCAGATTTTCAATGACTTTTACATCAACTTTATCCACCATTCTTCTTATTTCTTTGTTAAAGAATCTATAACCTCTTCCTTCTGAAGCACAACCATGAAAAATTCTGTCTTCTCCTTTCTGCTCAAATTTTCCACTACTTACACATTCTATCATTATGATGAATGGGATCCCAAAAACATTATCATTATTCATACATGGAGTAATCCCATAGAATGGTTCATATGCAGTCTTGTTTGATTGGGGCCTGTAGAAGCATCGATTTTGAATATAAATAGTTGTACTTGTAGCCTTCCACCAAAAGTAATGAGTAAAGCCATGTTCAAGTAACATTGTTCTTCCCATTTCCACCAAGCTTCTATTCTTTCTTTCAGCAACCCCATTTTATTGAGGTGTATATGGAGCATTGTATTCATGCTGAATCCCATTCTTCTCAAGATAGTCTTCAAATGATTCACTTCTATACTCACCACAATTATCTATTCTCAACTTCTTTACAGAGTACTCACATTCTTTCTCAGCTTTTCTTCTGAATCATTTTAACATTTTCAGGGTGTCTGACTTGTACTTAATAAACATAACACATGTAATGCGAGTAAATTCATCATTGAAGGTGAAGAAGTACTTGTATCCATTTTTTGATTGTTTTCTCATTGTCCCACATATAGCAGAATGTATTAGTTCAAGGGGTTGTTTTGAACAAATGTCAATCTTCTTATGCACAACACATATAATATTTTCTTTCTGACAGGTAGTGTATCACCAATCTCTTCTTCTTGGAAAATATGGAATATCTTGAACATTGTACCTTTGAGATAACATGCTCATATTTCTCTGACACATGTGTCCATGTCTTCTATGCCACAACTGATTTTCATCCACTGTGCTCATGTAACAAGAGATTTGTGAATTTCCAACCTGAAATAGATTTCCATTGGTTCGTTGGCCTCTTGTAACAATCTTCCCATCTTTTTCACATTTCACAATAAATATATCTTTATTGAAGATAAATTTGTTACCCTAATCACAAAATTGTGATACACTCAGCATGTTGTGCTTCAGCCCGTCAACAAACAGAGTTTTCTCGGACTTCAATTTTTCTTTCCCAATGATTGCTGATCCAAGACCTTTGATTTTTAAAGATTCACCATTTCCAAATGTCATTGTGCCTTCTTTAAACTTATTCATATTCTTTAGAAACATCATGTCACCTGTCATATGTTAATAACACCCACTATCAAGTATCCAAGGTCGTTTTTCCTTTGTAACCTTTAGAGATGTTTCAAAAAATGGTCTCTAGAGGGTGGAACCTATTTTCTGTCATGACTTCATTATTCTCAACATTATTCAAGAAAACCTTCTCACTCTTCTTCCATTGAGGTGATTGACTCCCCCTAAAACACTGAAATTCATAACATGTGGGATGGTGGTAATAATGTTGATTGAATGAACATATATTTTTTGTATGGACGATTCCACCACAATACCGACAGTACCCATATAAGGATGACATTCCTCTGAAGCTTTTGTTCGGATACTTCTTTGTTTCTCTTTCTTCAGCCCCACCAACCATTCTTTTGTTATAAAGATTTCTCTTCTGGAGTTCGTCCTTCTCTAATTTTGCTTGATTTTCACCAATGTTAAACTTAGGTTTCATTGAAACGTCAGAGTTCCTAGTAACGCGTGTCTTGGCCAAATAAGAAACTTTATCAGCGTTCTTCTTCACAGCAACCATTTTATTATTCTATTGAATTTTCACAGAATGTGCTTGTTGAGAGCCTTCACCAACACCAGTAGTTTAGTTTTGAAAACAAATGTTTTTTGATTCATCTTCTGAGAGATTCTTTTGAACAAGTTCTAATTCTTCCTATTTTTCCTTCAGCTTAACTATCATGTGCTAATTTTGGTTTTTCTCATATTGAAGAGACTTCTTAAAATATTCAAGTTCTTTCTCAAGTTCATATCTAACAGTAGATTGACTACACGCTGGTGAACTTTCATCTTCCAACGTTTTGTTATGTTTCTATAGCCTTCTGATCTTCCTTAATCATTCTATCAATTCTTCTTTCAGATCAATCTCAAGCTGAGATTCTTCCCCTTCCGAGATTCTTCTTCCGAAATATTCATCATTAACTGTTTCAATTAAAGTATTCTCAATACCATGTTCAACTGATTTTTCAGATTCAACATCACTTTATTCATCTTCTTCTTTTATGGATAGAATGAATTTTCTCTTGGATTTGAAAACTTTTTTCTTTCCCTGATTTTCCTTTACCACCATGCTTCTTCTATAACTTTCTTGGCTTTGTTTCTTCTTCGTCACTGTCTTCTTCATTCTACCTTTGAGAACAGTTAGCCGTAAAGTGGCCAATGCCTACACATTCAAAACACATCAAGGGATTTTTTCCCTAGTTTTTACATGTGCCTCTTTTAACATATTTTTGAAAACAAGGATAAAATATCATTAAGATTTTTACATACCTAACTTTCAGAGTTAGAGTCCCCACCATCTTCTTTAATCAAGATCTTCTTAGACTTATAATTCTTCATGGCCTTGAAATATAATTCTCTATCAACCTTTTTCTTGGTCTTCATAGCCTTTTCCCTTCTCATCTCATAAGTAATTAGTGTGCTATGAAAATAATCAAGGGATAAGGATTCTGAGTCTCTGTCTTCTAATGAATATACCTTCACATCAAATTTATTAGGAAGAATCCTCTATATTTTTTCCACCACAGTAGAGTCTTTCAGTTCTTCACCAAGAAATCAAATATTACTAACAATATCATTTACCCTGGCGAAGAAATCCCCAATAGATTCATGTTCCCCCATCATCAATTATTCATACTTCAATCTCTAGAATTGATGTTTTGTCTTCTTGACTTTTGTATTTCCTTCAGATATGTTTTTCAGTTTGTCCCAAATACCTTTGGCGGTTGCCACTCATTTTACTCTTAAGAACTCACTTTCAGGGAGTGAAGAAAATATAGAATTCTTGGTTCTTCAATCATTCTCATGAATTTTTTTTTAAACATGTGTATGTGGAACATTGTCTTCAATGGGGGGAAACCCAAATGTTGTAGTTTCAAGAACATCAAAACAAATAGACATGAGATACAGTTTCATTCTATCCTTCCAGATGTTATAGTACTTCCCATAAAATACTGGAATTTCATTATTGTTCACACAATTCAGATTCTCCATGAGCAAGGATAACAAAGGAACCTGGCTCTGATACCACTTGTAAGGACCCATTTAAAAAATGAACCACAAGGGGGGGTGAATCTGTTGTACCCCTTTATTCCTTTTTAGGTTCCCATAAAATCGAGAAAAACATTTGTCTCCTGTTAAAGATATAATTCCCTCTTGAGAAAACAAACAAGAACACATCCAAAGGAACACATAAATTTACAAGGATCAATATTCAATAAGAATAGCAGTGTCCATGGTATAGTTGGAAACAATACATCACCATACAATCCACTAAGAAAACAATCATTGGATTACAACGAGTAGGATATATACTTACACACATGAAACACTGTGAAACAATCACTCCAGTGCGTGTGCACCCTCCTAGCACAATAGGGAAAATTCTCTTTTCTTGTAACAACTTATGTTACCTTCACTTCCTTTCAAATACACAAGTGTAAGCAAGTTCAGAACAAATCTTCACTTCCTTTCCCAGAAAAAATGAAAGGAATCCTTGAACTAAAGATAGAACAATTATAGTCCAAAATTCCCATTCCAAATCTCCATTTTGAATTCTTCACTCCGAATTCTCTTCTCTACTCTGAATCATCAATCTGTATCTTCCTCAGTCTAAGAAACTCAATATGGTGATACCCAATACTGATTCCCCATTCCCAATATCCAGTATGAATTCTCTTCTCCACTCCGAATCTTCAATCCGAATCTTCCTCGGTCTGGGAAACTCAATACAATGACAGCCAGTACTGATTCCACATTCTGAATATCCACTCTGAATTCTATTCTCCACTCCAAATCTTCAATCCGAATATCCACTCTGAATTCATAACATTCACTCTGATTCATTATTCTGAGTTTTCTTTAATCCAAGAAACTCAATATGGTGTCAACGAGTATCAAATTCTCGTTTCAATTGAAACTGCAATGAAAACTCAGTCGGCCACACACTTACTTCTCTCTCTAGATTATCATAGCTTCCCTCCCTACTATGTCATCAAACATTTACTTTGTACTCTGATCTCCCTTTATATGTTCTCCAAAGTGTTCTTAGGTGGGAAACAAAAATAATTTTCCCGCTCACTTAAATTACCGAAATCTTAATTTCACATGAAATTTAGGAGTAATTAAGACTTTGTCAATGCTTCTAGAATCTTCTTGAATCTTCTTCACCTTCTCTTTATTTAGAGCTTTGGCCTTTTCTGGATCCGACCTCGTTACACAAGTATCTTAGAGTCACATTTTCAGATCCACTGTTCTGATTTCTCGATATCACATTCCCGGATCCACTCTACTGATTTCTCAGCATGGAATTCTCAGATCCACTCTTCTTTGCCTCCTCAGCATGACACCATTTCAATTATCAGTATGACCCTTATTTATTTATTGATATCGAAGATTTTTAACTCTCAGTATGACTCCTCTGGATCTCGATACGACTTCACAAGTTCTCAGTATGACATTCTGGTTCTCGTTACGGCTCTTCCTGATTCAAGGAATGGCTTCTGCTTCTTGATACGACATCTTCGATTCTGAGTATGACATCAGGTTCTCAGAAAAACTTCTGGTTCTCGGAACGGCATTTGGTTCTTGATATGACTTCTTAGATTCTTGGTACAACTTCAAGTTCCCAGAATGACTTCTGGTTCTCGAAACGGATTTTGGTTCTCGATACGACTTCATCTATTATCGGTACGACTTCAGGTTCTCAGAATGACTTCTAGTTCTAGGAACGTCTCTTCCTGATTCTCAGAACAGATTTTGGTTCTCGATATAACTATTTCTTTCATCGTGAGTACATGCATTTACTCAGTATTTTAGAGTTACAAAACAACAAAGCATCATCACAATTAATTCATTCACATCTCCTATCATCCAGCTTTCGAGAATTTTCAATTTCCCTGTTCCGAACTTCTCATTTATAGACTCCGAATTCTAGACTCTGAATTCTTCGAACACCAGGTTCCGAATTTTGAATATACTCAGTTTCAAATCATCAAGCTTCCAGCTCTCGAATTCATAGAAATTCAATGTGTCTTTCATTTATTAAAAAATCCTAAAGATCAAAAAAATAGAATCCATGAAAACCATATCTTCCTTCATCTTTTCCCAAACAACACCATGGTGAAACAATAGGCTAGATAAATCCCTTCTCCATTATGTCATCAATCTAGATCTTGAGCTCCTATAGCACAGAAGGCTTTTTCCCATAAAGAGACATCAAAATCAGAATCACACCATGTTTTATGCCTATCCCAAACTCGATATTATGTCGATGTGTAGAGTCATATTCTCCTTGGGAAAACATCCCAAAATTCATTGAAAACACCCAAGACCTCCACCATATCATCATCCCCAAAATAGACATACAACTTGGACCACAAGGAAGGGAAAGTCTTTATATGTAGACTACACATTAGAAAACTCTGCTCGCTAAAGAAAGCCATATGCTGGCCACCCACATCTAAAAAAATTACTTTTCTGTGGAAGTATTCGATAAAAGAACACACAGATTAAAATTATTTGATGTCATGTATAACACCATATTGATGCATCTTTAGTAGAAATTGATCCCCACTAGACTAATGCTGCCCCAAAATTAGTATTCATCCACAAAAAACATCAAATAATCTGGTATAACCTCTGATGAGTGTACCCAACACCAGGGGCATGGTTGGTCTCTTTATGTCAAGTCCCAGAGCATGGGATGAACCAGGTGAAACAAATGATTGTGAAGATTTTAAATAAAACAAGGCACAAAGAAGAGTACTGAATAAACTAATTGTAACTTGAACAATATATGAACCGGTTGTTACCACTACCTCTACGGCGTGCAACTAATCATTCCTAGATCCACTACACCTATACTATCAGATTCCTCCCTGACCATTCATAGGTCGAAGTACCTATAGAAATTACTTAGGGTCATCCTCAACCTGATCTATCTACCCTTGGTGGTGCATGAGCCCATTGACCATACAACTAAAAGGGCTTGGCCGACTACTGATGTTGAGGCAGACACTGGACATGCCCACCTCCACCATACTTTGCTCGAACTAGGAACTGACTCTAAAGTTTCCCGTTAAATCCAAAATAGAAAATACTCAGTCCCAAGCCCATGGGAAAAGGATGAGGACCCAAAGGTCTGAACAGAAACTGATGGGGTTGGCTCCCCACTGACCAAAACCTGTAAGGTCCTAAAGGCAGAGACCTAAAGCTGACATCCTTCCACATTGAAGAATTGGTATAGATCCCATCTCATTATAGAAATACTCATGATTTCATCACTTCTAATACCTTATCCTTCTGTCGAACCACTAATTATGTCTGTAGGTTGATGTGAGTAAACACATACTTCAGGGAAGGACAAAGTGCTTACTCTAATTGTATCTCCCGAGACTCTTCAGCCCAAAAAGGATCCAGAACAATGTGAAGGAGTTCCTTGATATTGATCCCTAGCACCCTCACCGACATAATCCCATAATGGAGGGAGTGTATTTCATTCATCTTCTTTTACATCATTATCTAAGAAAATAATTACACACAGATCTCCTTCCCAAAGGCATCCCATGAAGCATTGGTCTCTTTATTCTCCCCGTGGTAATGCTCCCACCACTGAAGAAATTCTCCCCTCATCTGGATCAATTCTAGGGTAACCCCGTACTCTTTCAGAGAGTAGATAAATCTAAAAGTGATCACCATCTCATTGATCCATCTCTATATATCCATGTCCCAGACACCACCATTATACATTCCCATATTTTATCACTGAAAATAATAATTTTCCTTATACCAATGATTTTCAAACTTCTCTAGATCAACCCTACACCGATCATCCAGATTGCCCTTTTGAGCCTCCACAAACAGATCCAATTGTAGACAAGAACCAGGTTCCATTGATGAAAGTTAAACAAATAATTCAAAAGCATGAGTAGTATGGAATTAATTTAGGATTATTTTTAAATTATATTTTATTTTAATTTATAAAAAAAGGACAAAAAATCAAGAACGCAAGTCTTCATGATGAATGTACCATTCCTAGGGTCTGTAACCTGCAATCAGTGTAGCCTCACATCTTCATTTTATAAGCTATGAGTATTTGTATTGGACCATGGGGCCCACTAAAATTATGTGTCCAAGATGATCTTCCATGTACTATGTCACACAAAAAGATCACCTAACATTGTTTCCCTACCAAGAAATCAAATCATAATTGTTCCTATATCCAAACTCCATCCTAACTCTCAACCATCACTCTTTGATACCATTATGTCATGGCCTGCCTTATTCAAGATTAGTGAAGGGTTAGAAAAATGTAGTGACCTTCCTTCCTTATGATGAAGGATAGATAATGACTGTTACACCCCAAGCTTCTATGGTACGTTTCCCTTCGAATAATGCGATAGCGTGTGTTGTACGCAACCTCGAGTTCTAACACACACCACAACTAATTAAACTAGCTGTTGTGAATAGTAATACCTACTTTTTGAAATCATATATATTCTATATTTCAAAATGGACTTCATTTTTGGATTCAGAATATCAAAATTAGCCTAGGGTGAAATTTTGGTACATTTCGGATAACTTTCATATTTTGATGAATAGTGAAAATTACTAAATTTTAATTAAAAACAACTTTTTAATCAAAATAATTAATAGTGATAAATTGTGAATTTGAGTGGTTTTAAAGTATATTTAGAATATATTTTTACCATTTAATATAATCTTGGTCATTGGACATAATTTTACAATTAAACCGAACATAAACAAGTGTCAATCTTTTGATAGTTATTATCTCTTAAAAACACGCTTTTTGTTTTAACAGCGGGAATTAATTTTAAATTAATTTCTGCCACTTCTGTGTTTTGAATTTAGGAAAATGGATTCAATATTTGGAATCAGGATGTTCAAATTGTGTAAATAGGTAACTTTTATTTTTAGACATTTTGAATAGTTACTGTGGTAAATATTTTATTTACCATGGTTAAAGGGTAAATCCGGTAAATAAGGGTTAAAAAAATAATATTATAATAATACAAAATTACCCTAAAACGTGTCCTAACCTTATTGGTGGACACATACCCGACCATGGGCATCCTTGGGTCAATTTGGGGACCCCTTGGAGCCAATTGTATGTGGTAGGGACACTTTATATTAATAAAGTTAAAATAAAAATAAAAATGGCATAAGCTTACATCTTTTAGAAGAACAATTTTTACATAGGGTTATACATGTTGGATTTTCGATTATAAATATTCATTAGAAAGCTAAAAAGATTTCCTACATAATGATATTTTATTTATAATTTTTAGACATTATATAATTTATTTTATTTATGACACAATGATGATGCAGTAATTACTAAAATAGTGAAAAATAAAAATAATTGATCTTATAAATACCCAAATAATTATAATATGAAACTTTTAATGAATTAAACTAATTTTCTATGATAATATGATATATTAGGATTGATTTAATTGACTTTGTTAGAAGTAATCAATCTGTTAGGAGTTTCACAAAAATCAACTATTGAATAGTGTCAAAATTGACATAAAAGAGTTCTTAAAACAAATATTATATTATTAATTGATATTAAATTCCTAAAAATCTAAGGTTCGGCCAAGAGACTTATATTATGATAGGTTCCTCATTAATGGACCACTTGGGGGTCGTTTGGATGTATATAGTAAGTTTATTAATCATATTATATAAAAATACAAAGAGACATTGTAAAAGTGAAACTAATTAACTTAGAGTTAATACTTAAAGATAAGGTTAATATAAGTACACAAACCTGTCTAAATTCTATTGGATGAGTTGTTTTCGACCTATCCACACCTCATCCTTTGAATAGTCAACTTTGGAGCCTTTGTAAACCGAATATGAATTTATTATAAATTAATATTTCTAACTTTTCCAAAGGTGCCCCTCACCCCTCTTATAAAAGGGCACTCCTCCTTCTCATTTCTTCACACCTTCAAAGCCTTTTGGTTCGGCCAAACTCTGCCCAAATACTCTCCCAACATCCCTCAATACAACCTAGAGGCCTTAGTTTGATCAGAAAGCCAACCTAAGGAGCCCTTTTGATCAAATCAAAAGGAAGAACCCGAAGAAGAGGTAATGATTTCACCACCCTTTTCTAAGTTCATTTCTTCTTCCACTTCTTCTTCCTTTGTTCTTACCATTATGAAATAATAACTCCAGTATCTCAAATATACTGTGATGTTATTATAAATATGGTACAATCATATTCAGTATTCTATCCACCCTATGAATAACATGTCACCATACGTGCGTACGTACGGCTTACCGTCTCCACGTCGTGGTGTAATTGTTATTCAATATAATATTATTTGGATGGGTATAATAATGATGTGTAACTCATGTAAATAATAAATATAACATGTTAATGATTCTGTATATATGATATACCATCCATTTATATATTATTTTAATATCAAAAGAATGATATTGTCGCTCGTGCGTACGTACGGACTACCGTCTCCACGAACGCGATGAGATTCATTCTCCATCGTATCAATTCAAGTATAATTATCATTTGATGATTTAAAAATGATGTTTAAGGACTGTATATCATTCTGGATATGAATAAGATACAACAACCATGGCTTATGTAACAAAACATATAAAAGAAAATGAGTAAGTTAACTCCCGAAACGACGATAATTCTAAGATATTATTAACAAATCAATGTTAAAAGATCATATATGATATCATATTAATATATATGATTCTTGTATAATTTAATAACAACTATTTCACCATTATACAGGAGGTTAACCTACCCCAACCAAGGAAAAGTACAAGGTAAGGGTTATTTCACAATCTCTTCATTATCCGAGGTTGTTTATATGTAATAATCTACTGGGATCTCTTTATCATCCACATCCATGTTTCTTAAAAGTGTATTTCAAAACATTTTTACTATTTACAAGAATATGGGTTAAAGTCATTTATACCTTTTTTTGACTTTTTATAAGAGGTTTATAAAGGAATCTTTCCGTCGTTTTCAAAACAAGGTCCTTTTTAACCTTTTCGACAGAATTGAGGTAAGAATGTTTTTTTTAACTTATACGGCGGGTGCGGTTATTTTACGCCGTTATAAAATCTTCAAAGCTTTCCATACAAGCTTATAAGAAAATTTTCAAAGAAAATGTTTTATTTTATATGGATCTTAAATGATTTCAAAATAAAAGGAGATACTTCTTTAAAAAGAATTTTGATTTCATCTATGTCAACATCCTTTGATGGATTTTAAGATTATTCGAAGTTGATTTATTATGATACAAAACTTCTATATTGTATTGAAGGTTTTGTGATATGTTTGACTGTGGATGTGCTATTTTTATACCATTCATAGTTTATGGTGAAATTATTGACATTTCGTATGCTAGTTTTAATACGAATGTTTATGTTATGTTTAAACCTTTTCATATGGGAATGCATTGGACTTAATAAGTGACGGGTGGAGCCCGCTATAGCTCCTCGATGCATCGGTAGGTCTCATGAGACAAACTAGTGTCTTGGCACAAGGCCTTGACAAAATCTTATTTGTAGTCTTGGCACGAGGCCTTGGCTATGTGGTTATGATAGTCTGGCATTATGCATTCCAACATTATGAAAGTGGTTATTTATTTTTGCATGTGATTATTCGATTAGTGGAATATCCATGTGAATAAGTAAATGGCATTATTTCATTTTACTTTTTCCATACCATGTTGAAGTTCAATTTTAAAAGGCTTTTGTTTTAGTAATGCATTGCCTTAAATGTTTATTCTTATTTATGAAAGTTTCCGCTTTATTGTTATCCTTACTGGGCATTTGAGCTCACCCCTTTTCTATGTTTTATTTTTTTCCCCAGGATGTGAAGAAGTAAATTTTGAATGACCTGCAGGGATATTATGAGGGGATAGTAGTGTGGATTATGGAGACATTATGTTGTTGTAGTAGTTTTTCATTTTATGATGTAATGTAAAACTTATGAATATATCTAGTGTTTCCAAGGCTACTAAACCAATCGGTCTTTCGAGATTTGATCTTTCTTGTGATCATGCCAATGTTATGTAATAATGCACCGACTCTGGGTAACTGGGGTCGGGGCGTTACAGTTGGTATCAGAGGAAGTTTAGTACAAACCTTGGAAGCTAGATTGAGATAAACTCTGATTAGAGCACATAGACCTAAGATGAACATTGAGGATTAGTATAGAAGAACTTCCTAGAATTTTGGTATTGTAGAGACTTTGTGAGTTTTCCGAGCAATACATCCCTGTCTGGATACGAGCAGGTAGAGGCGGCTCTGGCACAGATGTACCTAGGGGTAAAACCCGAAAACACCGCTTTGAGCTAGACTCGAACGGGAACTGGTGAACGACAACGGGCCTTGCTGCACTCTTGGTTACGACACTCCCGGGGGATATGCTTAGGATAACTCTCACTTTCTTTACAAATCATTATGAAGGGTTTATGAGTATATACTTCCTCAAAGAAAACATATTTATGATTATGGATTATATCCATAGATAGTTCAATTTATGTTAAGTGTTTTATAAGTATGGGATTATGTATTTTGATTCATAAACTGATCTAGTTTATGCCATTGTTTAGAAATGGCGCCTAGTGGAAGAAATGGAAACCGTATCAATGCACGCACTCCATGTAGGGATTGCCCTCCTGCTCAAGATAATTATAGTGGGGCTGGTGATGCAACTGGTGCTGATCAGCTAATCACCGTACTGGGACAACTTACTCAGGTTATGAATAATAACCTTACCCGTATGGAGCACCCTGATCCGCAGCGTGGAGGATCAATGTTAGATCGATTCATGAGACAACAACCACCAACGTTCAATGGAAGTACAAATCCCTTAGTAGCTGAGCAATGGATATTTTCCCTAGAGAAAATATTTCAGGCTTTGGGGAGTAGTGAAAGGGAAAAAGTTACCATGGCAGTTTACCGCCTCACTGGAGATGCTGATCAATGGTGGTCATTGATTCAAAACATGAAGGAAGATGATGAAGTATCAAACATGGAATGGAGGGAGTTCAAAGATCTGTTTTTAGAAAAATACTTTCCTCACGACCATCGAGAAGATATGGAAAGGCAATTTCTGAGTCTGAGACAAAAGGAGGATGAGAATGTCACAAAGTATGAGGCTAACTTTACAAGGTTAGCGAGGTACGCTGGTGATTATATTCGCAACCCAAGAAGTAAGATTGATCGTTTCTTTGATGGGTTAAAACCATTTCTCCGTCGAGCATTAGTCTCACAATCCTTTTCATCGTACGAAGACATTGTCTCATGTGCTATCAAGACCGAAAAGGAATTCTCTAAGTCTTATGACTTTAAAGCAAAGCAAGAGAAGAAGAGACCTGCTGATCAATCTGGGAATGGAAATAAGGGGAAGAAGGGAAAGGTTGAATATCCATCTTGTGGTAAGTGCGGGAAGAAACGCCCCGGTGCTTGCCTGAAGGGAATGGGAGTCTGTTACAAGTGTGGTGAAAAAGGCCACCAAGCTCATGATTGCAAGGGGAAGAAGGAAGCTACCAACGTTCAGTGCTACAATTGCAGGGAGATGGGGCATTATGCAAATGCATGTCCTAAGCGTCAGGAGAACATACCTCAGAAAAGGCCAAGGGATCAAGGCCAGGCTTATGCTATCACTACTGCTGAGGTAGAAACTCCGAAAGACGTGGTGGCAGGTAATTTAATGGTTTCCTCAAGTTTAGCAAATGCATTATTTGATTCTGGATCATCGCATTGTTTCATATCTTCCCAGTTTGCTAAGAAAATTAGATATTTCCAATTTGATTTAATAAGGGAGTTGTCAGTTAAAACTCCTAAGGGAAGTATCGTTGCAACAAAGTTTTGTGAATCAGTCCCCATTAGAGCACATAAATTTTCTTTATCTGCTGATTTCATCGTCATACCTATGATTGAGTTTGATATAATCCTCGGTATGGACTGGCTTTCGGACTATGATGCGAATATTTATTGTAAGAAGAAAGAGGTTACGATTCTTGATGATAATGATAAGGAACACCTTATTTTTAGAGCAGAATCGTCACCACCTAATTCTTATTTAGACCCACCCCCAGTAGCTCAACTTAATTCAATTATTGGGGAGGAAGAGAATGAAATAACTGTCGGTGAGGAAAGGAATGTTCAAATAGAGGATGTACCTGTTGTGAAAGAATTTGTAGATGTATTTCCGGAAGATTTACCTGGACATCCTCCAGAACGAGAAGTTGAGTTTTCTATTGATTTGATTCCTGGATCAAGGCCTATATCGAAGACCCCTTATAGAATGGCCACTGTAGAGTTAGTCGAACTAAAGAAACAACTAGAGGAATTGAGTAATAAGGGATTTATTCGCCCTAGTGTTTCTCCATGGGGAGCCCCTGTTCTTTTTGTTAAAAAGAAAGATGGATCTATGAGGTTATGTATCGACTACAGGGAGATCAATGCTATAACGATAAAGAACAAGTATCCCCTACCTCGTATTGATGATTTATTTGACCAACTGCATGGAGCTCAATACTTTTCAAAGATTGACCTTCGATCTGGATACCATCAGTTGTGTGTAAAAAAGGAAGACATTCCGAAGACAGCATTTCGAACCAGGTACGGGCATTACAAGTTTACTGTAATGCCGTTTGGATTGACTAATGCACCCTCTGTATTCATGGATCTGATGAATAGAGTTTTCAAGGAGTATCTCGATGAATTTGTGGTGGTATTTATTGATGATATCTTGGTATACTCCAAAACCTACGAAGATCATGAAAATCACTTGCGCATTATCTTGAAGACTCTGAGGAGGCATGAATTATATGGAAAGTTTAGCAAGTGTGAATTCTGGCTTCAGGAGATTTCTTTTCTTGGCCATATTGTCTCTAAAGATGGAATCTCTGTTGATCCTTCTAAGACCAAGGCAATCCAAGAATTGCCAGCACCTACGAGTATAACTGAGGTACGTAGTTTTATTGGCTTGGCAGGTTATTATCGACGTTTCGTCCAGAATTTTGCCCGATTGGCTAACCCATTAACGAAGCTCACACGTAAAGGGGTTAAATTTGTTTGGACAAAAGAGTGTGAAGAATGTTTCGAAGAACTGAAGAGAAGATTAGTCAATGCTCCTATATTGACTCTACCATCGGGGAATGATGGGTTCGTTATTTATAGTGATGCATCAAAGAAAGGACTTGGTTGTGTCCTTATGCAGAATGATAGAGTTATTGCCTATGCATCACGACAGTTGAAAATTCATGAACAAAACTATCCTACTCATGATCTTGAGTTAGCAGCTGTGATCTTTGCTTTGAAGATATGGAGGAACTACCTCTATGGTGAAAAATGTGAGATTTATACTGATCACAAGAGTTTGAAGTATATTTTCTCACAAAAATAACTCAACATGAGGCAAAGGAGATGGCTTGAATTACTCAAGGATTATGATTGTACGATACACTACCACCCGGGGAAGGCAAACAAGGTGGCAGATGCTTTGAGCAGAAAAGACCATGGAGTTTTGAACATGATGAGAATTGAAAGGGATCCAATTTTCATGGATCTAGTGAAGATGGACATGGGAATAACTAGGGAAGGTGAAACATCAATGCTTTTTCAAATGGTTGTCAAACCATCTTTACTAGAAAGGATTAAGAGTTCCCAGACCGACGATGAAGAATTTCAGAAGAAGATTAAAGCTGTGAATGATGGAAGATTGAGAAACTTTGTGTATGAAGATGGGATTTTGAAATTCGGGAAGAGACTTTGTGTTCCCAATTTACCTGATCTAAAAAGGGAATTGCTGGATGATGCTCATAGTTCTAATTTCTCTATACACCCTGGGAGCACCAAAATGTATAGAGATTTGAAGGAACATTTTTGGTGGGACAACATGAAGAGGGAGATTGCTGATTTTGTGTCAAGATGTATGGTTTGTCAACAAGTGAAAGCTGGAAGGCAACAGCCTGGAGGAGTCATGCAACCTCTTCCCATACCGGAGTGGAAATGGGACAATATTACGATGGACTTTGTCATGGGGCTACCAAAGACTCCTAGAAGGAACGATGCAATATGGGTTATTGTTGATCGTCTTACCAAGTCAGCACATTTTCTTGCTATAAGAGAAGATCTACCCCTGGAACGTCTAGCAAGACTATACATTAATGAAGTTGTGAGACTTCATGGAGTTCCCCTATCGATTGTTTCGGATCGTGATCCCCGTTTTACTTCAAGATTTTGGAAAAGTCTTCAGAAATCCCTGGATACTGAACTTCATTTAAGCACTGCTTACCACCCTCAGACAGACGGACAATCAGAACGGACTATTCAAACCTTAGAAGACATGTTGAGATCTTGCTCACTTGATTTTCAGGGTATGTGGGATCAATATTTACCTCTGGTAGAATTTTCCTATAACAATAGCTTCCATTCGAGTATTCAGATGGCACCATATGAAGCGTTATACGGAAAGAGATGTCGTACACCAACCTGTTGGGATGACGTTGGTGAAAGAAAACTTGTAGGCCCAGAACTGGTGGAGGAAACGGTGGAAAAGGTGAAAGTAATCCAAAATCACATCAAAGCAGCTCAAAGTAGGCAGAAGAGCTATGCCGATAATCGAAGGAAGGATTTGGAATTTCAAGTCGGTGATCATGTTTTCCTGAAGGTATCTCCGTGGAAGGGAGTCATACGTTTTGGTAAGAAAGGTAAATTGAGTCCCAGGTACATCGGACCTTTCGAAATTCTAGAACGAATTGGGGCTGTAGCTTACCGATTGGCAATGCCGCCAAGTCTCTCCAAAGTTCACGATGTGTTCCACGTATCTCTGTTGAGAAAATACATGCCTGACCCAACGCATGTACTCACCTATGAGGAATTAGAACTGGAACCCGATCTGTCTTATTGCGAAGAGCCCGTCAGGATTCTTGATACAAGAGAACAAGTACTGAGAAACCGGACGACGCGTCTGGTAAAAGTTTTGTGGAGAAATCATAAGATGGAAGAGGCAACGTGGGAACCCGAGGAACTTATGATGAAGAACCACCCGAGTCTTTTTATGCAGTAATACCCTAGAAATTGCGAGGACGCAATTATTTGAAGGAGGGGAGAATGTAACACCCCAAGCTTCTATGGTACGTTTCCCTTCGAATAATGCGATAGCGTGTGTTGTACGCAACCTCGAGTTCTAACACACACCACAACTAATTAAACTAGCTGCTGTGAATAGTAATACCTACTTTTTGAAATCATATATATTCTATATTTCAAAATGGACTTCATTTTTGGATTCGGAATATCAAAATTAGCCTAGGGTGAAATTTTGGTACATTTCGGATAACTTTCATATTTTGATGAATAGTGAAAATTACTAAATTTTAATTAAAAACAACTTTTTTAATCAAAATAATTAATAGTGATAAATTGTGAATTTGAGTGGTTTTAAAGTATATTTAGAATATATTTTTACCATTTAATATAATCTTGGTCATTGGACATAATTTTACAATTAAACCGAACATAAACAAGTGTCAATCTTTTGATAGTTATTATCTCTTAAAAACACGCTTTTTGTTTTAACAGCGGGAATTAATTTTAAATTAATTTCTGCCACTTCTGTGTTTTGAATTTAGGAAAATGGATTCCATATTTGGAATCAGGATGTTCAAATTGTGTAAATAGGTAACTTTTATTTTTAGACATTTTGAATAGTTACTGTGGTAAATATTTTATTTACCATGGTTAAAGGGTAAATCCGGTAAATAAGGGTTAAAAAAATAATATTATAATAATACAAAATTACCCTAAAACGTGTCCTAACCTTATTGGTGGACACATACCCGACCATGGGCATCCTTGGGTCAATTTGGGGACCCCTTGGAGCCACTTGTATGTGGTAGGGATACTTTATATTAATAAAGTTAAAATAAAAATAAAAATGGCATAAGCTTACATCTTTTAGAAGAACAATTTTTACATAGGGTTATACATGTTGGATTTTCGATTATAAATATTCATTAGAAAGCTAAAACGATTTACTACATAATGATATTTTATTTATAATTTTTAGACATTATATAATTTATTTTATTTATGACACAATGATGATGCAGTAATTACTAAAATAGTGAAAAATAAAAATAATTGATCTTATAAATACCCAAATAATTATAATATGAAACTTTTAATGAATTAAACTAATTTTCTATTATAATATGATATATTAGGATTGATTTAATTGACTTTGTTCGAAGTAATCAATCTGTTAGGAGTTTCACAAAAATCAACTATTGAATAGTGTCAAAATTGACATAAAAGAGTTCTTAAAACAAATATTATATTATTAATTGATATTAAATTCTTAAAAATCTATGGTTCGGCCAAGAGACTTATATTATGATAGGTTCCTCATTAATGGACCACTTGGGGGTCGCATGGATGTATATAGAAAGTTTATTAATCATATTATATAAAAATACAAAGAGACATTGTAAAAGTGAAACTAATTAACTTAGAGTTAATACTTAAAGATAAGGTTAATATAAGTACCCAAACCTGTCTAAATTCTATTGGATGAGTTGTTTTCGACCTATCCACACCTCATCCTTTCAATAGTCAACTTTGGAGCCTTTGTAAACCGAATATGAATTTATTATAAATTAATATTTCTAACTTTTCCAAAGGTGCCCCTCACCCCTCTTATAAAAGGGCACTCCTCCTTCTCATTTCTTCACACCTTCAAAGCCTTTTGGTTCGGCCAAACTCTGCCCAAATACTCTCCCAACATCCCTCAATACAACCTAGAGGCCTTAGTTGGATCAGAAAGCCAACCTATGGAGCCCTTTTGATCAAATCAAAAGGAAGAACCCGAAGAAGAGGTAATGATTTCACCACCCTTTTCTAAGTTCATTTCTTCTTCCACTTCTTCTTCCTTTGTTCTTACCATTCTGAAATAATAACTCCAGTATCTCACATATACTGTGATGTTATTATAAATATGGTACAATCATATTCAGTATTCTATCCACCCTATGAATAACATGTCACCATACGTGCGTACGTACGGCTTACCGTCTCCACGTCGTGGTGTAATTGTTATTCAATATAATATTATTTGGATGGGTATAATAATGATGTGTAACTCATGTAAATAATAAATATAACATGTTAATGATTCTGTATATATGATATACCATCCATTTATATATTATTTTAATATCAAAAGAATGATATTGTCGCTCGTGCGTACGTACGGACTACCGTCTCCACGAACGCGATGAGATTCATTCTCCATCGTATCCATTCAAGTATAATTATCATTTGATGATTTAAGAATGATGTTTAAGGACTGTATATCATTCTGGATATGAATAAGATACAACAAACATGGCTTATGTAACAAAACATATAAAAGAAAATGAGTAAGTTAACTCCCGAAACGACGATAATTCTAAGATATTATTAACAAATCAATGTTAAAAGATCATATATGATATCATATTAATATATATGATTATTGTATAATTTAATAACAACTATTTCACCATTATACAGGAGGTTAACCTACCCCAACCAAGGAAAAGTACAAGGTAAGGGTTATTTCACAATCTCTTCATTATCCGAGGTTGTTTATATGTAATAATCTACTGGGATCTCTTTATCATCCACATCCATGTTTCTTAAAAATGTATTTCAAAACATTTTTACTATTTACAAGAATATGGGTTAAAGTCATTTATACCTTTTTTTGACTTTTTATAAGAGGTTTATAAAGGAATCTTTCCGTCGTTTTCAAAACAAGGTCCTTTTTAACCTTTTCGACAGAATTGAGGTAAGAATGTTTTTTTTTAACTTATACGGCGGGTGCGGTTATTTTACGCCGTTATAAAATCTTCAAAGCTTTCCATACAAGCTTATAAGAATATTTTCAAAGAAAATGTTTTATTTTATATGGATCTTAAATGATTTCAAAATAAAAGGAGATACTTCTTTAAAAAGAATTTTGATTTTATCTATGTCAACATCCTTTGATGGATTTTAAGATTATTCGAAGTTGATTTATTATGATACAAAACTTCTATATTGTATTGAAGGTTTTGTGATATGTTTGACTGTGGATGTGCTATTTTTATACCATTCATAGTTTATGGTGAAATTATTGACATTTCGTATGCTAGTTTTAATACGAATGTTTATGTTATGTTTAAACCTTTTCATATGGGAATGCATTGGACTTAATAAGTGACGGGTGGAGCCCGCTATAGCTCCTCGATGCATCGGTAGGTCTCATGAGACAAACTAGTGTCTTGGCACAAGGCCTTGACAAAATCTTATTTGTAGTCTTGGCACGAGGCCTTGGCTATGTGGTTATGATAGTCTGGCATTATGCATTCCAACATTATGAAAGTGGTTATTTATTTTTGCATGTGATTATTCGATTAGTGGAATATCCATGTGAATAAGTAAATGGCATTATTTCATTTTACTTTTGCCATACCATGTTGAAGTTCAATTTTAAAAGGCTTTTGTTTTAGTAATGCATTGCCTTAAATGTTTATTCTTATTTATGAAAGTTTCCGCTTTATTGTTATCCTTACGGGGCATTTGAGCTCACCCCTTTTCTATGTTTTATTTTTTTCCCCAGGATGTGAAGAAGTAAATTATGAATGACCTGCAGGGATATTATGAGGGGATAGTAGTGTGGATTATGGAGACATTATGTTGTTGTAGTAGTTTTTCATTTTATGATGTAATGTAAAACTTATGAATATATCTAGTGTTTCCAAGGCTACTAAACCAATCGGTCTTTCGAGATTTGATCTTTCTTGTGATCATGCCAATGTTATGTAATAATGCACCGACTCTGGGTAACTGGGGTCGGGGCGTTACAATGACCCCTGAGTCCTACATCCAATAGGCCCCGAGGTGGTGACCAGCACCAATGGTATTGAAATATCACTAAAATGGAAGGCATTAAAATTTTTTATAGTCAGAAAGATCGAGATATATGATGTATCAACCTAAAATAACACCAAGACACTTATATATAAAGTAACCACAATCCTTAACACATGAATGTTTATGAAAAACTATTTGATATAAAAAGAAAACAACAAATTAAGTAACAAAATAAACCATTATTGTGACACAACAATAGTCCCCAATGTCCAAGCTAGTATGATTGAACATGGTCTTTGAAATCTCCCAATAAACCTGAAAATTATTGTATATACATTGGGTGATCATACAAGCATACTCAGTAGGGAAAAACCAAAGTCACCCATGCACAAGTTGTATAGGTATACTATTCACTTGTAAGAAAACAATACAAACTCAAAAGCTCCTAAAAAGTTCTAATGTCCACCCCATCCTCATCAAGTCATGATCATCAAATAAAGAAAGTCAGGTAATGTAAATAGTAATCAAATAAATTATAGGGTACTTGAAAAAACCTCCCAATGGTTTTCTTCTCATCCCTAATAGCGAACATTCTAAGACTATCACATTCTTCAAAAAAACACACTATCACAACCTTCCCACACACATCGAGGCCACATACCACATCAAATCTCACCCGCAAACATGTAGGCCACAAACCACAATCTTATCCCTAAAACACCTAGGAATCACTACAAAACTCATCATGAAGACACATGGGAAGCACACCCCACTTATAGTCATCTAGGACATAAAACTACACCAAAACCTTCTAAATTATTCTAGGGGTACCAACAACTAGAAGAGGAAGAAATGATAAGGCAATTACCAGTCATCAATCCTCGTACTGAGATGTTGGGAGAGGACACCCTCCCCCATAATAATAAGGGTGTTTGAAATGTAGTTCTAAAAATGGGTGGGGTGTATATTGAAATAAAAAGGTACTACATGTATATATATATATATAGGTTTCAAACACTCATCCCAATATTTGGGGTTTTCAGAATAAAAACCAGCCCACACAAAACATCGCTTGCTTCCACCTCTAAAGGCACTTATCAAAACGAACAATGGTCACTTCCTAATTTGATAAATGAATGATGCTTCACTACATGAAACAAATCAAATCATACCTCATATCTATTAATTTACTTACTTATTCCATACCTACCTAAGATTCTACCAAACAATGAAAACATTATAAGGAAAATCTACCATACCAACCACTTCCAAAGCCAAACATTGAATGAAGTGCTAAGATTAAAGAATCAATTTTAACACTCATTCATAAAATAACATTATTTAGAAGATTCAGGTGAAATCTCCATCGAAGGTAACTCCATTCATCTTCAAAGAATCCATCCTAAAACATCCTATGTATCCCCAATTCAAATAAAGCAACACATTAAAAAAACAAAACTCACCCCGTTGCAGTCTCACTGCACACCCCATATCTTGAACTCCCATTCAACCACTGCCACCATCATTCTTTAAATTCATGCCACACTCCCCTTCCTCTCTTCATGTAGACCACCAAAAAATCTAATTACTAACACAATAGATTTCCCCACTCTATGAAAACACCACAGCCAACACACCCATAAACATGAAGACGACACAACACTGTCTTGTAGAATCATTTCCAAGATGTTGTCCCACTACATAACTAGTTCATACATTCCATGATCAATAAATCTATTAATAAGAGATTCCATTTCACCAAATGTACCACCCCAAACACATAAAAACACTCCCTAACACAACATCACATGAAAAACATAGACACAAGGCTGAAGAGAACCACACACAACACACAAACACACCCACATGGAAATTTTTATTCAAATTTAGAAACACACATTCTTTATTTCTACTTCATAAAATATGGGTTATAATTGATCATGTTCTATCATGAGGAATCCATTTATTTATCCGAATATAGGTGATTAACCTTCTTCCAATTCCTGCAGTAATGATTCACAAATAATACATGTGTGCAAATAGAGACCACCAACAACCATGATTTTTATAATAATAAAACCCATATGACTCACATCATGGATCAAGGGTAACATATAAAACAAAATTATCATCACCATCTTACTCCAAAACCTGTATTTATTACATCATATTATCTTCTTTAAATGGGTTTCAACCATAACTACAAGAAGATATTAGTACACCCACCCCACATGATACACAAACAAAAGAGAGATATAGGAATCCCTATCAGGAACAACTGACGATCAAGAATTCTTCCTTTTGTAAAAAATAGTGGCTCCGACAAGTAACATGAAAGACTCCAAGGAAAAAATGAACAGATTGATAAAACATAGGCGCACAAATCCTTGGGGAAAAAAGGCTCTCAGAGCACCAGTATAAAATAGAGGGTTCCAAAAGAAGAGGGAATTTCAGCTTTAGAAAGTCTGGATCCTTAATCTATGTGGAAAACACATTTCAAGGTCATTATAGATGGATCACAGTCAGGACCACACAGTTTCGGAGTCAACAAAATAATCTGATTTTCATGAGATAAATACCATTTAAAATGGACAAAAAACAAATCAAATACAGAATTGGACTCATTTAACATCAAACAAAACCTAAAAGGGGTGAATCTGGTAAAACTGTAAAAGACTCACTGATGTGTCAGTACCAGCGTGAGTCTTCGATGGATGAGCCATTGATGTTACTCACTGATAGCGAGTCAACGTCACAACTCACAGATGAATGAATCATTGATGCCTGACCTATCAACACCTTGACCTACCAATGTCTTTACTGACTGACGCTCTGAATTACCAATGCCCTGACTCAATAACACCTTGACCTACTAACAAATCAACCTACCGACGCCCTAACTCATTGATTCCATAACCTATAAACACATTGACCATCCGATGTTGAGTCATCAATGCTTCCTACCATTGGAAAAACTAGAATTTTGGAAAAATCATTATATGGGCTCTCATTGCCTCCAAGAACACCCTAATAACTGTATTTTATAGTGTAACAAACCCCAGTGGATTGGCCCATTAGAAAAATTCTTCCACTAGATGAGTTTTATCATGTTATCCCTTTTATTGACATGGGTAAATTAAGGAAATTATTTATATTGAGAATCCTAAAAAGTTGATTATGTGTATGTTGATTTCGTATTGATTAACCATCAACCTTATTATCTCAGATGAGTTATGATAATGTTATCCCTTTTATTGAAATGGTAAAATGTATTATTGTTCCTTTTGATTTCATAAAAATAAATATGATTGATGGAAAATTTTATTATTATGTTTTTATTCATTTTATCACACGATGAATGAATTTTTCCTAAACAAGTTACATGTGGGGCCGAGCATTATATTTCACATCTGTTGATCAGTAGGTCTAATAAAGAAAACATGTTTTGGTATTTTGGGGTATGCCTACCCAGAATAAGATATTAACTTTATTTTGAGATCATGATGTCAAAGACGATGATGTCATAGCTTATGGTATTGAGTAAAATATCCATCATTATTCATTTCAATCCATTGAAACAAGTATTAATGATAACCATGTTTTAATTTAGTTTCATCGATATAGAAAGATCATAGTTTTAGTTGATTATATAATTATTCAGCTAATTTAATCCCCCTTTTATTCTAATGTTTTTTTAAAAATTTAGGTACATGTATCTCTTGGTGACAATTTCTGCTCTCTCATACCATATTTTTCCATTCCATGGGTATGAAGAAATGTATTACCTATGACATTATTTGATAGATAAAAATTTTGAATGAATTTATACACTACTAGAAATTTATGCTATATAAGCATACCTATAGCCATGGTTATATAGGACTACGACTATTGCTTTATTATTTCCACAGTTTAATTCATCATCATGGATAAATCAATATTACACTGCACAAGTGTCATTTTTTTCAATCTGTATTGGGATCCTCCTCCTCCCTCGATTCATAGCTGTATCACTGTACAACCCTCTTCCATGACGATGTCTCCTCCTCCCCTGATTTTTATCCCTATCACTGCACAACCCTCCTCCCCGACGACGTCTCCTCCGCCCAACGATCTCACTGACGATCTCACTGCGCAACCCTCTCTCACAGTGGTGCCCCCCTTCTCGATGAAATCTCCGACATCAGTGCTCTCCTCCCCAATGACCTATCTCAAAGTGGCTCCCTCCTACCCGAAGTCCTCTCTCACTACACGACCCTCCTCCCTGACGACATCTATCACCGTGGAGCCCTCATCTTCGACGCATTCGATGGAAACACAAGTCGTAAAACATGCATCGATCTCTACAATAAGATCTTTTTGATCGATATAATACTATTATGTAATGATAAGACCACTTCTCTTTCTATGAGACCATTTATCAAAGTCACTCATATCCCCATTAGTTCAGGCTTTGAAAATATGGACAGATGGATCAAATGACTTCCGCGCAGTTCAGGATTGAAGATGAACACAGAGGGTTATTGTATTTTGCATTAAATGAGAGGGGGAGGGGGTGTCATCAAGAATCCTTGGGGATAAATTATGCTGGCATTATAAATTCATTTAGGAACTCGTGACTCACTACAAGTTAGGTCTAATGCTCTACTCAGTGGTCTCACTATTTGTAGGTAGAAGCATTTTTTTTCTTCATGCAATAGAAACTGATTCTCTAAGGGTCTTAAATTCCCTTCTCAGATGTTGTCTCACATAATGGAATATTGAATACCCCATTTGAAGAAGAATAATGTTTATGAAAAATAGCCTGGAGGATCATCATGCTTGGTAGAAAAGGAACATAATGGAAGACATTCTAGGTTCAAAGGTGAATTATGAATAAGATGTCACTCTGTTCGCAAGTCTCAGATCGATTCTAGGGTAGGGGGAAAAGCTGGTCATCACAAATGCTCCTGACCATCAACATTACAGGCTGACATAATTCCAGGTGAATGTTTTTTTGTCTTCACATTTATTTGATTCTTTTCTAAACATGGTTTTCACCTTCTCAGAACTCTTTTATTTATTTTAAAAAGTATTTTTTGAATCCTGATTTATTTATCATTGGAAAACAGAAATGATCCACCTTTATCATATTTGTTATTTTTTATAAGATTTTTATGGCAGGTCTTGTGTGAGGAACATCTTGTATCCAAAAACCAAAAATTTGGAATGTATATATCATTCAACGAAACATTAGATACATTTTTCTTCAGATACTATTTCATCTTCTTATATGTCCATTGTGGAACTTCTTCTGATATTTGATACATATGAGGGTCTATTTTGTTCAGAACACAACCTTTCAACATGAACAACTAAAAAACATTTTTTTAAATATGTGGGATGATTTTAAGCTACTGGTATCCCTGTTTATGGGTCTTAGGAGTAACCTCTCATTTTACCCTAGTGGCATAGTAGGCATCCTTGTGTTTACATCGAATCCAATATTTTATATATAAATTATAAGAATATTTTTGTAAAATATATTGAAAATGAAATATCCATTTTCATCATTGATATTTGATATATAATACATTTAAATGTCTATGAATCCCATTCCCACTCAGGTTTTACCTTCCTCAAAATCATAGAAGAATCTTGTTACACACAATCCTCTCATTAACAACTCAAAGATATGACTATCACCATGAGTGGGAAAACTATATTAAAACCTAAACCATTGATTCTTAAACCATAAGAGTCTTTGAAATAAGAGGAAAAAATTGAATAACCAACAATAGAAACTGAAAAATCAGAGCTACATAATGAGTGAATTGGTTAGCGAATATTGAAATTCAACGAGAGGAACATGGGGAAATTGTTTATGGGAGATAAAATCTGGAGAAAATTGATTTTCTATATTCAAAAGAGAGAAAATTTACATCTTGGAATGATTTTCTTAAATATTACTGTAATATTTATTGAAGAGTGTTTGGAAAATATAGGAGATTCCATAGTTTAGGTAAATACATAACAACCCTTAAAAATAAACACATGTATCCCATACAATGAATAATGATATTGATCTATTGACACTAAAATAATAGGTGGATGATGGCCTTGATGTTTCCATTAGATAAATAACATTATTCCCACTTATAAACAGATTGATCGCACACAAAATTAATATATGTCATAATGTTTTTTGATTTCATTATTGTTTTATATGGTGAGGATGTTTAGACAAATATGATGTGGATGAGGAGACATCCCCTCATCAAAATCGATGGATTTAAATGAATTTTTATTTTCATATCTCTAGTGTGATTTTTAGGAAATAATATTGTTTCTATATGAGTATTAGATTATTATCCATGTGCCTATAAATTATATCATGGGTTTATCTATTATTTTTGTTTACACATAATACTAGAAAAACATTTCATTCATTTCAAATATGATACAAGGGAGTGATGGGTGATAAATGAGTGATTATGCATTCTCAATTACCGTTTGTAGGTGAATATATTGTATCGAAAATCAATTTTTCACTACCTAACCTAACACACTAAAGAGAGAGTGAATGTATTGAGATATTGGGTTATTCTAGGGTATTATTTACGAGGTGAATTTATTTTATAATATATTATTATATAATTAATGATGAATTATATAAGGAAACCCTTCATTATATTAATCATTTTTCACTTTTATTTTACTTCTCCCATGCACTATTGGTTCCACTCCTTCATTATTCAATTATTTTAAAAATTAATAGTGTTATATTAGTGTAGGTTTATGGAGAATGAATGATTATATCCTTCAATGAACTTGTGGTTTCATATCTATTTTCACCATAAAATGTAGTATTTTTAATTTTCTATTGTATTAGATTACCATATTGGAGTTAAAAATTATTGGAAATCATGTTTTGGTTCGCTGTCTCTTTTCACCATAAAATGTAGTATTTTTAATTTTCTATTGTATTAAATTTTCAGTTTGGAGTTTCAAATTAGTGGAAATCATGTTTTGTGTTCTAAATCAGATATTAATATTGAATTAGAAATCACTGGTGTTTTTCATGGTTCACATTGATCATCCTTTTAGAATCATGCTTTTGTCCAAGGACATTTTTATTGAAAAATAACTGTTAATTCCTATATGATATAATTATTTAAATATATGTTTCATATAATCACTCTTAGTTGAATTTTCATTTGATTAACATGGAAAGAGTGATGGACAATGATTATTTGCTTGTTGTCAGGTTGGTCTGATAAGAATATGAAGACTTTTTGTTGATGAAGTGAAACACTTCTAATTATGGAAGAGTGGAAAAGTGGATGTTGCAACATGATTTTCTGTATGGAGTTTTGATGTTTTATCTGGCTCATATGGTGATTAATGTTTCTCATTATATGAATTTTTATTATAAGTCATGTTTATATCCTATTTCAATCACTTGATGGTGCATGCTCATTGTACCTCATGTTCTCAATGTATCTTCAACCTTCAATTTTTTATCAGGGTATGGGTTGGAAAACCAACTCATTCATTTTTTCAATATTATAGTTTATTCGTTTTGCATTGAATATTTACATATTAGAAATAGTGATCTTAAAACGGGTGTTGTGTAGCCTGTGGTCTACGGGTTTCATTGCACGCTTCAAAAGAGGAATTTTGACTTTTGATTGTCTACCTGTACAAGTTCATCTTGTTAATTGATATTTTGTTAAACATAAACTAGGTTTGATGGAAAATGTTGAGTTATCGATGATGAAAAAGATGCAAAGAAGGGGAACTACAACACCACTGAGGGTCCTTGAGGTTAACATCTTTTCTTCTACTCCGTTTGGAGAATCCTGGTTATGACGATTCTTTATTTCCAATTCCGTGAAACACATAAAAATATCAGTATCCATTTTACATTTTCATTACATCTTTATATTGATTGGTGTTGTTGGAGATCAATTATATTTGATCTTGTTTTCTCATACTAATCATGATTTTTGATTTGGTGTTGATAAAAATGGTTATTTTAGTTTCTATTAAGCATGTTAAGATGCTATAGTTTTTACATGAATCTATTCCATGTAATGTCTAGTTCTTGTGAGCATAGATTTTTGAATCAATATTTATAGATTTCATATACCGTAATACATTTTAGGATTGGTATTATTCATGTATTCATGATTTTATCTTCATTTTATAGAATAATAACTTTGTTGAACTGTTTTATTGAAAATCCTAGAGGGGGTGGTGCATGCTAGGGGAGATGGGGTTGTTGTATGGGGTTTTGGGATGGTTGTGGGGGAGGGGACTGGTTGGGGGGCTAGTTTCGGGGGGGAGTGTAGTACAGGGGATGGGGTGGGGGTTGTGCAGGGGGCCAAGTGCAGGCTAGGGGGTTGGGGGCTGGTGCAGGCTATGGGGATGGGGGTGGTGTAGGGGGGGAGGGGACTGGTTATTGAGTGAGGGTACTAGTTTCGGGGGGGATGCAAATAGAGCGTAAGGGTGGGGTGGTACATGGGGTTATGGGGGCTGGTGCAGGGGTGGGGGTTGGGGGGGCTAGTGCATGGAATGCAGAGAACCAGCAACAAAACATAGCCCATGATTATGCATGTGAGCATATATATAAAGATCTTATTGTGCGTAGCTTGACACCATTGAGGTAGAGTCCCTCTCATGTCCTCTTTAAATCAAGAATTTTTTTTAATTTCTTTTAGATGTCTTTTTGAATCCTGATTGTTTATATTAAATTTCAACTCAACAAGATGTGTTAGTTAAAATAATTTTTTCGTTTTATAAATAAGTCATGGATTTTTCATAAAACCCCTCTAATGGAGGTGCTCTATTTGCGAAAACTCACAGTGGTGGTTTATGCTTATAGAGGATGTTTGACATTATTGTATTTATGTTTTCCATTTTAATCCTTACTCCACTCATTTGAGACACCACGGGCATCTCCAAATATTTTTTGACACAGAGGGGGCTAGTGTAGGCTAGGGGGTGGTGCAGGGGGGGCTGGTGCAGGCTAGGGGCTAGGGGTTCATGGGGGCGCAGGGGGGCTGTGCAGGCAAGGGGGCTGGGTGGAGGGGGGCAGCAGGCAGGGAGCAAGGGGTAGCAGGCAGGGGGAATGGGGCATGGGGCAGGGGCCAGGGGATAGGGGCAGGGGGTAGGGGGTTGGGGTGCAGGGT
The DNA here is from genome assembly GCA_963277665.1 of Viscum album. NCBI lineage: Eukaryota > Viridiplantae > Streptophyta > Magnoliopsida > Santalales > Viscaceae > Viscum > Viscum album. The sequence goes on along the minus strand of OY728157.1, from coordinate 2,050,480,901 downwards.
GGAGGGGGATACACCAATCCAACATTTGTTTTAAGATTTTGAGATTTGGGGTTTAACCTCTTGCCTTATTAATTTTTAGATTCTATAATTTATATTCTAGTATTTTTAGTTTTTGAAGTTATTGTTTTGTGTTTAGGGTTTTATGTTTTATAATTATAAGGTTTGGGGTTTTAATATTTATGGTTTTAGGGTTTATATGAATTTTGAATCTGAGAAATTCATTTATATTGAAATTGGTTGATCTCACTTTCATCCTACGAAAAAGGTGTAGGAGTGACATTAAATGACCAATAAACCTTTTTCATTGTCATTCCCACCTGCATTTTTTTAATGTTTTGTTTTTTTTTATTTTCCATATTATTTTTTTATATAAAAAAATCATTTTTTAAACCTCAATTATTTTCCTTTTTTTGCCAATTTTTCATGCCACACATCATTCCCTTCAATTGAATGCAATTACAATATTTTTAATGAGGAATTAGTTGTGATATCTTAATATCTAATGTTCAAAAAACTTTTACATCTTGCTTTTCAGTATTTTACAAATTGAACACCTAAATCAATTCTTGATCCTCAGGAAACCTCAGTTGTTTGGAACTTCAAGTACACATGTACAACTCAAAATGGTTTCGGATGCTCCTTTAAACATGATTCTTGACTCATCACCCCCCCACATTTGGTTTCTTTTTTTTCATTTTTCATTGAAGATTATGAATTTGGAAGGATTAATGAAAGGGATGTTTTGCAACATCTCCAGACATGCACAATCTCAAATGCATCAATTGACGTTGTCTGGGGAAACCAATTTCTTGAGGTGCGGCCATTGGGCGTTCTGAAGGTAATTAGACTTAACCAGACATGTTATTTAGTTATTTAGTTGTTTATTTTATCTGCCTTCATTTGTGAGGCACCAATTAAAATCATAATATTTCCCTTAATGTGAGACTCAATCACTCTCCCAGCGCCCTTCATGTTAAACATATAAATGTTTTATTTAATTATACTAAATTGATATAAAAAACATTAGAGTTTTTTATGAATAAATGGTCCTTAGTATTTTAATTTTCAATATTCATTGTTTTTTATTTTGATTGTTTATTATGTAGGGTGCAGTGATTGATCACATATTGGGATATATAGTTCATAACAACTTGATGAACTCACCGATTGACTACGACTTGTGTATTGGGCATTTCGTTGTGAAGGTACAACATTCCCTTTATCACAGCTCTAATTAGTTATGAACCTACAAATAATATCAGCTATAATTAGTCATGGATGTGATTATGCATGTATGGGGCTATGTGTTCCCATGTATATATATAAATGCATATGAAGGATATGGGCGACTGGTATATGAATATTAGAATATGTCCAAGGATCCCCTTGCACATGCTCATGGTAATGAGGGTGTGTACATAGGGGTAGGTGTCCTTGAATGTGTGTGAAGGTTCATATACCCAGTGGGGGAGCATCATCTTTTAGTTAGAATGATCCAAGAGCCTAAGAGGATGGTTTGGTTACACCTTGAGTTAGGATCCCTCTTCTAGAATCTTTTATTCAAGAATGCTTTAAGTTGAATATAGCTTCTTTCTTAATTATACTTAACTATATTGAATGGAATATCTTGAATAAGTGTTATTTAATATAATTGATTCATTTGACAAATAAATTCATGTTTTTATAAATGATGTCATGTTTTTATAACCAAGAAATGTCATGATTTTATAATAAAACCCCTCCAACGGAGGTGCACAGTCTTCTAATCCAAAGAGTAGGGATTATTATTTTTATAATGTTTAAATTTGGTTTGAGTCTTTCAAATTCCTCTTGTTGGTGTTAGTTTTGTGCCTAGTTATTTTTTGTTTTCTTTGAATAATATAAATTGGATTATCAAACTCGTTTAACTCAAATGACATTGCCCAAGTAGGCATATTCCTTGACCATGACACTTTACTTTTCACGCTTTGAATATAATAAATAAAATTTCCATGTTTAGGAAAAGTGAATGAATTTGTAAATGGTTTGTGTAGGGTGTATGATTCCTTTCCATATTTTTGTTTCCATTTAGAAATTGTGTCATTGTGATGTTTGATAAAACCTTCTCTTATGATCTGTTGTTATAGAATATTATATATTTGATATGTTCTATCATATGCCAGTGGGGTGATGGTCGGAATGCTACCCATCCTCCTCCCGCTCACATTGCTCCTGGACGGAAGATGCTGCCCTACGGATGTCACTGGACCAGGCCAACAAGTCGCGGTCATGCCCAAGTCATGTCGTGGTCATGCCGTGGTCAGGTCGCGGTCACACTGCTGTCACGCCGCTGTAATGAGGTGATTTGTCCATGCTCCAGGATGACACCCAGCATCAGTTCGCAGTGAAAGTATTTTATGAGACTTGTGATAAATGTTGAGACTGAATAATCACAATTTCCTCCGATGGGGCGACAACCGGAATGCTTCCCCACCTCCTCACTCTACGTTCACTCCTGGCCAGAAGATGCTACCTTGCGGATGTCACTGGACCGAGCCAACACATCGCGGTCACACCGCAGTAATGTTGTGATTTGGCCATGCTCCAGGAGGACACCCCATAGTGGTTCGTAGTGACAGTATTCCATGAGTCTTGTGATCAATGTTGATACTGACTAATAATAATTTCTTCCGATGGGGAAACGACCAGAATGTTTCCTCGCCTCCTCTTGCTCCCTTCATTCATGGATAATAGATGTTTCCCCGAGAATGTTACTCGACTAGGCCAACACACCGCCGTCATACCATGGTCATTCCACGGTCGCACCGCGGTCACGCCATAGTCACGCCTCTGTCACGCTGCGGTCACGCCGCAGTCATGCCTCGGTCAGGCCATAGCTAGGCCTCTCTCACGCCGTGGTAAGGCCGATCTCACACCGTTGTCATGCCACGGTCATGCCCCTGTCATGCCCCGGTCAGGTCGTTGTCTTGACACGATCATGTCGTGGTCACGCTGCGGTCACACCACGGTCATGTCGCGGTCACGCCACGGTAATGCCGTGATTTAGTCCTGCTCAAGAAACATAGATCTCACACTAAGCCCCTTACCTTCATTTCAACCCGCTTCCACCAACATTCCATCCAGCAACAGCCCCCCCTATGAACGTCAAATTAGCCCACACCATCCCCCCAGCACCTGCAACAAGCCCCCTTCCACCATCATTCCATCCCCCTTCAACCTGAATTCGATCCCACACCAGCCCCCATCCAACTTCAATTAAACCCACACAAGCCACCACACCAGCCACCACCCCACCTCCTTCAAAACACTCATGCCATCCCACAGCCTCCTGAAAGACAACCCCAACCATTATCTCTATACCTCACTAGCCCCCACCCTCCTACATCCTATCCCACACCATCCCATACCACATGCCCAATAACCCCCAGCCACCTGCAATCCAGCCAACACCATCCCCCTGACATCTAATCTATCCCACACGAGCCCCCTGCCATCTGCCTGCCGCCTACATTCCCGCCTATACCAGCCACTCCATCTCACACCAGCCACCTCAACAGCCCCCTTGCCTCTTGCATTTGAGGATGCATGAGAAAACATCCATGAAAATCAAAAAAAGGAATGGTGAAAAAGGATCCCCTTTCCTAAGATCTCTTTTCATGAAAAGTATCCATGTAAACTGGAATTATTGTCCACTAGGAACGTTGGGGTAGAGACGTGTTTGTTAACCCAAGACGAGAACCCAGCTAGAAAGCCGTTTAGATGAAAATCATCCTATAAGATTTCCCACTTTACCATATCAAAAGCGTTGAATAAATCAAACATGAAGGCACACCTAGGAACAACAAAATCAAGATAATAGACCCACAATAATTCATGGGTAACAAGATTCTTAGGATAATTTTTTTTATACTAATGGTTAAGGATATTTTTATCAGGCATTAGATTTATGAGTCTCTTAAGGTTAGTTTTGTAACCATCATACTAGAGGGGCCAAGTTATAAGTGGTGTAAGTCTATTATTCAAACTAAGCCAGAAAAAGACTATTCTTGGAAAAGAATCAAGGAATAGTTCATTTAGAATTCTTTCATAATGAAGTGAAGGTACTGATGACTATAGAATATTCTAGAAGGGGCTGTCCAGGTGGGGTGTCCAAGGGAAGTCTCGGGGGGGGGGGGGGGGGGTTAGGGGGTCTATAGGGTAGGGGAGGGTTCAGGTGGGGTGTCTAGTAGGGGCTATCTAGGGGGTGTCAAAAGGGCTGTCTGGGGTGGTATGTAGGACACGGTACATGTGGGATGTCAAAGGGTTGTCCAGGGGGGGTTCGGGGGGTCTGCAGGGTAGGGGGAGGGTGAAGGTAGGGTGACTAAGAGGGGATGTCCCAGGGGTGTCGGGGGGGGGGGGGGGGGTCGGGGGGGGGGGGGGGGGGTGGGGGTGGGGTCTATAGGGCAGCGGGTAGGGTGTAGGTGGGGTGTCTTAGGGGGCTGTCCAGGGGGTGTCCAAGGGACATGAGTAGGGTGCAAGGGGTGTGCAGGGGTATGAGGAGGGTGCAAGGGGTGGGGGGTCTACAAGGGGCAAGTGAGGGTTAAAGGGGGGTGCATGTGGTGTGCGGGGGTGGGGGGGTATGGGGAAGGGTGGAGGGTCTAGGGGGGTCTGCAGGGGCATGGGGACAGTGCAAGGGGTAGGGTACAAGGGGTGTGCAGGGGCAGGAATGAAGGTGCAAGGGGTAGGGGGTTGTGTTAATCCCACATATTAGACTATATCGTAACATATTCTTTGATCATAGATTCAAACAAAGCTATATTTTAGATATTTAAATACATTTAAGAAATAATTATCCACAACATTTTCATATGACTTTATAAGTAATAAGATTATAAATGTTGTACAACATAACCACTATTTCCATATCATTTCGAGTTCTTATTAGGACTTCACTCCCAATGAAAGACCCTTCTTCCAAACACCGTATCATCGAGTAGTTAATCATCAGGAAAAAACCATCTCCATGGACACATCATTATTTAGTCATCCACATCCTAAATAGATATTCTCATCCTTCCCAACACTAATATGTCCACCAAAATTCCCATAGAGGGCTTCCAGTTTCTCACAATTTTGGTACAATTTTTTATACTAATGTTTGAGGGTGTTTGTATAAAGATCATATCCAAAAGACATTGTATCATTTCACAATGATTTTCAATGTTTTGAATAAGACCTATGATGTATATGTGAATGTTGTAGATTATTTTAAATATAAACCAAAGTATAAGACATGGTGTAGTAAAAGCCATCATCACGTGGTTTCTGTTATCTGGTGATTCATGAAAACACACCTAGGCTTGATTCATGATACCACACCTAGGTCACTATGACTGGATAAACCTGAGGTGTCCATGTGTTAACTAGGATACCATCATTTCTACTTTTGTGCCATTCCAAAATTCCACCTGCAAGTGGTGGTGTAAGGGGGTGGGGCAAGGGGTATGGTGGGGTGGGGGCTGTGCAGTGGGGATGTGCAGGTGTGTAAGGGGGGTGTTCAGGGTGGGTGTAAGGGGGGCTATGCACAGAGGTGTCGGGGTGGGGGTGTATGTACAGGGGTGTGTGCAGGGTGGGGTGAAGGGGGGGGGGGGGGTTGTGCAGTGGGGTGGGGGTGTCCAGTAGGGGTGGTGCAAGGGGTGTCCATTACGGGGGATACTGTCTGGGAGGGGTCTGTCTAGGGGTGTTTCCAGGAGGGCGGGTCTGTTCGGGGGGGGGGGGGGGGTCTGTCCAGGGGGGTGGGGTGGGTCTGTTCAGGAGGGTGGAGGGTGGGATGCTGTCCATCAGGGGGGGGGCTTTCTAGGAGGGATTCCATGAGGGAGGGGGTGTCTAATAGGGGTGGTGTAGGGGTTTTCCAACAGGGGGCTATTTTCTGGGTGGGGTTGTCCTGGGTGGGGGGGGTCTATCCAGATCGGTTTTGAGGGGGGGTATTTCCAGGGGTGGATGGGGGTTGAAAAATGGGGGGGGGGGATGCTGTCCGGGTGGGGTTTTCCATGGGGTTTTCTAGGAGGGAGGGGAGTATGCAGAAATGGGGGGGGGGTCTGTCCAGAGGGGTCCAGTGGGGGCTGCTGTCTGTGTGGGGTTGTCTAGGGGGGTCTGTCCAATGTGGGGGGTGGCCAGGAGGGGGGGATGGGTTAGCCCAGGTGTGGTTTCCAGTAGGTGTGGTGAAATGAGTGTCCATCAGGGGAGGTTACTTTCAGGGTGGGGTTGTCCTGGGGGGGGGGGGGTCTGTCCAAGGGGGTTTCCAAAAGTGATGTAGGGTCCAAGAGGAGATGGGGGGTGTTTGGGGGGGCCCTCTCCGGGGGGTCTGTCCAGGAGGGGGGGTCTATCCAGGGGGTAATTGGGGCTTGCCCGGGTGGGAAGTTGGGATGCAGGGGGGAGGGGTGCATGGGGGGATTTAAGGTGCAGGTCTGGTGCAAGGGGTGAGTGGGGGGATTTTTAGGGGTGGTGGGGAGGATGCAATGGGACATCATCAGCTGAACAATGATGGGTTTTTAATGAAATGTGATGTTATATAGCCAGTATTTAATATCATATGTATAGGTCTATAACCATGGTTCAAAACTGTGGCTATAGGAGATGAGTGATTTTAGATGATACCATAGGTTGAAAATCTTGGCGTTAGGGTTGTTGCCATGGTTTCATCTGTGGCTATAGGGCTATATCCACTGTTCAAACTGTGGCTACAGAACTATAGCCATAGTTGGGAACCATGTCCATAAGTTTTAACCTATATCCTGGACAATACCATCCACGGTTGTGGAAACTGTAGCTATAAACTATAACCACTGTTTTTGGGTATATAACCACTATTTAGAACCATGGATATAGCCTGATTTGGTAGTACTGATAGGATATGTTGAAGACTCATTATTTATTTAGTATATTTATATATAATGAAAAAAACTTTTATTTTATACTGATTCCCAAAAATTTAGTGGTTACTATCATTTTTAAATTCTATAAAAATATTTTCCTAAAAAGATCCAAGGGATGTAAGAGATTCAAGAATTTTTATTAATTTGTAATAATGGATGGGTATATCTAGGATTTTAAATTTGGTATTAAAGATAAAATTTAGTATATGTTTTAATGAAACAGGATCATGGAGAGTGATACCATGGAGTCACATTTTTTTCACCATTTACGAATAATTATATGTTAAAATTAATTATGTTAGTGTTAACTATTTTGTTTCTCCTATATGATTTGATTCAGTGGTTTTCGTTCTTTTAACAAGATCATAGATTCTTCACCACCATAGTGTTAATAATATCATATATACCATATTTTTAAATTAAATAAACTCTTATAACCTTCCATATCTGGTGGTTATGAAAGATGAATTACACAATTTTCTAGTGGTGGTAATCCACCCATACACAAGTGTGATGTCTCCATTTTTTAATTGAGGGGATGAAAATAAATTAAGAAATATTTTATCATTATAGAATAAAAATTATGCTATAAATATCATATATATCCCTTAAAAATATATATCGCCATCTAAGAGGGGTGGTGATGAAAAAATAAATATATCCAATCAAGGATGAGTTATTTTAAATGTACACGTATGTGATGTTTTGATTTTCAATTAGATATAAAAGTGATGAAAAATTGATATACCATTATCATAATAACTTTTTAGTATTTTATATATTCTAAAGTAATTTTTTTAGGATGGACATTTTTGGTTTCAATGATGTTTGTGATGAAATATTGAAGAATAGTGTTGGTAGGAACTTATACCACATTCCTGGATAATATTCATTAAAAACAAATACATATATAGGTCTTTTGGGAATATTAAAACCCCTTGGATAGGGATAAGGTTGTTTGGAAGTTATTCGAATAGATCATGTTCAGTCTACGTGGATGTTTTTATATGGATAACTGATGATATGAGGTTCCCATATAATTGATATGAGTGGAATCCTTGAAATTAATAAGAACATTACTTTTTGAAGAGGTTTAGGGTCAATCCCCATTTATTCAAAAAAAGACTTATTTTTAAAAATAGGAGAACATGGAAACCATTACATCCACATAGGGAAATTACATAAGAAAATAAAGTCCTGAAGGACATAATGATCATGAGTGTCCAACTAGTGAGAAACATAAAAATAACTTATATAAGATGTCTCATCCCACCCCTAGAATATCAAATAGTCAATTCCTTCACAAAAGATATGTTTCCCCCCTGACATGATGGTGCACCATGCTAGACCAATAGAATAAGGTAGATAACCCCTCCAATCCACATGAAAATCAAAAGGTAGTACTGAAGATAATTTATAGTACAACTATCACTATTTTGAGCCACCCACCGGAAAAGGATTGATAGAGTCTCAATGAACTATCAAACTAATGAAATGTAATAAAAAAAAGAAAAAATAATGAACGATCAATAAAAGTAAACCCATCCATCCATCCAAAAGAGGAAAGATGGATGGATGATGTGTGTCAACACACCCATCACCCATTCAAGGCCTCCCACCTAGTGGTACCGACAAGAATGTGCACTGTAACCAAATGCAACCAGACCAAATCCACAAATCAAAAATACATCATCTACCTAATTAAACAAACAATCCCATGAAATCGGATTGATCTCAACAACACTATGACTAAAAAAATGAATCCCAAAATCTACCGTAGATTGTAGGACAACCCATGTCCCAATCACAGAAGCCGTCATCCACATAAACCCTTATATTTCCCATCATGTTTACAACATCATTCTTCTTACAACCTCCAACTGATTAGAAAAAGCCAAATATAACCTTCTGACATTTATTATCGCAACCTAATGAGAGCTATGACACCACCTGGCTTGTAGACAACAACGCCTAGAGAAATTTACAACACAAACCCCTACCCCCCTCAACCCATTTACCAATAACTTTGGTGATAATGTATTACCTATAATTATAGAGTGTTGTGGGTTACATTCATCCTAAATAATTCCATACATGGAATTGGGATATAGACAATATTTTAAAAAATCGATGATAAATCCTCATCACATCATCGTGATCACATGTTTCCACATCTAAAGTGTGATTACATTAATGAACCTTCACAAGAATATTTTTATGAATCTAAAACACCTTCTCCCAAGTTTCATTAATTTAGAATAATTCAAATTTATATGATAGGTTAGGTTCAAAATCTATTCCCTCATAGGTGAGTATAAGTATTGGATCTACCATGAATTTCCTCTATGGTAAAATTTAGAATATTCCATTTATATTAGATATGTTGGGCGACAGATTCAATTGATAATAAATAACTCCAATACAATATAAAAATTCCAAATTAACAATGTACTTTGTTCTTAAATTCAACATTTAATGAATATTATAACACTCTAATTTGGGAAGGCCTTTAAATATACGTGATCCCAGACTAGAAATTTGGAAAACTTCTTTTGATTATCAATTTAATACTTTTTTTATTTTTTAATGCTTCAATATGATTATCAAATTCGTTTACATCTCTTGAACAGGTTCTAGGAATACTAGAATCATTTCTACAAAATCATCCCAAAATTTTGGGCATTGAAAAATCATTCTATTCAATGATTCATATAGTTCAAAATGGATTCTTGATTGAAATAAATTATCAAAAAAAAAAGTTATTCCAAAGGTAGAAAATATAATCATTTATCTTGAAAAGTGGGAGTGCGTAATCATAGATTGTTTTATAATGTTTGAATTATCCTTTAAAACTATACATCAGTTTGAGGGTGGTATGTGGTTGTAAAATTATTCTCATTGATGAGAGCCTTTTGAATTATCTTAAAAAAATTATAGGAATGAAAGGCCACAATAAGTTATAATCTATAGAGTCTCACCATGAAGTCTCACCTATTCATTGATAATTATATATGAATGGGAATCAATGGGTTGATCTTCTATTATTATAGAGAAATGTACATACTTGATAATGTAAAAAATAATGACCCATATAGAATCATTATTCCTTGGAGTATTCAGAAGAACGATGAAAAAATATATTTAAATATGTTTCCCTATCCAAATAGGTATAGGTAGAGGTTATATGACATCCTTAGTATATTTTCTTTTAGAGTTTACCAAAAACCATACCACGAATCTAGACACGTAGTCTAAAATTTCTTACATTATTCTATCCCCCAAATAATTTACTTCAAAATCTATATTTGTCATTGTGTTACTACTTTTTATAGATATATATGAGCGATGTGATTCATCTAGTAGACCCCCCTTAAACACCAGTAAGAATGGAATATATAAAAACTTCCCAAAATTCAACACTATATATGTATAACTGATGTTTAAAAATTTTATATATTTCATAGCTATAATCATTCTTTCTAAACCTTTATCATCCTTCTAATAATTATATTAATTTTCTAATTATGATGGATTGAAATTTTCATCAAAAACAAATAATAATTACTCTTTCCTAAAAATAAAAATATTGTACATTATCCAATACCTATATATAAAATACATGCTAATCCTCATTATTTTTAGAACTCCATGGCCATTATTAATAAAAAAAGAAACCACTTTATTTACCTTATCAGGGATGTAACATATTGACCAATCATTGTTCAAGATAGGTTTTAACCATATTCTTTTTATTATGTAGAGAACATTCAAATATAATGTGTAGTTAAATCTTTTGTAGTCTTACTTTATGTGTTTCACCTTTCACTATTTTTATACCACCTTCATAACTGCTAGTACAAGACTATTATTTTTAAATTAATACCATGTGTGTTACAATTTTATTCATATATTTTCAATTTCTATAATGCATAAAAAACCACTCTTTTATTATGTATAAGAACCCAGTAAAATATGTTCTTTACTGAATCAATATATATTTGAAATAGTCCTTTATTGATGTTAATGAAATTAATAGTTCATTTAATAATTCTTTATTTAGATCCTAAAAACATTCTTCTTATTCCCTAAACATTTGAATTTAAACCCCTTTTGTGTCAACATAGTCAATTTGATGGCCAATCCAGAAATTTTCTAAACAAATCATCAATAGTAACCTATTAAACTAAAAAAAACAATATATCTAAATTCTATCAATAAATATGGGTCATTATATGACAAAAATGTTCTTTCATCGATCAATATATATTCCTTCCCTAAAGACAATATGTCCAAGGAATGAAATATACAAGAGAAATAATTCATACTTATTGAATTTCATGTATAATTTCTTATATCTAACAGTATCATGAATTATTCACAAAATGATTCTCAAACACTTCATGGATTTTAGATTATATTATGATATCATCAATGAATACCCACACAATGTTACAAAGATATTTAGTTAGTACTCTATTCAACATATATATAAAAAAATTATGTATTTATCAATTCAAAGGGAATTACAACAAAATACCAAAGTTAATACATTAAATGAAATTTTTTCTTCTATATATCAACCTTTATCCCTAATAATTGTTGATAAATATAGTGAATTTTATGATTAAAAAATATTTTTATCATTGAATTTGCTTATATATTTAATAAATTCGTGGAAAATGATACTTATTCCTTATAATTGTTATATTTATTTCATTGTGATGGATGAAAATCCTCATAAACCCATACATATTGTTTACACATTGTAAATTGGAACCCTATGGTGAAACATATGGGAATATAAGTCACATATAAAACAACTCATGTAGTTCTTTAATCTACTCTACCAATTCCAGTCGTTCCATTCTATAGGGAGGCTTGGATATAGGTTTTACATCAGGAAGGAGTTCAAAACAAATTAAAACTTCATGTTTTGTTGGATATCTTGAAATTTATTATGAAAATAAAACAATATATTATTTTAAAATATATAAATCCCATGTCAATAAAATTTATTTACCATTAATATATAGTTATTTTTCTTCCCTTTCTCCCAATATTTCATTAATGAATACTACTAGATTATGGTCCAAAAAGGATTTAGATAATGAGTCTTTCCCTTAAAAATTCGAAAATATTTTCCCATTATTAAAAACTAATATAATTCTATGTAAAATAAAACTTTTCATCATAATTTGAAAAATAATTCATAAAAGGGATTATATCATTTTCAATCATAGTTATGAAAATTATGTATAAAATTAAGGAATAATTATGGATCTAAATAGAGGCTTCTTGAATTATCATAATTTTTATATGATTACATAAAGTTATCCTCATTGAAAACACATTCCTCAAATTCTAATAGACAGATCTAGTTTTATTTACAAAAAATGTATCAAATAGTGTATAGTTAAATAATAAAATATATCCTTATCAATCAATGAGTTTATATTCAATGTTCCAGCTATCATGCCTTTTGAGAATTATTAATATGTTTTAGTGATCTAATAATATTTTCCATTAAACCATTTATTTTACTATCATGAATACTATCTACCCTTAGAGAATAATTAGAATAGTACACCATATCATTATAGAAATATAGTTTCATCTTGGTTAATTCTTTTCTTCCCTTTCATTCACTTTGATGAGGGCCTTTCTCACTACACATTAATATAAATATCACCCCTTTATGAATATTCCATAGAGTTTATTTAATAAAATATTATTTGTTGGTTATTAAACCCTTCTTCTATTGCCTTAAACTATATTTTTTTAATGATTTCTTAGTAACCCACTTGATTTAATCATTTCTCAGGAAAAACTGACACATGTATAATTATTTCAATATGTAAATTGAACTTGATATAATATAATTTTTGGGAGACTTAATAAAATTTAAGAAAATTATTTATCCCATCAAATAATCAATAAATATAACTTCATGGATTACATATATAATATATATAATGAGTTACAAACTATTTAATGTAAACGTCATATACAGTAACATTTTCATCTTTGTTTTTCCATAGATTTAGGAATTTAATATCCATATTAACTCATTTCTTAGAAGGGTGGTATTATTTTAAAAAATAAATCCTCAAAATTATTGCATTACTCACTCTATATATACTTTTACAACATCGTGTTCTTCGAAGATAACCATCATTTATCATCATCTTAGTTTAGATGATATGCATCCATGCTATATATTTCTACTTCAGTACATTCCAAAGCATGAAATATATTCACCAAAGACTTGATAAATAGTAAAAATACTAATGGATATGTTATAAAATTGATTTTTGGAGGTTTTTATCACAAAATTTGATCCACAATTGTTGCACCATGTTTGTTAGAAGAATGTTTCCTCATATGGGAAAAGTTATTAGTCATAACAGTAGTTCTATCCACTAATATAGTAAAAATATATCCATTTTCTAGATCAAACCTATTGAGATCATTTGATTGATCATGAGTGAAATATATAATTTTAGTAAAAATATTTATACAATTTATATTAATTTGACTAGGGTATATATAATAATAATAGTATATACTTAATTAGCTAAAATCATTATGAATATTATTTCATAAAATAAAAATAACATAAATTAGTAAAACAATATTGTGGATTATATTATAGATTGTGTTAGATATGTTATTTATAAATATTACTTGCAATGGAAAAAATTAATATTCCTTGATATAAACTATAACAACCACAAATCCATTAAACCATAAATTTTGTTTGTTATATGACAATAGAACATGATACAATAGATCATATTCAATGGGATCAAATAGTTTAGTTGTCATAGAAGACTATATGCATACCTAATTAACTTATAAAATTTTAATACAAGAATTAAAATATTTGTTATAGTGATAAATTTATAAATTTATCTTGTTAATCCTTGAAAAAAATAATTAAATTTCACTTCTGGGTATCCTAGGGTTAAGAAGAAAAATAAAATTCTGACAAAAAATGATTTTTAAGGAAATGTGTATAGAATAAGCATTTATAAAAAAATGACATGAATAATGAACTAGTGATAAATAAAAATAAAATGGTTCATATATCAAATAACATATATGTATAATATATCGCTGGATATCATGGAAACACAACATAATCACATGGATATTAATAATTGGTTTCATAATGTTTTAATGAATAATGGTGAACATTATAGTCTTACCATTAAGGTATCATTCCAACACATCAATCATAGATTTGTAATCCACACGAAAAATACAAAACTAGTTTGCCACATTATACCTTATGATGCATTGTAGTTTTATCTAATATCTAGATCCACCAATCACTTACAATTTCTATGCATTCATTACATAAAATGTCTGACTAATAAACAAAATACATAAAAAAGAATAATTAAAAATAAATATCAATATTTGTTAACTGACACGATGAATGGAAATGTTTTACATTTTAAATTAATAAAATATCGTGAATCCATACATGGAAATTAAAAGGATGGTATCATTATATAATTTCTTTACATGAACCACAAAAAATTTAAAGGATGGTAATATTGATAAAAAAACCGTTATAATGACATTGGAAAATATATTTGAAAAAAGTAGTAATGTACTTTTATTTTGAAAACATTTTAAAAATTAATATTCTAAGAATAATGGGAATATTATGTTATTTTAGAAGAAATAAAAATTTTGTAGGAATTATGATAATGAATAATTTCTATAGTGGTAGGAAAATGTGGTCATTAAAATAATGTTTAAACAATTTGTGTTCCTGTTTAAGTAAAAAAAATAACATTTTTGGAAAGCATTAAAATGAGTAATTTAATAAAAAGAAAATGATTTTTAAAATAAAAGTGAAAAAATAAAATATTTTAAGGAAACAATTATGGATATATTTTTTTAATTTTCAATATTGAAGAAAAATATCTCTAACCAAAGAGCAAAAATAAGGTCATTTTTTGTAAATATTCATTATGTTCATTTTTTTAAAAAAGGTGGTGAAAATTATAAAATAGAAAAATAAGCCAAAAGAAAAAATTATATATAAAAAATTTATGTTATTAATATAGATCTAGAATATGATTTAATACAAATATATTTAAACATACGTAATCCTGAATATAAATTATATTGTAGAATAACCAATTACCTCGGATTCTTGCTTGTTTGGAAACATTCCATCATACTAAAAAAATAATTATTAATCACTATAATATCATATTTATATCTATATTTCTTGATACCATTTATTCATAAAATGTTTTATCGATAAATTATATTCCATTATTAATATAAATTATTTAGGTCCAAAAAGTTATATTTCTCAATCATGTTTTAATTAAGTGGTACCAGCAATTACAATATGTTAATTGTTTCATAACCCGCATAATTTAAATTATATAATTTAAAAAATATTTAATTATAAAATAAAACCCTAAGACTATCTATGTATGGTGTTTATGAATATTTAATTACATTGCTTCATGGTGGATGTATTATGCACATACACATGTGTGAAAGTTTCATTTTCCAATAGTTGGGAGGGAAATAAATTGATCATTATTTTGAATGTATACAATCATAATAAATTTTTAATTATAATATATATATTTTTAAATCCATATATATCAACATACATGAGAGGTAGTGATGAATAATTAAATACAAGTCAGTATAGAGGCTGTAGTCCAGAAATAAACACGAGTAACTGTTTGATTTTCAATTAGATATAAATGATATAGGAAACGGTTTAAAAATTAAAAAAAAATTGTATCATAAAAAAACTGAAGTAAATATGATAATATAGCTATAAAAATACTTGGAGTAGTTTTAAGAAGAAATAATCTATAAAGGGATTTGTATGACCATACACCACTACATTGGATAATAACCCTTAAAAACTACATTTAGGATTCTTATATAAGGCATTCTAAAAAATAGAACATGTAGATCATGGATAATTTGATTATAAAGGTAAATTATAATATATTTTTTGAGATAATAGGAAAATATTGAGTAGATAAGTGAGGATAAGAGGTCTCATTTATATGTGAGAAGAGTGGAACCCCTGTAAATATTAATAACATTAAAATATAAATAATTTCATCCTCATGATAAGTGGGTTCAAGTTAGTCCAATTTAGAAGAAATTATAGTTTGGGGATGAAATAATCTCATACAATAATATTTAGAAATTCTTTAGATTTATTTCAATCACTTCCTATTAGTTTAACCCACTTTTAACCCTTTACCCTTAATTATTGTGATAATCATTTACACTATTAAATTTTCATTTTGAGAAATAATTATGTCAGAAATATAATCTAATATTTACAATTTTAATTTTTAATAAGAAATCCATTTTAAAATATACAATTTCTATAGGTGATAAATATTAATTATAATATAATTACACAAAATGTAACAAATTGTTTTATTCAAAAAGAACATTTGTATTTATAAAATTGTTTTTACTCCAAAATCTTGTAAAAGAATTATTTTTATATCTATTTATGGATTATAAATTATTAAACAAGATTCATTTTACATTAATACCAATTAAAAATTTAATTAAACTTTATAATTACATAATTAATGAAAAGCATCAAAAACTATTCTTTCATTAAAATAGAACATTACATTGATTTCCAAAATACCAAACATAATTTTCTCTGTTCAAAATTATATTTTTAAATAAAATATATTATTCTAAATATATATTTTTTATAAAGAACTTATTTTAAAAAAATAAATTAATTATTATTTTATGATAATTTCATAAGAGTAACAATATTTTTAATAATGGTATATTTCACCATACACCTCAAAATCTATTATTTTAGAAAAAAATAACAATAAACTAATTTGGATCTTCTTTCAACAAAAATGATATTTGTTTTCTCATATTTATTCTCTAAAGTTTATATATATTCTACATTTAAATTCATCCAAGATCAATGTCAATTATAATGATAAAATTATAAGATGCATGTTGGGAAATAGATTAGGGATACAGTGTGTTCCTGCTATAGTTTGATCATTGGTGTAACATTCTCGTATAATGAAAAAAATGGTTAATCATTGTAAATATTATCTTCAATCTCAGAATTGAGGAAGGAAGACATGTAAACCATTTGAATAGTATTGTATTTCATTTGTAATGTATTAAAACAGTATAATTAGAGTATGAATCCTAGAAACTAGATAAAAGAATTCCTCAAAGAGCATTATATAAACATGAAAATAGGAATCAAACAGTTGTATTTATATAGAAAAATCTCTAATTCCATTTACTGGTTTTAGAAATATGATTGTATTTCACTGATTTTTTATCTTATTTTTTTCTTCCATCTCTCATGTCTCATTATTCTATATCTAATTAAATTCTTAATTCAAGAAATATACCCATTCATGATTCTCTAATGATTCATCATGATTTCATGGTTCAATCTATTAATATAGTGAGTTTTGCAATTATGTTTTTAAAATTCAAATATTCTGATCATTAGTTACTTGATATTCAAGGATTTATAATATCCACCGATATTCATACTTGAATATGATATGAGATTGGATTTTCCATATGACTAAAGTTATCAAAATTATTACATTTTACAAAAAAACACATAAATCTACACAAATATAAAAATTTTCATCTTTTTTTTTAAAATAAATTCCGTTTATTATATTTTAGGACCTTCTACTTTATATATATCTTATTTATTAGAATGATCCATAACATTAAAATCTACTAAAACGATGATGTATTCTATTTCCATTTTGTAACATCACTATACTCATCCACATGGAGGGAAACCATATAAGATTCAATGACATTGTTTTTCAAAAATTTAATGATTTTTAATTATGAAATTTATATTATAGGGGCTTTCAAATACACATAGGTTTTTCAAACATTGGTTTCTCTTATAATGCATCTCATTTGGTAACATTTCAATGTTTTACCTTTATAAGAAAATTATTTTTAATATGAATTATTGATTTATTAGCATGTCTACCAAATGAAATTATATGTATATAGTTAGATGAACATGGATTGAGGAATTTCTTACAATCATAAATTCATCCTTTCCGATACACCATTTTGTTATTATATTTTTGGTTCTCTATGTTTCTGTTAAACACCATTCTTTTCAATGAAATATTATATATCTTATTTATGTTTTTATAACCATTATATGACTACATCATCACTAGTAATTAACCAAAAATCATTTTTAGTAGTTCTACTAAAACTATCGAACAAATTAAGGTCTAGTGATTTTATGTTTTATAATAATAACTAATCTAATGTTTGTTAAATCATCAATAAAGGAAATTAAATACTTTTCTATAATTGTTGACTCCATTCCCATAATCCAAAAAATGTGACAATAAACAATCTCCAAGGAATGGGTTGTATAAATCTCATCATTCGTGTGTTAACGAATAATAGAAATAAATTTTATGAATGTTGAACATATCTAGTGTCTTCTTTTAAATATCTTAATAAATTCATTAATCGTTTAGGTTTGAATAATTTTCCACATATTTCCCTACAAAATATGTTCAAGCCTTCAATGCCAAAGTTTATTTCCTCCATTATTACATACATAATATGAAATAAGTGAATCTACAACCCAATATACATAAACCATGGTTATTTTCCCTATTGTTACAATTCAAACATATTTAAGTAATTTTATAATGAAATGGTATTTACTAATTATCAAAACATTTCATTCAACATATTGATGAGAAATGCTCAACACGTTTTCTTAGACATTGTCATCTCATATCCAGAAATGACTAATCTTAAATATTTTACTTTTTGTGAGTCATCATTCCTAAATGACATTGTTCCCAATTTTTAATAATTCGAATCTTTTAAAATATTTATTCATCTATTCATAAGTGAGTAATATCCACAATAATATATATATATATATATATGTTCCCCTTTTCTAGAATTTGAGAGTACTTTAAACATCATGTTCTTTCTCATTTTATTTATCTTTTTATTCATCATGTTTTTTAGTGATATTATAAATAATCTACTGAGGTGAGAATATGGTAAGGGAACCTTTTCTAAAGAAACATTGTTGGTCATACCATTCTTAGACAGCTTCCAAAAATTGAAATTTATTTTTATCATTTATTAAATAATTTTTTGGTTTATTTTGGATTGTTTTTCATTATGATGGATGGCTCCCGAATAGATTATCCCTCCAATGTCTTATAGATTAATTATCTTATATATAATTGAAACAAAAAATTTTACTTGTATTACTAAATCCTCCAAAATATTAATAGTATCTATAAAAGCATATTTTCATTGTAATATTCATACTATCCATAATGGAATATATATATATATATTTGATCATCAATCATAGAATTATTTTGATAAATAAAATAGTTTTGATCTTCCAATTCCTTATTATTTGAATTTTAAGTAATTTCATCATTTTTAACTTCACAATTTTTAGAAGTTTTTTATTTTTTGTTTGGAATTTTAAAATTCATTGATTTTAGAGAAATTCCAATTTTTATGCATAGTTAGTCCTCATAATTTCTTTTTCATTTTTACTATAATTAAAGAAGAATTTAGGGTTCCTCTCTTTATTTACCAATGTTATTTTTTATTTTTTACAATCCCCAAAAATGTTTTTACGTTCTCTAATTTATTGGGAAATGTTATGGAAACTATATAATAGTTTAGACTATTCCTTATTAGTAGTAACAAATTTTTATTAAATCCATTCAATATCCCCTGACTTTTCATTCATATTTTGTTTCATCTTGATACTCATAGTCCTCTATATATCAATAGAACATTTAAAATCAAAAATTTACATTAAAATCATGGATTTCTCTTAATATAATTAATATTATTTACAATTGGAGAACTGATAATCTTTATTTAGTTTTATATTCCCTCTTAAAGTCTGTGAATTTTTTTGAGTTATTATTTCAAAACACTATTGTTGAAAAGTTTCAATTTTTTTCTTATTTATCACATCTAGAATTACGACTTTCATATATACTAATTTGTTAATCATTCATATTAGTATTGATTATCTTACAACCAACATCATCATTGGATGTCCTATCCTCCAATACTACATAACTTTCATAACTATTATATTACATTGATAATATTTTTATATTTTTACACGTATAAAACTTACAACCCTTCCATTAATGCACAAACATTGACTTTTTATCCTTCATCAACAAGTATCTTCTTTGGTTTTTAACTTTTTTATCATTATATTATTTTTCTTTTAATATTTTATAATTTACTACTATATAACCATTAAAAAATAATTCAAAAAATTATAATGCAATACTTCATTTAGAATTTACTATGCCTCATCTAAATTTTCTAAAACAAGGTACATATATTCTTTAAAAATATAATTTAAATAATTATATAAATAAGAACTATTATCATCATATTCAATGAATACTTATTTTATTGTTATTTCTTTAAGTATTTATTTAAATATTCTTTTCATTCATTCCATTTTTTTGTGAAATAATCTCGTATAATTTAATATAAATTTTGAATAATATATAATTCATCAATAGTAAGTATCTCTAGGTATATCTCTTTGAAGTTCGAGATATTTTTATAAATCATTTCAGGTAAGATAAATGATATCTTCTTAACCACTAAAGAAATATGCAAAAGTCTCACTAATAATCTTGATATTACTCACCATTTCATTCATCCTTGTTAAGAATCTATTTATAGTCTCATCATAAATTATTTTAAAATCTTCGCATTTTACTCTCTTAATATTTAAAATATTCCACATCACATTGGTGGTACCTTCATAAATATTATCTAGATTTTCCTAAATAAATTTTGATATTGTCCATCTATTAACATTCAAAAACAAACACTCTAAAAGAGAGGAATGTATAAAATATTTGTAAATTCTCTCATTCTTGAGATTCCTCTTATAAGGGACTCTAATACTATAAACTTTAGTTTGAGGGAAGAAACCTTTAGTAATTGCTTCAATGATATCTACATTGATAAATAGTATGTGTAACCACATATAATTCTCATATATATGACAATTCATTCTATATAATATGAGAGTCCCCTTTAATTAAATGATTAAATATTATCCATTAAATATTAATAGAAATAATGACTATATATCATTTTCCTTCAACCTTTACTCTTCCATAACTCAATGGAGGGGAATCGATATAATTATAGTGGTAAGTATACTCATTGGATCCGTGGAATAATAGAGAGGGTATGTGAATAAATAATCTATAGTTTTCTTATTTTTATTTTATTAAATCTTTTTTTACTATTTTTAATGATATGTGACTTTGTTGATACTTCACACAAACAGGGTCACCAGAAGTAACATATAACATTTCAATGGTTAACTACTTGACAAATTTAGTTAACCCTTAGAAAGACTTGGAAATAATATGATATTATAGATTTCAGTATAAAATAATCATTTGGTTTAATGTTTTTAGGGTATATCATAAATTTCAGTTCACATTAGATTATGATTGTTTATAAGCATTCCAGAAATATATAATTGTATGAATATCTTTATAAAAACATGATAATTCTTCACAAATGTTATTAAACATGTTTCAAATGTTCTTCTTTGATTATTACCATATTTTAGAGTTTGATGTATACAAATATTATTCTTTAATTACCTTCCCATTATTGGGAAATTACCACTTCATGTTTTTCATATTTCTATTATTCCCTACCTCTCTCTATCAATCTCTTATATAGAGTGGATATTCATTATTTTTCTGTATCAATTTCTCTCCTGAAATTCACTTATATATGCGATCAAAATTATTTTTTCCATTTATATTCACACAATTTTGTGGATATTATTTTTATAATAAATTTTGGAAACTAACATTATCACCATCCTATTTATTGTTTGGGTCAACCATTCCAAAATCCATCACCACCTTTTTTATAGGTTTTAATTTACAATATTACATTTTTTATTACCCCCATTATTTTGAATCATTATCTTCTCTAAACAATTCTATAAATATTGTCCTCAAATACACCATGATGACTGTTGTAATTAAATTATTTTAGAAAAATGAAAAAATTGAATTAAAAAAATATAAACGCGGTTGTGGACATGGATCATTCTTTGTTAACAAAAATCTCTCACAAAAAACATATACTTCTATCATCACAGGCTTGAATAATGATTTTAAATATAATAATATTTGGAAACCTGATATCATATAATTCTTGGATAAATCATATTTCAAATTATTATAATTGCACACATTTAGAAATATCAGATTTTATCTCATGTGAAATATATTTCTAGACCTCCTGACACCTTACAACCAACTAAAATATCAACTGTTCATTAGAATTATCTTATGTGTGTAAAATTTCACTTGTGATCATAATTTATAATATGTTAAAGAAATATATTACACATAAAATAAATTTTCTTGTGAAATAAATATCTTATAAGCTTATGACATCATACACATTACTGAAATACCCTTTTCATAAAAGATAATCCAAAGACATGACAAATATATTTTGTGCATAATATCATACAAATGAAGATATTATGCTTATCCATTTTTCATTAATATTTGATCAATAATTATATAAATTCCAAAAAATCATTCATAACCTTTCAACTAATTTTGAGGACTTATTCAAATCCACAAAACAACATCAAAAAATTCATATTGCCCAAAATTATTTGTTACAAATCTCATCTATATTTCTCTTATCAAATCTTGACACTTTATATTTCCCTTTATCAAAATATGTTAAAATCAATATGAAAGTATTAATGATATTGACTATGTATTTAAAATTAAATATCACTTATTTTATTGAAGACTAGTTCATCAATCACGACATATTATGAATCATAAAATTCTAGTTTTTCATTTTTTATGAAATGAAAAAAAGAATCTAGTACCCTAATCATATAGCCTTTATTCAGGTCATAATTTCTTAAAAATATCCCTAAATGTAAATTTAATACCTCTTAGTCTCAATAGTCATAACTAATCCTTATAGTTATAGATAGATTCATAAAACACATTATACATAGTCACAACCCTTGTTAGAAATTGATAGAAAATTGTTCTAAATTGTTTTTCTTTAACCCGATTTGGGTAGGTAATCTTTTTTATGTCCATTATGGAAAAATTGACTATTATAATTTTTTAATAACGATTTATAGTCATGACTATAACATAATGGGTTATAACCAAAATACTAAAAAAAATATTCTAGTTTTTTTGAGTTTTCTAATGTTATGAGGGAACCTAAATGAGTTATATTTTCATTATTCCCCAGAGAGATGTGTGTTTAGATTATGAAGAAACCCATGGGGATTATTATAGTTTATATATATCTTTTAGATATTTTAATTTTATGGGGGCGGTGGTTTCTCCACAATAATTTTATAAATCCTAGTAAGTCACACCTTAGTTATCATTATTTGAATCAATCAGGTATGTGGAGGACATCATTGAAAAGATCTAAAATGTGGTGAAAGATATGAAAAAACTAAATTTAATTTTGATGATAATAAAAAATTTATTATGTAATTCAATTATTTTTTTAATATATTGATGAAATTTTATGACCTTGTAATTTTAAATGAATTATTTTGGACCAATTTATAAACCTGTGATATGTTTCACATGAAATGTTCCCGCCCTCTAGATCATATATTTTGGGGTGGGATAATATGCTCATGATGTTGGGGCATAGTGTGACCAATAATGTGGTGGACATGTTAAGTGATGAAAAACCCATTATGATGTGTTTGTATTCATGATGAGAATCTCATGGAAATGTGATAGAATGATCATGTTACCATGATTATTATGGAAAAATAATTTGATGTTATGGTATGTGTTATTACCCACTGAGGTGGGACATATTAGAAATGATGAGATATATCTATAAATGGTTATTTGATGAATTTTCAAGCAATAATTATTATGTGATGTTATTACCTTCTACTCATAAGATTTTATCAGACATGGGATGATATTACCATTTGCGATTATATGTGTTATGGATGTTATTCCATATCTTGATCACGTACCAGAGCCCATATGCCCTCATATAGATGTTTAATCAGGGATGTGATTCCCTTTAATATAATATTTTGGGAATAATTTTACATGAATAAATAGTTATGTCATAACATGGAATATATTCCCTAAACTAAAGACATATTAACTATTTGTAATATCATTATATTGGTGATAATGTTTTTATTGGGATAATATGTCCACGAATATGGTTATAGTATTTGTACATACTACCCATGTGTTCGCCAATGTATTGTTACATGATGATATGTAATTAAATGTGACATGGGATAGTTTAGATTGTTAATTAATATTCCATATTTTTAAAAGACAAAACGTCACTCATCAAAGTAGGTAAGTTCACACTTGAGTGACTATGTTTCATCCATAGCTTGAAAAATTTTATTTTTCTTCTATCGATTGAATTTTTCTTTTTGAGAGTATCACAATGTACATGTAAATTCAATGATGGATATATTTAAGGATTCCATTAATGATGTAATATATAATTATACTCACAAATTTTCTATGAACTATGGGAATCAAGGAAAACATCACATTTGTTGGTGTAGATATGCGAAATGGAATATATCTTGATGGTTAATCTATAGAGTGGTAATACCCATGATACATTTATTTTGGTCCCTTGTTTTTTTATTATATTTTTTTCTTACTTTTCGACAATATCTATATATTATAACTATAATAGATCATGTTAATTACTTTTTTGAATTCCTCAAAGTGATACAGTTCATATTTGTATATCATTTGTGTTCTTATTATTGTATATGGAATTTAGTTATGATGTATATTATTCCATTCATATTTATATAATGGTTGTTATATATATTTATTATATTATTATTTATGACTACATATACCTATGACGGAATATCCTACCCACCATACTCACGGAATATCACCACTAGTTAGAAACCTATGTCATATTGAGATACTATCTAGAGGTATGTGGCATCTAGATCGGTCACTATGTAGGTGACTGAAATCATGTAAAATACAATGTGGTATCAATTATTTGATTAATTTAGTTACTATTTTTATTTTGGATATAGTATATAGGATATAGTACATTTTTTTCTCATTATAGGGATCTTGATCTTAGGTGTACCTGATCCACATTTTATGAAAGTCCATTTTATCGAGGATAAGATTGGTATTAGTGGTTTTTTTATTTGTTATTGGGTTGATTTTCTAAATACTAAAAAAATTTATACTTCATTTTTATATATTCGTTTTCACTCATTGAAATATTTGGATATAGTTTTTTCATTCATTCATATTTCTCATCATGTTAGATTCATAATATATTCTTGTTATTTGGTATTTTTGATCTCTCATGATATGATATTGGTGTTTATTATTTAAATCATTAGTCACAACCTATAAATTATTTTATAATACAAAAATATGGTGGAATTATAATTATCAATAAAATTATATTATTCTTTTATAAATAAAATTAAAATACTAAAATTTTATAAATTTCATTTTATGAAGGAGAGTTGGGGTAGTTGGGTATTAAGAGATCATGGAGATTATATAGGACCAATAGGGTTCTAGGGCATGTGTTTAGTATAGTGATATACTTTTCCTACTTTTGAATACCCAATTTTTTTATATTCAAACTTATGATATATGTATTTGTAAACGTTGTGTTTGGTATAATAATGACATTCCACTCTGAAGACGGCCTTCTGAGCACCAAGAGGGTGGGATTTATAAGACCACACTGGTAGTCATGTTAGATTGTCCAATTTCTGGTTTACCTCATCTTGATTATCACCTTCATGAGAATATACTTCATGTTATCCTAAATATTGGATGTAGATATCTAAAATAAAATATTCAAATTTATAATCTTACTAGGGAGTTATATTTTCAACATCCACCTCTATTGACTAGAGAAGGTGTTTATTAGGATTTCAAGATAAGGATTGAGTTGATAAATTTTATCATTAACCATTTAGTTACTCCTCATAAGAAGATGGTGAGGCATGTAGTGTATATTATTTGAGGACTATGGATGCATTAGTAGGGTGAACTTTTCATAAATCACCAATTTATGTGTCTATTTGGATGTATGTTTATGCCCACTAATTTGACTAGTTCATTGTCAATATTTTAAGAGATAAAATTGATCATAATTTTAAAAATAATACATCAGGTAGTATATGAGTGATATATTATGATACTTATTTTACTATGATTATTTATTTTCTTACATCAGTAGGGAGTGATAATACCTACATGGTTTACGAAATACAGGATGACACGAGACCCTAAATTTACTGTCAAGTGATCATCTTAAGTATCACATAATTTTCAATGTCTATGAATTATGAATTTATCATATAGAGGAAACAAGATAGAGAAAAAATTGTTTGGTAAAAAATATATGATTTCTTATACAAGAGTGGATCCTCATTTAGTCAGAATTGGATTTCCAATTATGCTCTCTAGTATTATGATGGTTGGCTAGTCAAGGATATATCTCTTTTTCTCAAAGTGGGACGACTTATCTTGTGTGTTATTGTTAACTCCATTCAATTGTAATTCATTGGTGAATATATAGTACTTTCAATAGTTTTTATAGAATTATTTTGTTCCAACTGGTTCTCATTGATTTTTTCAGTCTCAGGGAATTGATTTTGGGTCATGTGTGGTAATAAAGAGTTTTATATGTTGTTCATACAGTTCTTAAGGTTTAAAAGTTGTTGGGGTTCTTAGGTTATGAAGATATAAAATAGTGGTCACTGTTTTGGTTAGCCAATGTTCTAAAGGCCAGAATGGAGGATTTGGGTCAATGTAGTTTAATTCTATTGAGTGGAAACTTAAAAACCCCAATAATAGATCTTTTCATATTCTATGTATGATTCGAAATAAAAATTCCCTTAATATAGCTCTATTTTAAATGATTGTATCACATTTGATTAATATACTCATTGATTGAGTGATTTAGGCTTGTCTCTTGGGTACGATTATAGATTGATAACTATTTATATGATCTTAGGTGTGTGATCTTAGGGTATCTATCGATGTTCAAAATTCACCCTTGTGATTTATGGATATCTATATCTTTGGGTTAAACAGGAATAGTTGTTATGTAATCCTATTTATGGATAGGTTTAATCGATTTCAATTACACATTAACTATAATGAGTGACATATATTTTTAACATATATGGAGGTTAAATATTATAAACTTGCTGCTGAGTGGGTTCTCGATGTACTACATTCAATAAATAAAAATTTTATTTTGGGGATTTTATCATTCTGTTTTACATGTTTCATTTTAGATGATATGGAGACATGTTAATCATTTTTAACAGATTGATTCCTATAGATTAATCCAAGTTTCATTTTTATAGATATGTAATGTTTATTCTCTACCTATTTCTAGGTATATACCCACACAAATTTCATCTTATTTTATATATCTAATTATTTGAATGGTTTTGCTTGCTAAAACATGACACCATGGGATTATCTTGTATTTTTTTCCAAAAAATATGGTGTATCATTAAACATGTGTGTGTAATATTAGAGGATGAAATGGGTGAAAGAAAAGAATTAGTATCATATTCTATGCATTAATGATCCATTTAAGTATATTATGGGTGTTGGGAAGTTCTACATAAATAATTTTAGATCAATATATTAGTAACTGATAGATAGGTCTTCCATTAACCCTGATACTATATTCAAAAAAATTAGAGCTTATATTATATTAATGTAATGATATTATAATTGCGGAACATGTAATAATTATATAATTCCATGATAAATATTTATTAAAATTATTAATTATATTCTTCTATAGTCACCATAACCAATTATATATTTTTATTTTATTAGAAGAAGGATGACAATGAATGTTATTTAGGGATTATTCTAAGAACAAATTGAGAGAATCCATTATGGACCATGAATTATAATTATCCGTTTTAGAAATATGTTGTTTTTATTATTAGAAATTTTATATATATGGAAAATATATCAATGGACCCTTATAATGTTGAGTTCATAATTTCAATAGGGGATCCGCAGAAATTATTAAAGATAATTAGCCTATTGAGTTTTCATGACATTAGAGAATATTATTTTGGGACTTATATTGATTATAACTACTAAATATTCCCTAAAAACATGTTCATAATGTTAATATGGTCTAATATTATTGGGATATTATTTTTAAAGGTGAAGGGAATACAAAAATATGGATTGGTTTGACCATGATAAAGTTGTTTTAGGAGTACACCTCATATCATGATTCCTCTATGGTCTATCTTTGATTCATTTTGATATAATAGGGAATATTTTTGATTATGAGTCTATGAAATTAATATGTTCAGGGAAAAAATTCCAGAATCATGATCTTATATTATTAGTGATAGTTTACCCCTTAAGAAGATTGAATAATTTCCTTTTAGAAATGATTTTATTCCTATATACAAAGCATATGATCGTTTTTCATATAATTTATTATAGGGATCCAAACGTTCAACAGAAGAGTTTTTCTCTATAAATAGTATTTTTATATAGGTATAGTATATAAACCTCTTAAGAGAAATATTATGGATGGTGTATGGGGTTTAAAGACTCATGTGTAGGAGGTGTGGGTGGTTTTTGGTGAGTGTAGGATGATTAACCACTTTTCTAAGATGTTTCATGATTTTTAAGAGTATCTTGGTTGAGTATAGTTGATTTATTTTTCTATAATACCCTCACATTATGAGATATTGATGTTTTTTTAGTTATCTAACATAGATTTCATGGTTATTCAGAACAATAAATATGGTATAGAGCCTATACATGATTGGTGTCTTGATAATAACAAGGATTTATATATCTATGGTTGGGTTATGGTCACTTTTAGAATTCATGGTGAGATGATATAGGAATCATATTCCATGATATGTGATATACAACAAGGGATAACTATTTAATACCTAGATATTCATAGTTATTAGTTGTGGCCCATGGGAAGAAATATATTTTAGGGTTTTTATCATGGTGCATTAGATGTCACTAGGTAACGGAAAATAAAAACTGAGCCGTAAGAATTCCTCAATAACAACCCGTTACTGAGTGGATGTGGGTTCATGTGACCATGGATTACATGAAAATGTTTTGTGAAAACCTTAATTAATTAATGCGACATGTTTTTTTGTGGACTACTTGACAATGGTTTCACACTTCATACTGACCATAGAGACCTTTTCTACCAAAGAGATAAGAAAATTATATGTTTTTAAGATAACATAATTTCATGATATACTAATGAGTATGAATCGTATTCAGATTCATAAATTACATTACACATCTAAATGTGTCCAAAAGGGAAATGATATTCAAGTTCATCGAATAATAACATTCCTTATATAGACCAATTAGTAGCATGGGCATACAATTATGACTATGGAGGACATACTATGAGATTGTTTCATGGATTCTCGTGATTTATAGGAGTTTAATATTACCTTAGCTGATTTTTCCACTAATTGTTTTTATATGGATCGATTTAGATTGTACATTTTGTTTCATTAGATTTTAGTATTTTCTATTAACCTCTTTGTCGACTAGAGGATTAAGATTTAGAAGTTTTTTAGATATGTCTCATATATGTGAAATAAATGTATAGTTGGTTGATAAAAAATGTGTTAGGAACAAATTAATGAATGTATTATTTATTGATGACCAGTGATTTCATCCTCGAGAGTTTTATTGGGAGAATAGGTCATTCTGTGATTGATTCCATATTTTGGAAACCATAATATTAAAATCAAGGTTATGTTGGAACCCATGTTTTTTGGGCCATTTGAAAACATGGAGAATATCAGTACTTTCCTATACTGGTAACAACGTCCTCAGTAGTAAAATTCTATGAATGATTCATTTAATATATATCCATTCATGATATATCATCCTACTCCGTCTCACATGAATAATGTTCACGATGTTGAGTTGAACATAGATTCATCATTTGGGGTATCTTCTCTTAATATATTAAATATTAGTGGGAAAAAACAATACAAAAAGATAGTTACTCTTGTATGTGAAGAATGAAAGAATAGATATCTAGATTTTGACATGGGAGTTGAAGTTAGATGTAGGGGTGTATTGGATGATGTTGTTTCGTAACATGGATTTATGATACTTCATGACACCATTTATGGACAATCATCCTTATAGAGGGATGCTATAACACCCAAACTCATTATAAGGTATGCATCTGATATTTTTTATCAATATAATGTATAATGTTTTATTTTGAGGATTGTAGGTTTAAGAAGGGGGTTGGTCTTTTTTTATAAGGAAACAAACCCAGGGTTAAGAAATATTCCTCTGAGTAGATTTTCAAGACACCCTAGCTAGGTATCCACCAATTTTTTATTATCCTTTCTATTGGATTAGTGCCACATCATAATGAATTAGATGTTTGGTATGTGGACCCACAAGATTTGGAGAGATACTAAGTTTTTATTATGATTAATTAAATGTTTAATTTATTAAAATATGGTTTAAAATATGGATTTCACTCATTTGTCCCCTGAAGTGTTGTGCACCACCTATCATCTCATAACTATCCAGTTTTATTATTTTTTTTCATGTTCATAACCATTTGTTCTTAGATCATATTGATATCTATTATATTGGAATTCTACGGTAATGACTCCTCAGATTGTCCATTATTTCTAGTTTTTCCTCACAATGACACCTTGTTTTGATAGTTATTCTCTAAAATTTGTATTTTAATGTTTTATGATTTCCTCCATTTGAGGTTGAATCATTCAAGGATTTATAATTTTTGGGACTATATTGTTAAATGTGGGTGGCCCTAAAACCAATCCATATAGTTTACACTATATTCCAGTGATGTTTGATACACAGCATCCCCACCAATGGGTTATTAGCACTAAATTAATTTAAATTAATTCCCCTAATCTAATTTGGGATAGGTGAGTAATTTTAGGTCAAATTCGCGCCCTTTAATCATTATACATTATCCGAAAGGTCTCTAATTAATGGGTACCAAACATAATGCACGAAAACCTAATTGATCAGATCCCTTTGATGGGATTCTACGAGTTGGTTGATGTTACGATATACCCAAATTGGTTCCATTAACTCTAGTGAGATAAGAGATGTGTAAATCTAGTGTGTTAAACATTTGATTCAACCATATCGATATTTCTAGTGTTCCTATTCCCGTTGGATAGTTCATTTGGATGGGGATAATTGTTCCTCCCCCATTGTATTTTGAATCCAATTTAGTTATGACACTAATATCAAAATTGGAATAAGAATGTTTTTTAGAGACCAGACTAGGAATGATAAAATGTTTCTTGGATGATATTTCTACATTAATTATAACTCTTATGTTATTAAAAATTTTATTATTCCTTATTTGGATGTTTTGTATATATTATTTGGACCATGTCTCCTTTTTATTTTTTAATATATTAATGGGGGTCAATATACCATCTTGTCATATTATATTCATGAAAATAGATATTACTCAATTATGATTGTATATTTTTGAAAGGTACATCGTACCTATGAGGTTGGGATGTAATTCCACCTATTGTGTCCATTTGATATATTGAGGGTTGTCCAACCAATACGAATATTGTACTATTTGGTATAAAATTATAATGTTAATGACATAGAATGACCATGTGACAATGATGATGATGGGGATTTAAAATTATACCTTGTAATATAAAAATAATCTTGGATTCGTGATATATTACCCATTTTGATATATTTTTATAGAAGTGGATGGGTTTATTGTCCAACTGTTATTGATTATAGGATGTGATGCCTTTCAAATCATGTTATTCCATGTGACTAGTGAATTTGTTCCCACTTATGAATCTCCACATCAAGGGAAATGATTTCATATATTGATCATAATATCATGATGATATATCTTATTATATATTATTTTAAATAAAGAACAAATTTCATTGAATGTGACTTTGTTTCCTGACATGTTCCCATGTATTGATCGCTATGTCACCAGAGGTTCATTATACCCCTATATTTCGAAAAATTATCCGGCCATACTACCAATAAATATTTTGTTAGGTTATCATAATGATGATGTGACCATGATGATTATGATTTCATTATATAATTATACATTGATTATGCGTAGTATTTATAGAAACCATAATACTAAATGTAGAATGTATAGAAACACATATATGACTATTTTTCACCCATTTGTTTGACAAACATATTGTTATTTACATTTAAAATTTTATATACTTTTGATCATATCACAATACAAATTCACATGTACTACATGATATATTTAGGGGAATTATTGGTGGTGTCCAACTATGTCGTACTCCTACTCTATGGGGGTTCCATGGGTACCTGAGAAAACTTCGTGGTTAGAGGTGCAGATAGTGGAAAAGACTATATGATTAATGGTTTATTTGGATATTGGTAGGATTTAAGAGTTAGGGACATATAAAACACTGATTTAATATTTATTATTATTGTTGTTCTTTGTTTACTTTTGAACTATTTAAATATAGTTTACGTACATTATATCCTATTTTTTCATGTATAGAATCCTATAATTATAGAAAAATGAATTTTTATAGAACATATGTTTTTATTACTATATATATAATGCATATTTTATTTCTATTCAAATAGATTTATTTATGTGTTAGTAACATATATTCTACTTTATATATATTTCTGGATAAAAAGGTATAGACTTACCACATTACTCACATACACTTATTGCATGTTGGAAGACTTTCGTGCATTGGGAGACACACTGGATGAATGTGGAATCCTATTCAATAACAATGAACATGACTATGATCAGGGACACTATAATAATAATTATTGTTGTAAATTCATAAAACATAGTTACATCATAACGAAAAAAATCCCCCATGTATTATCAAGGTATAATATTAGGTGGTGAACGTTCTCTTCCCCAAGTCATGATTGATAATACACAAGAATATAATACATCATTGTAATCATTAGGTCATAATTAACAAATAAAATATTTCAAAGTATTATGCTCCCAATTTGACCATTATAATCAATCAAAAAATAATATAATACTTACAATATTTCACACTCTATAAAAATAGATAGGGTACCCCATAATCAAACACCCTCCAACATTAACTCTTAAAGACATTATACCTCAAGTAATGAAAGACATAATATTAAATTTTCCCTTATATGACCACTTCAACCACATGCATGGATCATAAATGACATAAACATAATGCATTACAACTAATTATCATCTCCAATATATATATATATATATATCATAACCACATCAATAAGTGGATATAGGACTATTTATAAAAGTTGAATATCTCACATACCCACTAACACCGTGTCTGTAAGATCTCATATAAGAAAAATATAACTCTACTGGGTTTCCTAATGATCAGTCTCCCTATCACATTAAATAACAATATATACAATAAATAAAAACAAACATGATTATTTACCCATAATAAAGACAATAAACTATTCCATTCTCATCACGTATATGTAATTAATAAAATAAATACACTATATATTCCACGAAAATCAACATCATATATTAGTTTACAGTTTAAAAAAAATCAATATAATAGGGTAACAATAATGAAAATAACATAAGAAAAAGGAAAAACCTATTATGGTTTCATTGTAATTCCATTATCATTTGAAATACACATCATCTTCTTTATAATATTTTAGGGATTATAACTCACTTGGAATGTTCTCTACTATCAAACAAGAAATTTAATGATAGATCAATTTTTTGTTGATTACAAAATCATTATTCTATCAAAATTATGAAAAATACTATTTAATAATCATCAACATATCAAAGAAACACACTCTAAATATATTTTCCAAAGATAGGTAAAATTCTCATGATAATGAATATTTTCACATGAGTTGTGACAACACAACAAAAATATTGAGTGTAGTGTCTATTTCTATACTGTTATCCATGAATTTCACATCACAAGTTTTCCAAGGAAATGATTGTAACTATATCAAAAACCATTCATATCAATGGGTTTTTTATAATATTATTACGATGAATAAAATTATTTTTAGACACTCTACAAATATTATCATATGAGATTTATAATACTAAAGAGAATGAATGTTATAAAATGTTTTTAATTAATTGAACATAATTATCATGTTTAGATCCCATAATAAACATCTTGCTCACGAATTTCACATTATATGTATATCAAGGACAATAATTTAACTATATCAAAATTAAAAAATATTTCTAGCTTATTTGTAATGACAATATATTATAATAAAATCATTTCTTATATCATAATAATTTCTAGTTCACATTATCAATCACAATTTTTGTAAAATAATTTTATAACCCAATGTAGTACCACAAAAGTCATCATTGATTTACAGAATAGATAATACCATAATTTTATTGGAATGGTTTCAGTATCATTTATTATTTTATATAATTTTATATTTTTTCTATAAAAAATGCATGATTTGATTTGTTTCCAAATTTAAATAGTTATTTTGAGTTACATTATCATTTCATGGTAATGTATGGTTCTACATAAAAATATAGTCTTATTAAATGTATTAGTAACCTCACGTGGTTGCAACAATGTTTGGGAAAAATCTAATAATAAATTTTACAAAGGGATAAAATCCATCCATTTTTTGGAATACTATCATTAGAAAATTGTGTAAGCCATTTTGGGGTTTCCAAGTAATACATTGGCTTTTTCACTATCAGTGAAAATTTTGGTAAAGCATATGTCTTACAAAAACATTTCCCCTATTTTTTAAAAAATTGCACTTATTTATGAAAACTATATTTTATGGTTAATTATACTCATTCATAAATGTCCCAAATTAAATAAGTCCCATGTTCTCTCCATTCCACCACATTCATGGAATCTTATCCTTCATTTCTTGATTTCTCCATTGATTATAGGGAAATTCCTCTATTTCTTTATCCTATATTATCAATATTAGTTCTAATATCTCATCATTATTTATACATATTTCAATAGGATATGGTTTGTGAATACAATCGTTGGTTAGTCTCATCTGGTTGCATTTTTGTATAGTGGTTGTAGAGGCCTTTTGTAGTCATAATCATCATTCCACCATCAAAATTATCTTTTCATAATTAATTTGAGGTAAGAGTTTTTTATATATTATATTTATATAAAATATCATATCAAGCATAATTTTAATAAATCCTTTTTATTATCAGATAAATATATGTACATATTAGTATTTCAAAAATAATGGGTGTTCTATAAGGTTTTAAAGACTTTTTATATTATCACCAAGGGGTTTTTCTTAGGTTCATGGTTTTTTAAATCTATAATATTTCATTAAAATATAAAAGTTTTATACTTAAATTTATTAAGGGTTTTTATATGTCAACTACAATACAATACTCTTTACTATATTTTAACCGACTTTCGAAATGGTTTTAGTAGATTTTTAGGTGGAATTAGGTTATTATTGGATCTTCATGTCATCATTTGTTATATTATTATATTTATTAGGTCTGATTTAGATTATGTTATTTTATAAGTTATTTAATGGATGTATTGTTTTTCATATGATATTAATTGAATAATTTTTTTTCAATGATCTATTTTGTTTATTTTGAATGAGGTTTAAAAATAATTAATGATATTGTAATGGATTAAAGAGAAGGATTTATATTTTCAATTATTGTCTCAACAATAAATAAAGGTTTAGAAAATTATATAAATGGTTTTCATGTCATTAGATACCAACTCTATGTTATCCCCAATGGATCATGTATTATTTGACATTTTTAACATTTTTAAACAGAATTTTCTATTAATTCATGTTTATGAAAATGGAAATTTAACATTTTTAAAGTATTATTTGGTAGTGAGATGAGATATTTATATATTTATATGTTATCTTTTTATATATTATTATAAATTTATTAATAATATGATTTTTTCTCACCTCGATTAGTTTGTCTCATGGGGAACATAGGAATCGAGTTGCAGATTGAAGAGTTATTTTTACACAACTTATGATTATACTCAAAAATTAATCCTCTTGTATATGATAAGATAATATTATATATATTTTCACTAAAATATGTTATAAATAGTATGTCTTGGGTTATATTTTAGTGAATACATTAATAGTTATTTAAATGGACCCACTTAAATATTTTTATGATCATCTCACTAGAACCTATGTTTTTGTCTACAATGTGTTCGATTTAATTTAATTCATTATAACTGAGTCTTGATTAAATCTATGGTTTCTTTTCTTCTATTATTATAAAATTTTTCAATCAACTTTTAATTAATTTGAGAGTTTTTTTTCGATAACTTATGGTACTTTTACATTTATATTTCTTCATTATAATATGTAAATAATGTCAATAATTTCATCGCTAAAAAGAATTTTCTTAATTACCAATTTTTTTACTAATATTTATAGATTTTTTTATTTTCGGTTTTCATTTCCATTAAATGTTTTAGATTCTAAATTGTCTCCAAATAAAATGGAATTTGATTTAAAATAATGGAAAATGTATTTGAAATAATGGTTAACCTGTTTTTTCTTTCAAAAACTAATATGGGTGTATATTTTCCAATATATTTACTGCGGTCATCTAATTAAAATATCACACTTTCCAAAAGATAAATTAATAGACAAACTATTTCCAAAAAAGGGATAAATATAATTACTAGTTTTATTTACAATACCTTATATAAAAAATGTTATTTTCTATATGTATTTTAAATTTTCATTCATGATATTCTATATAAAATGTATTGCATAGGACCATTGAATAAATCTTATAGGGCACGTGTCATTCCCTCCCTACAGTCACACATTGGTATGAATATTGATATGAAAATAGTAGGAGAAAAATTGAAAATATATTTTCTTAAAGAATAGTGAAACAAATAATTAAAAAAATAAGATGAAATCACAAGACATGGACTTACATTATTAAAAAATAATACCAACATCTAAAGTGATTTAAAACAATTTTATGATTTCAGGATCATGATATAGGGTACAATCATAATGTGGAAGAAACCAAGATCAAAATAAGATCATAATATATATTTTTTCTATAGTAAACAATGATTACATGATGATAAATTCACACAATATATACAATATGTTACAATACCATTTTTAGTAACTTTGTGGACATATATTACCAATCATCATGACAGGTCTATTTTGTAACAGTATCCATGTAATGTTCTCAAATATTATAATTCACTATCATTTCAATGGTTTGATCTACTATAATAATTTTTAATTTGTATAATGAATGGAAAATTTAGGTTGTGGCCTTTATCCAATGGACCCTTTAGTTTGGGAACACAACCCTTGGAACCCATAGTGACCACACCACATAGGTTGATCATTGATAGTTTCATATTTTTTTATAATATGGCATACTAGAATTTGTACCAACATTATCCAAATGTAATGGGAACAACCATTCCAACATGTTTAGATCTTAGGATTTCATTTTAGTTCATGGGATATTATCTAATGTTCTTGTATCATGGATGTTTAACAATGGTGAGGTAAACACTTGTGATATGGATGGTATTATGTAGTGGTTTGGGGTTATTATTAAGTATCAATTTTCTTTTATATCATCCATTCAGACCTATTACTTTTAACAATGGAATCTTTTGTATCTAA
Source organism: Viscum album (assembly GCA_963277665.1). Lineage (NCBI taxonomy): Eukaryota > Viridiplantae > Streptophyta > Magnoliopsida > Santalales > Viscaceae > Viscum > Viscum album. Next base: position 2,050,443,124 of record OY728157.1, on the reverse strand, counting down.
AACACATTTGTTTTATTTAGTATTTATATTTATAACTTATTTGGGATGTTTTATTCAATTATTCCACAAATTATTTGTATTTAATTTAAAATTAATTATTCTGTTATGTGTAGAAGTATAATATATAGATGCACCATAAAATATTTATATTAAGGGTTAAATATTTTTTTATTAATGTTTCATTGGTAAAATCATCTAGTATTGGTTATCTTTTATGAAAATGTATTAGTTTCTAGTTTGCAGTGATTCGAACAATGGATTATGCCTTGAAATGAGTGAACCTACTTGACTTGGTAGGTTTACTCATGATGGATCATTATGAAATTACACAAGGGATTTTTTTTTATTTTGTCGATATGGAAGAATAAACAGAGTTTCATTATTGGAACATGGTTGGAAATTAAATAGAATCCATGAAAGTAGACATGGGATGCTTCAAGTGGCTATCTAACGGTTGTTGTATTTTCTACTAAACCATGTTCCCATGAAATTAATAGTCCATAAATAATATGTAAAATGTTATTTGTACAACTTTGATATATAATTTTTTAAAAAATATATTAATATTTTATGATGGATTAGAATGATTTTTTTTTTCATTTAATTTGGTATTTTATTGAATCAAAAGATTATTTTACGTTAATTTTTATATTTTCAGGTTATAATGGTTTGGTGTTGAGTGGGAAGGGGAATTTAAAAAAATTATTTTGAAAAAATAAGTGAGACAAATTAATGTTTTCAGAGGCTAAATTACAGTAATGTTTTAATCTATATGCAATATTTATGAGTCTATTATAGAGTTATTTGAAGTAAACATTACATATTGATTTATAATTGATTTGGAAAAGAGTAGTTTCCTTATGGGATTATTACACTCTCCATTGATGGGAATATATAATAAATTTCATCTTTTGAGCTCAAATTGGATTATGCAGATTGAATTATGAAATTTGGTTTTAACAAATTTTATTTTTTATTAATTAGACAGTATTACTATGAACATAATCTGTGGAATTTAGAATGTTATTTTCGTGAGGTTCCTTTTAGAGTAGTTGTTATTATTGTCTATTTATGACCTTTTTGATATATAAATATACAAATACATTGAATATAGGGGAATTTTTTATTCCTTATAATCTATTAGGAAAACTCCACAAATTTCTTAAATATTCTCTAACAAGACATTATTTTAGAGTGAGGTTTATAAAATAAATTGACTTTCTATGGATGTCAAGTGGTTTTTCAATTATTCTAAATCAATGAAAGCCTCAAATTTTACATTAAATTTTAGCATATTTATATAAATTTATTATTAATTGTGGTAGAATGTCTTTCCTATTTGGTTATGAGATGAAATTTATAGGGAATTTATAAAGGAATGAATCATACATCAGATTTAACTTAAAAAATTAAAAATAGAGAATGAAATTGATATCGTGAGCTAATATAATGTAATAAATAGGAGAGGAGTATGCTAATTGATTTTATATGTTCGTTTTGTTATTTTCCAGAATAGACATTGATTAATAATTGAAATATTGAATCATTGAGAAGGGACATAATTTAAAATGTTTCTCAAAATATGGATTTCTCATCTTAATCTCATTTTATTAGGTGATTAATAAATATATATATATATAAATAAATATAGAGTTGGGATTCATAGCGAATCCAATCATGAGTTGTACGCATGATTCATATATATTTGGAAATGGTTGTCCACCTTGTGATGGATAAAAGAAATATGAACCTATTATGATTAACAAAGGTTATTTAAATCAGATAACAACATCTCATATAACATCTCTTAAAGAAAATGATCTATTATGTGATTCCAATAGGGTAAAATGGATAATTTAAAGACCTACTACATGATAGATCCAGAAAAACTATCATCAATGTCAATGTCTAGGTAATCACAATTATTTTTGTAAATTGAATTATCAGGTGAATAAAAATATTTCACTATCCTAACCTGGATTTGGGTAATAGTCAATCTCATGGCAAAGATAGTTTAAATTCCTATATTATTTGAGGAATATCATTGATATGTCTTAATTAATCATATTTAATTATAAATATTTTTTCATATGATAGTCCACTCAACATTATTTAAGTACCCTTGTGAAATAATGTGTTTTATTGGTTTTAATTATTATCCTCTAATTAGTATACAGTCATGATAATGTAATTTTTTTTATTTGCATTATAATAATATGAAAAGTTATATGAAAAGAATAATGATAATGGGTCCTAGACCTATTTTAAAAAAACTTCCACATATATTCCAGAGAATAAATGACATGAGTTGTGTTTTTGATGTGACCTTAGGGGTCATGTAACATGATATGACCCATAATGTAAATTTTTATGAAATATTTTGTAGCTAATTTTATATAAATATTATTTTCCTGATTCTTTCAAAAAAATTGAAAATTCCATTGAGTTTATAGTATAATTTTATTTAAAAGAGATACAGCTTAATCATATGTTATTGGACTCCCATAGTAACAATTATCCTATAAATTATGTATCAATTCATAATCTTCCTTGATTGGAACACTTTGAGATTATTCTATATGTGTCTTGTAAATTGATGATATATTATATATTAGAATCTAATTATTTTGAATTCAGTAATGATTTTTTGGGGATAAAAATTAGAATGGGGGTTAATTCTCACACCCCTATGTCTGGTTTATGAATTATTTTATTTAATTATTGGATTTGAAAAGACACCAATAGGAGAAATTAAAAAACATTTAGAGGGGTATAAATTAGTAATACATTATATTTTATATTTTATTGGGTAAATGACCCCTTCTCACCAATTAATGTGAATCTTGATCACTGTTAAACACACACACAGAAACACATGGAGGGCAATATACATATTAGGTTAATCTTGCAAAAATGAGATGTATAGTCCTTGGTATGATCTAGAATTTTTTAAGATCAAATGAACCACTAGTTTTATCATATAGGTACAAAAAGTAGAGTTTATCTATAAAATCACATTACATTATGACTGCCAAGAGTTATAATAAATACAACATTGAAAATATGATACAGAAATTTGACATCAACATAAAAAATCCCATTATCCATATCCTTCCACTGGTAAACTATTCATCATATAAATCTTCTTCAACCTATAAGAGCATAGGTAGGATCTATTCACCCTATGACAGTATTCATAAAGACCTCTTATTATAAAAATTTCCTATACTGTAATCCTCTTAACTCTTTTATTTTTTACACCACTAAACATGAATATCATCACACTATTTTCTTCTCTTTTTTGAATTTGAATTTTAAATCCAAATTCAAACCATCAAATTATTTTTGAAACATATGCTTTGGATATTTTGTTACAATATATCATGATAATTCATATGGAATTTAGTAGTTACATTTTTCTAAAAAAAGAACCAAATCCATAAAAAATATCATAAACTATATTTTTATCAATGATTCCCTTTATAGAACTTCTGGGAAATTTTATATACCATATGTTGTAAACTTATGGTTTTAATTAGTTTTCTTGTGACAACCATATAAGATTGTTGTGTCTATTATGTTATACGGTCTAGAGGTCCCAATATTTTCATAAACACCATTAAATATTAAAATCCTCTCTATGGGGTTGTCTTTATGAATATAGTGTAACCTTCAATCGATTTCATGTTTATAGTGTTGAACAAGAATATATGATGTGTATGTTTCAGCATATTGAGATCAATAAAATTTCATCTATGAGTACCCTATGACATAGAATGATCACTATGATGTTGAGGTACATGATTATCAAGTGACACTAAAAATGAAAAATTGATCTATATGGCATTGATAACCCACTACCCCATAAAGGTGACAATTATTCCATTGACAATAAACAACCAACCAATCCTCTTTAGCATGGAAGTTTTCTATAGCTTAGGGTACATAACCTTTGTAGTGTATAAAACTCATTCAACATAATAGTCATAATACTATTGTATAGTCATTATACCATGTCTTGGAACAATATATACAATATTTCAATTAATCCTTTTCCAAAAAAATAGTTTTTATCGTTAAATTAATTTAATACATATAAATACTAAGTTAAAATCTTATCGAATCATCTAATGTCATGGAATAATATTTCTTTATTGAAATAAACATCCAAAAAACCCAATCACATATGCTTTTCCAATTTATCAATATCTCATAAACAGAAAAGAATTATTTCAAAATATTAGTCTAAACAATATTCTCCAATGGATTTTGTTGTCATCTTCAGAAAAAATCAATATTCAAGCCTGAACCCCTATAAATGGATCACCATTCAATAATTCTATTCTTAAGTTATTAAACACAATATAAAGAAAAAATTAACAATAAATACCATGTTTTAAACAAATAGGTATCTATTAGAAGCTTCATTCCCATGAAAACATAATGATCACCTTATTAATTTCTATAAACCATTATACTTATTTGTTTCCTACAAAAACATATAGTAAACTGCAAAAATAGTTAACACACACACAAAAAATAATAACTTTCTCCTTATATGAAATCCCCATTAAAAAAATTATATCCCTATGAAGTAAAATTCATTTCAATAGATATATTATATTTTCAATTTATCCACATATAAAAAAATCAAAAGAAAATAAAATTGTAGGAAAACAATCACCAAACCATAACCCCATAAAGAATGAGGTTGTACACTTATCTGCAAACATAGTCTCAGAAATATTTATTTTGAATGTTTCTTGGTAAACAAAGCCAAAATTTTCTGTTATATAGGAAGAAATATATATTTAACATATTCTTATCAATTATACCATTGATTAAGTGATATTTTATATAAATGATTATGGAAATTGAATACTGACTATAATTATTTAAATGTTTAATTTCACATTGATTATCACATCCTAAATGTAATGGAATCTTTACTTTAGAATTAAAATATTTTAGGTGAGTAATGATATATATATTTCTTGTTGAGACATGAGTTTTAGATAATTATTCATCCATAATTATACATAGTGTAACTTAACTGTTATCACTTTTTCACCATGAAAAATATATTCAAATTATGTACACATACAATAATTTACACATCCTTACCAATCCATACTTGAATAACCAAACAGATGAAGAATATATTTGTTTTCAATTAAATAAATTATATAATATGATTTTAGAATTCTGCTTTGTCAACTTCTATTTCATGATTATTTTTTCATCAAAAATTCCATCATAAAATCTACAAAAAAATTCATTGAATAATCTATTCCAAACATTATAAACATTTCATTACCTAATATCTATTTTTCTGAAAAATATAATCCTTTTCTTTATAAATTTATTAGCCAAGAAATTATTTTATATCACTATGTATAGACATTTCAAAAATCATCTTCATTTACCTTGAAAAATATTCAAAAATCATTTAACCTTTTCTCTAAGAAATGACATAATCTATATAAACAACAAGAATTATGATTACCTAATTTTCATATTTAATGTATAGATTATTGTGAACTCTCCCATTTCTAAAAATAAGTATCTTATGGAAGGTTTCAAGACTTCAATACCAATCTATTATGTTTTTTATCCTATATAAATAATTACATAACCAAATAAAACAATTCACACATTTATAAAACATAAAACCAAAGGGATGTACTATATATACCTCCAATTCAAATTCACCATTTAGGAAGGCTTACATGATTTTTATTTGAATGATATTATAATTAATATTTTTCTATAATATCATGAAATTTACTACGGTTTCCGCTTATCCAATAGGTATACAATTCTGATCAACGTCAACTCCTTCAAACTAGGAATATAATTTACACACTAATCATTATTTTTTCCCACAACTTCATGTTTTTCATTTATATTTTTTACGAACACCTACTTTGTTCCAATAATGATCTTTTCATTTGGGATGTGTCCCTGCTCCCAAATTTTAATATTTTCCAATTGATGTAGATCTTCATTCATTCTGACAAATTACTATTGATGTTTTATTGATTCGTCTACCTCATTATGTATAACATGAGATAATAATAATATATGAGAGTTTTACATAAATGTTATACTACATCGAATCTAATTCCTAGAATTTTCCATTATATTTTTTACCTTTAATTTTATTCTCATCCTATGATTATATAAGAATTATTTTACATTATCCCTTTAATTTGATTAATCATATATTTTATATTGATCTAATCCATTAATCTCACAATTTTATGAAGAATGAAAGTTCTATTTTATAAGAAATGATTCACCATTATCACTTTTTAAGCTCAGTGTTTCATGAGATTTCTATTCATGTATATGTTCCATCACACTCACAACAATGAATTTTATAATCTTACCTATCTATTTTATATTAAAATTATATCCTCTTTAATTTGGTGTTTAACTAATGAAGATACCATAAACACATCTTCATTAATTGATTCCATGATTTTCATGTTTAACATTTATAATGATAGGGATTCCAAATACTCATAGATATTTTAAAAATAGAGATTTCCTATAATACATCTCATATGATTATATATCGTATGTTTACCTATAAAGTCAATGAATAGAGATTTTAGCTGCTTTTCAAATATCATGTCACCAAAAAAAGTGATTTATCATGCTATAATAACAGCGTTCAATCTATCCTCATAAGACTAATATTATTTCATTCATTCAAACCATTATTCTGTGTTGCATATGCTGAAATAAATATGTGAATAATTTCATACATTTCATGATAAGCTTAAAATATTCAACTTGTAAACTTTGATCCATTATTGTTATGAATTAATCTTAAATAGAAACAACACTATTTTACACTTATTTTTTCTAAAACATTTACTCATATTTAATGTCACTAGTTTATTATTCACAAACAGAATGCATTTAATGTTTGTAAGAACATTAATAAATTAATAAAATAATTATTTATATTAGTTTATTGATTCCTCACGGTCTCTTAAATGTCATAGTGAATAATCTATCACGGATGAGTAATTTATATTTACACCCTCTTTTATGAGGTATTAATAATATATCCCCTTTGAAAATTTGAACATAAATAATTCCTCTATCTATTTAATATTGGAACATCCTAGAAATTGTAATCCCTGATAACCCTATAATCAATTATAGAATTTATTTTATTCAATAATACTTTAATAACAAGAATTTAAAACAAAAAAAATATGACGAATATTGGATCTTGTTCATTTTACTCTTATAAATTTACTTCAACATTTCATGCTCTTCACAAGAAACTAGTTCTTCAGAATGATCAGTTCATTCCATCATCACATAATTGAGATATTCTAAAAATATTGTGTTGAGTCTATCAACACAAAATGTAATTTTGTATTTCAATATATATTTTCCAATCAATGATGATCCAACACCTTTTTTGAGGGATCCATCATTTCCAAAGTACACTAAAAATACATTATATTTTTCAATATAGATGAGAATATATATATCCCTTTTTATTTGATGATAAAAATAGTTATCTAAAATATATTGAAACTATTATTTGGATACATTAATGTCATTTTCACGAACCAGTGATTTCTTATTGGATTTGTAATTCTTATTTTTAGGCTTCTCCAAACATTTTTATAAGAAATTATGAGTAAAATAAAAATAAACAATTTTGTAAGATTACTCAGATTCTCAAATTGTTTACAAATATCCTCTAATTTTTGAAATCTATTTTCAGTTCACAATTCAGAATTCATAGTATGCCTCTGAATTATTCCATTTTATGTGAGATTACATCTCCTCAATTTTTATATCTAAACTATCTAAACTCATCATTTTATTTGTAATTAAACCAAAAAATCTTCACCATGTGATCAAAGCCTACATAATTCCAGAAATGGACATAAAAAAGAACCTTTTCTATAATAGACATCATGTTATCAAGGGACGTGAAGCTATATTTTGGTCGGAGTGGACACTAAATAGGGGGTTTAATGAGTTCAAATAAAAATTTATGTTAAAAATATTTCACTTAAAATCCACATATTTAAAGACAAAGTTAAACTGTTGTGAATTTTTATAGAGTATAAATGTTTTATTAGTTTCTCAAATATTGATTACATCTCACTGAATTTAATCAGAATATTAAATTTACTTTTGAAACTAGAATATCTGTTTACAATAAGTATAAACACTTGGAAATTTAACTATTAATATAACTTTAAAACAAACTATATTTCAAAGTATTTAGTAGCAGAATATGAAATAAATATAGTATACTTATGACTTAAACTAAAAAGCACAGCAAATGTATCCAAGAGGTTCAGTCTCAAGCCGAGACTTAGTCCTCTCAAAATTTTATATAAATTTATCCACACCCTGGATCGGGGTAAACAACAGTGAAAAGACTATCCATGTTGAAAGACCCCTACCACAATTCTATGTGGGAAAACAAACAACAGCTCACAGCTCCCCATGTCTTACTTGACCTCTACCACTATCCACAGTGGGATTCAAAGGTGTTATAGGGTATGAATGAGGATTTTAGAATCCTACAGCTCAGCTCAGGAGACAGTGTGTGTGTAAATTAAACAGGTTACACAAACTGCTCGAAATGTAAATGAATGAATCACTAAATAAAGTGTGAATGTGTTTAGAAAATCATTACTGATTGAAAGTGCATCTATGGAATCTTTTGATTTGTCAGAAAAGATTCTGAGTCCTTCTCTTGTTTTTGTTATGAAAAACAGAGTATCATTTTCTTCCATGCTTCCAGGTTCATCTTATCAGCTTGAGTGTGTGAAGTGTTTGATGTAGTTCTTCACTCATGATGCAGATTGTATTCTCCTCTAGAAATTAGTTGCTTCGTGTATGTTTAGTACTATGAGGGTATGGATGTAGCCTTGTGTGAATGCACCGCATTTCAATGTTGTTGAGACTTTTTCTTGTTCACCATTCATCTGCCATCTTAGATCCTTGATTATCTCTCTATAGGCAGACCTCGTGTTCACTTCACTTCTTTCTTGCTGGGTAATTATCTTCCCTTTTATAGCCTTCAGCTCCAGCAAATGGGAATGATTACCTTTTGCATGGGTACTAGGTACGGTTTCCTGACATGGCAACCGAAATCATTAAATAACATTAACTACATTAAAAACATAAAATGTAACCGTTAGTTTAATAAATAAATAGCATTGAGAGTAAAGAGTTTGACTGGTCGGTCAATCATTAGTAGCATCATGTACGGTAGATGTGTACGGTGCACTTTCTATCGATAGATCTTTGAACTTGTATCGGTAGCTCTTTACATCAGGAGATCATTGAACTTGTATCGGTAAATATTTGCATCAGTAGCTCTTGGTATCAGTAACTCTTGATATCAGTAGCTCTTTCTCTGTGTATCAGTAGCTCTGTACATATCGGTATACTTACTCTATCGGTAGCTCGGTAGACTTGTTCTATTAGTAGCTATCTATCGGTAGATCTACTTTGTATCGGTCGATCTTGATCTATCGGTAGCTTTTTATTAGTTTAGTGATTATGTGTATCGGTAGATTTATGCACATCGGTAGCTCCATTCTGTACTATCGGAAGACATAACTCTGTATCGGTAGCTTGTTCTATGCTTACCAGTGGACTTGTACATATCGGTAGCTCTGTACATATTAGTAGCTCTGCGTATCAGGGACCTTAGCTTATCAGTGACTCTGTATATATCAGTAGACTAAGTCTATCGATAGACTTATTACCGGTTGCTCTGTATTAGTAGCTATACGCATATCAGTGACTAAAACATAGCTGTTTTAAGCAAGACATATCTGATTGCGTTAGAATTACTTCAAAACACATACAAACATTGATAAACATTGATTAACATATTTCAAGGATTATATTAATTTTATTATCATATTGATAATAGTATATCATATATTGAGAGAATTTGAATATGGAAAAACATTAATTGGGATTATCAATGTATGTGAAAGTAAAATTGGGATTATCAAAACAGGTGAGGTCAATAATCTCCGCCTTTTTTATAATCACAAATTATGATATTATAGTTTTAACAACAAGGATAAGTTGTATAAGAGTATATATCCTTAAATGCAATTATCTTAGAGAAAATAGTATATTATAGAACATAATGTATCAGAGGTAGAATTAAATGCCTTTATATCAGAGGGGAAAAGCATGGTAGCTCTTCCGTAGATAATATTTCTCCCATGTTGAGAATATTTCTCCCTCTTTGGTAGATAATATTTCTCCCCCTTTGAGATAAGAAAAAAGTGGGAAACAATAAATGGAAAATGTAACAGAATGAGAAATAAATGAATGCCAATTGTATTATAGGTTTAAAAATAGTACATAAAAAGAAAAAAATATGGGGTATTCCTATCAAACATCTTAGACATTTGATCAATCCACATCCTCAATGTGAGATTTTCTCTTTGGATCAGAAGAGGATTAATACTGTGTAGATATTGTTGAAGTCTTAGGAACACCAGAGATGATCACAGGAGGTTGAGCCACAAAAACTTTGCCTAGTGTGAACTGAGTAGCCCACTGTGTAATCATAGGTCTAAGGCTTCGAATGGCTTGGGCAGGAGTCATATGAATTGGAGAATCAGTAGAGGCAGAGGTTGGTAAAGCTGGAGGTACAATCACTGGCCTAGCATCAACATGCAGGAAAGGAAGCAAAAGATTTCTGAAATCCATAATTATTCCTCCTCCGCTCTCCATAGCAGATATGAAATCATCCTTGTTCTCCATTAATTTTTCCAAGGCTAGAGTCAATTCCCTTAGTTTTCTAACATTCTCTCGAGAGGATTGATTGATTGGAGGTAACATAGGGTTTTCCAACAGATGTTTGAAGTGATTTTTAAGTTGATGCTTGGTGTAAACCTTTAAGAAATAAGAGTCCACCTTATCGTTCAATTCTTTCTGAGAGGCAGAATCTTCTCTCAAATAGTATTGGACAATCTTCATTATTTTTCTAGATGAATCTCTAGTAGAAAGAAGAACTTTTCTCTGGGAAGATGAGTCCACAGTGCCATTGGTTGATGCTGAACCAAGCTCCTCCATCACCACAACTCAAATCTGACCCCAATCCAGTGATGTTTTAGAAGCAACAGAACCAATAGGGAAAGGTACAGTTTTGTTGAATTTTTTGGTCAACCCACTAATAAGATTTTGGAATTTGGAATCCTGGGTTTTAACATGATCATTCATGGAGGTTTTAAAACCTTCAAACATAGAAACCATCTGGCTCACAACACATTTGACATATGATAAGTCCTTGTCTGCTTGGGATTTTGAGCTCATGTATGATTCTAAATAGATAACCGATTTCATTAGAGCTTCAACATCATCTTCAAGTATAGAAACAAGAGTTTGGAAGTCCGTAACATCTTCCACTATTTCTTCCTCAATGGTTGAAAAATTACAACCTAGAGAGAGATCAAAATATTTTTCCAAATTACTCATCTCTTCAACAAAGAAGTTCTTCAACTCATCAATAGAATAACTAAAGGACTCTTTCAGATCATCCGTTATGGATTCTAGATCAGCACTGGTGATCATATCAGCAGGAGCAATTACAATAGGTGCTATTTCAGAGGCTATGATGGCCACTAATTCATTCATAATCGATTGGATTGATGACCAATGTGACACTTCAATATTTCATGTATCTTCCAAAAAACTAACTTTTAGATTTTTCTTCAAAATATCTAGGTCACTAATTCAAACCACATCTTCAGGTCGCAACTCAGATTCAACTTCATAAAAAATCTTTTGTCAATTTACAGATTCCTCATTATCAGAATCAGGATAGTCTAATCCACAATCCAAAAAACCGGGGTCTTCTACACAGTCCTCAATCTCAACAACAACTTACACACATCTAAATTTGGTTTGATTCTCCCCCTCAATGGGTGAATTCCCATGTTTAGAAACAACATTATCATCAGGTCTTTCTTTCTCAAGAGAATCAGCTATTATCAATTCCATCTCTCCCACAGCTGGAGGGTCCTCTAGATTAGGTAAAGCTTCATCCATTTCTCCTACTATGTCCTCGGTAGGAACAACTGAGCATCCAATTAATGGAATCAGACATAATAAAACAAAATAATAGGCTTCATATTCATTCTACTTTTCTTCGTTATGATCAGAAGCTGGCTGGTCTTCCTCATCCGCAGGAGTCTCTTCTTCTACTAAGGTTTCCCGTTTTAAAGATACAATTTCAACAACATGACATAGAGGTATGTCCGGATATCTTCCATCATCCATAGAAGTCCCTTCTTCTTCAGTCTCATCACTGTATTCAGGTTCTTCTTCATCAGGTCCTATACCTGTATCCCTCACATCCTTAGTTCTTGAAGGATGATTCATAGGATTGAATTTATCATATAATTTCTTTTCATCATTAACCCATTCTTTTCTCCATCGGTTCCAATTTATCTTCATGTATTTTCACACCATGCTTGTGATTCAAAAATTATTCTTTACTACCACTGTCTCATCTTAAGATTCAGCTACCCCTTTCACCTTGATCATCACTAAGATCAACTTGGAAAAGAATAGGGCATTAGTCATTGATTTTGGACTTGTCATTTCATCAATTTGTATAATCAACAATCTGCATAGATTCACTTTTACACAATGTATCAAGAGATGCAAGAGATATATATTCCAATATCATAATTTGGAAAAGTCTCCTCTCATTGGTATTAAGACAAGCTGAAAAAATTTCAACCGTAATCTGTTCTCTCCATCCATTTCAGTAGCCACTACTTGTCTTTGATTTCCGTCATCGGTGAGCTCCTCCAAGGCAGTCTCATAATTGAATATATCACTTTTAGGTGGCATAGCTTTTGAGAAATATCCATATACACCTTCATATAAAACCATCAGGCATTCAACCCACTCAACAGATGAAAAATACACCTCCTTTCCAATCACAAAAGATGTCACTTGGTTCTCATCTTCTGCTTTCTCAAAGATCACAAACTCGTAAAATTGTTTCACTAGCTTCGGATTGTAGGGGCCATTGTTGTTTGAAAATAAATATACCCAATTATGATCATCCATTACTTCATGAACTAACAATTTTCTAGGCATCAACCATTCCACGCACAACTCTTTTTCAATCACAATAACTCTATTATGAAAATTACGATTCACTGGTCGCATACCCGACCTAGTTCTACCAACACTACCACTTGCTTCTGACTCTGATTTTTTCTTCTATTCACTCGGCTCATCAGTGTCATTTATGATGGTAGGATGTTTGGTTTTTGCAATCACTGGTTTGAGGGATTTAGGGTTTTCGATAGATTCAGGAGGTAAGGTTTGAGGGTAAAGGTGTTGAGGCTAGGTGGATTGAGGAGTATATAGGAATTTATTTTTAACACTTAGGTATCATAAAATAAATAATTTAAATAAAGTAAAAGCCATTCAGATTCTGGAGGTAGTCAGAATTTTAAATCAGCGCACATATCAGTATGGTTTATCGGTGATAATTCCAATCAGTGAGGTCCATAGGTGAGGTCTCATCGGTGGGGTTTCATCGGTGGGATTTCATTAGTGAGGTTTCATCAGTGAGGTTTCATCGATGAGGTTTCATCAGTGAGGTTCCATCGGTGAGGTTCCATCGGTGATGTATTCACATTAGTGAGGTATTCACATAGGTGAGGTATTCACACCGGTGTGGTATTCACATCGGTGAGGTACCTACCGATCAAGGTTAATCATTCCTAACTCATGCCTTATATAACATAACCTATCTGAACTCAAAGGTTTGGTGAAAATGTCAGCTAATTGATATTCAGTACCGTTAAATTCAAGAATAATATCACCCTTTTGGTAATGATCTCTCATGAAATGGTTCCTTAGATAAATGTGTTTGGTCCTAGAGTGAGATATAAGATTATTTTAAATATTTATTGCACTAGTGTTGTCACCGTTGATTGAAACATGCTTAAAGTCATATCCATAGTCCAAAAGAATGTGTTTCATCTGTAGAATTAGTGCACAACAACTACTAGCAGCTATATACTATACTTAGGCAGTGGGCAAAGCTAGAAAATTATACTTCTTACTACACCAAGATACTAAGGATTTTCCAAATAAATGACATGTTTCAGATGTTGATTTTCTATCAAACTTTCAACCTGAAAAGTCAGCATCTGAATAACTCATTAACTCAAAGGATTGTTCTTTTTGGTAAAACAAACCTATGATTACAGTGTGTCTAAGATACTTAAAAATTATTTTAACATCAAGTAAATTATATTCTTTTGGATTAGCTTTAAATATTGCACACATACACACACCAAACATAATATCTGGTCAACTAGTAGTAATATAAATTAAGCATCCAATCATACCTCTGTAATTGGTTTGATCTATTGGTTTCCCAGTTTCATCTGCATCCAATTTACAGACTGTACTCATAAGAGTATCACTTTCCATAATACTATCGAAACCAAAACATCTTAATAGATCCTTTGTATATTTACTTTGATTCATGATAATACCTTTTTCATTTTGAAAAATTTGAAATCCAAAAAAAATTGAGTTATCCCATTAAACTCGATTCAAATTCATTTTTCATATTCTTTGAAAAATCAGTACATAATGAATGTTTAGAAGATCCAATGATAATATAATCCACATATATTTTTATTATCAAAACATCTTTAGAAATTATTTTAATAAAAAGAGTTGGATCAGCAATCCATTTAGTAAAACTTCTTCAAATAAGAAAATTACTAAGTCTATCATACCAAGCTCTTGGAGATTGTTTTAAACCATATAAAACTTTAGAATGTTTGAAAAATCGATTTGGAAAATGAGGATTAGTAAATATAGGTGGTTGTTCAACAAAAACATCATCAATAATAAAACCATTTAGAAAAGCACTTTTGACATCCATTTTATATAACTTGAAATTTAGATGAGCAGTATAGGCAAGTAAGATCCTAATGGCCTCCAATATAGCTACACGGGTAAAGGTTTTCTCAAAGTTTATAGATTATACTTGACTATATCCTTGTGAAAATATCCTTGCTTTTTTTCTAACTATGTTTCTAGAATCATCACCTTTGTTTCTGAAAACCCATTTAGTGCCTATTGGTAAAGTGTCCTTGGGTCTGTCAATTAATTCTCAGATATTGTTTCATTCAAATTGGTTTCTCTCTTATTTCATAGACATTACCCAAAATTCATTATTGATTGCATCATTGACATTTTTAGGTTCTAATTGTGAATGGAATGCTTGATGTTTAACCTGGTTTCTTAGAGAGGCTATAGTATGTGTTCCTCTATAAAGATTACCAACAACAGCATCTGAAGGATTATTATTTAGAATCCTAGTTGATATAGTAATGGTTGGAATAGAAATTCCAGGTTCATCTAAATGTTTAGGTTTAACAGAAAGAGTTTTTGGAATATGTCCAGAACTAGATATTTTTACAGCAGGATCATTAGATTTATCATTAAGGTCCAGAACTGTAAAATCTTCTTCAAGATTTTCAAGAGAGGTTTTAGGCTCATGTGGATCAGTTTCATCAAACTTGATGTGAATAGATTCTTCCACACATTTGGTTCTTTTATTAAAGACTCTATAGGATTTTATAGTTAATGAATAACCAGGAAAATTTCCTTCATCACTCTTAGAAGCACACATGTCCAGAATATCCTTTGTATTGAGAATAAAAACTTTGCAGCCAGAGAATCTACAGTAAATAACATTGGATTTTCTATTATTCCAGAGTTCATATGGGGTCTTCTTGAGAATAGTTATAATCAAGAATCTATTAATAATATAACAAGTTGTATTCATAGCTTCAACACAAAAATAAATAGGTAGGTCATACTCATTAATCATAGTTCTTTGTATTTCCTAATGGGTATTATTCCTTCTTTCTACTACACCATTCTCCTGAGGTTTCCTAGAAGTAGACAAATTATGACTATATCCATTGTTTGAGCAATAAGATTCAAACTCTAGATTTTCAAACTGAAGGCCGTGATCACTTCTCAGGGTTTTAATCTTAAGTCCACTAAGGTTTTCTGCAGTCTTGTAGTATTTAACAAAGTGTGAACAAGCTTCAATTTTGTGAGCTAAGAAGTATACCCAAGTATATCTAGAAAAATAATTTACTAGGACATAGACATAGTTCTTACCATTTTAACTAGAAAATCTAGAAGGTCCAAACAAGTCCATGTGAAGCAACTCAAGAGGCTGAGATGTTGAAACTTATTTCTTTGATTTAAAAGAAACTTTATGTTGTGTTCCCTATTAAAAGGGATTACAAGCATTGTCATTTGGGAAATAAAGTTGGGGTAGGTCGCTAACGAAGTTCGTCCTAGTCAATTTTCTAAGTGAATAGATGTTGTAGTGTCCTAATATTATGTGTCAATGTGAAGACACTTTATGAAAATCATTTAAATAAGTTATATTTTTCATAGCTAAATAATTTAGATCAATAGCATAAACATTTTCATTTCTCAAAGTAGAAAATACTAGAACATTCTTAGAATTCAAAACACTAAAAGAATCATTTTCAAATTTAACATTAAAGACATCATCACATAATTGTGAAATACTTAAAATATTGTATTTAAGTCCATAAACAAATAAAACTGTAAAAATATAAACTTAATTAATGTTACCAATCTGGCCTTGGCCGATGATTTTTCTTTTAGAATTATCACAAAAGGTGACATAGACTCCATCAACTTTGATTAGGATTTTAAATAATGAGTAATCTCCATGAATGTTCCTTGAATATCCACTATCCAAGTACCATAATGTTTTTTGAGAACTCTTCAAGTTGGTTTCCTACAAAACAGATTTATATTGGAAATGATTTTGGTACCCAGTTCTTCTTGGGTCCAGAAAGGTTACCAATCAAAGGTTTTGGTACCCAGATCTGTCTTATGGGTCTCATATAATTTACATAGTCAATAGATTTGGAAAGATAAATTTTTTTTTCTATAACCATATGTCTAACTAGTTGAAGCATATGAATTTCCAGAACTGGAATAAGCATCATTTTGTCCATATTTAGGAATAAATCGAGTTTTAGTGAAATATCACTGTCCAGGTTGGTATCCCAAACCAGTAGTGTACATTGGTGAAACTTTCTTTCCTAACATTTGAGTTAGAGTATCTTTTCCCTTTGTGAGTTTTTCTATGTCCTTTCTATGTTTCTCATTAGACATTTTTAGTTCAGTATTTTCCTTTAACAGTTGAGCATTCTTTTTCTTTTCTATATCAATGGAAGATTTAACATTGGCAGTGAGAGAATGTTGTTTCTCTAGTGACATATATTTGTCCTTAAGTTCATTACATTTTTCATCACGCATATTTTAGTATTAAAAAATTTCCTCCCAAGTCATATTTTCAAATTCAGAATCTGTTCTAGAATACTAATCATTCATCATTGGAGAAACAGGTACCTCAAGGGTATTTGTCATGAAGCACATGTTGGCACGATTCTTTTCAGAATCAGAAACATCAGATTCACTGGTCTTGTCTTCTGAATCACTCCAAGTTGCATTCATATATATCTTGTACTTCCCATCCTTATAATCATATTTCTTTTTAATTTTTAATTTTGGATAGTAAACCTTGATGTGTCCTTCCCTTTTTCACTCATAGCAGATTAAATCATCTTCCTTTTCAGATTTCTTCCAATCCTTATTCCAACGACCCTTGTTGTCATTATTTCCTTTTTAATTTTATTTTCTAAAGAATTTAGTCTTCCTATATAACATCATAAACCTCATGGCTATTTGATCCATCTCATCATCAATGTCTGAATCAGAATATTGACTTGTTGAACTTTCTGTAGGTACATGCTCTATCTCCATGTCTTTGCTCTTAGAAGAATTAGACTTGAAATCCCCAAATTTTCTCTTCGGTTCATCATCTTCATCATTATTTACTTTATGTTCTTCCACATACATCATAAGCGTACCTATTAATTCCTTAACTGGGAGTGTGCTGATGTCGCATAATTATCTAATTGAAACATATGTGCCTCTCCATCTATCTGGTAGACATATTAATATCCTTATAATTTGATCCTTTGCTGGAACTTCTTTTCCAAGAGAGCTCATAGTATTGACAATCTCATTGAACCTGATATACATGTCAGAAATGAGTTCTTCAGATTTCATTTTAAAATTATCATATTTAATAGTATAGGTATTCAACCTCATATCTTTAACATTAGTTGTTCCTTCATTATAAATATCCTAGGTGTACAATATTTCCTAAGCAATTTTACAAGAATATATTCTATTGAATTCCTCATCTCATAATGCACAATACAGGTCATTCATAGCTTTATAATTATTATTATAAGCAGTGTTTGTAGGTTCATCCTAAGTTGTTCTTTCATTTTCTAGAATTTTATATTTTGACTTTATATTAGTCCAAATGTCAATACCCATACATTATAAATGAATTTTCACGTTAAGTAACAACTGGGCATAGTTTGTACCATTGAAGAAAGATGGCCGGTTAGTATCAGCACCTTCTAGTCTATTTTCCATAGCCAGATTTTAGAAGATAAATATTTAAAGATATAAAATTTAGAACAACCAGAAATTTAAGATCATTAAAAATTGAACTAAAATCACAGTTGAAAAACATAATGTTTTGAAAACATGTATTACAAAAAACAACCTCTGATACCAAATGTTTGTCGAAGTGGACACTCAAGAGGGGGGTGAATTGATTTCCAATAAAAAATTATTTAAAAACATTTCTCTTAAAATACCCCTATTTAAAATCAATGTAATAATATAGTGAATTTATACATATTATAAATGTTTAATTAGTTTCTCAAAGATCGATTACATCTCAGTTAATTTAATGTGAAGATTAAATTGACTTTTGAAACTAACATATTTTTTTTACAATAAGTATAAACACATGCTAATTTAACTATCAAATTAAATTTAAAACAAACTATATTTCAAAGTAGTTAGCAGCGGAATATGAAATATATATAGTATAATTATGACATACACTAAAATCACAGTAGATGTAACCAAGAGGTTCAGTCTCAAGATGAGACTTAGTCCTCTCAACAATTTATATAAATTGATCCACACCCTGGATCAGGGTAAACAACAGTGAAAAGACTTTCCAGGTTCAAAGACCTCTACCATAGTTCTACATGGGAAAACAAACAACAACTCACAGTTTTCTTCTTCTTACTTGACATATACCACTAACCATAGTGGGATACAAAGGAGTTATAATGTTTGACTGAGGATTTTAGAATCTTCCAGCTTAGCTCAGGAGATAGTGTGTGTGTAAAATAAACAGGGTACACACACTGCTCGAAATGTAAATTAAATAATCACTAAATTAAGTGTGAATGAGTTTAGAAAAGCTTTAGTGATTGGAAGTGAAGCTCGGGACTCGTTTGATTTGTCAGAAAATCTTCTGAGTCCTTCTCTGGTTTTTGTTCTGAAAAAAAAAGTATCGTTTTCTTCCTTTGTTCCAGGTTCATCTTATTAGCCTGAGTGCATTAAGTGTTTGATGTTGTTCTTCACTCAAGATGTATCTTGTATTCTCCTCTAGAAATTAATTACTTCGTGTATGTCATGTACTCTTGGATTATGGATGTAGCCTTGTGTGAATGAACCATGTTTCAATGATGTTGATCCTTATTCTTGTTCACCCTTCATGTGCCTTCATACTTCCTTGATTCTCTCTCTGTATGCACACCCCGTGTTCACTTCACTTCTTTCCAGATAGGTATTTAACATCCCTTTTATAGCATTCAACTTCGGAAAAAGGGAATGATTACCTTTTGCATGGGTACTCGGTACGATTTCCTGACATGGCAACAAAAATCATTAAATAACATTAACTACAATAAAAAAATAAAATGTCAACGCTAACTTAATAAATAAATAGTATTGAGAGTATAGAGTTTTACTGGATGGTCAATCATTAGTAGATTCATGTACGGTAGATGTGTACAGTGGACATTCCATCGGTATCTCTTTGAACATTTATCGGTATCTCATTGCATCAGTAGCTCTTTGATCATGTATTGGTAACTCTTTGCATTGTTAGATATTGGTATCAGTAACTCTTGATATCGGTATCTCTTACTCAGTTTATTGGTAGCTCTGTTTATATCAGTATACTTACTCTCTCGGTAGTTCGGTAGACTTTTTGTATCGGTAACTATCTATCGGTAGCTCTGATTTGTATCAGTATCTCTTGATATATCAGTTGCTTTTTCATAGTTCCAGTGATTAAGTATGTCAGTAGACTTATATTCATCGGTATATCTATTCTGTACTATCGGGAGACTTAACTCTGTATCTGTAGCTTGTTCTGTGCTTACCGGTGGACTTGTACATATTAGTAGCTCTGTGCATATCGGAAGCTCTGCGTATCGGTGACCTTCGCTTATCGGTGACTCTGTCTATCGGTAGACTAAGTCTATCAGTAGACTAATTACCTGTAATTCTATATCAGTAGCTATACACAGATCAGTGACTAACACTTATATGTTTTATGCAAAACATATCTCATTGGGTTTGAAAAACGTCAAAACTCATACAAACCTGGATAAACAATGACTATAATATTTCAATGATTATTTTAATAATATTATCATCTTAATAAAAGTATATCATAGATTGAGCGAATTTGAATATTGATAAACATTAATTGGGATTATCAAAGTATGTGAAATCATAATGGGGATTATCAAAACAGGTGAGGTCAACACTATATTTCTTTATTAATCCCACCAATAGTTATGAATATATTATGAAAACTATAATTTTTGTTAGTTATAGACTAAATATTATGGATATATAACTTCTTCTAATCAAATTTTCTTCATCACCAATTATCGAATTTTTTTCATTCAAATAGGTGTAATCAAAATTTTAAGGATCTGGAAAATATGTTTGTTTAGATATAAGCTTGGTCTTATTGATTTGAATATTCTTATCAGACATAACATAATTTCCATCAGTTTTGTTATTGTCATTTTAGATTTATCCTTAACGATTTTCATGTTCCATTATTATACTATATCTTTCCCCATCATCATGAATATGCTTCTGAATATTTATCTTTAAAATTTCTAGAATTTTTTCTATACTTACACGTTTTTATGAAAAATATTGGTAAACATTCTATATTTTTATTATTAAATTAATAATTTAAGAACAATCTTATACATGTTATAAAATTAAACCTAAAATTTTAATTTATCATAAATAATAACAGGTTCATTTCATTCAGAATATTAACTTTCCTCATCCATCTTTCTTATATTGTTTCCCAACTAGCATATCATTGAGAGACACCCCTCATTTCCTCTTTTAAACATGAATTACCATGCAATTTATTTATTTTATTCTATTTAACATCATCATGAACTAATTAATTATTCTTAATTAACCTTTTATATGAAATTTTGTACAATAAAATTCCATTTAAATCTCAATTTCCACTCTCTCTTCACTATTTTCACTTCATGAACATTTAGAAAAAAAATAACTTTTAATTTGGGAAACAATTTTATTCTAACCTTCATATGAGACCCCTTATCATTCTAACATTGATTATCCCCTTTTAATAAATCACATTTGTATTGTAGTTATTATTTTTCATCACTGAATTCATCAACTTTTATCATATAAAAATTGGTAGAAAATATCATAACTACTCCACACCCAAATAATTTAGGTATAATAATACCATTGAAACTCCATTTAATCTTCCCACAATTCCTCATATAAGAGATATAATCATACAAGTCTTGTAGAATAAATGGTAATCAAAATCAAAATAATTAAAATCTTATTCAGTAACCATACTCTTATGATCATATCATTTGAGGCCTTAAAATTGATTTCCTTTTTTTCATACAAATATTATTTATGAAACATTATTTCCTCATACTACATAAAATAAAAATATTCAAAAAATCATATATAATAATTCATTTTAGATACCTATACCGAAGAGAAAAAATATTAACCTCCAAATATTTAAGTAAAATGTGATAAATTTTATAAAACAAAGTAGTATATTTCAATTTAATACCCTAACTTATCAATATTCTCATAATATAATTCAATTTTATAGAGATGTCATATATAGTTTCATCAGCATGAATTTTCAGAAAGCAGTATTTCAATATCAAAATTTGTATCATGGATTTATTTTAATTTTTTTTATTACAAAAATACATGTTCATCCCAAATACATTTGAATATCATGGTACCTATCAATTTGAAATTAAATTATATATATTTCAATCCACAACTTTCAATGAAGCATCTTCATCAGGATGTGGAACTTCAATAGTTACAGCATCAGGAACACCTGAACCAATTGAGATTACATAATTCAACATCCATTATAACTATATATGATCATATATTTCATCAATAGTGGGAAAATACTTTATTTTTGTAGAATTATGATTATCCATGAAGAAAATAAAAATTTCTATACAAATAAATAGAATAGATAATTTCTTATTTTCAAACTAATAATAGAAAATTAAAAATGAGGGGATCCTCTCCTCTGATACCAATACAAAGGTAACCTCCTTGACCATGGATGAATTATTATGAGGGAGGGGGTGAATCATTAATTAATTTTTTTACCTTTTAATTGTGAATAATTTATTATTATTGGTTAATGTGAATCTTTATCACAATTGAAAAAAAATACAAGATAATGATAATAAATTTACGAGGCTTACCTCTCAAAATAAACGGGCAATCTTTTTTCATGATCTGGATACAGCTGAGATCATATGGCCTGCAATTTTTTTATAGGTACAATGAGTATATTATATCATAGAACATGCATTACATCATGTGTCTGGATCTTTGTAGTGTATCCCAAATTGAAATAATGATATATATAAATTTTATATCAAAAATTAAATCATTCCTTCCAAATCATTCAATTATTAATGTAGTAATCATCCTCTTCTTCTTCACCCTGATGAAACACATGAATGATAACCTCAATCTATTCCAATATGATCAACTGAATATTCTTTATATCCATTAATATTCTTTAAACACATTCATTGTATTTATTCATTTTACGGAACTACACATTTATAGAATCCAAATATTTTCTTCCATTCTTTAAATTTTAATGTCAAATTCAAATTCAAACCATAAATTTTTTTAAAATCATACTTTGGATATTTTTTTAAATATTAATACATATTATACATTTTTAATTTTGTAGTTATCTTAGACTAAAAAAGATAATAATGTCCGTAAATACCGATAACACCACATTTTTTGAAAACTGACTCAATAGATCTTTTGAGGTGTAATCATAGTGTTTAAGACAAAACTTGATGGATTTATGTAGTTTTATTATAATTTCATTAGAGTGATATCCACTGGAATATCTGTTTTGTTGTGGTGGTCCATGTATTTCCAAAAACACTGAAACACCACCAAATCCAGTATATATGCATGGTATTCATGACTAAGAAACATCATTCATTCAATTACATGACTACAACGTGGACAAAAGAGCTATAGAATAGTGGATCCAAAATCTATAGAGGCACTCAATTCCATCAATCACTACATAGTGGTCTAGACTGATTCTATGGAAATGAGGTATTCAATATTCATCTTCCACTAAAAATGAAATATATAGCTCTATGATATCGATGACAAAAAATTACTAAGTGGATATTTTTTCTAGTGTTTATATGAACCGACACAACATCCTATATTTCATGGACCTCGTCCATGACATAAAGTACATCTACTCTATGGCATGGAAAAAGCATTATACACTATGGTGACATGAA
Source organism: Viscum album (assembly GCA_963277665.1). NCBI lineage: Eukaryota > Viridiplantae > Streptophyta > Magnoliopsida > Santalales > Viscaceae > Viscum > Viscum album. The sequence goes on along the minus strand of OY728157.1, from coordinate 2,050,419,248 downwards.
TAATGTCTTAGACATTTCAATTTTGTATGACCCACTTATCCTTGTATCTCCACATCTACTTCTTCCTCAAAAAACATTCATCATGAAATTGATTCATGGAATATATTTACAATGAAAACATCATGCATTGTCATGTAATTTCATCGAATACTATTTATGTATTGGAAAAAATAAAACACACCCAATAAAATACACATTAAAAATTATTCAATATCTTTTAAAGAGTACTAAAATTTGAGAACACGTCAGGTAAAAAAATTTATTTGAAATAGTGATGTTCATATTTAATTTTGTTATAATTTTAAGAGTTTATGTCATCTTCATAGTTGTCTCATGGTTGGTTCATGGATGGTATTAAATGTTCAGTATTATATTATGTATAACTAACCCCACATTCTTAAAAAACTTTTATGTCAATTCATGCAAATCAATTTTATTTATGGTGAAATTCCATCCAATTATTGGAAATTTTATATTCCACTACTTGAAAACCCATGAGGTTGTTTCACGGTTATCTTGTGGATTTCTCCTAGTCTGGGATGATCTTTTAAACAATGTATCCCATACAAAATATTTCTTTTTTGTTTTCTAAAAACCCCACTGTCAATTTAAACCCAATTTTAGGGTATGTTATCCTAATCAACACATATTAATGTCAATGAGATCCCTATCTAAACTCTATTTGGCATCATCCATGGCTCTTGGTATTCTTTTCAGGATTTCTCAATGAATTTCATATGTAAATACTTTATTTAATTATCCTCCATTGTCTATCTCCCTTCCAACATCACGTCCCTTATTTATTGATACATTAACTCTCCATGGTGATTGAAACATAGGCTAGGTGTGCACACTGAGAAAAAAATACAAGAGAATAAAAGGATGAATAATGGTTGATAGATGAAATTTAAAAGAAATGTATATATTTTTCCATAGCTTATATTACCTAAGTCTCAAACCTAATCCACCATGATCCCCCATATTTCTATGTCTCGTTAATGTTTCCATAAAATAAGTTTTAATTAAAAATGAAAACGTAAAATTATTTTCACATTCTTGATTATGGATGAAATAGATAGTTACATGCTCCATATGAATATAAATACTCCCCAACTCACTGTTCATGGGTCCAAAATTTTGATATTAGATTTTGCGTAACCAAGTGCTCAAAAATAATGAAACCAAGACTTTTGTTATTTTCTCAATCCAAAAAATCACCTCTAACTCATTTATATCTGAATATTATGGGAATTAAATCTCAGAAGTCTTTTAATTCATTGACTTTATCTTGAGATGATTATACATAACTCCATATAATGAACAAAACCATTCACACTGATGTGTTAATTATAGTATATATAATATATTTACAAAACACCATTATTGCATGAAAACCATACCATATAATTCCATTTGATTCCTCCTTTGTGAGGATCAAAATCCAAAATGATAATGGCCAATGGTTCCTAGAATGTCTAGATACAATATCACTCATGAAATCTAAATATGAAAAATAAAATTTATGTATATTCATATCAAATCCAATTTCAACCAGAATTAATGAATTAGAATACACAAGTAATAACTTCATGAATGTAAAGGAATTACCCATAATTGAACATGACATAATACAACATCCATGTTTACACAAATCAAGTATCACCAGTGTGAAACCCCCAGTAATTCCATCATTTTTTTTCTTTCGCGAGCCAAAAACCCTGAAAATAGGATGTTAAATACATGGGTCGATCCTATCACAAAACATTATATTTTTAAATAAGAAATATGTTGTTTTTTAATTCAATTTCATATGGATTTGAAGGGTTCCTCTATGAAATTCAATAATGATATCCAAATATCACCACGATCTTATATTTCTTTTAGAATGTGGTGTCTATAAATTTTGAACATGTTTATTGACATATAAAACTCGTAATAGTACAATTTAAAAGAACAAAATTCATGATAATCCTTTAATTTTCAGCACTTAATGATCATTAACTGCCAATATTTATACTATGAGAATCCCCTATATGAATTTCAATCATGATCATCATGCATACAACTCAAAACTATGAGTATTATTGACAAGAATTGAAATCATGAATTTTTAAAAAAACACATTTTGTAAAAACCCTAGTAATAGTATAATAAATCACATTCATGTCTTATTAATATTATTGATTATATTTTATAATTTTATATTTGTTACTGTAATATGGGGTAATTTTTCATTAAAAATGAAAAATAATTAGTTCTAAAAAATGGGGTGTTCATATATTATATGGTTTTATTTATTTGATAAATTGAGAAAATTATAGGACAATAATTTAAAAAATAAACTTCTTTTTTGAGGTAATCATTTCAAAATTTGTTTAGGATGATTTTTTAAGAACTTTTTGAAATGTATGGTTTTCTAATGAATATGGAAAATTACTAACTTTTATTCAAATATGTATATTCTATTCAGCTTTATACAATGTAAAATTAAATTTGGAATAGTGTTAAAACTTAATTAGTTTATTATTATTAAAAAATACAATGAAAATATTTGAAATAAATTTTATACCTGAATTTAGTATTAAAATATTTGTATACTAAAAAGGCATTTTAATAAAAAACAATTTGTTGTTGCTTTCAACGATATAATTTTTAATTCATCAATACATATTAATCAAAATAAATATATGAATATGAATTAAAAATTGTGAATTATATTATTGGAAATTTTTTTAAAAGGTCCCACATTATTTCACTGTGAATAAAAACTATAGTACATTTTTATTACCACGATTAATATAAAATTAGTTAATTTTGGTTAAAACTAGTGTGATAAGGCTTTAAATTCATTAAAACATTTGATTATTTAATTGGACGGTTATATTTAATCCATTATAATCCAAAATTTTAAAATATGGCCTTACGTTTCCATTTATAATTATTTTTTTAATTAATATTATTTAACATAAATATAGTGTAAAAATTATAATTCTTTTTACATTTAATATCACTAATATTTTTTTATAGGGATCCAGTTAAATTATTTTAATATATACTTTTGTATTTCATTATGAATGATTTTTTTGATATGGTAATTTTTTTTATTTTTAGAGATGAGATTATTATCTTAAATTCGTACATAAAACTTACATGGTTGATATTAATGTAGTATAAAAGTCATGTAAATGATATTAAAAACAATTATAATATGATTTGGGTGAGTTATATTATCCCATAAATTTTATAGTTATAAAAACTTATTTGGGATAAGTGAAATTTTCAAATTTGAATTTTTTTTCTATAATTTTGTTTTCAATGTTAAATTAGATGAATAGTTCCAAAATTGATTGTATTGATATTTTATAAAAAATAATAATTAAATGATTTAAAAATAATTAAATTTTTATATTCGGCCAATATAATGCAATATATTTTAAAATATTAACCAGGGTTCATTTATCAGGTAGTTTTTTTATAGTAAATTTGTGGAACAATATATAAAAAAACATTGATGTTGTTGTAATTGTCAAAGGGGTTAACGATGGGTTAAAAAAGAGGTATATGTATATATATTATCAAGAAATATCCTCATTTTATTTCTTGAGGGTATTTTGAGAAATTATCATAATATATTTTAATTATATAAATTTTAATCCCCTAGATCGTGGAAATGAAATTATATTAATTTAAAAGTTTATGAAATTTCAAGAATCTCCCTCTCCTCACTTATAGAAGGGAACCTCCTCTCTTATTTTAATCACAACATTTTAGAACTATTTATAAGAAAATAACAACACAAACTACATTCTAAAATTTATAATCATGTTTAAAATGGATTATTTTGGGAAGAATACCCACCTTAGATGGATTATAGTGTAATGAAAAGCAGGTCCTCTAATAAAGACGAACAATTTTTAACTGAATATTTATGTTTTATTTATTCTTATATATTATTAAAAATCATCAAAACACATTATAAAATAATAAAAATAAAATATTAAATATAAAATGATAATTTTATACTAGTGTAATAACATATATCTATATCATTCTACCATGAAATGGTCAATCTACCCATCATTTTTGTGTACCGTGCACTACCACCTCATGAACTAATGTAATTTTTTATCTATCACAACATCTTATGGATGATTATTATAATGGATTATATATATATATATATATTTAAAAAATTATTATTTTATAAAGATTATACACTATCTATTTTCTTACCTTTTCATCCATTGAATATTGATGATAGTTTTCGTGTATACGTATGGATTACAACATCCATGAAGTGATGTGATTCATTTTCACAACAATGTCACAAGGAAAATATATCTGTGTATTTAAATAAATAATACGATATTTATGATATAATATAAATTATATAAATTAAACATAATGACTAAATTTTTTATATAATTTTCATTTAAAAATTAAATCATTACTCACGCATATATGCGACCAAGCATCTCTGTGATTATTCAATAGTTACCTTTTCAAAAACAATAAATAATGGGATTTTTGTAAATAATAATTAATATATGAAATTTATAATTTATTTATGAATATTATTTTAGTTATGTTGTAAAAAATGACCTCTCAGACCATAATCAACCATATGAAGTCATTTGGGCCATATGAGATGCATATCATCCAAACATCTTACTTGAACTTAATTGATTATGTAAATAAATTTCAGATAGAAATAAATAAAATAAAAGGGTTATTAAATTTGAAAATGAATCGCGATTATTTAAATATTTGAAATATGTATATTATTTAGGATGATGAAGTACAAATGTAATGAGTTGAACTCGATATAAGGGAAATATTTTATTAAAACCCAATTTTAACTATTTAAAATATTAGATTTTAAATATTATTCTCCCACATGAATATCAATAAAAAATTTTATTGATAAATAGAAATGGAAATAATTAAATTAGAAAGAATTATTTTGACTTTATTATAATTGTTTTCAAAATGAGTCTCTTTACGGAACAATTTACTTTTTTTATAATGGAAAAATGAATGTTCTATTTTAATATTAATAATATCAATGGAATTTCACAAAAATAAAAAATTATTTTATATTCTGAATTCATTTATAATATTTAATGTTTTCTTCAAAAAAAAATCACTCCGTTGATTTTTTATCATAATTTTACTTGGATGATTGGGTTTTAATGGAAATAGATATGTCAATATTTGACAATGTTTTACTTATTGGTTAAAAAGAATATTTTAACGAGAATAATGATGTAAATGAATCATTTTATATATTTTAGGAATGTTCTGATCATTGTAAAAAGGTTATGATGATGGGTGATCACAATAATTCTTATGAAGTGTAGTGATCCCAATATAGTTAATGATCATAACTATGCCCGATATAACCATACATTAAATTAGTTAATGACTATGTTATAAAGAGAATTACTTTTCAAATTGACTGTAATGGATATTTATAATTTAAGGGTTCTTGTAGGAGATATTTAAAGGGTTCTATAAAGAGGATTTCTCAAGAATCATGCAGGACATCTCCATTATTGCTAATGAGTTTTCATGCAAATCATATTATTTAAAAAGTCAAGGTAAATATATTTTATTTAAAAGGACGAATAATTAATATTTTGGGTAAGAAGGTATGTTAAAAGAATATTTCCATGGGTCACCAAGTTTTCTTCAGAACCATCATTATTATAATTTATCATTTATATTTTCTTATAAAGTGTTTTTTGAAAAATATTGTGTATTAAATATAATTTCATGAGAATGTAAAAGAGTAATAAATCTAAATGTTAATTATGTTCATAGAAAAAATATCTTTGCCAATATCATGGTTTTAAAATGGATGAATAATATTCATTATTATACTTCTTTATATCCCTTAATGGTATTTTGTTTCTTATCCCATCTTTTCATATGTTTTAAGATGTTTTATAGAACAGTAAGAACACATAGGAAGTCAAGTTGAAAACCTTAATTATTTTCATGAATAGAAAAAATATTTTATTTTGAATTTATTGTATTGTGGGGAAAATGGATTTTATGTGGGTGTTTCAAATATCTAATGTATGTATTTTTATGTAAGGGTTATTCCCAAATTATCAAAAACTCAATATCTGAAAAGATCATTAAGAATATTTGAAAAATAATTATTATTTTAATAATTAAAATTAGGATTGAATAATCTTTGGGTAAATATAGTCGGTATTAGGGTAAATATATTTATAACATTAGATGTACGATAATTTATGTATTTATCATTTATATATTATAATTTATGTTTTTGATGGAATATCATTTGAATATTAACATGTTGCTTCATCTAATCTATGTATATTAAAATTGTTTTCCCATAGAGGAAACATTTAAGACGAAGTATGAAGGTACTAAGGGGTGAATATTCTTCAATATATCGAATTTGGAATGGATGGAATTGTAATAATGTATTTCATAACTATTATGGGTCAATTTACATGGGCAATAAATTGGGGTGCAATCTATGTGACAGAGAAACCATATTAACTAAAGAACAACATGTCTATAGAAGATAATTTTATTGTACAATAACCTTCCACATTTAATGGATTATATAACCTTTTGGTAGCTATGGAATAGATTAAATCTCAATAAAAGATAATTGATGTTGTGGGAAATTCATAGATCCAAAATCTAACTCTTTCTATTTAATATTTTGAAGGAGAATATCACCAATGTTGGTCAATAGTTAAGAATATCTTTTAAAGGGTAGATATTGATACAATATAAGGGGATAAATTTTAGAATTTGATCCTTGAAAAATATTTTCCAATGGTGGTTTGAATTATGATATAAAAATAAATATTATAATTGTGTAAAAATTATAATCTTCAATGGCCTCATATAATGAAAACATTACCTAATTGTAACGGTACCCAAAAAAAATTATTTTGGATTTTAATATCAAATTTAATCAATTTTACTCATTATGAAATTCATGATATAAAATGGTATTGGATTAGAGGTAATTATATAGTTTTGGGGATGTATTATAATATACTGAGAAGTTAAAAATGTATTTTTTCTGTGATCATGTATTATATGATAAAAACAAAATAAAAGGTCATATTTTAGGAAATTGTGAAGCATCAATAAAATAATCTGGCTGTAAGAGAATCAAAATTCCATCATGATATGTGGGGAAAAATGCAACATGTAGAACGTTTTGTAAAACATGGGATGAGTTTACAATGTTTAATGCTTGGAAATTTGTCTTATGGTTATAATAAAAATGACTATAGATATAATGAAAAATAGAATTATAAGATTATTTAATTGTAATTATATGTTTCATTTTATGATTATGTGTCCAAATATAGGAATAATGGATGGATATCATCAAAATTGGCTGATAAAAGGTGTGAAAAAATTTATTCCAATTACTGTGGATGATTTTGGGAAATCTAATGAATTATTGAATGATAGACTACTAGTTTATTCAAATTATAGCAATACATTATTTGTGTATGGAGCATATCATTCAAAACGTTCTGGTAAAATTTCATTTAAATTTTATGATATCAATTCTTCAAATTTTTATTATAGTTTGGGAGAAATATTGGGGGGGAGAATTTCCATGAAACATAGACTTATAGGAATCACGCTACTATTATATGTTGGATGATCATTCCTATAATCTTTTCAAATTGAACATACTGTAGTTTAGTATTATATTTTGTAATGATTATATTTACGTAAATTTTTATATGATAGATTATAGAGCCATGGGATTATATTCAATTTTTATATATGTTTGATAACATATAGAGAAGCTAAAAAATTGAATAGAGATTACAATGACTGTTACCAAGTTCATATTATTGAATAGAAAGAAAGTTTTATAATTTGTAATGTTATAGTAGTTAATGAATATATTAATTTAATTTCTAATTTTTTTCTAGGAGTTATTCCAAATAGGTAGGCTAATTTTAATATTAAAATTTAATCTTGAAATATTTCAATACCCCATGTTGAATCGATCTAGTAGAACCCATGGAGTTGAAAAAGTTGTTTAAATAGTTTCTTTATAATGGATTCATTGATCCTAAAACTTCCCTATCATGTTCTCATATTTTATATCATAAAATTAATTATTGGACAGTGATACATTTAATTGAATACAGAGCCTAAAAAAACATCACTATTAAGAATAAGTATCCTTTAAAAAATACAGATGATTTGTTTGATCTTCTTGAGGGAGTAAAATATTTTTCAATGATTGACCTCGGGTTTGGCTAACATTAGTTGAAGGAAAATGAAAAATATATTTCAATGTAATTATTTTATAATAGATAGGGGAATTATTAGATTTTAGTTATTCCCATGGGGTTGTATAATTTACCATTTATGTTCATGGATCATATGAAAATATAATTTTTATAAGTGTGTGGTTGATTTTATTGATATTGTGTTGTTATATTCTAAAATACATGAGTATCAAGGACATAACCTATGTATTTTTTTAAAATATAAATGATAATATGATATATGGAATATTTAGAAATTTGTAATTTTTTTTGAATATATTTCATTCCTTAGACATATTTCTTCTAAATATTGTTTAGTCGATTCCCATACTAAAACTAATGAAATTGAAGTACGAAATTTTTTAATAAATTAAATATATATTTTTATCATTCTATGATTAGTTTGTTATTATAGATGGTTTTTTAAAAACATATATTGGTTATCTTTCATACTAACTACGTTATCTCATATATGTGTTAAATCTATATAAAAAGGGTGTAATTATTGTTTCTATGAATTAAAGTGATGACTAGTGAGATCTCGTGTGTTGGACCTTCACAATATAAATAGTTATTGTTCCAACAATAGCGATACTATGGTAAATGCATTTGGTTATGTTTTAATTTATATTGATAAGGTAATTACTTATTATTCTCATCAATTGAATCCTCGTGAGTTAAATTATCTCCCACGTGATCTTGCATCAGCTATATTGTGATTTTATTTAAAAATTAGAGGCATAAATTATATTTATTTAAGTGTAAAATATATACTAAACATAAAATTTTAAAGAATATATTCACTCATAAAGAGTTGAACTTGATAAAGAGAAGACAATTGGAACTATCTATGTATTATGATATAATGATTCATTAATATCTCAGAAAATAAAATAAAGTAGTTATAGATTTGAGTTATAATAAAAGTCACACATAAAACCTGTCATGTATAGAAGAAGAGCCTATAGTTAATGATTTGATGAATTTTTTCCTATAAATTGTGTACTAAATAACTCCCATTATTTATTTTAGGTGGGATAATAATATTCTATATCACAATTAATTAAGCATGCTCAGATGGAGGGTCATGTTATATAAGAAAAGATAGGTTATTTTAAGAAGGGTATGTTTACAGAGATTAATATTGATTAATAAGGGTTCATCATATTTGGAATGAGATTATATGTGTCTCGAGATTCTTAATTCAAGATTGAATTTTTTGGTGAAGCTCATATTTCTCTATTTTCCTTTCACCTTGTATCACAAAGATGTATAGAGACCTTCAGGAGGATAACTTTTTGGATAGAATAAAAATCATATTTCTAACAATAACATGAGATATATTATTTTTCAATATTTTAAATCGGAACAGTAATTATATATGGGGATTTTTCATAGATTTACAATTCTAGATTCGAAATTGAATAATATATTTATCGATTTTATGGTGGTATTTCTAATGTAATCATATGCTAATAATGTGAATATAGTTATTATTTATTGAATAACTCTTTCTATGAATTTCTATCATATACAATATATTGTGTCATTAGATGAAATTTATCAAGTATATATCAAGGAGATAATCTACCTACATAAAGGAACACTTTCCACTATTTATGACATTATCATAGGTTTTCTTCTAATTGTTAGAAAATAATAAAAAATTTATTTTGAAGTGAATTAAATTTTAGTACATCGTTTAATCCTTAATATGATGAACAATAAGAAAGACTGATTCATACATTAGAAGTAATTATATGAGCATGATAAATGGGTTATCTAGAATGTTGGTATAAATATCATTCATATGTTGAAATTTATATATAAAAAAAATTCATTCCATTACATATATTATAGCTTTTAAGATTTTATATTGAATATATTCTCAAACTGAATCATGTTGGATAATTTTAGGTAAAATAAATTTATTTGGAAAAGAATTAATAGGATAAATGGTTGATAAGGGGATAATGATTCTTCAACACACAAGGATTGATCATAGAATGAATAATGGTTATTCAGATAATAGGAGGAATGTTCATTCATTCGAGGTAGGGTTTCTTATTTTTCTATTAGTTTCTCTATGGAAAATTTTAATGTGTTTTAGTAAAAGGGGAAATTGAAGTCCATGGTTCATTGGAAAATATGAAATTAATGTAAATGATGGACCATTTTCCTATCATGTGGTCTTTTCTCCAATATTATCTCATGTTCATGATGTATTTCATGTTTTGATGTAATGAAAACATGTTCTAGATGCATCACATGTTTTGACCCATAAATTAGTTTTGTTGGAAGAGAAATATAATTATTAATAAAAATAGTTATGAAACATTATTAATGATTTTATGTTTTAGGGAATAAGGTTTTTAACTAGGTTAAGATTTTTTGTAACAACTATATTGTTAAAGATGAAACATGAAAATATGAAAATGCCATGAATGGAAACTACCCCCCACCCTTTTTGAGTAAATAATAATATAGATAATACTAAATTAAGTATATAGGAGAATAATGTTACAACACATATAATTATAGAAGAATTCATTTTCTTGAGTAATTCATATTATATTATTAAATTTTTCAAGAGTTTTATTCATTATAATTGTAATGACCCAGTCCACTCTGGTCCATTACTTTGTAAAAATATATCGTCTGAGGTGTTCCTAGAGGTCAATGTTACTTATCCCAAAAACATTTCCAATTTTCCAATTCTATTAATAGTTTCATCAGTGAACAATGTTCTATCAGTGAGGTTCATTGAACAATGTTATATCGGTGAGGTTCAGTGAAAAATGTTCTATTGGTGAGGTTTAGTGAATAATGAACAGTGTTCTATCAGTGAGGTTCAGTGAACAGTGTTCTATCAGTGAGGTTCAGTGAACAGTGTTTTATCGGTGAGGTTCTGTGAACAGTTTTCTATCCGTGAGGTTCCATGAATAGTGCTCTGTGGGTGAGGTTCTGTGTACAGTGTCATATCGGTGAGGTTCTGTGAACAATGTCCTATCAGTGAGGTTCAGTGAATAGTGTTCTATAGGTGTTGTTCAGGGAACAATGTTTTATCTGTGAGGTTCTGTGAAGAGTTTTCTATCAGTGAGGTTCAGTGAACAATGTTCTATCGGTGAGGTTCAGTGAATAGTGTTCTATCGGCGAGGATATGTGAATAGTGTTTTATCGGTGAGGTTTAGTGAATAGTGTTTTTTCGGTGGGGGTTTAGTGAACATTGTTCTATCAGTGGGGCTCATGAATAGTTTTCTATCAGTGATGTTCATAAACAGTGTTTCTAGCATCCTACATTTTCTCCCCTTTGACATTTCCTTGATCTTAAAATGCATTTAAATCCTTTTTTAAGGACTATAAGGTCAATTCAAAGGCCATCACTCCTATATTAATTATTCATAAGACCTGGGATGTTTTTACTTGGTCAAACAAAATGGTTTAATGTGATCCGGTTTTAATAGGATATTAAGTGTATATTAAACGGTCGCTCTGTTAATCATTAAAAGGGAAAAGATATCTACCTCCATTGTTCTTCCTCTTTGTTCTCAGCTATGAAATGCAAGAACCATTCAATCCTTCCCGTAGGAGTTGCACAGTCAAATTTCCTCCTCATATAGGTTCCGCTCTGTCTTGATGCCACCAATCTTTATTGATCATTCTTCGATATAAATTATTTTTTATTGTTGTCCTTTTGGGGTTCATCTTCTCCAGTTTCTACACTCAATTATTAGAGCATGTAATCTCAATGCTAATTATGGGGTCTTATTGGGTTTCAGTTTCTGCCATCATACCATGGCATCATCGGGTGGATGCAGGTAACGCGAGAGGATAATCGTGGCCCATGGGGTGGATAAAGAACTTCATGAATCGTTGGATATAGGGGATTCATTGCTTCTATTTTATTTTACTCGCAACTGTATAGTTAGCATGTTTTATCCCAATGGACCACAATGGAATCAATATAATAAATATTTGAATAGGATAAATAAATTGTTATTGGCCGTATATTGTTGCCCCTTGATTTCTAGATAGTGTGATATCCATGTTCAGTTCGTTTATGTGTTCGTTCATGATGAAAACTGGTAAAGAACGTAAACCGGAATTAATAGATAACTATTTGATATGGATAAAGAGGCATGTAACTGAATCTAGTTCCTCTTGTTTTAACTTTAACATAATCAAATTGGTGCAGAAAACATGTTTAATTATTTATGATAGATTACTGTTTATGTTTCCCAAATGTGGAACCTACGTATAATAAATCCGTTAATTAAAAATGGATTATTTGTTTGATAATTCATTGATGGGTTATGTGTTATCCTCTTGTTTATAAAAGGTCCAGGAGCCCAGTTTATAAGTTGTTTGTTTTCCTCCTGCTTGTGTTGTGATGTGATCTTGAATGGGTCTTGTGATATGTGGGGGCATAGAGGACTTTTGGTTGTTGCAGCAGATGACCCCTATTGTGGCGAGATGCATCAGTTTATGTATGTGGGTGTCGTGGAGGACACCAGTGATGATGGAAAGGGATGGATGTGATTTTTGGATGCTTGTTTATTCATAATGGTTGTTTATATACATTAATTTACCCCACTAATCAATATAGCTAGTCTTACTTACCCTTCTTCTGAAAGAGGTGATGACACACATGGTACGCCACCTACTTTTCGTGTTTAGCTTCTCAATGTAGGATGGGTATATGCTCTAGCAATAAGATGCAAAGAATCGATGAGTAGTGCATCTACTAACCGTGTTGAGCACCAATGAGTTTAGTAGCATAGAATGTTTTTCTAGAATGCCTCGGAATGTGGGAAAGTTATTTTACAATGAATAATTGAATAAATATAGTTAACCCATTGGGATGGAGATGCTGGAACATAATGATGAGGTTGCAATTTTGAAGGGACAATGGTCTTTGTGTGTGATGCTAATGAAATTTAATGTCTAATTGTCATTTATTAATTAATGTTTAATGAATTAATAATATTAAATTAAAACTAATAAAAAGCTAATGAAATAATTTATTGAATCTCTTTATGTGCTTTTGTGCTTATAGGATACCTAGTCTTATAAGTAGTATCCCGGATTCTGTGAGACGTTAGCTGAAGTTTTGTCTTAGACTAGGTTATTCCCATAGTGTGGTTGTGATATATAGCTTATTCATTGCTTTTTTTGTCTCATTATGCTACTCCACCCTATCAGTAAGGGAAACTGGCACCCCATAGATTCTGAGCCTTGGGGGGTGTTTTCCCCAACATTCCAGTGGAAAGATGAATAGCTGACTACCCCCTTTGGCCCTGCTCACTTCTCATTGTAGTTACTTGTGCTGGTAAGCACAACGGTTGGTTTTTCCCATAAATTGGTGTAGATGGCTGTAATGGATTGTGGTTATTCACACACATCTATTCTAGATATAGTATTCTACGTACTACTATAGGTGTAACATGTATTGGCTACGATGGATTGAATATCCTTACTCGGTGTATGGGCTGTAATGGCTTGTGGTATAATACCTGATGTATGAAACACGTTATGAAGGATGTTGTGGCTCATGGAAACTACCGAGTTACTTTTCATACATGGATGTACTGATTTTGTTGCTTGAGGTTCATGTTCTGGGGCTTCTCCCAACTTTCTAATGGAAAGCCTTTTTGGAGAGAGATGCTCTGGACGTGCGATGTTGAGGAAAAGCGGCAAACCAGTAGGGAACTAGTAGCGTGGTACCATTGATATTCATTATTATATGATATATTCTTTTATGAGTTACTTGGTTAGTGTAGCCATGGTGAGGTTGGGAACTTAGTATACATGTTTATGTGATGAGTTAGTTTAACTTGTTGTTCACTATGCTATTGCATGATTTCTTTTCATTTGCACGAGATGCCTTAGTAAGGATCCTACTAGAGATACTGTTATACTCAACCTATGTATAAAAAAATTGTTTTTTCAGGTCACTTGGAGTCAGTTTAAGATCAATCTGCTTTCTACAAGCTTGAGGTTGTCGGAGCTGTTCGGGCTTGTGGTTGCTACTGTTTTTACTTTCTTTTGGGTACTTGAGGTTTTTCCCTTCCAGTTGTAGTACTTTTTCATGAAATTACATATGTGTACTTGGGTTTTATTTTATATTTCAGTTCTGAGATGCAGTTGGTTGGTGAATATCTTATCTCTCTCTATTGCATGTGTTCTTTTATAGTGTAATGCCTCCCATATGTGTGTTTAGTATACCCTTGGTGCTAGTCTCCTACTCAGGGCCTACTGGAGGTGAGAATCGGGGTTCATTATCTCCTATTCTAATGTTGAAAAAATCACCCTTGGGTTGATTTCCTATGTTTACAAATACAACCATATGATGTCACTCTCAGCATGGATATGTTTTATTCGGTGTAGGCTATCATGGATTGCTTCAGGATGAAGTTCATTTTCATTAGTGCGGATAGTGATCCAGTTATGTTTGTTGGAGAGTGTGATCCACTAATGGGTCATAGGTGAGTTATATCATTATCATCCATGATGGATGAGATGATGATGAGTTCTTCAGAGGATCAACAGTTGGTGTTTCCTATAGTCGTAGAAGAGTACCCTGATGTATTTCCAGAAGAGGTTGTTGCATTACCCCCTTGACGAGAGATTGAGTTTGTGATTGAGAAAAAAAGGAGCATCTCTTATGTCTATGTCTCCATATAGGATGTCCCCTTATAAGTTACATGAACTATGTATAGAGATTGATGGTCTGTTATAGTGAGGTTTTGTTCGTCCAAGTGTGTCGTCGTGGGGTGCACCAGTTATGTTCATGAAGAAGGTTGACCAACGTTTGTGGTTTTTTGTCGATTACTATCACTTAAACAAAGTGACAATAATTAATCACTATCCTCTACTATGGTTTGAGGATTTATTCGATCAACTGAAAGGTGAAATTTGGTTCTCAAAGATCAACTTGCGGTTATGATATAAGAAGATGTGTGTGAAGGATGAGGATACCCGGAAGACTACTTTCTGTTGTCATCATGAGAATTATGAGTTCGTTGTAATGCTATTTGGTATGAAGAATTATATAGTTGTATTAATGGGATTGATAAATGTTGTGTTTCGTGAGTTCCTGGACAAGTTCATGGTAGTTTTCATCGACGAAATCCTTATGTACTCCCATTCAAACGAGGAGCATGCAGAGCATCTACAAGAAATTTTCGGATTTCTTTGCCAACAACAACTATTTGGGAATTTTTCAAAGTGTGCGTTTGGGCTCGAAAAATCCATTTAGTGGGGCATTTTTTGTCCCATAAGGGAGTATATGTAGATACATTTAAGATAGAAGCAGTTGTGTCTTGGGCAGCCGCCAAGACAGTTTCAGTGGTGTGATGTTTCCATGGCCTCATAGACTACTACATGAGGTTTGTAGCCAATTATCATGAGTTTTGACTACTCTGACATCTTTGACCTAGATGGATTTGAAATTCATATGGACTGATCACTGTCTGGCAGCTTACAAGTATTTAATGTAGAAGTTAGTAAGTGATCATGGTCTTTATGTTCCGGCTGAGGGAGTTCAATATAATGATTTCTGCGACTCTTCACATCTGGGGTTAGGGTGTGTTCTCATGTATCAGAGGACAATTGTTTCATTTGGATCTCATCAGTTGCGTCCCCATGAACGTAACTATACCACCTATGATATTGAGTTTGATGCTGTGTTGTTTTCCCTGAAGTGGTGGAGACATTACTTCATTGCTGAGAACTTTTTGGTTTTCAGCGATCATAAGAGTTTGAGGTATGGTTTCTCCCGGCATGACTTGAAAAATAAAAAACATTGGTGGATTGAGTTATTATAAGAATAAGACTTCTATATATCATATAAATCTGGAATGGGGAAGGTTGTAGGTGATGCGTTGAGTTGAAAGTCTCGTAGTGATGATGTGCATTAATGTGGTGATTCTTAGAGAGTAATGGAAGAGATGTCAGTATTACATCTTGATAAGGGATATGTTTGGGGTAGAGGTTGTCTTTTTCAGAAAACAGTACAGTAATCCATGATGTAGAAGGTGGAAGGGTCCGAGTTGGGGGATCTGGAGGTCGAGGTCTGGAGAGACCGAGTTGTTTGTGGTGAGGCCCTTGATGGTTGGACTGAAGATGAACAACATCGAGTGTTGTATCATATAAGGATTTTTGTTCCTTTGATGATGATCGATATGGTTCTCAGAGAGTTTCATAGTTCCCCTTTAATGGTGCATCCCAGTGTGACAATGATGTATGGTTCCTTGAGGAGCCAGTTTTGGTAGCCTGGACTGAAGCGTGCGGTTGCAGAGTTTGGGTCTCGATGTTTTGTCTGCCAGAAGGTGAAGGCTGAACACTGTGTCCATTGTGGTATACTCCAGCCATCAGAGATTCCCCATTGGAAGTGGTAGGACATATCAATGGACTTTGTAACTGGTTTACCTCGAGATTCGGGAGTACATGATGCTATTTGGGTGGTAGTGGATCGTTTAATAAAATTGGCCCACTTCATAGTGATCAAGGAGTCGATCTCAGGGGATGTTTTGTTGAGGCAGTATCTATGGGAGGTAGTGAGACTTCATGGAGTCCCAAGGACAGTAATTTCTAATAAAGATACTAATTTTACCTACAAGGTGTAGAGAGGTATCCAACATGCGTTCAGTTCTCAATTATGCCGTAGCACTACTTTTCATCCTCAAATGGATGGTCAGACAGAGCAGACTAACCGGACTCTTGAAGACATGTTACGCTATTGTGTTCTTGATTTTCAGGGTTCATGGATGAAACACATACCCATGGTGTAATTCTCATACAATAATATTTTTCACTCCACCATTGGTATAGGGTCGTTTTAATCCTTGTATTGTCAGCCTTGTTGTTCATCGTTGTGATGCACAGGGGTTGGAGAGTCATCAATTCTCAGACTGGAAATATTGCATAATACAACATAGATAGTCGAGCTACGTTGTGAGAGGATTAAGAAAGAACAAGATCAATAGAAATCATATGTTGATCAAAGAAGAATACCCTTATAGTTTAATGATGTGGATCATGTGTTTTGGAAGGTGACTCCCTTTTGTTGGCAGTGAAGGTTTGGTCATGGAAGTGAGCATTCTCCCCGATGTGTTTGGCCTTTCAAGGTGTTATCTCATGTTCTTGTTGTGGTGTATCAAGTAGAACATTCCTTTTAGATGAGTTAGATAGATGATGTTTTTCATTTATCACAACTCCATCATTGTCTTCATGATGACTCTTATATCATCGATTTCGGAGAGATCGATATTGATGATGATGCAGCCATTGAGGAGAAATCAGTGAAGATCCAAGACCGTACGGAGAAGGTGTGGCACATGAATTCTATCCCATTGGTTTTTGTCTTGTGGAGACACATTGAAATGGAAGAGAGTACATGGGAACGTGAGTCACAAATACATAATTAGTACCCAGGTTTGTTTTATGTTTAACTCTTCTGATGTATCTATGTAGCATAAGAGGATATAAACCTTTCATGATTTTGATATGGCTCGCTTTATTGTTTATTGTGGCTTCCTCTCTTTTGAGAGGTATCTTGATGGGTGGTTTTTCGGACCCCGTTTTGTTTTCACTTTAGTTCGGTTTCAAATTCTAGGGGATGATAATGTTTTGATAGGTATATGATGTAATGGACCATACCTCTCTGATCTATTCCATTGTGAAAATATGGGTTTTGAGGTGGTCTAGGAGGTCAAGGTGACATATCCCCAACACATTGAGAATTTTCTAATTCTTTGAATAGTTTCATCAGTGAACAATGTTCTATTAGTGATGTTCAGTGAACAGTGTTCTATTGGTGAGGTATAGTAAAAAGTGAAAAGTGTTCTATCAGTGATGTTCAGTGAACAGTGTTCTATCAGTGAGGATCAGTGAACAGTGTTCTATCCCTGAGGATCAGTGAACAGTATTCTAATAGTCAGGATCAGTGAACAATCTTCTATTGGTGAGGTTTAGTGAACAGTGTTATATTGGTGAGGTTCAATGAACAGTGTTCTATCGTTGAGGTTCAGTGAACTGTGTTCTATCAGTGAGGTTCAGTGAATAGTGTTCTATTGGTGAGGTTCGTGAACATTGTTCTATCGGTGAGGTTCATGAACAGTATTTCCAGCTTCCTATAGTTTCTCCCCTTTGACGTTTCTATTGACGTAAAATGCATTTAAAGCCTCATTTTAAGTACTCTAAGGCCTATTCAAAGGCCATAACGCCTATATTAACTATTCATAAGGCCCAAGATGTTTTTACATGGTCATGCTGTGTGGTTTAATGCGATCACCTTTTAAAGGGAAAATAACAGTATCTTAAACCGTCACTTAGTAAAATCTTCAAAAAGGGACAAGACATCTTCCTCCTTGTTCTTCCTCTAGGTTATCGGCTATGAGACGCTAGAACCTTTCAATTCTTCCCTTAGGAGATGAAAAATTAAACATTCCACCATGGATTGGTTCTGCTCTGTCTTGATACCACCAAGCTGTATGATTCAATATTTGACATAATGTATATTTTATCGTCTCCCTTTTGGGGTTAATCTTCAACTCTTTCTTCTTTCCATTATTATGGAATGTAATCTCCATGATTATAATGTGTTTTTCTTGTGTTCTGATTGGTGTGGTCATTCCATGGCTTCCTCGGGTGGATGTAGTTGACGTGATAGGAGAATCATGACCCTTGGGGTGGATAAAGAATGTCAAGAACTGTTTGAGGTAGTGGATTCATTGCCTCTCTTTTCATTTACGTGCAAATGTATTGTTAGCATGGTTTATACCACTAGACCACAATGGAATTGACATAATACATATTTGAACTGGATAAATAAATTGATATTAGTCATATGTATTTCACCTTGTTTTCTAGATAGTTTGATATCCATGATTTCTCCGTTTAGGTGTTTTTTATTGATGAAAATTATTAAAGAATGTAAACATGAATAAATTGATAATTGTTGGCTATGGATAAAGAGGTATGTAAATGAATTTGTTTTTTATTGTTTTAATTTGATGTTAATAAAATTGGTGTATTAAGCATGTTTAGTTATTTATGATATCTTACTTTTTTGGTTTCCTGAATGTGGAACCTACTTATAATTAATCAGTTAATTCAAAATGGATTATTTTTTTGATAATTCATTTATGGTTTCTGAGTAATACTCTTTTTTGTAAAAGGGCCAAGAGAAAAAAATTTAGATGTTTGTATTCCTGCTTCTTGTGTTGAGATGTGATCATGGATGGGTGTTGTGATATGTGGGAACATGGAGGCCATTTGGTTGTGTCAGTAGATGATTCCTAGAGTGGCTAGATGCATCAGTTTTTGCATGTGGGTGTCAGGGAGGACAACAGGGACAATGGAATGGGATGGATTTGATTTTTGGACGCTTGCTGATTCTTAATGGTTGTTTATTTGCTTTACGTTTCCCCACTGCTCAAGGCAGCTAGTCTTACTTATCCTTCTTTTGAAATAGGAGGAGACATGCGGGGTATTCCACGTGTTTTCCCTCTTTATCTTCTCAAGGGGGGATGGGTATATGCTCTTGCTATAAGCCAAATAGACTCGATGGGTAGTACATATACTCACCATGTTGAGAACTATTGTTTTTAATAGTATAGAATGTTTTTCAATAATGCATGTGAATTTGGAAAAGTAATTATTTAATGAATAATTGAATAAATGGTGTTAACCCATGGGTATGGAGTTCTGGAACATAATGATGAGGTTATAATTTTTATGGAACAATGGACTTTTGGTGTGATGCTAATGAAATTTAATCTAGAATTTTCATTGGCTAATTAATTTTTAATGAATAAATAAACTTAATGTGAAACTAATAAAAAGGTAATGAAATAATTTATTGAAGCTCCTTAAGTGTTTGTGTGCTTATAGAATACCTATTCTTAGAAGTACAACCCGGAGTCTGAGAGACGTTAGTTGTAGTTGTGTCTATGACTTGGCCATGCCCATTGCGTGGTTGTGATATATAGAATATTATGTACATTTTGTGTTTCTATATGCTACTCCACCCTGTCAGTAAGGGAAACTGACACCCTAATTATTTTGAGCCCTAGGGGTTGATTTCCACAACATTCTGGTGGGAGGATGAATGACTGACTGCCCCCTTTGGCCCAACTCTCTTCTCTTGGTAGTTACTTGTGCTGGTAGGCATAGTGGTTGGTATTCCCCATGTAAATGTGTAGAGGGATGTAATGTCTTGTGGTAATTAACAGACATATATTCTATGTATAGTATCCTATGGACTACTATAGGTGTAACATTTATAAGCTGTGATGGCTTGAAGATCCTTACTCCATGTATGGGTTGTAATGTCTTGAGGTATAATACCTGATGTATGATACACGTTATGGGGGATGTGGTGGATCCTAGATACTACCTTATTAAATTTCATACGTGGACATGTTGGTTTTTTTCACATGGTGAATGTTGTGGTGCTTCACCCAGGTGCCTGCAGGCTAGCCTTTTTGGAGAGAGATGCTCATGACGTGCGACATTGGGGAAAAGATGCAAACCAGTGGGAATGTAGTAGCAGGGTACCCTTGATATTCTTTATTATATGATATATTCATTTATTCATTACTTTTTTAGTGTAACCATGGTGAGGTTGGGGACATGGTATACATATTTAGGAGTTGGGTTAGTTTCACTTGTTGTTCACGGTGCTTTAACATGCTTTCTTTAATTTTGCATGATAGGCTTCGGGGAGGATCCTTCTAAGTATACTGTTATACTCACCCTACGTATATACACAATGTATTTCATGTAACTTGGAGTAGTTTGGAGATCACGCTAGTTTCTACTATCTTGGGGTTTCAAGAGTTGTTCGGGCATATGCTTGCTGATGTTTTTACTTTCTTTTTTGTTACTTGCAGTTTTCCCCCAACCAGTTGTATTACTTTTTCATGACATTACATATGTGCAGTTAGGTTTTCATTTATATTTCAGTTATGAGTTGTAGTTGGTTGGTGTTTATATTATCTCTCTCTTCCACATGTGTTCTCTTAGAAGGTAATGCCTCCCATTTGTTTGTTTACAATACCCTCGGTACAAGTCACCAACCTAGGGCTTACTGGAGGCGGGACTCGTGGTACATTATCTCCCTTCTCACATTGCAGACCCAGGAGGGGTACACTTTGTGGGGATGGGGTCATGACAGTAATAATAATAGGTAATTATTTATTTAATAGGTAAATAATATTTACTTCTTATCAAATTTGATTTAATGCAATATAAGGTTTTACTAAATAACATCATTTTCAAAATTATAGTAATTTTACTTCAGAAAATTATCTTTATTTTTGAAATCATCATGTTAAAATTGACTTAGTGATAATTTTGATAACTTTCTGAAAATTTAAATTTTTTCATTGAATACTGAAAAAAGACAAAATTTTATTGGATAATTATTACATATTCATGTATTAAGAATGTAAAATATGATTAATGATTAGTTATAAAATTTAATTAGATCATTTTTTTAAAAAAAATCCAATAACGGTTTTTGGAATGAATTTTATAATTGAATTTGGCATAAAAATATTTTACACTTGAAAACATATTTTCATGAAAAATTAATTTTTATCATGGATTCAGTTTTAATATTAAATTAAGTTTTGTCACTTATTGAGATGTAATATTTAAATAATGATTCAATATTTAGAATCTGGGGCCCCAGATTTTTAAAATAGGTCACTTTTTTGTCATTATGAATAGAAAATATAGAAAATTATTATTACCAACATAAAGGTAAAATGAATTAATTAGGTTTAAAAATAATATGATAACACAGAGAATTAAATAAAACCCATGAATTTATTTCGGATTATAATTTAATTTCATAAATTAATATAATAATCTAATATATTATGTTTTGTTTCTATTTCCTATTATTTTTACACTTGTAAAATTTTTCTAAAAGATAATGTAAAAAATGTCACATTCCCTTTTTTGATACCTATATTAATTTTTTGTAGTGAAAAAATATCTTTGATTATATATGGATATTTATAAAATGAATTATTTTTTTCTCATGGTATTTTTTTATTTTTAGTAACTGAATAAATAAAACAATATTTTTCGTAACACTGAAATATTGCTTCTGCATGTAGAAAAATCAAGTAAGTGATAGTAAAAATAATAAAAATAAATTTTTTTAGTGTTTTATATTGTAACATTATATTTATTGATAAATATATCATATATGGTGTATTTAAAAGGTTTGGATTCAAATTATTTTTCTTCCATGTGGTTTTCAAGGCCGAAATAAACGAATACATCAAAAAATGGAATTAATGATATTATTAATAATAAATATTTTATTAAGTTATTTATAAATCATAAAAATCATATGTTCTACCCATAGGATGTGATATATTTTAAAATATACTCCATGCTCCTTTTATGGGTCATAAAAACATTGATATCACAATAATTGTCAAAGGGATAATCATGGATTATGACAAAGAGTGTTGGGTAAGAACATAAACTAAACTGTTCAAAAAAAAAAATTGGATGTTAGTACTTCTACAAATCCTCATACAATATTTTAATATTAATAGTTTGTATCCACTTGAACATGAAAGATAATTTATATTATTTTAATACTATATGAAAATCCAAGAATACCATTCCACTCTCTTATAAAATAGAACATCCCCTCTTCTTTTATTCACAGAATTTGTGCACTCACGCCTGGAAAACCCCTACCCAATTGTATTACAAACATCCCTCACCATGTTCTAAAGGTATTATTTTGGTCAAAATAAAATCGTTATTTAGATTATGTTGTAAATGAAATTGATATTTTCTGAATAAGAGGAGTTGTTTTTAACAAAACCAATTTGTTTTCTTTATTCCACATATTCATTAAAACATCCCCTAAACATGATTAAATAATAAAATAATTATCTTGAATATACTTATAAATAGTGATGTTAGTGGAATAAATAATATCTATCTCCATATTCCATCAAAATTATAATGGAACCATCGTCCATGTGTACATCAGACTACCCCCTCACAAACAAACGCAATTCATTTTCCATCACCACTACTAATGAATAATTAAAATGATGGATTTAATATACATATATATATATTAATAATGAAATATTAATAAACATATTAATATATATTTTCATACATTTCAGTACATTTTATCCATTGAAAAATTATAATATTGTTTGTGCATACATGTTGCTTACAACCTGAACGAAGTGATATAATGGTTTGTCTGTCGCCTCATTAGATGTATAATATATATAAACGTGAATTTGAATAAATTATATTATATTTATTATATAATCATTATTCTTAATTGTTAAAATAATACATATTTTATTTCCATCACATTCGTTGACAAATGGAAATGTTACTCATTTGTATGTACGACCTAGAATCTCCATGACTGTAATGTAGTTCATTTTTCATAACTATTAAAAAAAATTTCTCAAAATAATAATTGATGTATAATAATGATACTTATTTCCATATTATTAATCTAGATGTGATGGAATAATGGAATCATTGACTGTATTCATCATATCTAAGTCATTATTGATATAAAACATGAATGTCGTCAAAAAGTAAAACATGAACATAAATAATTAAAATAATTAAATATATCATTGTAAAAAATAAAATAAAAGGAATAATAAATTTGTAAAAGGTACTTGAGAATATAAATATTTAACACAATTTTATTACTTCAGGAGATAAAGAGCACAAATGATGATCCAGACTTGAGGTAAGGGATATTATACCTCAAAAATAATTATAAATGTTTTAGTAATTAATTTTCTAAATATTTTCTTCAATTTAATCATTAATAATTAAAATTTTGTTATATATGGATCCTTTCATTTTTTTAATCTTTGGAGTTCACTAAAGTGGGGTGATTTGGCATTGGATATGTGTTTTGGATGTGATTTGAAAATATTCATGTGTAGTGTAGCATGACCATAATTTTCCTGGGTGGTAGTGGTCCAGGGGTCATTTTTTCTTCACTATGTGGTGCATAGTGATAGAAAATAGAAACTTTGAGGTAGGGGATCCTCATTATCAACATTTAACAAGATACTCATGTTAATTTCATAATTTTTCTTATCTTTAGATGCATATTAAGGGTAATCATAATCATATGATTAATTGGGATGAATAAAATTTTTGGTTAAGGGATGTTGTAGAATGATTTATGGATTTGTTCAATATGGTTGATGTTTTTATGCTTGCATGTTTCCAATTCAGAAAATTGTTGTTATTGGAAGCCTTTCTTACGCTATAGATGCTATATGTGATGGACCTTGTGGTTTTGTTGTGTGATCACATCCCATGCTAAAGGATAAAGAACATATAATTATATAATACTGGTTTCCACTATATTAATTGGTTTTTGTGAGAATACCCATTCTAATATATAGAAGTAATGTGATTATTAAAATGGATAAATGTGAAGTGAATATGAGATTATATTGTATGTGGATATTATTTTTTATGATGCATTGTGTGGATTGTGCTTGTTTTGTTGAGATGTTATCGGCCAAATATGTTATGTAGTATATGGGTTAGTGATTTTATGGTCAGTTAACATGGATGCAATGTCAAAATTTGTATGTTGTGACATAGTGGTTGTGGTGTAGTGGTAGTGACGTAGTGGTTGTGGATCAATGGTTGTGGTGTAGTGGTTGTGGTGAAGTGGTTTTAGTGCATGGATGTTGTGGTTGTATGATAGATGGGATGTGTGGTTTTTTGTGTGTTGTAATATTGATTTGTGATGTGATACAATGATAATGGTGGATGCATGGTGATGTGGCGATAATAGTGTTGTGTTCTTGTGTTAGTTTCCCAAGTAGTAGTGGAACAAATTATGATACTTAATGAAATGAATAAATGAATGAGTTGGAAATTTAATATAATGGGGTTTAAATTGACAAAATATTAATGGATTTAATTTCATTTAATTAACTGAATTATTGGTGTAATATGATATGAAATAGATAATGATTAAAAGTGGTGGAACTTGTAAGTTGAAAGTGAAAAATTATGTGTGGATTGTGTGGTAATTGGGTGTTATGAGTTATATTGTTGTGGCAGTAGTTGTGATAGTTGATTTATGGTACCTGGTGATGATGTGATGTGTAATAATTTTTTATGTTAACCCTCAGGTTGTGTGTTGTGTCCTAAATTTATATATCATATACCTTTATATTATTTTATACACGCTGACCTGAGTAAGATAACCTTACCAATGCTCAGAGGTTCTGGGTCTTGGTGTTTTCCCCAATATCGAATACGGTATTAATATAGATGGTTGGATACCCCCTATCCCTGGAACATCCTAAATCAATGATGTATTGGGGCTGGTGTCTTTGGTTGAGATGTGATATGTAGTGCAGGTGTTTCCGGCGAGATGTGTTCTGTGGTCCCAAGTGTCTTTAGGATGCACTATGACGTGTTTTTTGAGGAATATTTGTGATGTGTTGAGATGTCCAGGACCACGTGACTTCACAATGTGATGTGATGTTTTTTAGGTGATGTTATGTGATGTTTTTCTGAAGTGTGAGTGGGTTAGATGTTATGTGTTGTGTGGCCCAGGTGTGTGTGGGTGAGATTTGATGTGATATTTGTGGAAGGGATGATAGCATAATATGTTTGACATCATGGAATGAGAGAATAAAGTTAGTGGGGAAGAGGCATTGGGGAACCTTTATTTGTTATGATATTTATATTATATTATCATATTTGAAGTGTGATTTGGTGAGTAATCCATGGTGAAGCCAGGTTTAGATAGTCGTCATGTTGAAGTGTGGTTGGTTCTACTATTTGTTCACCGAAACATTTTCATTCTCTTTTCAGATGTTCATTTGGGGCCTTGGTTTTGTCTATACTAAGTACTCATGTTATACCCAACCTATGTATATAATCTATATTTATGATTCTAGATGGACTTTACGAACCGAGATGGACATTACTTGTTGGGTTGGAGATACTATTGAGTTGTTCTCATAGACTTTTCTTTTTCGCATTTACATTGGATAGATTTATATATATCAATTGGATTATATTCATTCGTTTTGGTACAGATTTTTTTTACCTTTGTATATTTTATTGTATTTTTTTTATTTTTATATCCTTTCCCCTGACTATGTTCACTTATAGAGTGTAATGACTCCAAATTGTTTATATTTTTTTACCCACAGTGCTAGTCGCTAACCCAAGGCCTTTTGGAGGCGAGACATAGGGGTCATTATCTATCTCCCATGATTATGGAATCTTTGGTGGGTGTTTTTCCTGATAGAGTGGTTGAAAATTTTATGGTTGTGGGTGTAAAGACACGTAAATTTCACAGAAATGCTTTTCTTAATTTTCTTTGGGATTTTACAAAACGCAGTTTCTGACGGCACCTGATTTCGATGCCCGGTGTGCCTGAAATCTTTTTCCGAAGTTTGGGCTCGGGTACTTTCAGTGAATGAACGAGCGGGTTATTCTAACTTTTGAACCGGTGCTCGGAATCGAATTCTGAGGGCACCGATGGAATTGCAGCACCGTTTTTTTGCTTAGAAACGCCTCTTCCGGAGTTGTGTTTTCTCTGGTGTGGTTTTTAATTTTTGGGCTTTAAGTTAAGAAATAAAATAATGTGGTACGACATACTTTATTTTATTTCTCTTGAAGACGCTTAAAGCCACTTGAAAGCCACTTTAAGCTGATTAAGCTGAGTTAAAGTGGATAGGGTACAATTCAAAATATCCTACCCTCTTGGTAGGATATTTGTGAGGTGGGGCCCGCACGAGCCCCATCGTTTCTTTTCCGCTGAGTAACGCACCCGCGAAAACCCCTATTAATTGAAGGTGAACTGGGGCGTTTATTAATCTATTAAACTCTCATTTTAATTGGGCGGTTTATTCGTGGAATTAATTATATGAATTAATGGGTCATTACTTAACTTATCTTTTTCGTTTGTTGGAATGTTAATAAAATAAGACCAACACTCTTCTTCTTCTGTGTTGTTTGTTGAGAGGATTTGACAGAACCAGAAGTCCTTCAACCTCCTTTGCGATGAACGTGAAGAACGCCGGCCTTTGACGAAAGGCGATGAAAAACGCCGAGCCCTCGGAGAACGATGACGCGACGTCAAGCACCGCGACACCGACGATTCTTCTTCTGCGACGTTCTTCTGCGACGTTCCTCCATCTGCGACAAATCGTCGATCATCCGTTGAGGTGAGATATTGCAGACCTTTTTAATTCATTGTGGTTTATAACAACAACATGGATTTAATTTTTATAATTAAATCTGTATGTTCTTGATCCCCGGAGTTCATCGACGCAACGCCGTATACCGCGATGACGCGACGCCCTTCCGCGACGCGACGATACTCTTATCCCGCGACGATCAATTCCACGAAGAACGCACGTCCGAAGACTTCGACGAGGTAGGGGTTTGATTCTTAAAATCTTTGTGATTTATACCCGTGACGGTTGTTGAACTTTTGTTGTGTAATTCCTTTAAAACCGCTAATGCGATGGGTGCGGTCTAAAGAACAAGCCCGAACCCACTGCACTTTTTCGTTCTTGGTGCTCGAAATGGAGGACGATGACAAACGAGGCTACAATGGCGAATTGAGGGCATGGTAGTGAAGAATGGGACCCGGGAGGAGCCATGGCGTAGACGGAAACGAAATCGGACCACTAGAGAAACTCCGGTGGCCCACAGAATCCACCGGCGGCGCCCCGGCGCGCCCCCGAATAGAGCCGCCGCGGCTGAAGCCGCAGTGGCAGCGGACAGCCAGACTCGCGCCCGCGCGGGTCCGGTGACTCACGGGGCGCGGCCCCACGTGGGCCGCGACACTTCATTTTGCGGGGGCAGCGCCCCGCGGCCGCTCGGCAGAGCCGAGCCGGGGCGACCCGATCGGTCGGGTCGTGCCCAGGCCGGGCCGGGCCGCCCTGGCTGGGCCGGGTCACGCCAAACAGGGTCAGACCCCGACCCGGGTCGGGTTGAGCCGGTTCGGGCTGACCCAGGGGAGTTGGTCCGAGTCGGTCCGGGCCCAGACCCCCCGTTTCGGGTCCTTTTCGGTCTTTTGCTCATAACTTGAGCTACGGACCTCCGAACGATGAGCTGTCAGCGGAGATGCGATCCTTGGATCGAGACGGTCGTTTTGGTATATCTCACTCAAGGTTTTGGATTACTTTGAGTTCGGCCGGATGGTTCGTACACAAAACCAACCGGGCCCTTGGAGCGGAAACGCTCATATCTTGAGCTTCGGACGCCCGATTGACATGCCATTGACTTTGTTGAATTTCTCTAAGTGAGATGGATCTTTTTTCATACTCCGCCCGAGGTTTGGACGCAGGTGGAGTATGGTCGGGTTGGTTTTGCCTTAAAAACCAACCGGGCCCCTAGGATGGAAAATCCAATAACTCTCAAACCGGGCGTCCGATTGACGCGCCGTTAGCGACGTTGATTTCCTGTTGATGATACAGAACTTTTGGATACATCAACTATGGACTATGTGTCAGTTGATTTATCAGTCTCTCGGCTCGTGGAGCAAACCCTCCCGAACGAGCTTGCTGTGTGCGGGAAACCATGAGCTGGTTGTGACTGCTACTGTGACGACGACGACTGTACAGAGATCCTCAGTAGATTCGACTGCGACGATGATGAAAACAGTACGGGAATCCTCCATTTTTTTTAGCAGTGACCACTACGGTACATATTGGGATACATCAACTCCGGACTACATGTCAGTTGATGCATCGACCTCTTGGATCGTGGAGTGGACCCTCCCGGAACGATCATGCTGTCTGCGGAAGCCCTAGAGTCGGTTGAGACATGACGATGACTGATCGAATGACTCGGTGTGTTACAGATAGCCCAGTGGGGAGCGCTTCGTTGTAGCGGCAGACCCACGTCGGTGGAGCGCTTGGTTGTAGCGGGAGACTCGCGGTACTCAACAGAAGGATTACCTCTGGAGGCTATGAGGGGAGCGCATGGTTGTAGCGGAAGACCCACGACGGAGGAGTGCTTGGTTGTAGCAGCACGGGGGAGCGCTTGGATGCAGCGGCAGACCCACGACGGAGGAGCGCTTGGTTGTAGCGGCATAACCATGACGATGGAGCACTTGGTTGTAGCGGATGACCCGCGGTACTCAACAGAAGAAGTACCTCTAGGGGCTATGAGGGGGAGCGCTTGGTTGTAGCGGCATACCAATGGTGGGAAGCGCTTGGTTGTAGCAGCAGGCCCACAGTACTCGATAGGTGGAGTACTACATCAGTCCAAAGTTAGAAGGAAGCGCTTGGTTGTAGCTTCATAACCACTGTACATGGTGGAGAGGGAGTTTCCTAATAGCTATGGTTTCAACTTCATGATCGATCCTATGTGGGTCATTGCGGGGGTCAGTACCTCCTGATCCTTTGTGGGTCCGACGGCTTAGATGAATCAGTGGCTACATCTGATCGTCTATATCGTCTTAAGAAGAAGTATATCCTGTGTGAGCTGAATCCTGATTGCCATCCTATGTGAATTGTGTTGTTCTAGCCTGTGTGGATTTACGTTTTGCCATCCTATGGGGATTGTGTTGTTCTATCATGTGTGGATTTACGGTTTGCCATCCTATGTGGATTTTGTTGTGATTTCCTGTGTGGATTTACGTTTTGCTTTCATGTGTGGACTGGTTTTTACTTGACCTCGGATGTTGGAGCTGAGCGAGAATTGATGACTTAGGTATATGTATGGGCATATACCTAAGCCATGATGGATGTTACTTTGTGATTGTATCGTTCCTTTTTTGTTTATCCTTTGTGGATTCTGGGAGACCTTTGGGTGTCTCGGGGTCCCTACTGAGTAGCTTATACTCACCCCTGCATTGGCTATGCCCGCACTACGTTGTGATGGTTGTAGACGACGGACAACGCTGATCATGGTAGAGGTTGGCGGAGCAGGACGGTACCTGGAGGTGGACCACTGGGCGGGGTGTACTCGGAGTGGACGGCTGGACCCAAGGAGTAGTGGAGGCTTTCTGTACCCACCCTTCAGGTGGGACTTCCATAGGACAGCTCTACACTGTGGCTTTTTCTTTCAGTTGCTATTTTTCCCCTTTCAGTTGTACTTTACTGTTGGGCTTGTATTTCTGGCCCCTTTACCTTTCTTCACTTACTGTTGTACCAGTTTTCACTTAGTGTTTTCTTTTTCCGCTTGCTTACTCTATAGTGCTTGTTTACATTAGGAAATGCCTTCCCTTTTTCTGGGATTTACGCATTGGTGCTAGTCGCCAACCCCTGGCCTATGGAAGGCGGGATTGGGGTAGTCACGACATGGGCCCCGAGGACGGGTCATGACAAATTGGTATCAGAGGTTTCCGGTTCTACCACAGAATCTGATCTTTCTTCTATGTGAAGCAATAGTGTTAAGAATATTGAGTGTGGTTATCAGTCCAGGGAGCCCAGTGTTGGTGTGGCGGCCGGCATATCTGTACACCAGGACCCTGACTTCTGATTTCCGACATAATGCACCGAAACATTGATTGCATGTGTGTTTCAAGTTTTCATTGTGATTAATTGTATCAGCTCACCAGGTATACAGTTCTGACCGTGGCACACCTGTTTCCTTTCAGTATGGCCCCACGACGGCAGCCAGCTAGGGTTACGAGGGTTGTACGTGACG
Source organism: Viscum album (assembly GCA_963277665.1). Classification (NCBI taxonomy): domain Eukaryota; kingdom Viridiplantae; phylum Streptophyta; class Magnoliopsida; order Santalales; family Viscaceae; genus Viscum; species Viscum album. Next base: position 2,050,388,271 of record OY728157.1, on the reverse strand, counting down.
ACAGGCCGCTGAGTGACGAGGCCTCAGTACAAGGCCCTTTGACAGTAGAGGCACCGGCGGTACCACTACCCGCCGAGCCACCGACGCTTCCAGCCCCGACCGCTGACGATGCACATCGCCTTAGTGCACTACATGAGTTCCATCACCAGTGACCGCCCAGGTTCCACGGGGAGACGGACCCCCAGGCACCCGAGGACTGGCTGGAGGCGGTTGTACGAGTTTTCCGGTTAGTGAGGACACCAGCAGACCTTATGGTGGTCCTTGCAGCGAGCCTCCTACATGCGGCAGTAGGCAGATGATGGAGCTTGATGCTCCAGGTGCACAACGATGCATCACTCCTTTAGACGGATTTTGAGATCCTTTTTCGCTCAGATTTCGTCCGAGCCACCCTCCGAGCGGTGCGCATCCAGGAGCTACTACAGCTACGGCAGGGCAGCATGACAGTAGCCCAGTACGCGGTGAGGTTTACCGATCTCTCGCGCTATTCCACGGACATGGTACGAGACCCATTCTTCAGGGCCCAAACCTTCGAGCAGGGGCTCATGCGAGATATCAGAGATTCATTTGGTTCTCACAGCATTCTGACACATACAGGAGTGTTTGAGCAAGCCCGCTTAGTGGAGAGTTTCCTTGCTGAGCAGTCTCCAGCAGCATGACCCACCTCTAGCCGGTATGCCACAGAGTCTTCTGCAGCGGGCAGTAGATAGATGACGCAGGGGTCCAATAGGACTAGACCTATCGGTGGTCGACCGCGTGACATAGGGTCGATTGTACGAGGCACCTAGGGTGGACAACGACTTACCATGATCGGACAATGTTACTCCTGTGGCGGGGTTGGTCACATGGCTTATGAATATCTGACCCGCCATGCGGATGACCAGCAGATGAATGAAGGACCTCCTAGGTAGAGGTAGAGGTTCGACCGAGGCGGATGGCATGGAGCAGGAGACCATGGCAGAGGAGCTGGCCGAGTAGCAGGTAGTGGACGATGCTTCGAGGTGTTGCCACCACCACCACTAGGAGGTCCACCCCGACCGTAGGGAGTTGGTGGACTTGGGAGAGCTCAGCTTCAGGGAGCTGAGGCCTTCGATCATGGAGCTCTGGGAACAGATGGACAGGAGCAGAACTAGTGGATACATCTTTTTTACTTCTAGTTCCTTGTTTTTGTTGTGTAGTGTCTTTGTATTATGAGCTACAATAATAAAAGACGGATATATTTGTGATGTTTTCATTCCTATCCTCTTTTGTGTTGTTACTATGAGGTTCCAGTTTAGACTGTTGACATGACCCTCACTTGTGAGACATCTACTGGAGGGGACCCAGTAACCACACACTAATGCCGACAGTGTGACTCAACCCTTGGAGGCGAGAGTAACGGTTGGATATCTTGGTAGAAGCATCCATGCCTTACGACGTCATCCTTGGTATGTATTAGTATCATCCATGTCGGGATTGACTGTATTAGGTGAATAACATGGTTCATCCAGGGGATGAGACCAGATTTCTCTTATCAGCAAAGAAGAAATCTCAGCAGCTCTCGTAGGACCAGACGGGTCCAAGTCATCCATGAGCCGATGAGGACAGCTCAGAGCCGGAAAAAGTCTTGTGATGACAGAAGGTGGAGGCCACTAGAGTTCGAGGATGGAGACCACGTCTTCTGACATGTCTCACCTCGACGTGGATTGCAGAGATTTGGATGAGGCGGCAAGTCGTCTCCAGGCTTCATCGGGCCTTTCCAGGTCCTCAGCAGGATTGGCGAGGTGGATTATCGTCTGGCTCTACCACCTCAGTTGCACCGGGTGCAGGACTTCTTCCACGTATCTCAGCTGAGGAGATACGTGCATGACCCGACACACATCATTGTCCATGGGGATTTGTACGTTAATGACAGGGCAACTTTTGCGGAGGTCCCAGTAGAGATCGAGGATCAACAAGAGCGGGTCCTGCGTGGGCGGTAGATTCCTCTAGTGCGAATCAGATGGCAGTACGAGAACCTCTAGGAGAGCACTTGGGAGTGGGAGGCTCAGATGCGTGCTCAGTACCGCCTTTGTATCCCTAATTTTGTGGTGAAGCTTTACGGGGACGTGAAGCCCTGTGGTGGGAGTAATGTAATGACCCATAAATTTCAAGGGAATTTTTTTCTTAATTTTCTTTGGGATTTTACAAAAATGCAGTTTCTGACGGCACTTGATTCCGAGGCCCGGTGTGCCCGAAATCTTTTTCCGAAGTTTGGGCTCGGGTACATTCAGTGAATGAACGAGCAGGTTTTTCTAACTTATGAACCGGTACTCGGAATCGAATTCTGAGGGAACCGATGGAATCGCAGCACCGGTTTTTTCTTAGAAACGCCTCTTCCGGAGTTGTGTTTTCTCTTATGTGGTTTTTAATTTTTGGGCATTAATTTAAGAAATAAAATAATGTGGTACGACAAACTTTATTTTATTTCTCTTGAAGATGCTTAAAGCCACTTGAAAGACACTTTAATATGCTTAAGCTGAGTTAAAGAGGATAGAGTACAATTCAAAATATCCTACACTCTTGTTGGATATTTGCGAGGTGGGGCCCGTATGAGCCCCACCATTTCTTTTCCGCTAAGTAACGCACCTGCGAAAACCCCTATTAATTGAAGGTCAACTGGGGAGTTTCTTAATCTATTAAAAGCTCCTTTTAATTGGGTGGTTTATTCGTTGAATTAATTCTATGAATTAATGGGTCATTACTTAACTTATCATTTTCGTTTGTTGGCATGTTAATAAAATAAGACCAACACTCTTCTTCTTGTGCGTTGTTCGTTGAAAGGATTTGACAGAACCTTAAGTCCTTCAACCTCCTTCGCGAAGAACGCGAAGAACGCGAAGAACTCCGACCTTCGACGAATGGCAACAACGAACGCTGATCCCTCAGAGATCGATGACGCGACGTCAAGCACCACGACACCGAAGATTCTTCTCCTACGACGTTCTTCTATGACGTTCCTTCATCCCCAACAAATCTTCGATCATCCGTTGAGGTGAGAGATTGCGGACCTTTTTAAGTCTTTGTAGTTTATAACAACAACATGGATTTAATTGTTATAATTAAATCTGTATGTTCTTGATCCTCGGAGTTCGTCGACGCAACGCCATATACCGCGACGACCCGACGCCCTTCCGCGACGCGACGATCCTCTTCTCCCGCGACGATCAATTCCGAGAAAAACTCACATCCGAAGACTTCGACGAGGTAGGGGTTTGATTATTAAAATCTTTTTGATTTATACCCGTGACGGTTGTTGAGCTTTTGTTGTGTAATTCCTTTAAAACCGCTAACGCGGTGGGTGCGGACTAACGAACAGGTCCGAACCCACCACACTTTTTCGTTCTTACTGCGCGAAACGGCGGACGATGACAAACAGAGCTGCAATGGAGATTCGAGGGCCTGGTAGTGAATAATGGGACCTAGGAGGATCCATGGCACAGACAGAAACGAAATCGGACCACCGGAGCAACTCCGGTGGCCGTAGGCGGCGGCGCCCCGACGCGCGGCCAGATCGGGCCGCCGTGGCTGAAGCCGCGGCGGTGGCGGCTAGCCAGACCCGCGACCGCGGCGGTCCGATGACTCACGGGACGTGGAAAAGCCGCGTCCACTAACCCAACACGGCCCCACGTGGGCCGCAACACTTCATTCCACAGGGGCAGCGCCCCGCGACTTCCTCCCCTCGGCCGCTCGGCCGAACCGCACCGGGTCGGGCCGCCCTAGCCGAGCCGGGTCGCGCCAAACTAGGTTGGACCCCGACCCGGGTTGGGTCGACCCGGTTAGGGCCGACCCATGGGGGTTGGGCCGGGTCGGTCCGGGCCCAGACCCCCTGTTTTGGGACATTTTCGGTATTTTGCTCATTACTTGACCTACGGACCTCCGGACGACGCAACGTCAGCGGCGATGCGATCCTTGGATCGAGACGGTTGTTTCGGTATATCGCACTCAAGGTTTTGGATTACTTTGAGTTTGGCTGGGTTGGTTCGTACACGAAACCAACCGGGCCCTCGGAGCGGAAACACTCATATCATGAGCTTATATCGTCCGATTGACTTGCTGTTGACTTTGTTTAATTCCTCTAAGTGAGACAGATCTTTTGGCATACTCTGCTCGTGGTTTGGATGCAGGTGGAGTACGGTCGGGTTGGTTTTTCCTTAAAAACCAACCGGGCCCCTAGGACGAAAAAGCCAATAACTCTCAGATCGGGGGTCCGATTGATGCGTTGTCTGTGACGTTGAGTTCCTGTTGATGATACAGAACTGTTGGATACATCAACTCTGGAGTATGTGTCAGTTGATGTATCAGCCTCTTGGCTCTTGGAGCGGACCCTCCCGAACGAGCATGCTGTATGCGGGAACCCTAGAGCTGGCTGCGACTGCTACTGTGATGACGACGACTATACAGAGATCCTCAGTGGATTCGACTGCGACGATGATGAATATAGTACGGGAATCCTCCATGTTTTCGGTAGTGACCACTACGGTACATCTTGGGATACATCAACTCCGGACTACATGTCAGTTGATGCATCGACCTCTTGGATCGTGGAGTGGACCCTCCCGGAATGAGCATGCTGTGTGCGGAAACCCTAGAGCTGGTTGAGACTTGACAACGGCTGATCGAATGACTCGGTGTGTTACAGATAGCCCAGAGGGGAGCGCTTGGTTGTAGCGGCAGACCCACGGCGGTGGAGCACTTGGTTGTAGCGGTAGACCTGCGGTACTCAATAGTATGATTACTTATGGAGGCTATGAGGGGGAGCGCTTGGTTGTATCGGCAGACCCACGACGGAGGAGCGCTTGGTTGTAGCAGCACGGGGGAGCGCTTGGTTGTAGCAGCAGACCCACGATGGAGGAGCGCTTGGTTGTAGCGGCAGACCCACGATGGAGGATCTCTTGGTTGTAGCGGTAGACCCGTGGTACTGAACAGAAGAAGTACCTCTAGGGGCTATGAGGGGGAGCGCTTAGTTGTAGCGGCAGACCAATGGTGGGAAGCGCTTGGTTGTAGCAGCAGGCCCACAGTACTCGATAGGTGGAGTACTATAGCAGTCCAAGGTTAGAAGGAAGCACATGGTTGTAGCGGCATAACCATTGTACATGATGGAGAGGTAGTTTCCAAATATCTATGGTTTCAACATCATGATCGATCCTATGTGGGTCATTTCGGGGGTTAGTACCCACCGATCCTTTGTGGTTCCGACATATTAGATGAATCAGTTGCTACATCTAATCATCTCTATCGTCTTACGAATATGTATATCCTGTGTGAGTTGAATCCTGATTGCTATCCTATGTGGATTGTGTTGTGCTATCCTATGTGGATTTACGTTTTGCCATCCTATGTGGATTGTGTTGTGCTATCCTGGGTGTATTTACGTTTTTCCATCCTATGTGGGTTGTGTTGTGCTATCCTGTGTGGATTTACGTTTTGGTTTCCTATGTGGATTGTGTTGTGCTATCCTGTGTGGATTTACGTTTTGATTTCCTGTGAGGACTGGGTTGTACTTGAGCTCGGATGTTGGTGCCAAGAGAGAATTGATGACTTAGGTATATGTATGGGCATATACCTAAGCCGTGACGGATGTAACTTCTTGATTGTATCTTTCCTTTTTGGTTTATCCTTTGTGGATCCTGGGAGACCTTCGGGGGTCTCAGGGTCCCTACTGAGTAGCTTATACTCACCCCTGCACGGGCTATCCCCGCACTACATTGTGTTGGTTGCAGACGACGGACATCGTTGATCATGGTCGAGGTTGGAGGAGCAGGACAGTACCTGGAGGTGGAGCACTGGGCGGGGTGTACTCGGAGCGGACGGCTGGACCTGAGGAGCAGTGGAGGCTTTCTGTAACCACCCTTCAGGTGGGACATCTAGAGGACGACTCGACGCTGCGGTTTTTTCTTTCAGTTGTTGTTTTCCCCTTTCAGTTGTACTTTACAGTTGGGCTTGTATTTCCGGCCCCCTTTACCTTTCTGCACGTATTGTTGTACAAGTTTTTACTTAGTGTTTTCTTTCTCCGCTTGCTTACAATTTGGAGCTTGTTTAGGTTACAAAGGAATTGCCTTCCCTTTTCCTGGATTTACGCCTTGGTGCTAGTCGCCAGCCCCTTGCCTATGGAAGGTGGGCTTGGGGTAGTCACGGCACGGGCCCCGAGGACGGGTCCTGACAGTTGGATATGATGGATTTTGGAGTTATACATAATGTGGATTTAATGGGTTTTTATGGACGCAGTTTCAGTTGACACTGTGTATGACATAGGTTATATAGACCCTCTAGGATATGGTAATTTAGGTACTGTTTGATTTAGTGCATATATTTTTAGCTTATTGGATGTGAAATTAAGGTTGAAACGTTTACATGGTAGAGACCTAGGATGGGTACATGAATCATGGTTACTTGTGTTAATGATTAAATTGATTGTTTTGAGGAAATGAAATGTGGAAAACATAAATAATCCTGGATTATTTTTCAAGCTAACAGGCTTAGGTCATTATCCTTATTTTTAGGAATGGGTCATGTTTGTCATGTCCCAGTATCTTAGGTAGTTGAAGTTCATGAGGGTGATTCGGTTGATAATTAGAGGGTTGAATGAATAGAGGAGGATGATGCATAACAGTGAGATTTGGGTTCCCTTTTAGTGATAGACTTTGGTTATGTATGATGGGAGTGTATTATATTTGGAGTCATAGAAGTAGAAATAGGATCCTGAGATCACATTATGCTCAATCTAAGTATGAGATGAGATTTGGGATCTAGTGGAAGTTAATCAGATGCATCAGGATGCATATTAGTGTTGGACTCTATTTCTTGGTGACCGTACGGAGGAATATGTGTTGGGGGATGGCTTTCAAAGAGAGTTACATACAGAGTTACTTTTATCGATGAAGATGGAATACTCTTGATGGTCCCCTTTAATAGGGACCTATGATTGAGAACAATCGACGAGTCTGATAGTTGATAGATAGATAATCAAGGTGTGTCTAGATGAATGCATTAGAGGTAGTAAATCAAACAGATCCAGGTGTGGTTTGAGGTAGGATGAATTTTCCTAGTACCATTGGGTGTGAATTGTTTGATTTAGGATCCTCTAAAACATTTTTTCTCCTAGTTCAGTTTTAATGTTGGGGTTATATATGGAGAGGCTTCTAGTTCCCACTACTGTTATATATTCCAGTTAATGGCCAAGAATCCTTGTTTGATTTGTGGTGAGAATGTAAACATTTGATGATGCATCACTAGTCTTTGGGAGACATCTTTTTTTACAAACAAGACCATAAAATAATTTCATTAGTATGTATTGGTTTTATTTCATGTGTGAAATCATTTAATACTTCCGTAGAAGTTTCTTTTTTTCGAATGTGGAGGGTCCATGAGTGTCATTAATTGGAAATTGAGATTATCAGTTGGGTGGAGAGAAATTGCGTCATCTTTTGTTGGGGGGGGGGGGAAGGGAAATTTATAGAGTCCTAGTTTGGTAGGGTACAAAATATTATGGGGGTATTTTAGATTTTTTCCTATATATGTTTGTGGAAATACCGTATCTTCATGATGTTGAGTTCAGGAGAGAGTTTCATGTGGGTGCATCTTCAATTTCAATGGCTCCCTATCAGATGAAACCAACATAGTTTCGTGTGTTGAGGATATAGGTGTTTCACCTAATACCATGGGGTTTAATAAAAACCCAGTTTGTCACCATGGGGTGATCGAGTTTTTTTCTCCATGAAGGTAAATGGTAGTATAATGTTGTTTTTTACAACTTAATGTTGAAATAGGTTATGGTGAAGAATCATTTCCCTGTTTCTAGGATCAATGATAAATTCAACCAGTTGAGAGGATCAATTTGGGTCAGGATGATTGATCTATGGCTTGGATATCACTAGTTGTGGGTGAATGTGGAGGATATTCACAATACTACCTTCATATGTACATATGGGATCATTGTGTTTGTGGTTATTTAGTTCGGTGTTATAAATTCACAATCCATGTTCATGGGACATATGAACTCTATGTTTTGTATTCTCTTAGATCATTTAATCATTATATTTATACATTTTTTCTTTGTTTACATTATTTCAAATGAGTAGCATGCCAGGCATCGTAGAGTAGTTTTCCGATCCTTCAACATGACCCATATTACGGGAAGTTGACAAAGTGTGAGTAATGGATGAAAGAGGTGAATTACTATAAACATTTGGTATCATGGTAGGGTGTGTATGTGGACCCATCAATGGTAGAATAAATTTTTTTTCATTGAATAACTTATGAAATTGGTAGTAGTTTACAGTTTCGTCGGTCCTGTGGCTATTATTGGAGGTTTATTCCAATTTATATTGATTATTGACCCAAATAATAATATTTCCAAGGATGGAATGGGATTATTTATAGATATAACAGTTCCAACATTTTTTAGTTACTTGAAGGATATTTTGGTTAGTTTCTGGTACTTTAATTTACCATAGAGGGTGTGTTTCATGGGTTTTTATAAGGGACATCCTATTTATGATTAGAATGCATATAAATGTTGTAGAGTGAGGTCATCAATTATGGGTATTGGAATTTATAGCCCCATGAACATAACTATTCCACCTATGATCATGATTTGATGGGGGTTGTGTTCTAATTAATGTTGTTGTGACATTACATCTTCGGAGACCACTTTATGTTTTTCATGGACCATAAAATCTTGTGATATGTTTTCTAATAATAAGATATTAATCTATTCAAACTATTTTGTATGGAGTTTCTTTATTACTATGATTTTTATATCTCTTATACACCAAGGAAGGGTAATGTATCTGTTATTGTGTTGAGTCGAACGTCCCAAGAGTATGGGGCTCGAGAGTTTGTGGATGTTTGGAATGGAATGAAGGAGATTTCAGCAATGCATCTTATTGTTGTACAAAGAAATGAATGGGGAAGTGTTTGTAATATAGTCATGCTGTTTTATTTGATATAGTTGGTGGAGGAGTATCAGTGGGGAGAATTAGAGGAAAATTTGATATGTGATCATGTTGACTATGGTGATTCTCTTGAGGGGTGGTCAAAGGATGATTAAAACTATAAATTATTACACGGTTAGTTTTATTGTCACATAGGAAAATCATGACAGAGTTATTCATAATCATCAAAAATAAAATTTATCAGTACATACTACATTCACAAATATGTATCATGGATTTATGATAAATATTTGATTTCCAGGGATGAAACAGTCAATGGATGTGTTTGTGGAAAGTAGTTTGGTTTGTCTAAAGGTGATGAGGAGAATCTGGTTCTGGGAGATCTACTGTTGTCCTTGGATGATACTGAGTGTTAATGAGAGGAAATATTGATGGTTTTCATCGGAGGGCTACCATATTATCAGGGCATTTGTTATGTATTTTTTGTGATAGTAGATCGGCCTATGAAATCGGCCAACATTCTAGTTATCAGTGAACGGTGTGGTATTATAGCCGTACCGGTGCATGAAATGTACAGTATTGTAGCATGTACTGTAGTGGAGGCTGTAGCAGGAAATGTTTAGCACAGTAGCAGCTGGGAATAATCTCTTGTTTGGGGATTTGGGCCACCAATTTGGAAACTAATTCCATTATGAACTTTGGTCCACCTAGGCCTTTGGGATAGTAAGGCCTTCAGGCCACCTTATGGCCTTCGGGAAAACATATGTGCATAAGAAAACCAGACTACATACAAATAACAAGCTTCATAAAGAGGATAAGCATGAAGGTTTTACCATAGCATATGCTCAAAGGATTGCATTAATGAGAGGGTAAGGGACCGACCATTATGAAAATAATGTGCATTCATGGGAAACCATAGCTGAATAGCCATTCGATGGTGGAGAGGAGATTTCACGATGAAGATGATGGAGTGGAGCAATTCCAAATGCATATTCTCAGCCGTATGTAATTTTTGAACCATACGGGTAATGATTTACTCCAATGCCTATGGGAAATATAACACTTACGCCTATGGGACTTGTAATGTTTCCACCTCGTCACTTGAATGGTGTATTATCAAAAATCAATAAAAAATGAAGTCCTTTGGGCCATTTGTTGAGTGAGTCGAGTTCCATAATTTTTTTGGAAATTCGGTACATGATGATGTGGTTACGCACCACGGGGTATCAAGGAACATCATCTGTGATCATGATCCTTGTTTTAACTCATTATTATGGATGGGATTAAAACATTCTTTTTGCTCCTAGTTGCACCATAAAGAAAATTCCACCCTCAGACAAATTGATAGATGATATGAACCATCCAGACACAGACGAATATGTTGCGTGCATGAGTCTTGGACTTTTATGGATCTTTTGTATGAAAAATGGATTTTATTGAGTGTAAATACAATAATATCTAATACGAATCCATTGGTATGTATCTATCTGAGGCATTACATGGGTGTATATTTCATTATCGATTATGCTTGATGGTGGTTATAGAGTTGGCAGTTCATGGTCCTGATGTAGTGGAGAGCACAACCAAGTATATCTAGTTAGTTCGAGAGTGGATGAGGGTTGTGGAAGACCATATGAAGTAATATGAGAATCATAGGAGGAGGAATTTGAATTTCGAGGATGGATACTATGTATTCATGAGAGTTTCCCCTCAGCGTGGTATGAATATGTTTTGAAGAGGGATTAAGCTTACTCACAGGTTTTTGGGACCTTTGATATTTTGGGGATTATTAGTAATGTTGAATATGGGTTGGTAATTCCACCACAACTTGAATATAATTGTGACATATTCCACATCACTAAACTTCTTAGGTATCATCTCAATGACTCCCATGTCATTGATTATATAGAGTTTCAAATCTTGAATGTTCTGACGTTCATGGGCCGACCAGTAGAGATCCAATATTTTTGAGATAAGGTACTTTGTGGACAGACCATCCCCTTGGTTCATGGGATGTGTAGGTACGGTGTCCAAGAGGAGAGTACATGGTAGTGAGGAATTCAAATACATGCTCAGTACATAGAGCTTTTTTTGTGTTTTGGTTTTCCTTATTTTTATTTTGATGTAGTGTTTGGAAATTGCTATGTTATGAGATGGTATATTTCCCTTTATATGGGATTCATGATAATGTTTTGAAATATAGGAAGGGTATGACCTAAATCCTAATAGTTACACATTAATTTTGATGTTATTAATTTTTTTTGGAACGTCAATGTCTCTTAGAGAAGATAATATCATAACTATCATGATTTGATTCCCTAATCTGTATGTTTGGGGAAATGTGGCTAGATGGTTTGGTTTATGTGAAGGGTAGATAATTGTGTAGTGGTTGGGTAGAAAATATTTGTTAGTGGTTAGTACCAGATGATACAGTGTTGTGACTGGTGAGATGTGGGGATGTGGATGTGATGTGTTTTTGTCAATAGTTTGGTGTGATCGGATTGTGGTAGCGTTTAATGTATGACAATATCCTTGACTGGTTTCTCATGTGGTGTTTGTTTGGACCCCTTATCCTCAAAGAATGGGTTTGTATTATAATGTTAGAGAATCAATTAAGTGGTATCTAATGTTTCATTTCAAACATCCCAAGTCCATTACATTACCAGATATGGGTGTTGGAGTTTCATGATGGAGGCCTAGAGTGGTCTTGGAGGATTCTGTTATTAAAATATAGGAAGAATATGGAATAAATTCTGTGTAATGTTTACATAAAATGTAGAAGGGTTTCACAAATTTTAAATTGATGATCCAAGATTCATATATTTTGAGAGACAAATAATGAAAAGGTGATTTTTTTGTCAGATATGACCCGATATTTACCTGACGTGTCATTACCCGATGCAGCGCATCTTTAAAGGTGGGGTGAATCAGGTTTTTCCTCCAACCAGACACTCCCTCTGTTGTTATATCAAGAAATATGTTCTCTCTTGAGGTGTCATTGGATTCCTCTTATATTTATTGATCTATAGCTTCCAATATTTGATACTTGGATTCCCATTATCGATTTTTGGTGAGTTCTCTTCTTATTCTCATTCATTTCCTTTCCTCTCTTCTTTAGATTTCACTATGGTGATGAAGTTTTCTTTCGGTTTTGTTTTTGGTATGTAGTTTTATGATCTTTGGGTGCAGCATAGGATGGACAACCTGTTTCTTGTGTGATAGTGGTTCTTGGTTGTTTTTATTTTCTCCCTCTGATGTATAGTGAGATCATAAATCTTCGTTGTAGTTGGGGATTCTATTTCTAAAACAAGTTTACATTCAACATGTTTTATTTTCATGATTATTATTACATTTGGGTGGATAATAAGGGTTGATATAATAATACAGTCAGTTGGGATGTATAAAATTTACGAGCATGAAGATTCATTCATATAATTTCTATTTTTTATATCTTATTGATATTGTTACACACACCTATTTCCAATTCTGAAAATAGAAATTATTAGATGCCTTTATTGTGCTATAGTTTATATACGTGATGGACCATGTTTGTTTTGTTTTGTGATTTCACCTTCAATACAATTTTAAATATTGTATATTTGGATAATAATTTATTTTTCCCTATTTATATACTTTTTTTTATAACACCCAATCATATATAATGAAGTAATTTTATGAAACCTATGAATAAATTTGATGCCAGGATGTATTGATGTCATGTGTGTTTGTGATTTTTTATGATTCTTTTTGTGGAATGTGGTTTTCTTGAATTGATATTTTTGACTATCTTTGTTTAGTGTTATGTGGGGCAGTGTGTGATGGTTCGTTATCATTAACATGATGTGGACATTTTTCTATTGTGGCACAGTGGTTGTGGTGCAACAGTTGGTGCAACAGTTGTGGCATAGTAGTTGTGGTGTAGTTGTTGTAGTACATGGTGGTTGTGGGTGTCCAATGGATGAAATTTGTGGTTTATTTGTTGAGAGATGGTTTGTGTGATGTGATGTTATGATGATGGTGGATGTGTGGTGTTGTGGCAATATTTTTTTGGTGTTGTTGTGTTAGTTTCTTCAGTACCATTGGAATTAATTACCATGATGAATGAATGAAATAAACGAATGAGTTAGAAGTTGAATATAGTGTGGTGTAAATTAACATGTGGTTAATGGATTAAATTTAATATTATTAATTGAATGAGTGTTGTAATGTGAATTGAAAAGGATATTGAAGATAAGTGGGGGAGCTTGTATGCTAAAAGTGGAAACTATTTTGTGGCCTATGTAGAGGTTGTGTGGTCTGTTTCATATAGCGGTGGAATCATTTATTATGGTTGACATATGGTATGTGGTAGTGATGTGGTCTGTTCTAATGTTATTGATTTTAACTCTTATGTTGGGTTTTCTATGCTATATCTATGTATCAAGTATGTTTATGTTCTTTTATATAGACCCCATCGATGTTTGATAAAATTACCAATGCTCTAAGGTTATGGGTTTCATGTGTTTTCCCCAACATCAAAGATGATAGTAATATGGATGGATGGATACCCCCTCTCTCATGCTCTTCTTTCAGTGGTGACATGTCGGCCCAAGTGTCCTCGAGAAATATGTAATATTATACACCTGTGTTTCCAAAGAGATGTAACATGTGGTCCCAAATGTCTTTAAGAAGAGTTGTAACATGCGGGCCCAAGTGTCTTTCAGATGAGTTTTGATGTGTGGTCCCAAGTGACCTTGGGACGTGATGTGATGTGATGTGTAGCCCAGGTGATTGTGGGAATGATTTTATGTGATTTGTGTCCTAGATGTGTGTGGGAGAGATGATACGTGATATGTGTGGATGATATGGGAGCATAGGATGTTCAAAAATTAGGGAATGACAGTAGTAAATCAATGGGGGAGGTGAATACGGGTTCCTTGAATTCTAATGATCATGATATTATATTATTATGTTGAATTCATGATTTTTTGAGTGAGGTATGGTGGGAATTGGTTTAGATAGTTGACATGTTTAGGATATATTGTTTCTATGGTTTTTTCACTAGTTCATTAACATGATCTTTTCACATGGGCACTCGAGTTCTTTGTTATATCCCTACTATGTATACCGTTTATTCTCATCCAAAGTATATAAACATTTTTTAAGTTTCTAAGATGTCTTTCACGATGGATAAAAACATTAATAGTAAGGTTTGTGTTTCTGTTGAGTCATTTTCATAGACTTTTATTTTTGTATTAACTTTAGAGGCTTTTATATATATCAGGTTTATTTTATTCATTCATTATGGGAAGATTATTCTCTTACCTTTATAATTTATGTTGGATTTTTTGTTTGTTTTTTTTCAATCTCCTGATCCAATCCATTTATAAAGGGAAATGCCTCCCCGATTGTGAGATTTAATACCATCGGTGCTAGTAAACATCTTTTCCTACTAGTGGAAAGACTCGCGTGTTATTATCTATCTCCCATCTTTGTAGATTATTTAGTGGGAGGGGGTCATGATAGGTTCCTTAGATTAAAAATCATGGGTGACTCAATAGGATATTAAACCATGTTCATCCTCTATAGGAATATAAATTTTGAGTTCCTCCATATGAAATAAAATAATGATTGACCCAATTGAAAATTGAAAAAAGAGTGTCATCAATCGAACTTAATATATGAATTGGTTATGGGATGAGCCTAATATTACTCAGGTGATGGTCCAATAATTCCTTAGATGATGAGCCCAATATTCCCCATGTGATAATCATGATATTTTTTATGAGACGAGCATAATATTTCCACATGTTCTGATCTCGGGAATAAAAATTTGCAATCCTTCCAAAATCTATATTACAGAACCATATTTTCCTATATGTGAGGATCATAATATCCCTACATTGATTTACATGGGGAAGATAGATAAAATTGATATAGATATATAAAAAGTACCCAATAAGTGTATGAAATAGAACTGTAAGGTGATCACCCCACTAAGGTAGTAAGAGACAACATTAACAGGTATCCATACTAAGATAAACTCAGAAATATTATTCCCAAGCATGAATTAAATCATTTTGGGAGTCCCAAAATGGGTAATAATCTATTTAGAGCGAAGTGTTGACATACCCAAAACATGTTCTAATTATGGTTCCATCATTATCAACTTAATGGTTAGAAGACACATCTAATTGGAATGCAGAAATGTGTGGCCTATATCATAACCATATGTGGGTTATTATATCCTTTATGTCATGATGGGAAGTGTTTAAAAAAATATTTGTGAACCCAACATTAATCCCTACTTAGTCGATAATTGGAGGATGAGTAGAATCAAGTATATTTTTCATATCCATAATTGAGAATGTACTAATAGTTGGAACCAAATTATATTATATAATAATAGTCTTTGTACATTCCATGTCAGTTTCCCTAACAACCACTAACAGGAATGGGGGTAGGTGAAATGACTATGATGCTACAGGAACCCTTGAGAACTCACATATGGTAATCCAAAATAATTATTCCCATGTGGTGACAACCACGTCTCCTATAGCTACAGGGAAACCTTTCCCATATCTCTTTTTATGGAAAACACACATCATTGGGTCATGAATGACCTTATAGACCACTATGAGTGTAAATTCATCATCCCTTCCATGTAAATTTATTTGGATGATATCAAAACAATAATCATGGATTCCATACATAAAAAAAAGATCTCAAAGGGAGTACCACCCACATCACCACTATGAGGAACTATGAGGGACTCCCATTGGTGTTTAAAAATGTTTTATTCCACTCTTTTAATGAGGTATGGTAAATCCAGTTGTGATATCCTTATCATCCACTAATGGTTCACTAAGGAACCATACCACCAAACAATCAATCCATCAAAAAAGGTTTCATCCAAAATCCTAATATTTTCTGATAAATATCTCTATAAATAAAACATAAGATAACAATAGATTAAATAATAATAAACACTAATATTTAAGTGAATTGTGTTATAATATCAAAATATTATTATTTAAATATGATTGTAAAAACCTAAAATTTCAAATTATCAGTAAGAATTAAAATAACAAACTATGAAATATATTGAAAATTGATTTATATAAATAAAAGTTATTTATTAATGAATAATATATTAGTACTACTTTTTTGAAGTTATTTTATGCTTCAAAAATACATTTCCATAAAAAAAATTCTAATGTATTTTGTTGATTAAAATCATAAATAATTCCATCCATTATTAGAAATTTTATTTGAACAAATATATTAACAATTTTTATTTTTCCTATCAAATTTATCTTAGGGTTAATTGTGGATATATTTATAAATTAATCTTTTGGAAAATATTCAAAATAATGATTTTTAAATACTATGACTTTTATGGAATTAATTTGAGGTAATCATTAATTAATAAATTTTTTAAACATTTGTTATACCAAATATTTGTTAAAGGAGTTTAATTTCCTATTTAAAACACTATTTTCAATTTTGGAACCCAATCACAAAATTTTATAACATCTGTGATATTTAATTCAAATTAAAACTCTTTTTTGTCATTGCATTTAATATTATGGTTGAAAGATGAATTTTGGGTTTTTCAGTATCAAAAAGTCTAATAACCATAATATTTTATTATTTAACATGAAAAATTATAATAAACCATTTTATTATATCGACCCATAAATTTAAGAAATAGATATCACATCTTAAGATATAAACATTCATTACATAACAATATGATCTGCACTAAAATAGTATATGTCAAGTGTCGTTGGGAGATTGGATAAATAGAAAACTCATTGATAAGAGATATATAACATCACCCACTATGTTATTCATAACTAGATCTATCCGTAGCATATCATAATAAAAATATTTCTTTATAACCTCAGGAAACTGAATATAAGAAATTGTGAGAATAGATCCTCACCGAGGGAAAATGAGGGATTAATCAATGATATATGAAATAGAAAATGAATATAATGGTATGAATCATGAGATTAGAATTTTAAAATCCACACACATAATATCATATATCAATTTCTTGAATCATTTGAAAAATCATGGTTATTCATAAGACCTGAATAAAAAATAGTTCAATGAGTAAGAGTCATGAAAGCATAACATTGAATAAAATATGTTTCTGACATACGATTACTCATGAAAAAAAATCCTTCGTCATGTTTTACTACCAAGACTGTCATAGTGGATTGGTTTCAACCCAAATTTCATCATATCCACAGTCATGGTTCCCTCTCAAAACTATCATATTGGAAAAATTATACTACTAATGTGGGTTCCCTCACCATTCATGTATTTATAATGTATTGAAATATCCATATATACAGAATAAAATTCCTGGATATATAATTCTGGGGAAACCCATTAGATAATCAATATCTATTCATATTTGATGCAAATATCATAAATAAATAATAATATACTAAAACCCATTAAAAGGAAACATGTTTCATAATCATTTCAAAAATTCATCATTTCAAAACCACTACAAATTAAATGTGATTCCTAAAAATTTCATCCTAATAATCATTAGACATCAAAAGAATGAATAATCATTGTTTCATTGGATAATATCCTTATTAAATAAAATTTATCATAGAAGGATTTAATAAAAAATTAACAGACATTAAAATATCAAATAGAATATTTTATAAGTAAAAGAGTTTTCTTGAAATATCCACATAAAATATAGAAATATTTAAAATGTTATGGGTAATATTTTATTTTAAAAATAAACGGAAATTTTTTATAGGATGCATAAAAACATTTTGTATTCATACCAAAGTGAAATTATATTCCTTATGTGTACATTAATATAATCATTCCTATCAGGATCTTAATAAACTGTTACTATTACCTCATTTAGTAAATGAAATGATGGTTCCATTAAAATAATTTTTTTAAAAAAAATTCAAACATGGATAAAATTGAATTAAAAAAATCATTGGTGAATTAAAAAAGTCATAATTTATCAAATTTTTAGAAAACAAGGTCATGGATGAAAATGGAATTTCGACCAAAAATAGATATAATTTTGTTTTTCATAAAAAATTTTACTTTGGTTACATGATTACTTAAATAAAGGAAAATTAAATGAGAACATGTCATATATAGAAAATAACAGAGGACAAGAATCATTATAATAATAATTAAGAGTTAGATAATGAAATTTCATCATAAAAAACATATCCATAAATAATATTGATAATCAATGAGATGGTAGAAAAAACCCTTACTATATTGGAAATGTCTATATCAAAACCTTAATAAATTTACAACTAAGATGGGTTTTAAAATCCATATAATTTTTATGAAATAATAGAAAATGTAATTAATGGTAATTTTATAAACAAAAAATGAAATAAAATTTAGATAATGAAATGGTATCAAATAAATTAATATGTTATGAAGAACAATTATCTTGATTTTTAATTTCTTTAAATGTTCTTCATAATCATATATAATAAATTTAAATTTATGAGAATTCTATACTATAATAATATAAATATTTATAATATCACATATTATCTCCTCATAAAATTTTAATTATAATGATCCATACTTTTGATAAATAAATATTACATATTTTTAGTTGAATATTCAATATATAACATAATAACCCATTCTATTATTTTATAGGACCTATATGTTTGAAAAAAATAACACAGAAACAACTCACTCAGAAAAGAACTATATATTCTCCCATAATGTTCTCAACAACAATCACACATTTCAGATATCATGTATAATATCATTATTCATATATAGTGGAAAAATAATCCTAAGAATGTGTGATAATAGATTCTCAGTATAGGTAAACATGGGAGATATCAATGACCACATAAACATAATATGAGCATAATGGTATATTGATATGGTAATAAGTTATTAAAAATATACATTTCATATCATTTTTCATTATCTTGAGTGTTGGAATAAATATAGGTCATTCATAAGACATGAATAATAACTGAATCAAAGAGCATGATCCATGAGAGTATAACATAGTCACAAGAAATTTGTTTATTATATATATATAAGCATAGAAAATCATTTCCTTAGTTGTATAGGAACACATCCAAAATTGTCATAGTTGATTGGTTAACTCCCAAACCATCATAGTAGCCATGGTTCAAACCCAAGACAATTGTAGTTGATTGGGTTTACTCCTCAAACAATCATAGTAATATAGGTTCACTAGAATGGCTATGTTAGTATATTGGGTCCCTTAATAAACATGGTTCACTCCACATTCATGTACAGTTTATATCATCATATTTCTATTTATTCAAAATTCATTACAGGGGTATATAATTCCTCTCTCAGTACCCATTAAAATAAATGGGATTCATAAAAAATTTATCATTTCATTAAACTGTGTCCCATAGAGAAGGAATAGTTTTCATAAATATCATGTCAACTTAAAAAACATCTAGAGAATGACTGTGGATTGTATCCATGGATCATATCCCCAGTGGAGCATAATTTAAATCAAGGTTTTTTTTGTCTTTGATGAATAAGAGCACTGTTATACGGACATTAAAACATTCTTGAGGAAAATAAATATTTAAATTTAAAAATAAATATTAAAAATATATCACAATGTACTTTAAAATAATTTTATTTGAAAATATTATTATTAAAAAAGTAATATCTAATTTATTAAGTAGTTACGCTAGAAAAAAATTATGTTTCTTCCATATAAGTTAAAAGAATACATTACACTAACATTAAAAAATTGTACATGTTTCAGAAGAGGACAAGAATATTTCATTTAAATAAATTTTTAAAAACCAAAATTGGTTTAAAATTACATTAAATAATCATAGGATAATAGAAAAATCATTCATCAAAACATTTATAGAAATCATGTATATTGAATAAAATTTAATTTCAACCGAAGAGATATATAAAGTAGATCTTTTTGAAAAATTATTCTTTCATTACCTTGAGTAATTAAAGGGATTATGATAAAATGATGACATGTAATAACAAGAAATAACCATATTTTAAGATAATTCATGAGTTTATTGATTGGTATATCATAATTTTCAATAATTTGAAACATAGTCATTAAAAATCTCAACAAATAATGAGTTCGTGACATATAAACTTTTTCACATTTTTAATAAATGATTTGTAATCCTCATGTTAGAAAAAACCTTAAATGTATTTGATAATCACAAAAAATTTCATTATAATAATCATAAAAAACATTCACGGGCTGTATATTTACCATATATAAGAATAAACTGGTGAAGATGGAATTGTGTCTCATATAAATATAATTGAAACAAAAATCCTTTACCTAAAGTCCCACATTATTCATATGAATTTTTGAATCCTAAATAATAAATATAGATTAATTATACATGTATTACATTACCATAGAAATATATATATATATATATATATATTAAATATTTGATTTACTAATCACTTTTTATCCTACATTTATAAACGAGAATTTATTAAAATTCTAATTCATGGTGATATCTTCTTAGTTTTTATTGTTTTTTTAGTTCGGGGGTTTTGGTCCTTATAAATTGATCATGAATCCATAATATATTGAATTTTAATAAATATATTTATAAATCATATATATTCCACTTATAAATTTCTACAATTATCTAAAAAATTACATATAGGAAAACGAGTTACATATTTCATGGAGATGAGAGGTCATATATACGCAATAACACTCTTTTCATTTTTCGATGTATGGAATTAAAGACATGTAAAAAATAATTTACCATTTTATATTTATTATTATATCATATAAATAATTTTTATTTATGAAATCCTTCCTTACTAAAATATTTGTAAAAAATGAAATAAAAATTAATCTCATAGCTTCATGGAGGTTGTAATCCAGATGTACGCACGATCGACATTGTCATTTAATAATAGATTGGAAGGTAATAATGTATATTTAATTTTATTATTATAGAAGAATAAATTTATATTACATAATTTATAGAAATCATAAACACATAATATTTCCAATCGATAAATTAAGGCAATCAGGAAATAATTCTTTCCCCAAATGGAGATGGTTAGCCGTATGTACAGACAAGCGATGCATCCATTTCAATTTGATGGGAAAGATGGTGGATAATGGACATATCATAATTTTTATAAAATATAATTATATAGAGGACACCAATATCACTATATTATAATAAATATTAATTTGTTATAGTAAGTAAATGTATAAGTAAAAAAATAAAGTGACCGGTTAATGAAATTACCACATGATTGAAAGAACTCCTTTTGAAAGCATCTAAAGGATCATAGGGATTATATATTGGGACAAAAAATAGCTATAGAATGTGGATATGAATTTTTACAATATATATTTTTAAGGTATTATAGATATTGATGGGCCAATTTGGTGTGACAATGAGAAAGGGTAAGTTTGCTTTTTAACGCCCCAACCCGAGTTAACTAGAGTTAGTGCATTATTTTAATACATTGGCATGACAGAAGGAAATCATGTCCCAAAAGACTGATCAATTTAGCAATCCTGGAAATGGATTAAACATATCAGAATCAAAATTTCAATTTAAAACATCAATTACAACATAGAAAGTTATTTGAGAACAACATTATTCCCTTTTAGCTTAATCCTGCATATCAATCAAAATACAATTTGAAATCTTAGAAAATAAAACATAAGAAAGGGGTGAGCTCAGATAATTAGTAAGGGTAAAAAAATTAGCAAAAGATAACATAATAAATAGTGATGGTGAATATTTGAAAACACATGCCTTTACAGATAATAAACAGGAACACTTTACGGATGAAATATGAGATGAGTAAATAATGCCATAATAAAACATAGTCATGGGTATTCTACGAGTCCAATAACCACATGTACCATTAAATTTGTTTTCATAATGAGGGAATGTATAATTCCAGAAATTATGAAACGTTTTTTCAAGTCATCATCCTAGAAGTCTAAAAATGAATAAGGCACCATCCAATTCCACATCTAATTGCCTCATGATACATACTGACACATCGAGGAGTTATAGCGAGCTCCACCTTTCACTTAATATGTTCATTACATTCCTCATATGAAATGGTTGAAATATAACATGAACATTCATATTATATTTATCATATGAAATGTCAATACATTATCCATATACCATGAATGGTATAAAATTAACACATCCACAGTCAAACATATCACAAAACCTTCAATAAAATATGGATTATTTGTATCATAATAAATCAACATCAATCAAGTTTAAAATCCATAAATTGATGTTCACATAGATGAATATGATCTGTAAAACTCTTTTATAGAAATATATATTTTTCATGAAAACATTTAAAAGTCACACAATTTAGGAAGGAAGAAATTTAAAGTCATTTTTAAATAAATCTGTCCCATACCACTTTGAAACTTTTGAATGGAATTAATATTTTAGAAACATTCATGCCCATATAAAT
The DNA here is from genome assembly GCA_963277665.1 of Viscum album. NCBI lineage: Eukaryota > Viridiplantae > Streptophyta > Magnoliopsida > Santalales > Viscaceae > Viscum > Viscum album. Next base: position 2,050,365,880 of record OY728157.1, on the reverse strand, counting down.
ATACCCTTAAAAATAATTTTTAAAACATGGACAATAATAAGAATGATTTAGAAGAATAAATATTTAGAACATTTAAAATGATGTCTTAATAAAAGAGACCTTTAAAAAGAATCTCATTGAATACACTTTTATGAAACATGGACATAGATAATGAATATGTCCCATTAAAAACTTACCCATAAACAATATCAAATAATAATGAGATTGTGGAATTAACCATTTTCACTCTCCTTGGTCGATGGTACGTTAACATCCTTTATAATATTTAAATAATTTTTATTAAATTATACATGAAATATATACATTAATATGATATCATATATGATCCTCTAATATTACTTTGTAAAAAATATTTTAGTAGTATCATCATTTCTAGTGTTAACTGATTCGTTTTCCTTTATATGATTTGTTACGTACGCCATGTTTGTTATGGATAGGATGTATTTAATTCATATAAAGAATTATATTATGTTCATAAACATTATTTTTAGCCATCAAATGAAAATTATTCTTGAATGGTTAGGATAGGGAAATGAATCTCATCGCGTTCATGGAGACGGTAATCTGTACGTACGCACGAGCGACAATATCTTTATATTGATGGTGAAATCACATTTAATTGGATGGTATATCAGATATACAAAACCATTAACATTATATAATTAATATTTAAAATTATTATACTCAATAATATACCCATCCAAAAAATTAAGTGTTTGAATAACAAACTACACCACGACGTGGAGACGGTAAACTGTACGTACCAACCTTTGATGACTTTTTCATTTATAGGTTGGATAGAATAACGAATATATTGGTAAAATATTTATAATAATAGTATTTATATGGAAATGGAAATATTATTTTGGTATGGAAACAACAAAGAAGTCGGAAGTGGAAGAAAAAAAAACTTGAAAGTGGTGATGAAATATTTACCTCTTCTTCTGGTTCTTCCTTTTAATTTGATTAACATTTATCCACTGGTTGGATTTCTGACCAAAATAAGGCCTCTAGGATTGAGTAATAAAACATTGGAGGATATTTGGGCTGATTATTGGTGAGACAAATGGTATTGAATGTGTGGTTTTGAGAGAAGGGTAAGTTCTATTTTATAAGACATGTGAGGTTCAGTTTACAAAAACCTTGAAATATTATTTTATAATAAATTCATTTTTAGTTTTTAGCGGATATAAAATAATTTTTTAGAGGATAAGGTGGGGATGGGTCTAAAACCGTTCAACCAATATGTTTTAGACTGGTTTAGGTCACCATATTTCAATTATCTGCAATATTTAATGTTTAGTTAAATAGTTTGGAATTTACAATTTCCCATTGTTTTTTTATATTATAAGGTTAATAACCATACTATAAACTACCAAGAGAACCTCAAGTGGTTATTTAAATATATATATAACCTTATATAAGCCTTTTTCCTGAACCTTAGATTTTTATGAATATTATATCAATTAATAATATAGTATTTGTTTTTATAACTCATTTTTTTCAATTTTGACACTCTTAAGTATTTGATTTTTTGAAAGCCATTAAAAAATTATCACTTCAAATAAAATTTATTTAACCAACCCTAGGATGTCATATTAACCATTATAATTATTGGGGTTCATAATAAGTCTATATTTACATTTATTTGTATATTTTTAATATCAATTATTTTAATATTTCATTAATTAGGTAACTGCTACATCATTAATGTGTCATTAATACATTAAATTATTTGATGTCTAAAAATTATAAATAAATTAACATTATTTAAGAAATATTTTTATCTTTTTTATTAAAATTTATAGTAGAATTTATATTTTTTCAATCCCTATATTAAAAATGGAATAGTTATTAATCATTGAATTTAACTCTTTTAACTCTTCTTTAAATAAAATAATAATAAAGGTCATAATCTAATCCTAGTGGAACAAAGGGGGACATATTTTATTCCTAAGGTTTGTTTTGTCATATTATACTTATCCAATAGAATTAGGACATGTGTAAGGGTAATTATGATATTTTTTGTACCCATAATTAGGCTATTTAATTCCAACTATGGTAAATAAAAGTCAAAAGTTACTATTAACAAAAAATTATTTTCAACATATTGAACCAAATTTTACTTAATGTTATTAACCATGTCTCTTGGATTTTTGAAATTCAACTCACAAAAGCAATAGAATTATGATTTATGCAAATTTTCAAATGCTCCTATGAGTTGGGTAAAAGACTGTAAATAGTTCAATAAAATTTTTACATATATAAAATTACTATAAAATGACTATATTGAATTACATTGAACATATATAGATATTCTGTATCTATTTTTACCTTAATGAAATTTAAATAAAATAAATATCAATTTAAATAAAATGTTGGTTTTATCCAATAACGTAATTTTTTCACTATTCCACAAAAAATGAATGTTTTCAGAAAAATACCAAAAAATCACACTATGCTAATTTCAATATTCTGAATTCATAAATGATGTCCATTTTGAGAAATAAAATCTATAAAATTCCAAAAAAGTCCATACTAATATTCGTAACGGTTAGTTTTATTGGTCGCGGTGTATTACAATATCGATGATGCGTACAATGCAAGAAATTTCATTATTTAATGGAAAACATTCCACGGAAACATTGGGTGTTAAATTCTTCCCTCCTTCAAATAATTTCATCCTTGAAATTTCTAGAATACTACCGCCCAAAAAGATTCAGGTTGTTCTTCATCATATGTTCCACTAGTTCTCACATTTCCTCTACCAACCTATGGTTTCTTAATAGAACTATTACCAGAAGAGTCGTATGTTTACTCTTCACTTGTTCCCTAGTATCAAGAATTTGGTAGGCTCTTCACAATAAGATAAATTATGTTCCAGTTCTATTTTCCTCATAGGTGAGTACATGCATTGGGTTAGGCATTTATTTTCTCAATAGTGATATGTGGAACACATCATGAATGATAGAGAGATAGGGAGGCATTGTCAAATGATAAGCTACAACTACAATTCGTTCTATAGTTTCAAAAGGTCTGATGCACATGGGACTCAATATTCCCATCTTACCAAAACGTATAACACCCTTCCAGGGATATACCATCAAGAAAACATGTTCTCCTGCTAGAAATTCCAAATCCTTCCTTTGGTTATTGGAATAGATCTTTTGACTACTTTTGGGCTACATTGAGGTGGGTTTTAATAATATTCAGTTTTTCGATTGATTCATAAACATGTTTGGGTCCTCATGTTTTCATTCACCAACATTGTCCCAAAAAGTTGGTGTCTGACATCTCTTTATAAATAACGCTTCATATGGTGCCATCTGAATACTTGAATGGAATCTATTGTTATAGGAAAATTCAAACATACGTAAATATTGATCCCACATACCGTGAATGTCATGTGAGGAAGCTCTCAATAAGTCTACAATGGTTTGAACAGTCTATTCTGATTGTTCATCAATTTGAGGGTGGTAGGCAGTGCTCAAGTGAAGTTCAGTATCCTTGTATTTCTGAATACTTTTCATTAATATTAATGTAAAACAAGGATTACAATCAGAAAAAATCAATAGGTGTACTCTATGAAGTCTTACAAATTCATTAATATTCAATATTTCTAAACGTTCATGTGGTAAATCTTATCTTATAGATGAAAATGTGCAGATTTGGTAAGACCATCATCAATGGACCATATTGAATCATTCATTCTAGGATTCTTTGGTATCCCCATGACAGTGTCTATTGTTATATCATCCTATTTCCACTCAGGTATGGGAAGAGGTTTCATGACTCCTCCATGTTGTTTTCTTCCAGCTTTAACTTGTTGAAAAACAATACATATTGACACAAAATCAGCCATCTCCCTCTTTATGTTGTCACACAAATAATGTTCCTTAAAATCTCAATACATATTTTTTCTCCCTGGGTGTATTGAGAAATTAGAGAAATAGGAATATTCCAACATTTCCCTTTTTAGAACATGTGTATCCGTAACACAATGTCTCTTCCAAAATTTCAAAATACCATCTTCATATATGAAGAGCCTCAATCTCTTATCATTTATAGCATTAATCTTCTTTGGAAACTCCTCATCACCCATCTGACAAATCATTATCCTTTCTTCTTATGATGGTTTGTTAACCATTTGAAAAAGTATTGATGTTTCACCTCTCATTGTTATTCCCATATCTATCATTACTAGATCCATGAAAATATGATCCCTTTCAACTCTCATCGTTTTCAAAACTCCATTGTTCTTTCTACTCAAAGAATATTCCAAATTATTTGCCTTCCCAAGGTGGTAGAGTATAGTGAATCATAATCCTTGAGTATTTCAAGCCATTTCCTTTTCCACATGTTTAGTTCATTATTTGAGAAAATAAATTAAAACTCTTTTGATCAATATAAATCACACATTTTTTACCATAAAGATAGTGTCTCCATTTTTTCATAGCAATGATTATAGCTACTAACTAAAGATCATGAGTTGGATACTTTGGATCATAAATTTTTTCTTCTCTTGATGCATAAGGAATAACTCTACCATTCTGCATAAGGACACAACCAAGTCCTTTCTTTGAAGCATCACTATAAATAAAAAAACCATCATTCCCCGATGATAGAGTTAATATATGATCATTAACTAATCTTCTCTTAAATTCCTCAAAACATTATTCACACTCTATGGTCCAAACAAATTTATCCACTTTACATGTGTGCTTGGTTAATGGGTTTTCCAATCGGGAAAAAATCTAGATGAAACATCGATAATAACCTACTAAACCAATAATATTGTGTACCTCTATTATACTTGTCGGTGCTGGCCATTCTTGGATTTCCTTGCTCTTTGAAGGATCAACATAGATTCCATCCTTAGAGAAAATATTGCCAAGACATGAAATAACCTGATTCTAGAATTCACTCTTTATAAACTTCCAATATAGTTCATTTATTCTAAGAGTCTCTATAATAATGCCCAAGTGATTTTCAAGATCTGCGTAGCTTATTGAGTATAAAAATATATCATCAATAAATACCAGTACAAAGTAATCAAGATATTCTATGAAAACTCTCTTGATTTGATCAATGAAGATAGATGGTACATTAGCCAATCGAAAAAGCATTATTGTAAACTCGTAAAGCTCATACCTGGTACGAAATGTTGTTTTTGGAATTTCTCCATTCTTCACACACAACTAATGATATTCATATAAAAGTTCAATCTTTGAAAAATATTGAGATCCTTAATGATGGTCAAATAAATCATCAATTCGAGGTAGGGGATACTTGTTCATTATTGTTATAGAATTTTTATCTATGTATTCAATGAACAACCCCATGGATCCTTCATTCTTCTTAACAAAAAGGATAGCGGATCCCAATGAAAAAACACTAGGGCGAATAAATACCATTTTACTCAATTCCTATAGTTGTTTCTTTAGTTCCACTAATTCAACCATGGAAATTCTATAAATGGTCTTCTATATGGGCCATGAACCAAGATTTAAATCAATAGAAAACCCAATTTTTCATTCTGGAGGATGTCCAGTTAAATCTTCTGGAGACACATCAACATATTATTGCACAATAGTTACACCCTCTATTTGAAAATTATTTTCCTCGCCCATAATTATTTCATTCTCATCCTACCCAATAATTGAATTTTGAAGAGTTACAAGGGGTGGATATAGATAAGAATCTGACGGTGACATTTCTTCCCTAAATATAAGGTACTCTTTATCATCATTGAAAATATTAACCACCTTCTTTTTATAATAAATTTTCGCATCATGGTCTGAAATACATTCAATAACGATGATTATATCAAATTCAATTGTGGGTATGACAATTAGATCAGGAAATAAATCTCTTTTATATGCCTTAATGGGGACTGATTCAAAATACTTGGTGTCAATGATACTCCCCTTATGAGTTTTGACTAACATATCCCATGTTAAATCATGCTGGAAATATCTAATTTTCATTGTAAACTAGGAAGATATGAAACAATGCGATTATACAGAATAAAGTAGATCATTGAAAAAACATGAGAAAACCATTGAACTACCTGCAACCGTGTCTTCATAATCTCTAACCTCATCATTTGTTATCTCACAAGCGAGTCATTGGTCCCTTGGCCTTTTTTGAGGTATTTTTCCATAACACATAGTACATTCATTTTCATAATGTCCCATCTCCCTACTATTGTATCATTAAAAATTGGTATCATATTTCTTCCCCTTACAATCACTAGAAATATTTCCTTTAATTCCACATTTTTAACATACACCTTTTCCTTTTAGACAAGATCTTGGGTGCTTCCATCAAAAATTATCATAGGGTGAAAAACCAACTCTTTCCTTCTTCCATGTTTCCTTATTTCCATTCCTAGAGTGTTCAACATATCTCAACATCTCATTATTTTCTTTAATTTCCTATGACTTGGGAGATTATATTTTTTTCTTGATAGCGCATGAGAAAATATAATTATATGATGAGAAGGAATGTGATAATAATACTCGATGGAGAAATAGTTTTAACCCATTAAAGAAATTATCAATCTTACTTCTTGGGTTACGTATATAATCTGCAACATGACTTTCTAAACTTGTTATGTTAGACTCATACTTTGCGACATTATCATCATCCTTCTACCTTAGACTGAGACATTTTATTTCCATATCCACTCGATGGTCATGAGGAAAGTATTTTTATAAGAAAATATCTTTAAAATAACTCTATTCCATGATTGGAAGTTCTTCATCTTCCATTGTGTTTTAAATTAATGACCACCACTGATCTGTGTCTCCCGTGAGGTGATAAACATCAATGAAAACTTTTCACCTTTCACCACTCCCAAAAGTATGAAATATTTTATATATGGAACTTATCCTTTTCTCAGTTACTAACATATTTATACACGCATTGAATGTTGGTGGTTATTGCATCATGAAGTGTTCTAACATTGATCCTTCTCGTTGTCGATCAGGGTGCTTCAAACTGGTGGGGTTATTATTCATAACCAGAGTCAGTTGTCATAGAATGGGGATAGGATGATCATCACCAGTTGCAACACCCGATCCAATATAATTATCTTGAGTAGGATGGAAATCCCTACATGGATTACGTGCGTTGATACGGTTTCCATTCCTTCCACTAGGCTCCATTTCTAAACAAAGGCATATAATGGATTAGTTTATGAATCACAATAGATAATTCCGAACATATAAAACACATAACATAAATTGAAAAATTTATAGACATAATCTATAATAATAAAAATGTTTTCATTGAGGAGGTATATACTCATGAAAACATCATAATGGTTTGTAACGAAAAAGAGAATTATCCAAGGCATATCCCCAGGGAGTCTCGTAACCAAGAGTGCATAAAGGTCTATTGTCATGCACCAGTTCCCATTCAAGTCTATCCCAAAGCAGTGTTTAATGGTTTTACCCCTAGTTACATCTATTTCTGAGCCGCCTCTACCTGCTCGTATCTAGATATGGATGTATTTCATGGAAAACTCACAAAATCTCTACAGTAACAAAATTCTAGTAATTTCTTCAATACTAATACTCAAATTATATCTTTTGGTAATTTTCTCTTACTAGAGGTTTTCTAAATATAGTTTCCATGGTTTGTACTAAACATCCTATTATACAAACTATAACACCCGACCTCATTTACCCCGAGTCGGTGAATTATTACATAACATTGGAAGGATACAAGGAAATCATGTCCCAACAAACCGATCAGTTTAGCAGTCTTAGAAATAGATTTCATACATCAACTTCACATTACAATTACGAACATAAAATAAAGCATTGATTGTTCTGTGAGAACACCATTATTTCCTTTTAACATTATCCAACATATATATCATAATACAATTAGTGGTAACCATCGGAAAATAAAACATTAGAAAGGGGTGAGCGTAGATACTCAGTTAGGGTAAAAAATTTAGCGAAAGATAACATAAACAATATGCATGTCAAATAATTGAAAACACATCCCCTTAAAAATAATAAACACGAACACTTTATGGAAAAAATATGAGCTGAGTAAATAATGCCATAATAAAAAATAGTCAAGGGTATTCTAATAGTCGAATAACCACATGAACCATAAAAATAATTTTCATAATGACAGAATGTATAATTCCAGAAATTCTGAAACATTTTGTCAAGGCCTCGGCCAAGACCTCTGAAAATTATTAAGTCCTAAGAAAAAACCATATATAAAATTGGGAAAAGTATCAGCTAATTCCACGTCTAATTTTCTATTGAAACCTATTAATGCATCGTGGAGCTATAGCATTCTTCACCAATCACTTACTATGATCAATACATTCTTTATATGAAAAGGTTGAAAACTAACATAAACATTCTTATTAAAACTAGAAAACAAAATTGAAATAATTTATCCATAAACCATGAATCATATAAAAATAACACATCCACAATCAAGCATATCACAAAACCTTCAATACAATATTGATGATTTTTATAATAATTAATCAACTTTCATCAAGTTTAAAATCCATCAATGGATGTTGACATAAATGACAATGATTCGTAAAACCCTTTGAGAGAAATATACCTTTTTCTTGAAAACATTTAAAAGTGACATAATTTAGAAAGGAATAAATTTAAATACATTTTTGATTCAATGTGTCCCATGTCACTTTTAAACATTTGAATATAATTAACATTTTACAAACATTCATGTTCATATAAATAAATCCTTAAAAAACATTTCGAAATCATGGACATTACTGAGAATAATTTAGAAGAATAAATATTTAAAAAATTTGAAAAGATGATTTAATAAAAGAGTCCCTTAAAAATAATTCAATTAAAAACTCTTTTATGAAACATGGACATTGATAATAAATATGTCCCAGTACTAATAATAACTATGAAAAATATCGATTAATAATTAGACTGAGGAATTCACCCATACCTTGTACTTATCCTTGGTCTAGGGTAAATTAACCTCCGTTATAATAGTAATATATTTGTTACTAAATTATAAAAGATATATATACATAAATATGACACCATATATGATACTCTAATATTGCATTGTTAATAATATTTCAATAGTATCATTCTTTCTGGTGTTAACGGATTCTTTTTTCTTTATATGCATCATAACGTAAGCCATGATTGTTATGGATAGGATGTATTTGATTCATATATAGAATTATTTTATGTTTATAAACATTATTTTTAGTCATCAAATGAAAATTATTCTTGAATGGATACGATGGGGAAATGAAACTCAACGCGTTCGTGGAGACGGTAATCCGTACGTACGCACGAGCTAAAATATCATCATATTGATGAAGAAATTGTATGTAATTGGACGGTATATCATATATATATAATCATAATCATGTTATATTTATTTTTTACATTAGTTATACTTATTATTATATACATCTTAAAAATTAAGTGTTCGTATAACAAACTACACTACGACGCGGAGATGGTAAGACATATGTACGCACATATGGTCACTTTTTCATTAATAGAATGGATAGAATAATGAAGAAGGTTGTACCATATTTATAATAATAGTATTTAGATAGAACATGATTTATTATATTTCTATGGAAAAAAAAATAAAGAGTACGTGGAAGAAGAAAAGAACTTGAAAGATGTCATGGAATATTTACCTCTTCTTCGTGTTCTTCCTTCGGATTTGATCAAATGGCCTCCTTAGAATGGATTTCTGACCAAATTAATGACTCTAGGATGAAGGGAGGATGATTGGGAGGATATTAAGGCAGATTTTGGCGGTGACAAATGGCTTTGGAGGTGTGATTTTGAGATAATAGGATGTGCCCTTTTATAAGAGAGGTTAGGGTTACTTTAGGAAATCTTAAAATATTATTTTATATTAAAATAATTTTCTGTTTTAAATGGCCCCAAAATGATTTATTTATAATCTATGTCTAAGATGGGTATAAAAAATCTCAAAAAATAGGTTTTATACTGCTTTAGGCCACCATATTTACATTATCTTCTAGATTAATTCATAGTTAAATGGTTTGACATTTACTATGTCTCTTTTTATTTTTATGTTATATGGATAATAAACCAACTATATACTACCAAGAGAACCCCAAGTGGTTCATACTTTATATATATAACCTTATCTATGTCTGTTTTCCGAACCTTATATTTTAAGGAATAATATATCAATTATTTATATAGTATTTGTTTTAAATACTAAATTATGTCAATTTTGACACAATTTAGTATTTTATTTTTTTGAAATCCATTAAAATGTTATCACATCGAATAAAATTTATTTAAACAATCTTATAATATCATATTATCCAGTAATTTGATTAATTCATCAGAAGTCTGAATTTACATATATTTGGATATTTATAATATCAATTATTTTAATATTTTATTAATAAGGTAATTACTACATCATCATTGTGTCAAAAAGAAATTAAATTTTTTAATGTAATAAAATTATAAATAAAATCAAAATATGTAGGAAATAAATTTTTCTTTCTAATGAATACTTAAAGTCTAATTTTTATTGTGTTTAACCCTATTTTAAAAATAGTTTAGTTATTAAACATTAAAATTAAATATCTTAACTCTTCTTTAAATAAATTAATAATAATTTTCCTAATCTTATCCAGGTGGAACAAAGGGGGTCATATATTATTCATAATGTTTATTTGTCGAATTTGACTTATCCAATTGATTTAGGACATGTGTTAGGGTAATTATGATATCATTTTTACACTTAATTACCCTATTTACATTTAACAGTGGTAAATTAAAGTCAAATGTTTCTATTCATCAAAATTATTTTTCTCTTATTAAACAATATTTTACATACAGATATTAACCTTATCTATTAGTTATTTTAAATTAAACTCACAGAAATGGTAAATTTATGTTTTATGTAAATTTGAAAATGCTCTTAGGAGGAGGATAAACGATGGTAAAAAGTTCAATAAATTTTTTATATATCTAAACATATTATAAAACGGCTCCGATTAGTTACATTAAAATTATATCGATATTATGTATCTATTTTTACCTAAAATAAATTTAATTAAAATAAATAATTATTTAAATAAAATGTCAGATTTATCCAATAACGTAGTGTTTTCACTATTTATCAAAATTGAATGTTTTCAGAAAAATACAAAAAATTCACCCTAAGTTAATTTTGATATTCTAAATTCAAAACTGAATTCCGTTTTGAAAAATACAATTTATTATAATTAAAAAATATGATTTTACTATTCATAATGAATAGTTTTATGGGTCGTAGTGTGTTAGAATCTCGAAGTTACGTACAATGCAAGGTATTACATTATTAAAAGGAAATATATTGTTTAATCTTGGGGTGTTACATCCTTTTATAAGTGAGGGGAGGGAACTCGTGGAATTTAATAAAGGATTATAATAAAATAAACTCATCCTATATCCCAAGTCACCAAACAAATATTCATATTCAAAGATAATATTGGATGGGGTTGGAATACCATAAATTATTTTAACTATTTTAAGTGGGTTTTTAATCCTTATAAATTGTTTTCACCTATTAGTTACCATTTTTATCACCAAATGTGGTAAAATCTTTTAACTAGTATAGGGTAATAATTTAAAATATAAATTGAAAATTTGATAATATATTTCAGTGGGATGAAATTTAGACCATATATTATCCAATTATTCCACTTTCTTTATTTTTATGAATGTTAACTAATTTTAAAAGGATATTATTTCTGAAGAAAATTTATAACGTAAATTTTGAAACTATTCATTTACTTTGAATTAAAATACACATAAAAAAATTTATGATTCAAATATAACCCTTTACCCGAGAAGTTTATTTCATATTAGTCTATAATTATTTTGGAACACTATAACTCAATAAAATTATATTATTAATAATTTTCCAAATATCAAATATTATATTATTATTTAATTTTTTGAATATAAACTATTTTAGTGATGTATAAGAATTGACTGTAATTTTTAAATACAAAAAAATAGAAATAATTTACCATACTTAAGATAATTTATTTATAAACAACTGAACATTTTTATGCATTCACAACTTAATTTTTTCTCTATATGAAAATATAATATATTTTTAAAAATAAGATAGTGACTTTTTTTATTTTTCACTGATTTAACAATTATATAGGTCATTTTCAAGGATAAGTTTCCATAAAAAATAAATTTCTTGAAAAAGGAAAAAATTACAAAATTTATTTTAACCATTAATAATTATGATGAAATGTTTTGGAATTATAACGTAATTATTTCCTTGATTAAGCTGATTTACCACTTACTGAAGTGAATATTTTTACCATAGTCAATATTAATTTTGAAAAAATAAATTTTTCCTATTTTAAAAAGTTTGACATCCTGATTTAATATTTATAAACAATTTTAGTTAGTCAAGTTTCTATATATGGTAGAAATTAATTTCATGATTAATAGGAAAAAGGTAATGAATGATTCTTTTTAGAAAAATATATTTTATGCATAAATCATCCTTTATTCTTTTAACATGTTCGGATAAAAATATTAAATGAATGTTAAATTTTTTTTATTGAATTTATAATATATAAATTTTATAAAAATAGTTTGAATATTGTGAATGATTTAATTTATTATGATAATATAATTTTGTCTGTTTAAAATAGTGTTTAAAAAATAACAATTTTAAAATCAACTTTTTAAATTTTACTTCAAATTAATTGAGACTAGAAAAAATCATTTGTATATATATAAAAATATGTGTTTTCAACATTTTGTTAGTTCGATTTTGGAAATCCAACCAAATGACTGGGTTATACATATCACAATATAATATTTTCAATTTCTATCATCGTTCACTTAAACACAATGTTTCTTGTAACACTGTATATTAAAAAATAAAACTATTTAAAGAGTAATATATTCTTAAATAACAATGTGTTTAATTATAACCCATTTAAATTAATATCCTTATAAAAATTTATTACAATTTTAAAAACTAATTGGGATATTTCTATTTTATTACATCCATTGTTTTTCAAGTATATTATTTGAATTTTTAACTTCTTTTTGTGATATTTCAATTTGTGAGTAGTCTTTTTTTGTACTAAATTATTTATACGACATAGTATTTCTTCTGGATTTACATCATATGATGAATTATTATCTAGTTTTATAACTTCTATAGTTATATCATGTATATACTTCCTCTGGAGATATTAATGGAACACATCATGAACTTAATAGAGGTTCAGTGGAAGCGCCAAGGGTTAAGTTACCATATCTACTCGATCAATAATCTAATAGTGGATAATTTACATATGATTTGTATTTCCTTTATTTTGTATTATCATTATATTTTTTCCTGTGAGAAAATAATAGAAACACCTTACCACTAAATTAAAATTATACATAAATCCAATCACTAAGAACATAAATTTATGTCTATCGTGAGCTTCCTTGATGTATTGTTTTATGAAAGTAAACTTTCTACAATTAACTCATCTAGAATAGGTCACAATAGATTTATTTATATAACATCATCCCAAAAGGTCTGCGTTATACACATATTTACATAGAAGGTTTCATGAGGGTAAATCTGAATTTTTTACTTAAATTTTCAATTTTAGGAACAATCAACTTGAGGAAGTTGTTGATTATAACCTTTTTTGAAATACATAGAACAAGATCTAAATACATATTCATAGGTTTGAAGGGTTCTCTTGAACTGACCATTATTTAGAAGATAATATGCAGTTATGAATCAAAATGTTGTATCTAGACCCTGTTGAATATTTCTCTAGAACATCGATGTGATCCTAGGATACTAATAAGGTACAAATGAATTAAGTACTCTATGTAACCTTAAAAATTATTTAATATATATTCTACAAATTTAACTAAAATTGAATTTTATCTAATAGAAATAATGTGTTCTGACATTGTAAGGTTATAAAAAACAACCCAAAATTGAATTACCGCCCATAGATTCTTTTTGGATTCCAATTAAAAAATCCATTGTGATTTATTTTCATTTCCATTCTAGAATGTGTAATGGATATAATATCATCTTATGATTAAATATATCATCCATAACATACTGTCATAACATGTGATGAGAAATTCACTCTATAATTTCTCAATTCATGTTGTCTAAATTTAAATACTCTTTTAGGCCGTATTATATATTGTTAATATCATGATTAATATAGAATTATGAACTATGAGCCTCAAACAAAAAATATCATTTAATATTGTTTAGAAGGAACACATACATGTTTCCTAAACATTATAATTCTTTCAAAATTAGTGTTAAACCCTTGAAAATATCTCACATTATTCTATATCTAAATATCTTTTATAGACTCCTTTATAATCGTCAGATGGATTAATGGTAGAACACTGACTTGAGAAAGATCTGATTTCTCCCTTGATTGCAGTATTTCACGATACAACCTTTTTGTATAAGAAATATGGGATATTTTTTTCCACTTAATAGATATTCTATCTTTATCCATTTAACTGAGAAATTTTTTCACATAGTTTTAATTTTATTGGCCCTACTAGATTAAATTCTTTGAGGGGGGGAGTGAATCAGGGTATGAAAGTCTAAAACAAATTATTCTTATGATCTTGTTGAATTATTAAAAAATACTTCTCTTCCCCTTTTCCCCTAGAAAAGTATGAACTGAAATGAAAGAATGCATGAGGCAATTTTTTTACATGGTTCAACTTCACAAGTATACATCCATGAAGCATATAATAACAGTGTGCTAATGTAAAAAATTTACTAAGGCTCACTACAAAATGAGGATTGGGATATATATCTTCTATGAATAGGCTCACCACCTTTACAATGTTTAGAGTGGACTGAATGTCCCTCCTGGTTTACAAAAAATCACAATTTAAAAGGTCAATCCTCTATTAAATGGTGTGTGCTCACTACTCCTCCATAATAATCTCTTGTTGTTCTTAATATCCTCATAATTGTTTCACCAATATATGAGTGTACCAAATAGTCCCATTTTTAATTTTATATGAACTAAACGTTTATGTTCAATGTTAGTTTGAGGAAATTTATTTTTTGAACTATTTTAATCCCTTCATTAACTTCTTTACATGATCTATGAATTATCTTGCATCCTATGTGAATTTTCTTGCACTATATTGTTTTATTTCTTCAAGAATAATCGTCTCTTTGTGGACCTCCTCTACTCCATGGTTGAATTATTCCTCATGACCCCACGATTTGTCTGATAATAATTCTACTTTTTGGATATATTATGACTCTCAAACCTCAGATGATTTATAGATCACCTATGCTTCATAAAATTAAACCCTCACAAAATCCTTCCCCTTTCATGGGATACTTTCTTGTGAACTACATCAGACATCCTGAAATTCAACCAGAGATAATATTATTTAATGAAATTATCTCTCTAATAATTATCATATTAGGTGTGTTTATATTTTAAAGTATTCAAAAACACCACTAATCATTATTAATGAAAATTTCAAAGAGGTAAAGCCTTAATCACAAAATTCCTATGCGGTCCAAAAAGTGAAATTATCCTTTTCTTGTGGATGATGTCAAATGAATAAGAAAACCCTTTACAATATCCATAAATCGATACATTAATATAAGAACAATGATCTTCCCATTAATGACTTTCCTCTCATGAAAAATGTGTATCCCGTGAACTGTTTTTTCTATGTGGTTCGCATAGAAAACATTTTGGATTGCATAGTGTAGAGCCCATTGTGGTAGGCTTATTTCACTACCTCCATCCACAACTGATTATATAATTTGTGATATATGAACATACATTATGGTCTCCAAACTCTTTTTTAGTCCACATAGTGCAGATGCTATGTAGAAATCAATCATTTTCCAAAATAAAATTCCCAATTTTGAGGCAAAAACGTTTGAAAAAAACTGAGAAATTGTGTCATGATATAAGCATCTACTTCATCAACACCAACCATACTGAAACACAGTAATATGAACATTTTAACAAAAATAATCACCCTAAAATCACTAAGAAATATACTAGATGGATCTGTTCCGAATAGTATATCGATTGAGTTTGTTGACAACTCATCACAGTTTGATACCACAAAAATTATCCTTCCATATTTAAACAAAAATAATTTATTGTGATTGAGTTTCTATAATATATTCAGATTATTTGGTGATCAATGAAATAAAATCTTCATTCCTGTTTAGAAAATAAACAAAGAATCCAAAAATATATAATCTACTACCTGGCATTGATTTTCTATCATCTATTGATCTAACAAAATCAGTATCTGTATAACCTAATATGTTTGGTTTAGATTTGTCATTATATAGAAAAATGAAATACATCATTCCCTTGATATACCAAAGTATTACTTTTATTTATATAATGTGGGTTTCCATGGGATTTCATAGATATCTTACTTTTTTACATGTGGAAAATAATATAAAGTCTTATCATTGTAAATTAAAATAGACAGGTAATGGTTTACATGTATTATGTGACATTAACTGAATTGCCTTTATCATCTCATGACAGTTTTACAAGGGTATCCACTAGATACGTCATATCCTTATAATTATTCATTCCAAAACCTTTCAAAACATCATTGGGATATTAATATTGATAAATTAATATTCCATTATTTCCTTGTGTCACCTGTAAACTAAGGAAAAACATCAGTTCATCAATAATTGAAATTTTGATGCCACATTTCATAAATTATATAAACTATTTACATTGTTCTTCATTTGAACCATCAAATATTAATTAGTCGGAAAACAACAACATCTTCATCCTTTTATTAATTTAATTTTTCAAATAGATATTTCAATCATCCCCACCACGCTGAAATCCATACTTATTAAATAACTGATCTTGTCTCTGATATTGTGATCATGGTGCTTGCTTCTACCCATATATCAGCTTAATTTGTCGAAAAAATCATTTCTCATATTCATGATTGAGAAAACCATCTAGATTTTTAATATAAAATTTTATTTCCTGTCCACCATTCTGAAATGATGACTTGATGTCCATCAAGAAAACATTAGACCATCTATTCAGTGATATGGAAAAGAATAATATGATTGACTCTATCCATTTGATAGGTGAAAATGTTTCATCAACATTAATACCCTCTATCTAGGAGTACCCTTTACACGATAATAATGCGTTATTTTGAAAGGATATTCCATCTTCATTCAGCATGTAGAAAAATAAATATTTGGTATCTATAGCATTCTTATCTGTTGATCTCGAAACAATCTCCCATTTTTATTCATTTAAATTTGATCAATATATTTATTCGAATACTAACCTAGTTCACTTCTCTAACTTATTCATCAAAATATTTAGTCTTTTCTATAGGTATGAAGGAATCCTACTATAATGAATTCATTATTTATGTTTGAATAGGCTCTTCCTAAACACCAATGGTAGTGTGTATAAAAATTTCATCATTACTATTTAGTTTTCATGTACATATAGCTTTTAATTCTCATTGTTCATCAAAAATATCTTCTTTCAAATCATCATTTTCCACTACAACTTCATCTCGAGTGCTTATCTCCTCATCGCATTCATCAGTAAAGTATTCATATGTTGTTCAAGATTATATTTATTCTACACTATAATTACATTATTTATTTAAACTACATTTCCATACCACTTGATGACACATTTATTTGTTTTTATTTTCCATGAATATCCAAGAACTATCACCCCATATCTATATGATTTTATTTTTATGTGTATCTCCTTATTAAGAATAAAACATTTACTAACAAATATTCGAATGTATTTCAATATGTTATACTTTCCAGACCATATATAAAATGGATTCTTTTCTTCCTTTATATATAATACAACTATGTTAGGTATACAGATCAATTACAAGATGGATTCCTTCTAGAATATCTCTGGAGGATCCTTTTCAAATAAGAATTGTATTGGCCATGTTGTTGATGATCAAATTTCTCCTATAAACAAATTTATTTTATTGAGTATTTCCAAATGATGAAACTTGATGCATTCTACCACGATTCCCAAGACAATTATCCACCTGTCTATTTTTTAATTTTGTTACATAATTAGTAAAAATCATAAGAATTTTCATTCAACGTATAATTTCAGATTCCCTCTGATAATGTTTTATGAAACTAATCACATAAGAGTTGTGGGATATGAAAAATAACCACATCATATTACTAATATCCTTAATGAAAAGAACTTTATACCAATTCTCATCTGTTTATCAAGGTGACATAGGTTCACATACGTCTGTATGAACAAAATCATTCACTATTGATGATTTATTTTATTTTTTTATTTTTATGTATTTATAATGATCTTAAATTCATAAAACGCATCACACATATGAGTATGATGATTTTTGTAACAACCTTGGCCCCATTATCCTGGATTCGATGACTTACATTATTACATTTTCATAGATACAAGGAATCACAACCAAAAAGAGGTAATAGTTTATTAGTCATGGTAAAATAGATACATATTTGAAATTAAAATTACATTTTTATAATAAAAAATAATATGTATTTTCTTTTTGAACACCACTATCCCGCTTAGCATGACCAAAAATTTCAATCATAACAAAATTCATTGATAAATAAGGAAATAAATCATAATAAAGGGTTTTGAAAAAATCCAGCGTAATGGTTATATACAACGAAAGAATTAAGGAATCAAAGAGAAAAATAAATATGGATAAGTAAATAATTGAAATCAAAAATGAAATTGTATCATTAAATTTGGAATTATATTCATCCATATATTTTTCCATATTGAAAATCTTTTGGATAATAATAATTGAATACTGAATGAAGGCAATGATTAATTATTGGATGCCATATCATTGGCACAAGAACCAATCTATTATCAAGACCTATGATCATGAAGGATTATGTACGGGTTGTATAAACTTATATGATAATTATTTGAAACAAACATGAAGGTTTTTCAAAATAATTTTATCATGAGACCTCTAGATACATTAATGGGAATTCATTAAACAGTCCCCAATCAATGTATTTCATTTCAAAAGTGTTCCTCATATATCAAAGAAATTATTTAAAATATATTTCTTAATAAAAGTTCCCATACAACATTCAATAATTTTAATACCATGAAAAAATGATATTAATGATAATATATATCAATGGTTGTATATATAAACCTCATAAAATAAGGGGGTGTATAACATCAAAATACCATTCAATGAATGGAGATCGAGACAAAGTGTATTAAAAATGAATTGTTTTTGTGTATAAAATATAAATCCTTACAAAAAATTTGGAAATAAAGAAATGATATAATATAAATTCATTTGGATCATTACATTATCATGACATAATAAATGAAATTGATGTTTTACCCAATGAATAAAAATTGTGTTATGAAAATTATTACCAATTATAGTTAGTTGAATTGTATGGCCCATTAAAGTAATAATTATCGATTAAAACATTGAATACCATAATTATTATGATATTTATGATTATGATATATCAATGTAAATTAATATTCCCACATAATAATTAAGTGGTAAATAAGGCATACATCTCATAGAAGTAAAAAAGTGGGATGAGAAAATACATACCCCACACATCCTTTTAGATTCATGTACTTTAACCTCATTAATATGGATTTAAAGAATTGTATTAAATCATAACCAAACTATATGCGTATTTCTAATACCTTATGTGATGATTTTATAAAATCTAATGACACATTCATTAATAATATTTCATTATTATAATGGTTTTGGGTGTGTTCATTACATGGTTTCATGATCAGTTCATTTGTGTAAAATTTTGGATGTTCTTGTAAAATGGGATGACAAATCCAGAAGTGGAATATAACAGTATTAATGAACTTATATATTTATTAGTGTTCCCATATGAAATATTTTATTTCATACATGGGAATGAATCATTAGATAACACATTGATGATAAATTTTTAAATTAATTTGGCAGTTTTTATGAACATGATGAACTAGTTTTGTTTCATTTAATATTTTGTGTATATATTAGTTCCATAACATGAAATAGGATATGACATAAATATTACAATATTATTTAACCATATTTATTTTTATGACCAACGATGATGGTGGTAATGGAAAAAGAAAAAAAACATTATTTTCGGAGGTGATTAACCAAAATTATTTGGACAATAGTTTCATTTCATTGAATAAGAGGATGTAATAAAAGGGATAAATATATAATTTTAGAATAGATAAATTACATTATAGTATATACATTATTATATAATTATTATTTTTTAATTTATAAAATATATTAATAGAATGTAAAAAGAGAAAATAAATTAATAATGGTGTGTTGAGAAAATTACCTCTCAAATTTAACCTCCTTGAGAGACCCTTAAGGACATTGGATTTGGTCTTTTGGCGAGACCATAATTACTTGGACATGGGGAGAGTGAGTAGGAGAGTTTTCTGTAGAGTATTTTGATGGTAATAAGATTTTAAGTTGAAATGGGGTGTTGATAAGTAGTATTTATACTTTAGGATAGGTGGGCTTATCTGATTAAAATATTAAGTATTTTATATTTAAATCCAACCACATTGAGGTAGAATTAATTTCCATGACTTTTTTTATTAATTAATGTTGTATATTCTGGTTAAGAACGACCCACACCTCAATCATCCAATAAATGTTGTAGTTTGTAGGCATTTTAAGAAATTAACTTCTTTAACATCAACATGTTTCATTTTTTATACATGTACCATGGTAAATATTTTTTTTACCATGGAAAATTTTTTTATTCCTAAAAATTCAATTGTCCTCACAACCAAATATTGACCTTATGATAAAAATATGGAATCCAGTTTCCCAAATTATATTATCATAATTAGAATAATTTTGATTTAAAATTAATATTGTAGACACAATGGAAGGAGTGTTTTTAAAACCAATTATACATTAAAACCAATTTAAAATAAAATTTATCTATATAAATAAATTAAATAGAGATATAGATTTCAATTCAAATTCCATATTTTTAAATTTTTATCAAAAAATATAAATTATTATGAAATTAAAAAAAATCAACCTAAGATAATTTTGATACTTCCAATTAATAAATGATGATGATTTTGACAAATGAAAATTCTAAATGTTTAAAATTTATATTAAAAATAGGTGCGCTATTAAAAGTAATAAAACTGACGCTATAAATATATAACTTTTTATACATAAAATTGGGTTCAATATTTCTTTAATCCTATAAAACATAGATAATGATTTTAAAACATTTTAATAAATATATAACTTATAATTTTTATTAATATCTTTCACTAGTAGTGTTTAATATAATTTTTCAATATAAAATTCAATTATGGAAATTAAAGAAGATTGTTTTTAATAAAAAATCTTCTTTATGTTTAATTGGATTTTAATTTAATTTATAATCAATTTATTTTATAAATATTTGTAAACTATAATTTTATAATTTCGTTAATATCATTCATTGCCTCCATTCCCTGAACTAAGTGATAACTACCATAATTAAATTATAATATGTTAAAAGTGTTTTTTTGATTGGTGATAAGTGACATTTAATCTATAAAAGATGTTGAATTTAAAAATATTAATAAATTAAAATATTGGTGTGATATGTTCCCCCCACCATAAATAAATTACATCTTCATGATTTGAAATCTCACATCAAAAATCAAATATTGAAACATGAAATTTACATTGTGGTAAACCCACATAAAAAATAGGAATACAAAACAGCCCTGTAATAAAAGTCAAAGGTAAATGTGAGTGTCCACAAAAAATT
Organism: Viscum album; assembly: GCA_963277665.1. Classification (NCBI taxonomy): domain Eukaryota; kingdom Viridiplantae; phylum Streptophyta; class Magnoliopsida; order Santalales; family Viscaceae; genus Viscum; species Viscum album. The sequence goes on along the minus strand of OY728157.1, from coordinate 2,050,343,995 downwards.
ATTCTTTCTAATTGAATAGCATTAGTGGGAAGTGAAAACTGGGAAATGAAAGAATATAAAACAATAATGTTCTGATGGATAGATATGGAGAACATGGTCATCAATGGTATACTATAAAAACATCATAATATGTGATGGGTTAATTATTATATTCATTTAATGGTAATGAAATTAAACAAAAATCAATTTATTCTAAATTCAGTTTCTTATTATTGACGAATTATTTTAAAAATTATAATGAGAACATTAGTAAATATATATTATTGGATTGTGGAGTTTCTTCCTTTAATCAATTTCTTCCACAAACTCATATTTTTCTCTTAATGATTATTATGATGATTTTTAATGCCTAATGCACTAGAATTAACTTCTACATATCATAAAAACCAAAGAAGAAAAAAAACTATTGCAACCACTTTAAGGATTAACCAATACCCAAAAGGTTAGAACATGATAAGATAATTCCCAAAAAGAACAAACCATTAAATGAAAAAAAGACACTTTAGTCTTCCAAAATTCCACAATAGTACCCAAAATTCAACTCATTCGATTAAATAAATTAGTATCTTTTAAATTTTAAAAAAATATATTGCAGCCTATTATTCAAACCCAAAAATCATAATTATTTGATCAAATAGTCTTCTAATAAAAAATTAATATTTATCTAAAAAATATCATTCCCTAAATCTATACGCTCTGAGATATGATAACTATTTCCATAAAATATTTAATCCCCTTAAATCCATAAAAAATCATATATTCCTCAAAATGAAAATTCAACTATTATTCCCTTAATAAAATTACATAATATTATATTTACCTTAATCTAGAGGGTCCCGGAAATGAACCTATAGATCATCTATAAATCATTTAACTAAAAATAAAATAAAAGAATTATTGGGACATTATGAATGTTAATAGTATGAGTAACACCCTTGTTTCCCTTTGACTATAGGTTCATAATCGACAGACTTTTCGGACATGACAAGTTATCACCCAACCAACGGTTTTTCCATTTTCAAAAACAATATATATATACAATTCTAAAAAATGTGATAAACATTTTTAGAAATAACATTAGTATATTCATCATTATTTATGTTTACTAACTGTAAAGGCAATCTAATAAATTTCATTTTTAATTTCCAAAATATATTAACCCATAATTACCTTAATATCACTGTAAATAAGACCTAGTGATTTTCCATACCATTAAAATTATGCATCCAATATGTAAATAAATTATATCAAAACATACCTTTTTTAAAAAATAAATAGCCAATGGGATGTATGACAAAAAATTGCTCAAATAATTTCCTTTATCTTGATTAAATCGCATAACATTAAAACTAAAAATGGTTATTAAGAATTTAAACTTATTATAAACATTAAAACCATAATCCCATGATTGTGTCTATAAATGTTTTGTTAAAAGAACATATATTCCTCCAAAATAAACACAATTCTAAAGATGTTTTCTAATTCTTTAACCATAATACCATTTTTGAAATATATATTTAATATATTATCTATCATATTAAACATTAAACAAGATCTGTCTTGTCTCGACCAATGAATAAAACAAAATGAAAAATGAAAAAATTAAATCAAAATAATAATATTAAGAAGTCAAATAACCATGAAATATTAGTCACATGATTTTTAAATCATGGAACCTTCAAAATTTATTTCTATGTAGGTGAAATTAGTTTATCTATGGTCATTATCAAATATATAGGATTTCATCATATTGTTAGACTTACTCTCAAGGAAATTAATAGAGTTATATTCATTAATATATGATTCCCTAAATCAAGTTTTCAAGGATTGTACTATACATGATCTGATACCAATTGTAATAACCTTGACCATAGTAGCCCCGATTTGATGACATACTTCATTAAATTGGCATATGTATAATGAATTACATCCTAAAGGACAAAATAGTTTAGGGGTTTTGTAAGTAGATAAATATTTGAAATTAAAATTACATTATAAGAATAAAATTCAAAATGTATTTTCTTTGAGAACACTGTTAGACCAATTAGAGTAACCCTGCATATCAATCATAATAAATATATTGGAAAATTGGGGAAATTAAACATAAGAATGAGGTGATGTCAAATTTTAGTAAAGGATAATTCATGGGAATAAATAATGAATGGATGACCATATTCAATATTGAAAGGTAAATAATTGAGAACACACATTTCATTAAATATATAAACTGTTAATAGATTGTATCCATAGATTGTTCCACAGTGAAAATTATTGGGTAATAATAATTTAATGATAAATAGAGGGTGTGCTTAATTATTGGATGTCAGTTATCTCAAACATAAACTAGACTATAGTCATGGCCTATTTTTAATAGAGTTAATGTACGTGGGTATATACCCATATCATTTCATTTAGAAGAAACCATGAACGATTTGTCACCAATTGATTTTTCTCATTATAATCGTTTATACATATAGGGGATTTTATTAATTGTTCCTCGACACATGTCTTTCCTCTCCAAATAATTCTTCATATATCGAATAAATGATTAAAAGTGATATTTAAATCAATGTTTCATATACTAGTTCAAAAAGATTGAAAACTATTAATACAATGCGATTCGGGATATGATATATCAAAGAAGATATTTATAGTCCCCATAAAAGATGGTGAGTTTATAACATCAAAATATTCTTCAATAAAAGGATATTTTCACAAAGGCCCTTACAAATGAATAGATTATGAGTATTAACTATAAATACAAATATAAATAGTGGAAATAAGTCATGTGATAATCAAAGCTCATTTCAAACATAACATTATCTGGAAATAATCTATTAAATTTATGTTTTACCTAATTAATGATAATTAACTTAAGAAAGATATTATCACTAGTAATCAGTTGAATCATATGACACATACAAGTAATAATTAGAAAATTAAAAATTTAATACCAAGAAGAAGATGTTATTCATGATTATGATATATCAATGTATAGTACGTACAGTACACACACAGATTAAGTGGTAAATAAGGCATAAATCTCACTGAAGTAAAATCAAAGATGAGAAAATCCTTTCCTCTTGCATCCCTTTAAATTAACATACATTAACTAATTGTATAATGATTTATTGAATGTTATGAACTCATTTAAGAATAATATTCATATTTATAGCACCATCTGTGATGAATTTGTAACATGTTATGAAACATTAATTAATAATATTTCATTTTTAGTGGATTCAGGTGTGTTCGTTTTAGGGTTTAATGACCAGGTCATTTGTGTAAATATATTAATGTTCTTATAAAATGGGATTACAACTCAAGAAGTTGATTGAAATAGTATTAATTAACTTATATATGTTTTAATGGTCCCATATATAATTATTAATTCATACATGAGGATGAATCATTAGATAAAACATTAATGATAGATGTTTAATTTATTTTGCTTGGTTTTCCAAACATAAAAAACTAAAATTATTTTATTTAACATTATGTGTATATATTAGTTCCATAACATAAAATAGGTTATACTGTACCTATTAAAATATTATTTAACAATGATGATAGTTTAATGACCATCCATGAAGGCGGTAATCGAAAACTAATAAAACAAATAATCCTGGAGGTGATTAATCAATATAATTTGGACAATAACTTCATTTATTTGAATAAGAGGTGGTAATAAAATGGATGGAAATTTTATATTCCGTTAAAAAAATTAATTAAATTATATAAATTATTCTGTAATTATTATTTTCTAATGGATGAATGATATTAAGAGAAAGTATAAGATGAAATGAAATTAAAGATGTTCTATGAGAAAATCGCCTCTTTAATTAATCCTCCTTGAGAGAACCTTGAGAACCAAATATTTGGTCTTATTGTGAGACCAAAAACATTTGGGTATAGGGAGGGTTAGGAGGAGAGGTTTGGTTGGATATATTAGAAATTAAAAGGTGTTTAATTTGAAATGGGGTTGTGAGGGGTTGTATTAATACTTGAGGAGATGTGGGTTTAAGTGATTAAAATAATGATAGTTTTATATTTAATGCTTCCCACACTGAGGTGGAATTAATTTGTGGGGATATGGTATGAAATTAATATTTTCGAGGCTGGTTTGCATCAATCCACACCTTTACCAACCATTAAATGTTGAACTTTTTTTATATTTGATGACTTTTGGTTTTAACATTTACAAGTTTCATTTTTTACCTATAAGAAGTTAACTAATTTTTTACCATGGTATCTTAGAGAGATCCCGAGCTGCATCACATTTGACAAGATATTCATGGTATTGTTGGAATTTATAGCCAAGTAATTTATGACAAAACCTATTTTCCTCTTCTATGGGTTAAACAAAAATATATTCTTCTCCTCTTAGAAGGTAATGATTCCCATTTTTTTCATATAGAGAAACGACACCATCACTTCCATTGATGATACAAATCTTATGTGTCAATCTTATAAAATTCCCTCAGTCACCTTGTTGTCTGAAAATATAAAAATTTCTACTGAGACCTTCAAAAACTATGACTTTATGAAATCTCATTTCTTTGCTACAAATTATTGATTTTACCAATACAATAATCATTAAGAAATCATCATTTACATATTTTAAAATAGCTTGTTTTTCAAATTTTATGCATATAACAAGATCTGGATTACCTATCAGATGGGATATTCCAACACAATCAAGGATCCATATAAAAGTATGATCTGATGATTTAATGGAAATATTGATAACCATTTACTACATGACTCTTTTATTTTTGATCCATGTTTTCGTCTTCATAATATATATATGGATTGATATTATTTATCTTCCTCAGAGTATGATGGACCAGCATTATATTGAAAATCTACAAATTGGTTTTGGGATTTCATCTCATTTGATGATACATTTTTCTACTGTATATGACTAGATTCAGCCTTCTTTTGAACATTTCTATGTCTTGATGTTGATAAATATATTTACATGTGTCTGAACGCTCAACACTTTAAACAATGAACATCAAATGATGTTATGCAATATTGAGATCTCTATGGCTTCCTTTGTTGGTATTATTCTCATTGGTACTTCTTGGATATTGAAATAACATTTTATGAGTGTCCTAACATTCTACAACAATAACACCTATGAGAGGTGAATTGTTGTGTGTCACTACGAAACTACTTGTTTTCCCTTAGGTTATCAAAATATGTTTTTTCTAATTCACACTCAAATCAATATTCAATATTGTAGCTGGTTTCTGTGGTCTAACATCTACCATTACATATTTTAGTTTGTGATCAACCCCATACCGTCCTTGTCATTTGAAGTTTATTATTGCTTCTTTTTAACTATTCCTATATGATCCACTTTTTTCTTTTTTAACACCTGAATGATCTATTTTTCAGATTTCATACCAGGAGTCAATATTTTTTCATGAACCTTATACATTCATCACAATCCAATGAATTCCTCGTCTAGTTCTTTAATACATTTTATTTGATCTTTCAATGTTTTATTCCAACCATCGACCACACTTTTTAATTTCTCAACTATAATCTTGTAATCACCAACCATTTCAGAGTTCTATAGCATTAAATACATAAGCTTCTCAATTTATTCCTCCAACTCAGACTTCTCTTCTTCATAATATTGCGTATACATTTTGGAATCACGAATCACTCTATTGGATTTCTTCTTCTTGTCTCTAAAAACATCAATCTCTTCAAGAGTGGATTCTAAATCATCATTAATTGAAAATCTTCCTTCAAATTCTTCTTTATCATTATCACTTTGTTCCCTTATATGAGAGATAATGACATTTGGAACCATAACATTTTACCTATTTTTATTGCATTTTTCCATATCTTTATCCAAAAATATCTTCTAAACTATCATTTCCTTTTGAATGGAGATTATTCTTTTAATGAAGTATCTTTAAAAATATATATTTACTTTTATATAGGCTGAAGAATTCATCATGGGAAGTTCAACTTCATTGACATAAAATTCTTGAATCTTTTTAAGGATCATTATTGTAAAATGCACAACATTTCCACATCGAAAGCATTCAAGTCAGTGTTTCATTTTCATTCTTGATTTCCCAGTTTGTATAAATTATAGAAGGAATAATATGAATTCATTTCTCTTTAATTATTCTATTACATATTCAATAGTGTTCTTCTTCATGGCCTTAAATTCCACATTCTTTAGGCTTCCATTTTTTCACAGACTTAGTAATCTCATATGCATTAGGAGTATTGAGAATGTTTCCTGAGGTTATATCCTTTATATTATTATCATCCAAAATATAATCATTTGAATTGAACTGAGGTGGAATGCATATGATGATGTGATTTATGATATTTAAATTTTAAATCAATCCTACAATACAATGCATGTAATATACAAAAACATTCTTCATGTCAAAGAATACAACATTAGACACATTATATTGGATTCTGAGATCCTCATACGTGGTCCATAGAAACTGTAACTTTGCTTCTCTATCTTATGAGTATCTATCCTGAATATATATATAATTTTCCTATATATAATGGAATTATTTACATGGTTTAACAATTTTATCAATTAAATTGAATTGGGATCCCCCTAAATCATTTATTTCTTTGGCGTCAACATCCAATTCCCTTCATTCAACTTCATACAAATCATTATAGTCGATATAGGCCCAAAATACAAGAATCACTATTGTAAATACATCCATTCATAAAGATTGGATGTAGGGATTTAAATGATTCTTCCTTAAGTGAAAAATATGTACGTCAATGATCAGAATCCCTTTATGATGGACAACATCCATTGAAACCATTTAGAGACAAACCCAAATATTGACCTTTGACTATTGAATGATTTGATAGTTTCTAAACTGTTATGGGTTTTCTTGGTCTAATATATAATTATTTAAGACATAACACACTTTGTGCATCCATTTATCAAAAAATAGTGTCATTAATTCATATGGATTCATTTTATTCCTAATATTTGTAATTCATGGGATTTACTATACAAATAATTTTCTCTTAATCAAGTGGCTATTGGTTTTGTTGTATCCTTAGTGGAATGGATCATTGGAAACTCTTTGTTCATTCATTGAGTTATGATTATTATATTGAACTAAATTGTTATATGTTTTGTATATTATACCCTATTATTTTATTATTTTCTATTTTGTAATTTTTTATATTTTCACCACAACAACCATTTTAAAATATTTCATGCATTCTAGAGTATGTTTTGAATAAGTAATATATATTACACAAATATCCTATTATTGTGTTACAAAGTTTCATTTTGAAATTTTATGTTATATGATATGGTTCTTCAAACCTAATATTTTATTTAATTTTATTATATAATAATAAATGATAAAATAATTTTTTAAAACAAATAAATTATTTTCTACTCTTTTTAAAATTTAATATTTGAACAAAGTTATTTTTAAAATAGTAAAAAGGATCTTTCCCTTTCACTTTCCTAGGTTATATAATCTCTTAGAAATTTCTACACGATAAACCGTATGTATTTTAAATACCATTTTATTGAAGATTATTTTAAAAATGAAATGTATTTAAAGTACTCTTCACTTAAAAATTTGGAAATGTTTTTTGAAGTGATATATAAAATCATATTTTGTGTTAATGTTAAAAATGATTTCTAAAATAAATTTATATTTTCACATACATTTCCAATTTAATTTAAATATTAATTTTTGTCAAATATTATTTATGATTAATTATTTATACTAAACGAAATATTTAAATTATGGGAGAATTAACTAATGGTACAAGACATTCTATTTCCTCATACCTTTATTGGTGGTATCATTCAATATTTCTTTTCATGTATGTTTTTCATCAATGTAAACATCCTTCTATATTTTTAATTAGAATAAGGTTTCGTTCTTTTGAAACCATCCACATAATTTTTTCCATATGTTTTATTGTCATGTTATCTCATTTATTGATATGGGGTGAATTATTTTGTTTTCAAATAATGTAATTAAAGTATGGATTATTATTGGATAGTAGAGTATGTATTGTTTAACCATCATCCTTGTCATGGCCCACCTTATTCAAGATGTGGGAAGGTGTAGAATGATGCTGAGACCTTCCTTCATCAAGATTAAGAAGATGTAATGACCCATCATTTCCCACCCCTATTAGTCCTTGGGGTGGTGACCAACACCAATGGTATAAAAATAACACAATAATTGGACACAATACCCTTTTTATAGTAACCACGATTGAGAGATATGATTTATAATCCTCAAACAACTCTAAGAGACTTCAATAAAGAAACCCAAATCCATCCCACATTCACGTTTAAAGTAAGAAATGATGTAAATAAAATAAAAAAACCAAAGTATGTTCCAAAATAAAACTAACCAGAGTCACAAAAAATATCCCCAACGTTCGTTCTATTAAGGTCCAACACAATATGTATAATCCTTTGGGAAACCTGATAACAATTTTATATATGTAGGGTGATCATACAAGTATACTCAATTGGGAAAATACAAAGTCAACCACGAATGAGTGGGAGATAAATACTAATTCCCCTCTGATAAAAAAACAGAAACTAAAAAGAACCAAACAAGGTATACTATCCACCCCAAACATACCAAGGTACGCTCACCAAATCACAAAAGTCATGTAAATTAAATTGTTAGCACCTAAAAGATAGGGAACCTCAATCTACTTCCCACTTGTTTACTACTGATCTCTAACAGCGAATGTCCCAACGCATCCATGCTCTTCTATATACCCCTTTATCACAACCTTCCCACACACACCTGGGACACATACCACATCAAATATTTCCCGCAAAAAAATGGGCCACAAACCACAACCCCATCCCAAAGTCAACTAGGAATCACCAAACAACATATATTGATGACACCTAGGAAGCACACCTCACCCGCAAGCACATGGGCCTAAAAACTACACCACAACTAACCCAAAGATCCTATGGCTATAAATGCCTAGAAGAGGGAGAATTGAAGATCTAATAACCTTCCATCCATCCTGCCAATATGATGTTGGGAAAGGACCCCATCTCCCATAATAATGGGTGTGTTCAAATTGTATTTCTAAACACGGGTGGGGTTCGTATATAAATCACAAGGTACTTCTTGTATATATATAGGTAAGAAACACTCATCCCAACCTATTGGTTTTTAGAATAACAACAAGACCTCAAAAAAATTCCCTTTCTCCCACCTCTAAATGCACGTAACATAATAAACGACAAGCAATTCCCTATTCGATAAATGAATTCTACTTCACTATATTCCATAACATGAAACATACCCCCATACAATTCATTTATTTACTTATTCCTCCCTTACCCAAGAAACTACCAAATAGTACAAACAATAATGTGAAAGCAACTGTATCAACCCCTACCAAATACAAACATGGAAAGAAAGGAAAAGGTAAAATAATACATTCTAACACTCATTAATAAAATAAAGGACTCAAAAATATCTGGGAGAAATCCCCATGCAAGGTAACACCATCGTTCATCAAATCTTCCCTCCTAAATTATTGTCTGAATCCCCACTACATTAGAAGCACGACATTCATTAAAAAAACCCACTCCACTTCTAGTCCCACTGTACACTGACATCTGTTGAAAACCCATTCATCACTTATCACCATCATTCTTCAATGGTATGCCTCCCTATCCTCCTCTCAATATGTAAGACCCCCAACACACCTCATTACTTCCACTCTTGGTAGCCCTTCTGAACAAAAACACCACACCCACCACACCCATACACAAGAACATGATACAACCTAGTCCCAGAACCATCCTGCCCAACCACTTCCCAGATGTACTCCCAATTCAAAACAAGTTCATCCATTCCATAATAAATCAATATATCATCCTGAAATTACATTACACTACCTGTACAACCCCATACACATGACCAGACCGCCAGCCACAACACCACATGAACAACACAGAGACAATTCTGAACTGAACCTCACAGAACACAAAGCCACACCAACAAGGAAATGTTTATTCAAATTTAGTACACTCTTTATTTACTGACACATGATAAAATAGGAGATACCATATAATATGTTTTATTTTGGGGAATACATTTATTTAACTAAATATAAGTGATTAATTATATTAGAATTATTAAATTAGTGATTCAAAAATCATACAGGTGATCTAATAGAGACCACCAACAAACATGATTTTCATAAGAATACAACCCATTTTAATCAAAAAATGAATCAAGGATAAAATATAAAACAAATATATGTTCACCATCATACTCCCAAACCCTTATTTGTTACTTCTTATTATCCTCGATAAATTTTCTTCATCTGCAACCACATTATGATATCCATACAACCACCCTCCATGATACACAAACAAAATAGAGATGAAGGAATCCCTTCATGAAACAACAAACGACCATCAATTCTTCCTTACATTAAAAATAGGGGGTCAAACGGGTATTTGGACAGAATCCAGTGGAAAAATAAAAAGACTACAACATCGAAGGTGCATGACTCCTCGGGGAAGAAATGTTCTTGGCACCCAAAGACAAAACAAAAGGATATAAAGGATGAAATGATTTCAGCTTTAGAAATTTCAGATCCTAAATCTAAGTGGAAAATAATTTTAAAGTCCATTATAGACGAATCATAATCAAGATCCCATGATTTAGACGTAATAGGATGATTTTGGTTTTTAGGAGTTAAATACCATTAAAAAAGTCCAAAAACTCATTAAATAAAACATTTATCTCATTTAATGCCAAAGGAAATGTCAAAGGGGTGAAACTAAAAAAATTGTAAAACCTAGAAATGACCCACTTTTGGTTGAGTCTATAACATGAGTCCCCGAAAGATGTGACACCGACACCGAGCCACCAATGTGACTCACTGACAATGAGTCACCGAAGAGACTCACCAACACCTAACTCATCAATGAACGACCTACCGACACCTCAACCTAATGATGCCCTGACTCACAGACACACTGACCTTCTGACTCCTCGACTCACCAATTCCTTAATCTACCAATTCCAGGACCTACTAACACCCTTTCTCACCAATGACCTGACCAACTGATGCCCTGACCTACCAATGATGATTCAACGATGCATCCTATAATTGGTGATACTGGAATTTAAGAAAACTATTGAAATGATCAACCATTACCCCCATGAACACCACAAAAACAAGATTTTGACAATATAATGGAACATATATCTTCAAAAATATACATCAGATACCTCTCAATCTATTCTCAACCTCAATAATTCAAAACCAAACCTAGAAGAAAGAGGGGTTCAAACAACCACCCCGTACGATACCCCTTAATGATATACTGCCTATGTTGTTTGAAATATGGAGTGAAACATCAACATACATGTACACAAACTCCCATATATGCTTACCCAAACATACACAAGTCTCCCAACACAAGTTCCAACTGTACTGATACATGAATCATGGAATTACTTCCTCCATGTCAAGATATTATCTCCTCTGGGCGGCACTGACTTGCCTTCACGGGCATAATGACACCTCAATTAATGCATATTGACGAAGAATATATTCTACCCCCTTTTCACATGTTATGAATTTATTATATGTTATAGGAAAATGAACCAAGTCATCTCATAGAATAAAAGGTTTAAGCACTATATCACAAAGAAAAATACACAAGCAGAACTCAAAACAACCCTGGGTATTGGGAAAAACTGTGCATATCTCACTTTTTTGTAATTTCGTCCAGGACCCCATTCCTCCAAAACCCACAAACCAAGGAATTGTTCCATTCATGTAGCACCTTATCTCAATAATCATGGATCCCTATTGGCCACTCCATGAATTTTGCATCTTCCTCGATATCTAACTCTCCCAAATGAATGACTTGGGATTCATCATGATGATACCAATGGAGATAAGAGACATGAAATATTTCATGGATACTTCTAAACTATGGTGGAAAAAAGAACTAGTATTACACCTCACTACCTTTTCCAAATACCTTGAAGGTTTTATTGAACTTGGTACAAGGCTTGGACTATGTTGCAAACCTCCACTGCCCACGTCGTGGGGAAACCATCAAAAAACACCTGGTCCCCATCCTCGAACCCCATGGACCATCTCCTACGATCATGATATGACTTCATCAAGTCTTTTATTGCATTCATCCTCTCAGGGACCAACTCTACCTTACTTATAACATTGTTCACCATGTCAAGACCAAGAATAGATTCCTCACAAACATCCTACCAATAGAAGGGAGAATAAAACTACCTTCCCAATAGAGTTTAAAATGGAGAAATTCCAATGTGAGAGTGATATAAATTATTGTAATTAAACTCTACCATGTGAAAATGTTACTCCCAAGACCCAATAAATTCTAGAACGAATTCCAGAATATTTTCTCCAATGTTTGGATGGTCCTTTCTGTTTTCCCATCTGTCTGAGGGTGCAAATAAGTGGTAAGGAATAACTGAGTTCCTTAGGCATGATGAAATCCCCTCCATACTCACGATGTAAAAGTGTATCTAGATCTGAGACGATGTATCTCAGAATCCTATACAGTTACACCACCTCTTCCACATACCTCCATGCCAAAGCATCCATTGTACTTAACTCCTTGATCACTATGTAGTAGGCCAATTTTTCCAACCAATCCACTACTAACTATATTGCGTCGCATCCTACCTGATCTATAGGTAATTCTATGATGAAATCCATAGACATGGAATCCCACTTCCACTCGGGGAGATTCAAGGGATATATAAAACCACCAAGAACACGGTGGCCAGCCTTCACCTGCTGTCAGACCACAAAATCCTTCACTATTCTCTTCATCCTGGTGCAACAGAACTGTCCCCTTAAGCCGAGGTATATATAGGAAACCCTTGAGGGTACCTTTAGGGGTGAGATTTTTAAATCATAGAGAACTCCCTCATAGATCTCTATAGGAACAAAAAACCTCTCATAGAAAAACATCTAATTCTAACCATCCTCTGTCCATACCCTTGGCGCATCATCTTGGTCAATACGAAAACAAATTACCTCTGACTTTTTATATTCTAATTGAGAGTCCTCCACCTGATGCCTTATAGAAGACTACACCCTCATCTGATATAGACACCCTCTTCCACCATCCATTCATTCATCTATGTACTAGGAAACCAACTCCGCCATTTCCTTCTAATAATCCACATATTCTCAAACCACTTCCCTATAAGAATTCATGCACAACGAATCGACCACAACATTCATGTTTTATAAGTATTTGGAGATATTAATATCATAATCCTAGAGAAACTATAACCACCTCTACTCCAACATGTTTAGATCTCACTAAGAAAATATTTACCTCAAGATCTCTTGATCTCTGAAGATCATAAAGAGCTCCCCAATTAGGTAATGTCGCCACAAAATTAGTGAAAACACGACCATAGATAGCTTTAGATCATGTATGGATAGTTACATTTGGGGGAGGGGGGTTTAACTACCTAGACCCATAGGAGATCACTCCCTGTTTGTGCATCATCACACACCTGAATCCTTGATGAGAATCACTGAAAAACACCTTGAACATCATCCCTCCTCTAAAAAATTGTACACTAGGGAACTTACCAACATCCTCTTAACATAACTGAACATTTCCTAGTACTTTTCTCTCTGCAAAATAGATGGTCCTTTTTGGTTAGATCTATAAACTGAGATTCTAATCAAGAGAAATAAGGTCCGAATCTCCGGTAATAGCCAGCTAGACTGAAAAAACTACATACCTATTCCACATTCTTAGGTTATTCCCAAAAAACAACTACCACGACCATTGACGGGTGAACTGTTATACCCAAAAGACACCAAATATCCAAGAAAGTAAACCTCCCATGTCCAAAAACTACACTTGGAATGATTTCTGTAGAGCTGGTGGTGAAAATGGGCCTCTAGGACAGTCTTAATATGCTCAGTATGCTCCTCCTCTGAATTCATGTAGATTATGATTACATTGAGGAATACAATGTTGAACCAATCTAGGAACTCATTAATGACCATGTTCATAAGCCCCATGAGCATAGTTGGTAGATTAATAACACCAAAATACATAACCACAAAACTCAAAGCGCTCATACCTACACCTGAAAGCAGTCTTCATAATTTCACCCTCCTTCACCCTCAACTGGTGATACCTAGACCACAGATAAATATTAGAAAACTAGCTTTCTACCCTTATCTTTTTGAAGAGATCACATAACTCCGAGAGAGGGTAACCGGTCTTTACCATTATATAATTCAACCATTGGTAGTCTATACAAACCATTAGAGCACCATCTTCCCTATTCACAAACAAGACCTAAGAACACTCAGGTGAAGCACTATGCTAGATAAATCCCTTCTTCATTAGGTCATAAATCTATATGTTCAACTCCAGTAGCTCATAAGTCTTTATCCGATAAAGATAAATCAAAATAGGACACCAATCATGTTTTATGTCTATCCCAAACTCAATGTTATGTCGAAGGGTACCATCACATCCTCCTTGGGAAAACATCCCATAATTCCATGAAAACTCCCAAGACCTCCACCGTCTCACCATCCACCAAATAGAAAGAAAACGTGGCCCACAAGGAAGGTAAAGTCTCCAAATGTAGATTACATATCAGAAAACTCAGCTCGCCAAAGAAAGCCACATGCTGGCCACCGACATCTAAAAACATTACTTCTCTATCGAAGCAGTCGATAATTGAAGACATAGAGTAAAATCATTTGATGTCATGTATAACCCCATATGGATACATATTTTGTAGAAAGAGATCCCCACTAGACTGATGCATCCCCAAAATTAGTATTTATCCACGACAAACGTCAAATAAGTTGGTATGAATTCTGACTAGTGTACCCAACAACAAGGGCATTAATGGTCCCTTTATGTTAAGTACTAGAGCACGGGATAGACCAAGTGAAACAAATTATTGTGATTATCTTAAATCAAACTAGGAACAAAGAATATTATTGATCAAACTAATTATACCTTGAACAATCTCTGACCTGGTTGAAACTACTACCTCTACGGCGTGCAACTGACCATGCCTAGATCCACTACCCCTCTACTGTCAGATGACACCCTAACCATGCCCATGTCAAGGTCCCTATAGAAATTCCCTAGGGTCAGCCTCAACCTGCTCCATCTCCCCTTGGTGGTGCTGGAGCCTGTTGTCCCTACTACTAAGAGGGATTGGCTGACTACTAATGTTGAGGTAGGCATTAGACCTTCCCACCTCCACCATACTGATCTCAAAATAAGAACTAACTCAAAATATTCCCATGAACTCTACAATATTTAATCCTCAGTCCCAAGCCCACAGGAAAAGAATGAGGACCCAAAGGTCAGAATTGAAACTGATGGGGTCGGCTCCCCACCGACCAAAATCTGTAAGGTCATAATGGCAGAGACCTACAGATGGAAACCTTCCACATTGAATAACTTGTATGGGTCCCTTATCATTATATAAATACTCATCATTTCATCCTTTCCAATACCTTATCCTTCTTTTGAAACTCTAATTATGTCGGTAGGTTTACGAGAGTAAACACATTCTAGAGGGAAGGACAAAGTGCTTAATCAAATTGTATCTCCCGAGACACATCATCCCGAAAGAGATCCAGAACATTGTGTTGGAGATCCTTGATCTTGATCTCTAGATCCCTAACCAACATTATCTCATACTAGAGGGAGCATATCTTCTTCATCTTCGTAGCCTTCATTGTCGAAGAAAATAATTCCACACAAAACGTTTTCCCAAAGTCATCCCATGAAACATTGGTCTCTTTCTTCTCCCCGAGGTAAAGCTTCCACCACTGAAGAAATTCTCCCCTCATCCTGATCAATTATAGGGGAACCCCGTACTCTTGTAGATACTAGATAAAGCTGAAATTGATCACCATCTAATTGATCCAACCCTCTATCTCCATGTTCATGACACTAACCTTATACTTTCCTATAGTTTATCACAGAAAAGGACGAATTGTCTTCTACCAATGATTTTATTCCTTCTCTAGATCAACCATACACCAATCAGTTGGATTGGCCTTTTGATCATCCACTACCTGATCCACTCATGAACAATATACAGGCTCCATAATTGAAAGGTAAACAAGTAATTCATAAACATGAGTAGTGTGGAATTTATTTAGTATTCATTTTAAATTATAGTTTATTTTAATTTCCATAAAATGAAAAAAAAATCAAGAACCCAAGTCCTCAGGATGCATGTACCATTCCTAGGGTCTCTACCCTGCAATTAGTGTAGCCTCATATGGCCATTCAGTAAGCTCAATGTATTTGTATTGGACTATGGGGGCCCTAAAATTATGTGTCCAAGATGATCTTCACTGTCCTATGTCACACACAAAGATCACCTAACAAGGTTTCCCTACCAACCCATGAAATCATCATTGTTCATATATCCAAACATCATCCTACCTCTCAACCGTCACCCAATGATAACATTATGTCATGACCGTCCTTCATCAAGATTAGTGAAGGGATTGAAAAATGTCAACACCCTCATTCCTTATGATGAATGAGCAATAATGACACCTGAGTCCAACTTCTAATAGGCCACGGGGTGGTGACCAGCACCAAGGGTATTGAAATATCACAAAAATAGGAGTCATTAAATTTTTTTACAGTCAAATATATTTGGATATAAAATTTACCAAACTCAAATAACTCAAAGACACTTATATATAAAGAAACCACAATCCTTACCACATTAATATTTTATGTAAAACTATTGGAAATGGAAATAAAACTCCAAATTAAGTAACCAAATAAAACAATATTGTGACACAACAACAATAACCAATGTCCAAGCTAGTAAAATTCAGCATGGTTTGTGAGATATCCCTATAAACTTCAAAATAGTTTTATATACATTGGGTGATCATACAAGTATACTCAGTAGGTAAAAACCAAATTCACCCATGAAAAAGTGCTAGAGGCATACTAATTCACATGTGAGAAAACAATACAAACTCAAAACCACATAAAAAGGTTTAATATCCACCCCATACTCACCAAGGCATGCTCATCAGATAATGAAAGTCAGGTAATGTAAATAGTAATCACATCAATGATAGGGTACTCGAAACAACTTCCCACTGGTTTAATTCTCATCCATAATAGTGAACATTCTAACACAACCGCATTCTTCCAAAAGACCCAGTGTCAAAACCTTTCCACACACACCAAGGCCATATACCACATCACATAACACCCGAAAAAATGTGGGCCACAAACCACAATCTCATACCTAAGACACATAGGAATCAATACACAACTCATCCTGAAGACACCTAGGATACAGTCATCATGGACTCACAACCACACCACAACCTTCCTTAACAATCTAGTGGAACCAACAACTAGAAGAGGATGAATAGATAAGACAATAACCATCCATCCATCCTCGTACTTAAATGTTGGGAAAGCACACCCTCTCCCATAATAATAATGGTGTTCAAAATGTAGTTCTCAATATGGGTGGGGTGTATATTGAAGTAAAAAAAGAACTACAAGTATATATATATATATATAAGTTTTAAACACTCATCCCAACCATTGGGGTTTCAGAACAACCACCAGCCCATACAAAACATCCCTTTCTTCCACCTCTAAATTCACATTTCAAAATGAACAATGGTAACTTCTGAATTTGATAAATGAATGTTTCCTCACTACATGAAAAAGATAAAAACATACCACCTAACAATTCATTTATTTACTTATTCCATACTTACCTAAGGAACTATGAATAAGTAGAAACATTATAAGGAAAAGAAACCATACCAACCTCTTCCAAAGCCAAACAATGAAATATGTTCCAAGATTAAAGAATCAATTTTAACACTGATTCATAAAATAACAGTATCTAGACGCACCAGGTGAAATAACCATCAAAGGTAACTCCATAATTATTCAAGGCATCCGTCCTAAATCATCCTTAGTAGCCCCGCTATACAAGAAGAACCACATTCATAAAAACAAATCTCACCCTGTTGCAGTCACACTGCACTCCCCTATCTTGAACTCCCATTCAACCACTACCACCCGCATTATTCAAATTCACGTCGCACTTCCCTTCCTCTCAATAGGTAAAATGTCCAAAAAACCTACTTACCACCACAATTGTCCACTCACTCTAAGAAAACACCATAGCCAACACACGAATAAACACGAAGATTACACAACAAAGTCTTGTACCATCGTTCCTAAGATGTAGTCCCAATGAATAACTAGTTTATACATTCCATGATAAATCAATCAATTAACATGAGATTCCATACACAACATGTACCACTGAAAAAACATGTCAACACTCTCATCCACAACATCACATGAACAACATAGACACAATGATGAATGTAACCGCACACAACACACAAACACACCCACATGGCAAGGTTTATTCGGATTTAGAAAAAATCAATCATTAATTCCACTTGAAAATATAGGGGTTATCATTGAACAAGTTCTATCATGGAGAATTAATTTATTTAATCGAATATTAGTGAATAACATTATTCTAATTCATGAAGCAATGATTCACAAATAATAAAACTCTTCAAACAAGGACCACCAAAAAATGATTTTTAGAATAATACAACCTATATGACTCACAACAAGGATAAAGGGTAACATATAAAACAAAAAGAACATCATAATCGCAATCCAAAACCCTGATTTATTACTTCTTATTATCTTCGTTAAATTGGTTTGAACCATAACCACAAGAAGATATCAGTACACCTACCCCGCATGATACTCAGAAAAAGAGAGATATAGGAATCTCGATATGGAACAACTGATGATCAATAATTCTTCCTTTTGTAAGAAATAGGGGGTCACATGAGTAACAGGAAAGACTCCTAGGAAAAACTGAACAGATTGATAAAACCTAGGTGCAGATATCCATGGGGAAGAAAGGTTTTCATAGAACCAAGAGAAAATATAAGGGCCCAAAGGAGGATAGAATTTCAGCATTAGAACGTCCAGATCCTAAATCTATGGGGAAAAATATTTTGGAGGCCATTAAATCTAGATCACAATTATGACCACACAGTTTAGGATTCAAAAAAATCATTTGATTTTCAAGAGATAAATATGATTTTAAATGGACAAAATACACATAAAATAAGGAATTTGACTCATTTAACATAAAAAAAACTCAAAAGGGTGAATCTGGTAAAACTGGAAATGACTCACTGATGTGTCAGTCACCAGCCTGAGTCGTCGATGGATGAGCCATCGATGATACTCGTTGATAGCGAGTCACTGACACGACTCACCAATGACTGACTCTCTGATTATCAACCTATCAACACATTGACCTACCAATGTAATAACTCACTGACGCTCTGATTTACCAATGCGCTGACTCACTAACACCTTGACCTACCGACACATCAACCTACCGACACCCTGAATCATAGACGCCCTGACCTATCAACATCCTGACAATCTGATGCCGATTCACTGAGTCTTCCTACAATTGGAAAAAATATAATTTTTGAGTAATCTTTAAATGATCTTACAGTGCCTCCATGAACACCCCAGTCTCTATATTTTAAAATTTAATTGACCACATAGGTTTGCCCCATTATAAACCTTCTTCATCTTTATGAGTTTGGTCATGTTATACCTTTTATTGACATGGGTAAATTCTTTTAATTATTTATATTGATATTCCTAAAAGGATGAGTATGGGTATGTTGATTTTTTATTGTTTAACCATCAGCCTTCTTCCCACAGATGAGTTATGATCATGTTATAACTATTATAGAGATTGGAAAATGAATTATTGTTATTTATGTTTTCTTATCAATAAAGTTGATTGATGGAAAATTTTATTATGATGTTTTTATTCATTTTATCACACTATGGATGAATTTGACCTAAACAAGTTACATGTGTGTCCTGACATTATATTTAACCTCTATTGATCAGTAGGTCTAATCAGGAAAACATGTTTTGGTATTTTGGGGTATCTCTACCCAGAACAATATATTACCTTTATTATAAGATCATGATGTCTCAGACCTTGATGTCATAGCTTATGGTATTGACTTCACTATCCAACAGTATTCATTTCATTACATTGAAACATGTATTATTGATAACCATGTTTTAATTTAGTCTCATTAATATAGAAAGATCTCAGTTTTAGTTGATTATAGAATTATTCATACTATTTAATTCCCTATTATCTTTATGTTTTATAAAAATTATATTACATGTATCTCTTTGTGACAATTTCAACACTCTCATACCTTATTTTTCCATTCCAAGGATATGAAGAAAAGTATTACCCATGATATTATTTTATGGATAAAAAGTGTGAATTAATTTATACACTACTAGAAATTTAATCTATACCCACAGACCCATAGACATAGTTTTATAGGACTGTGGCCATAGCTTTTCTATTTCAATAGTTTAATTAAAACTCTATTGATAAACCAATATTACACCGTATAGCTGTCATTTTTTCCCAATATGTATCGATATCCTCCTCCTCCCCCGATTTGTATCCCTCCACCTACCCTGATTCGCAGCCCTCCTCCTCCCCCGACTCTCAGCCCTATCACCGCACAACCCTCCTCCCTGACGACGTCTCCTACTCCCCGTAGCACTCTTCCTCCTCCCCTGATTCGTATCCCTATCACCGCACAGCTATCTTCCCCAATGAGGTCTCCTCCTCTTGAAGATCTCTCTGATGATCTCACTGTGCAACCCTCTCTCACAGTGGCACCCACCTCCCAAGCGAACTCTCCTATAATAGCGCTTTCCTCTCTGATGACCTCTCTCACAGCGGCTCCCCCCGAAGACCTCTCTCACCACAACACCCTCCTCCCCAAGGACCTATAACATCGCGGAGCCCTCATCCCCGATGCTTTCAACGGCAACACAGGTCACAAAGCATGCATATATCTCTACAACAAGATCATTTTGGTCGATCTAATATGATTATGTAAGTATAACACCACTTCAACTTCTGTGACACCATTTATCAAAGTCACTCATAGCCCCATTAGTGAAGGAAGTGCATATATGGGAAGATGGATAAAATGGCTTCCGCACAGTGCGGGTTTGAAGATAAACACAGATGGATAATGTATTTTGGGTTACATGAGAGGGGGATGGGGTGTCCTCAAGAATCCTTGGAGATCAATTATGTTGGAATTATCAACTCAGTTAAGAACTCCTGATTCCCTAGAATCCAAGGATAATTCTCTACTCAGTGGTCTCACCATTTATAGGTAGAAGCATATCGCTCTTCGTGCAATTGATACTGATTCTCTAATGGTCTTCAATTCCCTTCTCGGATGTAGTCTCACACCTTGGACTACTGGATACACCATATGAAAATGAAAAATGTTTATGAAAAGCAACCTAGATGTTCTTCATGCTGGGATTGAAGGGAACACTGTGGAGGAATATCTAGGTTCAAAGGTGAATTATGAATAATAGGTTACTCGGTTCGCATGTCTCAGATCACTTCCAGGGGAGTGGGAAAAGCTGGTCATCGCAGATTCACCTAATCTTCACCATTTGAGGTCGTCATAATTCCAGGTGAGTGTTTTTTTCTTCCCCTTTACATGATTATTTTCTAAACATGGTTTTTACATTCTCAGAACTCATTGATTTATTTTAAAAAGGTTTTTTTTTATCATGATTTATTCATCACCAGAGAACAGAACAGATCCACCTTTATCATATTTGATATCCATAATATGATTTTTATTTCAGTTCCTGTGTGAGGTACATATTCTATCCAAAAACCAATAATTTGGAATGTATATATCATTCAAAGAAACATTAGATACATTTTCCTTATGATACCATTTCGTCTTGTTCTATTACCATTGATGAACATCTTATGATGTTTGATACTTATTAGGATATTTTTGATTGGAACACTCCCTTTCATCATGAAAAACTAAAAAAATTATATGTTTTGGAATATGTTTTAAGAAACCGATATCCACATATTTGGGTCTCAGGAGTCACCTCCCGTTGTACCCTAGTGGCATAGTAGGAATCCTTATGTCTACATCGAATCCAATATTTTCCATATAAATTTTTAGAATATTTTTTAAAAATATATTGAAAATAAATTATCAACTTTCATCATTCAAATTAGATATATAAAACATTTAAATGGCTATGGAACCCATTCCCACTCTGGTTTATACATCTTAAATATCTTAGAAGAATCGTGTTACACACAATCCTCTCATGAATAACTCAATTTTATGACTATTCTCAAGAGTGGGAAAAATAATTTAAAACCTAAACCATTAGAGTCTTCCAAATTATACGAAAAAACAGAATAACCATCATTAGAAACTGAAAAATCAGAGCTGGATAATGAGTGAATTAGTTAGGGAATACAGAAATTCAATGAGAGGAACATGGGGAAATTATTGATGTGTGTTAAAATATAGATAAAAGTGATTTTCTATATTAAAAAGAGTGAAAAATGACTTTTTGGAAAGTTTTTCCCAAATAATATTTTATTATTTATTGGAATTTGTCAGGAAAATATAGGAGATCCCAGAGTTTAGATAATGGCATAACAAACCTTAAAGATAGAAACTTGTATCCCATCCAATGAATAATTAGATTGATCTATCGACACTGAAATAATAGGTGGAGGATGGCCTTGATGTGGCCATTAGATAAATAATCTCATTCCAACTTATAAATAGATTGATCTCAAAAAAAATTATAATATGTCACAATGGTTTTTGATTTGTTAATTTTCATATATGGTGATGATGTTTAGACTACTATGGTGTGGTTTAGGAAAAATCCCCCCATCGAAATCCATGGATTTAAATGAATTTTTTTTTCATTTCACTAGTCTGATTATCATGAAATAGGATTGTTTTCATATGAGTAGTAGATAATTATTCATGCACCTTTAGATTTTATCATTGTTTTATCAATTAATTGGGTCTACACATAATACTACCAAAATTTTCTTTTATTTCTAATATGATGTTTGGTAGTGAGGGGTGATAACAGAGTGATTAATAATTCTCAATTACCAAGGGTAGGTGAATGTAGTTTATCGAAAATCTTTTTTTCACAACCTAACCCAACGCATTAAAGACATAGTGAATGGATTGAGATCATGGGTCATTCCAGGGTATTATTTAGGGGTGGATTTATTTTATAAGAAATTGTTATTTAATTAATGGGAGAATTATATTAGGGAAACCGTTATTATATTCATGATTTTTGGCATTTATCTTATTTCTTCCATGCAATTGTGGTTCCACTCCATCATTGTTTAATTATTTTAAAATTAATACTATTATATTAGTGTTGGTGTGAGGAGAATGAATGACTATATTCTTCCATGAACTTGTGTTTTTCTCTCTCTTTTCAAAATAAAATGCAGTATTTTCAATTTTCTATTGTATTAAATTTCTAGATTGGAGTTGATAATTATTGGAAATCATGTTTTGGTTCCATATATCTTTTCAAAATAAAATGTAGTAATTTTAATTTTCTATTGTATTACATTTACATATTGGAGTTGAAAATTAGTGGAAATCGTGTATTGAGTACGTAATCATATCAAACTATTGAATTAGAAATCATAGTTGTTTTACATGGTACACATTGATCATCCTTTTGTAATCTTTATTTTGTTTAAGGACATTATTATTGAAGACTATATGTTAATGCCTATATGATAGAATGATTTAAATATATGTTTCATATATTCATTCTTAGTTGAATCTGCATTTGATTAACTTGGACAGAGGGCCGGACAATGCTTATTTACTTGATTTCCAGGTTGGTCTAATAGGAATATGAATATTTTTTGTTAATGAAGTGAAACACATCTAATTATAGAAGAGAGGAAAAGTGGATGTTGCAACAGGATTTTCTGTATGGAGTTTTTATGTGCTTTTTGTATCATACAGTGACTCCATTTTCTAATTATATGATGTTTTATTATATTTCATGTTAATATCCTCTTTCAATTACTTGATGATTCATTCTCACTTCACCTCACGTTTTCATTGTATCTTGAACGATCTATTTTTTTCCTCGGGGTATGGGTTGGAAAACCAACTCATTCATTTTTTCACTATTGTAGTTCATTATTTTTGCATTTAATATTTAACTATTAGAAATAGTGAGCTTAAAATGG
Source organism: Viscum album (assembly GCA_963277665.1). Classification (NCBI taxonomy): domain Eukaryota; kingdom Viridiplantae; phylum Streptophyta; class Magnoliopsida; order Santalales; family Viscaceae; genus Viscum; species Viscum album. Next base: position 2,050,319,741 of record OY728157.1, on the reverse strand, counting down.
GTGTTGTGTAGCATGTGGTCTACTGTTTTCATTACTGGATTCAAAAGGGAAATTTAGACTTCTGATTGTCTGCCTGTAGAAGATCATCTTATTAATTGATATATTGTTAAACCTAAAAAAATTTGATTGAAAATGATGATTTACCGATGATGAAAAAGAGGTAAAGAAGGGGAACTGAAACACCATAGAGGATCCTTGAAGTTAACATCTTTTCTTCTACTTAGTTTGGAGAAACCTGGTTACGGTGATTCTTTCTTTTCAATTATGGTAAGCACATAATAATATCAGTATCCTTTTTATTATTCCTTTACTGATTTATATTGATTGCTTTTGTTGGATATCACTTCTTATTTGATCTTATTTTCTCATAATAAACATGATTTTTTGATTTTCTGTTAATCAAAATGGTTATTTTAGTTTATGTTCAGCATGTTAAGCTGCTATAATTTTTACATCAATCTATTCCATGTAATGTCTTGTTCTTGTGAGTTAATATTTTTGAATCAAAATCTATAGATTTAATTTTATTTTAATACATTTCTGGATTTGTCTTATTCATTTATTCATGCTATCATCTTAAATTTATAGAATGATACATGTGTTGAACTATTGTTATGAATGTTCTAGGGGGGATGGAGCAGGCTAGGGGACTTGGGGGTGCTGCCCAGGGGGGATGGTTCTGGGGGAGGGGATTGGTTTGGGGTGAGAGGCTAGATTTGGGGGAGGCTAGTACAGGGGATGGGGTGGGGGTGCAGGGGGGCTCGTGCAGGCTAGGAGGGTTGAGGGGATGGTGCTGTCTAGGGAGATGGAGTGGTATAGGGGGGAGGGGACTGGTTTTGGGGGGAGGGTGCGGGTTTGGGGGGAGCCTAATACAGGGGAATGGTGGGATGGTACATGGGGTTAGGGGGGCTGGGGTAGGGGTGGGGGGGGGGGGTTGGTGGGCGGGTGCATGCTATACAGACAACCAGCAACAAAATATATCCCATGATTATGCATGTGACCATATATATTAGGATCCTCTTGTGCATGGATTGACACCTTTGAGGTATAGTCCCTCTCCCAACCTCTTTAATTGAAGAATTTTTTAATTTTCATTTAGTTGCCTTTTTAATTCATTATTGTTTATATTATGTTGAAATTCTTGATCATGTTTTAGTTAAAATAACTGTTTGTTTTTATAAATAAGTCATGGTTTTGTAGTAAAACCACTCCAACAGAGGTGCGCTGTCTGCAAAAACTCACAGTGATAGTTTATTCTTATATATATTGTTTGAAATTATTGCATTTAGGTTTCCCATTTTAATCCTTACTCTCTCATTTGATACACCGCATGAATTTCTGATGATTTTTTTGACTCACAAGGGGCTGGTGCAAGCAAGGGGGTGGTGCAGGGGGGCTAGTGCAGGCTAGGGGGTGTAGGGGGGGGGGGTGTGCAAGCTAGGAGGATGGGTGGAGGGAGCAAGGGTGTTGGGGGGGGGGGGGTGCTGGTGCATTCTATGCAGGTAACTAGCAACAAAACAAATCCCATGATTATGCATGTGACCATATATATTAGGATCTTCTTGTGCATGGCCCGACACCTTTGAGGTAGTGCCCCTCTCCCAGCCTCATTAATTCAAGAATCTTTTAAATTTCATTTAGATGCCTTTTTAATTCTTTCTTTTTGTATTAAATTGAAATTATTGATCATGTGTTAGTTAAAATAATTGTTTTTTTGTATTAATAAGTAATGGTTTTGTTGGAAAATCCCTCTAACAGAGGTACGCTGTCTGCAAAAACTCACTGAGATAGTTTATGATTATATAGCTTGTTTGATATTATTGCATTTATGTCTCCCATTTTAATCCTTACTATCTCATTTGAGACACCAAAAGAATTTCCAACGATTTTTTTGACTGACAGGGGGCTGGTGCAGGCTAGGGGGTGGTGCAGGGCGGCTGGTGCATGCTAGGGGGTGCATGGGGGTAGTGCATGCTAGGGGGCTGTGTGGAGGGTACATGGGGCTGGGGGTTGGGGATGGGGGAAAGGGGCTGGGGCTGGGGGCTGGGGGAATGGGGCTGGGGACTGGGGACTGGGGGAAGGGGGGATGGGGGCTAGGTACTGGGGGCTGGGGGCTGGGTGCTGGTGGCTGGGGGCATGGGCAGGGTGCTGGGGGCTGGGGGATGGGGGTATGGGGGTAGGAGGGCATGGTGGAGGGGGGCTACACCAATACAACAATAGTTTTAATATTTTTAGATTTGGGTTTTAACTTCTAGCCTTATTGATTTTTAGATTATATGATTTTTATTATAGGATTTTCAGTTTTAGTTTTTATGGTTTCGAGTTTAGTGTTTTATGATTTGGAATTTTAGGGTTTTTTGTTTTATGATTTATGGTTTTAGGGTTTATATGAATTTTGAATCCATGAAATTCATTTCTATCAAAATATTTTGTGCTCACATGCGTCCTATAAAACAGGTGCAGGGGTGACATTAAATGACAAAACAAAATTCTTCATTATCATGACCACCTGCCTTTTTTTACTGTTTTGGTTATTTTGTTTTATTTTCCATATTATTTTTTTATATACCAAAATCATTTTTAAACCTCACTTATTTTCCATTTTGTTTGACACTTTTTCATGCCACACCTCTTTCCCTTCCATTGAAAGCACATCCAATATTCTAAATGAGGCATTAGTTTTGATATCTTAATATCTAATGGTCTGAAAACCATTATAGCATGTTTTTTGGTATTTTACCGATTGAACACATAGATCAATTCTTGGTCCTTGGGAAACCTCAGTTGTTTGGATCATCAAGTACGCAGGTACAACTCAAAATGGTTTTTGATGCTCATTTAAACATGCATCTTGACTCATCACACCCCACATTTTTCTTTTTTTTTCATTATTGAAAGCATATTATGAATTTGGAAGGATTCAAGAAAGGGTTGTTTTGAAACATATCTGGAATATACCAATCTATAATGCATCAATTGACATTGTCTGGGGAAACCAGTGTATTGAGGTGCGGCCATTGGGTGTTACAAAGTTAATTAGACTTATTCAAACATTTTATTTATTTGTTTAATGGTTTATTTTAACATCCTGCATTAGTGATCCACCACTTAAAATCATAAGATTTCACTTAATGTGATACTCAATCTTTTTTCTAGCGCATTTCAAGTTAATTTTATAAATGTTTTATTTAATTATGCTAAATTGAAATAAAAAACACTGTTGGTTTCCATGAATAAATGGGCCTTAGCATTTCACATTGCATTATTCATTGTTTTTTATTTTAAATTTATGTTAAGTAGGTTGCAGTGATTGATCTCATATTGGGAGAAATTGTTCACAGAAACTCGATGAACTCACCAATTGACTATGTCTTGTGCATTGGGAATTTCTTTGAGAAGGTATAACTTTCCCTTTGTCACAGCTATAATTAATTATGAACATGAAAATAAAGTCATCTATAATTTTTCATGGCAGTGATTATGCGCGTCTAGTGCTATGTGTGCCCATGTATATATATATAAATGCATCTACAGGTTAGTGTAGACTGGTATATGCATATAATAATATGTGCATGGATCCCCTTTCACATGCTCATGGCCATGCAGGTGTGTGCATAAGGGTAGGTGTAATTGAATGTGTGTGAAGGTGCATATACCAAGTGGGGGAGAAACAAATTTTAGTTAGAATGCTCCAAGAGCCAAATTAGATGGTTTGGTTCAACCTTGAGGTAGGATCACTCTTCTAGCCTCTTTAATTCATGAATGCTTTAAATTGAATTTAGCATCATTCTTAATTCTACTTAATTATATTGAATTGCATGTCTTGAATAAGTGTTCTATAATATAAATGTTTCATTTGATAAATAATGTCATGTTTTTATAGATAAATTCATGTTTTTATAGATAAAGTCATGTTTTTATAATAATGAAATGCCATGATTTTATAATAAATCTCCTCCAATGGAGGTGTGATGTCTTCTAAACCAAATAGTAGTGATATTTATTTGTATCATTTTTATATTTGGTTTGAGTCCTTCATATGCCTCTTGTTGGTGTTTGTTTTGTGGCTAGTGAGTTTTTTTTTGAATAATATAAATTGGCTTATCATACTCGTTTAACTCATATGACATTGCCCGAGTAGGCATATCCCTTGACTATGCCACTCTCCTTTTCACGTTTGGAATATTATAAATAAAATATCCATGATTAGGCAATGTGAATAAATATGTAAATGGATTGTGTATGGTGTATGATTCTTGCCCGTCATTTTGTTTCCATTTAGACGTTGCGTCATTATACTGCTCGCTACCACCTTTTCATGTGATCCCTTGTTATACCATATTAAATAGTTGATCTGTTCTGTCATCTGCTGGTGGGGAGACGGTCAGATGGTTTCCCCACCTCCTCTCGCTCCCTTCACTCTAGACAGGAAGATTTTTCCCTACAGATGTTTCTAGAACGGGCCAACACACCTTGGTCACACTGCGGTCACTCCGCAGTCACACCACGATAATGCTGTGATTTCGCCCTGCTCCAGGATGAAACCTCGCGACAGTCCTAATTAATAGTATTCTATGAGTCTTATGATAAATTTTGAGACTGACTAATCAAAATTTCTACCAGTGGGCGATGAATGGAATGTTTCCCACCTCCTCACACTCCCTTCTCTCCTTGCTAGAAGATGTTACCCCGCGAATGTCGTTGGACTGGGCCAACACACCGTGGTCACACTGCGTTCACGTCACGGTCATTTCGCAGTCACGCTGTGGTAATATCGTGACTTCCCATTCCAGGATGACACCCCATGGCGGTTCACAGTGATAGTATTGAATGAGTCTTGTGATCAATGTTGAGACTATCTAATCATAATTTTTGTCGGCATGGCTATGACCGGAATGTTCCCCCGCCTCCTCTTGCTTCCATTTCTCCTGGCCAAGAAGATGGTGCCCTGTGGATGTTGCTGGACTGGGCCACCACGCCACTGTGACGCCGCTGTCATGCCGCGTTCATGTCGCGGTCATGCCGCGTTCACGCTGCGGTCACGCCACTGTGACGCCACGTTCATGCCAGGGTCACGCCGTGGTCACACTATGGTAATGTCGTGATTTGGCCGTGCTTTAGGACGACAACCTGCGGCGGTTCATAGTGGTAGTATTACATGAGTCTTCTGATAAATATATAGATTGATTAATCACAATTTATGATGGCAGGGCGGCGACCAGAATGTTTCCTTGCCTCCTCCCACTCTCTTCGCTCCTGCCTGGAAGATGATGCCCCGCGGAAGTCGCTGGACCAGGCCAACACGTCGCGGTCACTCCGTAGTCTCGCAGTGGTTATTCCGTGATTTGGACCTGCTATAGGACGACACCAGGTGGTGGTTCATAGTGATAGTATTCCATGAGTCTTGTGATCAATTATAAGATTGACTAATCTCAATTTTATTTTGGTGGGGTGACAACCAAAATGTTTCCCCGCCTCCACATTCTCCCTTCACTCCTAGCCGTAAGATGATTCCCCACAGATTTCTCTAGACCGGGCCAACATGATGTTGTCACGCCGCGGTAATGCTATTATTTGGCCCTGCTCCAACCACATCCAGCCCACACCAGCCCCCTTCAACCTTCATTTCAACCCGTTGACACCAATATTCTAGCCCGCAATATCCCCCTACCACATTCGAATCAGACCGCGCCATCCCCCCATCACCTGAAACCAGCCCCCTTCCACCATCATTACATCCCCCTTTCACCTACATTCAATCCTGAACCAGCCCCCAGCCACCTGTAATCTAGCCTTCACCAGCCACCACACTAGCCAGCCCCCCCCCCCCCAGCCTCCTACAAAACACTCATGCCAGCTCTTTGTCACAAGCAAAATAGCCCCAGCAACCAGTTCCAGCCCTCAACAGCCCCCGACCTCCAACATCAAAACCCACACCAACCCCTAGAACATTCCCAACAGCCCCCAACCACCTGCGATCCATCCCACACCATCCCCCTTCCACCTATTCCAGCCTTCCCCGGCCCCATACCATCCCCCTGCCGCCTGCCATCACACCTGCACCAGCCACCCCGGCCCGCACCAGCCACCGCACTAGCACCCAGCCTCCTTAATTTCAAGATGTGCGAGAAAAAATCAATGAAAATAACAAAAAGGAAAGGAAAAAGTGGTTCCCCTTTCCTGAGCTCTCACTTCACCAAAAATTTGTCTTGTAAACTGCCATTAATGTTCACCAAGAACATTGGGGTAGAGATGCATCTTTTAACCCAAGACGTGAACCTAGTCGGAATGCCGAGATGATCCAAAACATCACATAAGAACTCCCTCCTGACTGAATCAAAATCCTTGAATAAATCGATCATTAAGTAACACCTATAAACCCTATAATCAAGATGGTATCCCCACAGTAATTCATGGGTATCAAGATTCTTAGGATGAATTGGTCTTGGTACTGAAGGATGAGGATATTTTTATCCAGCTTTAGATTTATGAGTCTCTTAAGGTTATTTTTGTAACCATCATACTAATGGGTCTGAGTTATAAGTGGTGGAAGTCTATTATTCATTCTAAGCCAGAAAAATAAAATTCATGGGAAATTTTCAAGGCATTGTTCATTTATAATTCTTTCATATTGAAGTGAAGGTACTGATGGTTATAGAATTTTCTAAGAGGGGATGTCCATTTGGGGTGTCGAAGGGCTGTTTGGGGGGTTCTGGGGGGGTCTGCAGGGCATGGGGGAGGGTACCGGTGGGGTGTCTAGGTGGGGATCTCCACGAGGTGTCTAAGGGCTATCAGGGGGTCCGCAGGGCATGGTGGAGGTGGGGTGTCGAAGGGTTTTCTGGTGGGGGGGGGGTTGGGGGGTCAATAGGGAAATGGGTAGGGTGAAGTTGGGGTGTCTAGTGGGGATGTCAAGGGGGGTGCCCAAGGGATGTCTGGGGGGATTATATGAAGAGATAAACCCATGAGAAATGGAACCTAACCTCATAGAATTAATTTTGCTAATGATTTTTGGAATGGTATTCCCAATAGCAATAGGTCTAAAATCCTTTACATCCACAACATTTTCCTTCTATAGGATCAGGGAAATAAAATTGGATTTGATTCCAAAGGAAATTGAGGTGTGGTTAAATAACTCCCTCATAGTGTTTAGACACTCATCACGAACTGTGTCCCAATAGAACATAATGAATTAATTTGTGAACCCATCAGGAAAAGCCACACTCTCATGATTTAGAGAAAAAAAAATAAACTCTTAACCTCCTTCTCAACAAGGGATGCAATAAGGGAGATTGTTGGATTAGTGTAGCACAATCCAGTTGAAACATGTACCTTTGAGATACAAAAAATACACCAAGATCATTGAACTCATACATAGTAGTATAATCATTCTTCAAATATGTATCTAGACCATTCACATCTTTATGCTCTTTGAAATTTACATCGGAAACAAAATTTTGAATATGAGTTAATGATTGGAGATTCCTAATCAACATTGTTTGGTTAGTCCTTAACCCAACCAACTTGTCGAAATCATCCATGGGAATAGAGGACATATTTTGTTCTTGAATCTCATTAGTAGTATATTTTGACTCCAATTTCATATCATTATAATCTCCTCAAATATTATCAAACTCATTTAAAATATCAAATGAAAAAGATTACATTTTATAACTTTATGAGATATTACTAATAGAGGCTGATTCGTCATGAACAATACGAGTTGGTGATGGTATAGTAGAGAACCCTGGAGTTGGGGCAAGTGTGGGAAATAATATCCTAGGAGCAAGGGGGAGTGTACAGATGGGGTGCAGCAGGGGAGGGTGCAAGGGGGTCTACAGGGGGAGGGGGTGCAGGGGAAGGGGGATGGTTCAAGAGGGAGGGGGAACATGGAGAGGGTAGGGGTGCGTAGGGGCAGGAGGATGGTGCAAGGGGTGGGGGTCTTTATGGGGCATGGGGGAGGGTGAAAGAGGGGTCCATTGGGTGTGAGGGGGGTGCATGGGGGATGCTGGAGGGTGGAGGGGGGGTCTGCAGCGGCAGGGGGGACGAAGCAAGGGGGAGGGTATAGGGGGGATGGTGCAAGGGGTGTGTAGGGGCAGGAGGAGGGTGCAAGGGGGGGGGGGGTACAAGGGGCAAGGGGAGGGTTCTAGGGGAAAGGGGAGGGTGAAAGTGGGGTGAATGGGGTGTGCAGGGGGGGGGGGTGTTAATCCCACATATTAGACTATATTGTCACATATTCTTTAATCACATAGTCAAACGATGAAATTTTATAGATATTTGAATAATTTTAGGAAAGACTTATGAACAACATTTTCATATGACATTATAAGTCATATTATTATCATGATGTACAACAGAACCACAATATCCATATCATTTCAGGTGCTTCTCAGGACTTCACTCCCAATGAAACACCCTTCTTCTTGACACTATAGCATGGATTAGTTAATCATTAGGAAAAACAACCATCTCCTTGGCAACATAATTATTTATTCATCCACCACCTAAACAGATATTCTCATTTTTCACAACTTTAATATGTCCACCAAAACACCCATAGAGGGCTTCCAGTTTCTCAGAATTTTGGTACAATGTTTTCTCCGAAGGTTTGAGGGTGTTTATATGAACATTATATCAAAAATACCTGGTATCATTTCACAATTATTTTCAATGATTTGAATAAAACCTATGAGGAATACGTGAAAGTGGTAGATTATTGTAAATATGCACCATAGTATACGAATTGATGTAGTAAAATCCATAATCTTTTGGATTGTGTTATCTGGTGATTCATGATACCAAACCTAGGCCACTATGACTCCCTACAACTGAGGTCTCCATGTGTTAACCAGGATACCATCATTCCTTCTTTAGTGCCATTCCAAAATTCCACCGGCAAGGGGTAGTGAAAGGGGGTGATGCAAGGGGTATTAGGGGGGGCTATGTTGGGCTGTGTAGTGGGGTCGTGCAGGTGTGCAAGGGGGTGTAGGGTTGGGTGCATAGGGGGATTTTTAGTGGGGTGCCGGGGTGGGGGTGTTGTGGGGCTGTTCAGCTGTGCAGGGGGTGCAGGGTGGGGTGGAGGGTGGAGTGCAAGGGAGGTTGTGCAGCGGGGGAGGGGGTGTCTAGTAGGGGTGGTGCAATTGGTGTACAGTAGGGGGGATGTTGTCCGGGGGGGGGGGGTTTATCGAGGGTGGTTTCTAGGAGGGGGGTCTGTCCATGGGGGGGGGGGGGGGGGTTACAGGGGTGGAGGGGGGGATGCAGTCTGCAGGGGGGCGTTGTACAAGAGGGAGGGGGTGTCCAACAGGGGTTGTGCACGAGTTGGCTAATTGGGGGGGGGGGGGGGGGTTTCTACCCTGGTGGGGTTGTCTTCGGGGGGGGGGGGGGGTGGGGGAGGTCTGTCCAGGTGGGCTTTTAGGAAGGGGGGGATCCATCATGGGGGTGGAGGGGGGTTACTGTCTGGGGGGGTATCAAGGGGGTTTCTAGGAAGGAGGGGGTGTCCAGGATGGGGGTCTGTCCAGTGGTGGGGGAGGGTGGTCTAGTGGTGGCTGTTGTACGGGGGGGGGGGGGGGGGGCTACTGTCCAGGTGGGGTTGTCTAGCGGGGTATTTCCAGGATGGAGGGTGTGTCCAGGGGGGGTCTGTCCAGGGGGGTGTCTATAAGGGGTGGTGCAAGGGGTGTCCAGCAGATGGGGGGTTACTGTCTGGGTGGGGTTGTCCTGGGGGGGGGGGGGGTCTATCTAGGGGGGTTTCTAGGAGGGAGGGGCTGTCTAGCAAGGGGGTGCTCTCTTGGGGTGTTTGTCTAGGAGGGGGGCTCCGTCTAGGGGGTTGAGTGGGGTCTGTTCAGGGTGGGAGGGGGGCTACATGGGGAGGGGTGCATGGGCGGCTTTAAGGTGATGGTGGGGTGTAAGGGGGAGAGTGGGGGGGGGGGATTTGCATGGGGTGGTGGGGATGATGTAAGGGGCCAACACTGGATGAACGATGCCTGTTTTTTCCGAAATGTGTAGGCCTATAGCCATGGTTTTAAATTGTAGATATAAATCTATAGCCATAGTTCCTAATCAGGGTTATATGTCTATAGCCATGGTTTCTACCTCGGCTATAAGAGATGAGTTATTTTAGCCGATGCCATGGGTTAAAAAAACATGGCTTTACCGTTGTTTCCATGGTTGAAACCATAGATATAGTGATATATACATGGCTCAAACCATGGCTATAGGTTTTACCCTATCGCCATGGAAATACTAGCAATGGTTGTGGAAATTGTTGTTATAACCTATAACCACAGTTTTTGGGCCTATATCCATGGTTTAAAACTGTGCATATTGCCTGATTTTGTAGTATTGATAGGATATTTTTAAGACTCACTATGTATTAAGTTGATTTATATACAATGAAACAAAAATTTTATTTCATACTGATACACACATATTTAATAGTTACTGTCATTTTCAAATTCTATAAAAATATTTTCCTAAAAAGTCTAAATGGAAGTAAGCGATTCAAGAATCCTTAGTAACTTGTAATAATGGATGGGTAAATCTATGATTTTAAACATGGTATTAAAGAAAAAAATTAATGTTGGTTTTAGTGAAATAGGATCCTGGAGAGTGAGTCTAGAGAGTCAAAAAAAATTCACCATTTACTAATAATTATATGTTAAAATCAAATATGTTGGTGTTAACTATTTTGTTTCTCATATATGATTTGAGTCAGTTGTTTTGGTACTTTTAACATGATCATATATTCTTCACCACCATAGTGTTTATAATATCATATATACAATATTTATAAATTAAATAAACTCTTATAACCTTCTATATCCAGTGGTTATGACAGATGAATTACATCATTTTCTAGTGGTGGTAAAACACCCATACACAAGTGCGATGTCTCCATTTTCTAATTGATGGGATGGAAATAAATTAAGTAATAGTTTATCATTATAGAATATAAATTATGTTATAAATATCATATATATGCCATAAATAATTTTATATCACCATCCAAGAGAGGTGGGGATGAAAAACTAAATATATCCTATCAAGGAGGAGGTAATTTTAATGTACACATATGAGATGTTTTGATTTTCTATTATATATAAAAGAGATAAAAAATGTATATATAATTATCGTAAAAACATTTTAGTATTTTATATATTCTAATGTAATTTTCTTATGATGGATATTTATGGTTTCAATGACGTTTAAGAGGAAAAATTGATGAATGGTGTTGATAAGAACATATAACACTTCCCTGGATAATATTCATTAATAACAAATACTTAGAGAGGTCTTTTAATAATATTAGAACCCCTAGGATATGGATACAGTTGTTTAGAAGTTATTCAGGTAGATCATGTTCAGTCTACGTGGATTTTGTTATATGGATAAGTGATGATATGTTGTTCCCATATAATTAATATGAGTGGATAACTTGAAATTAATAAGAACATTAATTTTTTAAGAGTTTTAGGGTCAATCCCCCTTTATTGAAAATAAAAAAGAGACCTATTTTTAAAAATAGGAGAAGAAGGAACCCATTACATCGATAGAGGAAAAATAATAAAGAAAATAATGTCATGAAGGACATAAATATCATTAGTTTCCAACTAGTGAGAAATATAAAAATAACTTATATAAGATGTCTCATCCCCCCGATAGAAAATTAAGTAGCCAATTCCTTTACAAAAGATATGTTTCCCCCTTCCAAAAAGGTGCATCATGCTAGACTAATAGAATAAGGTACAAAACCCCTCCCATCGACATGAATATCTAATGGGAGTACTGGATGATACTTTATAGTACAACTATCACTAATTTGATCCACCCACCTGAAAAGGATTGTAAGAGTCTCAATGCACTAGCAAACTAATGCAATGTAATACCAAAAAGAAAGAATAGTAAATGATCAATGGAAGGGAACCCATCCATCCAATCAAAAGAGAAATTATGGATGGATGATGTGTGTGAACACACCCATAACTCTTTCATGTACTCCCACCTAGTGGTACCTATAATATTGTTCATTGTAACCAAATGAAACCTAAAAAATTCCACAAATCAAAAATACATCAGCTACATAATCGAATAAACAGTCCCATGAAATCAGACTGATCCCAACAACACTATGCCTAAAAAACTGAATCCTAAAATCTTCCATCAATTATAGGACTACCGACGTCCCTATCCCAGAATCCATCATCCACACGAACCCTTACATCACACATCATGTTTACTACATCATGCCTTGCAAAACCTCAGGCTGATTACCGAAATCCAATTGTAACCACCAGACATTGATTATCGCCACCTAATGAGAGAAAAGACAGCACCTAGCCTATAGACACCAACGCCTACTGAAAATTTATGACACCAACCCCTTTACCCCTCAACCCATTTCATCTATAAATTTGGTGATGAGGTTTAACCTCTAATTTCAGAGAATTTTGGGTTACATTACTCTTATATAAATGCATCCTTGAAATTCAGATATAAAAAATATTAAAAAAGACATTGATAATCAATCCTCACCAAATCATCAAGATGAAATGTTTCCCAATTTAGTGTGTGATTTTTCTAATGAACCGTCACAAGATGATTTGTAAGAATCTAAAACACATTTTCCCTAGTTTCATGATTTTAGAATAAATCCAATTTATATGATATTTTAGGTTCAAAATCTATTCCCTCAGAGGTGAGTATATGTGTTGGATCTACCATGAATTTCATCTATAGTGAAATATAGAATATTCCATTTATATTAGACAGGTTGGGTGACAGATTAAATTGATAATAGATAACTCCAATACACTATAAAAATTCCAATGGAATAATTTACCATGGTCTTAAATTCAGCTTTTAATGAATATTACAACACTCTAATTTGGACAGGACTTTAACAATACGTGATCCCACACTAGAAATTTGGAAAACATAATTTGATTATCAATATAGTACTTATTTTATTATTGAATACTTTGATATAATTTTCAAATTCATTTACTTCTCCTGAACAAGTTCTAGGAATACTAGATTAATTTCTACAAAATCATCCCAAAATTTTGGGCAATGAAATATCATTCCATTCAATGATTCATATACTTCAACATGGATTCTTGATTATAATAAATTATCAAATAAAAATTATTCCAATGGATGAAATTATTATCATTTATCATGAAAAGTGGGAATGCGTGATCTTAGACTGTATTATAATGATTGAATTATCCTTTAAATCTATACATCAATTTGAGGGTGGTATGTGGTTCTAAAATAATTCTCATTGATGAGAGACTTTTGAATAATCTTACAAAAACATGATGTGAATAAAGGGACAAAATAAGTTATAATCTATTGAGGCTCACTATGAAGTCTCACATATTCATTAATATAGATTTCTGAACGGTGGACAATGGGTAGATCTTCTAGCACAATAGAGAAATGTGCATACAAGATTATGTAAAAAATAATGACCCATATAGAATCATTATTCCTTGGAGTATTCAGATGAACGAGGGAAAATTATATTTAAATATTTTTCCCTATCCAATTTGGTATAGGTAGAGGTTATAAGTCGTCCTTAGTATATTTTCTGTTAGACTTTAACTTAAATCATACCAAGAATCTCGACACATATTCTACAATTTCCTACTTTATTCTATCCCCCTAGTAATATACATCAATATATTTATTTATCATTGTTTTTCTAGTGTTTATAGATAAAAATGAGCTATGTGATTCATCTAGTAGATCCCCCTTCAACACAAGTAAGAATGGAATATATAAACACTTCCAAAAATTCAACACTCTATCTTTATAACCAATGTTTGAAAATTTTATATATTTCAAAGCTATGATCTTCCTTTGTAAACCTTTATCATACTACTGATATTTCTATTTATTTTCTAATTATTATGTATTTCAAATTTCATCAAAATGAAATAATGTTTCCCCTTTCAAAAAACCATAAATATTTGAAATGATCAAATAACTATATATAAAATACATGTTAATCCTCATCATTTTTTGAACTACATGGCCCCTATTAATCCACAAATGATCCACTTTATTTACCTTCTCAGGGAGGTAACATATTGACCAATCATTGTCCTGGATTGGTTTTAACCATATTATTTTTATTATGTAGATAACATTCAAATAAAATATATACTTAAATCCTCTATAGACTTACATTATGTGTTTCACCATTCACTATTTCGATACCACCTCCATAACTGCTAGTAAAAAACTGTTATTTTTAAAAAAATACCATGAGTTGGAGAATTCTATTCAAATATTTTCAATTTTTCTGATGTATAAGAAACCACTCTTTAATTATGGATAATAACCTAGTAAAATATGTTCCTTACTGCACCAATATATATTTCAAAGAGTCCTTTATTGGTGGTAATGAAAATAATAGTTCATATACCAATGTTTTATTTAGATCCTAAAAAAATTATTCTTATTCCCTTAAACATTTGAATTCAACCTCGTTTTAGTCAACTTAGTCAATTTGATGTCCAATCGAGAAATTTTATAAAAAAATCATCAATAGTAACCTATTAATCTAAAAAAACTATATATCTCAATTATATCCATAAATATGGGATATTATTTTAAAAAAATGTTCTTTCAAGGATTAATATATATTCCATCCCTAAAGACAATATGTCCAAGGAAGGAAATATACAAGAGACAAAATTCATACATATTGAATTTCGTGTATAATTTCTTATATATAAGAGTATCATGAATTATTGATAAAATGATTCTCAAACACTTCATAGATTTTAGAGTATATTATGATATATTCAACTAATACCCACACAATCTTACCAAGATAACTAGTTATTACTCTATTCATCATATCTATAAAATCAAAATATTTTTTTATCAATTCAATGATAATTACAACAAAATACTAAAGACTATAAATTAAATGAAATTTTTTATTCTCTATATCATCCTTCATAACCAATAATTGATGATATATATAGTTAATTTTATCATTAAAAAATATATTTCTCCTCGATGTGGGTTATATATTTAATAAATGCATCGAAAATGATACTTATTCTTTATAATAGTGGCATTGATCTCATTTTGATGGATGAACAACGTCATGGACCCATACATATTGTTTTAAAATTGGTAATTGGATTCCTATGGTGAAACACTAGGGTATATAAATCTCTTATAAAACAACTAATGTTGTTATTTTTTCTAATCTACCAATTATAGTGGTTTTATTCTATAGGCAGGCTTGGATATATGTTTTACATCAGGGACGAGTCGAAAAAAAATTACATCTTCATGTTTTGGTTGATATCTTGAAAATTATTATGAAAATAAAACAATATATTATTTTTTAATATATAAACTCCTTGTAAGTAAAATTTATTTATCATTCATATATAGTTATTTTTCTTCCCTTTCTCCCAATATTTAATTAATTATTACTACTAGATTATGGTCCAAAAAAGATTTAAATAATTATGTCTTTCCCTTAAAAATAATCATATAGATTCCCATTATTAAATACGAATATAATTTTATGTAAAATAAATTTTTTCATCATAATTTGAAAGATATTTCATAAAATGGATTATATCAATGTCAGCCATAGTTATGAAAATTAAGTGTATAATTAAAGAATATCTATGGATCTAAATATAAACTTCTTGAATTATCTTAATTTTTATATGATTACAAGAATTTGTCTTCATTGAAAACACATTCATCAATGTCTTAGGAAGGGATCTAGTTTTATGAAAAAAAAATAATAAAATAGTGTATAGTTATATAATAAAATAAATCCTTATCTATCAATGAGTTTATATTCAATGTACATGCTATCATGTATTTCAAGAATTATTACCATGTTTTAGTGATCTAATAATACTTTCCATTATACCATTTATTTTTCAATCATGAATAATATCTACCCTTAGAGAATAATTAGAATACTACACCATATCATTATAGATTTAGAATAGTATTTTGGTTGTTTTTTTCTTCCCATTCATTCACTTTCATGATGGCCTTTCTCTCTTCACATTAATATAAATATCACCCCCTTTAATAATATTTCATCGATTTTATTTAGAAAAATAATATTTCATTGTAATTAAACCCTTCTCTTATTCCCTTAAACTATATTTATTTTTAATAATTTATAAGTATCCCACTTGTTTTCATCATTTCTCTAGAAAACCCAAGACATGTATGATTATTTCTATATTTAAATGTAACTTGATAAATATCCTTATAAAATAAATTTTTTAGGAGAATTAATTTTTTTTAAAGAAAATTAGTTATCCCATAAAATAATTAATAAATATGTCATCATGGATTAAATATATAATATATATAATGAGTTAATAATATTTAATGTCATCTTCATTTATAGTAACATTTTCATCTTAGTTTTTCATTAGATTGAGGAATTTACTATCTATATCAACTCATTTCTCATGAGAATAAAATTATTTTATAAATGAAATACTGAAAATTAATACATTTAACACTCTATATATCCTTTGACATCATAATCTTCAAAGATGACATCCACTATTTATTATCATCTTCTTTTAGATGATATACATCCATGATATATATTTCTATTTCACAACATTCAAGGACAAGAAATATATTCACCAAAGAATTGATGAATTGGGAAAATACTAATGGAGAAGTTGTAAAATAGAATTTTGGTGATTTTTCCCAATAATTTGATACATTATTTTTTCACCATGTTGGTTAGTAGAATACTTCTTCAAATGGGATATGTTATTGTTTAAACAATAGTTGTATCCACTAATATATTAACAATATATCCATATCCTGGATCAACCCTATTGAGATTATTTTATTGATAATGAGTTAAATATCTAAATATATAAAAAATTTATATATGATTTATTTTAATTTGTCTAGGGTCTATATAAAATTAATTTTAAATAATTATTTAGCTAAAATCATTATGATAATTATCTCATAAAATAAAACGAACATAAATTATTAAAACATTATAGTGGTTTATATTATGGATTGTGATAGTTATGTTAACTATAAATATTACTTGCAAGGGAAAATATTAATATTCCCTAAAAACAACTATAACAACCACAAACCCAATAGCCAATAGATGGTGTTTATTATATGACAATATAATATGATATAATATATCATATTCAATGGGATCAAATATTTTAGTTGTCCTAGAATTCAATATTTATACCTAATTCACATATTAAATTTTCAAACAAGAAATAATATATTTGTTATAATGATAAATTTATTATTTAATCTTGTTAAAACTTGGAAAAAAATTATATTTCACTTCTGGTATTCTAGGGTGAAGAAGAAAAATAAAATGCAGACAAAATATTCTTTTTAAGGAAAATCATATTGAATAAGAATTCATAAAATAAAAAAGGCATGAATAATGAACTAGGGATAAATAAATATAAAATGTGGCATATATCAAATAACATAAATGTATAATATATCCATGGATGTTATGGAAACACAACATAATCACATGGATATTTATAATTGGTTTTTTAACGAGTTAATGAATAATGTTGAACATTATAGTCTTACCATTAAGGTATTGTTCCAACACATAAAACATATATTTATAATCCATATGACAAATACTCAACTAGTTTTCTTCATGAGACTATATGATTCCTTGTGGTTCTATATAATATCTAGATCCACCAATCACTAACAATTTCTATTCATTCATCACATAAAAGGTGTGAATAATAAATACAATACATAATAAATAATAATTAAAAATAAATATCCATATTTGTAAAATAACATGGAGAATGACAATGTTTTACATATTTAATTAACAAAATAACCTGAACATAATCCATAAATGGGAATTAAAATGATGGTATCATTATATAATTTCCCTAGATGAACCATAAAAAAACTAAAGAGGGTAATATAGATAAAAAAACATTTATAATGACATTGGAAATATATTTGAAAAATGTAATAGTGTACTTTTATTTTAAAAACAATTTAGAAATTAAAATGCTTAGAATTATGGGAATATAATATTATTTTAGAAGAGGTAGAAATTTTTTAGGAATCCAGATAATGAATAATGTCTATAATGGTCGGAAAATGTGGTCATGAAAATAATGTTAAAACTATTTTTTTCATGTTTAAGTAAAAAAATTAATATTTTTGTAAAGGATTAAAATGAGTAATTTATTAAAATGAAAATGATTTTTAAAATAAAATTGAAGAAGTAAAATATTTTAAGGACACAATTATAGATATTTTTTTAATTTTCAATATTGAAGAAAAATATTTCTGACCAAATAGGAAATATAAGGTCATTATTTTGTAAATATTCTTTTATATTATTTTTTAAAAAAATGTCATGGAAATTATAAAAAAGGAAAATAAGCCAAAATGAAAAAATTATTTTTAAAAAAATTATTTTCTTAATATAGATCTATATAATTATTCCCCAAAAATAAATCAAGACATACGTAATCCTGAATATTAATTATATTGTAGAATAACCAATTACCTTGGATTCTAGCTTGGTTGGAAACATTCCATCCAAATAAATAACAACTGTTTTATTAGTATTAATCACTATAATATACATATTTATATCGATATTTCTTGATACCATTCATTCCTAGAATATTTTATCGATAAATCATTTTCCATTATTAATATAAAATATTTAGGTTAAAAATGTTCTGTTTCTGAAACATTTTTTTATTCAGTGGTACCAGTCATTACAATATGTTAATTGATTCATAAACCATATAATTTAAATTATATAATTTAGAAAATATTTAAATATAAAATAAACTCCTAGAAAATCTATGAATGGTGTTGTGGAAAATTGAATTACATTGCTTCATGGTGGTTGTATTCTGCACGTATACATGAGTGAAAGTTTCATTTTCCTACAGTTGAGAGGGAAATAATTTTTTCAATATTTTGAATGTATACAATCACAAACAATTTATAAATATACTATATATTTTGGAAATCAATATATATTACCATTAATTAGAGGTAGTGATGAATAATTAAATACAATTCTGCATAGAGGTTGTAGTCCATAAATAAACATGAGTAACACTTTGATTTTCCGTTAGATATAAATGAGATAGAAAATAGTTTAAAAATTATATAAAAAATCTATCATAACAACACTGAAGTAAAAATGATAATATGGCTATAAAAATACATTTAGTAGGTTTAAAAAAATATACATTAAAAGGATTTGTATGACCATACACCACTACATTGGATAATATCTCTTCAAATCTACATTTAGGATTCTTATATTAGACATTATGAAAAAATAGAACCTGTAGATCATGGAAAATTTGATTATAAAAAAAATTATAAGATATTGGTCGAGATAATAGGAAAATATTTTGTGGATATGTGAGGATAATAGGTCCCTTTTATATGTGATAAGGGTGTCACCCCTGTAAATATTAATAACCTTAAAATTTAAATAATTTCATCCTCTTGAAATGTGGGTTCATGTTAGTCCAATTTAAAAGAAAGTATATTTTTGGGATGAAATAATCCCATATAATAATATTTATAAATTCTTCAGATTTATTTAAATCATTTCATCTTAGTTTAACCCACTTTTAACCCTTTTACCCTTATGGTGATAATCATTAACAGTATTAACTATTCATTTTGACAAATAATTACGTAAAAAATAAAATCTAATATTTACAATTATAATTTTTAATAATTATTCCATTTTAAAATATCCAATTTCTATAGGTGGTAAAAATAAATTTTAATATAATTACACAAAATATAACAAAATGATATATTTAAAAAGAAAAATTTTAAGTATAAAAATTATTTTACACCAAAATCCTGTATAATATTTATTTTTATATCAATTTATGGATTATAAATAATTAACCTAGATTCTTTTCATATTAATATCAATTCAAAATTGAATTTAAGATTATAATTACTTATTTAATAGAATGTATCAAAAATAATTCTTTCATTAATATAATGCATTACATTGATTTCCAAAATACCAAACATAATTTTAACTGTTCGACGTTATATTTTTAAATAAAATATATTATAGTTAAATATAAATTATTTCTAAAGAATTTTCTTTAAAAAAAATAAATTAATTCTTATTTTATTATATTTTCATAAAAGTAACAATATCTTTGAAAATTGTATATTTCACTATTCACCCAAAAATCTATTATTTTAGAAAAAAAATTTAAACTCAATTCAATATTCATTAAACAAAAATGATATTTGTTTTATCATATTTATTATCTAAAATTTGTATATATTTATCATTTAAATACATCCATGAACAAAATGAATTATAATGTTAAAATAATATGATTCATGTTGGGAAATGGATTAGGGATAGAGTGTGTTCATGAAATAGTTTGATATTGGGTATATCATTCTCATATAATGTTGAAAAATGGTAAATCAATGTAAATAGCATCTTCAATATCATCACTGAGTAAGGAAGGCATGTAAACCATTTGAATAGTCGTGTATTTCATTTGTAATGCAGTACAAAAAATATAATTAGAGTATGAATCCTAGAAACTAGTTAAAAGTATTCATCAAAGAGAATTCTATAAACATGAATATAGGAATCAAACAGTTGACTTTATTTAAAAAAAATTAACTATTTTCATTTAATTTTTTTAGAAATTCTATTTTATTCAATTTATTTTTTATCGTATGGTTTTTCTTCCACCCCCCATGTATCTTTATTATATATCTGATCCAATTAAAAATCCATGAAATCTATAAATTTTGGATTCTCAACTGTTTCTTCACAATTTCCTAGCCCAATCTATGAATATATTGAGTAATGCAATTATGTTTTTAAAATTCAAATAGTTTGATCATTCATTACATGATATTCAAGGACTTCTAATATCCACCGACCTTATTACTTGAATATGATATGATATAGGATTTTCCTCATGAAAAAAGTTATCCAAATCATCACATTTATCAAAAAAAAACTATCAAATCCTCAAATATAAAAAAAATTTCATCATTTTTTTAAATCAATATACCATATTATCATTTAGGACCTTCTACTTAATATATATATTATTTATTAGAATGTTCCAGAACATTCAAATATACTAAATCAATGATCTATTCTATTTCAATTTTGTAACATCACTATACTCATCCACGTGTAGGGAATCACTAAAAGATTCCATAAAAACAATTTTTTTAAATTTCCAATGATTTTTAATTTTGAAAATGATATTCTTGGGGATTCCAAATACCCTTAGGTGTATCAAACATTGTGTCTTTTTATAATGCATCTAATTTGGTAACATTTAATTGTATTACCTATATATGAAATTATTTTGAATAGGAATTATTTACCTAATGGAGTGTCTCCCAAAATAACTTATCATTATATAGTTCAATGAACATGGACTGAGGCATTTCCATCAATCCTTAATTCACATTTTGAGATAAACCGTTCTAATATTGAATTTGTGGTGATATAAGTTTCTGTAAAAACATATTCTTTTCTATGAAATATTATATATCTCATTTATGTTTTTATAACTATTATATGTCCCGATCATCACTAGTCATTAAGAAAAAATAATTTTTATTAATTATACTAAAACTCTTGAAGAACTTAAAAGCCTATGATTTTATGTTTTATAAAAATAATGAATATAATGTTAGTTAAATCATCAATAAAGGAAATATAAAACTTATATCTATTTGTTGGCACCTTTCCCAAAATCCAAAAAATGTGAGAATAAACAAGATCTAATGAATGTGTTATATAAATGTCAACATTCTTGTGTGAATAATTAAAAAAAATAACTTTTTATAATGTTGAACATATCTAGTGCTTTATTTTTAATATCCTAATAACGTCATTGTTACTTTATATTTGTATAATATTCCTCATATTTCCCTACAAAATATGTTCTCTCCTTCGATGCAAAACTTGATTTTCTTCATTCTTATGTACATAATAATAATTATATGAATCTACAACCGGATAGAAATAACCCTTGGTTCTTTTCCCTCTTCTTACAATTCAAACATATTTATGTAATTTTATAATGAAATGGTATTTACTAATTATCACAACATTCCATTAATCTTATGGATGATAAATTCTCAACATGTTTTCTTAGACTTTGTCTTCTCATATCCAATAATAACTCATCTTACATATTTTATTTTCAGTGAATCGTCATTCCTAAATGAAATTATTCCCAATTTTGAAAAATTAGAATATTTTAAAATATTTGTGTATCTTTTCATATGTGATGAATATCCACAATAA
This sequence comes from Viscum album, assembly GCA_963277665.1. Taxonomy (NCBI): domain Eukaryota; kingdom Viridiplantae; phylum Streptophyta; class Magnoliopsida; order Santalales; family Viscaceae; genus Viscum; species Viscum album. The sequence goes on along the minus strand of OY728157.1, from coordinate 2,050,297,393 downwards.
AATATATATAGATGTTCCCTTTTTCAGGCATTGAGAGTACTTTAAACATCATGTTCATTATTATTTTCTTAATATTTTTATTCATCGTGATTTTCATTGATATTATCAATAATCTACTAAGGTGGGAATAGGTAATGGAACCTTTTTTAAAGAATCATTTTTGGTCATACCATTCCTAGACAACTTCAAAAAATTGAAATTTATTTTTATCATTTATTAAATGATTTTTAGGTTTCTTATGGATTTTTTTTCATTATGTGGGATGGCTCCCCAATATATTATCCCTCCAATGTCTTCTAGATTAAATATCATATAAGTAATTGAACCAATAATTTTTAATTGTATTAAAAAATCCTTCAATATACTATTAGTATGTAGAAAAGAATAATTTCCTTGTAATATTCATATTATCCATAATGTAATATATAAATAATTTTTTGATCATCATTCATTGTATGTTTTTGAAAAACAAAATATTTCTGATCTTCCAATTATTTTTTATTAGAATTTTAATTATTCTCATCATTTTTAACATCACAATTTTTAGAAGTTTTTTATTTTATTTTTGGAACACTAGAATTTATAAATTTTAGAGAAATTATAATTTTTTATACATAGTTAGTCCTCATAAAATAATTTTCAGTCTTAATATTATTATAAAAAATATAAGGTCATCCTATTTTTATTTAAAAATTCTATTTTTTATTTTTTACAGTCCCCTATAATCTACATACATTCTCTAATTTCATGGATAATTTTCTAGAAACTATATAATAGTTTAGACTATTCATTATTAGTAGTAAAAAAAAAATTATTGAATCGATTCAATATCCCCAAACTTTTCTTTCATATTTACTTCCATCTTGATACTCATAGTCTTCCATATATCAATAAAACATTTCAAATCACAAATCTCCATTTGCATCATGGATTTATCTTCAACTAATTAATATTAATTACAAATGGAGAAATAATAATATTTATTTAGCTTTTATATTCTCCCTTAATGGATGGGAATTTTTTTGAGTTATTATTTAAGCAATCTATTAATGATAAATTTCATTTGTGTTTCTTATTTATCACTTCTAGAATTACTACTTTCATATCTAGTAATTTGTTAATAATTTATATTAGTAATGATTATCTTATTACCAATATAATCATTGTATTTCATATCCTCTTATACTACATAACTTTCATAACTGTTATATTACATTGATATTTTTTTCTATTTTTACATGTATAGAAAATACTACACCTCCATTTAAACACACACTTTAAAATTTTAGCCTTATTCAACAAGGACCTTTTTTTTTTCTTTAAAACCGTCATCATTACATTATTATTCTTTAATATTTCATAATTTACTACAACATAACCATTAAAAAACATTCAAAAAATTATAATGCAATAATTCATTTATAATTTCCTATGCCTCTTCTCAATTTTCTAATAAAAGGGACATATGTTATTCAAAAATTTAATTCAAATAATTATTTAAATAAGAACTACTAGATTCATATTCAATTAATACTTATTTTATTGTTATTTATTTAAGGATTTCTTTAAATATTTTTTTCATTCATTCCATTTTTTGGTGGAATAGTCTCTTATAATATAATATAAATATAGAATACTATATAATTCATCCATAGTAAGTATCTATAGATATATCTATTCGATGATCGATATATTTTTATAAATCATTTAAGGTAAGATAAGTAATATCACCTAAACCACTATGGATTCACAAAAATTCTCACCAAGACTCATGATAGTACTCACCATATCATTCATCCTTGTAATAAATCCATTTATAAGCTCATCATAAATTAATTTCAGATCATCATATTTTAGTCTCTTAATATTTAAAATTTTCCAATACACTTTGGTTATCCCTTCATAAATTTTATCATGATTTTCCTAAATTTCTTTCGATATTGTCTATATATTAACATTCAAAAACACACTCTCTAAAAGAGAGGAATGTATATGATTTTGGGAAATTATCTCATGCTTGAGATTCCTCTAATATGCAACTGTAAGACTAGAAACATTATTTTGAGGGATGAAACCTTTATTAACTTCTTCAAGGATATAAATGTTGATAGATAGTATGTGTAACAACATATACTTCTCATAGATATAAAAATTCATTCTATATAGTGTGGTAATCCTATTTTATTCAATGAGTAAATATTATCCATTTAATATAAAGTGAAAAAATAACTACAAATCATTTTCCTTCAACTATTACACTTACATAACTCAATGGAGTGGAAAATATCTAATTATAATGATAAGGATACTCATTGGATCTGTGGAGTAATAGAGAGGGTATGTGAATCAATAATGTATTGTTTTCTTATTTTTATTTTATGAAATAATTTTTACTATTTTTAATGAAATGTGACTTTGTTGTTACTGCAGTAAAATAGGATAACCAAAAGAAACATCTAACATTTGAATGGTTAACTACTCAACAAATGTTGTTAACCATTATAATGACTTGGAAACAATATGAGATTATATATTTCATTATAAAATAATAATTAGGTTTAAATTTTATTGGTATATCCTAAATTTCAGTTCACATTATATTATGATTGTTTATAATTATTCCAGATATATATAATAGTATGAATATCTTTATAAAAACATTATAATTAATCAAAAATGGCCTTTAACATGTTTCAAATGTGCTACATTGATTATTAACATCTTTTAGAGTCTCATGTATACACATATTGTTCTATAATAACTTTCCTATTATTGGGAAATAACCACTTCTTGTTATTCATATGTCTTTTATTCTCTATCTCTCTATCTATATCTTCTATACAGTGGAAATTCAGTTTTGTGGTGTATCAATTTCTCTCTTGAAATTAATTTATATATATGATCTTAATTATTTATTCCATTTATATTCACACCATTTTGTGGATATTATTTTCATAATTAATTATTGAAACTACCATTATCACCAACCTATTTATTGTTCTGGTCCACCATTTCTAAATCCATCACCACTTTTTTTATAGGAATGTATTTAAAATATTATATTTTTAATTACCACAATTATTTTAAAGTATCATCTGCACTTCAAAATCTATAAATATTGTCCCCAAATATACCATGATGAAAGATGAAATTAAAATATTTTAAAATGCTGAGAAATGAATTAAAAATAGATTAATATTGTTGTGGATATAGATTATTCTTTTTAGCTCAAATCTATCACAATAAACATATACTTCATTCATCACATTCTCAAATCATGATTTTAAATATCATAATACATGGAAAAATGATATCATATAATTCATGGATAAATAATATTTCAAATTATTATAACTTTACAATTTTAGAAATATCAGATATTATCTCTTATGAAATATATTTCTAGAGCTCTTGACTCCTTAAAAACAACTATAATTTCTAATGTTCAATATAATTCTATTATGTGATGGAAATATCTTCTGTGATTATAATTTCTAATGTGTTAGTGAAATATATTACACATAAAATAAATTATCTAGTTGAATAAATATCTTAGAAGCTTATGACATCATATACATTACAAAAATATATTAGGCATAAAAGAATTACTAAACACATGAAAAATATATTATGTGCATATTATCAGGAAAATGAAGATATTAAGCATACCCATTTTTCATTAATATTTTATCAATAATTATAGAAATTCATAAATTACATTCATAACTTGGCCACTAATTTTGAGGAATTATTCAAATCCACAAAACATTATCAAAAAATTTATATTTCCCTAAATTATTTGTTACATATCTTAGCTAGATTTTTCTTATCAAATCATGACACTTTATCTTCCCCTATATCAAAATATTTTAAATTCTATTAGAAATTTTTTATGACATTGATTATTTATTTAAAATTAAATATCTCAGATTTTATTGAATAATAGTTCATCAATCACTACATATTATAAAACATAAAATGCAAGTTTTTCATTGTTTATGAATTGAAAACAAAATCTAGTACCCTAATCACAATTGTTTTATTCAGGTCGTAATCTTTTAAAAATATCCACAAATTTAATTTTAACACCTATTAGTCTCAATAGTCATAACTAATCATTATTGAAATAGAGGGTTTCCTAAAACACAAGATACATAGTTAAAAATCATGTAATAAATTGATATAAAATTAATCTAATGTGTTATCCTTTAACCAGATTTGGGCAACGTAAATTTTTTTAAGTCCATTATGGAAAAATTGATTAATATACATTTTTTAATAACTATTTTTAGTCACGACTATAACATAAAGGGTGATAACCTAAATACTAAAAACCAATAGTCCAATTTTATTGAGTTTCCTAATATTATGAGGGAACCTAAATGGGTTATATTTTCTTTATTCCCACTAGAGTGATGTGTTTGGATTATGATGAAACTCTTTAGGATAATTATAGTATATATATAAATATTTTAGATATTTTATTTTAATGGGGGTGAGGGTTTCTCTCCAATAATTTTATAAATCCTCGTCAGTCACACCTTAGTTATCCTTATTTGAATTGATCAGGTATGTAGAGGACATCATTGAAATGCTCTAAATTATGGCGAATGATACAAAAATAGTAAATAAAATTTTAATGATAATAAAAAACTTATTATGTAATTAAATTATTTTTATAATATATGGATGCAATGTTATGACCTTATTGTTTATAATGAATTATTTTGGACCAATTTCCCAACCTGTAATATGTTTCACATGAAATTTTCACACCCTCTAGATCATATATTTTTGGGTGGAATAGTATGCCCATGATGTTAGGGCATAGTGTAACCTATAATGTGGTGGACATGTTAAGTGATGAAATTCCAATTATGATGTGTTTTTATTCATGATGATAATCTAATGTAAATTTTATAGAATGATCTTGTTACCATGATGATTATGTAAAAATAATTTTATACTATGGTATGTGTTATTACCCACTAAGGTGGGACGTATTGCAAATGATGAGATATATCCATAAAAAGGCTATTTGATGAATTTTCAAGATTTAATTATTTTGGGATGTTATTCCCTTCTACTCACGTGATTTCATGGGACATGTGATGATATTACCACTTGTGATTATATGTGGTATGGATGTTATTCCCTCTCTTGAACAAGTTCCTGAACCATGATGCCTTCATATAGATTTTTAATCAGGGATGTGATTCCCTTGAATATGATATTTTTGGAAGAATTTACTATGTATAAAAACATATTTCGTAATAGGGAAAATATTCCCTAAACTATATAAATATTAACTATGTATACTATAATTATATTCATGATCATGTTTTCATAGGGATAATATGTCCTCGAATATGGATATACTATTCGTACATACTACCCATTTGTTGGTCAAAGTATTTTTACATGATGTTATGTAATTAAATGTGACATGGGATAGTTTAGATTGTTAATTAATATGCCATATTTTTAGAGACACACCAAAACTCATCAAAGTAGGTACGTTCACACTCTCGTGACTATGTTGCATCCATAGTTTGAAAAAATGTATTTTTATTTCCATCATTTGTATTTTTCCTTTTGTGAATATAAAAATGTACATGTAAATTCAATGCTGGATATATTTATGGATACCATTATTGAAATATTATATAATTTTACTGACAACTTTTTTTATTCCCCATACTAATCAAGGAAGACATCACATTTGTTGGTGTAGATAATGGAAAGGGAATATATCTTGATGGTTAATCTAGAGAGTGGTAAGACCCATGATACATAAATTTAGTACCATTTTTATTTTATTCTATTTTTTTATACATTGAGATTATATCTATATATTATAACTATAATCGATCATGTTAATGCCTTTTGTGATTCCCTCAAAGTGATACAGTACAAATTTTTATATCTTGGGTGTTATTATTATTGTATACGAAATTTAGTTGTGATGTATGTTATTCCATAACCATTTATATAATAGTTGTTATTTATATTTATTATATTGTTATTTATGACTACATGTACCCATGAGGGCATATCCTACAAACTTTAATCTTGGAATCTCACCACTAGTTATAAACCTATGTCTTATTGAGATTCTGTCAGGAGGTATGTGGAATCTAGTTCGGTCACTATGTAGGTGGTTGAAATCATGTAAAAATCAATATGGTATCAAGTCTTTGATTAATTTTGTTATTTTTTTATTTTGGATTTAGTATATAGGATAATGTACATTGTTCTTTCGTAATAGGGATCTTGATCTTAGGAGTTGCTGATCCATATTTTATGGAAGTCCATTTTATCGAGGATAAGATTGGTAATATTGGTTTTTTGATTTATTATTGGGTTATTTTTTCTAAATACTAAAAATTGTGAAATTTAATTTTTATTTATTATTTCTTACTCATTGAAATATTTGGATATAGGTTTTTCATTCATTCATATTACTCATCATGTTGGATTCACAATATATTCATGTTCATTCATATTTTTGATCGCTCAAGATATGATACGAGTGTTGATTATTTATATTATTAGTGACAACCTATATATTATTTTATAATATAAAACTACTGTGTAATTATAATTATCAATACAATTATATTATTTATTAAAATTAAAATTAATATTTCAATCTTTTATATATTTCATTTTATCAAGGAGAGTTGGGGTAGTTGGGGATTAAGAGATCATTGAGATTATTTGGGACCAATAGGTTGCTAGGGCTTGTGTTTAGTATAGTGAGATAAATTTCCTACTAGTTACTACCAAATTTTTATATTCAAACTTATGATATATAAATTTATAAACTTTTTGATTGGTATAATGATGACTTTTCACTATGAAGACGGCCTACTGAGCACCAAGAGTGTGGGATTTGGAAAACCACACTGTTAGTCGAGTTAGAGTCTCCAATTTCTGATTTACCTCATCTTGATTATCACCTTCATGATAATATACTTCATGTTATCCTGAGTATTGGATGTTGATATCTAAAATAAAATCATTATATTTATAATCTTACTAGGGAGATACAGTTTCAACATCCACCTCTATTTACTAGATAAGGTGTATATTAGGCTTTCAACATGTGGATTGAGTCGATAAATTTGATCATTAACCATTTAGTTACTCATCATAAAAATATGGTGAAGCATGTAGTGTATATTATTTTAGTACTAGGGATGCATTAGTAGGGTGACCTTTTCATAGATTACCAATATATGTGGCTATTTGGATGGATGTTTATGCCCACTTATTTGACCAGTTCATTATCAATATTCTATGAGATAACATTTCTCATAAATTTAAAAATAATTTCTTGCATAGTATATGAGGGATAGATTATGCTACTAATTTTACTATGATTCTTCATTTTCCTACTTCACTAGGTAGTGATAATACCTACATTGTTCAAAAAATACAGGATGACATGAGACCCTAAATTTACTATCAAGTGAACATCTTATGTCTTACATATTTTTCAATGTTTATGAATTATGGATTTATCTCTGAGATCAAACATGATAGAGACACAAATCTTTAGTAGAAAATATATCATTTCTTATCATGTACTGGGTCCTCATATAGTCAAAATTGGAGTTCCAATGATGCTCTCTAGTATTGTTATGGTAGGCTATTCAAGGATATATCTCCTCTTATCAATGTGGGAGGACATATCTTGTGTGTTATCAATAACTCTAGTCAAGTGTAATTCATGTGTGAATATATGGAACTTTCAATTTTTTTGATAGAATTATTTTGCGCCAACTAGTTATCATAGATATTTTCAGTCTTAGGGAACAGTTTTTGGATCAATAGTGGTAATAAAAAGTTTTACTTGTAGTTTTTCAACTTCTTAAGGTGTACAAGTGGTTAGGGTTCTTAGGTTCTGATGATATAGAAGAGTGGTGATTGTTTTTGTTAACCAATGATCAATAAGATAGAATGGAGGATTTGGTTCAATCCAGTTTCATTCTATTGAGTGGAAACTAACAAACCACAATTATGGAGCATTGTACTTTCAATGTATGATCCTAGACAAATATTCCCTTAATATAGCTCTATTTGAAATGATCGTATTACATTTGATTATATATACTCATTGAGTGAGTGATTTAGGTTTTCCTCTTGTGTACCATAATATATTGATAACTATTTATATGATCTTAGTTGTGTGATCTAAGGGTATCTATCGATGTTCTAAATTCGCCCTTGTGATTAATGGATATCTATATCTTTGGGTTAAATAGTAATAGTTGTTATGTAGTCCTATTTTATGGATAGGTTTAATTTATTTCATGTATAAGTTGAGTATTATGAGTAATATATATTTTTAACATATGTAGAGGTTAAATATTAGACACTTTCTACTAAGCGGGTTTTCGATGAAGTACATTCTTAACCAAAACATTTTAATTTTGAGATATTGTCATTCTGTTTTACATGTTTGATTTTGGATGATGTGGATACACGTTAATCAAGTTTAAAAAATTCATTCCTATGGATTAATATGGGTTTCATTTTGATAAAGAATTAATCTTTATTCTCTACCCCTTTCCATCTGTAGTCCAACACAAATTTCATCTTACATTATGCATCTAATTATTTTAATGGTTTTGTTTGCTAAAATATGGCACCATGGCATTATCTTGTATTGTTTTCCAAAAAGCATGGTGTATCATTAAACATGTGTGTGGATTATTAGAGGATGAAATGGGTGAAAAAAATGAATTAGTATCTTATTCAATGTATTAATGATCTATTTTAGTATATTAGGGGTTCCATGTAGTTCTACATAATTAATTTTAGATCAACATATCATCAACTGGGAGTGCGATATTTTATTATCCCTATTATTACATTCAAAAAAATTAGATTTTATATTATTTTAATGTAATGATATTCTAATTGCAGAACATGTAATAAATATTTAATTCTATGATAAATATTGATTTAAATCTTTAATTAGATTCATCTATATTCTCCAAAACAAATTATATATTTTCCTTTTATTAGAAGAAGGATGACTATGAATGTTATTTAGGGATTATTCTAATAATAGATTGAGATAATCCGTTATGTACCAAGAATTATAATTATTAGTTTTAGATATGTGATGTTTTATTTATTAGAAATTACATATATATGCGAAATATATCAGTGGACCCTTGTAATGTTTAGGTCACAATTTCATGAGGGGATCTAAAGAGAGTATTTAAGATATTTAGCTTACTGTGTTTTCATGATATTATAGAATATTAATTTGGGACTTATTTTGATTAAAACAATTAAAAATTCCAAAACAAAAAAAAATATATAAAGTTAATATGGTCTAATATTTTTGGGAGATTATTGTAAAATGTGAAGGGAATACTAAAATATGGGTTGGTATGACCATGATAATGTTGTTTTAGGAGTACACCACATATCCTGATTCTTCTCTGGTCTATCTAGGATTTGTTTTGATATAATATGGGAATATTTATGATCATGAGTCTAAGAAATTAATCTGGTAAGAGAAAAAATAATCGATTCATGATCTCACAATATTGGTGATAGTTTACCACTTATGTTTCTTGAATAATTTCTTTTTAGGAAAGAAATTATTAATATATACAAACCATATGATCGTTTGGAATATAATTTATTATAGGGATCCAAACTTTCAACAGAGGATTTTTGTTCTCTATCAATAATATTTTTATGTAGGTATACTATTTAAACTTCATAAGATAAATATTATTGATGGTGTATGGGGTAGAAACACGCATGTGTTGGAGGTGTGGGTGGATTATAGTGAGTGTAAGATGATTAACCACTTTTCTAAGATGTGTCATTATTTTTAAGAGTATATGGGATGAGTAAACTTGATTTATTTGTCTACAATACCCTCACACATTGACATAGTGATGTTTTTTAGTTATCTAACATAGATTTCATGGATATGATGAACATTAAATATTGCAGAGAACGAATTAATGAATGGTCTCTTGATTCTAATAAAGTTTTATTTATCTATGGTCAGGTTATGTTCACTTTGAGAATTTATGAGGGGATGATATAGGATTCATATTCCCGGATATGTGATATAAAAAAAGATATTATTATTTAATACATTGATATTAATATGCATTAGTTGTGTCCCATATGAAGAAATATATTGTACGGTTTTTTTCAGGGTTCATTAAATGTCACCAGGTAATAGAAAATAAACACTGAGCCACAAGAATTCATCAATAATAACCCATTACAGAGTGGATGTGGTGTCATGTGACCATGGATTACAATAATTTTTTTGGAAACCTTAATGTAGTAATGCAACATGTTTTTTTAGGGACTAGTTGACAATGGTTTCACACTTCATATTGAACATAGAGATCTTGTCCGCCAATGAGATAAGAAAATTATATGTTTTTAAGATAATATACTTTATGATATACTAATGAGTATTAATCTTATTAGGATTACTGATTTACATTACACATATAAAAGGGTCAAAAAAGGAAACTGATATTCAAGTTCATCAAAGAATAACATTACTTATATAGACCAATTAGTAGTCTGAGCATACTATTATGACAATGGAGGACATACTAGGAGAATGTGTCATGGATTTTAGTGATTCATTGGAGTTTAATATTACATTGGATGATATTTTCCCTAATAATTGTTTCTATGGATTAATATAAATAGTTCCTTTTGTTTCATTAGATTTTAGGATTTTCCATTACCCTCTATGTCAACTAAAGGATTAAGATTGAGAAGTTTTCTAGATATGTCACATATTGGTGATATAAATGTGTATTTGGTTGATAAAAAAGTGTTTAGGAACAACTTAATGAATGTATATATTTTAGGGAGACTAGTGGTTTCATCCTCGAGAGTTTTACTGGGAGACTAGGACTTTGTGTCATTTATTCTTTATTTTGGAAACCATAATATTAAAAGTAAGGGGAAATTGGAACCCATGTTTTTTGGGCTGTTTGAAATCATGGAGAATATATGTACTTTATTATACTTGTAACAACTTCCTCGGTAGTAAAATTATATAAATGATTGATTTCATATATATCCACTCATGATATATCATCCTACTCCATCTCAGATGAATATTGTTGAGGATGTGGGGTTGGACCTAGATTCAACATTTGTGGAATGGTCTATTCATATATTAGATTTTAGTGGGAGGAATCATTACAAAAAGATAGTTACTATTGTATGTGAAGAATGGAATAATAGATATATTGGGAGTGACATGGTAGTTGATGTTAGATATAGAGGTGAATTGGATAATGTTGTTCCCTGAAATGGATTTATGATTCTTCATGACACAGTTTATGGACAATCTTCTATATAGTGGGATGTTATAACAACCAAATACTTTATAAGGAATGAATCTGATATTTTTTTGTCAAACTCATGTATATTGTCCTATTTTGAGCATTAAATGTTGAGACCTGAATCTTGACGTACATGGAGATTACATTACTTTTATGGAATACTTAATACATAACGAAATACAGACACACAAGGACCGCAATAGTTTACTGTCTTTGGAAACATGGAACGTAATCTTCTAATCGTGGTGAAAGATATTCAACATCTCCCATAAAGACCCTCCCATTTTTGTTTCCTTACCTAAAATCTTTCTTTTAATCCTGGGGGAAAAGAAAACGTAAAAAGGGTGAGCTCAAATGCTCAGTAAGGGTAAGCATGGATAAAATAAAACATACCATATACATTTGAACTTAAAAAAATAATGAACATTAAAAATCTTGAGCAATGACATAAAACATGGACGTACATAAGGCATAGATCATAATGGAACATAAATCATGATAAAATATCATTTTAATAAAACATTTAATTGTGTCATCCATTATTCACATGTAATGATTTCAATAGTAGCATAGGCATTTCTTCCAAGACCATCTTAGTGGACAAAGTCCCTTTCTGAATCGAGTTCACTCCTCATTCCAGTCCTGTAATACTGAACTAGATTTACATACCATTCTCACCATGTCTATCTCATGAGATATAAATCTTTACCCAATGAATTGGAGGGATATATAGGTCCCACACTTCTCATAATGATACCATTCTTATGTGTGCCACAAAATCATAAACCATACATCATAGCATAACCCATGCTATAAAAATGGAAATCTTAAACATTGTGACATCATAAAACAATTCATATAAGATAAAGGAATTCATAAAAATAATTTCATCACAACATAATGAAATCAATGTAATAATAGGAATATAAAATGTACCCTTTATTATCATAGATGGGAAATAATATTGATAAAACACTTGAACTCCATTGTTGAGGAAAATATCCTTTCTAATTCAAAAACACTTTTCCTTTTTTAAAATGTATTACAATTCTATACTAAAAGAAGTTGATTAAAAATAAACTTGAAAACTTTTATGGGAAGATTCTTGGAAATAATGTTTTAAAAATCCATTCATGTCGTATAAGTTAAAAAAACATTCTTCTCGTACTTTTGTCAGAAAAGTCAAAAAGTACCTCGTATGAAAAAATGACAAAAGCTTCCTTTCGTATATTTTAATAAAAACTCACCAAAGGGTGAAATTGGATTTAAAAAATTATAGTAGGATATATATAATATTACATATTAAGGAATCATTGATGTGGATGATAAATATTCCCTAGTAAATTCTGAAGTAAAAACAATCTCTGATAAAAATTGAGATTGCGAGATTGTCCCTTACCTTATGTCTGATTTGCTTCGTAAGTGTCTGAACCTCTTGTATAATGATTTAAATAATGTTATTGACTTATTATAGAATCATATTAATTGTTATGTTATCATATAAGGTTCACTTATGACTTTATATTACCCGTTCTTTGGTAAATTCCATGTTAAAGAGTGTTTTGGTTAAAATCGTTTCATTTGTCGTCCGTGTTATGACATGTAATTATTCATATGATTACATAGATCATGATTACTTAATTACATAATATAAAACATAATTTATATATAATATATATTCAGAATATACATATATATAATATATCGATAAATGGAATGAAATACACCGTTCATGGAGACGGTAGGTCGTACGTACGCATGAACGCGGTTTTCGTTTCCTTATTGAATTGAATGGAATTAATTAGATGACATACATACATACATACATATATATATATATAAATCCAGTATAATTATGTAATATATTTCATGATTACTTATTTTATATACTTTATAATCATTAATGAATGGTTAATCATTGAGAATGAATCTCATCGCGTCGTGGAGACGGTATTCCGTACGTACACACGAGCGATGATATCGTTCCCATAATTTTTGAATTGAATTGGAGAGGATGATAAAATATATCAAAATCAGTATGATGTTATAATAACTATGTATAGTTTTTATTTACACCATTATACCCATCCAAGTAAGGTGGTTTTGGAAAAACAGATTACACCACGACGTGGAGACGGTATTCCGTACGTACGCACGCGCGGTGATTTCATTTTCCGTAGGATGGATAGATGGTGAAATAGGGTTGTTTCATAATTATAATAAAATATCAGTATATGAGTGATACTGATGTTATTACTTTATAATGAAACAACTAAAGAAGAAGAAGTGGAAGAAGAAATAAAGTTGAAAGAATCGGTAACGAATATTACCTCTTCTTTGAATCACCTCTTTGATACCTCCTCTTAGGGAACTAAAATTGATCTTTTAAGAAGATAATAAACTCTAGGATGTTTCTAGGGATGTTGAGAAGAGAATTTTGCAGGTTTTGGCCGATCTTGTAGGCTCAATGTGGTTTTAGGAAGAGAGGGAGGAGGTGCCATTTTATAAGGGAGGAGAGGGGCACCGTTGGAATTCTTAAAATTATTAATTTATAATAAATCTAACCCCACTTAAAAACCTCCAAAAATGACTCATATACGAATATTAGATTAGATAGGGTTGTAATCTCATCAACCAATCAAATTTAGACATGTTAGGAATTTATTTTAAACAATATCAACTTGATTTATCCATATTTTATCAATTTAATTTTATTTGTCGTAATAACATTCTAAATTTTTAATTATAACAAATAATTACTTATTTGTTGTGAATTGTTCATAATTGGATAATTTATAACATTTTATACAATATAAATTGAAATTTATAATTTTTAAATATTTTTGTGATTTTTAAACAATTTTATAATATATTATTTTTATAAAATAACAATAGTGTCAATTTTGACACTATTCATTTATTTGAATAAAAATAAAATATATAAAAAAGATATGTTTGAACTAAAAGCTTTAATAGATTAAAAAAGGTCATATGTATCTAGAAAATTAGTGGAGAACATTAAATAGTTCATATAATATTTATTTGATTATTTTTAAAAACATTTATTTGGTTTATCTCTTAATAAAATAATTACTACATCATTTTTTGTATAATTACTTAATATACGTATTTTTTGCATAAAAATTAAGAATAAAATCCTATGATGAAGGTAAATCTATTAACTTTCACAATAATACTTTTAATAGAATTTATCATCTTTAAATCACAATATTTAAATTGTTATATTTATTAAATTATGAAGGTGACAACTTTGGCATCATTTAAAATAAAATAATATAAGTGTCATAATCATCTTAATAAGGATTCAAATGGTCAAAAATTAGTCCAATGGATGATTAGGGTTAATACATACAATAATAATAAATTTCGGGCCGATTTTGGGGCCTTCTGATATGTATTAATATTTCAATAAAAACTATATTATTGATTTTTCACTAAATAAATAATTTTTGCATCCCTATTGTGTCAAAATTGATGATAATTATTTAACACCTAAAAATTATAGATAAATTTATATGATTTAGATAATTTCATTATATTTCTGGATACTATTCATGTACGAGGTTTCATTAAGTTTGTCAGTAAATTAAAATTAATATACTTATAAGATTTAAGAGAGTGACATGTAGTCACTTTTTTTGGTTTTAATAATAATGAAGTTATTTTCATGGAAAAAAGTCCATTAAATGATTCTAATACGAACCTTAGGTGATATGGGTCGACGTTTAGTCATCCAATTAGATTTTGACAGGTGTTAGGGTAATTTTATAATCTTATATTTACCCTTAATTACCCGATTTACCTTTAACTAAGGTAAATAAAATTTACCATAGTTACTATTCGTAATGCCCAAAAATAAACAGTAGCTTATTAACATAATTTGGACCCACTGATTACAAATATGGAATCCATTTTTCCAAATTCAATACACGAAATTTGCAGAAATTAAATTAAAATTAATCTCATTGTCGAAAAAAACGGGTTTTTGTTTAAAACATTGCAAAAGATTGAATTGATATAACCTACAAATTCAAGGTAAAATCAATGATAATGACATAAATTATATAAAATGGTAAAAATATATTCAATTTATACTTTATAACCATTCAATATAATAATTTAACTATATAAACTAA
Organism: Viscum album; assembly: GCA_963277665.1. Classification (NCBI taxonomy): domain Eukaryota; kingdom Viridiplantae; phylum Streptophyta; class Magnoliopsida; order Santalales; family Viscaceae; genus Viscum; species Viscum album. The sequence continues at coordinate 2,050,281,876 of OY728157.1, read as the reverse complement.
TACGATGAAAAAAGTTGTTTTCAATTAAAATATAGCGTGTTTTTATTATTCATTAAAATATGAAAGTTATCGGAAAAATATCAAAACTTTATCCAATGTAAATTTTTATATCCTGATTCAAAATAGGAAATTTATTTTTTCAAATTGAACATATAAAAATTTCAAAAACTAGATTTAATGTGGGTGCGCTATTAAAAGGCGGAAAAACTGCATTTTTTTTTGAAAAAAACTTATTTTACACGAAAAAATTATTTTGTTCACATACCATGTTCTAGAAAATGTGTAAGATGAAATAATAATGTTATAACATTCAAAATTTAGTTAATACTATTCATAATTTCTAGTTTATAATAATATTAGAATAATATATCGTTGTTTAGTAAAACCCGGTATTGCGTACAACACACGCTATCGAGGAAGGTCGTGATTGCGTGTAATGCAAGCCAAGTCAGGGTTGCGTGTAGTGCATGACTCCTTTGTTGTTGCGTATAAAAAAACACATTGAATATATTTATATATATATACTCAATGTTGCGTAGAATAACTACTATCAAACAAACATGAAATTTTATATAAAATGATCCAAGATTAGTGTTGCATATACTTCAAGCTAAAACAATGTTGCGTATAGCGCAAGATAATCTTGCTGTAGCGTACCCCAAAAGATATGAAAGAAATTAGAAAGTATATATCTTATAAAATCTCCTGTTGTTACATTCTACCCCCCTTAAAATGAATTTTTCCCTCAAAATTTGTTGGGGTTATAAATCATTTACTATTCATAGAAACCCACATCGTAAAAAGGAAAACTAAAACATCATTTTAAAAAGTGAAGTATGAAACATATTGGTTACCAAAATTAACTCATTACTAGGTTTCCACGTAAGAGAACATAGGTGAAAATATAGAAATGGAAGAAAAATCTAACCACGAAGTTCTGATGGAGAGTGGTAGAGAACATGGCTATGAAAAAGCCATCAATCACAAAGCCATAAATTTGAAATGATCTAAGGTACCATCTGATTTGTAGGATATAAGAGCACTAGGACAACATTTTTGGTTATCAAGATCATTTCTCTAAATTTGAAGAATTTTAATTAGAAGAAATACTTACTTTATTTCGATATAATCTCACCTTTGTTCGTGCCATGAACAATTTCCACTTCATCTCTTAAAGAAATGAAGTTTAATTTGTCATTCTTGAAGTGTTAGCAGATCATGTGATAGAATGATGGGTCATTCCATCTGTCTTAATCAAAAGGTTAGCAATAGTTATATACATATGTCCATCAATTGTATATTATTCCAAAAATGGACTTATACTTCATCTATAATACCACTTAACAAAATAAAACTAGTTTATACTAACCAGGGACTTCATGTAGGCTAGTGGTAGGCGATAAAGTCCTGACGCCCTTCAGTTGTGGGTTCTATTCTCATAGCCTTTTCTGATGCAACGGGTTTTCGCCCATCCTGCAGGTTGTCCTTTTTCTAAAACAAGACTATTATAACAAAAAGTTTTAGCCTTAAACAATACAAACTTATGTTCAACATAATCCATTCAAATATTTAGGCTTATCCAAAATACTTCTTTCCAAACTCATAGTATAAAGAGAACGATTACTAAAAAGTTCATATAACAAGCATGTGAATACTATCATTTATCCCTCATATATCTTTTTGGTCACATTCCAATCACGTGAATACCATAATCATAAACCTTATTGAAATAATGAATGTTGTCAAAAGTTAACTCTTTCCACATACCAAAATCCAAAAAATCTATATACTCAAACCATGATATAATTTTTTCCTTATATCAGTCATGAGCTCATGAATACTATTAAACAATTCATTTTCTCCTTATGCCTTCATTATGCACAATTCATCTTCTTTCCAAAAATATCTCAATCACTTTCCATGGTTACCTGTACCATTCAACATATACTTTGAAATACTTTAGAAAAAATAATAGTTTAACAATCCTTAGATGATTCTTTATTCCATAGTACCATACATTATTCTTTATAAACATTCAATCATTCCACTAACTTCTTAAAGCACAGACTGAGCTTCATCATTTCCTTCATCTCATATTTCATTTGTAGTCTCTTCATCATCATTCTCATAAATACTACTCATATGACCATGCTGATAATCTTTATGAGATTTTCCCTTAGGAAATTGGTTTGCATAATGCCTATACATTCCACATTTAGAACATTTAAGCATTGTTGATGTCATAGCAATACCATTATCCTCATCCATGGTGTTAACTGAACCTTTTCCTTTGCACTTACTGTCTTTATGTCCTTCTTTTTAACACCCAAAGAATCTTCCAGTTCCTTTCAAACATTCTCCTTGATGCCTCTTCCCACATGATTTACATAGGGGAAATTGAACATTCTTTCCTCTATGATCATCATGAAACTACATCTTTCTCTTATTAGTCGAGTCAGGAAACTTACTAAATTTGAGTTTATTGATCAGATTATGAGATTGCTGATTCAACATAATAATGATGTTTGGACTTCCAAATCCCATTTCATTTGGTTTCCCATGAATAATATCATTCCATTGTCCATAATATCCTCCATTATCGTGAATATTCTTGTTTCCAGCCATTTTCTAAAACCCAAAAAGAATAGTGTGAGAGGAAAAAATCATGCTAGGGAAAACAACATAGTAAAGGGGGAGTACCATCAATATCTAACATCTTAGGTTAAATTCTATGATCTTTACTGTAGTTCTAGGACAATATTCTATATGTATACTTTTCCATAGGGACATCCCTAGAAATACCTTAAAAATATCTCTAGGGTTCTCTCTAACGTTTTCGCATCCTAGTTTCCAAAGGATGACAAAAACTTTCCTCTCATACCAATTGTAGAGGCCCGAAGCTTGCTGCACATGGACATTACATTACTTTTGCGGAATACTTAATATATAACAAAAACATACACACATGGACCGTAATAGTTTAGTGTCATTGGAAACTTTGAACGTAATCTACTAATCGTGGTGGAAGATCATCAACATCTCCCATAAAGATTTTTCCATTTTTGTTTCCTTACATAAAATCGTTCTTTTAATCCCGGGTGAAAAGAAAAAGTAAAAAGGGCGAGCTCAAATGCTCATTAAGGGTAAGAATGGATAAAATAAAACATACCATATACATTTTAACTTAAAAAAACATGAACATTAAAAATCTTGAGCAACGACATAAACCATGTAAGTACATAAGGGATAGATCATAATGGAACAAAAATCATGATAAAATAGTATGGGAATAAAACATGTAATTGTGGAATCCATTAAGCACATGTAATGATTTCAATAGTAGCGAAGGCATTGCTGCCAAGACCATCTTAGTGGACAAAGTCCCTTTCTGAATCGAGTTCACTCCTCGTTCCAGTCCTGTAATACTGAACCAGATTAACTTATCATTCCAGCCATTTCTATCTCATGAGATATAAATATTTACCCAATGCATTGGAGGGAGATATAGGTCCCACCCATCTCATAATGATACCATTATTATGTGTGCCACAAAATCATAAACCAGACATCATAGCATAACCCATGTAATAAAAATGGGAATCATAAACATCGTGACATCATAAAACAATTCATATAAGTTAAAAAAATTCATAAAAATAATTCCATCACAACATAATCAAATCAATGTAATAATAGGGATATAAACAGAACCCTTTATTATCTTAGATGGAAAATAATTTTGTCAAAACACTTGAACTCCCTTCTTGAGAAAAATATCCTTTCTAATTCAAAAACACTTTTCCTTTTTTAACATGTCATACAGTTGTAAAATAAAAGAAGTTGATTAAAAATAAACATGAAAACTTGTAAGGTAAGATTCATGGAAATAATTTTTAAAAAATCCAATCATTCCGTATAAGATAAAAAAACATTCTTCTCGTACTTTTGTCAGAAAAGTCAAAAAGTACCTCGTACGAAAAACATCAAAAGATTCCTTTCATATCTTTTACTAAAAACTCACCGAAGGGTAAAATTGGATTTAAAAAATTGTAGGAGGATATAAATAATATTTCATACTGAGGAAATATGGTTTTGGATGATAAATATTCCCTAGTAAATTCTGAAGTATAAACAATCTCGGATAAAAATTTAGATTGCGAAATTGTCCCTTACCTTAGGTCTAATTTGCATCGTAATTGTCCAAAACTACTGTATAATGATTTAAATAATGTTTTTGACTTATTACAGAATCATATTCATTGTTATGTTATCATATATGGTTCACTTATGACTTTATATTACCCGTTATTTTGTAAATTCCATGTTAAAGAGTGTTTTGGGTAAAATCGTTTCATTTGTCGTCCGTGTTTTGATATTGTAATTATTCATATGATTACTTAGATCATGATTAATTAATTACAGAATATAAAACATTATTTATATATAATATATATTCAGAATATACATATATATAATATATCGATAAATGGAATGAAATACACCGTTCATGGAGATGGTAGGTCGTACGTATGCAGGTACACTATTTTCGTTTCCTTATTGAATTGAATGGAATTAATTGGATGACATACATTCATATATATATTTATAAATATAGTATCATTATGTCATATATTTCATGATTAATTATTTTATATACTTTATAATCATTCACGAATGGTTAATCATTGAGAATGAATCTCATTGCGTCGTTGAGACGGTATTCCGTACGTACACACGAGTGATGATATCGTTACCATAATTATTGAATTGAATTGGATAGGATGATAAAATATATCAGAATCAGTATGATGTTATAATAACTGTGTATAGTTATTCTTTACGCCATTATACCCATCAAAGTAAGGTGGTGTTGGAAAAATAGATTACACCACAGCGTGGAGACGGTATTCTGTACGTACACATTCGAGGTTATTTCATTTTCCGTAGGATGGATAGATGGTGAAATAGGGTTGTTTCATACTTATAATAACATATTAGTATATGAGTTATACTTATGTTATTACTTCACAATGAAACAACTAAATAAGAATAAGTGGAAGAAGAAATAATGTTGAAACAATCGGTAACAAACATTACCTCTTCTTTGAAGTGCCTCTTTGAGAGCTCCCCTTAGGGAATTAAAATTGGACTTTTAAGAATACCAGGACCTCTAGGATGTTTCTAGGGAAGTGGAGAAGAGAATTTGTCAGGGGTTTGCCGAGAATTAAGGCTCAATGTGGCTTGAGGTAGAGAGGGAGGAGGTACCCTTTTATAAGGGAGAAGAGGGGCACCTTTGGAATTCTTAAAAACATTAATTTATAATAAATCTAAAGACACTTAAAAACCTCCAAAAATAACTCATATCCAAAGATTAGATTAGATAGGATTTTAATCACATCAACCAATCAAATTTTGACATGTTATGAATTTATTTTAAACATTATCAACTTGATTTATCCTTATTTAATCAATTTTATTTTATTTGTGGTAATAACAATCTAAATTTTAAATTATAACAATTAATTACTTATTTTTTGTGAATTGTCCATAATTGGATAATTTATGAAATTTTATACCATATAAATTTAAATTTATAATTTTTAAATATTTTTGTGATTTTTAAACAATTTTATAATATATTATTTTTATAAAATAAAAATAGTGTCAATTTTTAAACTATTCATTTATTTGAATTTAAATAAACTATATACAGAAGTTATGTTCGAAATAAAAGCTTTAATAGATTTATAAAATCTCATATGTATCTATAAAATTAGTGGAGAACATTAAATCGTTCATATAATATTTATTTTATTATTTTTAAAACCATTTATTTGGTTAATCTCTTAATAAAATAATTACTACATCATTTTTTGTATAATTATTTAACATACTTATTTGTTGCATAAAAATTAAAAATAAAATCTTATTATTAAGGTATATCTATTACCTTTCACAATAATACCATTAATCTAATTTATCATCTTAAAATCACAATATTTAAATTGTTATATTTATTAAATTATGAAGGTGACATCTTTGGCATCATATAAAATATAATAATATAAGAGTCATAATCATCTTAATAAGGATCCAAATGGTCAAATATTCACCCAATGGATTATTAGGGTTTATATATACACTAATAATATGTTTTGTGAATATTTTTTGGCCTTTTGATATGTATTAATATTTCAATAAAAACTATATTATTGATTTTTCACAAAATAAATAATTTCTGCATCCCTATTGTGTCAAATTTAATGATAAATATTTAATACCTAAAAATTAAAAATAAATTTATATGAGGTAGATAATTCCATAGTCTTTCTGGATACTATTCATTCTCGAAGATTCATGATGTTTATCACTAAATTAAAATTAATATACTTATAAGATTTAAGAGAGTGACATGTTGTAACTTTCGTTGGTTTTAATAATAATTATGTTATTTTCATGGAAAAAAGTACATTAAATGATTCTAATCCAAATATTAGGTGATATGGGTCGACGTTTAGTCATCCAATAGGATTTTGACAGGTGTTAGGGTAGTTTTATGATCTTATATTTACCCTTAATTACCCGAATTACCTTTAACTATGGTAAATAAAATTTACCGTAGTTACTATTCATAATGCCCAAAAATAAAAAGTAGCTTATTAAAATAATTTGGACCCACTGATTCTAAATATGGAATCCATTTTTCCTAATTCAATACACAAAAGTTGCAGAAATTAAATTTTAATTAATCACGTTGTCGAAAGAAAACGAGTTTTTGTTTAAAACATTGCAAAATATTGTATTGATTTAACCTACGAATACAAGGTAAAATCAATTCTAATGAAATAAATTATATTAAATGGTAAAAATATATTCTATTTATACTTTAAAACCATTCAATATTATATTTTAAATATATAAACTAATACAATGAAAAAAGTTGTTTTAAATTAAAATATACCGTGTTTTACTATTCATTAAAATATGAAAGTTATCGGAAAAATATCAAAAAATTATCCGATGTAAATTTTTATCTGCTGATTCAAAAGTGGAATTTTACTTTGTCAAATTTAACATATAAACATTTCAAAAACTAGATTTAATGTGGTAGGACCATTAAATGGCGGCAAAACTACATTTTTTTAAAAAAACTTATTTTACCCGAAATATTTATTTTGTTCACATACCATGTACTAGAAAATGTGTAAGATGAAATAATAATGTTATAAAATTAAAAATTTAGTTAATACTATTCATAATAGCTAGTTCATAATAATATTATAATAATATATCGTTGTTTAGTAAAACCCGGTATTGCGTACAACACACGCTATTGAGGAAGGTCGCGATTGCGTGTAATGCAAGACAAGTCATGGTTGCGTGTAGTGCATGACTCATTTGTTGTTGTGTATAACAAATACATTGAATATATGTATATATATATAATCAATGTAGCGATGAATAACTACTATCAAACAAACATGAAATTGTGTATAACACGATCCAAAATTAGTGTTGCGTATACTGCAAGCTAAAACGGTGTTGCGTATAGCGCAAGATAATCTTGGTGTAGCGTACACCAGAAGATATGAAAGAAATTAAAGATAATATATCTTATAAAATCTCGGTTTGTTACATTAACGTTGTTTTAAGGGGGTTAGTCTTCTGTTATAAGGAAACAAACCCATGGTTAAGAAATATTCCTCTGAGTAGATTTCCTATGACAGCCTCGCTAGGTATCCACCATAGTTTTATTATCATTTATATTAGATCACTTCCACATAATAATGAATTAGATGTTTGGTATGTGGACCCTCACGACTTGGGGAGATACTAAGTTTTTATTACTATTAATTAATTTTTTTGAATTTATTACAATATTTTTTAAAATAGGGATTTCACTCATTTGGCCTAAGAAGTATTGTGCACCACCTAACAACCCATAAATAACTAGTTTTATTATTTTATGGAATCTTCCTAATCATTTGTTCATAGATCATATTGTTGTCTATTATGTTAGAATTCTACGCTAACGACTCCTCCGATGTTCCATTATTTCTATTTTTTCCTTACTGTTACACCTTGTTTTGATTGTTATTCCCAAATATTTTTATTTTAATGTTTTATGATTTCCACTATTTGAGGTTGAATCATTCATGGGTTTTTAATTGGTGGGACTATATTGTTCAATGTGGGTGGTCCTGAAACTAATCCATATAGTTTACACTATATTCTACTGATGTTTTATACACAGCATCACCACCCATGGGTGATTTTCCCTAAATTAATTTAAATTGATTCCCCTAAACTAATTTTGGATAATTGAGTAATTTTAGGTCAAATGCGGACCCTTTAATGGTTATAAATTATGTGAAAGGTCTCCATTGAATGTCTACCAAACATAATTCATGAAAACCTAATTAATCAGATCCCTATGATATGATTATTCAAGTTTGTTGATGTTACAATATACCCTCATTTGTGAAATTAACTCTAGTGAGATAAGAAAGCCATAAATCTAGTGTGGTAAACATTTGATTCAACCATAGGGATATTTCTAGTGATCATGTTCCCATTTTATAGTTCATTTGGAAGGGGGTAAGTGTTCCTCCCCCCTTGGATTTTTAATCCAATTTAGTTATGAAACTAATATCAAAATGGGAATAAGAATGTTTTACAAAGACAAGACTAGGAATGATAAAATGTTTGTTGGATGATATTTCTACCTTAATTAAAACTCTTATGTTAGTCAACTATTTATTATTCCTTATTAGGATGTTTGGTAAATATTAGTTAGACCATGTTCCCATTATATTTTTTAATATATTATGGTGGGACAATATACCATCTTGTGATAATATATACATGAAAATGGATATCACTCCCTTATGATTGTATATTTTGGAACGTTACATCGTACCTATGAGGTTGGGATGTAATTCCACCTATTTTGTCTATTGGATATATTTCCGGTTGTACAACCAATATAAACATTGTAATATAGGGTACAAAATTATATTGGTAATGAGATAGAATTACCCTGTGACTATGATGATGAAGGTGATTTAAAATTATACGTTTTTATCTAAAAATAACCATGTATGTGTGATATATTACCCATTTTGAGATATTTCTATAGAAGTGGATGAGTTTCATGTCCAAGTGTTAATGATTATTTGATGTGATGCCCTTAAAATCATGTTATTCCATGTGACTAGTGAATTTGTTCCCACTTATGAGTCTCCACATCAAGGGAAATGATTCCATATATTTTTCATAGTATCATGATGATATATCATATTGTATATTATTAAAAAAGAACAAATTTCCTTGAATGTTACATTGTTTCATGACATGTTACCATGTATTGCTCCCTATGTCACCAGAGGTTCATTATACCCCTATATGTGAATTTTTTTTAGATATACTACCAACATATATTTCATTATGTTATCATAGTGATGATAGGAACATGGTGATTATGATTTTATAATATTATTATACATTGATTTTGTGTAGTATTTAGAGACACACTAATACTAAATTTCGTAAGTATAAGAACACATGTATGACCGTGCTTCACCCATTTTTGACATATTTATTATTTTTTACATTTCATATTTTATGTAATTTTTATCATTCCACAATACAAATTAACATGTGGTGCATGATATATGTAGGGAAATTATTGTTGGTGTCCAGCTCTATTGTACTCCCACTATATCTGGGCACCATGGGTACCCGAGAACACATTGTGGTCAGAGGTGTGGATAATGTAAAATACCATATGATTAATGGTTCATATGGATCTTGGTAGGAGTTCCGAGTTAGGGACATGTAATAAACTAATTTACAAGTTATTATTTTTATTGTTCTTTGTTTTCTTTTGAACTATTTAAATATGGTTTACAAAAAAGATATCGTATTTATTTCCTGTATGGAAACCTATCATTATAGAAAAATGAATTGTCATAGAACATATGTTTTTATTACTATATATATAATGCATATTTTTTTCTTTTATTATATATTTATTTATGTGTTAGTAACTTATAATCTAGTTTTTGTATATTTCTACATAAATAGGTTTAGACATACCACATTACTCACCATCCTTTATTGCATGTTAGAGTGAATTGGGAGACATTCTTGATGAATGTGGAATCCTATTAAATAATTATAAACATGAATTTGATTAGGGACACTATAATAATAATTAACGTTTTAAATTCATAACAAATAGTTAAATCATATCAAACCAAATACTCCATGTATAATCAAGCTAAAATACCAAGTGGTTAATGATCTCATCCCAAAGTCATATTTGATAATACAAAATAATCTAATACATCATTGTAATCATTATGTCATAATTAACAAATCTAATATGTCAATGTATTATGCTCCCAATTTTACCATTATAATCAATCAAAAAATAATATAATACTTACAATATTTCACACTCCATAAAAATATAGAGGGTATCCCCATATCCAACATCCACCCACATAGTCTCTTAATGACCTTATACCTCAAGTAATGAAGGAAATAATATTAATTGTTTCTTTCCATGACCACTTAAACAACATTCATGGATCATAAAAGACATAAACTTCATGCATTAAAACAAATTCTCATCTCCAAAATATATATTTATCATAACCGCATCAATAAGTGGATATTGGACTATTTATAAAAGTTGAATATCTCACATACCCACTAACACGGTGTTTATAAGATCACATATAAGAAAACTATACCTCTAGTGGGTTCTATAGTGATCGTTCTCCCTATCACATTAAATAATAATAAATACAATAAATAAATACAATCTTGATACTTTACCCACAATAAACTAATAATTTATTCCATTCTCATCACATATTTGTAATCAACAAAATCAATACACTATAAAATCCATGAACACCATCATCATATGTCAATTTATAGTTTTCAAAAAATCAATATAAAATGGTAACAACCATTATAATAAACTATGTATTATAAAAAACCTCTTAGGGTTCTATAGGAATGCCATTATCATTTGAAATCCTCATCATCTTCTTAATAATATTTTAGATATTTTAAGTCACCTGGAATGTTCTCTACTATCTAACATGAAATTTAATGAAATATCAATTTAGTGTTGATTACACATTCGTTATTCAATCAAAATTATGAAAAAATACAATTTAATAATCATCCACATATCAAATAAGCACACTCTAAATATATTTTCAAATGATATATATAATGGGCATGATAAAGAATATTTTTAAATGAGTTGTGACAACACAACAAAACACTTGAGTGTAGAGTCTATTTCTATAATGTTATCCATGAATTTCACATCACCAATATTCCAAGGAAATGTTATTAACTCTATAAAAAACAATAATATCAATTGGTTTCTGTAATATTATGATGAAGAATAAAATTATTTTTATACACTCTACAAATATTGTCTTATGAGATTTAGAATATGAAGGAGAATGAATATTATAACATGTGTTGACATAACAGAACAAAATTTTCAAGTATAGATCCCATTATAAACATGTTGCTCATAAATTTCACATTATATGTATATAAAGGAAAAGAACGTAACTATATCAAAATTAAAAAATATCTTTAGGTTGTTTGTAATGTTAAAATATTATAATAAAATAATTTCTTATATCATCATAATTTCTAGTTCACATTATTAATCACAATTTTTTGTCATAATTATATAACCCAATATACTATCCCAAAAGTCTTCATTGATTTACAGAATAGTTAATACCGTAATTTAAATGGAATTTTGTTAGTATCATTTATTATTTTATATATTTTTCTATTTTTTCAAAAAAATAATCATGATTTCATTTTTTCCAAATTTATATAGTTATTTTGAGTTACACTATTAGTGCATGGGTAATGTTTGGTTTTCCATAGAAATGCACCCTTTTTATACGTATCAGTAACATCAAATGGTTGCAATAATGTTTGGGAAAATACTATTAATAAATTTTAAAAATGGATAAAATGCATCCGTTTTTTGGACTACTATCATCAGAAAATTGTGTAAACCATTTTGGGGGTTCCACTTAATACATTGGATTTTTCACTATTAGTGCACATTTTGGAAAAGAATATGACTTACAATTTCATTCCCCTATATTCTAAAAAATTAAACTTATTTATGAAAACTATAATTTATGTTTAATTATACTCGTTCATGCATGTACCAAATTAAGAGTGTCCCATGTTTTCTACAATCCACCACTTTCATGGAATATTATCCTTCATTTCCTAATTTCTCCATTGATTTATAAGGAAATTCCTCTATTTCTTTATCCTAGATTCTCAATATCAGTTCTAATGTATCCTCCTTCTTTATAAATATTATAATAGGATATGTTTGTTGAATACTATCTTTGGTTAGTATAATCTAATTGTATTTTTGTAGAGTGGTTATAGAGGCCTTCTGTAGTAATAATCATCATTCCACCATCGAAAGTAATTATTCATTATTATTTTGAGGTCTGAGTTTTTTTGATATTATATTTATATAAAATTTCATTTAAATATGAATTTTATAAGATACCTTTATTGTCAGATAAATATATGTATATATTAGAATTTTAAAACATATGGGTGTTCTATAAGGTTTTAAGGACTAATTATATTGTCATAAAGGGTTTTTTTGTAGGTTCTAGGTTCTTTCAATCTAAAATATTTAATTAAAGCATAAAGGTTTTATAATTAAATTTATTAATGGTTTTTCATATATCAACTAAAATACAATATGCTTAACTATATTTTAAATGATTTTCGAAAAGTTTTTAGTATGTTTTTTGGTGTAATTGGGTTATTATTGGATCTTTATGCGATCATTTGTTATATTATTATATTAATGATTTCTTATTTAGAATATGTTATAATATAATTTATTTAATGGATGTTTAGTTTTTCATATGATATTAATTGGATATCTTTTTTCAATGATCTAGTTTATTTATTTTGAATGAGGTTTAAAAATAATTCATGATATTGTAATGGTTTTAAAATAAGTATTTATATTTTCAATTGTTGTTTAAACAATAATGAAATGATTAGAAACTTATATAAATTGTTTTCATGTCATTAGATACCACCTCTATTTTATCCCCAACGAATCATGTATTTTATGACCATTTTACATTATTAATCATTATTTTCTATTAATTCATGTTTATGAAAATGGAAATTTGACCTTTTTTAAGGAGTATTTGGTGGTGAGATGAGATATTGATATTGTTATTTGTTATCTTCTTGTATATTATTATAATTTTATTAATAATTTGATGTTTTCCCTCATCTGGAATAGATTTTATCAAGGGGAACCTAGGAATCAGGGTGTAGATCGATGGTTGATTTTTATACAACATATGATTAAACTCTAACTAGAATCCTCTTTTATATGATAAGATAACATTATGGGGATTGTCATTACAATATGTTAGAAAGAGTATGTATTGGGTTATTTTTTATTCAATACATCAATAGTTATGTAGATTGACCCACTTCAATATGTTTATGATCATCCCACTAGAGCCTATGTTTTTTTCTACAATGTGTTTGGTTTAAAATACATTCAATATAATTGAGTCTTGATTAAATCTATGGGTTATTTTCTACAATGATTATATCAGTTTCTAATGAACATTTAATTAAATTGAGAGTTGTTTTTCTATAACTTATGATACTTTTACATTTATATTTCTTCATTATAATATGTAATTAATGTCCACAACTTCATCTCTTAATGTAATTTTCTTAATTACCTATTATTCAACATATATTGATAAAATTTTTTCTTTTCAGTTCTCATTTCCTTTCAATTTTTACCTTCCAAATTGTCTCCAAATAAAAAGGAATATCATTTAAAATAGTGGACAATGTATTTGAAATAATGTTTAACCTCTTTTTCAGTTAATAAATATTCTGGGTGAATAGTTTCCAATATATTTACTCTGGTCTTCTTATAAAAATATAATTATTTCTAATAGTTATATTAAAAGAGGAACTATTTCCAAAAAAGGGCTAAATATAATAACTAGTTTTATTTACAAACCCATATATAAAAAATTTTATTTTCACAATGTATTTTGAATTATCATTCTTGAAATTACATTTAAAATATATTGCATATGCCCATTTAATAAATACTATGGGGAATGCGTAGTTCCCTCCCTACAAACACACATTGGTGTGAATGTTGATATGGAAACATTAAGAGAAAAAATGAAAATATATTTTCTTAAAGTGGAGTATAACTTATAAAAATAAAAAAATAGAAAATCACAAGACATGGACATAAATTATTCATGAATAATACCTACATCTAAATAGATTTAAAACAATTTTGTGATTGCAGGATCAAGATATAGGGTACAATCACAAAGTTGAAGAAACCAATATCAAAATAAGATCATAATAAAATTATGTGATATATTAAACCATGTTTTCATGATGAAAAATTCACACAGTATATGCAATAAGTTAAAATACCAGTTTTAGTAACTTTGGGGAGATATATTACCAATCAGCATGAATGTTCTATTTTGTTACAATAGCCATGTAATGTTATAAAATTTTATAATTTATTATCATTTTATATGGTTTTATCTAATAAAAAAATTTATAATTTATATAATGAATGAAAAATTTAGGTTAGGGCCTTTATCCAATAGACCCCTGAGTTTGGGAACACATCCCTTGGAACACGTAGTGACCTCACCACATAGGTTGATCATTGATAGTATCAGATTTCGTTACAATATTGCCTAAAAGAATTTGTCCCAAAATTATCCAAATGGATTGGGCTCCACCATTCCAACATGTATAGATATTATGTTTTCATTTTAGTTCATGGGATATTATCTCATGTTCTTGTACCATTAATGTTTAACTATTTTTAGGTGAACTCTTATGATATGGAGGTGATTATGATGTTGTTTGGGGTTCTAATTATGTTTCAATATTCTATTATATCATCCATTCAGACCGATTAATATTAACAATGACATCTTCTGTATCTAAAACAGATATGTTTTATTCGGTATTTATATTTATAAATAATTTGGGATGTTTTCTTTAATTATTCCCCATATTATGTTTTTTTAATTTAAAATTAATTATTCTATTATGTGGGGAAGTCTAATATATAGATGCACCATAAAACATTTCTAGTAAGGGTTCAATATTTTTTATTAATATTTCATTGGTTAAATCATTTAGTTTTGGTTATCATTTATGACTTGGAATTAGTTTCAAGTATTCAGTGATTCAGACTATTCCATAAGCCTTAAAATGAGTGAACCTACTTGACTTGGTAGGTTGACTTAGTTTGGATCATTATGAAATTACATAACGTACTTTTTGGTGGATAAGGAAGAATAAACAGAGTTTCATGATTGGAACACGGTTGGAAAGAAAATAGAATCCATGAAAGTAGACATGGGATGCTTCTACTGGCTATCTAACAGTTGTTGTATTGTATTCTAAACCATGTTCCCAAGAATTTAGTAGTCCAAAAACCCTATGTACAATATTATATGGTCTCCTTTGATATATAATTTATTTAATAATTATATTAATATTTTACGATGGATTAGAATGATTTGTTTTCATTTTGTTTTGGTAATTTTTGTTTTATAAATTAAAGTTTATATTACATTGTGTTACATAGTTTCAGGTTATAATGGTTGGGTTATGTGTGGGAAGATGAATTTTAATAAATTATTTTGAAAAAATGAGTGTGATATATTAATTTTTACAAAGGCTAAATTACACTAATTTTTGTATCTATATGTAATCATTATGAGTCTATTATACTGTTATTTGATTTAAACATTACTTATTGATTCATAATATATTTGAAAAAGATTTGTTTTCATATGGGTTGTTTACACACTCCGTTGTTTGTAATATATATTAAATTTTATCTTTTGAGTTCAAATTGGATTATGGAGATTGAATCGTGAAATTTAGGTTTAACAATTTTTTTTATTAATTTGACAGTATTACCAAGAAAAGAATCAGTATATTATAGAATGTTATTTTTGTGAGGATCATTTTAGAGAAGTTATTATTATTGTTAGTTTATGAGCTTTTTGGTATTCAAATATACCAATGCATTTAATATAGTGGAATTTTTCCCTTATAAACTATTATACAATATCCAAAAATTTGGTAAATAATAACCTACAAGACTTTCTTTTAGAGTTAGGTTTATAAAATAAAAAAACTTGATATGGATGTCAAGTGGTTTTTAAATTATTCTAAATCGATGGAAGCCTCAAATGTAACTTTACATTATGGCATCTTTAAATCAACTTATTATTAATAGTGGGAGAATATCCTTCCTCTTTGGTTATGATATGTCATGTATGGGGAATTTTTAAAGCAATGAATCATATAGTGGATTTATCCTGAAAATTTTAAAATAGGGAATGAAATTGATTTCATTAGCTACTATAATATAATAAAATATTATAGGGGTATGATAATTTATTTTATATGTTAGTTTTGTTATTTTATTGAATAATCATTGATGAATAATTGAAATATTGATTCATTGAGAAGTGACTTCATTTAGAATGTTGCTCAAAAATTGGATTTATCATCTTAATCACAGTATATCAAGTGATTAATAAATATATATTTATAGTGTTGGGATTCATAGGGAAACCATTCTTTAGTTTTGTGCATGATTCATATGGATTTGGAAATGGTTTTGGACCTTGTGATGGAAAAAAGAAATATGAACCTATTATGATTAACCAAGGTTATTTAAATTAGATAACAACATCTCATATAACTTCTCTTTAAGAAACTGATCTCTTATATGATTCCAATATGGTAAAATGGTTAATTTAAAGACCTATTACTTGAGAGATCCAAAAAAACTATCATAAATGTCAGTGTCTATGTAATATCAATAATTTATGTAAAATAAATTTTTAGGTGAATTAAAGGAATTCACTCTCCTAACCTGGATTTGGGTTGCAGTTCATCTCAAGGAAAACAGAGTTTAAATTCCTATATTATTTGTGGAATATCATTGATATGTCTTAATTAATCATATTTATTTATAAATATTTTTTCCTCTAATAGTCCAGTCACTATTATTTAAGTACCCTTGTAAAATAATGCGTTTGATTGGTTTTAATTATTATCCTCTAAGTGGTATACCCTCATGATAATGTATTTTTTCATGTTCGTTATTGAAAAATGAAATGTTATATCAAAATAAGAATGATAATGGGTCATAGACTTGTTTTCAAAAAACCACCACATATATTCCAGAGAATAAATGACCAGGGACGTGATTTTTATGAGACCTTAGGGGTCATGTATCATGATAGGACCCTAATGTAAATTTTTATGAAATATTTTCTAGCTAATTTTATGTAAATATTATTTTCCTGATTATTTCAAAATGTTGAATAAGCCATTCACTTTTTAGTATCATTTTTTTGAAAGAGTTAAAGCATAATCAGATGTTATTGGACTCCCATAAAAACAATAATCCTAGAAATTATGTATCAATCATATTCTACTTTTATTGCAACACGTTGAGTTTATTCCCCATGTGTCATGTAAATGGATGACATATTTTATATTAGAAACTAATTATTTTATATTCACTGATGATTTTTTGGGGATAAAATGTAGAATGGGGGGTTTATTTTTACACCCCAATCTCTGGTTGAAGCATTATTTTATTTAATTATTAGATTTGAAAAGACACCAACTTGAGCAATAAAAAATCATTTAAAGGGGTATAAATTAGTAATTCAATATATTTTACATTTTATTCGTTAAATAACCCCTTTTCACCAATTAATTTGAATCTTGATCACTATTAAACACACATACACATGGAGGATAGTATACATATAAGGTTAATCTCCCAAAAATGAGATGTATAGTCCTTGGTATGATATAGAATTTTATAAGATCAAATGAACCACTATTTTTATCATACAGGTACAACAGGAAGAGTTTATACAGAAAATCATATTAGATGATGACTCCCAAAAGTTATAGTGAATACAACATTTTATAACAACAAAAATAAATCCCTCTATCCATAGCCTTCCATTGTTAAAATATTCATCATATAATTCTTATTCAACCTATAGAAACACAGGTAGGATTTATTCACCCTATAATAGTATTCATAGACACATACTATTAAACAAATTTCATATTCTTTAATCTTCTTAACTCATTTTATTTTTTTTACACCACTAAACATAAATACCATCACACTATTTTCTTCTCTTCTTTTAATTTTAATTTCAAATCCATATTCAAACCATCAAATTCTTTTTGAAACATAACCTTTGGATATTTTTTTCGAATGTATCATGATCAATAATTTAGAATTTCATAGTTATCTTGATATGAAAAAACAACCAAATCCATAAAAATGATCCAAAACTGTATTTTTTTCAATGATTCCCATTATAGAACTTCTGGGAAATTTCATAGACCTTATGGTGTAAAATAATGGTTTTAAGTAGTTTTCAAATTACATCCATATAATATTTTTTTTGTGAATTATGTTATATGTTGTGAAGGTCCCAGTATTTTCATAAACACCAATAAATATTCAAATCCTCCATATGGGGTGGTCATCATGCCTATGGGGTAATATTCAATCGATATCATTTTTATAGTGTTGAACAAGGATATATTATGTGGATGTTTAAAATATTGAGATCAGTAAAATTCCTTCTATCAGTACTCTACGACATGAAATGATAATATTGATGTTGAGGTAGTTTATTTTCAAGTGCCACTAAAAATGAAAAATTGATCTATATGGCATGGACAACCAACGAACCCATAATGTGACAATTTTTTCATTGGCACTAAACAACCAACCAATCATCCTATGTAGCATGGAAATGATCTACAGCTTAGGGTACATCTTCTTTATACTGTAGACAACTCATTCAACATCATAGTCACTAAAACTATTTTATAGTCATTGTACAATGTCTTGGTACACTACATCCAATATCTCCATTTATCATTTTCTTAAAAATTAGTTTTTATCATGAAATTATTTTAGGACATATAATGACTAAGAACAAATCATATTGAATCATATAATTTCATGGAATAAGATTTATTTATTTTAAAGAACATCCAAAAAACACATTAACATATGCTTTACCAATTCATCAATATCTCATAAATAAAAAAAATTATTTCAACATATTAGTCTAAAAAATATTCTCCAATGGTTTTTGTTGTCATCTAAGGAAAAAATAACTATGCAAGCCTGAACCCCTACAAATAGCTCACCATTCAATAATTCTATTCCTATGATAGTAAACATAGTATGAGAAAAAATTAATAATAAATAACATGATTTATATAAATATGGATCTATAAAAGATTCATTCCCATGAAAACATAATGATCTCCTGAAAAATTACTATAAACCATTAATCTTATTTTTTTCCTACAAATAAATATCGGAAAGTGTAAAAATAGTTCACACACACAAAAAAAATCATAACATTCTCTTTATTTGAAATCCCCTATAATAAATGATATCCAAAAGAAATAAAATGAATTTGAATATAAATAATATATTTTCATCTTCTCCTTATATAAAAAACAATAAAATAAAAAAATAGTGGGAAAAAAAGAACCATACAATTACCCTATAAAGAATGATGTTGTACACATATCTACAAACATAGTCTCAAAAATATTTATTTTGAAAGTGTCTTGGTAAACACATACATAATTTTTTATTATGTAGAAATAAATATATATTTAACATATTAATATCTACTACATCATTGATTAAGTGATATTTTATATCAATTAGTATGGACATTGAATACTGATTATAATTATTTTAAAAATTAATTTCACATTGATTATCACATCCTAAATGTAATGAAATCTTCACTTTAGAATTAAAATATTTTAGGTGATTACTCATCCATATATTTCTTGTTCATAAATGGGTTTTAGCCAAAAAATCATCTATTATAATACATAGATTAAATGAATTATTATCACTTGTTCGCTATGAAAAAAATATCCATATCATGTACTCATCTGATGATTTACACATTCTTTCCAATCCGTACATGAATTACTAAACAGATCAGGAATACATTTGTTTTCATGTAAATAAAATATCTAATATGATTTTAGAAATCATTTTTGTAAAATTTCATTTCATGATTATTTTTTCATAACAATTTCCCAGATAAAATCCAAATAAAAATTCATTAAATATTCTAATCCAAACGTTTTAAACATTTCATTTCCAAATATTTCCTTTTCTAAAAAATATAATCCCTTTCTTTATAAATTTTTTATCCATGAATTTATTATATATCAACAACGAATAGATATTTCAAAAATCATATTCATTTACCTTGAAAAATATTCAGAATTTATTTCACCATTTCTATAAGAATTGATATAATATATATAAACAACTAGAATTATGATTACCTAATTATCATATTTTATGTACAGATTATTGTGAAATCTCGCATTTTTAATAATAAGTATCTTATGGAAGGTGTCAAGACTTCAATACCAATATCCTAGGTTTTTTTAGCTTATATTATTATTTATTTAACCATATAAAATAATTCACACATTTAAGAATCTAAAATCCAAAGGTATGTACTATATATAATTCCTATTCAAATTCACCATTTAGGAAGGGTTACATGATTTCCATTTGAATGATATTACTATTAATATTTTTCCATAATATCATGAAATTTACTATGGTTTCAACTCATCGAATAGGTATTTAAATCTCATCAACATCAACTCCTTCAAACTAGGAATATCATTTACACACCAATAATTATTCTTTCCCACAACTTCATGTTTTTCATTCATATTGTTTATGAACACCAACATTGTTCCAATAATGATCTTTTCATTTGGTATGGTTACCAACTACCAAATTTCATTATTTTCCATTTGATGTATATCTTCATTCATTATGTCAAATGACTATTGATGTGTTATTGATTCATCAACATCATTATGTTTAACACGAGATAATAATAATATATGATAGTCTTCCTTCAATGTTCTTCTACTTTGAATCTATTTCCTATAATTTCCCTTGATATTATGTACCTTTAATTTCATTCTCCACCTATGATTATATAATAATTATTGTACATTATCACTTTAATTTGATAAATCATCTACTTCATCTTGATCTAATCCATTAACCTCAAAGTATTATGACGAATCACATTACTATTTTATATGAAATGATTCACCATTATCACATTTCAAGCTCAGTGTTTCATGAGATTTCTATTCATTTGTAAGTTCCATCACACTAAAATTAATTAATTTAATAATATTACCAATTTCGTTTTTTGTTAAAATGATATCATCTTAAATTTGGTCAATACCTCATGAAGAAACGATAAACACATCTTTAGTAAATGTTTCCATGATTTTCATGTTTAACATTTATAATGTTGGGGCTTCCAAACACTCATAGATATTTTAAACATGGATATTTCCTATAATATATCTCATATGATTGTATATCTTATTTTGACCTATAAAGACAATGAATTGTGATTTTAACTTCTTCTCCAATATCATGTCTCCAGAAAAAAGAGATTTATCATGATCTTATAACATATTTCAATCCATCCTCATAAGACTATTATTATTTCATTCATTAAAACCATTATTCTGTGTTGCCAATGGTGAAATTTATATGTGAATAATTCCATACAATACATGATAAGCATCAAATATTCAACTCGTAAGCTATGAACAATTATTGCTATGAATTTATCTTAAATAGAAACCATAGTATTTTGCACATATTTTTCCAAAAAAATTTACACATATTTAATTCCACTAGTTTATGATTCATAAACATAATTAATTTAATGTTTTTAAGATCATTAATAATGTAAATAAAAAAATTATTTATATTAGTTTGTTGATTCTTCAAGGTATCGTATATGTCATAGTGAATAATCTATAAAGGATGAGTCTTTTATAATTACACCCTCTTTTATGAGGTATTAATAATATATCCCCTTTGAAAATTGGAAAGTAAATAATTCCACAATCTATTTAATAATAAAACATCCGAAAAATATTTATCCATGGTAACCCTATCATCAATTATATAATTTATTTTATTCTTTAATGGTTTAATAACATGAATTTAAAACATATAAAATAGGAAGAAAATTAGATCTTGTTCATTTTACTATTATAAATTTACTTCAACATTGCTTGCCCTTCCCCAGAATCTAGTCCTTCAGAATGATCAACTCATTTCATCATCACATAACTGAGAGACACTAAAAATATTGTCTTGAGTCTATCAACATAAAATGTAGTTTTGTATGTCAATAGATTTTTTCCAAACAATGATAAAACAACACATTTTTTGAGGGATCCAACATTTCCAAAGTACACTAATAATTCATTATATTTATCAATATCGATAAGAATATATATATATATATATATATCCATTTTTATATGATGAGAAAAATAGTTATCCAAAATAGATGAAAACTATTCTTTGGATACATTAAAGTCATTGTCACAAACTAGAGCTTTCTTATTGCCATTATAATTCTTATTTTGGGGCTTCTCTGAACATTTTTATATGAAATTTTTATTAAGTAACATAATAATACATTATTTTGTAAGATGACTCAGTTTCTCACATTGTTCACAAATATCCTATAAATTTTTAAATCGTTTTTTAGTTCATAATTCAGAATGCATAGTCTGCCACAAAATTATTCCATTTTATGTGAGACTAATTCTCATCAATTTTTATTTATATACCCTTTAAACTCATAATTTTATTGTTAATTAATCAAAAACATCTTCACCATGAGACCAAATCCAACATAATTCTAGAAATGAGTATAATGAAGAACATTTTCTATAATAGACATCATGTTATCAAGGGTTGGGAAGCTATATTTCTATATTCTTCCCACCAATAGTTACGAATATTTTATGAGAACTATAATTTTGGATAACTATAGAGACAATATTATTAATATTTAATTTATCCTTATATAATTTTCATTATCTACATTTATCGAATTTTTTTCATTCAAATAGGTGCACTGAAAATTTCAAGGATCTAGAAAATATGTTTGACTAAGCTATAATCTTTGTCTTCTAGATTTGATTTTTATTATCTGATATAGAATAATTTCCATCATTTATTTTATTGTCATTTGAGATTCATCCTCAATTATTTTCATGTTCCTTTATTATTGTATATCTTTACCCATCATCATGAATATGCTGCTGAATATTTGTCATTAAATTTTCCAAAATGTTTTCCAAACATACCCATTTTTTTGTAAAATGTTGGAAAACATTTTCTATTTTTACTATTGAATTAAAAATTTAAAAAAAAAATCTTATTAATGTCCTAAAATGATACCTAAAAATTTAATTTATCATAAATAATAACAAATTCATTTCGTTCATAATAATAATTTTCCTCATTCATCTTTTTTATCTCATTTCCAAACGTACAAATCATTGAGAGACACCCCTTCTGTCCTCTTTTCAACATGAATTCCCTTGAAATTTCTTTATTTTAATATAATTCACATCACCATTAACTAATTAATTATACTCAATTAACCATTAAAATGAAAATTTGTGCAAACAAATCCATTTAAATCTCAATTTCTACTCCCTTTTAACTATTTTCACATAATGCACATTTAGATAAAAATTTCCATTTTATTTTTGGATAAAATATTATTTCAATCTTCATAAGAGGTCCCATCTCATTATAACACTAATTATCTAATTTTAATAAATCACATTTGTACTGTAGTTATTCTTTTTCATCACTGAATTCATCAACTTTTATCTTATGAAAATTTATAGAAAAAATCATAACTACTCCACACCCAAATAATTTAGGTAGAATAATACCATTGATCCTCCATTTACTCTTCCAAAACGTCATCATATTATAGACATAAACTTACAAATCATGTAGAATAAATAGTAATCAAAATCAAAATAATCAATATCTTATTCATCAACCATATTCTTATGATTATATCATTTGAGGCCATAAAGTTTATTTCTTTTTTCTTCCATTCAAATCTTATTTATGAAACATTATTTCCTCATCCTACTTACAATAAGAATATTCTAAAAATCACATAAAAGAATTCATATTATATACCTATCATTAAGAGAAAAAATATTACCCTCAATATATTTAGGTAATATATGATTAATCTTATAAAACAAAGTAGTGTCTTTCAGTTTAATACCATAACCTAATATTATTCTCATAATATGATTTAATATTATATAGAGGTCATATATTGTTTCATCAACTTGATTTTTCATATCATAATATTTGAATATCTAAATATGAATCATGTTTTTATTTTACTTCTTATTGACTTAAAAAATTCATGTTCATCCCAAATACATTTGAATATCATGGTACCTAACACTTTGAAATTACATTATATATAAAAGTGACACGAAATAATTCCTTCATTCTCATAATTATTTCATTCCACTACTTTTAATGAAGCGTCTTCATCATGATATGGAACTTCAATAGTAACAACATCAAGAACACCCAAACCAATTGAGAAAACATAATTGAACATCATTTATAACTATATATGATCATATATTTTATCAATAGTTGGAAAAACCATGATATTTGTGGAATTATTATTATCCATGAAAACAATAAAAATTCATATACAGAAAATTAGAATAGAGAATTTTTAATTTTCAAACTAATAATAGAAATTTAAATATGAGGGTAACCCTTCCTCTGATACCACTACAAAACGGAACCACCTTGATCAAGGTTGAATTATTATGAGGGTAGTGGGGTTGATTCAATAATTAAATTTTTTTACCGTTTAATAGTGAATCATTTATTATTGTTGGATACAGTGAATCATTATCACTATTGAAGAAAAAAACACAAGATAAGGAAAATATATTTACAAGGTTTACCTCTCAAAATGAAAATGACATTCATTTTCATGATCTGGATACCGATGAGATCATTTGACCCGATATTTTTTAATATAAGTACAATGATCATATTTTATCTTAGAACTAGTGTTAAGCCATATGTCCTGATCATGGTAGTGTATCACAAATAAAATAATGATATATTAATTTTATATCAAAAAATAAATCCTTCCTTCCAAAGCTTTCAATTATCAATGTAGTATTCTTCCTCTTCTTCTTCAACCAGATGAAACACATGCATGATCTCTTCACATTTTTTCAATATGTAAAACGGAATATTATTTTGTTCCATTACTACTATTTAAAAACTTTCATTATATTTATTCATTTTACTCAACTACACATTTATAGAATCAAAATATTTTCTTCCTTACTTAAATTTCAATTTCAAATTCAAACTCAAATATTCAATTTTTTTATACTCATACATTGGATTTTTTGAAAAAATAGATACATTTCATCCATTTTTAATTTTGTAGTAATATTAGACTAAAAAAGATAATAATGTCATTAAATACCAATAACACTACATTTTATGAAAACTAACTCAATAGAACTTATAAGGTGTGATCATAGGGCTTATGACACAACATGATGGTTTTATGTAGTTCTGTTATAATTTACATAGAGGGATATCCTTTGGAATATGTGTTTTGTTGTGGAGGTCCAAGTATATCGAAAATACCAAAACACCTCTAAATCAAGTATATATGCATAGTATTCTTGACTTTGGAATATCATTAGATCAATTACATGACTACGACGTGGACAAAAGTGCTACAGAATGTATGTTCCTAAATCTATAGGGGCACTCAATTCCATAAATCACTACACAGTGGGATAGATGGATTCTATGGAAAATAGGTATTCAATATTCATCTTCCAATAAAAATATAAAATATAGATCTATGACATGGACAACTAAAAATTCTGTAGAGGCTAATTTTTCTAGTGTTTTTAAGAATCAACACAACATCCTCTATGTCATGGACCTCTTACATGAAATAGAGTACATCTACTCTATGGTGTAGAAAACCATTATACACTATGGTGACAAGTATAATGGCTTAGAGATTTCACTTTGGTATGGCTCACATAATCTTTTATATCCACTTCTACTTCATCACCCAAAAAACAACCATCATTAAATCGATTCATGAAATATATTTAATAAATAATCATCATTAATCATCATGTAATTTCTTGGAATACTATTTATGTATTGAAAAAATACAACACACCCAATAAAATACACATTACAAATTATTCAATATATACTATAGAAATATAAAATATGAGAACTTGTTAGGTAATTTTTTTTTGAAATTGTGATTTTTATATTTAAAGTTTATATAATTTTTAGAGTTTATATCATGTTCATTGTTATCTAATGGTTGGTTAATTGATGGTATTAAATGTTTAGTATAATATTTTGTATGACTAACCCCACATTCTTAACACAAATTTATGGAAAATCATGCAGATAGATATTATTTATGGTGAAATTGAATCCATATATGGGACATTTTAAATTCCACAATTTGAAAACCCATGAGGTTATTTCATGGTTATCATGTATATTTCTCCCAGTCAGGGCCTGAACATTTAAACAATGTATCCCACCCAAAATATTTATTTTTGGTTTTCCAAAAAAACCCATTGTCAATTTAAACCCAATTTTTGGTTCGTTTATCTTCATCAACACACATTAAGTTAATGAGATCCCCATATAAGCTCCATTCCACATCGTCCATGGTTCGTGGTATTCTATTCATGATTTCTCATTGAATTTCAATAGTAAATCCTATATTTAATTATCATCCATTGTCTATCTCCCTTCCAACCTCACCTCCCTTATTTATTGATACATTAATGCTCCATGGTGGTTGAAACATAAGATGGGTGTGCACACATCGAAAACAAATCTTATAATATAAATGGTTGAATAATGGCTAATAAAAGAAATTTCAAAAAAAAATGTATAAATTTTTCCAAATCCTATATTACTTTAGTCTCAATCCTAAGCCACAAGGCCCCCCCATATTTCTATGTCTCGTTAATGTTTCCATAAAACATGCTTTATGTAAACATGAAAAATTAAAATTATTTTCACATTCATGATCATGAATGAACTGGACGGTTCCATGATCCATATGATTATAAATAATCTACAACACAATATTCATGCGTTCAGAAATTTGATATTAGATTTTGGGTACCCAATATCTCAAAAATAATTATATTAAGAATTTAATTAATTTCCCAATCCAAAAAATCACCATTAACTCAAGTATATCTGAATTTTATGAGAATTAACTATCAACCTCCTTTTAATGCATTGAACTTATCATGATATGATTATACATAACTCCCTGTAGTGATGAAAACCATTAACACAAATTTGTTAATTATAGTGTATATAATATATTTACAAAACAACATTCTTGCATGAAAAGTATTCCATATTATTAAATTTGTTTCCTCCTTTGTGAAGATCAAATTCCAAAAACATAATAGCTCATGGAACCTAGAAAGTCTATATACAATATTACTAATGAAATCTATATATGAAAAATAATATTTATGAATATTCATATCAAAGCCCATTTTAACCAAAATTAATCAAGTAGAATACAAAATTACTAACTTCATGAATGTAAAGTAAGTACCCATAACCAACAGTGACCTCTTCCACCATCCATGTTTACTCAAATCAGGTATCACCAATGTGAAACTCCCACTAATTCTGTCGTTTTTTCTTTCATGAGCCAATAAACCTCACAATATTATTTTTAATACATTGGTCAATCCTATCACACAACATTAAATTTTTAAAAATGAAATATGTGGGATTATTTCAATTGCATATGGATTTAATGGATTCCTCTTTAACATTAAATATTGATATCCAAATATCACCACCATCTTATATTTCTTTTAGAAGGTGGTGTAATTAAATTTTGACAATCTTTATTGACATATAAAACTCATAATATTACACTATACAAGAACATAGTACATGAGAATCCATTAATTTTTCAAACTTAATGATCATCAACTGCCAAAATTTATACATTGAGAATCTCGTATGTGAATTTAAACCATGATTGTCACCCATACAGCTCAAAACTATGAGCATTATTTACATGAATTGAAATCATGAATTTCCACAGAACACATTTTGTAAAAAAACCATAGTAATAGTATATAAAATCACATTCTTTTCATATTCATATTGATGATTATATTTTGTAATTTTACATTCATTATTGTAATATTAGGTAATTTTTCTATAAAAAGGAAAAAACATTTGTTCTAAAAAAATTGGATGTTCATGTATTATACAGTTTTATTTATATGATAAATTTTAAAATTATAGGACATTAATTTAAAAAATAAACTTAATTTTTTAGTTAGTTATTTCAAAATTTGTTTTGGATGAATTTTTTAGAACTTTTTGAAATGTATGGTTTTTTAATGTATATAGAAAATTACTAACTTTTATTGAAATATTTATTTTATATTTAACATTATAACATGAAAAATTAAATTTTGGAATAGTTTTAAAAGTTCATTAGTTAATTTTTAATCAAAAAATTCCAATGAAACTAGTTGCAATAAATTTTACACCTGAATTTAGTATTAAAATATTTGTATACTAAGAAGGCATTTTTCTAAAAAATGATTTGTTTTTTCCTTGGAAAATTTAATTTTATAATAAATTAATGAAATTATTGAAATTAATTATATGAATATGAATTAAAAATTATGAATTTATGGTCAGAAATTTTTTAAAAAGGTCCCACATTATTTCACTTTGAATAAAAACTATAATAAGTTTATATTACCACAATTAATATAAAATGAGTTAACTCAAGTTAAAACTAGTGTGGTAAGGCATTAAATTCATTAAAAACATTTTATTATTTAATTTTATGATTATATTTAATCCATAATAATCCAAAATTGAAATATTTGACATTATGTTTCCATTTATCATGAATTTTTTACTTAATATTATTTGACATAAAGATATTGTAAAATATATATTTATTTTTACTTTTAATATCCATAATATTTTTGGATAGGAATCCAGATAAATTATTTTAATTTATAAATTTTTATTTGAGTATGAATGAGTTTTATTGATAAAGTCATTTTTTTAAAATTTAGTGATGAGATAATTATCTTAAATTTTTACACAACACTTACATGGTTCTTGTGAGTGTAGTATAAAAATCATGTGAATAACATTAAAAAAATTAATATGTTTTGGGAGAGTTATAGTATCCCATAACTTTTATAGATATAAAAACTTATTAGAGATATGTGAAATGTTTAAATTTTTATTTTTTTTCTATAATTTTGTTTTCAATTTCAAATTAGATGAATAGTTCCAAAATTGATTTTACTAATATTTTATAACAAAATAAATTATTAAATGATTTAAAAATAATTAAAATTTTATATCGGGCCAATATAATGGTATATATTTTAAAATATTAACCATGGTTAATTTATTAGGTAGGTTTCATATATAGTAAATTTAAGTAACAATATATAGTAAAAAACATTGATGTCGTTGTAATTGTCAAGGGGTTAAGGAGGGCTTAAAAAGAGTTATAGGTAAATATATTATCAAAACATGTCCAGATTTTATTTTTTGAAGGTATTTTCACCCATTATCATAATTTAATTTAATTATATAAATTTTAATCCACTATATCATGAAAAATAAATAATATTAATTTAAAAGTTTGTGAAATTTCACGAATCGCCCTCTTCCAATTATAGAAGGGAACCTCATCTCTTGTTTTCGTCAAAACATTTTACAAGTATTTATAAGAAAATACCAACACAAATTACTTACTAACATCCACAGACAAGTTTAAAATGGATTATTTTGGGAAGAATACTATAAAGCCCCAGCCTTAAACCTTAATTAATTTTGAGGTACTTTATGAATACACATTGAGAATCTTTTCAGGTTTAGAGTTTTAGAGAATTAGATCATAAAACATGCATTACATCACACATTTATACAAAGTGGTTACATAAAAGATAGTACTCATTTTTCCCATCAAAAGAAAAATATTTAAAATAAAACATTGATTCTTTCTGGACACTTCCTTGAGACTATCATCACATCATGTACCTTTCCCTTCACCTGTGAAAATCATTTCAACAACTTGGGATGAGCATAAAAAACACAGTAAGGGATATAAAATTACAGAATGGAAATGTTATTCCATGCATGAAATCATACTTTACTCATAAAACATAATCACATACCTCATCAAATATAACATTTTCACTTTTCAAACACAAGATATAAATACAAAACATTGATATAAAAAAATTATGAAAACCATTTTCAATTAGAAAATAAAATAAAATTAAAACATGGTATTTATTTTTCTTTCAAAAAAAGTTATGGCTTGTAGAGGAAGCTGAAACTCAAATAATGGTCAAGGCGGAGAAAAAGTCGTTGTCGCCGCATACGTACGAAAAACAAAATTCCTTTTTACGTTTAGTAAAACTCTTCGTATAAACAATTTTTTCCTTTTGAATAAGCTTAAAATTCAAAGGGGTTTATACACCGTATAAAATATTGTTGTGTATAAAACAAAATATGACTCAATGAATGGAGATTGAGGAAATGTCCCTTACAAAGATCATTTTTTAAATAAATTAGTTCAATTATGTGTATTCACTATAAGTACACATAAAGAATGTATAAATAAAATATATGATATCAATATTCATTTCTCACATAATCATATCCTGAAATAATCACAATGTAGAAGATCAACCCAAAGAAAGGAATTTTGGTTAAGAAGTTCCCTTACAAAAATTTGACATCCAACAGTGTCACATCAAAATTTAGGAAATGAGTTGATGAGTGATTAAAAGGGTATCTCATCACATGGACATAAAATTTTCATCTATAAGGATATATAAGAACATATCACATCATTACAATATGTAAATTAAAAGACCCAACAAAATAAGTCTTTAAAAAGAGGAGGGTGAAAGGTTCCCTTACCAACTTGGGTATCTTTCGAAACATACACACCATGAAAGAAGGACAATACAAAATTGATGTAAATACTCATAAATAAAATTATATTACAAAAAGAGTAGAATAATGGTCAGTACATATACCACTCAATTTAAATGGTGGAAAATGTATCATAAATCTCATGGGAATAAAATTGAGATGAAAAATCCCTTATGAACACTCGGCAGCCTAACGACGCCACATAAGACATCCAAAAATGGATTGATGTGTTCAAATAGGATATCTCATCATATAAACATAAAATGAAAAGGATTAAGAATATAAAATAACATCCCCCAACATAACAAATAGGAGCTTAAATTTAGTTACATAAAAGAGAGTACTTAAAAATTAAGAGAGAGGTTGGATCTCTTACGAAAATTCGGTAGCCTAACGGCGCCACTCAAAACTTCCAAAATGGATTTTTGAGAGCAAATAGGGTCTCTCATCATATGAAAATTAAAATTAAAGTAATATTAACATAAAATAACATCCCAATCATAAGAAATAAGAGCTTAAAAGGAATTACATAAAAGTGTGTACTTAAAAAGAAAGAGAGGGGTATGATCTCTTACGAAAATTCGGCAGCATAACGACCCCACTCAAAACATCCAAAATGGATTGATGAGAGAAAATATGGTCTCTAATCATATGAAAATAAAATTTAACGTATTAGTAATATAAAAAAACATCCCAATCATAAGAAATATGAGCTTAAAAGGAATGACATAAAAGAGTGTACTTAAAAAGAAAGAGAGGGGTAGGATCCCTTACCTCGTATCTGATGTGACATGATCGTTCTTTAATCTCATTAATAATAAACATGAGGTAATTTATAATTTCTTAAGAACCTTTTTCAAGTTAACTATTCCTTTTATATCACTTATTACCATGTCATGAACACTATGTAGTTATTTAAGTTAATAATATTAGTTTTAACGATCATTGCTACTTGAGTGAAAAATAAACTCGTTATAATTACAAGATTGTTCATGGGGTAAAATATCCATTAAATATTGAATTATATTCATTATGTATATATCATATATATAATATATATCCATAATATACATGCATTAATAATATTACATAACATTTAGAGGTATGAAATGTAATGCACCGTTCAAAGAGATGGTAAGCCGTATTTACGCATGAACGCTACTTCCATTTATATTTCATATTTAATGGAATTAAAACATAATTATAAATAATAGTATTATAATTCCAGTATGGTATCATATATCATATAATTAAATCTATCCTTTATACCTAACACATATGGTATTAACGAATCAAATAACTTTGAGGGAGAAGTAGTCCGCACTTCCTAAAATGAAGATATCTCGTTTAACCATAAGGGAAACAATAATGGTATAACATAAATGAAAAATACAGAATATTAAGGAAATAATATACATATTATATATCATATATAAATATAGTGACATCTTAATGGCCTACTTCGAATGTGTTAAATTAATTTTAAACAATCCTCGTTTCGTGAGGCAGAAATTCACCATCCACAGAAATAGTATGTTCTTTAACCAGTAGATGTAGGTGTGTGTAATTTTAGCTCTAATAATTCCTATAACAATATCCTAGTATATGGAATATACTGGTATTTGTTACAAATGAAATGAATAAGAATACTTTAGTGGGTTAGAGAAGCAAAAAAAAAGAGAGGACAAGTGAAGACATTACCTTAAAATCGGGTAACTCCCTTTGGTTTTAACCAAAAGGGTTTCTTGAAGAGCTTCATTCCTAAGTTAAGGATTCTAGGATTAGGAGATGGATTTGGAGAGACAAAATGATCCGAGAATGGCCTAGACAAAGTCTTGAGAGGTGTGGGTAAGGAGGTAGAGGTGGGGGCCATTTATAAGAGGAGAGGAGGAGCACTCCTGGAAAGGTATAAAATGTTACTTTATTTTCAAATGTGTTTCGGATTTTAAAGGACCCAAATTAATGTATTTCGAGGATAAGGTGAAAATAGTTCAAAATCCACCCATCCAATTGGTTTTTGAAATGTTTAGGTTCTATATTTTACATTATATTTTCATTTTATTTAAATTGTTAAATAATGAGATAATTGCTGCATCATCATGATGTCATAAATAATTTAATTTATATAATGTATAAAAATTATAAAAAATACTATGATGTATAAAATATATTTATATTTCCAATGAATATTTATAGTAAAAAATATGACTTTTATAACCCCATGTAAAAATTATTTTAGTAAAACAATACATGTTTGTGTCATTTTTACTTTCACTTTAAATAAAAAGCATAAATGTCATTATCTTACCCAAGTGGCTCCATGGGGTCCAAAAATTCAACCCATGGGTTGTCATGGTCGTCCATGACTCATAAAATAGGGTTAGTACAAGCGTTAAGATATTTTCTTTTTATTATAATATCATTTTTAATTTCAATCACACTAATTACCTTTAATCACGATTAATAAAACTTAAATGTTACTTTTTCATCAAAATTTATTTTCATCCCATTGAACAAAATTTTACTTAATAATGAAAATATTTTATATTTTATTTTTTAAATTCAACTAACAGAAGTGGTAAACTTCCATTTAAACAAAAAATCAATATTTGTAACTACCACTTTGTGGTTTCACTATTCATCAAAAATTAAGGTTTTTTTGAAAAATACCAAAAATTCACCCTAAGATATATTTAATACTCTGATTTCAAAAATGATGTATTTTTTACCGAATTAATAAAATATATGTTTCATTCATTATTTTTATAATTAAATTCCGCTGTCAAATCAAATAGCGTGTTTTTAAGAAACAATATCTATCAAAAGATTGACACTCGTTTAGGTCCTATCTCAAAAAGATATTAAATCCAATGACCACCATTGTATTAAAAGGAAGAAATATATTATAGTTTCAGTTAAAAAACAATTTAAAAGATAATCTAATCATATAAATAAATTAGATTAAAAAAAAGATTTTGAATTTAAATACAACATTTTTCACTATTAATTAAAAAATAAACTTTATCGGACAAATACCAAAAATTTACACAAAGTAAATTTTGATGTCCCGATTCTAAAGAAGAATTTTATTTTGTCAAATATAAAACATAATATTGTCAAAAAGTGGATTTAAAAGAGGTTCACCATTAAAAGGTGGTTAATCGACCTTTTAAAAAATATTAGAATGTTTACGCTTAAAATTGGATTCATTCGCATTTCTAATCCTCTAATATTTATTGTAAAAAGTAAAAATATTTGAAAAACATATATAATCATTTTTTAGTTAGTTTTGTTCATTCCAATAATTAAAACGGCTAGGTGTTAACTACTATTAAAAATAAAATTATTTTATTATTAGAGTACAACGTAAGATTTCAAAGGAACTCGTTGTTGCGTATTGGGTAAGCCATCAAGAATAGAATTACCATTAAATTATTATAAACATTTTATTCAAAAATAGGGATAAATATAAAAATTTAATGTTCTTTATTTACATGGGGTGTTACATCCTTCCCCCCTTTTGAGGAATTTTGTCCTCTCAATTTTAAAATTGGGCTCAGAAACATCATTGAAAGTCCCACATCAGAATAAGAGTCGATAAAATAATCACATTTAAAGAAAGAAAGAGAAGTACAGTGGTCTCCCGAGTTAACCCATACTAGGATTCCATGTTGGAAAAAATGGATATAGAAGAAAAATTATAGGGTCATTTTCTGAGGGAGAGTGATAGAAAACATGTTTAGGAGAATGATAACCACAAGAAAATAAAAAACTTGTGGTGGGTTAAACGGTATTCGATTTCCTGGTAGGAAAAGTTAATAGACAACATTTTTGTTTTAAGATACTTTTCATTGAGGAATTTATTTTTGATCTTAAGGAAGTAAAATTTCATGTCATGTTGACTTTCAACTTTTACTATATTTCTTAAAAAACTCATACTTTCTCCAAAAGACGATTATTTATGAAGACTTGGTCGCATTAAGAGTACTTTAATCAATTTCATGAGAATCACCTAATCCAAAAAAGAGAACTATATATTTCCGATGTATTTATACCCTTACCAAAACCAAAATTGTTTGAACAAGATCAGATAAACCAGAAAAGGATAACACTTTATAAAAAGATAATCTACTCTTAATTATCAAAATTTTTCCAGAAAAACCCAAGGTTAAACGAGGACCATTCGATATACAATTTGTCCATAAAATTCTTCAAAGTAAACCAAAATAAGATAGAAACCCATATATTTGAAGGATTTAGTCACATAGTCGTCCAAGGTACAAATTAACACATATATACAATTAACATTAGTTGCTCTAAAAGTCTCGTATTTAAAAGTAATTTACCTAATCACATATCCTCCATGATAGGTAAATAATTTCCATATATTACCCAAAATCAACTTACTCATACTTCATAAAATCATCTAACTAAAAATAATTAGTCAAACTAACCAGGGACTTCATGTAGTCTAGTGGTAGGCAATATATACCAGTTGCACTTTGGTTGTGGGTTCGATTCCCGCAGCTTTGTCCGACGCGACGGGTTGTCACACAGTCTGCGTGTTGTCCTTTTTATAATACTCCAAAAATAATACTAACATTTTTTAAACTCTATAGTTTCCTAATGCCTCTCATTTTCATCCAAATTCATTACAATCTCAACATCTTAATTCTTGATGTCTTATTTCACCACCATAAAATAAAACGAATTCCAAAATGAATAACAGCATACCATGATCATGGCGTCCACTCGGTTTCATCATCATCTTTTTCAAATGGGTAGAAGTCCAATGCATTACAAAAATTATTTATAGATCCTTTAAAATCATTTTCTTACTCCATCCAAATACACCTTTTATAACATGGGTCACATGGGTGTTCATAAAAAACAGTTTTGGAAAATAATCATGAATGATATATAATTCCAAAACATATGAAAAAACATGATATCTATAAAATAGTTTAAAAGAATTTGAGATGAAACATTCAATTATTGGTCCTTTTAAAATACCATAAGTATGTGATGAGAGACTATATATTAAAAACAAATATAAATAGGTTTTGGAAGGGTCTCCTTCCTCAGCACCATTTTGAAAATCATAATATGCTTCAAATTCTTGTGATAAGGTAAAATATTTGAAAATACCTTGATAATATTTACCTTTCTGAAAATATGAGAATATTGTGAAAATAGTTTTTGTCTAAATGAAACCCATGATCCACGATTATAACAATGTATAGTGGAGGTGTTTGATATCTCAAACAAATACTTGCAAGAGAGTTGTATGCTAGAAAAAGATTCAGAATCATCCGAACATGACTTTGCAATAATTATTGCAAGCATGTCATCAGGAAGAGATATGATTTTCATTTGATATCCTCCCTCTTCCATTCATAACTGACTTTACATGACCTGAAAAAAGTTATAAAACTAGGATTAAAATGAAATAATAGATACCAGGACTAACCTTGTGTCTAACAAAAACTCTTAATCCCGAAAGTTGTCTAAACCGAACTTTGATACCAACTATAAGGTCCCAGACTTACACCTTACTTAATCATGAGTTACTTAAAGAATACACATTGAGGATATTTTCATGTTTAGAGTTTTAGAGAATTAGATCATAAAACATTCATTACATTCCACATTTAAACAATGTGTTTACATAAAAGATAGTACTCATTTTTTCCATCAACAGAAACATATTTAAAATAAAACATGGTTTCTTTCTTGACACTTTTTTAACACTATCATCACATCATGTACCTTTAACTTGACCTATGAAAAACATTTCAAAAACATGGGAAGAGCATAAAAATATCAGTAAGGGATATAAAAGTACGAAATGAAAACCATAGTCCATGCATGAAATAATACATTACTCATAAAACATAATCACATACCTCATCAAATCATGAATAAATCATAGAAATCATAAGACATAAAGGTAGATTGAGGCATTCATAACATTCTTACGTAGGTAGTAACCCTCATGGTTACGTTTGGAATACACATCACAGTATATTCCCTAAATCTCTTCGGATAAACCTTAACGTTTAACTCCTTCGCATTACACAATGCATTGGAGAGCTATATCAGGATCACCCGCCCTTAGTTTATCCCGGAACCACCAGTATTCATGACAATGCCCAAGAACCATAACATAATCATATCACATTAAACATGCATAAAGGAAACATAACATTTCCACTTTTTAATCACAAGATATCAATACAACACAGTGATATAAAAACATTTATAAAACCATTTTCAATACCAAAATAAATTAAAAGTAAAACAAGGTATTTATTTTTCATTCAAAAAAGGTTATGGATTATAGAGGAAGTTGAAACTCAAATAATGGTCACGGCGGCAGAGAAGTCATTTTTGTCACATACTTATGATAAAAAAACATTACTTTTGTCATTTAGTAAAACCCTTCATATAAAAAAATATTCCTTTTGAATAAGCATAAAAGTCAAAGGGGTTTATATACCGTATAAAATAAAGTTGTGTATAAAACAAAATATGACTCAATGAAAGGAGATTGAGACGATGTTCCTTACCAAGATCATTTTGTAAATAAAATAGATCAATTATATGTATTCACTATAAGTACACATAAAGAAAGT
The DNA here is from genome assembly GCA_963277665.1 of Viscum album. Taxonomy (NCBI): domain Eukaryota; kingdom Viridiplantae; phylum Streptophyta; class Magnoliopsida; order Santalales; family Viscaceae; genus Viscum; species Viscum album. The sequence goes on along the minus strand of OY728157.1, from coordinate 2,050,244,100 downwards.
ATAAATAAAATATAGGATATAAAAATTCATTTCTCACATAATCATATCATGAAATAAACAGGAAGTAGAAGATCAACCCAAAGAAAGGAATTTGGGTTAAGAAGTTCCATTACAAAAAATTGACAGCCTAACGACGTCACTCCAAATTCAGAAAATGAGTTGATGGGAGATAAAAATGGTATATCATTACATGGACATAAAATTTACATCAATAAGGATATAGAAGAACATATCACAACATTAGTATATGTAAATTAAAAGACCCATCAAAATAAGTCATTTAAAAGAGGTGGGTGAAAGGTTCCCTTATCGACTTTGGTATCTTTTGAAACATACACCACATGAAAGAAGGGCAATACAACATTGTTGTAAGTACTCATGAGTGAAATTAAATTATACAAGGATTAGAATAATGGACAGTACATATACCACTCAAAGGAAATGGTGGAAAATGTAGCATAAATCTCACGAGAATAAAAGTGAGATGAAAAATCCCTTATGAAAACTCGGTAGCCTAACGACACCACTTAAAACATCCAAAAATGAATTGATGAGATAAAATATGGTATCTCATCATATTAACATAAAATTTAAAGCAATAGGAATATAAAAGAACATCCCCCAACATAACAAATAGGAGCTTAAAATAAGTGACATATAGGAGTGTACTTAAAAAGAAAGAAAGAGGTTGGATCTCTTACGAAAATTCGGTAGCCTAACAGCGCCACTCAAAACTTCCAAAATGGATTGATGAGGGAAAATAGGGTCTCTAATCATATGAACATAAAAATTACAGTATGATTAATATAGAATAACAACCTGATCATAAGAAATACGGGATTAAAAGTAATGACATAAATAGTGTACTTAAAAAAGAAATAGAGGGGTAGGATCTCTTACGAATATTTGGCAACCTAACGGCGAAACTCAAGACATCCAAAATGGATTTATGAGAGAAAATAGAGTCTCTCATCATATGAACATAAAAAGTACAATACAAGTAATATAAAAGAACATCCCAATCATAATAAAGATGAGCTTAAAAGGAATGGAATAAAACAGTGTACTTAAACAGAAAGAGAGGGGTAGGATCCCTTACCTCGTATCTGACTTGACTCGATCATTCTTTAATCTCCATAATAAAAAACTTGAGTTAATTTCTACATTCTTAAGAAACTTTTTCAAGTTAATTATTCTTTTAATGTCACTTATTACCATTTCATGAACACTATGTAATTATTTACGTTAATAACAATCATTTTAACGATCAATGCTACTTGAGTCAAAAATAAACTCTTTATAATTACAATTTTTTTCATGTGGTAAAATATACATTATATGAAAAATAATATTCATTATTTAGATATCTTATATATAATATATATCCATTATATACATAAATTTATAATATTACATAACATTTAGGGGTAAGAAATGAAATGCACCGTTCATGGAGACGGTAAGCCGTACGTATGCATGAACGCTACATCCATTTCTATTTCATATTTAATGGAATTAAAAAATAATTATACATAATAGTATTATAATTCCAGTATGGTATCATATATAATATCATTAAATCTATTCTTTAGACGTACCACATATGGTATTAATGAATCAAATCACTTTGAGGGGGTGGTAGTCCGCACTTCGTAAAATGAAGATATTGTGTTAACCCATAATGGAAACCATAAAGTTATGACACAAATGAAAAATGAATAATTTTAAGAAAAACATAAACATATTATATATAATATATAAATATAGTGAAACTTTAATGGCCACCTTTGAAGGTGTTAAATGAATATTGAACAATCATTATTTCGTGAGGCAGAAATTTACCATCAACAGAAACAATATGTTCTTTAATCATTAGATGTAGGTGGGTTTAAGTGTAGATTGAATCCATCTTATAAAAACATCCTAGTATATGGAATATAATGGTATTGTTATAAATTTAATGAATAAAAAGATTTAAGGGGTTGGAGAAGCAAAATAAAACAAAAGAGGAAAAGTGAAGACGTTACCTTAAAATCGGGTAACTCCCTTTGGTTTGAACCAAAAGGTTTTCTTGAAGAGATTACTTCATTAGGTAAGGATTATAGGATTAGGATAGAGATGTGGAGAGACAAAATGATCAGATATTGGCTGAGCCAAATTCTTGAGATGTGAGGGTAAGGATGTAGAGTTGGTGGCCTTTTATAAGAGGAGAGGAGGGACACTCTTGGAACGATATAAAATGTTACATTATTTTCAAATGTGTTTCGGATTTTAAAGGACCCAAATTGATTTATTTCTAGGATAAGGTTATAAGATTTTGAAATCCACCCATAAAAAAGGTTTTTGACATGTGTAGGTCTTAGATTTTACATTATTGTTTTATTTTATTTAAACCGTTAAATAATGAGGTAATCGCTGCATCATCATGATGTCATAAATAATTTAATTTATATAATGTATAAAAATTATAAAAAAATACTATGATTTATGAAATATTTTTATCGTTCCAGTGACTATTTATAGTCAAAAATCTGAATTGTATAACCCCATGTAAAAATTGATTTAGTAAAACAATACATGTTTGTGTCATTTTTACTTTTACTTTAAATAAAAGGCATAAATGTCATTATCTTACCCATGTGGCTCTATGGGGTCCCAAAAATATACCCATGGGTTTTCTTGGTCGTCCATGACTCATCCAATTGGGTTAGGAAAAGTGTCAAAATATTTTCATTTTATTATAATATCATTTTTACCTTAAATCAAACTAATTACCTTTAATCACGATTAATAAAAGAGAAAAGTTACTTTTCATCAAAAATTATTTTCATCTCATTGAACCACATTTTATTAATAATGAAAATAATTTATCTTGTATTTTTTAAATTCAAATCACATAAGTGGTACTGTTTCATTTAAACGCAAAATCAGTTTTTGTAACTATGACTTTGTGGTTTCACTATTCATCAAAAATTATGGTTTTTCAAAAGAATACCAAAAATTCACCCTAAGATATAATTGATATTCTAAATTAAAAAATTATGTATTTTTTACCAAATTCATAACATAGAAGTTTCATTAATTATTTTGATAATTAAATTCCACTGTCAAATCAAATAGCGTGTTTTTATGAAACTATATCTATCAAAAGACTGGCACTCGTTTATATCAAATCTCAAAGTAATATTAATTCCAATGACCACCATTGGATTAAATGGTAAAAATATATTATAATTTGACTATAAAAACAATTAAAAATATAATATAATCATATAAATAAATTATATTAAAAAGAGGTTTTGAATTAAAATACAACATTTTTCACTATTCATTAAAAATGAACTTTATCGGTCAAATACCATAAATTTACACAAAGTAAATTTTGATGTCCCGATTCTAAAGAAGAATTTTATTTTGTCAAATATGAGACATAAAATTGTAAAAAAGTGTATTTAAAAGAGGTTCGCCATCAAATGGAAGTTAATCGACCTTTTAAAGAATATTAGAATGTTTACACATAAAATTGGATTAATTCGCATTTTTAATCCTCTAACATTTATTTTAAGAAGTAAACATATTTGACAAACATATATAATCATTTTATAGTTAGTTCTGTTCATTCAAATCATTACAACGACTAGGTGTTACCTACCATTTAAAAAAAATTATTTTATTTTTAGAGTGCAACGTAAGATTTTGAAGGAACTTGTTGTTGTGTATTAGGTAAGCCATCGAGCATAGAGTTTCTTTTAAATAAATATTAACATTTTATTCACAAATAGGGGTAAATATAAAAATTCCATATTCTTTATTTACCTGGGGTGTTACAAATACCCACCATAGATGGATTACGGAGTAATGAAAAAGAGGTTGTCCTAAAAAGATTTATAGTTTTTAACTGAATATTTATGTTTTATTTATCCATATATGTTATTTAAAATCATCTAAAAACATGAATAAATAATAAATAAAGAATATTAAATATACATTTATAATTTTATACAAGTTTAATAACATATATCCATATCATTCTACCTTAAAATGGTCAATCTACCCATTATTTGGGTGTACCGTGCACTACCACATCACGAACTAATGTAATTTTTTATCTATCACAAAATCATATGGATGATGATTGTGATGGATTATATATATATATATATTCGAAAAATTATTATTTTATATAGATTATATACTATCTATTTACTTACAGTTCCACACATTGAATATTGATGTCATTTTTCATGTATACATATGGATTACAACCTTCATGAAGTGTTGTGATTCATTTTTATCAAAAACATCACAACGACACTATATCTGTGTATTTAAAGAAATAATACGATATTTGTGATTTAATATAAATTATATAATTCTAATATTGGGGATAAATTTTTTATATCATATTCATTTAAAAATTACAACATTACTCATGCGTACATGCGGCCAAACGTCTCTGTGATTATTCTATATTTCATTTTTCAAAAACAATAAATAATATAATTTTTTAAAAATAATATCTAATATATTAAATTTATAATTAGTTCATGATTATTAATTTAGTGATGATTTAAAAAATGACCTCTCAGACCATAATCAACCATATAATGGCATTTTTGTCATATGAGATGCATATCATCCAAACAACTGACTTGAACTTAATTGATTATGTAAATAAATATAAGATAAAAATAAATAAAATTAAAGGGTTATTAAAATTGAAAAGGGATCTTGATCCTTTAAATATTTGAAATATGTTTACTATTTAGGATGATGAAGAACAAATGTAATGAGTTGAACTCTATGTAAGGGAAATATTTTATTAAACCCCAATTTAAATGTTTCAAATATGAGTTTTTAAATATTATTCTTCCACATGCATATTAATAAAATTATTTTATTCATAAATTTATATAGAAATAATTGAATTACAAACAATTATTTGGTCTTTATTATAATTTTTTTCAAAAGGAGTCCCTTTACAGAACAATTAGAATTTTATTTACAATGTAAAAATTAATGTTCTATTTTAATGTTTATAATATCCATGGAATTTCCCAAAAGGGAAAAAAAATTTATATTCATAATTCCTTTATAATATTAAATTTTTTCTTCATACATATTCAATCTTTTAATTTTTTTGTCATAACATTACTTGTATAATTGGGTTTTAATGGAAAGGGATATATCAATATTTGATAATGTTTTACGTATGGGTTAAAAAGGATATTTTTACGAGATTAATGATGTAAATGAAATATTTTATATATTTTAGGAATGTTTTGATAATTTTAAAAAGATAATGATTATGGGTGATCCAAATATTTCTTATGATGTGTAGTGATCCCAATATAGTTCTTGATGATAATTGAGCCTTATATAGCTCAACATTATATAAGGAAATGACTATGTTATGAAGACAATTCTTTTTCAAGTTTACCGTAATGTATATTCATATTTTTTAGGTTTCTTGTTAGAGAACTTTAAAGGGATCTATAAATATGATTTCAAAAGAAAATCGCATGACTTTTCTATTATTGCTAATGAGTATTTAGGGAAATCATTTTATTTAAAAAGACAAGGTAAATATCTTTTATTTAAACTGAAGCATTATTAACATTTTGGGTTTGAAGGTATGTTAAAATAATATTTCCATGGGTAACCATGATATCAATGGAACCATCATTATTATAATTCTTCATTTATATTTTCTAATAAAGTGAGTTATGGAAAATATTGGGTAGAAAATATAATTTCATGAATATGTAAAAGAGTAATAGACCGCAATGTTATTTATGTTAATCGAAAAAATGTCTTTTATAATATAGTTGTTTTAAAATGGATTAATAAGATTCATTTTTATAATTTTTTATAACCCTTAATGATATTTTTGTTCTAATCCAATGTTTTCAAATGTCTTGAGAGGTTTTATAGAAGAGTTTGAACACATAAGATGTCAAGTTGAAAACCTTAATTATTTTCATGAATAGAAAACATGTTTTATTTTAAATGTATTGTATTTTATGGAAAATGGATGTTGGGTGGGTGTTTTAAATATCTAAAGAATGATTTTTTATGTAAGAGTTATTCCCAAATTATCCAAAACTAAATAGCAGATAAACATCTTTAGGAATATTTGAAATATAATTGTTGTTTTAAAAAAGAATTTATTATTGAATAAGGTTATGTCATTATAGTCTATATTAGAGTAAATATATATATAATATAGTTGTAGGGTAATGTATGTAATTAACATTTAGATATTATTATTTTTTTGATGGTATATCTGTTTTATATTAACATGTTTCTTTATGTAATCTATGTATATTAATATTGGTTTCCCAATGAGGAAACATTGAAGACGAAGTATGAAGGAACTAAGGGGTGAATATCCTTCAAAATATAGAATGTGGAGTGGATGGAATTGGAACAATGTATTTTATAAATGTTATGGGTCAATTTACCTGGGAAATAAATTGTGGTTGAATCTATGTGATAGATCAACCACAGTCACTTAATAACAACATTTATATAGAATAAAATTTTATAAAAAATTAACCTACAACATTTATGGGATTATAAAACCTTGTGGTAGCTATCGAATGGATTAAATCTCTAGAAAAGATACATTATGTTGTGAGGAATTCATAAAACCAAAATATATCTCTATCTATTTAATATTTTGAAGAATAATCCCACCAATGTTGTTCAATAGTAAATAATATCCTATTAAGGGTAGATATTGATACCTTATAAGGGGATAAATTTAATAATATGTTCCTTGAAATATATTTTCTTATAGTGGTTTGAATTATGATATAAAAATAATTCTTATAATTATGTAAAATTTGAAATCTTCAATGGACACTTATAAATAAAACATCACCCAATTGTAAAGGTAGACACAAAATTATATTTTGTGTCTTAATACAAAAAGTAATCAGTTATTCTCAGTATGAAATTCATAATATATAATGGAATTGGATTATAGTGAATAAAATAGTTTTGAGGCTGTTTTTTAATATACTGAAATGTTAAAAATGAATTTTATATATGATCATGTACTATATGATAAATAGAAAATAAAATGTCAAATTTTAGGAAATTGTGAAGCATCAATAAAAAAATATGGCGGTATGAGAATCAAAATTCCATCTTGATATGTGAGGAAAAAATGCAACCTGTAAAACATTATGTAAAACATGGAATGAGTTTAATATATTTAATTCATGGAAATATGGATCATGAATATAATGAAAATGACTATTCAAATAATGAAAAATAGTATTATAGGATTATTTAATTATAATGATATGTTTCATTTTATGTCAACATATAGGAATAATGGACGGATATCATCAATATTGGATGATAAAAGGTGTGAAAAAATTATTTCCTTGTATTGTGGTTGATTTTTGGAAATCTAATAAATTATTGAATGGTAGTTTACTAGTTCATTCAAATTATGCCAATACCTTGTTTGTGTATGGATCATATCATTCCGCAATTTCTGGTAAAATTTCATTTAAATTTATAATATCAACTCTTCACATTTGTATTATGGTTTAGGATAAATATTGGGGGTGAATTTCAATGAAACATAGATTTATAGGAATCACCCTACTATTATATGTGGGGTGATCATTCCTATAATCTTTTCAAATTGAACATAATATAGTTTAATATTACATTTTGTAAGGATTATATTTAAATATATTTTTATATCATAGATTATAGTGCTATATAATTATATTCAATTTTTATATACCTTTGATAACATACCAAGAATCTAAAAATTTTATTAGAGATTACAATCAATGTAACCAAGTTCATATTGTTGAAAAGAAAGAAAGTGTTATAAATTTCAATGTTCAAGTAGTTAATGAATTACGTATTTAAATTCTAATTATTTTCTAGGAGTTATTCAAATTGAGTAGGCTAATTTTAATATTTAAATAGTTATTTAAGCATAGAATATATCAAAACCCCATGTTGAATCAATCTGGTAGAACCCTTGGAGTTGTAAAAGTTGTTTAAATAGTTTCTTGATAAAGGATTCATTGATCCTATAATTTGGCTATCCTGTTCTCATATTTTATTTCTTAAAATAATGTATTGTCCGATGGTACTTTTAATTGACTAAAGAGCCTTAGAAAAACATAACTATTAAGAACAAGTATCCTTTTGAATAATACCGATGATTTGTTTTATATTCTCGTGGGACTGAAATATTTTTCAATGATTGACCTCAGGTTTGGGTAACATTAGATAAAGGTAAATGAAAAATATATTTCAATGTAATTATTTTCTACTAGAGATGGGAATTTTTATTTATTAGTTATTCCATTAGGGCTATATAATTCACTATTTATATTCAGGGGTCATGTGAATATATTTTCTTTATAAGTGTGTTGTGGAGTTAATTGATATTGTGTTGGTATATTCTAATATACATGAGTATCAACAATAGAACCTAAGTATTGTTATTAAAATATATATGATAATATGATATATGAAAATTTTACTAAATTGAAATTTTTTTGGTATATATTTCTTTACTTAGACTTATTTCTTCTAAATATTTTATAACTGATTCCCATACTAAAACTAATGAAATTGAAGAATGAAATTGTGTAATAAATTTTTAATGTATTTTTAGCATTCTAGGATAAGTTGGTTATTATATATGATTTTTTGAAAACATATATTGGTTATTTATCATACTAACTACATTATCTCATATAGGTGTTAAATTTCTCTAAAAAAGGGTGTAATTTTTGATTCTTACAATTTAATAGATAACTAGGGAAATCTTTTATGTTGGAAGTTCCCTATATAAATAGTTATTTATTAAAAAATAGTGATACTTTGATAAGTGGATTTAGTTATGTTTTATTACATATTGATAAGGTAATTACTTATTATTCTCATCAATTTAATCCTCGTGATTTAAATTATCTCCCACGTGATCTTGCATTAGCAACAGTGTGATTTTATTTAAAAATTAGAGACATAAATTATACTTATTAAAGTGTGAAATATATACTAAACATAAAATTTTAAAGAATATATTCACTCATAAAGAGTTGACCATGATGAAGAGAATATTTTTGGAACTATATATGTATTATGATATCATGATTAATTATTATTTGGGAAAATAAATTAATGTAGATATAGATTTGAGTTATAAAGAACTTCACACATTAAAACTATCATGTTTGGAAGAAGAGCCTATAGTTAAAGATTTGATGAATTTTTTCATATAAATTTTGTACTCAATAACTCCCACTATTTTATTTTTGGTGGACTAATAATATTCTCAATCAGAAATAATTAAGAATGCTCGGATGGTGGGTAATGTTATATAGGAAAAGGGAGATTTTTTTAGAAGGGTATGTTTAAAAAGATTAATGTTAATGAATTAGGGTTTATCAGATTTGAAAATAGATTATATGTGTCTTTTGATTCATAATTCAAGATTGATTTTTTTAGTGAAGCTCATATTTCCCTATTTTCCTTTCACCTTGTACCACAATGATGTATATAGAACTTCAAGTTGATTACTTGTCAGATGGGATAAATGTCGTATTTCTAACATTAACATGAGATTTATTATTTTTCAATATGTTAAATAAGAACGTTAATTATATATGGGTATTCTTCATAGATATAAAATTATAGATTTGAAATTGAAAAATATATTTATCAATTTTATCGAGGTATTGCTAATGACATCATACGGTAATAATGTGAATACAGTTATTATTTATTGATTAACTATGTCTATGAATTTCCATCATGGTCAATATATTATGTCATTAGAGGAAATTTATAATGCTTATAGCAAGGAGATAATCTACCTACATAAACACACACATTCCACTATTTATGACATTATCCTAGGTTGTCTTCTAATTGTTAAAAAATAATTAATAATTTATTAGGCAGTGAATTAAATTTTATTACATTTTTTAATCCTCATTTTTATGGAAAATAAGAATGACTGATTCATACATTAGAAGAAATTATATGAGCATGATAAATGGGTTATCTAGAATTTTGGGATAAATATCTTTCATTAGTTGAATTTTATTTATAAAAAAATTTCATTCGATCAAGTAGATTGTAGCTTTTGAAATGTTATATTGAAAGTGTTCTCAAACTGAAACATGCTGGTTTATTGTAGGTAAAATAAATTTATTTGGAAAATAATTAATAGGATAAATGGTTGATAAGGGGATAATGATTCTTCCACACAATAGGATTGATCATACAATGAATAATTGTTATTCAGATAACTGAATGAATGATAATTCAATCGATGTTAGGTTTCATGTTATTCTTAGAGTTTCTCTATGGAAAAGTGTTATGTGTTTTATTAAAAAGGGAAATTTATGTTCATGGTTCATTGGAAAATAAGAAATTAATGAAAATTATGGACCATTTTTCTATCAAGAGGCCTTTTCTACATGATTATCTCATGTCCATGACATATATCATGTTTTTCTATAATGAAAACATGTTCCTAATGCGTCATATGTTTTGAGTGTTAATGTAGTTTAGTTGGAGGGGAATTATTATTATTAAGAACAACAATTATGATTCTTTATTAATGATATTATATTTTAGGGAATAAGGTTTTTACCTTGGATAATATTTTTTGTAACATCTATATTGTTAAAGATGTAACATGAGAATATAAAAATGCATTGAATGGAAGATAGACCTCCTTATTTGAGTAAAGAATAATATAGATAAGAACAAATTTTCTAAATAGGAAAATAAATTTTCAACCCATATAAATATATAATAATTCATTTTTGTGTCTTATTAATATTATTTTATTATATTTTTATAATATTCTATTCATTATATTTGTAATGGACCGGACCTGTCCAGTCAATTCCTTTATGAAAATATGGTGTTTGAGGTGTTTCGGGAGGTCAAGGTGACTTATCCCCAAACCATTTCCAATTTTCTAATTCTATGAATAGTTCCATCAGTGAACAGTGTTCTATCGTTGAGGATTAGTGAATGGTGTAGTATCAGTGAGGTTCAGTGAAAAGTGTTTTATCGGTGAGGTTCAGTGAATAGTGAATGGTGTTTTATTCATGAGGTTCAGTGAAAAGTGTTCTATCAGTGAGGTTTAGTGAACAATGATCTATCGGTGAGGTTCAGTCAATAGTGTTATATCGGTGAGGTTCAGTGAACAATGTTTTATCGATGAGGTTCAGTGAACAATGTTCTATCCATGAGGATCAATGAACAATGTTCTATTGGCGAGGTTCAGTGAACAATGTTCTATCAGTGAGGTTGAGTTGACAGTGTTCTATTAGTGAGGTTCAGTGAACAAAGTTCTATCTGTGAGGTTCAGTGAACAGCATTCTATCGGTGAGGTTCAGTGAACAGTGTTCTATCAGTGATGATCATTGAACACAGTTCTATCATTGAGTTTCAGTGAACATTGTTTTATTGGTGAGGCTCATGAAGAGTGTTCTATTAGTGAGGTTCATGAACAGTGTTTCCAGCTTCCTAAAGATTCTTCCCTTTGAGGTTTCCTTTGGCGTAAAATGCATTTAAAGCCTCGTTTTACGGACTCTATGGCTGATTCAATGGCCAAAAGTCCTATAATAATTATTCCTAAGGCTCTGGATGTTTTTACTTGGTCAAACCGCATGGTTTAATGCGATTCGGTTTTAATGGGAAATTAAGTGTATCTTAAACCGTCGTTCTGTTACATCTTCAAAAGGGACAAGATATCTTCATCCATTTTTCTTCCACTTTGGTCTCCGCTATGAGATGCTATAACCTTTCAATCCTTCCCTTCAGAGTTTCACAATCAAACTTTCCTCCATATATTGGTTCTGCTTTGTCTTGATGCCACCAAGCTGTATCAATCAATCATTAATATAAGGTATGTTCTATCATCATTATTTTCGGGTTCATCTTCTGCAGTTTCAACATTCCATTATTATAGCATGTAATATCTATGCTTATAATGGGGTTTTTTTGGGTTTTAGTTTGTGTGGCCAGACCATGGAATCCTCAGGTGTATATAGTTGATGCGAGAGGAGAATCGCGACCCATGGGGTGGATATAGAACGTCAAGAAATTTTTGATGTAGGAGATTCATTTCTTTTCTTTTATTTTAAGTAAAACTATATTATTAGTATGTTTTATCCCACTGTACCATAATGGAATCAACATAATAAATATTTCAACAGGATAAATAAATTGATATTAGTCGTATCTTATTTCCCCATGTTTTCTAGATAGTGTGATATCCATTCTTGCTTCGTTTTTGTGTTCGTTCTTGACAAAAATTGATAAAGAATGTAAATTGAAATTAATTGATAACTATTATATATGGATAAAGAGGAATATAATTGAATATATTTCTTCTTGTTTTAGTTTTTTGTCAATAAAATTGGTAGAATAATCATGTTTAATTATTTATCATAGCTTACTATTTAGGTTTTCAGAATGTGGAAACCACGTATAATAAATCTGTTAATTCAAAATGGATTATTTTATTGATAATTCATTTATGGGTTCTGAGTTATCCTCTAGTTTGTAAAAGGTCCAAGAGCCTAATTGTTAAGATGATTTTTTTCCTGCATCTTTTGTTGTGATGTGATCCTGGATGGCTGTTGTGATATGTGGGGGCATGGAGTCCTTTTGGTTGTGGTAGCAGATGATGCCTAGAGTGGAGAGATGCATTCGTTTATACATGCGGGTGTCGGGGAGGACACTAGGGTTGATGGAAAGAGATGTATGAGATTGTTGGATGCTTTCTAATTAATATTGGTTATTTATCTACTATACTTTTACCCACTGATCAAGGAAGCTGGTCTTACTTACCCTTCTTCTAAAAGAGGAAACGACACACAAGGTATGCCACGTTCCTTCAATGTTTATCTTCTCAAGGTAGGATTGGTATATGCTCTTGATATAAGCGGCAATGACTTGGAAGTTAGTACTTCTACTCATCGTGTTGAGTCCCATTGTGTTTAGTATCATAGAATGTTTTTCTAGAATGCCTAAGAATGTAAGAATGAAATTCTATAATGAATAATTGAATAAATGTGTTAACCGATGGGGATGCAGTTGCTGGAACATAATGATGATGTTGTAATTTAGAAGGTACGATGGAATTTGGGTGTGATGCTAATGAAATTTAATGAGGAATGGTCATTGGTTAATTAATTTTTAATGAATTAATTAACATAAATTAAAACTAATAAAAAGGTAACGAAATAATTTATTAAACCACTTTAAGTTGTTGTTTTCTTATAGGATACCTAGTCTTAGATTTAGATGCCCCTAGTCTGAGAGACATTAGCTACAGTTGTGTCTAAGAATATGTTATGTCCAGATTGTGGTTATTAGAAATGGTTTATTATGCACTTTTTGTGTTTCTTTATGGTACTCCACCCTATCAGTAAGGGAAACTAACACACCAGGGATTCAGAGCCCTGGGGGGGGGGTGTGTGTGTTTTCCCCAACATTCTGCTGGGAGGATGAGTGGCTGACTACCCTCTTTGGCCCACTCTCTTCTCATGGTAATTACATTTTCTGCTAAGAATAGTGGTTGATTTTCCCCATATATGTATGTAGTGGGATATAATGGATTGTGTTTATTCACACACATAGATTCTGGATATAGTATCCTATGGACTACTAAAGGTGTAATGTGTATTGGTTGTGATGGCTTGAGGATCCTTACATGGTGTATGGGTTGTAATGGCTTGAGTTTTAATACATGATGTATGATACAAGTTATGTGGGTTGCGGTGGCTCTTAGAAACTACCAGGTCACATTTCTTACATGTTCGTGGTGGTTTTATAGCATGAGGTGCATGTTGTGGTGCTTCTCCCAAGTGTCTGCGGGAAAGCCTTTTTAGAGAGGGATTCTCTGTAAATTAACGTTGGGGAAAAGCAAAAAACCAGTTGGGAAGTAGTAGAGGGGTACCATTCATATTCTTTATTATATGATATATTCTTGTATGCTTTACTTGGTTAATGTAGCCATGGTGATCTTAGGAACTTATTGTACCTGTGTAGGTGACGAGATAGATTCACTTGTTGTTCATTGTGATTTAGTACGATTCCTTTACTTTTTCATGATTTGCTTCATGGAGGATCATATTTAATATACAGTTATACTCCCCCTATGTATATACAAACTTTTTTTCAGGTCAGTTGGAGTAGGTTGGAGATCAAGCAAGTTTCTAGTAGCATGGGTTTGCTGGATATGTTCAAGATTGTGGTTGCTACTATTTTTACTTCCTTTTGGGTACTAGCTATTTTCCCCTTCTAGTTGTAGTACTTTTTCATGAAATTACATATGTTCACTTTTGTTTTATTTTATATTTCAGTTATGAGTTGGAGTTGGTTGGTTTTTATCTTATCTCTACCTTCCGCATGTGTTCTCTTAGAGGGTAATGCCTGCCATTTTTGTGTTTAATATACCCTCGATGCTAGTCACCAACCCAGGGCCTATTAAAGGAAGGACTTGGGGGGTCATTATCTCCCCTTATAGTGTTGGGGAAACACCGCTCTTAGGTATAATTCATTTGATTACGAATAGAACCATATGGTGTCTTCCTCGGCATGGATTGGTCGTATTCGGTGCAGGCTATCATGGATTGCTTTAGGAAGAAGTTCATTTTCATTAGTGCATATGGAGAGATAGTGGTTTCTATTGTCGAGTGTGATCCTCTGATAGGTCATAGGCACGTTTAGCCCTTATAATCCATGATGGCTGAGATGATGCAGAATTCTTCATAGGTTCAGCAGTTGGAGTTTCCTATGGTTATAGAAGAGTACCCTGATGCCTTTCCATAAGATGTTGTAGCATTACCTCTTCGACGAGAGATCAAGTTTTGGATCGATCTACAACCACGATAATCTCCTAATTCTATGTATCCATATACGATGAAACCTTCTGAGTTACAAAAGATACTTATATAGCTTGATGGTCTGTTATAGTGTGGTTTTGTTCGTCGAAGTGTGTCGATGTGGGGTGCACCAGTTTTTCTTGTGACGAAGGCTGGAGATAGTATGCAGTTGTGTGTCGATTATCATCACATAAACTAAGTGACAATAATGAATCTCTATCCAGTTCTATGGATTGATTATTTATTCAATCAACTAAGGGGTGCATTTTTGTTCTCAATGATTGACTTGCGGTTAGGATATCATCAGTTGTGTGTGAAGGATGAGGATATCCCGAAGACTGCTTTCCGTTGTCGTAATGGGAATAATGAGTTTTTTGTAATGTTATTTGGAATGAATAATTCTCTAGCTATATTCATGGGATTAATAAATGCTATTTTTTTTGAGTTCATGGACAAGTTCATGGTAGTTATCATCGACTACATCCTTATGTACACATCTAAAGAGGAGCATGCAAAGAGTCCACAAGACGTTTTGGCAGTTCTTCATCAACATTAATTGTTTGGTAGGTTGCCGAAGTGTGAGTTTTGGGCTCGAAAAGTCTGTTTTGGGGGCATGTTGTGTCCCAACAAGGAGTAGTTGTGGATCCATTGATGATAGAATCTGTTGTGTATAGGTTATCCACCAAGATATTTTCAGAGATGCGAAGTTTCATTGGTCTCGTAGGATAGTACAAAAGTTTCATATACAATTTTCATGATTTGTGACTCCTCTGATAGCTTTAACCAGGAAGGATCAGGAATTCATATGGACTAATCAATGTGAAAGAAGCAATTATGTATTTAAAGGAAAAGTTAGTAAGGTCTCTAGTTCTCTGTCTTCCAGCTGAGGGAGTTCAGTTTGATGTTTTCTGTGACACTTCGCATCTGGGGTTAGGCTTTGTTCTCATGTATAAGAGGTCAGTTGTTTCTTAGGGGTTTCTGTAGTTGCGTACCCATTAACATAACTATGCCACCCATGATATTGATTTGGCCCCCAAGGTGATTTCCCTGATGTTGTGGAGACATTACCTCATTGGTGAGAACTTTGTGGTTTTCAGTGATCAAAACAGTTTGAGGTATGTTTTCTCCAAGCGTTACTTGAAATTATGACAACATCAATGGATGGAGTTCTTATGGGAGTATGACTTCAAGATATCATATACACCTATAAAGGGGAATGTTGTAGATAGTGCATTGAGTCGAAAGTCAAATAGTAATGTTGTGCGTGAATCTGGTGATTCTTGGAGAGTAATGGAAGATCTTCCATCATTACATCTTGATATGGGCGATGTTGG
Organism: Viscum album; assembly: GCA_963277665.1. Classification (NCBI taxonomy): domain Eukaryota; kingdom Viridiplantae; phylum Streptophyta; class Magnoliopsida; order Santalales; family Viscaceae; genus Viscum; species Viscum album. Next base: position 2,050,227,863 of record OY728157.1, on the reverse strand, counting down.
GGGTAGAGGTGGTCTTTTTCAGATAATTTTACATTCATCCATGATGTAGAAGGTGGAAGAGTTCCAGTTTGGGGATCTTGAGGTAGAGGTCTGGAGAGAACGAGTTTTTTGTGGTGAGGCCCCTGATGGTTGGACTGATGATGAACAACATCGAGTGTTGTTTAATGGAAGGATTTTTGTTCCTTTGACAATGAGAGAGATGGTTCTCAGAGAGATTCATAGTTCTACTTTAGCAGTGCATCCTGGTGTGACAAAGATGTACATTGCCTTGATGAGCCAGTTTTGGTGGCCTGGACGGAAGCGTGCTTTTGCAAAGTTTCTGTCTCGATGTTTTTTCTGACAGAAGGTGAAGGCTGAACACTATGTCCCTAGTTGTCTACTCCAGAAATTAGAGATTTCTCATTGGATGTGGGAGGACATCTCATAGGACATTGTTACTATTTTACCTCGAGCTTCGGGAGGACATGATGCTATTTGGGTGGTAGTGGATCATTTAACAAAATAGGCCCACTTCATAGCGATCAAGGAGTCGAGAAGATTGGAAATTTTATCGAGGCAGTAACTTGGGGTGGTGGTGAGACTTCATGGAGTCCCAAGGATGATCATTTCTAATTGAGATCCTCAGTTTACCTCCAGGGTATGGACATGTCTCCAATATGCCTTCAGTTCACAACTATTCCTTAGAACAGCTTTTCATCCTCAAATGGATGGTCAGACAGAGCCGACCATCCAGACTCTTGAAGACATGTTATGATATTGTGTTCTTGATTTTGGGGGTTTGGGGATGAAACACTTACCCTTAGTGGAATTATCATTCAATAATAGTTTTCACTCCACTATCGGTATAGCGTCGTTTGAAGCCTTGAATGGTCGGCCTTGCTATTCGCTGTTGTGCTCGCCTGGGGTCAAAGAGTCATCAATTCTCAGACCGGAACTAGTACAGAATACAATATAGATGCTCTAGGTGATTCGTTAGAGGATGAAGAAAGTGCATGATCATTAGAAATAGTGTGTTGATCAATTAAGGAGACCCATAGAGTTTAATCTTGGGGATCATGTGTTCCAGAAGGTGACACCCGTCGTGGGCAGTGAAGGTTTGGTCGTGGATGTAATCTTTCTCCATGATTTGTTGGGCCATTAGAGTTGTTAGATCATGTTGGTGATGTGGTGTTTTGAGTAGAAAGTCCCCCGCAAATGAGTCGGATACATGATGTTTTCCATGTATCATAGCTCCGTCATTATCTTCATGATGACACTCACATCATTGATTGGGGAGAGATCGGTGTTGATTATGATGCAACCTTTATGAAGTGACCTATGAAGATCCACGACCTCATGTAGAAGGTGTTGCGCGGGTGTTCGATCCCCTTAGTTTGTGTCTTGTGGTGACATGGTGACAATGAGGAGAGTACATGGGAATGTGAGTCACAAATACGTGCAAAGTACCCAGAGTTGTTTGATGTTTAAATCATTTGAAGTATTGATGTATCTTATGTGGTTATAAAACATTCATGATTTTGAGATGGATCCCATTCTTTTTTTTTGATTTCTCTCTTTTGATAGGTATCTTGATTGGTGATTGTTCGGACCCCGTTTTCGTTTCACTTTAGTTTGGTTATAAATTCTAAAGGATGAGAATGTTTTGAGAGGTATCTGATGTAAGGGCCTGGACCACTTTGATCCATTCCTTTGTGAAAATATGGTGTTTGAGGTGTTATAGGAGGTCAAGGTGACTTATCCCCAACACATTGCCAATTTTACAATTCTTTGAATAGTTCCATCAGTGAACATGGTTCTTTCGGTAAGGCTTAGTGAACAATGTTCTATCGGTGAGGTACAATGAACGGTGAATAGTGTTCTATCGGTGAGGTTCAGTGAACATTGTTCTATCGGTGAGGATCAGTGAATAGTTTTCAATCAGTGACGTTCAGTGAATATTGTTCTATCGGAGAGGTTCAGTGAACAATGTTCTGTCGGTGAGGTTCAGTGAACAATGTTCTATCGGTTAGGTTCAGTGAACAGAGTTCTATCGGTGAGGTTCAGTGAACATTGTTTTATCGGTGATATTCAGTGAAGAGTGTTCTATTAGTGAGGTTCATTGAACATTGTTCTATTAGTGTGGTTCAGTGAACAGTGTTCTATCAGTGAGTTTCATGAACTGTGTTCTATTGGTGTGGTTCACGAACAGTGTTTCCAGCTTCCTACAGTTTCTCACTTTTGATGTTTCCTTTGACATAAAATTAATTTAAAGCCTCGTTTTAAGGTCTCTAAGACCTATTCAAAGGCCATAAATCCTATATTAATTATTTCTAAGGCCCAGGATTTTTTTACTTTGTCAAACCATGTGGTTTAATGTGATCCTATTTTAATTGGAAATTAAGCGTATCTTAAACCATCGCTCGGTTAAATCATAAAAAAGGGGTCAAGATATCTTCCTCCATTGTTCTTCCTCTTTGTTCTCGTCTATGAGATGCAAGAACATTTCAATCCTTCCCATTAGAGTTGCATAATCAAACTTTCCTCCTCGTATTGGTTCTGCTCTATCATGATGCCACCAAACAGTATTGATAAATATTCGATATAAGGTATGTTTTATCATTGTCCTTTTGGGGTTCATATTCAACTTTTTCTACATTAAATTATTATATCATGTATTCTCCATGCTTCTAATGAGGTTTTCTTGGGTTTTGGTTGGTGCGGACAGAATATGGAATCCTTGGGTGGATGTAGGTGACGTGAGAGGAGAATCGTGACTCGAGGGGTGGATAAAGAATGTCAAGAACATTTTGAGGTAGTGGATTCGTTGGTTCTATTTTATTTTATGTGAAACCCTATTTTTTCATGTTTTATCCCACTAGACCAAAATATAATTGACTAAATAAATATTTTAAGTGGATAAATAAATTGACATTGTTCGTATGTTATTTCTCCTTGTTTTCTAGATAGTTTGATATCCATGCTTGCTTCCTTTAGGTGTTCATTCTTGATGAAAATTTGTGAATAATGTAAACCGGAATTAATTGATAACTGTTGGATATGTATAAATAAGTATGTAAATGAATATGGTTCTTCATGTTTTAATTTGATGTTAATCAAATTGGTGATGTAATCAAGTTTAATTATTTATGATAGATTACTGATTAGGTTTCTCTAATGTGGAACCTACATATAATAAATTAGTTAATTCAAAACAGATTATTTGTTTGATAATTCCTTGATGGGTTCTGAGATATCCTATTTTTGTAAAAGGGCCAAGAGCCCAATTGATATGATATTTTTTTCCTACTTCTTGTGTTTTGATTTGATCTTACATGGGTGTTGTGATATGTGGGGGCATGGGGGCCTTTTGGTTGTGGTAGCAGATGATGCCTAGAGTGGAAAAATGCATTAGTTTATACATGTGGGTGTCGTGGAGGACACCAAGGATGATGGAATGGGATTATTGTGATTGTTGGATTCTTGATGATTCTTATTGGTTGTCTATCTTCTTTACTTTTTCCCACTGCTCAAGGAATTTGGTCCTACTTACCCTTCATCTGAAAGAGGAGAAGTCATGCGGGTTATGCTACGTGATTTCCATGTTTATATTCTCAAGGGAGGATGGGTATATACTCTTTCTATAAGTGTCAAAGACTCAGTGGGTAGTACATCTACTCACTGGGTTTAGAGTCCTTGTGTTTATTAGCATGGAATGTTTTTCTAGAATTCCTGTAAATGTTGGAATGTATTCTGTAAAGATTAATTTAGTTAATTGTGTTAACCCATGGGGATGGACTTGCTGGAACATATTGATGAGGTTGTAATTTTAAAGGAACCGTGGACATTGGGAGTGAGGCTAATGAAATTTAATGTTGATTTGTTATTGGTTATTTAATGTTGAAATAATTTATTAACATAAAGTGAAACTAATTAAAAGGTAATGAAATAATGTATTGAATCACTTTATGGGGTTGTGTGGTTATAGGTTTCCTAGTCATAGAGGTATAGACCAGAGTTTGAGAGACGTTAGCTGTAGTTGTGTCTAAGACTAGGTTATTCCCATAGCGTGGTTGTGAGATATAGTATATTCTGTACTTTTTGTGTTTCTATACGCTACTCCACCATGTATGTAAGGGAAGATACACCCAAGGAATTCTGAGCCCTGGGGGTGTGTGTTTTCCCCAAAATTCTGTTGGGAGGATGAATGGATGACTACCCCTTTTGGCATCGCTCTCTTCTCTTGGTAGTTACTTGTGTCAGTAGGCACAACAATTGGTTTTCCCCATATATGTGTGTAGAGGACTGTAATGGCTTGTGGTTATTCACACACATATATTCTGGATACAGTATCCTATGGACTTCTATTGGTGTAATGTGTATAGGATGTGATAGAGTGAGGATCCTTACTCGGTGTATGGGATGTAATGGCTTGAGGTATAATACCTGATATGTGATTCACGTTAGGCTGGCTGTGGTGGCTCCTAGAAACTATGTAGTTACTTTTCATACATGGACGTGGTGTTTTTTTGCACGAGGTGCATATTGTGGTGCTTCGCCCAGGTGTTTGTGGGCTATCCTTTTTAGAGACAGATGCTCAGGACATACGACGTTGGGGAAAACTGGAAAACCAGTGGGGAATTAATAGTGGGGTACCCATGATATTCATTATTATAAGATATATTCTTGTGTGTGTTCCTAGGTGGGTGTAACCATGGTGAGGTTGGGAGCATAGTATTCCTATTTAGGTGACAAGTTAGTTTCACTTGTTGTTCACGGTTCATCAGCATGATTCATTAAATTTTGAAAAAGTGGATTTAGGGAGGATCCTACTGAGTATACTGTTATACTCACCCTATGTATATACAAACTATTTTTCAGGTCAGTCGGATTAGGTTGGAGATCAAGCTGGTATATACTAGCTTGGGGTTGTAGGAGATGTCCGCGCTTATGGTTGCTAATGTTTTTACTCTCTTTTGGGTACTTATTGTTTTCCCCTTCCAATTGTAGTACTTTTTCATGACATTACATATGTGCACTTAGGTTTTCGTTTATATTTCAATTATGTCTATCTTATCTCTCTCTTCCTCACTTGTTCTCTTAGAGAGTAATGCCTCCCATTTATGTGTTTACTATACCCTCGGTGCTAGTCGGCAACCCGGGGCATACAGGAGGCAAGACTCGAGGGTCATTATCTCCTTTCTCACATTGCAGTCCCAGGAGGGGTACAGTTTGTGGGGAGGGGGTCATGAGAAAATAAAATTAGGTAATTTTTTATTAGATCATGAAAAAAATTATTCCTATCAAATTCGATGTAATTCCATATATGGATTTTCTAAATAAATATTTTTCAAAATAATTGTAATTTTAATTGAAAAAATTCTCTTTATTTTTGAAATCATCATGTTAAAATTGTCTAAGTAATATTTTCGATAACATTCTGAAAAATTTAATTTATCATTAAACACTGAAAAAATACTAAATTTTATTGGATAATGATTACATATTAATGATTTTACAATTTAAAATTATATTATGGGTTATTTATAAAATTTCATTTGTTCATTTTTATTTAAAAAAAATTCAACAATGGTTTTTGGAATGAATTTTATAATTGAATTTGGCGTAAAAATAATTTACACTTGAAAACATATTTTCATTAAAAATTAATTTTTATCATGGATTCAGGATTATTAATAAATTAAATTTTGTCACTTATAGAGATTTAATATTCGAATATTGATTCAATATTTAAAATTTGGGGGCCAAAAATTTTAAAATATGTCACTTTTTTGTCATTATGAATAGAAACTATAGAAAATTTTTGTTACTACCGTAAAGGTAAAATGAAATAATTATGATTAAAAGTAATATGATAATAGTTAAAATTCATTAAAACCAATGAATTTATTTCAGTTTATGAGTTAATTTCATAAATTAATATAATAATATAAAATATTAAATTTTGATTCGATTAACTATTATTTTGACCCATATAATATTTTTCTAAATGATAATATAAAAAATGTAACTTTCCCTCTTTTGATATCTGTAGTATTTTTTTATTGTGAAGAATGATCTTTTTTTATATATGGATATTTAGAAAATGAATGAATTTGTTTTTCATGGAATTTTATTAATTTTTAGTAACTAAATAAATATTATAAATTTTTATGTAACACTGACATAATGCTTGTGCAAGTATATAAATCTTGTAAGTGATAATAAAAATTATTAAATTAAATTTTTTAGTGTTTTATATTATAACAATAAATTTATTGATAAATATAACATATACGTTATATTTAAAATGTTTAGATTCAAATTATTTTTATTCCATGTGGTTTTCAAGGTTGAAATAAATGAATACTTCAAAAAATGGACTTAATGATATGTTTTAAGAATAAATATTTTTTTAAGTTATTTATAAATCATAAAAATCCTATATTATTTCCTTAGGATGTGATATAGTTTAAAAATCATCCATCATTAATTTATGGGTCATAAAAAACAAGAATATCACAATAATTGTCAAAGGGATAACCAGCGATTACAATAAAGATAGATGTGTAGGAACATAAACTAAAATTTTCCAAATTTTATTGGATGTTAGTAATAATACCAATCCTCATACTATATTTTAATATTAATAGTTTGTATCCACTATAACATGAATTATATTTTATGTTACTTTAATACTTTATGAAATCCAAGAATACATTTCCCCTCTCTTACAAAAGGTAACATCCCCTCTTCTTTTCATCCACTAATTTGTGCACACATTCATGGAAAACCCCTACCCAATTCTACTACAAATATCCCTCCCCATGTTTTAATGGTCATAGTTTTGTCAAAAATAAAACGTTATTTGGATTATGGTGTAAATTAAATTGATGTTTTCTGAAGAAGAGGAGTTGATTTTAACAAAAACAATTAGTTTTATTTATTCTGTATATTCATTACAACATTCTATAAAAATGATTATATAATAACACCATTATCATGAATATAGTTATATATTTTTATTTTAGTGGAATAATTAATATATATCTCCGTATTCCATCAAAATTTCACTGGAACCATCATCTATGTGTACATCAGACTACACCCTTACAAACCAATGTAATTCATTTTCCATCACTACCACACACAACTAATTAAAATGATAGATTTAATATATATATATATATATTAATTAAATATTAATAAATATATTAATATATTATTTCATATATTTCTTTACTTTTTTCCATTAAAAATGATAATATTTTTTGTGCATACATGTGGCTTACAACCTATATGATGTATTGTGATGTTTTTAATGACCTCATTAGATGGATAATATATATATAATTTAATTTAAATAAATTATATTATATTTATTATATAATCATTCTTCTTAATTGTAAAAATAATACTTACTTTATTTCCATCATGTTCATTGAAAAATAGAAATGTTACTCATTTGTACGTACGACCTACCATCTCCATGATTGTAATGTAGTTCATTTTTCAGAACTATTTTTAAAATTTGGTTTTAAATTAATAATTGATCAATAAAAATGATAATTATTTCCTGATTATTATTCTATACATGATGTAATAATGGAATCGTTGACCATATTCATCATACTGAAGTCATTATTGATATATAACATGAATATCCTCAAATAATAAAACATGAACATAAATAATTAAATAATTAAATATGTCATGGTAAAAAATAAAAGAAATGGAATATTAAAATTGTAAATTGTACATTAGAATATAAATATTTAACATAAGTTTATTACTTTAGGAGATAAAGGGCACACATGATGATCCATACTCTAGGTAAGGGATATTATACCCTAAAAATCGTTATTAATGTTTTAGAAATTAATTTTCTAAATATTTTCTTCCATTTCAACATTAATAATGTAATTTTTTTAATATATCATTTCGTTCCTTTTTTGTTCTTCTTTGGAGTTCACTGTTGTGGGGTGATATTGTATTGGATATGTGTTTAGGATGTGAATTGACAATATTCGGGTATAGTGTAGCTTGACCCACCATTTTGTTTTGAGGTAGTGGTTCATGGGTGGTTTCTTGTTCACCACGTGGTGCACAATGAGAGAAAAAAGAATATTTGAGGATATAAATCCTCATTATCACCATTTAACAAGATAATCATGGTAATTTCATAATTTTTCATATATTTAGTTGCATAGTAAGGGAAATTATAATCATATAATTAATTGGGATGAATAAAATTGGTGGTAAGGGATGTTGTAGTATGATTTATGGATTTGATAAATATTTTTGTTATTTTTATTCTGTCATGTTCCCAATTCATAAAATAGATGTTATTTTAAGCCCTTCTTGTGCTATAGTTAGTATATGGGATGGCCCTTGTGGTTTTTTTGTGTGATCACACAACATATTAAAGAATAAAGAACATATAATTATATAACAATGGTTTCCCCTATGGTAGTTGGTTTTTGTGAGAATACCCATGCTTATATAATGAAGTAATGCGATTATTATCATGGATAAATGTGAAGTTAGTATGTGTTCCTATTTTATGTGGATATTATTTTCTATGATGCATTGTGAGTCTTGTGGTTGTTGCGTGGTGTTTTTATCATCTGAATGGGTTATGTAGTACATGGGGTAGTAAGGTGATGGTTGGTTAACATGGATACGATTTGGGAACTTGTACGTTGTGACACTGTGGTTGTGTTCTAGTTATAGTGGTGTAGTGGTTATGGCTCAATGGTTGTGGTGTAGTGGTTGTGGTGAAGTGGTTGTGGTGTGGTGGTTGTTGTTCATGGATGTTGTGGTTGTATGATGGACGGTATGTGTGGTTTTTTGGGATTTAATATGGATTTAGTGATGTGATACTATGATTGTGGTTGATGCGTACTGATGTGACGATAATAGTTTGGTGTTCCTGCATTAGTTTCCCAAGTAGTAGTGGAATAAATTATGATACTTAATGAAATAAATAAATTAATGAGTTGGAAATTTAATATAAGGGGGTGTAAATTGACACATTATTAATGGATTTAATTTAATTTAATTAATTTAATGATTTGTTTAATATGGTATGAAATGGATAATGATTAAAAGTGGTGGAACTTGTAAGTTGAATGTGTAAATTTTTGTCTGGATTGTGTGGTAATTGGGTGCTATGTTTCATATTGTCGTGGAATTAGTTGTGATAGTTGGTGTGTGGTAAATGTTGGTGATGTGGTGTGTACTAATTTTTTATGTTAACCATCGGGTTGTGTATTGTTTCATATATTTATATATCATATACCATTATTTTATTTTATACAAGATGACCTGAGTAGGATAACCTTACCAATGCTCAGAGGTTCTGGGTCTCCGTGTTTCCCCAATATCAAAGAAGGTATTAATATAGATGGTTGTCTACCCCCTATCCCATGAACATCATAAATCAAATATATATTGGGGCTAGTGTATTTGGATGATATGTGATATGTAGTGCATGTGGTTTGGGCGAGATGTGTTGTGTGGCCCCAGGTGTCTTCAGGACGCACTATGATGTGTTTTCTGAGGGTTCTTTGGGATTCGTTGTGATGTCTGGCCCCATGTAACTTCACAATGTGATGTGATGTTTTTATGTGATGTTATGTGATATTTGTACCAGGTGTGAGTGGGTTTGATGTCATGTGTTGTGTGTCCCATGTGTGTGTGGGTTGGATGTGATGTGATATGTGTGGAAGGGATGAGAGCATATTACGTTTGACATCAGGGTATGAGAGCATACAATTAGTGGGGAAGAGCCGTTGGGGAACCTTTATTTGTTATTATATGGACATTATATTATCATATTAGAAGTGTTATTTGGTGAGTAATCCATTGTGAATCCAGGTTTAGATAGTTTTCATGTTTCTGTGTTGTTGGTTCTATTTTTTGTTCACAGAAACATTTGCATGCTCTTTTCAGATGTTCACTTGGGGCCTTAGTTTTGTCTATACTCAGTATACATGTTATACCCATCCTATATATATAATATATTTTTTTGGATTCTAGAAGGACTTTAAGGACCGACATGGTTATTACTCGCTGGGTTGGAGTAACTATTGAGTTGTTGTCATAGACTATTCTTTTTGTAATTTACATAGGATAGTTTTATATATATCAATTTGATTTTATTCATTCATTTTGGTATGGTATTTTTTTCCTTTATATATTTTATTAGATTTTTATTATTTTTATATCATATCCCTTGACTATGTTCACTTATAGAGTGTAATGACTCCAAAAAATTTATATTTTTTTACCCACAGGGGTTGTTTCCATCCCGAGGCCTTTTGGAGGCGGGAAGTAGGGGTCATTATCTCTCTCCCATGATTATGGAATCTTTGGTGGGATTTGGTCCTGATAGAGTGGTTTAAATGTTTATTGTTTAGGGATAGGATAGAGTTTAGAGTTATTCATAATGAGGATTTCATGGCTTGGTATGGCAGTAGTGCCAGTTGACACTATGAATGACATAGGCTATAGAGACAATCTACGATATGGTATTTTAGGGACCCTTTTATTTAATGCTTTGATTTTGAGCTTATTGTATGAGAAATTAATGTTGACATGTTTACATCGTATAGACCTAGGATAGGTACAAGAATAATGATTACTTGTGTTCATGTTTAAATTGAGTGTTTTGAGGAAATGAAATGTAGAAAACATAACTTATCCATGATTTTTTATCAAGCTACAAGGCTTTAGACGTTATCCTTATTTTATGGAATGGATCATGTTTGTCATCTCCCTGTTTCATAGGTAGTTGATGTTCATGAGGGCGATTCGGTTGATCATTGGAGGGTTGAACGAATAGACAAGGATGGGGCATAATAGTGAGATTTGGGTTCCTTTCAGCAATATAGTTTGGCTATATATGATGGGAGTGTCTTATATTCGGAGTCATAGAACTATAAATGTGATCTTGAGATCACATTAGGCCTAATATGAGTATGAGATGAGATTTGGGTTCCAGTGGAAGTTAATCAGATGCATTGGGATGCACGTTAGTGGTGGACTCTATTTCTTGGCAACCGTAAGGGGGAATATGTATTGTAGCCGGAATTTCAGAGAGAGTTACATACATATGTATTTTTATCAATGATGATGGAATACTCATGATGGTCCCCCTCAATAGGGACCTACCATTGATCACAATCGTGGTGTCTGATAGTTGAAAGGTAGAGAATCTAGGTGTGTCTTGATTAATACGTTAGAGGTAGTAAATAAAAGTGATCGAGGTGTGGTTTCAGGTAGGAAGAATTTACCTAGTACCATTGGGTGTGTATTTTTTGATTCAGTATCCTCTAACACTTTTTTTCTCATAGTTCGGTTTTTATGTTGGGATTATATGTGGAGAGGATTTCAGTTCCCACTACTGTTATATATTCCAGTTACAGGCCAAGCATCCTTGTTTGATGTGTGCCGAGAATGTAAACCTGTGATGCGGCATCACCAGTCATTTGGAGACTACTTTTTGTTACAAACAAGACAATAAAATAATTCCATTATTATGGATAGGTTTTATTTCATTTGTAAAATCATTTAATACTTCTAGAGAGATGACTTGTTTTTGAATTTTGAGGGTCAGTGAGTGTCATTAATTGGAAATTGAGATTATTAGTTGGGTATTTGGAAAGTGGATTCTCTTTTGTCAGGGTGGGATGGGAAATTTATAGAATCTTGATTTGCTAGTGTCAAAAATATTGTAGATTCATTTTAAATTTTTTCCAATATATGTTTTTGGAAATACCTCATCAACATGATGCTGAGTTTGGGCAAGAGTTTTAGGTGGGTGAATCTTTAATTTCAATGGATCCCTATCTGATGACACCAACATAGTTTTGTGTGTTGAGGCTACAGGTGTTTCACCTAATTCTGAGGGGTTGAATAAATCCCAATGTTTCACCATGGGGTGATCCAGTGTTTTTCTCCAAGAAGGTAGATGTTAGTATGAAGTTGTGTTTATATTACCTAAAGTTGAATTAGGTTGTGGTAAACAATATTTTCCCTCTTTCTAGGATCAATGATCAGTTCCACCATTTGAAAGGATCAAGTTGGTTCGGGATGATTGATCTATGGATTGGATATCATAAGTTCTGGGTGAATGTTGAGGATATTCACAATACTACCTTCAGTTGTAAGTATGTGAACTTTGAGTTTGTGGTTATGTAGTTCGGTGTTATGAATTCACCATCCATGTTCATGGGACATATGGACTCCATGTTTCTTAAGTTCATAGAATAGTTAATCCTTATATTCATACATTTTATCTTTGTTTACATGATGTCAAATAAGTATCATTACAAGCATCTTACGGTTGTTTTGCTGGTCCTTTAACATGACCCATATTACGGGAAGTTGTCAATGTGTGAGTAATGGATGTGAATGGTGCATTACCATGCACATGTGGTGTCTCGGTAGGGTGTGGAACGGGACCCATCATTGGTAGAAGCAATTTTTTCTTTGAATAACAAATGAAATTGGTTGCAGTTTATAGTTTCCTTGATCTTATGGCTATTATTGGAGTTTTATTCAAATTTATATTGATTGAAGACACAAATAATAACATTTCCAATGATGTCATGTTATTATTTATAAATATACTAGTTCCAGAAAATTTTAGTTACTTGAATGATATGTTGGTTAGTGTACAATACTTTAATTTCCCCAGGAGGGTGTGTTTATTTGGGTTTTCTAAGATACGTCCTATTTGGGATTTAGAAGCATATAAATGTAGCAGAGTGAGGTAATATTTTCTGGGTATAATAATTTATAGCCCCATGAACATAACTATTCCACCTATGATCTAGATTTGATGGGTGTTGTGTTCTAACTAATGTTGTGGAGACATTACATCATCAGTGAGCACTTTACTTTTTTCATGGACCATAAAAGCATGCGATATGTTTTCTAATAATAAGATATTGATCTATTACAACTATTTTGTATGGATTCTCATTATGATTATGATTTTGAGATCTCTTAAACCCCAAGGAAGGTTAATGTATTTGTTAATGTGTTGATTCGAAAGTCCCAAGAGGATGGGGCTCAAGAGTTTGTGGATGTTTGGAAAGGAATGAAGGAGATTTTAGTAATGCATCTTAATGTTGGAGAAAAAAATGCATGAGGATGTCTTTATAATATGGACATGATGTTTTATTTGATATTGTGGGTGTAGGAGTATTAGTGGGTAGACTTAGAGGAAATGGTGATATGTGATCATGTGGACAATGGTGATTCTCTTGAGGGATGGTCAAAGGATGATTAGAACTGGAAATTATTCCATAGTTAGTTTTTTGTACCATAATAAATGCATGATGGAGTTTTTTATAATATTCAAAAAAAAATTATCAGTAAAACCTAGTTTCACAAGGATGTATCATGGATTTAGGATAAATCATTGGTGTCCAATGATGAAATGGTCAATGGTTGTGTTTGTGAAAAGATGTTTGTTTTTTCAAAATGTGAAAGAGGAGAATCGGGTTCTGGGAGATCTGTTGTTGTCATTGGATGATACTGAGTGTAAATGAGAAAAAATATTGACGGTTTTCATCAAGGGGCTAACACAATATCAAGGTATTTTTATGTATTTTTTTATAGTAGAAATTTCGGTTAAATCGGCTAACATTCTAGTGATCAGTGAATAGTGTGGTACTGTAGCAGTACTGGTTCAAGAAATGTAAAGTATTGTAGCAGGTACTATAGTGGAGACTATAGCAGGCACTGTTTGGAACTATAGTAGCTGGGAATATTCCCCACATTGGGCCTTCCGGACACCAATTTGGAACTTGATTCTTTTAAGGCCATCTGGCCACCCAGGCCTTCGGGTTAGTAAGGCATTCGGGCCACCTCAAGGCCTTCAGGCATCCATATGTGCAGATGCTAACCAGACCACATACAAAGAATAAGCTTCAGAATGAGGATGATCATGGAGGTTTAACCATAGCAGAAGGTCAAAGGATTTCATGAATTAGAGCGTATGGGAACTGCCATCAGGACAAGCATGTGCATTCCTGGGGAAGCCTTGCTGAATAGCCATTCGATGGTGGAGAGTTGATTTCACTATGAAGATGCTGGAGAGGAGCAGTTCCAATTGGTTAGTCTCACCTGTATGTAATGGTTGAAGCCTACAGGTAATGAAGTACTCTAATGACTATGGGTCATGTAATACTTACTCATATGGGACTTGTAAGGGTTCCACCACACTACTAGAAAGGTGTATTATCAAAAAATCAATAAAAAAGGAAGGCATTTGGGCCATTGGTGGAGTGAGTCGAGTTCCATAATTTTTTGGAGAGGCGATACATGATGATTTGGATAGGCACCACAGGGCTTCAAGAAACATCATCTATGACCACAATACTTGTTTTAACTCATGATTATGCAGGGGATTACAACATGAATTTTTCTTTTAGTTTCATCAAAATACAACTTTCCACCCCTAGACTAATGGTTAGACGATTCGAACAATCCAGACACTAGAGGATATGTTGTGTGCAGGAGTCTTGGACTTTAATGGATCTGTTTTATGAAAATTGGATTTTTTTAGTGTTCATACAATAATATCAAATAAACATCCATTGGTATGTATCTATTTGAGGCATTGTGTGGGTGGACATTTAATTCTCTGTTATACTTGATGGAGGATGTAGAGTTGGCAATTCATGGTCCTGATGTAGTGGAGAGAACAACCAAGAATATCTAGTTAGTTCGAGAGTGGGTAAGGGTGGTGGAAGACCATACGAAGGAATATGACAATCTTAGGAGTATGACACTAGATTTCGAGGAGGGATTCCACGTAATTTTGAGAGTTTCCCCTCAACATGGTAACCAAACTTGTTGGAGAGGGAGTAAGCTTTCTCCCAGGTTTTGAGGGACCGTTAAATTTTGGGGATTGTTAGTGAGGTGGAATATGGGTTTCCAATTACACCACAACTTGAATAGACTTGTGACATCTTCTACATCACTCAACATCATAGGTATCATCACGATGAGTCCCATGTCATTGATCAGGGAGATTTTCATATCTAGAATGGTGCGACATTCGTGGGACGACTAGTAGAGATCCAAGATTGTCAAGATATGGTACTATGTGGACAGACCATCCCCTTGGTTTGTGTGATGTGGAGTTATGGTGTCCTAGAGGAGAGTACACGCGAGTGAGGGATACAAATACATTCTTAGTACATAGATCTATTTTGGGTTTTGGTTTCCCTTTTTTATATTTTGATGGAGTGTTTGGATGTTTCAT
This sequence comes from Viscum album, assembly GCA_963277665.1. Taxonomy (NCBI): domain Eukaryota; kingdom Viridiplantae; phylum Streptophyta; class Magnoliopsida; order Santalales; family Viscaceae; genus Viscum; species Viscum album. The sequence goes on along the minus strand of OY728157.1, from coordinate 2,050,212,604 downwards.
TGTTAAGACATTATATATTTCCCTTTATATGGGATTCATTATACTGTTTGGACATATTGAAAGGGGAGGACCTAAATCCTAATAGTGACACATTAATTATGATGTTATTAAACAAATTTTGGAATCTCGGTGTCTCCTTGAGAATATAATATCCTAACTATTAGTATTAGATTCCCTAATTTTTATGTTTAGAGCAACGTGTTGGATGGTTTGGTTTATGTGGAGGGTAGATAATTGTGTATTGGTTGGGTGGAAAATTGGTGTCAGTGGTTAGTACAAGATGACACAGTGTTGTGACTGGTGATATGTGGGGATGTGGTTATGATGTGTTTATTTTAAATAGTTTGGGGTGATTGGATTGTGGTAGCATTTGAGGTATGAAAATTTCTTTGATAGGTATCTCATGTGGTGTTTTTTTGGACCCCTTATCCTCAAAAAATGGATTTAGATTATCATGTTAAAGAATAATTTGATAGGTTTCTAATATATCATTTCACACATCCATGGTCAAATACATTACCGGTTATGGGTGTTGGAGTTTCTTGATAGAGACCTAGAGTGGTTTTGGAGGCTTCAGTTGTTAAAATGAAGGAAAAAGATTGAATAAATTGCATGTAATGATTGCATGACATGTAAACATGTTTCACAAATTTTTAAGGGATGGTTCAAGAAGAATATATTTTGAGAGTTAAATAATGAAAAGGTGATTTGTTTTTTCAGTGAGATATGACCCCCACACTTTCATGACGTGTCATTACCCTATGCATCACATCTTTAAAGGTGTGGGTGAATCATGTTTTTCCTCCAATCATACGCTCCCTCTATTGTTTTTTGAAAAAATAGGATCTCTCTTGAGGTGTCAGGGGATCCCTCCTATAGGTATTTATCTATATCTTCCCATATTTGATACTTGGCATCCCATTATTGATTATTGGTGAGTTCTCTACTTATTCTCATTCCTTACCTTTCCGCTCTTCTTTGGATTTAACCGTGGTGGTGCAGTTCTATTTGGGTTTAGTTTTTGGTATGTATGTTTATGATATTTGTGTGTAGTTTAGGTTAAGAAACCATTTTATTGTGTGGTAATGGTTATTTGGTGTTTTTATCTTCTCCCTATGATGAAAAGTGAGATCATAAATCATCTTTGTGGCCATGGATTCATTTTCTAAAACTTTTTTACATTTTACATGTTGTATTTGATTGATTTTTATATCATTTGGGTGGATAATAAGGGTTGATATAATAATATAGTTAGTTGGAATGTCTAAAATTCATGGGGATTGAGATTACATTCTGTATTTCCTATTTATTTATATCTTATTGATATTGTTACACATGCCTATTTCCAATTCTGAAAACAGCAGCTATTAGAAGACTTTATTACGCTATAGTTGATATACGTGATGGTCCTTGTTTCTTTTGTTGTGTGATTTCACCATGAAAACTATTTTAAAGAACATATATCTGGCAATTAATTTATTTTTCCCTAGATATATGATTTTTTGATAACACCCAAACATATATAATGAAGTAATTTTATGAAACCTATGAATATATTTGATGCCATGATGTGTTGATGTCATGTGTGTTTGTGATTATTTTGATTATTTTTGTGGAATGTGGTTTTTTTGAATTGATGTTATTGACTACCTAGATTGTGTGTTATGCGGGGAAGTGTGTGATGGTTGGTTTTCATTAACACGTTGTGGACATTTTTTTTTATTGTGGCATAGATGTTGTGGTGAAATAGTTGTGGCATAGTAGTTATGGGGAAGTGGTTGTAGTACATGGTGGTTGTGGGTGTCCAATGGATGAGATGTGTGGTTTTTTTGTTGTGAGATGGTTTGGGTGATGTGATGTGATGACGATGGTGGATGTGTGGTGTTGTGGTGATTGTTTTGTGGTGTGGCTGTTTTAGTTTGTTTTGTAGCATTGGAATTAATTACCATATTGAATGAAATAAATAAATAAATGAATTGGAAATTAAATATATTGTGATGTAATTTGACATGTGATTAATGTATTAAATTTAATTTAATGATTTTAATGAGTGTTGTAACGTGAAATTAAAAGGATAATGAAGAAAAGTGGTGGAGCTTGTATGCTAAAAGTGGAAACTATTTTGTGGCCTATGTGGAGATTGTGTGGTGTGTTTCATATAGGAGTGGAATCATTTATGATGGGTGACATATGGTATGTTGTAGTGATGTGGTCTGTTCTTATTTTATTGATTTGAACTCTTTTGTTGGGTATTCTATGCTATATCTATCTATCATGTATGTTTATGTTATTTTTTATAGACCCCATCAATGTTGGATAAACATAACATTTCTCTAAGGTTATGGGTTCCATGTGTTTTCCCCAACATCTAGAATGATAGTAATATGGATGGATGGATACACCCACTCTCATGCTCTTCCTTCAGTAGTGACGTGTTGGACCAGGTTTCATCGAGAAATATTTAATATACTACACATGTGTTTCAAAAAGAGATGTAACATGTGGTACCAAATCTCTTTAGTAAGAGTTGTAACGTGTGCGCCCAAGTGTCTTTGAGATGAGTTGTGATGTGTGGTCCCAAGTGACCTAGGGATGTGATGAGATGTGATGTGTAGCCCATGTGTTTGTGGGCATGATTTTATGTGTTTTGTGGCCTAGATGTGTGTGGGAGAGATGAGATGTGATATGTCTGGAAGATATGGGAGCATAGGATTTTCAAAATTGGGGAATGAGAGTAGTAAATAAATGGGGCATATGAAGAGGGGTTTCATGCATTGTAATGATCTTGATATTATATTATTATATTGAATTCATGATTTTATGAGTGAGGGAATGTTAGGATGGGTTTGGATAGTTGACATGTTTAGTTTCTATTGGTTTTATTGTTTGTTCACTTGTTCATTAACATGATCTTTTCACATGGGAACTAGATGTCTTGGTTATGTCCCTACTATGTATACCTATTATTATCTTCCTATGTATATAAACATTTTTTAGGTTTCCAAGACATCTTTGGGGACTGAGATAAACATTACTATAATGGTTTGTGTTTATATTGAGTCATTTTCATAGACTTGTATTTTTCTATTCACATTAATTGATTTTATATGTATCAGGTTTATTTTATTCATTCATTGTGGGATAATTTTTCTCTTACCATTATAATTTATGTTGGATTTTTGTGTGTTTGTTTATCCAATCTCCTGATCCTATTCATTTATAAATAGCAATTCCTCCCCGATTGTGAGATTTAATACCCTCAGTTCTAGTCAACATCCTGTCCTACTAGAGGCATGACTCATGGGTTATTATTTATCTCCCATCATTTTATAATATTTAGTGGGAGGGGTCATGATAGGTTCCATAGATTTTAAATCATGGTTGAATTAATAGGACATTAAACTGTGATCATCCTCCATAGGAATATAAATTTTGAGTTCCCCCATATGAAATTAAATAATGATTGACCCAATTGAAAATTGAATCAATAGTTTCATCAATGTAACTTAAGATTTGAATTTCTTATAGGATGAGCCTATTATCACTCAGGTGGTGGTACAATAATTCCTTAGGTTATTTGCCCAATATACAACATGTGATGATCATGACATTCTTAATGATATGATCATAATATATCCTCATGTTCTGATCTAGGGAATAAAAAATATCATTCCTTCCAGTATCTAAATTGCATAACCATATTTTCCTATATGTGATGATCACAATATCCCCACATTGATTTACATGGGAAAGATATATAAAATCGATAACAATATATAAAAAGTACCCACAAGACGTATGAAATACAACTGTAAGGTTATCACCCCAGTAAGGCAGTAAGTGGAAACATTAACATGTATCCATATTAAGATAACCTTAGTAAGGAGACTCCCAATCATGAAATAAATCATTGTGGGAGTCCCAAAATGGGTAATAATCTCTTTAGAGAGAAGTGTTGACAACCAAAAAACATGTTCTAATGATGGTTCCATCATTATCACCTCAATGGTTATAAGACATATCCAATTGGAATGCAGAAATGTGGGGTTTATATCATCACCATTAGTGGGGTAGTATAACCTAGTTTTCAAGATGGGAAATGCTTAAAAAAATATTTGTGAACCCAACATGAATCCCTACTCATTATATAATAGGAGGATGAGTACCATAAGTTCTATTTTTCATATCCATAATTGAGAATGTACTAATGGTTGGAAAAAAAATTATATTATATAATAATATTCATTGTAAATTCCTTGTGAGTTTCCCTAATAACCACTAACAGGAATGAGGGTATGTGGAATGACCATGATGCTACAAGAACCCATGGGAACTCGCATATGGTGATCCAAAACAATTATTCCCATGTGGTGACAACCACATCTCCTATAGATACTGGGAAAACTTTCCCATCTCTCCATTGATGGAAAACACAAGTCATTGGGTCATGAATGAACTTATCAACTGCTGGGAGTGTGAAAGAAACATCCCCACTGTGTACATTGATTTGGATGATATCAAAACAAGGATCATGGATTCCATACATAAAAAAATCTCAAACAGAGTATCACCCCCCATCACCACTATGTGGAATTATGAGGGACTCTCGTTGGTCTTTTAAAATGTTTTATTCTACTCTTTTATAGAGATATGGTGAATCAAATTGTGATAGTCTTATCATCCATTAAGGGTTCACTAAGGAACCAAACCACCAAATAATCAATCCATTAGAAAAGGTTTCATGAAAAAACCTAATATTTTATGATAAATATCTCTATAAATAAAACATCAGATAACAATATCTTAAATAATATTAAACACTAATCTTTGTGTGAAGTGTGTTATAAAATCAAAATATTATTATTTAAATATGATTGTAAAACTCTAAAATTTCATTTTTCCAGTTATAATTACTAAAAAAACTATGAAAAATATTAACAATTGATTAATATAAATAAAACAAATTTATTAATGCATAATATATTAGTAAAAATCTTTTTTGAAGTCATTTTATTCTTCAAAAATAAATTTTCTTAAAAAACTTTTTATACTGTATATTGTTGATTAAAATCATAAATAATACCATCCATTATTAGAAACTTTATTTGAATAAATATGTTAACAATTTTTATTTGTCCTATAAAATTTGTCTTAGGGTTAATTTTTGATATTTTTATAAATTAATATTTTTAATCAATATTCAAAATAATGATTTTTTAAATACTATCACTTTTATGTAATTATTATGAGGTAATCATGACTTAATAAATTGTTAAAACATTTATTAAACAAAATATCTGTTAAATGAGTTTAATATAATATTTAAAACACTATTTTCTGTTTTGGAAACCATTCATGAATTTTTGTAACATCTGTGATATTTAATTCATAATAAAAACTCTTTCTTGTCATTAGATTTAATAATATGGATGATAGATGAATTTTGGGTTTTTTAGTATCAAAAAGTATAATAACCATAACTTTTTATTATTTAACATGAAAAATTCTTTTAAACCATTTTATTATATCTACCCATACATTTAATAAATACATATCACATCTTAATATATTAACATTAATTACATAACAATATGATCTAAACTAAAATACTATATGTCAAGTGTCTTTGGGAGATTGGAAATATTGAAAACTCATTCATAAGAAATAGATAGCATCATCTACTATGTTATTCATAACTAGAACTATTCATAAACATATCATAATAAGAAAATTTCTTCATAACCGCAGGAAAGTGAATATAAGAAATAATGTGCTTAGATCCTCAACGTGGGAAAATAAGTTATTAATCAATGATCACTAAAACATAATATGATTATAAGGGTATTAATCACGGGATTATCATTTTAAAATCCACAAACATAATATCATAGATTAGATTCATGAATCATGAGATAAATCATGGTTATTCATAAGACCTGAATCCAAAATAATTTAATGAATAATTGTCATGAAAGCATAACATTGAAAAAAAATAAGTTTGTAACATACAATTAATCATGGAAAATAAATTCCATAGTCATGTTTTACTACCAAGACTGTCATAGAGGATTGGTTTCAATCATAATTTTATCATATCCTTAGTCAAGGTTCCCTCAAAAAACTATCATATTGAAAAAATTATAATACTAATGTCAGTTCACCAACCATTCTTTCCTTTATAATGTCATGACATATCCATATATACAAAATAAAATACTCGGCTATATAGTTATAGGTAAACCCACTAGATAATCAAAATCCATTCATATTTGTGCCAAATATCATAAATAAATAATCAAATACCAAAACCCATTAAAATAAAACATGTTTCATATTCATTTCAAAAATTCATCATATCATATCCACTAAAAATTTAATATGTTTCATAAAAATGTCATCCTAATAATCATAAATCATTCAATTAATGAATAATCATTATTTCATTTTATAATATCTCTATTAAATCAAATATAACATAAAACGATTTAATCAAAAATTAAAAGGAGTTTAAAATATCAAATATAATATTCCATTACGATATTTTTTTCTTGAAGTATCCTATTTAAATTATTGAAATATTTACAATATTATGGATAAATTTTTATTTTAGAAAGAAAACGAAAATTTTTATAGTATTCATCAAAATATTGTGTAGTCATACGAAGTGAAATTATATTCATTCTGTGTACATTAAAATAACTTTCCTATCAGTTTGTCAATAAAAAGTTATTATTACCACATTTAGAAAATGAAATGATGTTTGCATTCAAATAATGTTTTTTAAAAAATTAAAACATGGGTAAAAATGAATTTAAATATAATTGGTGAATTAGAAAATCATAATTGATCGAATTTTTTGAAAACAATTCCATGGATGAAAATGGAATTTCGACCAAAAATAGAAATAATGTTGTTTTTCATTTAAAATATTATTTTGGTTACAGGAATACATAAAAAGAAGAAAATGATAGGAAAATACGTAAAAGCTATGAAATAACAGAGGATATGAATCTTTATGATAATTATTAAGAGTTAGATCATGAAGTTTCATCATAAAAAACATATCCATAAATAATCCTGATAAACAATGAGATTTTATCAAAAAACCCCATACTATATTGGAAATGCCCATATCAAAACCTTAATAAATTTACAAATAATTTGGATTTTAAAATCCATATAATTTTAGTGAAATAATAATAACTTTAATTTATGGAAATTTTATAAACAAAAAAATGACAAAAAAAATCAGATAATGAAAAATAACCATATAAATTAATGTGATATGTAGAAAAATTACATTGAGTATTAGATTCAATAAATATTCTTCAAAATCATATATAGTATATTTAAATTTCTGGGAATTCTATAATAGAATCATATAATTTATAATGATATCACATATTATCTCCTAATAAAATTTTAATTATAATGATCCATACTTTTGATAAATAAATATTACATATTTGTAGTTGAATATTCTATACAAAACATAACAACCCATACCAGAATATTATAAGACCTATATCGTTGAAAAATAATAACACATAAAAAAATCATTCATAAAATAATTATCTAGTCTCCCACAATGTTCTCAACAACTATCACCCTTTTCATAAATCATATATAATATCATTATTCATATAAAGTGGAAAATTATCCTAATAATGGGTGATCTTAGATTCTCAGTACAGGTATACATGGGAGATATCGACAACCACATAAACATTATATGAGCATAAAGGTATATTAATATGGTAATTAACTATTAAAAATATACACTTCAGATCATTTTTCATTATCTTGAGTCTTGGAATAAATCTAGGTCGTTCATAAGAAATGAATCATAAATGAATCAAAGATCATGATACATGAGAGTATAACTTAGTCACAAGACATGATTTTATTATATATATATATATAAGAACCAAAAAATCATTTCCTTAGTTGTAATTGAACACATCCAAAACTATTATAGTGGATTTGGTTTACACCCCAAACCATCATAGTAGCCATGGATCAAACCCAAGACAGTTATAGTGTATTCGATTTTCTCTTCAAACTATCATAGTATTAAAGGTTTACTAGAAAGACTATGTTAGTATATTGAGTCCTCTAAAAAACTTTATTCACTCCACATTCATGTACCGTTTATATCATCATATTTCTATGTTTATGAAATTCATTATAGGGTTATATAATTCTTCTCCCATCCATCACATAATAAAAATAATACATATGAGTTATATAAGGACCTAAAACATTATTCATATTAGAACATTTGAAAATAAATTTTTTTCCTAATCATTTTATCATTTCATAACACATAAAAATAAATTGGATTCATAAAACTTTTATAATTTCATTACACTATATCCCATGGAGAAGGAATAGTTTTCATAAATATCATGTCAATATAAAAAACATCCATCGAATAACTATGGATTGTATCCTTGGATCATATCCCTAGTGAACCACAATTTAAATCAAGGGATTTTATCGTTCATGAATAAGAACACTGTTAGATGGACATTACTACATTATTGCGGAAAATACATATTCCAATTTAAAACTAAAAATTAAAAACGTATGAAAAAGTACATTAATATAATTTTATTTGAAAATATACATATAAAAAAATAAATATTTATTTTATTAAGTAGTTACGATGGAAAAAAATAATGTTTTTTCGTTATAAGTTAAAATAGAACATTACAATCACATTAAAAAATAGTACATGTTTTAAAAGAAGAAAAGAATATTTCATTTAAATAAATTTTTAAAAATAAAAAATTGTTAAAAATTTCATTAAATAATCATAGGATAATAGAAAAATAATGCAACAAAACATTTGTAGAAATCATGTATATTCAATAAAATTGATTTTCAACCGAAGAGAGATATAAAGATGATATTTTTGAAAAGTATTCTTTCAGTCCCTTGAGTAATTAGGGACATTAAATTAAAAGGATGACATGTAATATCAAGAAATAACCATATTTTATGATAACACATGAGTTTATTAAGTGGTATATAATAATTTTCAGAAATTTGAAACATAATCATCAAAAATCTTAAAAAACAATGAGGTCATGACATAAAAACTTTTCCACATTAGTAATAAATGAATTGTAACAATCATGTTAGAAAAAAGCATAAATGTATTTAATAATCACATAAAATTTCATAATAATAATCATAAAATAAATTCATGAGATTTATATTTACCATATAAAAGAATAAACTGGTGAATTTTTTAATGTGTCTCACATAAATATGATTGAAACAAAAATCCCATACCTCAAGTCCCACATTCTTCACATGCATTTTGCAATCCTATATAATAAATACAGACTCATTATACATATATTACATAACCATATAAATGCATATATATATATATATATTAAATATATGATTTACTGATAAATTTTTATCCTACATTTATAAACTGAAGTGCATTGTGTTAGATTTGTTGTCAATGAGGCATGAAGTTGTCTTGGAATGAATGGATGTCAAGGAGTCAAGATGTGAATGTCAAAGGATGTGATGGTGATGGTGGTGAAGGAGAATGGCCATGGTACTAAGATGCATGTCACTTAGGAGATTCACTAAGTGGTATTGGAAATTGTGGTTGACACATTCTCTAAGTATATCTGACGATTTTTGAGATGTTCTTTAAGATCATAGAACTTGTATCCTGATGATACAAAGTCACAACAATGATAGAAGACCATGCATTGTACTGACAATGCATGAGGAGATGAAGAGATCCATCCACAACTTCTAAGTGGATGAAGTGAGCTGAAGAAGACCATGTACTAATTCTTAGTGCATGACAATGTGAATGTGATCCAAGCTGACCTCTAATTGGATCATTGAAGTTTATTGAAGAATTTATGTGATTAAGGAGCTCGGTTGAAGATGAAGAACCTTCAAGAATTTCCATTCCTAAGTGACGAATATTTGTTTAAGAAGTATGGAGGAATTCTAAGAAGAAGAAGAATAGAGATGGGAAGAAGAATGGCTTGGAGTGGCACTTGGCATGTTACACTTGGTCACTTTGTTTAACAAAGGACTTAGTGTTTTTGTTGCAAATAATAGGCCACCAAGGAGGCCAGCCGAGGGTCATCACCCAAGGCACATGTGGGACTCAAGGTCACCACGCCCATGGGGAACCCTCAAGGCCAGGGCAGCAACCTTGAGGCAGGGCGCGCACCCAAGGACACCGCATGGGCGCCTGGGGCACGCCCGGAGGAGCACAGAGGGGCCGTGTATAAGCCCCGAGGGCACGCGGTGGTGAAGCCCGCGCACCCGTGTGTGCATAGTGGGCGCTAGAGCGCGCCCGCAGGAGCAGAGAGTGGGCGCAGAGCGCGCCCGCAGGGAGAACTCGGTGCGGGGCGGCACCGAGAGGGGAGGAGATTCAACTGAGCATATGGCGGCAGCGCTTATTTGATATACCGCGGAAATTCCGCGAGAGACTTCGATGTGGGACGCACATTTTTCACCCGGGACAGATCTGAGCCATCCGTCTCATCGCGCGCTTGATCTGCACCGCACGATTCATCTGCCGCGCGCCGCGATCTGATCCGGCCGTCCGATGTATCTCCATCGCCTGATCCGACGGCCGTGGCTCGTCTTCCACCTCGAGCTCGAGCCGAAGGTCACCCCCGAGCAGCCGCTGAACCAGAGCCCTCCGAGCACCAGTTTTTGAGCTCCCGGCCACCTCTGAGTAAACCGAAGCCACCCTCGTGCTCGTCTGGCCATAACGAACAGGATCATGCCTAAAAATGACCATGCATGCAATGTTTGGAGGATTTCGGTTGAGGCCGAGGCAAACGGAGTTGCCGAGTCATCGTGGTATTCATGTTTTGCATGGGATGGCCAAAACCGAGGCCATGCATGCGTTCGAAGTCGCATGAACATAGAGGAGAAAAATATAAATGGATCCCTCGTGAAACGGAGAATAAAAACGGGATTTGCGGATCGTTTAAAGATTTAAATGATCCGAAATCTTCGGGATTGAAGTTATCCCACGCGGAAGATTTGAGGTGTTTCTCTGCCTATAAAAAGAGAGGCCGAGGCTCTCATTAAGCTGCTAATGCGCGGAATTTTTGAAGTCCCGTGAGCGCATCTCCCTGCCTCGCGAAGGTTTGAAGCCCCGCGCAAAGAACTTGCGCGGCTGAAGGTTCCGGAGCCACCCGAGGCTTTGAAGGTCCCCTGCGTGCTAATCTTTGCGCGGCAGGAAGTACCCAGGGCCGCAGCATCCTTGCGCGCCCGTGGTTGTCACCCTCTCTGCTCGTGAATTTGCGCGACAGGAGGAAGCGCCCCGCGGTGCTCATGCACCTTGCGCGACTGCCCCTTGCACTGAGGACTTTCACGGCTGTTGAGAGTGGACACACCCCCTTGCGCGACTAGTTTGAGTTCGGGTGTGTGCAAGTAAAGGCCGTAGCCTTGGGTGTGTGTGAAACAAGAAGACCACCACAACTTGGGTGTGTGCAAAAACAGAAGAGGACCCGAGGATTTCATGCCTCGTGTGTGAACATTGAGAAGGCCGACCCTTTTGCTTGTGTGCCATGTGAAGGAAGAGCACCGTGGGCAGTGTGTGTGCAAAAAGGAGAGAAAGGTCGTAGCCTTGTGCAAACAAAGGAGACCACATCATTGTGTGTGTGTGATAAAGTGAAGGAAGAACCGAGGCCATGTGTGTGCACAAAGAACAACACCAAGTGGTGTGTGCCAAGTGAAGTGGAAGACCACACTTTGTGTGTGTAAGAATTGAATAATCCGTAGTCTTGGTTGTGCATTTGAACAAAGAAGAACACACTTTAAGTGGGTGCATTTGAAGAGGCCGAGGGCTGTGACCTTGTGTGTGCACACCTTGAAGAACAAACTAAAAGAACACTAAAGTGTGTGTGTGCAACAAGAAGAGGAGGAGGCCAACTCATGTGTGTGCTAAAGTGAAACAATTGTGTGCAAATTAAAGAAGTGGCTGAACCTAGGTGTGTGCACTAAAAAGTGTATACACATTAGAAGAAGAAGAAGAAGTTCCACACTAAAGTAAAACACACTTCTAAGTGTGTGAACAATTTGGATAAAGTGTGTGATGTTCAGTGAAGGTGTGTGCTTAAAAGAATTACACCCCTTGAGGGTTTACTGCACCAAGAAGAAGAAAGAAGGAGTGCATGCATGCATGCATGCACGTGCACACGTGAAGAAAGTTAAATCAGTGATGTGCATTTGAGTTGTCCAAGAACAGGAGGTTCTTGAAGAATTTGAGAAGTCATGCAGTCAGTGCATGAGGATGCAGAGATTCCATGCACCTAGTGCATGAAGTTGTTTTGAAGTGAGACTGGACCAGACTGAAGATAAAGATATCAGTTTTCTGAGCATTCAGTAGTTGGAGAGAAGCCAGGTAATCCTGAAGAAGGAGATAAAGCCTGAGCTGGACGAGAAGCCCTGATCAACCACAAGTGATCAGAAGAGAAGAGCAAGGCCAGCAGCCTTTATCCCAGGCTGCTGAAGTTACTTGAAGACCTTATAGTGAAGAAGAGCTACTCGTGTGACTCGAGGAGACAGGAGAAGACCCTGTGGGACTCAGGGAGAAGAAGTCTTCAGTGGGATTCTAGAGCAGGCCAGTGGGACTCTGGTAACACTGTGGGACGCAGTATAAAGACCCTCCTGTGGGACTCATGAGAGATACAGTGGGACTCTGTATCGACCATTGTAATTTTAACAGGTTATAATGGAGAATCCATGCTGGGAGAGCATGGCAAAGATGTAGGCCTTTGGTGCCGAACCTTGTAAATCCTTGTGTCCAGTGCCTTTAAATTTACTGCATCATTCGTGGAAAGGTGAGAGATACAAGAAGAGTGGATCAAGGCTTTAACCATCCATAGAGGTTTAATTGATTAAGAATCAATTAGTAAAAAGTTTTAAAGGATCACTGATTCACCCCTCCCCCTCTCAGTGATTCACACTGATCTGGGCACTTCAATTGGTATCAGAGGAAGGTTACCTCTAAAAGATCCAAAGGAGTCTTTATGAAGTGCAGATTTGAGGAAATGAGTGACCAGCCTCAAATGGAGATATCTGCCAAGACTCAGAAAAATAGAAAGAAGAAACAGGCCAAGAAGATGAAGAAAGAATGTCCTAGCTGTGATGAAGTTGAAACAATGAATGATCTTCAGAGTGCACTCAAATATCTTCAGAAGACAGTTCCCATGGAAGTGGCAAAGTGTATAGCTACATGCATCCATGATCTTCATGAAGAATAATCACAGTTAGAAGAAGAAGCCAATGCAATGGAAGATCAATTGGAAAAAAGGGTTGGCATAACCAACACTCTCAGAAAGCTGGTGAAGGCTAAAGATGAAACCGTTTCTCTTTGCAATGAAAGATATGAAGACACTGCTGAAGAATTGCAAAGAAGCCTTTCTGAGAAAGATTTCTTTAAAATAATGGTCAGAGAAGTTTACCATGCACTGGAGAAGAGGAATAGAGTATCAATGGTTGTTAAAGATGCTCAACTTGAAGACAAAGTAAAAAGGGTAAAGGAGCTTGACAACTCATTGCTTGAAATGAAAAAGGTGCATGAAGACCAGATAAAGCAGCTGGAAGAGAAATGGGAAGGAAGGCTAAAAACTATTGAGGATGATAAGAACTCCCTCAATATGAAATGCTTAGAACTGGAGGTGATATTGAAAAATCAGCAATCACCCAAAGCCCAAGCCTCCCAGACAGCTGGAAGAAGAAATGTTGTCACTCAAGTGAGCATTGAGCAGGATGATTCTAAAAGAAAGACATCCTCTAATGAAAGGGCAACATCTTCTAAAAAAAGGTACCATCCATACCATCTTGTACTGATTCTTCTAATTGTGTTTCCACAAAAAGTTCAGGATGTAAGAATGAATCCAAACAAGTATGGATGAAGACAGTGAAGAAAGAATGCTCTCCTGAAACAACACAGAAAGTCAAGAAAAGTACCCAACAATCAGAAGGACTGAAGAGGTCAAGATTTGTGGGTCAGTGTTGGTGTTGTAATAAGTATGGGCACTGTGCAAAGGATTGTTGGTACAATCCACTGAATGTCAAAGCACAAAGGAAGCCCATGCCAAGGGGGAGCAAGCCAGAAGAAAAGAAGCAGCATCCACAGGTCCAGAGACATCTGTTTACTGCAAATAGATTTGGATTACTTGACAACATCTGGGATGATTGCAAAAGTGTTCAAAAAGATACATGTCAATCTCCAACTGTATCCGGAGCTCAAAAGAAGAAAAGATCACAGAACCTGGCTCAGAAAAAATCTTTGGGAAGCAAGCATAAAAATGTGGAAGATGCTCCCAAGAAGATTTTGAAAAAGGAAGAGAAGTCCTTGGAGTCTAAATCCAAGAAGGGTGATGCATCCAGAAGGACCACCAAGAAGTGCTTCTACTATGGAAAGAATGGCCATACCATGGATCTTTGTAAACAAGCCATGAAATTTAATAGAAGCCAACTGGACTCAAACAGACAATAAATCCAGAAGAAGAAGAAGGGATTGATTGAAAACAAGTTGCCATGTGAAACTTCCAAAACTGAGGCCACTCTTCCAAATGAGTTACTAGTCATATGGCCAAATCAGTTTCAACTTGCCAAAGATCTGCAAAAAGCTGAAGATAAAGTTCTGGCAATTGCTAAGGCAAAAAGGAAACAACAGATTTCACGTGAAGATGTACTGAGATCCACACCAGCACAATCATCAATGAAGATCAAATGTGCAAGTGTGAAGACTGGTGAAAATGTGACATCTCGGTTGAGAGAATATTCTCAACCTTGTTGTTCACATTGATGAACCAAGGAGGTTCCATCTTATTCCCTTATACTATTGGTATTTATATGTGCTGACATTGCAGGGAATTGAAGATGATGATCATTCTCAACTGGAGGATGGTTTGGACAGAACGGATTGCACCCCTTGAGGGGGAGCTTATCTGGAGAAGATGGGATTCTGAAATTAATTCTATCATAAGAAGGATGAATGGGGGAGCTTTATCTTTGCACCTGAACTTTCTAATGAGTTTTGTGAAGTTGTGCAGGATTTATCAAATTCATTGTTACATCTGAAAAAATTTCAAACCCCCAAGCATGATCTCACATGTGTAGAGAATTGTGGACAGCATTGAGTACCTTGGTTATATCACTCTTGTTTTTCTACACCGGGTTAGCCCAAGTAGACTTAGAGCTGGTTTACTAAAGGTTCTTTGCTAAAGAGAACATGTGACATCATCCCTCTCCTAGTGTTTTTCAAGAAGATGCTTTTATAAGGGAGGAAGAGATTTTTGAAAGTGAACCACACCACACCTTTGCATTTGATTGCCAATAAGGGGGAGAAAATATTGGCACACATATTGACCCATTCATATGTGCTGAAATGGTGTATTGACAACAAATACAAAGGGGGAGATTGAAGTGCATTGTGTTGCATTTTTTGTCAATGAGGCATGAAGTTGTCTTGGAATGAATGGATGTCAAGGAGTCAAGATGTGAATGTCAAAGGATGTGATGGTGATGGTGCTGATGGAGAATGGCCATGGTACTAAGATGCATGTCACTTAGGAGATTCACTAAGTGGTATTGGAAATTGTGGTTGACACATTCTCTAAGTATATCTGACGATTGTTGAGCTGTTCTTTAAGTTCATAGAACTTGTATCCTGATGATACAAAGTCACAACAATGATAGAAGACCATGCATTGTACTGACAATGCATGAGGAGATGAAGAGAGCCATCCACAACTTCTAAGTGGATGAAGTGAGCTGAAGAAGACCATGTACTAATTCTTAGTGCATGACAATGTGAATGTGATCCAACTTGACCTCTAATTGGTTCATTGAAGTTTATTGAAGAATTTATGTGATTAAGGAGCTCGGTTGAAGATGAAGAACCTTCAAGAATTTCCATTCCTAAGTGATGAATATTTGTTTAAGAAGTATGGAGGAATTCTAAGAAGAAGAAGAATAGAGATGGGAAGAAGAATGGCATGGAGTGGCACTTGGAATGTAACACTTGGTCACTTTGTTTAACAAAGGACTTAGTGTTTTTGTTGAAAAAAATAGGCCACCAAGGAGGCCAGCCGAGGGTCATCACCCAAGGCACATGTGGGACTCAAGGTCACCACGCCCATGGGGAACCCTCAAGGTCAGGGCAGCAACCTTGAGGCATGGCGCGCACCCAAGGACACTGCATGGGCGCCTGGGGCACGCCCGGAGGAGCGCAGAGGGGCCGTGTATAAGCCCCGAGGGCACGCGGTGGTGAAGCCCGCGCACCCGTGTGTGCATAGTGGGCGCTAGAGCGCGCCCGCAGGAGCAGAGAGTGGGCGCAGAGCGCGCCCGCAGGGAGAACTCGGTGCGGGGCGGCACCGAGAGGGGAGGAGATTCAACTGAGCATATGGCGGCAGCGCTTATTTGATATACCGCGGAAATTCCATGAGAGACTTCGATGTGGGACGCGCATTTTTCACCCTGGAAAGATCTGAGCCGTCCGTCTCATCGCGCGCTTGATCTACGCCGCACGATTCATCTGACGCGCGCCGCGATCTGATCCGGCCGTCCGATGTATCTCCATCGCCTGATCCGACGGCCGTGGCTCGTCTTCCACCTCGAGCTCGATCCGAAGGTCACCCGCGAGCAGCCGCTGAACCAGAGCCCTCCGAGCACCAGTTTTTGAGCTCCCGGCCACCTCTGAGTAAACCGAAGCCACCCTCGTGCTCGTCTGGCCATAACGAACAGGATCATGCCTAAAAATGACCATGCATGCAATTTTTGGAGGATTTCGGTTGAGGCCGAGGCAAACGGAGTTTCCGAGGCATCGGGGTATTCATGTTTTGCATGGGATGGCCAAAACCGAGGCCGTGCATGCGTTCGAAGTCACATGCACATAGAGGAGAAAAACATAAATGGATCCCGCGTGAAATAGAGAATAAAAACGGGATTTGCGGATCGTTTAAAGATTTAAAAGATCCGAAATCTTCGGGATTGAATTTATCCCACGTGGAAGATTTGAGGCGTTTCTCTGCCTATAAAAAGAGAGGCCGAGGCTTTCATTAAGCTGCTAATGCGCTGAATTTTTGAAGTCCCGTGAGCGCATCTCTCTGCCTCGCGAAGGTTTGAAGCCCCGCGCAAAGAACTTGCGCGGCTGAAGGTTCCGGAGCCACCCGAGGCTTCGAAGGTCCCCTGCGCGCTAATCTTTGCGCGGCAGGAAGTACCCAGGGCCGCAGCATCCTTGCGCGCCCGTGGTTGTCACCCTCTCTGCTCGTGAATTTGCGCGACAGGAGGAAGCGCCCCGCGGTGCTCATGCACCTTGCGTGACTGCCCCTTGCACTGAGGACTTGCACGGCTATTGAGAGTGGACAGACCCCCTTGCGCGACTAGTTTGAGTTCGGGTGTGTGCATGTAAAGGCCGTAGCCTTGGGTGTGTGTGAAACAAGAAGACCACCACAACTTTGGTGTGTGCAAAAACAGAAGAGGACCCGAGGCTTTCATGCCTCATGTGTGAACATTGAGAAGGCCGACCCTTTTGCTTTTGTGCCAAGTGAAGGAAGAGCATCGTGGGCAGTGTGTGTGCAAAAAGGAGAGAAAGGCCGTAGCCTTGTGCAAACAAAGGAGACCACATCATTGTGTGTGTGTGCTAAACTGAAGGAAGACCTGAGGCCATGTGTGTGCACAAAGAACAACACCAAGTGGTGTGTGCCAAGTGAAGTGGAAGACCACACTTTGTGTGTGTAAGAATTGAATAATCTGTAGTCTTGGTTGTGCATTTGAACAAAGAAGAACACACTTTAAGTGTGTGCATTTGAAGAGGCCGAGGGCTGTGACCTTGTGTGTGCACACCTTGAAGAACAAACTAAAAGAACACTAAAGTGTGTGTGTGCAACAAGAAGAGGAGGAGGCCAACTCATGTGTGTGCTAAAGTGAAACAATTGTGTGCAAATTAAAGAAGTGGCCGAACCTAGGTGTGTGCACTAAAAAGTGTATACACATTAGAAGAAGAAGAAGAAGTTCCACACTAAAGTAAAACACACTTCTAAGTGTGTGAACAATTTGGATAAAGTGTGTGAAGTTCAGTGAAGGTGTGTGCTTAAAAGAATTACACCCCTTGAGGGTTTACTGCACCAAGAAGAAGAAATAAAGAGTGCATGCATGCATGCATGCACGTGCACACGTGAAGAAAGTTAAATCAGTGATGTGCATTTGAGTTGTCCAAGACCAGGAGGTTCTTGAAGAATTTGAGAAGTCATGCAGTCAGTGCATAAGGATGCACAGATGCCATGCACCTAGTGCATGAAGTTGTTTTGAAGTGAGACTGGACCAGACTGAAGATAAAGATATCAGTTTTCTGAGCATTCAGTAGTTGGAGAGAAGCCAGGTAATCCTGAAGAAGGAGATAAAGCCTGAGCTGGACGAGAATCCCTGATCAACCACAAGTGATCAGAAGAGAAGAGCAAGGCCATCAGCCTTTATCCCAGGCTACTGAAGTTACTTGAAGACCTTAAAGTGAATAAGAGCTACTCGTGTGACTTGAGGAGCCAGGAGAAGACCCTGTGGGACTCAGGGAGAAGAAGTCTTCAGTGGGATTCTGGAGCAGGCCAGTGGGACTCTGGTAACACTATGGGACGCAGTATAAAGACCCTCCTGTGGGACTCAGGAGAGATACAGTGGGACTCTGTATCGACCATTGTAATTTTAACAGGTTATAATGGAGAATCCATGCTGGGAGAGCATGGCAAGGATGTAGGCCTTTGGTGCCGAACCTTGTAAATCCTTGTGTCCAGTGCCTTTAAATTTACTGCATCATTCGTGGAAAGGTGAGAGATACAAGAAGAGTGGATCGAGGCTTTAACCAGCCATAGAGGTTTAATTGATTAAGAATCAATTAGTAAAAAGTTTTAAAGGATCACTGATTCACCCCCTCCCCCTCTCAGTGATTCACACTGATCTGGGCACTTCATAAACGATAATTTATTAAAATTCTTATTCTTGGTGATATCATCTATGTTTTTATTGTATGATTGGTTTAGTGATTTTGGTCCTTATAAATTGACCATGAATCCATAATATCAATAATTTTAATAAATATATTTCTATATCATATATATTCCAGGTATAAATTTCTACAATTATCTATAAAATTATATATAGAAAAATGAGTTACATCGTTCATGGTAATGAGAGGCCATATATATGCAAGAACATTGTTTTTATTTTTTGATGTATGGAATGAAAGAAAAGTAAAAAATAAATTATCATTTCATATTCATTATTATATCATATATATTATTTTTATTTATTAAATCATTCCTTATTAAAATCAATGTAAAACATATAATAAAAATGAATCCCATAGCTTCATGGTGGTTGTTATCCAGATGTACGCACGATCAGCGTTATAATTTTATAATGGATTTGAAGGTAATAAGGTATATTTAATGATTTTATTATAGAATAATAATTATCTCTTATATAATTTATACAAATTTTAAACCCATAATATTTCCCATAGATAAATTAAGGCAATGTGGAAAAAATTATTTACCTATATGGAGATGGTTAGTCATATGTACAGACAAGCGATACATCCACTTCAATTTGATGGGAAAGAGGGTGGATAATGGATGTGTCATAATATTAATAAAATTTAATTACATATAGGACACCAATATAAATATATTATGATAAATATGATAGTTTTATAGTAGGTAAAAGAATAAGTAAACAAATAATGTGACCGGTTAATGAAATTACCACATGATTGAAAGAACTCCTGTTCACTTCATCTTAAGGATCCTAGGGATTGTATTTTCGGACAATAAATAGCTTTAGAATGTGGATATGGATATTAAGAATATATATTTTTAAGGTATTATAGATATTGATGGTTCAATTTGGTGCAACAATGAGAAAGGATAAGTTTCCATTGTAACACCCTGACCTAAGTTACCCAGAGTCAGTGTATTATTTTAATATGTTTTCATGATAAAAGGAAATAATGTCCTAAAAGACTGATCAGTTTAGCAGTCTTGGAAATATATAAAACACATCAGTAACACATTTCAATTTCAAACATAAAATACAGGATAAATAGTTCTTTGAGAATTCCATTATTCTGTATTAGCTTATTTCTCCATATCAATCATAATACACTATTTTGAAATCCTGGGAAAATAAAACATAAGAAATAGGTGATCATAGATGCGCTATAAGGGTAAACATTTTATTTAAAGATAACATAAATAATATGCATGGTGAATAGTTGAAAACACATGCCTTTACAAATAATAAAAAGGGACACTTTATGCAAGAAATATGAGCAGAGTAAATAATTTCATAATAAAGCACAATCATGGGTATGCTACTAGTAGAATAACCACATGAACAATCAATATTATTCTCATAATGAGATAATTTATAATTCCAGACATTCAGAATCATTTTTTCAAGTCATCATCCACGACATATAAAAATGATTAAGGCCTCGGCCAATTCCACATCTAATTGTCTTATTAGACCTACCGATGCATCGGGGAGCTATATCGAGCTCCACCTATCACTTATTATGTCCAATACATTCCTCATATGAAAAGGATGAAAAATAACATAAAAATTCATATTATAATTATCATATGAAATTTCAACACTTTATCCATATACCATGAATTGTATAAAATTAACACATCCATAGTCATACATATCAAAAAACCTTCAATACAATATGGAAGATTTGTATCATAATAAATCAACTTAAAACAAGTTTAAAATCCATCAAAAGATGTTCACATAGATGAAAATGATTTGTAAATCTTTTTGAGAGAAACATTCCTTTTTCTTGAAAAAATTTAATTCACACAATTTATAAAGGAATACTTTTAATGAAATTTTTAAATCAAAGTGTCACATACTAGTTTGAAACTTTTGAATGGAATTACTATTTGATGAACATTCATGTCCATATAAATATATCCTTAAAAACTTTTTGAAAACTTAGAAAATAATGAAAATTATTTATAAGAATAAATATTTAAAACATTTAAAATGTTGTTTTAATAAAATAGTTCCTTAAAAATAATCCCTTTTAATACCCTTTTATGAAACAAGGACATGGATAATAACTACGTCCCATTAAAAACTTACCCATAAACAATCTCGAATGATAATCTGATTGAGGAATTAACCCTTTGAACTATCATTGGTCGATGGTACATTAACATTCTTTATAATAGTTAAGTCATTGTTATTAAATTATTCATGAATTATATACATTAATATGATACCATATATGATCCTCTAATATTACTTTGTTAAATATATTTCAGTATTATCATCATTTCTGGTGTTAACTGATTCATTTTATTTTCTATGATTTGTAATGTAAGTCGTGTTTGTTATGGATAAGATGTATTGGATTCATATATATAATGATATTATGTTCATAAACATTATTTTTAGTCATAAAATGAAAATTATTCTTGAATGGTTATGATGGAGAAATGAATCTCATCACTTTCGTAGAGGTGGTAATTTGTACGTATGCACGAGCGACAATATCTATATATTGATGGTGAAATATCATTTAATTGGATGTTTTATCATATATATAGATTCATTAACATGTTTTATTTATTATTTCATATAGTTATACTCATTATTATACCAATCCGAATAATGAAGAGTTTGAATAACAAACTACACCACGACGTGGAGACGGTAAGCTATACGTATGCACGTATGGTGACATTGTCATTTATAGGATGGAAAGAATAATGAATATGTATGTACCATATTTATAATCATAGTATCTATTAGGTACTGGATATATTACCTTGGTATAGAAACAAAAATGAAAGTGCATGTGGAAGAAAAAATGAGCATGAAAGTGGTGATGAAATATTTAGTTATTCTTTGGGTTTATTCATTCGATTTGATAAAATGTTATACACAGGTTTCCTTTATGACCAATGGAAGGCATCTAGAATGAAGGTAGAAAAGTTGGGAGGATATTTGGGTAGAGTATGGCCAATCCAAATGGATTTGAATGTTTTATTTTGAGAGAATAGGAAGTTCAATTTTATAAGAGATGTGAGGGTAACTTTACGAAAAGCTTGAAATAATATTTTATAATAAAATCATTTTCGGTTTTTATTATATATAATATGATTTGTTTATAGGAAATGGTGAGGATAGGTCAAAAGCATTTTAACCAACAGGTTTTAGACTTTTTTATGTCACCATATTAACATTATCATTTTGATTAAACACCAAGTTAAATAGTTGGTATTTACCACGTCTCTTTGTTTTTTAACATTATATGGTTAATAAACAAACTATAATCTTCCAAGAGAACCTCAACTGGTTCATTAAATATATATATAACCTTATCTAAGCCTTTTTTTCGAAACATAGATATTTATTAATATTATATCAATTAATAATAAAGTATTTGTTTTTAAAACAAAATTTTTTCAATTTTGACACTATTAAGTATATGATTTCTTTGAAAGCCATTAAAACATTACCAATGAAAATATAATTCATTTAACCAACTATAAAATTTCTCATTAACCATGATAATTAGTGGAATTCATCATAAGGTTATATTTACATTTATTTGTATATTTTTAATATCGATTAGTTTAATATTTCATTAATTAAGTAATTTCTACTTCATCAATGTTTCACAAATAAATTAAACTATATGATGTCAAAAAATTATAAAAAAAGTACGATTATGTATATAATTATTTAACTTTATAATGAATATTTATAGTCAAATTTATATTTTTTCTAACCCTATATTAAATATGGATTAGTTGTTAAACATTTAATTTATCTCTTTTAAATCTTCTTTAAATAAAATAATAATAAATGTTCTAATCAATCCTTAGTGGAAAAAGGGGGTCATATTTTATTCCTAAGGTTTTTTTTGGTTGAATTATACTTATCCAATAGAATTTGGACATGTTTTATGGTAATTATGATATCATTTTTACCCATTATTACCCTATTTACTTCTAATTGTGGTAAATAAAAGTCAAAATTTACTATTCACGAAAACTTATTTTCATCTTATCGAACCACATGTTACATAGTAATATTAACCATGTATCTCAGATTTTTGGAATTCAACTCACAAATGTGGTATACTTATTTTATATGCACATTTTCAAATGCTCATAAGAGGTGGGTAAAAGACTGTAAAAACTTCTATAAATTGTTTACATATCTAAAATTATTATAAAATGACTACATTGAATTACATTCAATATATATAAATATTATGTATCTATTTTTAAATAAACAAAATTTAAATAAAATAAATAACTAATTAAATAAAATTCTAATTTGAACCAATAACGTAGTGTCTTTCACAATTCATCAAAAATTGAATGTTTTTAGAAAAATACCAAAAACTCACCCTAAGCAATTTTCAATATTCTAAATTCCAAAATGATTTCCATTTTGAAAAATATAATTTTTAAAATTTCAAAAAGAGTGTACTACTATTCTTAACGGCAGTTTGATTGGTCATAGTGTATTAGAATTTCAATTTTGCGTACAATGAATGCAATTTCATTATTCAAAGGAAAACACACCTTGGAAACATTGTGTGTTACATTCTTCCCTCCTTAAAATAATTTCAACCTTGAAATTTCTACAATACTACAGCACAAAAAGATTTTTGTAGTTCATAATCCTAATTACCTTCCGGTTCCCATGATTCCTCTACCATATTTTGGTTTCTCCATAGATAATTTACAAGATGAGTCATCCATTTTCTCAACACTTTTTCCCTGGTATCAAGAATTTTTACAGGCTCTTCACAATAAGATAAATCAGGTTCCAGTTCCATTTTCTGCAATGGTGAGTACATGCATTAGTTTAGGCACGTATTTTCTCAATATTGATATGTGGAACACATCATGAACAAAAGAGAGACTTGGAGGCAATGTCAAATGATAACCTACAAATATAATTTGTTCTAGAATTTCGAAAGTTCTGACGTAATTGGGACTCAATTTACCCTTTTTACCGAAATGTATAACACCCTCCCAAGGTGATACCGCCAAGAAAACATGGTCTCCTACTAGAAATTCATAATCATTTCTTCGGTTATTGTCATTGATTTTTTGACTAATTTTGTTCTACTTTCAGACGAGTTATTATAATCTTCAATTTTTCGATTGTTTCATCAACAATTTCTGGTCCAACATGATATCATTCACCAACATCATCCTAAAAAGTTGGTGCACGACAACTCTTTCCATATAATGCATCATATGGTGTCATCTGAATACTTGAATGGAATATATTGATATAGTAAAATTCTATTAGAGGTAAATATTGATCACACATACCTTGGAAGTCATGTGAGAAAGATCTCAACATGTCATGTATGGTTTGAATAGTCCATTTTGATGGGTCATCAATTTGAGTGTGGAAGGCAGTGCTCCAAAGAAGTTCAGTATCAATTGATTTCTAAAGTCTTTTCATGAATCATGAAGTAAAACTATGATCACGATCATAAACAATCAATAGAGACACTCCATGAAGTCTTACGACATCATTAATATAATGTATTTCTAAATGTTCAAGTGGTAAATCTTCTCTTATAGCATGAAAATGTGCTGACATTATATGAAAATCAACAATTATATTGAATCATTCATTCTAGGAGTCTTCGGTATCCCCATGACAAAGTATTTCGTAATATCATCCCATTTCCACTCTGTTATGGGAATTGGTTGCATCCTTCAGGATATTGACTTCTATCTTTCACTTGTTGACAAACTATACATCTTGACACAAAATCATCAATCTCCCTCTTCGTGTTGTCCCACCAAAAATGTTCCTTCAAATGACAATACATCTTGGTTTTCCCTGGGTGTATAGAAAAATTGGAGTAATAAGAATCTTCTATCATTTCCCTTTTAATATACGTTATATCAGGAAAACAAAGTCTCTTCCCAAATTTCAAAATTCCATTTTCATATATGAAGACACTCAATCTTCCATCATTTATAGAATTAATCTTATTTTCAAATTCCTCATCATCCGTCTGATTAATCCTTATCCTTTCTTATTAATATATATTCGAAAACATTTGAAAAATTATTGATGTTTCACCTCCAATGGATATTTCCATATCCATCATTACTATAACCAGGAAAATATGATCCCTTTCAACTCCCATATTTTTTAAAACTCCATTTTTCATTCTACTAAAAGCTTCTTCCACCATATTTTCCTTCCCTAGGTGGTAGTGTATAGTGAAATCATAATCCTTGAGTATTTCAAGCCATCGTCTTTTCCACTTGTTGAGTTCTTTCTATGATAATATATACTTCAAACTATTTTGATTAGTATATATCTCACAGCTTCCAACATAATGATAGTGTCTCCTTATTTTCAGAAAAAAAATTACAGCCGCAAACTAAAAGATCATGAGTTGGATAGTTTGGGTCATGAATTTTTATCTGTCGTGATTCATAAGCAACAACTCTATCATTTTTCATAAGTACACATCCAAGTCCTTTTAATTGAAACACCAGTATAAATAACAAACCCATCATTCCTCGATGCTAGAGTTAGGATAGGAGAATTAACTAGTCTTCTCTTCAACTCGTGTAAACATTCTTCAAACTCTTTGGTCCAAAAATGTATCCCCTTTATGTGTGATCATGGTTAATGGGTTTTCCAACATGGAAAAATTATGGGTTAAACATCGATAATAACCTGCTAAACCAATAAAACTGCGTACCTCAGTTATACTCATTGGTGTCGGTCATTCATGGATTGCCTTGGTCTTTGAAGGATCAATAGAGATTCTATCCTTAGAGAAACTATATACAGGAAATGAAATGTCATAACGCTAGAATTCAAACATGCTAAACATCCCATATAATTCATTTCTCCTACGAGTCTTTAGAATAATTCCCAAGTGATTTTCATGATATTTGTTGCTTTTAGAGAATAAAAAGATATCATCAATAAATACCACTACACGTAATCAAGATATTCCTTGAAAATTATATTCATTTGATCCATGAAGATATAGGGTGAATTAGCCAATCCAAAAGGAATTATTATAAACTCGTAATGCTCGTACCTAGTATGAAATGTTGTTTTTGGAATGTCTTCCTTCTTCGCAGACAACTGATGATATCCATATCGAAGGTCAGTCATTGAAAAATATTGAGATCTATGAAGTTGGTCAAATAAATCATCATTGTGAGGAATGGGGATACTTATTCTTTTTTATTATAGAATTTATCTCCCTGTAGTCAATGCACAACGTCATATATCCATCTTTCTTCTTAACAAAAATGACAGGGGCTCCCTATAGATAAACACTAGGGAGAATAAATCACTTATTACTCAATTAATTTAGTGATATCTTTAGTTCCACTAATTTCACAATGGACATTCTAAAAGGGTTCTTCGATATGGGCCTTGAACCATGAATTAAATCAATGGAAAATTCAATTTTTCATTCTGGAGGATGCCTAGGTAAATCTTCATGAAACACATCAACATATTCTTTCACAATATGTACACCCACTATTCAAAAATTATTTTCCTCACCCATAATTATTTCATTCCCATACTCCCCAATAATTGAATTTTGAAGAGCTACATGGGGTGGATATAGATAATAATCTGATGGTGACGTTTGTTATCTAAAGAAAAGCAACTCCTTATCATCATTTAAAATTTTAACCCCCTCCTTCTTACAATTAATTTTCGCATCATAGTCAAAAATCAAATCCATAATGATGATTATATCGAATTCAATCATGATTATGACGATTATATCAACATATAAATATCATTTATATTCCTTAATGGGGTATGATTCACAAAACATTGTGGCAATGATACTTCCCTTATGTGTTTTGACTAACATCTCCCCTATTAAATCAAATTGGAAATATCTAATTTCTCTTGTAATCATGGAAGATATGAAAAATGCGTTTATCCAGAATCAAATAGGGCATTGGCTAAACTTGAGAAAACCATTGAATTACCTGCCACCACGTCTTTCGATGATTAAACCTCAACACTAGTGATGGCATAAGCTCTTGCTTGATCCCTTTGCCTTTTCTGAGGTATGTTTCTCTGACCCTATGTAAATTCAGTTTCATAATGTCCCATCTCCCTGTAATTGTAGCATTAAACATTGGTAGCTTATTTCTCCCCCTTACAATCACTAGCAATATTTTCTTTTCTATCCACATTTGTAACATATTTGTTTTCCATTTAGACAGGCAGTAGGTTTCTTCCATCAACAATTATCACAGGGTGGAAATTCTACCCTTTCCTTATTCCATTTTCCTTATTTCATTTCCTTGAGTGTTCAGTATATCTCTACATCTCTTTATTTTATTTAAAGTCGTATGACATACAATATTATGTTTCTTGTTGACATAGAATATGATACAATATCATTATACAATGAGAAGGATTGTGAGACTAATGCTCGATGGAAAATGGTTTTAACCCATCAAATAAATGATCAATCCTACTTATTGGGTTACATATATAATATGCAGCATGACTTTTTAAACCAGTAATGTTAGCCTCATACGTTGTGACATTCTCATCCTCCATTTTCCTTATACTAAGAATTTGTATTTCCATATCCACTTGATGGTCATGAGAAAAATATTTTTTTAATAAAATATCTTTATACTCCCTCCATTCCATGTTTGAAACTTGTTTATATTCCTTTGTGTTTTAAATTAATGACCACCATTGATCTGCTTCTCCCGTGAGGCCATAAACTATAATGAATACTTTTGCATTTCACCACTACCCAATGCATGAAATATTTTCTCTATGTAATTTATCCATTGCTCAGATACTAATAGATTTCTAATCTTATTTAATATAGGTGGTTTTTCCTCATGAAGTCTTATAACATTTACCCTTTTCATTTTGGATCAGGGTGCTTCAAATGGGTGGGGTTATTATTCATATCCTGATTCAGTTCTCCCAGAATGGTGATAGGATAATCAGTACCAATTTCATCACCCTCTACACTATAATTATCTTGAGTAGGAGGGATATCCATACAAGGATTATGTGCATTGATACGATTTCCTTTCATTCCATTAGGCACCATTTCTAAAAAATTTCATATAGCAGATTTGTTTATGAATCAAAATACATAATTTTGAACATATAAAACACGTAACATAAATTTAACAATTTATGGACATAATTCATAATCATAAAAAAGTTTTCGTTAAGGAGTTATATACTAATAAAAACATCATAATGGTTTGTAATGAAAATGAGAATTATCTAAAGCATATCCCCCAAGAGCTTCGTAATGAAGAGTGGAGAATGGTCTGTTGTCAGGCACCAGTTCCTGTTTGAGTATATCCCAAAGTGGTGTTTTCAGGTTTTACACCTAGTTACATCGATTTCTGAGCCACCTCTACCTGGTTGTATCCACATAGGAATTTATATCTTGGAAAACTCACAAAATATCTACAGTACCAAAATTCAAGGAAGTTCTTCTATACTAATCTTCAAAACTATCTGAGGGTAATGTTCTCTTATTAGAGTTTTTCTTAATATAGTTTCCATGGAATGTACTAAACCTCCTATGATACCAAATGTAACACCCCAACCCTAGTTACCCAGAGTCAGTGCAATATTACATAACATTTTCATGATACAAGGAAATCATGTCCCAAAAAACAGACCAGTTTAGAATACTTTGAAATAGAATACATACATCAACTTCACATTACAATTTTGAACATAAAATATAGAATATATTGTTCAGTGAGAATTCCATTATTCCCTTTTAACTTTATCCTACATATCAATCATAATACACATAGTGAAAATGATGGGAAAACAAAACATATAAAATGGGTGAGATCATATACTCAGTTAGGGTAAACAATTTAGTAAAAGATAACATAAACTATATTCATCATGAAGAATTGAAAACACATGCCTTTATAAATAATAAAAATGAACACATTAGGAAAAATATGAGTTGAGTAAATAATTCCATAATAAAACATAGTCATGGGTATTCTACTTGTAGAATAACCACATTAACCATCAATATTATTTTCATAATGAGGTAATGTATAATTCCAGACGTTCTGAAACATTTTTTCAATGCCTCGTCCAAGATGTCTAAAAATTATTAAGGCTCATCCAGAACCATATATAAAATTGGGAAAAGTCTCATCCTATTCCACGTCTAATTTTCGATTGAGACATACCAATGTATCGCGGAGCTATAGTGGGCATCACCCATCACTTACTATGTCCAATACATTCTTCATATGCAAATGTTGAAACCAAACATAAACATTTGTATTATAACTAGAAAACGAAATGATAATACATTATCCATAAACTATGAATGGTATAAAAATAACACATCCAAAATCAAACATATCACAGACCCTTCAATACAATATGGGAGATTTGAATAATAATAAATCAACTTCAAACATGTTTAAAATCCATTAAAGGATGTCAAAATAGATAAGAAACGATTCGTAAAACCATTTGACAGAAATGTACCTTTTTCGTGGAAACATTTAGAAGTCACACACTTTAGAAAGGAAGACATTTTAAGTCATTTTTGAATAGAAGTTTCCCAAGACAATTTTAAACTTTGGAATTGAATTATAATTTTAAGAACATTCATGTTCATATAAATAAATCCTAAAAAACATTTTGAAAACATGGACATTAATGAAAATGATTTTGAAGAATAAATATTTTTAAAATTTAAATTGATGTTTTAATAAAAGAGTTTCTTAAAAAAATAATCTGAAAACTCTTTTATGTAACATGGACATGGATAATAAATATGTCCACATAAAAAATACCTATAAACAATCTCGAATAATAATGATACTGAGGAATTAACACATACCTTGAACATATCCATGGTCGAGGTAACATTAACCTCTTGTATAATAGTTAAATCTGGGTTGATAAATTATAAAAGAACTATATATATAATTATGATACAATATATGATCCTCTAATATTTCTTTGTTAATAATATTTCAGTAGTATCATTATTTCTGGTGTTAACTGATTAGTTTTACGTTATATACTTTGACACGTAAGTCGTGTTTGTTATGGATATGATGTTTTTGATTCATATATAGAATGATAAAATGTTCATAAACATTATTTTTATTCATCAAATGAAAATTATTCTTGAATGGTTACGATGAATACATTAATCTCATCGTGTTCGTGGAGACAATAATTCGTACTTACACATGAGCTCTAATATCATCATATTTATGGAGAAATTGTATTTTATTGGATGGTATATCATATATGAAGAATCATTATCTTCATATATTTATTTTTTACATTATTTATACTCATTATTATACCCATACAAATAATGAAGTGATTGTATAAAAAACTACACCGCGAGGTGGAGACGGTAAGCCGTACGTACACACATATGGTTACTTTTTCATTAATATGATGGATAGAAAAAAAGATATGATTATACCAAATTTATAAAAATATTATTTAGAAGGAATTGGATTAATTATTTTGGTTTGGAAACAACAATGAAAGAGTAAGTTGAAAAAGAAATGAACATGAAATATGTGATGGAGTATTTACCTCTTCTTCGGGTTTTTTCCTTATGATTTGATCAATAGGGATCCATAAGATGGCTTTATGACCAAAGGACTTACTCTATGATGAATGGAATAAGGTTGGGAGGATATATGGGTAGATTTTGGCCTTTACAAAGGGCATTGGATTTATTATTTTTAGAGAATGGGAGGTGCATTTTAATAAGACAAGTGAGGGTCACTTTAGGAAATGCTTGAAGTATTATTTTATAGTAAAATCATTTTTGGTTTCAAATGGCTCCAAAATGATTTATATATAATCTAATTTAGTGATGGGTATAACACCCTTGAACCAATCGGTTTTAGACAGGTTTAGACCTCCATATTTAAATTATCTTCTCGATTTAATTCTTAGTCAAATAATTTAAAATTTACTATGTCTTTTTGTATTTTTATATTATATAGTTAATAAACCAACTTAAACTTCCAAGGGAACCCCAAGTGCTTAATTATTAATATATATAACCTTATATATTTTTTTTGTGGAACATTAAATTTTTTTCAATAATATATCAATTATTAATATAGTATGTTTTTTAAATACTCAGTTTTGACAATTTTGACACTATTTAGTATTTGATTTTTTTTAAATCCATTAAAACATTATCACTTGGAATAAAAATTATTTAAACAATAATAACATATAATATTAACCTATTAAATTTGTGGAATTCATTATAAGTTTCAATTTATATTTATTTTGATATTTTTAATATCCATTATTTTAATATTTATTAAATAACGTTATTACTGCATCATCATTGTGTCAAAAATATATTAAATTATTTAAGGTCTAAAAAATATAAATAAAATAAAATTATGTAAGAAATTATTTTCTATTTCTAGAGAATATAAATAGTATAATTTAAACTATGTGTTACCCTATATTAAAAATGGTTTAGTTATTAATCATTAAAATGAACTCTTTTAGCTGTTCTCTAAATAAATAAATAATAAATGTCCTAATCTAATACAAGTGGATCAAAGGGAGTAATATATTATTCCTATGGTTTTTTGGACGAATTTTACATATCCAATTGAATTAGTAAATGTGTTAGGGTAATTATGATATCATTTTTACCCTTAATTACCTTATTAACTTTTAACCGTGATAAATAAAAGTCAAAAGATACTATTCAACAAAAATTAATTTTATCTTATTGAACCAAATTTTACATACTGATATTAACATTATCTATCATATTTTTGAAATTCAACTCACAGAAGTGGTAAAAATATGTTTTTTTCATATTTCAAAATGCTCCTAGGAGGAGGATAAAAGATGGTAAAAAGTTCAATAAATTTTTTATATATCAATACATATTATAAAACAACTCCAATTAATTACATTGAAATTATATTTGTATTATTTATCTATTTTTTCCTAAAATAAATTTAAATAAAATAAATATTTTATTAAATAAGAAGTCAGAGTTATCCAATAATGCAGTTTTTTTAGTAATTATCAAAATTGAATATTTTCAGAATAATACAAAAAATTCACCCTAAGTTAATTTCGATATTCCAAATTCAAAAATTATGTCCATTTTGAAAAATAAAATTTATAATATTTCAAAATGTGGGTGTTACTATTCATAACGGAATGTTTTATGGGTCGTGTTATGTTAGAATCTCTATGTTGCGTATAATGCATGCTATTTTATTATTCAAAGGGAAGCATATTGTTGAAGCCATGGGTGTTACATCCTTTTATGAGTGAGGGGAGGGAACATGTGGAATTTAATAAAATATTAAAATAAAATAAACCCATCTTATAGACCAGGTCCCTAATAAATACAAATGCAAAGATAATATAGGATGGGGTTGGAATACAATAATTTTATTTACTATTTTAAGTGGGTTTTTTAACATTATCAATTGTTTTCACCTATTAGTTACCCTTATTTTTACTAACTGTGGTAACATATTTTAATTATTATAGGGTAATAATTTATCATATAATTTGAAAATTTGATCATATATATCAATGGGATGAAATTTTAGACCATATATTATTCAATTTTTCAACTTTCATTATTTTTATAAATATTAAATAATTTTAAAAAGATATTATTTCTGATAAATTTTAATAATTTAAATTATGATACTATTCATTTAATTATAATTAAAATAAAAAACGAAAAAGTTATGATTCAAATGTAACCCTTTACCTGAAAAATCGATTTCATTTTAATTAATTTTTTTGGAACACTATCACGCAATAAAATTATATTATTACAAATATTTAAAATATCACATATTATATTTTTATTTTAATTTATGAATATAAACTATTTTAAGGTTGTATAAGAATTTAATGTACTTTTAAAATACACAAAAATCAGAAATAATTTACCTTAATTATGATAATTTAATTATAAACAAATGAAACTTTTTTTGAATTCACCACTTCATCTATTCTCTATATAAAAATATAATATAATTTTAAAAATAAGAGACTGAAATTTTTTATTTTTCATTGCTTTACCAATTATATATGTTATTTTCAGAAATAAGTTTCCATTAAAAAATAAATTTCTTGAAAAAGGAAAAAATTGTATAATTTATTTTATCCATTAATAATTATGATGAAAATTTGTGGAATTGGAAATTAATTTTTTCCTAGATTACTCTGATTTACCACTCACTGAGGTGAAAATTTTTACCATGGTTAATGTTAATTTTGAAGAAAATTCATGTTTAAATTTTTTGATTGTTTTAAATTCTGATTTAAAATTTATAAACCATTTTATTTTGTTAGATTTTTATAAATGGTAGAAATTAATTTTAAAATTATTAGGAAAAATGTAGTGAAATCCTCCTTTTGGAAAAATACATTTTATTTATAAAACATGATTTATTATTGTAAAATGCTAGGATAAACATATTAAATGAATGTTAATTTTTTGGTTGAATTTATTATATATAAATTTCATAAATATAATTTAACTATAGTGAAAATTTTAATTTATTATCATGAAATTAAATTGTGTGTATAAATTTTTTTTTTAGAAATAACACTTTTATAATCAATTTGTTAAATTTTATTTCAAATTTATTGAGACTAGAAGAAATCATTTGTACATATATAGAATTATGTTTTTAATAATTTAGTTAGTTCCATTATGGAAATCAAACCCAATGACTTGGTTATATATATCACAAAACAATATTTTCAATGTCTATCATCATTCATGTAAACACATTGTTTTGTCTAACACTATATATTATAAAATTAGAATTATTTAAAGAGTATTATATTCTAAAATAGTAGGGTGTTTCATTGTACCCCATTAAAATTAATATCTCTATATAAATTTATAACCATTTTAAAAACTAATTGGGGTATTTCTATTTCATTACATTCATAGTTTCTCAAGTATCTTCTTTGAATTTTTTTACTTATTTTTGAGATATTTCAATATGTGAGTAGTCTATTTTTGTACAACATTATTTATAAGACACAATATTAATTCTGGTTTTCCACCATATGAAGATTTATTGTCTAATATTATCACTTCTATGTTTATATCATGTATATACTTTTTCTGTAGATATAAATGGCCCACATTACGATCTTAATAGGGGTTCAGTGGAAGCGCCAAGCAATAAGTTACCATATATACTCGATCAAAAATATCATAGTGGATAATTTCCCTATGACTTTTCTTTCCTTTGTTTTGTATAATCATTATATTTTTCCAGTGATAAAATAATAGAAACACCTAACCACAAAATTAAAATTATAGATCAATCCGATGATTATCAACACAAATTTTTCTCCAACATGAGCTTCCTTGATGTATTTTTTTATGAATGTAAATTTTCTACAATTTACACACCTAGAATAGGTCCCATTATATTTATTTATATAACTTCATGCCAAAAGGTTTGATTTATACTCATATTTACATAGAAGGATTCATAAGTAGAAATATGAATTTTTTAGTGAAAGATACAATTTTAGGAATAATAAACATGAGGATGGTATTGATTACATCCTTATTTGAAATCCATATAACATGATCTAAATATATCATCTTGGGTTTGAAGGGTTCTTCTGAACTGAACATTATTTGTAAGATGGTATGCTGTTATAAAACAAAATTTTTTATCTATACCATGTTGAATATTTCTCTAGAAAATCAATGTAAACCTTGGATCCCGATCAGATAGGACTGAATGAGGTACTCTATTTAACCTTACCACTTATTTAAAATACTTTCTAAAATTTTAATAAAACGGAAATTAGTATCTAATATAAATAAAGTGTTCTGAAATTTAAAGGTTATAAAAAACAACCTACAATTTTATTACAGCACTTAAATGTTTTTTGGAGGCCAACAAGAAAATCTAGGGTGATGATTTTCCATTTTCATTCTGGAATGATTAATGGATATAATATCCTCTTAGAGTTAAATATAGCATCATTAACTTACTGTTATAACATAAAAATAGGAATTTCACTCTAAAATATCTCAATTAATGTTGTCTAAATTTAAATACTCATTTAAATTGTATTATATATTTTTAATACGATGATGAATAGATAATTATAAACTATGAGCCTCAAACAAAAAAATTTATTTTAATCTTTTTTAGAAGGAACACATACTTGTTTCAAAAACTATATAATTCTTTTAAAATCAGTTTCAAACCCATGAACATGTCTCAAATTACTCTATATATAAATATCTTCTATATACTCCTCTATAATCCTAACATTGATTAATGGTAGAACATTAACATGACTTAGATATGATTTCTCCCCTGATTGTAGTATTTCAAGATCAAACCTTTTTGTATAAAAAAATATTGGATTTTTTTTCCACATCACTAATAATCGATCCTGATCTATTTGACTCATAGAATTTTACACCTAGTTTTAATATTATTATCCTAACTAGATTAAATACCCTAAGAGGGGAAGTGAATCATGGCATGAAAGATTAAAACAACTTCCGCTTAGGATCTTGTTACATTATTAAAAACAATTTCTCCCCCTTTTACCCTATAAAAGAATTAACTGAAATGAAAGCATGCATGAGATAATTTTTTTTACTTGTTTCACCTTCACAAGTATACATCCATGGAGCTTATAATAACAATTGTCTCACCACTTATAAAATGTTTAGAGTGGACTCATTGTCCCTCCTGGATTACAACCAATCACAATTTAAAAGGTCACTCGTCAATTAAATGACATGTTCTCACTACTCCACTATAAGAATGTCGTGTAGTTATTAATATCCTTTGAATTGTTTCACCAATATATGAGAGTACCAAAATGTCCTATTTTTACATAGTATATGAACTGACTGTTTATTTTCCATTTTACATTGAGGAAATTTAATTTTTTAACTACTTTAGTCCCTTCATGAACTTCCTTACATTCTCTATGAATTTTTTTTCATCCTCCGTGAAGTGGCTTGCAGCATGTGGTGTGATTTCTTAATGAATATCATTTTCCTTGTATACCACATCTACTTCATGGCTGAATGTTTCCTCATGAACCCATGATTATTATCATATTACATATACTTTGTGGATAGATTATGACTCTCAAACCTCGGATGCTTCATAGATCGCCTTTGCTTCTCAAAATTAAACACTCACAAAATCTTTCCCCTTTTATGGGGTACACCCTTGTGAACTAAATCAGACTTCCTGAAATCCTACCATATATAAAATTATTTAATTAAATTATCTCCCAAAAATTTATCATATTATGTATGTTTATATTAGCAAATATTCCAAAAAACCCATAAACATTATTAATGAAATCTTTGATGAGGTAAAGCCTTCGTCACAAAATTTCAATACGGCCCACAAAGCGCTATTATCCTTTTATTGTGGCTGATGTCAAATGAAAATGAAAACCATTAAAAATATCCGTAAATCACTACATTAATATAAAAAAATTATCTTCCCATTAATGACTTTCCTCTCAAGAAAACTTAGTATCCCGTGAACTATTTTTTCTATGCAGTTCGCCTAGAAAAAATTGTGGTTTGCATAGTGTAGAGCCCATTGTGGCAGGCTTATTTCACTGCCTCCATCCATAATAGATGATATACTTTGTGATCTATAAACCTACATTGTGGTCTTCAAACTTCTTTTCGGTCCACATAGAGTAGATTCTATGTAGAAATCAATCATTTTCCATAATAATATTTCTTATTTTGAGGAAAAAACATTTGAAAAAAATGAGAAATTGTGTCACAATATACACATCTACTTCATCAACAACAACCATACTAAAACATGGTTATAAGCATTTATTAACAAAAACAAACACCTTAAAATCACTATCAAATATCTTAGAGGTATCTATTCACAATATTATTACCTTTGGGTTTGTTGAAAACACGTCACAGTTTGATACCACAAAAATATCCTTCCATATTTAAACAAAATAGTGTATTTTGATTGAGTTTCTGTAATATATTCATATTATTTGGTCATCAATAAAATAAAATCTTGATTCATGTTTAGATAATAAATACACAATTCACTATGATATAATCCACTACATGATGTTGATTTTCTCTCATATGTTGATCTAACACAATCGGTATCTGTATAACCCAATAACTCTGGTTTAGATTTGTAATTATATAAAAAAATAAAATACAACATGCCCTTGATATACCAAAGTATTAGTTTTACTTATATAATGTGGTTTTCCATGGGATTTATTTGATATCTTACTAATTTACAAGTGGAAAAATAATATCAAGTCTTATCGTTGTCATGTATAATAGACTGCAAAAGATTTACATGTATTCTATGACATTAACTGAATTTCCATTATCATATCATGACAGTTTTATAAGGGTATCCACTAGAGACATCATATCCTTATAATTATTAATTCCAAATCCATTCAAAACATCATTGGGATATTTATATTGATAAATAAATGTTCCATTATTTCATTGTGTCACCTGTAAACAAAGAAAAAACATCATATCATCAATAATTTTCATTTCAAATTAACTTTTCAAAAATTAATAAAACTATTTTCAATGTTCTTAATTATATCCACCAAATATTATTTAGTCTATATACACCAACATCTTCATCCTTTTATAAATTTAATTTTTGAAATAGATATTTTAATCAACACCACCACGCTGAAATCCATACTAATTGAGAAACTGATCTTGTCTCTAATATTGTGATCATGGTGCTTGCTTATACCCATATATCACATTAATTTTTTGATAAACTCTTTTCTCATATTCATGAATGAGAAAACCATCTAGATTCATAATATAAAATTTTATTTCAAGTACCTAGTTCTGAAATACTAACTTGATATCCATATAGAAAACATTGAACCGTCTTTTCAGTGCTATGGACAAGAATAATATGATTGTCTCTATATTTTAAATAGGTGAAAATGTTTCATCAACATCAATTCCCTCTATCTAGTAGTACCCTTTACACGATAATCATGATTTATTTTTAATGGATATTCCATCTTCATTCATCTTGTAGAAAAAGACAGATTTGGTATCTATGGCATTCTTATATATTGATCTCGAAACAATCTCCCATATTTTATTCATTTAAATTTGATCAATATATCCATTCATAGACTAACCTAGTACTCATATCTAACTTATTCTTCAAATCATTTAGTATTTTCTGTAGGTATGAAAGAATCCTACTATAATGAATTCATTATTTGTGTTTGAACAAGATCTTCCTGAACACCAATGGAATTGTGTATATAAATTTCATAATGACTCTTTAATTTTCATGTAGATATAGATTTTAATTCATTATGTTAATCAGAAATATCTTCTATCGAATCATTATTTTCCACTGCAACCCCACCTCGGGTGCTTACCTCCTCATCATTTTCATCAAGAAACTAGTCACTTTGTTGTTCAATATTCTATTCATTATACACTATAAATATATTATTTATTTAAACTACATTTCCATGTATCTTGTTGAAACATTTATATGATTTTATTTTCCTAGAATATCCATGAAATATCACCTAATTTCTATATGATTTAATATTTATGTGATTCTCCTTATTAAGAATAAAACATTTACTCACAAATATTAACATGTATTTCAATATTTTCTTCTTCCCATACAATAGATAACATGGATTATTTTCTACCTGTATATATAATATAGTTAAGTTAGGTATATAGATCAATTCCGAGATTGATTCCTTCCAGAATATCGTTGGAGGATCCTTTTCAAATATGAAATATACATTCCATGTTGTTGATGAACAAATTTCTCCTATAAAAAAATTTATTTTGCTGAGTAGTTCCTCCTGATGAAATGTGATGCCTTATACCATGTTTCTCAAGATAATTATCCACATGTATATTTTTTATTTTTTCATTATTAGTACAAATCCTCAAAATCTTCTTTCTAAGTATCCTTTCAGTTCCCCTATGATAATTTTTTATAAAACTATACACATAAGAGTTGTGGGAGATGAAAAATACCCACATCATCCTACTAATATCCTTAATGAATAGAACTTAATACCTATTGTCGTCACTTTATCATGATGATATAGGTTCACATACATCTTTATGAACAAATTCAATCACTCTTGATGATTTTTTTCTCTTTTCTATGTATGTATTTATAATGATCTTCATTTCTTGAAAAGCATCACACATATGAGTATAATGATTTGTGTAACAACCTTGACCCCAGTATCCCAGATTCGGTGACTTACATTATTAAATTTACATTGATACAAGGACTCATATCCAAAAATACTAAATAATTTAGTAGTCTTTGTAAAATTGATACATATTTTATATTGATATTACATTTTAATAATAAAATATAAAAAATATTTTTTTTGTGAAACCCATTAGCCCTCTTAGAATAACCCTAAATATCAATCATTAAAATCTTTTTTGAAACCTAGGGAAATAAATCATAAGAAAGGGTTGAAGGAAAATGCAGCATAACTGTTAAATACAATGAATGAAATAACAAATCCTATAGCACAATCAATATGGAAAAGTAAATAACTAAAAACACTAATGAAGTTTAATAATTAAATTTAGAATGATATTCATCCATATATTTTTTTATAGTGAAAATCACTCGGATAATAATAAATAAATACTGAATGAAGGTAATGATTAATTATTATACATCATGTATCTGTCACATGAACCAATCTACCGTCAAGACCTATAATCAAGAAAGATTATGTACGAGGGGTATAAACTTATATTATTCTAATTTGAAACAAACATGAAGGGGTTTTCCCACTAATTTTCTCATGAGACTTGTAGATGCATCATGGGTAATTGGTTAAACGGTCCCCAACCCATGTATTTCATTTCCAAAGTGTTCCCCATATATCAAATAAATTATTTAAAATATATTTCTAAATAAAATTCCCCATTCAACATTGAAAATTTTTAATACCATGAATAAAATGATATTAATAATAAGATATATCAATGGTATTTTATATACACCTCATAAAATAAGGTGTGGTATAACATCAAAATACAATTCAATAAATGGAGATCGAGATAAAGACTATTAAAAATGAATTGTTTTTGTGTATCCTATATAAATAAAAAACCAAACTTGAAATAAAATAATGAGATAATATAAATTCATTTGGAACATTAAATTATCATGACATAATAAATGAAATTGATTTTTACCCAATGAATAAAAATTCTGTTAAGAATACTCTTTCCAATTGTAGTTAGTCAGATTATATGACCCATAAAAGAAATAAATATCGATTAAAACATTTAATACTAGGAATATAATTATATTTATGATTATGATATATCAAAGGAAAGTAAATATGCCACACATAAAAATGAAGTGGTAAATAATTCATAAATCTCACAGAATTAAAAAAATGGGAGGTGAAAATTCAGACCTCGAACTTCCTTTTAGATTCATGTACATTAACCTCCTATATAAGGATTTAAATAATGTTATTAACTCATAACCAAACAATATACATATTTATAATAACTTATGTGATTATTTTATAACATCTTATGACACATTCATTAATAATATTTCATTATTTTAATTGTTTTGGGTGTGCTCATTTCATGGTTTCATGATCAGTTCATTTGTGTAAAATTATGGATGATCTTGTAAAATGGTATTACAAATATAGAAGTGTAGTAAAATAGTATTAATGAACTTATATAGGTTTGAATGGTCCAATAAATAATTTTTTATTTATTACATGGGAATTATTTATTAGATAACACAATAATGATAAATGATTAATTTAATTTGGCGGTTTTTGTGAACATCATGAACTAGTTTTGTTTTATTTAAACAATTTTGTATATATTAGTTCCATAACATGAAATATGATATGATATAACTATTAAAATATTTTTTAACCATAATTATTTTTACGAACATCCCTGAAGGCCGTAATGGAAAAAGAAAAAAACATTATTTATGTTGGTGATTAACCAACATAATTAAGAAAATAGCTTCATTTCATTAAATAAGAGGATGTAATAAAAGGGATAAATATATGATTTTAGAATTGAGAAATTACATTACATATGTACATGATTATATAATTATTATTATTTGATGTATTAAATATATTATTAGAATGTAAAAGGAGATACGAAATTAAGAATGGTGGGTTGAGAAAATTACCTCTTGAATTTCACCTCCTTCAATGACAGTTAAGGATGTTGGATTTGGTCTTTCTATGTGACCATAAATACATGACCTAGGGAAAGTGAGTATGAGATTTTTTTCTAGATAATTTTTGAGGTACAAGGATTTTATGTCAAAATGGGGTGGTGAGAGGTAGTATTTATACTTAAGGAGAGGTGGGTTTATGTGATAAAAATATTAATTACTTTATATTGAAATACAACCACATTGAGGTAGAATTAATTTCCTGGACTTTTTTGAGTAATTAATGATGTATATTCTTGATTGGGACAACCCACACCTTACTAATCCAATAAATATTGTAGTTTTTAGGCATTTTAAGACGTTACCATCTTAACATCAACCTGTTCATTTTTTATACTTGTACAATGGTAAAAAACATTTTCAACATGGTAGATTTTTTACGTGTAAAAATGAAATTGACCTCAGAACAAAAAACTGACCTTCTGATTCAAAATATGGAATCTAATTTCCTAAATTAAATTATCATAATTAGATAATATTTATTTAAAATTAATATCCTAGACACAATGGAAGGAGGGTTTTTAAAACCAATTATACTTTAAAACCAATTTAAAATATAATTTATCTATATAAATAAATTAAATAGTGATATAGTTTTCAATTAAAATTACATTTATATAACGTTTCATCAAAAAATGTAACTTATTATCAAATTACCATAAATTTAAACTAAGATAATTTTGATTTTTCTATTAAATAAATGATATTTATTTTGTCAAAAAACTTTTAAAAGTTTACAATATATAATAAAAATAGGTTCTCCATTAAAAAGAATAAAACAGACTTCATAATTATATAACATTATATATATAACATGGAGATCAATATTATATTAATTATATAATACATAGATAATGAATTTAAAACATTTGACTAAATATATAACTTATACATTTCATTAAGATATTCCACTAGTTGTTTTTAATATAATATATCCTTAAAAAATTCCATTGTTGAAATTAAAAATGATTTTTTTAATAAAAGTTCTACTTTAGGTTTAATTAGATTTTATATTAATTTATAGTTAATTTATTTTATAAATATTTGTAAACTAAATTTTTTTAATTTAGTTAATATCATTCATTCACTAAAATCCCACAAATAGGTGATATCTACCATAATTAAATAATAATATTTTAATCGAGTTTTTTTGATCGGTGATATGTGTAATTTAATCTATAAATGATGTTGAATTTAAAAAGTATAATAATATAAAACATTGGGGTGTTACATTCTCCCCTCCATTAATAAATTACTTCCTCATTATTTGAAATTTCACATCAAAAATTAATGGTTGATACATGAAAATTAAATTGTGGTAAACCCACATCATAAATAGAAATAAAAAACCCCCTTAATAAGTGAGAAAGGTAAATGTTAGGGTCAACAAAAAATTGGGCTTTTGAATTGGATAACATTAGTGTGAAGTAAAAACTGGAAAATGAAAGAATATACTATTCTGACGGATAGTGATAGATAACATGGTCATCGAATGGTATACCATCAAAACATCGTAATATGTGATGGGTTAAATAAGCCGTTGATTTAATGGTAATGAAATTAAAAAAATATTTTTTTATTCTAAATTCCATTTCATATTATTGGGGAATTATTTTACTAATTATAATGATAATATTGTTATTATATATATATATACATGGAATGTGAAATTTCTTCCTTTAATCAATTTCTACCACAAACTCATATTTTTTTCCAAATGATGATTATGATGATTTGTAATGCCTGATGCACTAGAATCAACTTCTACAGATCATAAAATCCAAAGATGAAAAAACTATTCCAACTAATTTTGGGATTAACAAATTCCAAAATGGTTTAAACATGATAAGATAATTCCCAAAAGAACAAACCATTATTTGAAGAAAGCAACTATAGTCTCCCAAAATTCGACAATAATACCCAAAATTTAACCCATTCCATTATATAAATCCGAATCTTTTAAATTTCAAAACAAATATTCCATAATATTATTTAAACACAAAAATCACAATTATTTGATCACATAGTCATCTAAGATAAATTTAATATTCATCTAAAAAATTTCTTACCCTAATCTTATACTCTCTAAGATATGATAACTATTTCTATAAATACCATTAATCAATATAATTCCTTAAAAAATCATATAATCATTAAGAAAATTACAACCATTTTTCCCCTAATAAAATTAAATAATATTATAATTATCTTAATCTAGAGGGTTCTAGAAATGAACTAATCCATCATCTATAAATCATTCAACTAAAAATAAAATGGCATAATTTATAGGACATTATATAGGCTATTGGTATGAGTTACACCCTTGTTTCCCTTAGACTGTAGGTTCATAACCCGCAGACTTTCCGAACATGACAATTTATCTCCCAACCTATGGTTTTTTTCAAAAACAATATATAAAAATTATTCAATGAAAATGTGATAAATTTTTTTTGAAATAACCATAGTATATTCGACATTAATGAATTTTATAAACCTCAATAGCTATCTAATGAATTTAATTTTTAATTACCAAAATATATAAACC
Source organism: Viscum album (assembly GCA_963277665.1). Lineage (NCBI taxonomy): Eukaryota > Viridiplantae > Streptophyta > Magnoliopsida > Santalales > Viscaceae > Viscum > Viscum album. The sequence continues at coordinate 2,050,168,672 of OY728157.1, read as the reverse complement.
CATAATTACCTTAAAAATTATGTAAATAAGACCTAATGATTATCCTTACCATTAAGATTATCGATCCTATATATAATGACATTATTTCCAAAGTAACGTTTTTAAAAATACATAGCCAATGGGTTGTATTTCCAAAAATCACTCACATAATTTCCTTTATCGCCATTAACTCCCATAACATTAAATCTAAAAACAGTGCTTAATAAGTTAAACTTATGATTTACATTAAAACCATAAACCCATGATGATGTCTATAACCCTCTGTTAAAAAAACAAATATTCCTCCTAAATAAACACAATTCTTTAGATGTTTCCTTATTCCTTTAACCATAATATCATTGGTGAAGTATTTATTCCACATATTATCAATCATATTCTACTTTAAACCAGATCCTTCTAGTCTCCTCTATTGAATAACCAAAAAATGGGAAATGTAAACATAAAAATAAAATAATAATATTAAGATTCCAAATAACCATGAAATATTATTCAAAGGATTTATAAATTGTTTGACCTTATAAATATATTTATATGCTTGTTAAATTAGGTTATATATGATCATTTTCAAATATATAGGATGTTATCATATTGTTATACTTATTCACAATGTAATTAATAGAGTTATATTCATTAATATATTTTTCCCTAAATCACATCTTCAAGGATTGTACTATACATGATCTGATACTGATTGTACTGACCTTGACCTTAGTAGCCCCGATATGGTGACATAATTCATTACATTTCCATATATATAAGGAATCACATCCTAATGGACACAATATTTCAATAGTCTTGGTAAACTAGATACATATTTGAAATAAAAATTACTTATTAAGAATAAAATACAAAATTTATTTTCTTTGAGAACACCATTTGACCAAATAGAGTAACCCTAAAAAACAATCATAATAAATATATTGGAATCTTGGGGAAATAAAACATAAGAATGAGGTGATGTAAAACTCATTGTAAGGGTTAAATTCTGGGGAATAAATAATTAATGGATGACCATAATCAATATTAAAAGTTAAAAACTTTAAAACACATATTTCATTAAATAACTAAAATGTTAATGAATTGTATCCAAATATTTTTTCATAGTTAAATTCATTGGGTAATAATAATTTAACGCTAAATGGAGGAAATACTTAATTATTGGACGTCATGTATCTCAATCATGAATTAGTCTATAGTCATGACATATTTTCAAGTCAGTTTAGGTATGTGGGTATATACCCATATCATTTCTATTGGAAGAAAACATGAATAGTCTGTTGCCAATTGATTTTTCTTATGATACTCATTGTTGCATCTAGGGAATTTCATTAATCGTTACTCAACACATGTCTTTCCATTCAAAAGAATTCCTCACATATCGAATAAATTATTAACAGATATTTTTAATTCAAAATTTTTCTTACTAGTTTGAAACATTGGAATATTGTTAAGAAAATGAGATTTTGCATATGATATATCAAATGAGATATTTATATACCCTATAAAATAAGGTGAGTTTATAACATTAAAAAATGCTTAAAAGAAAGGAGATCGACACAAAGGCCCTTACAAAAAAATAGATTAACTGTATTAACTATAAATACATCTAAAAACAGTGTAAATAAAACATGAGATAATAAAATGTCATTTCAGACATAATATTATCAGGAAATAAACTATTAAATTTTTTTATCCGAATTAATGAAAATTGTGTTATGAGTGATATTATCACTAGTATTCAGTTGAATCATATTCCACAAAAAAGTAATAATTGTCAAATGAAAAATTGAATACCATGAATATGATGTTATTCATGATTATGATATATAAAAGTCTAGTACATACAATAGACACATGGATTAAATGGTAAATAAGGCAGACATCTCACTGAAGTAAAATGTGAGACGAGAAAATATTTTCCTTGTGCTTCCATTTAAATTCGCATACTTTATCCTCTTTTATAACGATTTAAAGAATTTTATGAACACATTTAAGAATATTATTCATATTTATATCACCTTTTGTGATGGCATTGTAACATATTATGATCCATTAATTATTAATATTTCATTTTTTAGTGGTTTCAGACGCGTTCCTTTTAGTGTTTCATGATCGGTTCATTTGTTTAAAATTGTTGATGTTCTTGTAAAATGGGATTAGAAATAAAGAAGTGCAATGAAATAGTATTAATGATCATCTATATATATTAATGGTCCCATATATAATTTTTAATTCATACAGGAGGATGATTCATTAGATAAACAAATAATGATAAATGTTGAATTTTTTTTGTGGATTTTCCAAGCATAACAATCTAATATCATTTAATTTAATATTATGTGTATATATTAGTTCTATAACAAGAAATATGTTATAATGTACCTTTTAAAATATTTTATAACAATTATTATAGTTTAATGACCAGCCAAGAAGGTGGTAATGGAAGAGAAACAAAACAATTAATCCCGGAGGTGATTAATCAACATAATTTGGACAATAACTTCGTTTATTTGAATAAGATGAGGTAATAAAATGGATTAAAATTTTATATTCCATTAAAAAATTAAATTAAATTATATAAATTATTCTTTAATTATTATTTCCTGATCTATGAAATATACTAAGAGAATGTATAATAAAAAATGAAACTCAAAGAGGTGGTTTGAGAAAATGACTACATTAATTTCACCTCCTTGAGATACCCTTGAGAACCTTATATTTGGTCTTGTTGTGAGACCAAAAATATTGGGATGTAGGGAGAGTTAGGAGGAGAAGTTTGATTGGATAGTTTAGGATTTAAAAGTTTTTTAATTTGAAATTGGGTTGTGAGGGGTTGTATTTATACTTGAGGAGATGTGGGTTTAGGTACTTAAAATAATGATAATTTTATATTTAATGACACACACACAGAGGTGGAATTAATTTTTTGTGGATTTTGTATGAAATTACTATTGTAGAGGCTGGTTTGCATCGATCCACACCTTAACCAACCATTAAAGGTTGCGGTTTATTTATATTTTATGACCATAGGTTTTATCTTTTACCAGTTTCATTTTTTACCTATAGAACATTAAATAATTTTATTTACCATGGTATCATTTTTTAAGCCTAAAAATTAAATTCACCTTATGAAATAATTAGGAAATTAAGATTAAAAATATGGAATACATTTTACCAAATTAAATTCAAAGAGTTGAAAAAATTAAAATTAAAATTAATCACATATCCATAATGAAGAACTGGGTTTTTAAAATCAAATACACATTGAACCAATAAAAAATTTATTTTAACAATATAAATAAATTTGATGAAAATATTTTTTCAATTAAAAGTTAAATATCTTTAACATTTCATAAAAAACCCTAAAATTTTAGAAAAATACAAAAAATTCATCAAAGATAATTTTAATATTCCGATTTCAGAAATGATATTTTTTTAGTCAATTAAAACTTATAAAAGTTTTAAAATATAGATTTAAAATTCATTCCCCAGTAAAAGGTGGAAGGAATTCCTATAAAAATATATTTCTTTCTATATATAAAATTTTTATTATTCGTATCTTAATCTTACAAAAAATGTTTAATGAATTTAATTTTTTTTTCTGAATATATAACATATATATTTCATTATGATCATCCACTAATATTGATTAATATAATTTATTAATATAAAACACCATTATAGGGGAAAATAATATTTTATAAAAACACATCCTTTACGATCAATTGGATTTTATTTTCATTCCCAATTAATTATAAATCAATGAATTCAAATTATAAACATCAGTGAACTATATTTTCATAATTTATTCAATCTCATTCATTCCCTCCATTCCAACAGCTATTTGATAAATTTCATAATCAAATAAAATTTTTTTAATAGTTTTTATGCTCGATGTTATATTTCACATAATCCATGAAAGAGATTGAATTTAATATGTGAAATACCATAAATATATTGGGTGTGCCAACAGGTGATCTTACAGAGATCTCGAGCTGCAACACATTTGACAAGATATTGTTGGTATTGTTAGCATAGACAGCCAAGTAATTTATGACAAAACCTATTATCTTCTTCTATGGATTAAACAAAAATATATTCTTCTCTAATCATAAGGGAGATATTCCCCTTTTTATTTTTCCATATAGAGAAACTACACCATCACTTCTATTGATGATACACATCTTATGTGTAATGCAAATAGAATTCCCTCAGTCAGCTTGTTTACTAAAAGATTAAAAATTGTGACTGAGACCTTCAAAAACCATGACATTAGTAAATAACATTTCTTTGGACCAATTTTAGGATTTTCCCAGTCCAATAATCCTTAAGACATCATCATTTCCATATTTTAAAATAGTTTCCTTTTCAAATTTTATGCCAATAACAATATCTCGATTACCTACTTGATGGGATTTTCAAACACTATCAAGGATCCATATACCATTATGATCTGATGATTTAAGAGAAATCTCCATAACGATTGACTTATTGACTCTTTTTTTATCCATGTTTTTTTTTCATACAAGATATAGATTGAAACTCATTATCTTCCTCAGAGTATGATGGATCAGCTTCATATTGCAGATTTGCAAATTGTTTTTGTGTTTTCATCTCATTTGATGATACATTTTTCTACTACATATGACCAGATTCGGTCTTCATCAGAACATTTCAATGTATTGTTGTTATGAAATATATTTAAATGTGTCTGGATACTCCACAAATGAAACAATTACCAACAAATGATGTTATGCAATATTGATCTCTGTATGACATCCTCTATTGGTATTTTTCCCATCGGTGCCTCTTGGATATGGAACTAACATCTTATGAGTGTCCCATCTTTCCACATAAATAGCACATATATGAGGTGCATTGTTATGTGTCACTAAGAAACTACTTTTTTTCCCTTGGCTTATCAGAATCTTATTTTTCTAATTTACACCCAAATCAATATTCAATATTGGATCTAGTTCTTGTGGTCTAACATATACAATTATATATTTCTCTTTTTGATCAACCCCATATTGGTTGTATCATTTGAAGTTGACTGTTGCTCCTTTTTTACTAGACCTATATGATCCACTTTTGCCTTTTTTGTCACCTGAATATTCCATTTTTCATATGGCATACCAAGAGTCAATATTTTTCTTGACCCCTATATTTTTATCACAGGCCAATTAATTCCTCTTCTAGTTATTTAATACATTTTATTTGATCTTTCAATGTGTTATTCCAACCATCGATCACACTTTTGAATTTCTCAACTATAATCTGGTAATCACCAACCATTTCTATATTCTCTGTCATTAAATACATAATATTCTCAATTTATTCCTCCAACTAATAATTCTATTAATTTTTCTATTTCATATAAATTTTGGAATAATGAATCAATATATTGTATTTCTACTTCTTTTCATTACAAACATATATCTCTTCAAGAGTGGATTCTAATTCATCATGTATTACAAATCTTACTTCTACTTATTATTCATCATTATCCCTTTGTTTAATTTTATGAGAGCTAATGACATTTGGAACCATAACATTTTCAATAGTATTATTGCATTTTTTAATATCTTTATCCTAATATTATTATAAACTATCATTTCCAATTGAATGAAGATAATTCCTTTTATGAAAAATCTTTTAAACATTATATAAACATTTATACAGGTTGAATACTTCATCATGGGAATTTCAACTTTTTCCACATAAAATTGTTGAATCATCTTAAGGATCCTTATTGTAATATGCCCATCATTTCCATATCGAAAGCATTCAAGTCTGTGTTTCATTTTGAACCTTGATTTTCATCTTTGTTGACTTGATGAATGGAATGGTATTACATCATTTATCATTAATAATTCTATCACATATACATTAGTGAGATTCGTTATGGACTGAAATTCCACTTCTTTAGGATTCCATTTTTTTCACAGACTCAATAGCATAATTTATCATCTTATATGAATTAGGAGTATTGTGAAGGTTTTCTGATGTTATATCCATCATATTTTTTATCTTCCAATATATAAACATTTTGATTGAAATGAGGTGGAAGACTTATGATGATGTGATTGATGATATTCAATTATTCAATAATTCCTACAATACCATGCATGTATTCCAAAAAAACATTAATCCAATCAATGAATACATCATTAGACTCATTATATTGAATTATTAGATCCTCATACTTGTTCCATAGAACCTAAAACTTTTCTTCTTTGACTATTGAGTATCTATCAAAAATATTTATAAACTTTTCCTACATACCATGCAATGACTTAAATGATTGCACTATTTTATCTATCAAATTGAATTGGGATCCCCCTAAATCATTGATTTCATTGGAGTCAACATCCAATTCACTTCATTCAACTTCAGACAAATCACAATAATCGATAATGTCCAAATATACAAGCATCACTATTGTAAATACAACCATTCCTATAGATTGGATGTAGGGATTCATATGATTCTTCCTTAATTGAAAAATAAATCCATCGTAGATCATAATCCCTTTGTGATTGACAACATCCAATGAAACCATTTAGAGACAAACCCAAATATTGACCTTTTACTATGGAATTATTTTTTATCACAACTAGGTTAAATTTCTAGGGGGTGTAGTGTAGGGTGAATTATGGCATGAAAAACAAACCCCCTTTGGATATTTATTCATTATTAAACAAAGCACTCTTATCTCCCTTTACCATAGAAATATATGATCTAAAATGAAAGCATGTATGAGATACATCGATTTTACTTGGTTCACCCACCACTGAACTATATCAAAGGAGAATAAAAAGAAAATGTGTTGATGTACTAAATATATTATGTATCAATTCTAAATGACATTCATCCTAGATAATTATATTCCTAGTATTACTACCTTTACAATTTTTGGAGTGGACTCAATGTTATTCCGGGTTTAAAATGAATCACAATTTGAATCTCACTACTCTCTCAAATGCATAGATCTCGCTGCTCCTCCAGAATAATATTCCATTGTTCTGAATCACCTCTTAACTTTTTCATACATATAAGAGTTTTCAAAAAATTACTATATTCACTAAAGAGATGAAATATTATTTTTCTTGTGTAATGTTATTTTTTGGAAATTTCTTTCAAAAACTGTTTTAGTCCCTTTGAGAACTTTCTTTCAACCTCTATGAAATTTCTTGTATCCTCTAGGAAATGTATTGCATTGTATGGTGAGAGTACTTTGAGGAAACATTTTCACCACGAATCCCATCTAATTTATAGATGTATAATGCCTCATGAGACTTTGAGGCATTGCAGACAACCTCTCCATCCTGGACATCTGATGCCTTGCGGACCACCATACATCTCAAACCACCACTAATATTCCAAATTGATACCTCATAAACACCATCATCTTCCATAGAGTCCTACCTCTCAAACTAATTTTGACATCAATGAAATATTACATCGATAATATTCTCTAATAAAATTGTATCCCTACCAATTAACAAATTAGGGGTCTTCGTATAGGCAAATAGATCCTCAAAACCCACTAATCATAAACACCGAAAACTATTATGTGGTACATTATTCACTATAAATCTACTCTATGGTCTACATAGTGCCCTTATCTATTATAGTGACTGATTTAATATGTAAATAACCCCTTTGAGGCAGCTTTAAACCACCACAAAAATCTAAAAATGAGGTGTCTCCCATGAACGACGTTTCTCTTATGAACAACTAGCCTCTCATGAAATGCTCTTTCTATGCATTTTTCATATCACAATTTACGATTTTCATAGCGTAGAGCCCATTGAAACATGATTATTTCACTACCTCTCTCTATAAATAATGAAATCCTTTATATTTTTAACCTCCTTTGCATTCAAGAAGCTTCATTGCAGTCTGCATAACATCCACATATGATGGATCCACTGATATACCCATACATATAGTTATATGACACAAATATTGAATCTATATTATAACAGGAATTATTAATTTGAAAATTTTCATGCTTCCTCTTTTTCATTAGGGACTATACACAATACTCATTTGATATTCATGCCCATTCATTTACTTTTTATAGTTAATAATATCATCTATAAATACCACAAAAAAATTGATCAAGGTTATAACTAATGTGAATTTTCATTAAATAAATAAAGATAATTGGTGAATCGGTAAGACCAAATGAAATTTCTATATATAAATAATTTATATACATTGTAAATAATTTTGTCTTGGGTATATCCTCCTTTGAAGATTAATTTATGATATGATAAATTAATATCAATCATGTAAATGTAATGACCTATATATGGTAAATTAAATAAGTAATCAATATGAGGCAGAGGATACTTATTATTGATTGTGATATATTTATGTGCCTTATAATAAATAAATAGCCAATTGATCCATCTTTTTAAAAATAGAATGAATTTTTTCACCCGATGATCACTCACTTGGATGAATGATTCTTTATTCATGATTCTCTGCGTGTTACTTATAAATTCATGAATCTAATTCAGGGTCATTCTATTTGGAGTCATTGAAATACGTGTATTACCATGAATTATTCCAACAATGAACACCACATCATAATTCAATGGAAGACTAGGAAACTCTTGTTTAAATACATCAACAAAATTCTATACAAAAAAATTCTTTAATTATGAGTTTCTAACCAACAATACAATAAATTAATACTTTTTTAATATGAGGCATGGTCTATATAATTGATGTGATTTCAACCAAAATTTCATATTTTTCATCAAAATATTAGAATATAATAGGTTGATTCTAAATTTTAATCATAGTTTCCATTACACATAATTATTTCTGAGAAATTTGAATATAAATCCAATCCATTCCTAATATTACATAAAATATATCTATTGAGAGAATAACATGTTTTATATGAAGAAAATTACAAAAACCATCAATCATTGAAGAATCATAGACATGATATTTGACCATTATAAAATTTTTGGTTTTTAATAATTACTCAACATCATATATTTTTTATGGTACATGGAAAAACATATAAAATTCATCATATATAAAATAATTGTTACATCCATAATCAAATAAGACATTATAATTTTTAGAGTGACTGGTAAGTGTTTCTTTTACCTCTTTATTATTATAATACATATTTCAAATAGTGATTGTATGAGATTTACATTTTTCTATAGGATTAAGAGGTTGATATATTCAATAATCATAAATAACCTTGGGATATGATAATTTTTTATCATATTTCCTTTACTCTGTGAATTTGAAACATTAGATTGTGTGTGGGGAGTTCTCTAGATCATATTCTATATTAATATCCATAGATAAATTATTCACCGCAAATAGATATTTTAATTCCCAATGATCTTACTTTTACATATTTAAAACATTTACCAGTCCCCATAAGAAACTTTTAATCATGTTTCTTTCTATTGTGCACTGTGTTGCATTTGTTGTCAATAAGGTGTCAATGATTGAATGGATGACAAGGAATGTCAATATGTGAACGACAGAGGATGTGATGGTGATTGTGATGTTTTTAAGAAGGTTTCAAGGATTGAATGGATATGTGAATGACAAAGGAAGTAATGGTGATGGTGATGATTGGATAATGACCATGGTATTAAGAAGCATGTCACTTAGGAGAATCACTAAGTGGCATAGGAGGTAATGGTTGAAACACTCACCATACTAAATCAGACGATTGTAGACCTGGTCTTGAAGTTACATGACATTTATCAAGGAGATACAATGTCACAACATTGTTAGAATTCCATGCATTGTATTCACAATTCATGAGGAGATAAATAAGTTCCATCCACCATCACTAAGTGGATGCGGAATGAAGAAATGAACCATCCACAGATACTAAGTGGATGAAGTGGTTTGAAGAAGACCATGCACTATCTCTTAGTGCATGTGGATTTGAAGATGATCCAACCTCATCTATGATTGGATTGAAGAAGAACATTGAAGATTATGTGATTTATGATTAATGGTTGATGAAGATACAGAGAGAACCTTGGGAATTCCATTATTTAATAGAAGAATAAGAAGAGATGTTAAAGAAGATATATGGAGTTCTTAACAAGATTAAGTGGAGAAGAAGTATGGTTTGTAATTTTTGTACTTGGTTACTTTGCTTCTATAAAATGTACCAAGTATGTAATTTAACAAAAAATAAGCCAAACAAGGAGGACAGCTGAGGTCCCTCACCTCAAGAACTTGCAAGACCCGAGGGTCATCCGCGCTCAAGGGATGTCCAGAAGGCCAAGGCCTCTCCGAGGCATGGTGCGGGCCGTGTGTAATCCCGCGAGTGCCACACGTTGATGAATCCGTGCAGCATGGGCGCTAGGTGGGTGCGCCTGGAGGAGAAGATTTGGCGCTAGAGCCCGCCCGCAAAGAACCGGTGTGGGGCGGCACCGGGGGCGGGAGAGGAGTATTCTGGGATGGTAGCAGTGGAGCTTTTTTGTTAAACCGCACGACAAACTAGGTGTGTTTCGATTTGGGATGAGTTTTTTGTGATGTGGAGCTGATCTGGGCCGTCCATCTAATCCACGTGTAATCGCGGCCGATTATCTAATCCCGTGGTGCCACAATATAATCCCAGCCATCCGAGATCATTTAACGGGGATCCAATGGTTGAGGAGAGGAACCATGATTGTCTTCATCCACCAGACACCTGAGCTCCACCCGACGTGAACCAGCTCGCCGTCGCCACTACTGATCCACCATGGTTGAATCCGGACCACCGTTGAATCTCAAAACAACTGCATGGTGATTCTCTGATCGAACCGAGACCATGCATGTAATATATGTCTTGAATGCATGAGAAATCTCGAGGATGAAGTTACGGCCGAGGCAAACAGAGTTTCCGAGGTCACGTGGATCCATGCGAGATTTATGCAGAAGAATCAGGCATAAAATCTTGAATCCATACACGAAGAAAGGTTTACAAAAATCACCCGAGATACACGGCATATCTTTAACATGGGTTGAATGTTTTAAAATAACCGAATATTTCGGTTATTCAAAAGAATATCTCGAGCATTCAAACCTCCGATCTTCACGACATATTTTGATGATTTTAAACACAGAACTAGAATCTCTGATCATCTATAAAAGTTATATCCAGACGAGAAGAATGTTGATGCCTCCCAGACATTCAAGTGCTTCTATTTCAAAAAAATGAGCATATTTGGAGAGGATAACCGCACAACCACTTGAACAAAGGAGAACCGCACATTCATTGTGCGAAGGAATATGCCGATTCGAGCCTCCCTGTGCGCTCCCTTGCGCGACAAGGAAGAAGTCGGGCCTTGCGCGCCCACTGACCGCATTCTTGTGCGGTAGAAAGTGGTCGCGCCCTCTGTGCCCGCACAGTCACGCGGCAGGACGAATCCACCGCGCTCCCTTTGTGCGGTAGGAAATAACTGAGCTGCGCACACATGCACGCCTTCTCTATCCACTCACTTTTGTTGCAGGAGGAAGCCACCGTGCCACCGGCGCGGTAAGAGCTTCCGCACCCAGCACGCTTGAAGGCAGGAGGTGGCTGCATAACTTGTGCACCCATCGTTGGTGAGGTGTTCGCTGCTCATGTGGAAGGACAACCGTTGGTGTGTGTGTGATAAGTGGATAGGAAGGCTTGCGTTCCCTACATTTAAGTGTGTGCAGGTGAAGAGAAGACCACACACGGTGAGTGTGTGCAAACAAGGAAGGCCACACCCATTTGGGTTTGGATGTGTGTGTAGGGGTTGAAGAAGGAGTGTGTGCACAAGTGAAGTGTGAACACTTTGATGAAGAAGAAATAAAGAATAATTTGTGTGTGTGAAAAAGGAGATGAAGACAACACCATCATTGAGTGTGTGTGTGCAACGAAACAAGAAGGTCGAAGCCTTAGTGTGTGCACAAGTGAAGGAGGCCATACTACTTGTGTGTTCCCAAGTGAATCTAGACGATACATGCATATCCATGCATGTATGAATAAGTGAAGAGGTGAGTGAAAAACTTGAGAAGAATGAGAGAAGGAGAAATTCACACTAAAGAACAAAACACAATTTGGTGTGTGTGATAAAGAATAAGAGTGTGACTCGAAGAACAAGGTCTATGTGCTAAAAGAGATTACACCCTTTTAGGGTTTATCACACCAAGAAGAAAAGGCGAGTGCATGTATTCATGCATTCACATGAACATGTAAATAATGAATCAGTGTGTGTGGATTTGACCAGTCCAAGAACAAAGGATCTTGAAGATATTTGAGATTCCATGCAAGTCATGAATGAAGATTGAGAAGCCATGCAATCAGTGCATGAAGATTCAGAGATGTCATGCACTTAGTGCATGAAGTTGAATTGAGGAGAGACTGAAGCCAGACTGAAGTTAAAGACATCATTTATCTGAGTTTTTAGTAGTTGAGAAGACCAAGAAGATTGAGTGGGAATACTCAGTGCAGGAACATATTTCCCAATCAAGATTCTTGAAGACAGTGGTCGGGTCATCCTTAGAAGAAGGAGATAAAGCCTGAGCAGAGGAGAGAAGTCATGGTCACCACCAGTGATTAGAAGAAGTGAGCAAGGCCAGCAGACCTTATCCACGACCGTTGAAGACACTTGAGGAGCTTAAAAATAAGAAGAGCTACTCGTGGGACTCGAGGAGCCAGGAGAAGACCCCCTGTGAGACTCGGGGTGGAGAATTCTTCGGTTGAAGCTAAAGTAGGCCAGTGGGACTCTGGTAACACTGTGGGATGCAGTATAAAGAACTTCCTGGGGGACTCAAGAGAGATACAGTGTGACTATGTATCGACCATTTTAATTACTAACCGAATTATAGTGGAGAAACCATGTTGGGGAATTTAACCAACATGGCAAGGACATAAGCATTTGAAGTCGAACCTTGTAAATCCTTGCGTCCTATGCCTTTACATTTACTACATCACTCGAGGAAAGGCTACGAGATACAGGAAGAGTGGATCGAGGCCTTAACAAGCCATAGAGGTTTAATTGATAAAGAATAAATTAGTAAAATGTTTTAAAGGATCACTAATTTACCCCTCCCCCTCTCAGTGATCACACTGATCCGGGCACTTCAATTGGTATTAGAGTGAGGTTGCCTCTAAAATATCCAAGGGAGTCTTTATGAATTGCATATTTGAGGAAATGAGAGAACACCCTCAAATGAAGATATCTTCCAAGACTCAGAGAAATAAATAGAAGAAACAGGTCAAGAAGATGAAGAAGAAGGTTACTACTAATAGAGAAACACCTTCCACTGAAGGTAATGTGAAAGTCACAACAGATGACGATTCCTTTTATCACTCTTCTGATGAAGCCTACTCTAACTGTGATGATGACGGAACTATTAATAATCTTCAAAATGCACCCAAATATCTTCAAAAGACAGTCCCCAGTGAAGTGGAAATGTGTATTGCTAGAAGTATCCATGATCTTTAAGAAGAAAAATTACAGCTTGAAGAAGAATCCAATTCTATGGAAGATCAATTGGAAAGAAGGGTTTGCATAACCAACACTCTCACAAAGCTGGTGAAGGCTAAAGATGAAACCATTTCCCTTTACAGTGAAAGAATTGGTGATGTCACTCAAGAACTACAAATAAGCATTTGTGAGAATGAATTAATTGAGATAGTGTTAAAAGATGTTTTCCATGCACTGGAAAAGAGGCATAGAGTGTCAATGGTTGTCAAAGATGCTCAACTAGAAGACAAAGTAAAAAAGGGAAAAGAAGCATGAAAATTCATTGCACGAAATTAAGAAGGTGCATTCAGACCAGATGAAACAACTAAAAGAGAATTGGGAAGGAAGGATAAGATTTGTTGAGGATGAGAATAACTCTCTCAACATGAAGTTCTTAGAGCTAGAGGTTATATTGAAAAATCTGCAATCACCCAAAACTAAAGCCTCCCAATCAACTGAAAGAAGAAATATTGCCACTCAAGTGTGCATTGAGATGGATGATTCCAAAAGGAGGACATCCTCTAATGAATTTGAAACATCTTCTAAGAAGAAGGTACCATCCATACCATCTTTTACTAATGCTTCTAAATGTGTTTTCACAAAAAGTGAAGGATGGAAGAGTAACTCTAAACAAGTATGGAGGAAGAAGATGACGAAAGAGAGCTCTCCTGAGAAAGCAATCAAATTCAAGAGAAAGAATCAACATTCAGAAGAAGTTAAGAAGACAATATTTGTGTGTCAATGTTTGTGTTGAAACAGGTATGGACATTGTGCAACGGATTGTTGGTACAATCCTATAAATGAAAAATCACAAAGGAAGCACATGCCAAGGGGGAGAAATCCAGAGAGGAAGAAGCAACATCTGCAAGTCCAGAAAAATATGTTTACTGCAAATAGATTTGGTGTAACACCCCAGGATTTCAGAGTGTGTTATTTCTTAAAAATAATTCAATAACTTGCACTACACGCAACACCGAGTTCAATCACACCATTAAAAGAGGTCATGAATAGTATTAACTACATTTTGAACTTTATATAATCCTTATAATTTTAGAATCCCTATTATGAGTTTCTTAGTCATAATGCAAGAACAAATTCATTTTTAGTATTTCACTTTTATCAACTTCTAATAGTGAAACCTTTTTAAATACAATATTTTAAACTTTTTGACTAAATGGAGACATCAAAAAATTTAAAATGAAACATCCCAAGCGTCCACGGTATGCTTTCCTTTGAATAAAACAGTAGCGTGTGTGTACGCAACTTCGAGTTCTAACACACCGTAACCAATCAAACTAGTTGTTATGAATAGTAATACCTACTTTTTGAAGTAATATATATTTTATATTTTAAAATGTTCTTCATTTTTGGATTCGGAATATCAAATTTAGCCTAAGGTGAAATTTTGGTACTTTTCGGATAACTTTCATATTTTGATGAATAGTGAAAATTACTAAATTTTAATTAAAAACAACTTTTTTAATCAAAATAATTAATAGTGAGAAATTATGAATTTGAGTGGTTTTAAAGTATATTTAGAATATATTTTTACTATTTAATATAATGTTGGTCATTGGACATAATTTTACAATTAAACCGAACATAAACAAGTGTCAATCTTTTGATAGTTATTATCTCTTAAAAACACGCTTTTTGTTTTGACAGCGGGAATTAATTTTAAATTAATTTTTGCCACTTCTGTGTTTAGAATTTAGGAAAATGGATTCCATATTTGGAATCAGGATGTTCAAATTGTTTAAATAGGTAACTTTTATTTTTAGACATTTTGAATAATTACTACGGTAAATATTTTATTTACCATGGTTAAGGGTAAATCCGGTAAATAAGGGTAAAAAAAATAATATTATAATAATACTAAATTACCCTAAAACGTGTCTTAACCCTATTGGTTGATAAATGGTCGACCATGGGCATCTTTGTGTCAATTTTGGGACCCCATGGATCCACTTGTAAGTGATAATGACACTTTATTTTAATTAAGTCAAAATGAATACAAAAATGACACAAGCATATATCTTTTAGAAAAACAATTGTTACATAGAGTTATATAAGTTGTATTTTAGATTATAAATATTCATTGTAAATATAAAAAGATTTCCTACATAATTATATTTTATTTATAATTTTTAGACATTGAATAATTTATTTTATTTATGACACAATGATGATGCAGTAATTACTATAATAGTGAAAAATTAAAATAATTGATATTGTAAATACACAAATAATTATAATATGAAACTTTTAATGAATTAAACTAATTTTATATGATAATATGATATATTAGGATTGATTTAATTTACTTTTTTCGAAGTAATCAATCTGTTAGGAGTTTCAAAAAAATCAACTATTGAATAGTGTCAAAATTGACATAAAAGAGTTCTTAAAACAAATATTATATTATTAATTGATATTAAATTCCTAAAAATCTATGTTTCGGCCAAGAGAGTTATATTATTATAGGTTCATCATTAATGGACCACTTGGGGGTCGCTTGGATGTATATAGTAAGTTTATTAACCATATTATATAAAAATACAAAGAGACATTGTAAAAGTGAAACTAATTAACTTAGAGTTAATACTTAATGATAAGGTTAATATAAGTACCCAAACCTGTCTAAATTCTATTGGTTGAGTGGTTTTCGACCTATCCCCACCTTAACCTTTGAATAGTCAACTTTGGAGCCATTAGAAACCGAATATGAATTTATTATAAATTAATATTTCTAGCTTTTCCAAAGGTGCCCCTCACCCCTCTTATAAAAGGGCACTCCTCCTTCTCATTTTTTCACACCTCTAAAGCCTTTTGGTTCGGCCAAACTCTGCCCAAATACTCTCCCAACATCCCTCACTACATCCTAGAGGCCTTAGTTTGATCAGAAAGCCAACCTAAGGAGCCCTTTTGATCAAATCAAAAGGAAGAACCCGAAGAAGAGGTAATGATTTCACCACCCTTTTCTAAGTTCATTTCTTCTTCCACTTCTTCTTCCTTTGTTCTTACCATTCTGAAATAATAACTCCAGTATCTCACATATAATGTGATGTTATTATAAATATGGTACAATCATATTCAGTATTCTATCCACCCTTTGAATAACATGTCACCATACGTGCGTACGTACGGCTTACCGTCTCCACGTCGTGGTGTAATTGTTATTCAATATAATATTATTTGGATGGGTATAATAATGATGTGTAACTCATGTAAATAATAAATATAACATGTTAATGATTCTGTATATATGATATACCATCCATTTATATATTAATTTAATATCAAAAGAATGATATTGTCGCTCGTGCGTACGTACGGACTATCGTCTCCACGAACGCGATGAGATTCATTCTCCATCGTATCCATTCAAGTATAATTATCATTTGATGATTTAAAAATGATGTTTAAGGACTGTATATCATTCTGGATATGAATAAGATACAACAACTATGGCTTATGTAACAAAACATATAAAAGAAAATGAGTAAGTTAACTCCCGAAACGACGATAATTCTAAGATATTATTAACAAATCAATGTTAAAAGATCATATATGATATCATATTAATATATATGATTCTTGTATAATTTAATAACAACTATTTCACCATTATACAGGAGGTTAACCTACCCCAACCAAGGAAAAGTACAAGGTAAGGGTTATTTCACAATCTCTTCATTATCCGAGGTTGTATTATACGTAATAATCTACTGGGATCTCTTTATCATCCACATCCATGTTTCTTTGAAATGTATTTCAAAACATTTTTACTATTTACAAGAATATGGGTTAAAGTCATTTATACCCTTGTTTGACTTTTTATAAGAGGTTTATAAAGGAATCTTTCCGTCGTTTTCAAAACAAGGTCCTTTTTAACCTTTTCGACTGAATTGAGGTAAGAATGTTTTTTTTAACTTATACGGCGGGTGCGGTTATTTTCCGCCGTTATAAAATCGTCGAAGCTTTCCATACAAGCTTATAAGAATATTTTCAAAGAAAATGTTTTATTTTATATGGATCTTAAATGATTTCAAAATAAAAGGAGATACTTCTTTAAAAAGAATTTTGATTTCATCTATGTCAACATCCTTTGATGGATTTTAAGATTATTCGAAGTTGATTTATTATGATACAAAACTTCTATATTGTATTGAAGGTTTTGTGATATGTTTGACTGTGGATGTGCTATTTTTATACCATTCATAGTTTATGGTGAAATTATTGACATTTCGTATGCTAGTTTTAATACGAATGTTTATGTTATGTTTAAACCTTTTCATATGGGAATGCATTGGACTTAATAAGTGACGGGTGGAGCCCGCTATAGCTCCTCGATGCATCGGTAGGTCTCATGAGACAAACTAGTGTCTTGGCACAAGGCCTTGACAAAATCTTATTTGTAGTCTTGGCACGAGGCCTTGGCTATGTGGTTATGATAGTCTGGCATTATGCATTCCAACATTATGAAAGTGTTTATTGATTTTTGCATGTGATTATTCGATTAGTAGAATATCCATGTGAACAAGTAAATGGCATTATTTCATTTTACTTTTGCCATACTATGTTGAAGTTCAATTTTAAAAGGCTTTTGTTTTAGTAATTCATTGCCTTAAATGTTTATGCATATTTTGAATGTTCCGCTATATTGTTATCCTTACTGGGAATTTGAGCTCACCCCTTTTCTATGTTTTATTTTTCCCAGGTAGTGAAGAAGTAAATTATGAATGAGTTGCAGGGATATTATGAGGGGTTAATAGTGTGGATATGAAGACTTTGTTGTTGTAGTAGTTTTTCACTTTGAAATGTAATGTAAAACTTTATGATTATATCTAGTGTTTCCAAGGCTACTAAACCAATCGGTCTTTCGAGATTTGATCTTCTTGTGATCATGCCAATGTTACGAAGTAATGCACCGACTCTGGGCAGCTGGGGTCGGGGCGTTACAGTTGGTATCAGAGGAAGTTTAGTACAAACCTTGGAAGCTAGATTTAGATAAACTCTGATTAGAGCACGTAGACCTAAGATGAACTTTGAAGATTAGTATAGAAGAATTTCCTAGAATTTTGGTATTGTAGAGATTTTGTGAGTTTTCCGAGCAATACATCCCTGTCTGGATACGAGCAGGTAGAGGCGGCTCTGGCACAGATGTACCTAGGGGTAAAACCCGAAAACACCGCTTTGAGCTAGACTCGAACGGGAACTGGTGCACGACAACGGGCCTTGCTGCACTCTTGGTTACGACACTCCCGGGGGATATGCTTAGGATAACTCTCATTTTCTTTACAAATCATTTTGAAGGGATTATGAGTATATACTTCCGCAAAGAAAACATTCTTATGATTATGGATTATATCCATAAATAGTTCAATTTATGTTAGGTGTTTTATAAGTATGGGATTATGTATTTTGATTCGTAAACTGATCTAGTTTATGCCATTGTTTAGAAATGGAGCCCAATAGAAGGAATGAGAACTCCAGAAATGCACATGATCCAAAGAGAAGGAAGGATCATATCTTTCATGGTCTTAAGCTATAATTTATAAGAGAAATAGTCTCCCATGTATTATCATCATATGAAGAAATAATATCATGTATTGATAAGATAAGTAAAGAGTTTACTGAGTCCTATGGCTTTGAAGGGAAGCAAGAGAAGAAAAGGATGGAAGAGAGAAATATGGATAAAGGGAAGAGGGAAAAGAAGAATTTTCCCATATGTGGTAACTGTGGAAAGAAACACCCTGGAACTTGCCTGAAAGGAATGGGAGTTTGTTATAAGTACGGAGGAAAAGGGCACAAAGTACGTGACTGCAAGGGTAAGAAAATGGTTTCAAATGTACAATGCTTCATTTTCAAGGAGTTTGGACACTACGCGAACCTATGCCCCAGACATCAGTCTA
This sequence comes from Viscum album, assembly GCA_963277665.1. Lineage (NCBI taxonomy): Eukaryota > Viridiplantae > Streptophyta > Magnoliopsida > Santalales > Viscaceae > Viscum > Viscum album. Next base: position 2,050,149,270 of record OY728157.1, on the reverse strand, counting down.
TGACGCAAATGATGCTATTGGATAATAATCAAGTTATGATACTACCACAGATGAAGAGGAATGATTAGAGTTCTTATGTTGATTATGTCAATTGAGTGTTGTATCAACAATGTACTTGTTATAATAATTATGGAGTATATAAGGATTGTACTACAGTACTATTTCATTAAGGACTTGAGATTTTGTGGAACAAAGAAAAGTGACTCAATAGAAGGATAAATTTTTGGAAAATATATGGTTGAGAGAATGATAAACCATAATATAGTTCTGATACTGAGGTAGTGATTTTGGAATAATATGTGATTGTTTTGGATAAATTATATTGGATATTCTTGACTACCTTGGAACTGATTAATGATTTGTATATTCCATCATTGTTGGGGTTTAAAACATTTTTGGATTAATGAAGTATATCCAGCATTCTATATGGAATAAGGGAGCATGAATGTAATCAATAAGGAATATGGTAATACATGATGAAGGTATTCATATGCTATTACGGGGTAAAAAGGATCTATATTATGTTTACCTTCCTTATGAATGTTGGACTGTGAGTTTGGACAGAAGTATTTTGGATAGTTCTAGTTTGGATTATTTTGGATTTCCATAAAAGGACAACCCGGAGGTCGGGCGGCAACCCGTCGCGTCCGGCAAGGCTGCGAGACTTGAACCCGCAACCAAAGGGAGACAAGGGTGTATCACCTACCACTATCCCACGAGATGTCCTGGATTAAATAAAGTAGTTTTTTAAAAGATCTGGTAGATGAATTATAAATTCGTTTATTTTGGAACCCTCTATGAATAGTATAAATAGAATTTTTTTTTACGAGTGAATGATGAGTTTTGGTAGAAATTTATTAATGGATAAAACTCTAATTATAAACTAAGTATATCTCCTTATTATCTTATCCAATCTCATAAATAAATTCCTCAACATTAATAATAGAAACTTAGAACAAAAATGTTGTCCTAGATGGTACCTTAAATCATCACAAATTTATGGCTTTGGGATTGTTGGCCTTTTCATAGCCATGTTCTCTACCACTCTCCATCAGATAATTGATGGCTAGATTTTTCTTCCATATCCATATTTTCTTACATGGAACCCTAGTATGTGTTATTTTCGGTAATCTTCATACTTTCGGCTCTTTATTTTAAATAGAGGCCTCGTTAATTCTTTTTCGATGTGGGATTTCAACTAAGATATTTTGAAACGTCAAAAATGTGTTATCCCAATACCTTATATTTTGTTGAACCGATGGTACTTCAAATCATCATAGATTGATGAGTTTAAGGACCTCAATTATACACTTGTTTGTGATTGATGACCTCAATCACTACCTATAAATATTTACGTTTTTCCTCCGATTATATGTCTCTAATTGCCACCAATGTTCTCCTAATCGAGATCATAATTTGGTGGTGACCCTTTAATTTCTCTTTTCCTCATATTAAGACTAAATTTTAGTAACCCAATTTCCAATGTGGGTTTTCCCACAAATATATTTTCTACTTTCAACCTTTTATCTTCGAAAAACAATTTCAAATTGCGAGGACGCAATTTATTGAAGGAGGGGAGAATGTAACACCCCAGGATTTCAGAGTGTGTTATTTCTTAAAAATAATTCAATAACTTGCACTACACGCAACACCGAGTTCAATCACACCATTAAAATAGGTCATGAATAGTATTAACTACATTTTGAACTTTAAATAATCCTTATAATTTTAGAATCCCTATTATGAGTTTCTTAGTCATAATGCAAGAACAAATTCATTTTTAGTATTTCACTTTTATCAACTTCTAATAGTGAAACCTTTTTAAATACAATATTTTAAACTTTTTGACTAAATGGAGACATCAAAAAATTTAAAATGAAACATCCCAAGCGTCCACGGTACGCTTTCCTTTGGATAAAACAGTAGCGTGTGTTGTACGCAACTTCGAGTTCTAACACACCGTAACCAATCAAACTAGTTGTTATGAATAGTAATACCTACTTTTTGATGTTATATATATTTTATATTTTAAAATGGACTTCATTTTTGGATTCGGAATATCAAATTTAGCCTAAGGTGAAATTTTGGTACTTTTCGGATAACTTTCATATTTTGATGAATAGTGAAAATTACTAAATTTTAATTAAAAACAACTTTTTTAATCAAAATAATTAATAGTGATAAATTATGAATTTTAGTGGTTTTAAAGTATATTTAGAATATATTTTTACTATTTAATATAATGTTGGTCATTGGACATAATTTTACAATTAAACCGAACATAAACAAGTGTCAATCTTTTGATAGTTATTATCTCTTAAAAACACGCTTTTTGTTTTGACAGCGGGAATTAATTTTAAATTAATTTCTGCCACTTCTGTGTTTAGAATTTAGGAAAATGGATTCCATATTTGGAATCAGGATGTTCAAATTGTTTAAATAGGTAACTTTTATTTTTAGACATTTTGAATAATTACTGCGGTAAATATTTTATTTACCATGGTTAAGGGTAAATCCGGTAAATAAGGGTTAAAAAAATAATATTATAATAATACTAAATTACCCTAAAACGTGTCTTAACCCTATTGATTGATAAATGGTCGACCATGGGCATCTTTGTGTCAATTTTGGGACCCCATGGATCCACTTGTAAGTGATAATGACACTTTATTTTAATTAAGTCAAAATGAATACAAAAATGACACAAGCATATATCTTTTAGAAAAACAATTGTTACATAGAGTTATATAAGTTGTATTTTAGATTATAAATATTAATTATAAATATAAAAAGATTTCCTACATAATTATATTTTATTTATAATTTTTAGACATTGAATAATTTATTTTATTTATGACACAATGATGATTCAGTAATTACTATAATAGTGAAAAATTAAAATAATTGATATTGTAAATACACAAATAATTATAATATGAAACTTTTAATGAATTAAACTAATTTTATATGATAATATGATATATTAGGATTGATTTAATTGACTTTTTTCGAAGTAATCAATCTGTTAGGAGTTTCAAAAAAATCAACTATTGAATAGTGTCAAAATTGACATAAAAGAGTTCTTAAAACAAATATTATATTATTAATTGATATTAAATTCCTAAAAATCTAAGGTTCGGCCAAGAGAGTTATATTATTATAGGTTCATCATTAATGGACCACTTGGGGGTCGCTTGGATGTATATAGTAAGTTTATTAACCATATTATATAAAAATACAAAGAGACATTGTAAAAGTGAAACTAATTAACTTAGAGTTAATACTTAAAGATAAGGTTAATATAAGTACCCAAACCTGTCTAAATTCTATTGGTTGAGTGGTTTTCGACCTATCCCCACCTTAACCTTTGAATAGTCAACTTTGGAGCCATTAGAAACCGAATATGAATTTATTATAAATTAATATTTCTAGCTTTTCCAAAGGTGCCCCTCACCCCTCTTATAAAAGGGCACTCCTCCTTCTCATTTCTTCACACCTCTAAAGCCTTTTGGTTCGGCCAAACTCTGCCCAAATACTCTCCCAACATCCCTCACTACAACCTAGAGGCCTTAGTTTGATCAGAAAGCCAACCTAAGGATCCCTTTTGATCAAATCAAAAGGAAGAACCCGAAGAAGAGCTAATGATTTCACCACCCTTTTCTAAGTTCATTTCTTCTTCCACTTCTTCTTCCTTTGTTCTTACCATTCTGAAATAATAACTCCAGTATCTCACATATACTGTGATGTTATTATAAATATGGTACAATCATATTCAGTATTCTATCCACCCTTTGAATAACATGTCACCATACGTGCGTACGTACGGCTTACCGTCTCCACGTCGTGGTGTAATTGTTATTCAATATAATATTATTTGGATGGGTATAATAATGATGTGTAACTCATGTAAATAATAAATATAACATGTTAATGATTCTGTATATATGATATACCATCCATTTATATATTAATTTAATATCAAAAGAATGATATTGTCGCTCGTGCGTACGTACGGACTACCGTCTCCACGAACGCGATGAGATTCATTCTCCATCGTATCCATTCAAGTATAATTATCATTTGATGATTTAAAAATGATGTTTAAGGACTGTATATCATTCTGGATATGAATAAGATACAACAACTATGGCTTATGTAACAAAACATATAAAAGAAAATGAGTAAGTTAACTCCCGAAACGATGATAATTCTAAGATATTATTAACAAATCAATGTTAAAAGATCATATATGATATCATATTAATATATATGATTCTTGTATAATTTAATAACAACTGTTTCACCATTATACAAGAGGTTAAACTACCCCAACCAAGGAAAAGTACAAGGTAAGGGTTATTTCACAATCTCTTCATTATCCGAGGTTGTATTATACGTAATAATCTACTGGGATCTCTTTATCATCCACATCCATGTTTCTTTGAAATGTATTTCAAAACATTTTTACTATTTACAAGAATATGGGTTAAAGTCATTTATACCCTTGTTTGACTTTTTATAAGAGGTTTATAAAGGAATCTTTCCGTCGTTTTCAAAACAAGGTCCTTTTTAACCTTTTCGACTGAATTGAGGTAAGAATGTTTTTTTTTAACTTATACGGCGGGTGCGGTTATTTTCCGCCGTTATAAAATCGTCGAAGCTTTCCATACAAGCTTATAAGAATATTTTCAAAGAAAATGTTTTATTTTATATGGATCTTAAATGATTTCAAAATAAAAGGAGATACTTCTTTAAAAAGAATTTTGATTTCATCTATGTCAACATCCTTTGATGGATTTTAAGATTATTCGAAGTTGACTTATTATGATACAAAACTTCTATATTGTATTGAAGGTTTTGTGATATGTTTGACTGTGGATGTTCTATTTTTATACCATTCATAGTTTATGGTGAAATTATTGACATTTCGTATGCTAGTTTTAATACGAATGTTTACGTTATGTTTAAACCTTTTCATATGGGAATGCATTGGACTTAATAAGTGACGGGTGGAGCCCGCTATAGCTCCTCGATGCATCGGTAGGTCTCATGAGACAAACTAGTGTCTTGGAACAAGGCCTTGACAAAATCTTATTTGTAGTCTTGGCACGAGGCCTTGGCTATGTGGTTATGATAGTCTGGCATTATGCATTCCAACATTATGAAAGTGGTTATTGATTTTTGCATGTGATTATTCGATTAGTAGAATATCCATGTGAACAAGTAAATGGCATTATTTCATTTTACTTTTGCCATACTATGTTGAAGTTCAATTTTAAAAGGCTTTTGTTTTAGTAATTCATTGCCTTAAATGTTTATGCATATTTTGAATGTTCCGCTATATTGTTATCCTTACTGGGCATTTGAGCTCACCCCTTTTCTATGTTTTATTTTTCCCAGGTAGTGAAGAAGTAAATTATGAATGACTTGCAGGGATATTATGAGGGGTTAATAGTGTGGATATGAAGACTTTGTTGTTGTAGTAGTTTTTCACTTTGAAATGTAATGTAAAACTTTATGATTATATCTAGTGTTTCCAAGGCTACTAAACCAATCGGTCTTTCGAGATTTGATCTTCTTGTGATCATGCCAATGTTACGAAGTAATGCACCGACTCTGGGCAGCTGGGGTCGGGGCGTTACATTTGGAATGTTTGATAACATCTGGGATGAATGAAAAAGTGGTCACAAGAATGATACATTTAAATCTCCAAATGTTTTCAAAGCTGAAAAGAAGAGAATATCACAGAACCTGGCTAAGAATGAAGAAGTATCCTTGGGAAGCCAGCAGAAGAATGTTGAAAGTTCTCCCAAGAATATCATGAAAATGAAAGAGAAGTCCATGGATTTTAAATCCAAGAAGGGTGATGCATCCAGAAGGACCACCAAGAAAAAATGCTTCTACTGTGGAAAGACAGGTCGTACCATGGATCTTTCTAAACAATCCATGGAACTAAATAAAAGCAAACCGCACTCAATAAGACAATCAATCCAGAAGAAGAAGAAGGGATTGATTGAAAATAAGCCGCCTAAGAAAGGTAACTTAAAAGATTCAAATGAACCATGTGGAACATCCAAATCTGAAGCCTCACTTCCAAATGACATATTAATCATCTGAATAGAAGAATTAGAAATGATGAGAAAGGATGAAAATAAAAAATCCAAAGCTAGTGCAAAAGAAAAACAAAATATTTCACCTGAATATGAAGTTCTGTGTGTAAGGTAAAATAAAACTAGTCATATCCGTAATAAATTCATGACACTCACTCCAGCTCAAAAATAATTCTTCAATAGAGTGAAGATTACACCAGGAGATTCTAGTGCTCAAAAGACACTTAGAAAGAGTGGAGTCACACACAATGATTTTGAAGAGGTGTTAAGATCCACACCATCACAAAAATCATTAAAGATCAAATGTCCATGTGTAAAGAATGGAGAATGTGGAGAATCTCGGTTGAGAGAATCTTTTCAACCTTGTTGTTCAAACTAATGAACAAAGGAGGTTCCATCTTATTCCCTAATCACTAGTATATACATGTGCTTACATTTTAGGGGATTGAAGATGATGATCATTCTCAAATTGAGAATGGTATGGACAAAATGGAGTGCACCCTTGAGGGGGATCCAATCTGTAGAAGATGATCTTTTGAGATACATATCATCTTGTGAAGAATGAAGGTATTCCCATCACACTTTCATCCATTGTTTCCTAATTGTATTTAACATGTCAATTAAGGGAGAGTAATTTATTGAAGACAAATGGATGAAAGGGGGAGCTTTATCTTTGCATCTGAACCTTCTAATGAGTTTGGTGACGTATGTGAAGGATTTAGAAATTCATTGATATATCTGAAAATTTTCAACCCCTTGAAGCATAAGCATGACCTCACATTTAAATTGAATTGTGGACATCATTGAATTCTTTGGTTAAATCACTCTTGTTTTCTACATCGTGATATCCCAAGTAGACTTAGAGATGATTTACTAAAGGATCTTTGCTAAAGTGAACATGTGACATCATCCCTCTCTTAGTAATTTTCAAGAATATGCTCTTCAAAGGGAGGAAGTTATATTTTGAAGAGAACCACACCACACCTTTGTATTTTGTTTCCAATAAGTGGTAGAAAAGCTTGGAACACATATTGAAGCATTCATATGTGCTCTAGTGATATTGACAACAAATACAAAGGGGGAGATTGTTGTGCACTATGTTGCATTTGTTGTCAATATGGTGTCAAGGATTGAATGGATGACAAGGAATGTCAATATGTGAATAAAAGAGGATGTGGTGGTGATGGTTATGTTGTTAAGAAAGTGCCAAGGATTGAATGGATATGAGAATGATAAAGGATGTAATGGTGATGGTGATGATTGGAGAATGACCATGGTACTAAGAAGAATGTCACTTAGGAGAATCACTAAGTGGCATAGGAGGTAATCGTTTAAACACTCTCCATACTAAATAAGATGATTGTAGAACTGATCTTGAAGGTCCAAGACATGTATCAAGGAGATACATTGTCACAAAATTATTAGAAGTCCATGAATTATCTTCACAATTCCTGAGGAGATAAAGAAGTGCCATCCACTATCACTAATTGGATGTAGAATGAAGAAATGAACCATCCACAGCTACTAAGTGGATGAAGTGGTTTGAAGAAGACCATGCACTATCTCTTTGTGAATGTGGATTTGATGATAATCCAACCTCACCTATGATTGGATTGAAGACGAACATTTAAGATTAAGTGATTTATGATTAATGGTTGATGAAGATACTGAGAGATCCTGGGGAATTCCATTCTTTAATAGAAGAAGAAGACGAGATGTTGAAGAAGATATATGGAGTTCTTACAAAGATTAAGAGGAAAAGAAGTATGGTTTGGCATTTTTTGTACTTGGTTACATTGATTCTATAAAAAGTACCAACTATCTACTTTAACAAAAAATAAGCCAACCAAGGAGGCCAGCCGAGGTCCCTCACCCCAAGAACATGCAGGACCCGAGGTTCAACCGCGCTCAAGGAAAGTACTCAAGGCCAAGGCCTCCCCAAGGCATGGTATGGGCCGTGTTTAAGCCTGCGAGTTCCACATGGTGATGAATTCGTGCAGTATGGAAGCTAGGTGCGCGCGCCCGGAGGAGCAGAGTGGGCGCTAGAGCGCACCCGCAGAGAACCGGTGCGGGGCGGCACCGGAGGGGGGAGAGGAGTATTCTGGGATGGTAGTGGTGGAGATTATTTGTTAAACTATGCGAAAAATGAGGTGTGTTTAGATGTGGGACGAGTTTTATGAGACGTGAAGCTGATCTGGTTCGTCCATCTGATCCACGTGTAATCACGACCGCTCATCTAATCCCGTGGTTCCACGATATAATCCCAGCCGTCCGAGATAATTTAACGTGAATCCAATGGTTGAGGAGAGGCACCAAGGTTTTCTTCAACCTCCAGAAACCCGAGCTCCACCTGACGTTAACCAGCTCGCCGTCGCCACTACCGATCCACCATGGTTGAATCTGGACCACCGTTGAAGCTCAAAACAACTGCATGGTGATCGTATAATCGAACCGAGGCCATGCATGAAATATACGTGTTTCATGAATTAGAAATCTCGAGGAAGAAGGTACGGCCGAGGCAAACAGAGTTTCCATGGTCACGTGGTTCCATGCGAGATTTATGCCCAAGAATCGGGCATAAAATTATGAATCCATACACGAAGAAAGGATTCCACAAATCGCCTGAGATACACGGCATATCATTAACACATGTTGAATGTTTTTAAAGAACCGACTATTTAGGTTATTTAAAAGAATATCTTGGGCATTCAAACCTCCGATCTTCACGGCATATTTTTAATATTTTAAACGCAGAACAAGAATATCTGATCATCTATAAAAGGTAGATCCAGAAGTGAAGAATGTTGCTGCCTCCTGGACATTCAAGTGCTTGTGTTTCAAAAAATAGAGCATCTTTGGTGAGGAGAACCGCGCAACCACTAGTGCGAAGGATAACCACGCATTCCTTGCACGAAGGAAGAGGCCTAGTCGAGCCTCCCTGTGCGCTCAACTGTGTGACAGTGAAGAAGCCGAGCCTTGCGCGACCGCTGCCCGCATTCTTGCGCGGTAGCAAGTGGTCGTTCCCTCTATGCCCGCACACTCATCCAGTAGGAGGAATCCACCACACTCCCTTTGTGTGGATGGAAGCAACTAAGATGTTCACACTTGCACGCCTTCTCTATTCGCTCACTTAAGCGGCAGGAGGAAGCCACCGCGCCACCTGCACGGTAGGAGTTGCCGCGCCCAGCGCGCTTGAAGGCTGGAGGTGGACACATAACTTGCGCGCCCTTCATTGGTGAGGTGTTCGGTGCTCAAGTGGAAGGACAAACGTTGGTGTGTGTGTTCTATGTGGAGAGGACGGCTTGTGCACCCTCCTTTTATGTGTGTGGAGGTGAAGAGAAGACCACACACGGTGAGTGTATGCAAACAAAGAAGGCCACACCCATTTGGGATTGGTTGTGTGTCCACGGGTTGAAGAAAGAGTCTGTGCACAAGTGAAGTCTGCACACTTTGAAGAAGAATAAATAAAGAATCATTTGTGTTTTTACAAAAGTAGAGGAAGACCACACCATCATTTAGAGTGTTTGTGTGCAAAGAAACAAGAAGGTCGAAGCCTTAGTGTGTGCACAAGTGAAGGAGGCCATACCTCTTGTGTGTGCCCATGTGAATGAATAAGATACATGCATATCCATGCATGTATGAATAAGTGAAGAAGTGGGTGAACACCTTGAGAAGAAATAGAGAAGGGGAAATTCACACTAAATAACAACACAAAATTTGGTGTGTGTGTGAATGAATAAGAGTGTGACACGAAGAAGAAGGTGTGTGTGCTAAAAGATATTACACCCTTTAAGGGTTTATCACACCAAGAAGAAAAGGTGAGTGCATGTATTCATGTATGCACATGCACACGTAAATAAAGAATCAGTGTGTGTTCATTTGAGCAGTCAAAGAACAAAGGTTCTTGAATATATTTGAGATTTCATGCAAGTCATGCATGAAGATTGAGAAGCCATGCAATCAGTGCATGAAGATTCAGAGATGACATGCACTCAGTGTATGAAGTTGAATTGAAGAGAGCATGAAGCTAGACTGAAGTTAAAGACATCATTTATCTGAGTTTTCAGTAGTTGAGATGACCAAGAAGAATGCGTGGGCATACTCAGTGCAGGAACATATTTTCCAATCAAGATTCATGAAGACAGTGGCCAGGTCATCCTTAGAAGAAGGAGATAATGCCCGAACAAACAAGATGAGTCCTGGTCACCACCAGTGATCAGAAGAAGTGAGCAAGGCCATAAGACCTTATCTAAGGCCATTGAAAACTCTTGATGAGCTTCAAAAGAAGAAGAGATACTCTTGTGACTCAAGGAGCCAAGAGAAGACCCCCTGTGAGACTCAGGGTGGAGAAGTCTTTGGATGAAGTTGAAGCAGGCCAGTGGGACTCTGGTAACACTGTGGGATGTAGTATAAAGAACCTCCTATGGGACTTAGGAAAGATACAATGTGACTCTGTATCGACCATTGTAATTACTAACCTAATTATGGTGGAGAAACCATGTTGGGGCGTTTAACCAACATGGCAAGGACGTAGGCCTTTGGAGCCGAACATTGTAAATCCTTGTGTCTTGTGCCTTTACATGTACTCCATCACTCGAGGAAAGGCTGAGAGATACAAGATGAGTGGATCGAGTCCTTAACAAGCCATAGAGGTTTAATTGATAAATAATCAACTAGTAAAAAGTTTTAAATGATCACTAATTAACCCCCTCCCCCTCTCAGTGATCACACTGATCCGGGCACTTCACCATACCCATATTTAGAATAAGGGAAGGCTCATCTTCTTATGTCCATAGTTTTAAGGATTTTATTATAATTCAATCATTTTTTTCTTATCGAAACCATGATATTTATGGGTCACTCTAATCTCGTTTTCCACCTTTTTATCAAATAAAATAATTTCATCCTTGTCAGAGTAGAAAATTATGTTTAAATCCATTTACATAGATGTATATAAGCCACTAAGTAATAGATTTAACATATTATAGGTCATATTTTAATTCCAAAAGTTTACAATGAAAGACAGATAAATATTTCTACATATGTACCAGAGGATTCCAGATAATTATTCTTTAGCTAGAAGAATTAATTTTCTTTTTTTGTAAAAATAATATGTGAAATTTATTTAAAAAATATTCTCTTAAAAATATCCCACACCATGGATTCATTTTCATCTTGTTCCCTTATATTCTTGATATGTTTCCACCATTGATTTGATTCTCCTTCAAAATTATAGACAATCAAACTGATTTTTTCATTCTCGGAACACTAGGGAATGGAAAATATATTTTTAATAGTTCTGATCCAGTAAATTGAAACTATTAGATTAGTGACACCACTAATTTATGGTGGAAATTACCTCATAAAAAATAAATGAATGTTGTTACATTCTTTTATCATTTGGAAATTATCTATGATTCAATGCTTGAAAATGTTTTTTATCATACAAATGATATTTTTCATTATATATCCTATATAATTTGGTTTCTATAAAGGAAAAACATTTAATTTATTATCACAATTACCATTATAATGATTCATTGGATATATATATCAATTGACTGAAACCAAAAATCTGAGAGTGGGAAACAATAATCATAGTTGAAATGATCATAGTCATGGAAAATATTTTACATGACACCAAAATTATTTAAAATTATTTTAAATATATATCACCATTGTTTTAACAGAGGTCATCCATGATCATCACAAAGAAATTATGAATTTATCCTACTTATACCTAGGGTTCCTGCTAAATTTTACTCATCCATGTTTCAAACATATATATAAAACATTTTCAGATTACAAATATTAGAACCATACTTTTAATCCAAATATATTAAATATTTATAGATTAATATTCAATATGAAGCAAAATAATGCATCCTTGAATCATATAGTTATAATATATTCCAAATCATTGAAACATAAACAACTCGTTCATGAATGATATACATTGTCTCCCAAAACTAATTCAATACCAAATCCCTTCATAGAAATACCATACTTAATATATTTATTAATAACTTGGGAAAAATAAACATAATAAATGGTGATATATAATTATCATTAAGGGAAAATGAGGAATATAACAATGTTCACATAAACATGTAATTAACATAAAGGTATAAGAACATGAATAAAAACATTTAAAAACTATACACATAAAATCATAGATCACGATTTTGTGTCATGAAATAAATCTTATCAGTTCACAATACATGAATCACAAAGGAATAAATGAGAATCAAATATGAAAATACAACATAGTCATTAGATATGAGTTTTTTAAATACACATAAACATAGAAAATAATTTCCATAGTTGTCAAGGCCTACTTCCAAGACTATAACGGTGGATCAGGTTTACTTCATAAACCATCGTAGTAGTCAAGGTTCACTCGAAAAATAATCATAGTGGTTTGGATTTACTTACAAAATCATCATAGTAGTCAATGTTCACTCCAAATATAATCATAACAAACAAAGACCCTTAATAAAAAAGGTCCCATCCCCATTCCAGTCTTGTTTATCTAATGATACATCTATATTTTCCCAATGCATTAGAAAGAGATATTATGATGGAAAAACCTATAACATAATTATAATAATACATTTATTTTCAAAATGATCATAAAATACTCATCATATCATAAATCTGGAAAAAAATGGTTTTCAAAAAAAATATCTTATTATAACCAATGAAAAGAAGATGGGTTTGACAATTATTTCAATACTTCATTATATAATAACCCATGGAAAAGAAAAAAATCCCAAAAAAATTATCCTAATAAACATAAACATCCCATATAAATAATAAGTATTGAATCGTTGGATTATATCACTTGTAAATCACAAGTGAAATCATGTTTTTCATCTTTAATAAATATAAATGTCATTATTGTATCACTATAACATTCTTGAGGAAAATGTGCATTTTACTTTGGAAATAAATTTTCCAAAAAAATAAAATATATTTCTAAAATATGTTTTTATGAAAATATACTTAGAAACATTTAAATTTAGATTTTTATTGTTTTCTTGTCATGAACGCTGTAAATTCCACTCATCTCGTATAGGTTAAACGACTACATTCCTTTCTCATTTTTGTATATACTCAAAAAATTACGTCATTTGGAAAGTTAGAAGAATATTAATTATAATTCAGTTTGTATTATGTAAAAAATGGGTAAAAATAACAATAAAAACATAAGATAATAGTAACAAATGTTTTCAATTTTTTAAAAAACATGGATATCAAAGAAACGTAAATTTCAATAGAATAGATAAATAAAGTTGGGTTATTTCATAAAATCATTATTTCTATATCATGATTAATAAAACAGTGTAAAAGGAAAGTAATATAGGTAATTTAAAAAAAATAATAAAATGAGAATATATTTCATATATTTTTTACTAGTAGATCATAATCATTCATCATCATATACATAATCAAAAAATAATCCTGACAAATATTGTGGTCATGACATTAATCCATTACCACTTTTGTAATATTATAATCACAATACCCATTGAGGAAATATACTTATACGGATTTTTCAGTAACATTTAATTTCATATGAATCATCATAAATTACATTCATTAGAGGAATATGTACTACATAAAAAATCAAGTGTCGATTATGGCATATGTATCAAAAGAATAAAAGTGTGTTGAAAGTCATTTACATCAGGTCCAAATTCCATCATCCATATATGATCATCCCTTTAAATAAATATATATTTATTATAAATATATTATATAAAAATAATCATATATATAATACCGTATATTACCTAATTATTAGTTTTTATCTACCTTCAATTTTGAATTCATATTTAAAATCACTATTGAAGGTGATAATTTCCCCATTCATCATTTAGGTTTTGGTTTGGTGTTTAGGTTCCTTGTACCTTGATAATTTTACCATCATAAGAATAATTTTAATAATTATAAAAATATTATATAAAGTCATTTTATACATACTTGAATTCATAAATGAAAATAGAGACATGAAAATAAATTACCTCGTTCAAAGAGATGGTAATCCGTACGTATGAATGAATGCTATGTTAATTTTTCAACAGATGGAAAAAAATAAATGTAAATAATAATAAAATTTTATATAATCAATATTATATCATAAATATGGATTAAATCTGTCCTTACTGCCACTTTATTGAATCCAAACTGAAAAATAAATTGCATCACTTCATGGAGCAAGTAGTCCACATGTACGAACTAGAGAAATTATCATTTTCAAACAGATTAGAAGGTATGAAGGTAGATATGGTATATGAATTACCTAAGAATAATTATTTAATTAATATAATTTATAATAATTAAACCCAATATAATACCAATTATTAAAATAAGGTGATGAGAAATGAAGTGTATCATTACATAGAGATGGTATGTTGTACATTCACATAAGCGAAACATTACTTTTCTAATTGATGGGAATGTGGGTGGATTATTGTGGTTTTATAAAAATAATTAAATATAAAAATATTTAAGATATTGAATTTATTTTTTTATTATAAATATTATAGATTAGGTGGTGTTAAAATAAAATGTAAAAATAACGTAATCAGTTATCGTGATTACATCTTCTTTGGAAGAACTCATTTAGATATCCATTTAATGTTCTTATAATTAGACTTATATGAAGAAAAGAATCCATATAATGTGGATAAGGATTTTTATATGTTATTTAATTAGGGTATGATTGATTTTTAATTACCAATGTGGTGTCAATAAATGCAAGGAGAGGCCCCTTTTATCACTAAGGTGATGGGAACTTTTGAAATTTCATAAAATATTAAAATATAATAGAGTCAATATATAAAACAATTACTCAAAAATTCTATATTTTCATGGATAATATACTATGGGGTATAAATACCATTTAACATAAATATTTTATTGGTTTCTGTTGTGTTTGAAACCTAATATTTTGATTTGACTGCATAGTTAACCCATTTGGACATTAACAGTTCTTTTATAATTTTCACTCTTAATGGGTTATAATTTTAAATATAAGTTAAAAATTTTCTCCTAAATGGAAATGTTATGAAATTTTGAACCATATATTATAAACCTTTTCCTAATTCTGTATATTTAATGTATCTATATAGTTTATTAAATATTTATTTTGAAAAAAAACATTAATGTCAATATTCATTTTTTATTTAATGTGACATCAAATGAAAAGATTAATTTTTATAGTCGAATATAATAATATAAAATGACACTAATATTACATATTTAGAAGTAAAATTCTTTTAATAATATACAAAAAATAAAATATATTACTATTAATGTTTTTAATATCATAGTTTCATATTTTATTAATTTAACAAACACTTTTTCAATGTTTCAAAAGTAGTAAAAAAATTATATAATACAATAAATTTATAAATAAATTAAAATCATTAAAATAAGTTAAATGTGCACAAAATATCTATTTATATTCCTTCAAAAAAATTTATTTCACCTTTATGAACGAAAAATATATTTTTAAATGTAAGAGAGTGAAATTTTGTATTTTTCATTGTATTAAATATTATATAGGTAATTTTTACTGAAATAGGTTTATTGAATAGATCCAATCCAATACAACGGTTAAAAGAGTCTAATTAAATTTATTCAATATGAATCAGGGAAAAAACCAATGGCCTACACAATTAGTTATATCCTTGATGTTCAAAATTTACCCACTAATGAGGTGATAAATTTTACCACGATTACGAATACTAACAAAAACAATATAAATTTAAAAAAAATGAGCCTACAAATTAAAAATATAAAATACATTTTATCAAATTATATTATTATATTTTTAGTAAATTAGATTCAAAAGAAGCATGAAAACGTGAAAAAATTTCTTTTTAGAAAAATTAACTTTTAAGAATAAATGTTTATTAATTATTATCCCATGCATAGTAAAAAAATATTAAATTAATTTTACAACATATTATTGAATATATAAAAAATAAATTTCATTAAATTCAATAACTAAAAGTGAATAACTAAATTTATTAATATTAAAATACTTTTGGAGTATAAAAATATCATTTCAAAAAATGCCACATTAACTGTAAAATGATTATTATTATCATAAATAATTGATTGATACCAAAATAATTCATTTTTATCTATTAGACCAAATTTTTATCAAAATTTATTTAGTCTTATTCATATCTTATAATCCAACAATTATGCGTTAAGTATCATAGAATAATATTTTAATAAAATAGATCATTTTGTTAAAACTCGTTGTTACATGTAACACAATATATTGAAGAAATAATATTATGTATAGATAAATATAGTCAATAATTTTTGGGTGTAACATTAACCCTAATTTGTTAATAATTCTTTTGAAAATTCATTATTTATTGGTGTTAGACGTTTTATTTTTTATGAGAAATTCGATTCGGTGGTTTTAGTCCTTGTACATTTATCAAGGTTTAATATACTATTTTTTAATAATTAAATAAATATTATATATATATATTATATATATATATATTTATATTTATATTCATCTATAAAATATATTGACTAAAAAAATTACACCATTCATAGAGATAGTTGGTCTTACGTACATATGAAGTAGATTTTGATTTTTCTAGAGTTGGAATAGAAGAAAGAAATATAATATTTCACCATACCATGATAATTTTCTTATCATATATATACATATATATATTATATTAATTATATCTATCCTTTTTACCATACATTTTTAATTGATATATATCAATTTACATTGCTTCCTGAAGGTGGTTCTCCACAAACACACGAGTGACGTAATCATTTTCGAATAGATGTGAATGATGTAAATAATGATTGCTCCTTCATATTAATAAAAATATCTACATGTATTGTACAGAAATAAATATTTTATAATTTATACCATAGATATATTGGATGTATATACAGATATAAAATTTAAAACAATAGTTTAAAAGTTATACTTCATCACCAAAAAAACTCCTTTGGCATACATATTAATCTTTAAATTAATGATATTTTGGTTATACTATAGGATCTAGGACATTTATAAGACATCTATAAAGGTATTATGTTAGGTATTGTATTATCAATAATGTTAAGAACAAGGCTAACATACATGTATTTTATGTCATTTTAGCTGAATATTCAATAAATGACAAAAATACATGTTGTAGGACCGTAATAGTTCGGTATCATAAGAAACACGGAAAAGAATATTATATCCTTGTGAATATCTTCTAAAAATCCCAAAAATATCACCCCCATTAGTACTTCTACCTAATACCTTCCTTCATCACCTATGGAAAAGGAAACATGAGAAAGTGGTGAACTTAGATTCTCAATATGGTTAAATAATGTAAATGCAAACACATAACATGAACGAAATATATGGAAATTGAGATTAACATTGGAAGACCATACCCAACATGTTTTAGACCATAATAAACATATTCATTTCATAAGTCATGGATAATAATATAATTACGAGAAAAATTCATGAATGCATAACATAGAAATAAGAAATGGAATTTTTGGAATGATCAATGGTTTATAATGTTTTGAACATGTATAAGTAGAAGTAAGTTCACTAATTAAATAAAAGGTATGAAATCAGTCCACCAAATCATCTTATTTAAAAGCATCTAGATCCACTAGTAATATTGTGAATGTTTAATCAGGATAACACTTACCCTTATGTACATGAAACTCGGTCCATGCATAACATTATGAACATGTAATCAGGTTCATGCATAACATTATGAACATGTAATAAAGTTCATGAAAAATCACATGGACATGAAACAAGGTAAATGTATAACATTGTGAAAAAAATATAAGGATCACTCATAATATAGTAAAAATGTAATCAGGTTCACATGTAATCTTATGGACATTCTACCATATACATGAAAAACACTATGATCATGGAATGAAATTCACCCATATCACTGTGAACCTGAAATCAAGTTCATACATAATAGTCATACTCAAGAGTATTACCTTCTTACCCAATTAATAGGATGGTGATATATATCCGACATAAGACATATCAAAATCTTACATATGAGTGCGAAAATATTATAGAAAATAATATTATCATAACCCATTAAATGATATAGGCATCATGAATATTGAAGCATATCCTTACCTATGGAACGGAGGAAGGTCTCATAAATACCACTAGTGAAAATAAGCAGGTTTCAATATAATATAACCCATGAAAGAGAAAAAAGGTTTTATAAAGACCATGAAATTGAGCATAACACATTCAGAAAAAGAACATGAATAAAATCACTATATAATTTCTTATTGAATATTTTGAAACATCAACAAATGTCATATAATATGGAAAGTAATTTTGAAATGTCTTTCAATTACATTCTCAATGAAAATATCATTTATTCTTACAAATACTTATTTTAAATACAGAAACCATTAGATACACTTTTTCTTATAAAATACCTATAAAACATATAATCAAGACATTAAATTAGTTTTACAAAATTTTCCCTTGAAATCATATAAAATAATGTAGAAAAACATCAGTATTTGTTTTTCATGATAACACATAAAAGAATATAGAAATAATTCTAAGATCAATTTTCATTCGAAACATATTAAAGAATATTGATTTAATTAAAACCATTTAAAATGAAAACATATAAAGAAATCAATAAATATTTTTGAAAAACATTTCTAGGAAAATTATTTTAAAAAAAATTCTTAAAAATAAACATTTTACACATGAAAATAACACTACAAATAGATGTCTGTGGGTAAACCTGTACATGGTGTACAATGTAAATAAAACATTCTTTTTTCATGGTAAAAAATTTATAAAAATGTATCATTAAAAAAGTGGCAGGATATTTCCTTTGAAAAAATTGGTAAAATAAAAAGAGGGTAAAATTTTAATTTTATGATCATTGGATATTAGTATAATATTTTAAGAAACCCCTTTTTATAAAACATGGTTCTAATGGAACACTGATTTCAGACTGAACAGTGGGTATAATAAGGATTTCATAAAAAAAATCATAGCTCTATTATATAATAGAGAGTGATTTTTTTTACCAATATATGAATATATTGTTTATAACCATATGAGAAGAAAATTCGTGATTTTTCTAGACATATGGATCAAAACATTTCATGAAAGGTTACATTAACATAAATAATATTAAAAGGCGATGATATTATTTTAATAAATCTTATAACTTGGTGACTTTGAATCATAATTTACATTTAAGAAAAATTGAATTAAATAAAGCTTAAATTATCCTTAAAATAATGATATTCATGATATTACATGTAAAATAAAAGTATATATTCCTCTAAAAATAATTTAGGTGCATAACAAAATATGAGTCTCAATGAAAGAAAATTGAGACAAAACTATTTTACTGATTTAAGAGATTTTGAAACGTAATCCACATAAAATAATGGTCATATAATTGATATGTATATACCCATAAATTTATCTATAATAATAATTGAATATATCCATGGTTAGTACACACACCATATAAAAGGAATGGATGGTGAATAAAGCATGTATCTCAAGAAAATAAACAGTTAGTTAAATTACCCTTACCTGGGGTCTGGAATCACATTGTAATCATAAAAATCACCTATATAATAAATATAATTTTATTATATACATTATAAAAGGCCATATAATTATATATAATACCATATATGGTTTGATTATGACCTAATATTACATTCTTGTCAACATTCCTTTGTTATGGTTTTAGTTTAGGTAATATTCATTTTTTTCTTCAAATAACTATTAATTTTATATATACATGATCTTTATACTTATATAATGAATTTAATATTGTAAAATATGATATAAATATCATGTATATACATTATATGTGTATTATAATAGTCAATATAACATAAATGTTGGATATTGTATACATCGTTCGTGGAGACGATAAGCCCTATGTATGCTTGAATGTTATGTCAGTTTAATTATCATGTTGAAAGAATGTAAGTATGATATATATATATATAATTATTAGTGTATCTTTATTAAATCAAATATATATCAGATATACTCACTAAACCCATCCTTAATACATTCCATGCAGTGTATTAATGAATTACATCGTTATGAGAGGGCAGTAGTCCACACTTCCTCAAACGAAATTATTATTTTAACGAGAAATTAAAATTATAAATACGCGTGTTTTAAAAGGAATAAAAAATATTAAATTGATAATAAATGTTATATATAACATATATTAATAGTTTCCATCATAATTTTCACAATGATAGGAGGTAAATGAAAAATGAAAAATCGTCATTTAGTGAGGCTGCAGTTCACCGTACATGTAAACAGTATGATCATTACCCATTAGATGAAGGTCTGTGTAAGTGTAGCTTTAACCCGTAGAAAAAAAATTATAGTATATTTAAGATACTGGTGTTGTTATAAAATCATTGAATAATGAGAGTGGAGGGTTGGAGATGTAAAACCAAAGAATGTAACTTGATAGAAGGTGTGACATCTTAATCAGGTAACCCATTTTGGTTTGTGACAAAAGGATTAGTTGTTTGTATTTGTTCATAAATATTTGATAAAATTAATATTGGGGGGATTTGTTAAGTGTATTTGGATGATATTTTCCAAAAATAATTGTTTTCAGAGGTGTGATGATGCAGGAGAGGTTGTGGCCTTTTATAGGGAAGTTAACGGACTCAAATTCAATAATTTTAATACAAGTTATGTGTACCACATTATTAAATAAATAATGTAAAAAACAAAAAAACACATTATAATTGAATGTTAATGGGAAAATAATTCACATAAAATTGGTTTCAAACATGGTTATAAGTCGTTTTGGGTCTCAAATTAAGGTTTTTTCCTTAGTTATGCTTAATTTTACCTTAATCAATGTAATTAATTTTAATTAATATTACTAATATTTTTGGCCAAAAACTAATTTGAAATTATTAAAAATCATAAACTATGAGGATTCCAAATATTGAATCCATATTTCCTAAATAATAATAATATAAGTGGATCGATAATGCAAATTTCTAAAGAAAAAACATTCAAAAGATTGCTACATTTTTATTCCGAATTCCAAAGTAAATTTTATATAAATGAAATAAATTATATTAAATAACAAAATTATTATCTAATTATACTTTGAAACCAATTAAAAATATAATTTATCCATATAAATAAATTCAATAAAAAAGAAGTTTTGAAATAAAATCCAATATATTTAATTATTCATTAAAAAATGAAACCTTATAAAAAATAATCAAATAGTTTTTTTATAATTAAAATATGATGTTTATTTTTATATATTAAATAAATAAAAGTTCCAAAAAAAATTATTTCAAATGGGTTCATTGTTAAAAGGCATTAAAAATTCCTTAATAAAAATATTGGTTTTTAATCCTAAAAAATGGGCTTGGTCCTTAACTTATGTCTACCAAATATTTTTAATGGAATTAAAAAATATTTTATTTAATATATAAAACATATATTACATTAATATCACTCCCTAGTTAATTTAATTTATTAGGGTAAAACAACTATAAGACCATATTACTATTTTCCTTTATATTCAATCGGTTTTAATTTCTAATTAATTGGTATCCTATGAATTAATATTATATTTATTTAAACCATTTTATTTTATAATTTAATAAATACTATTCATAACCACTAACTAAAAGGCTAGTTTATTTATTATAATGTTAAATGATAACATTTTTTTGGTAAACCTAGTATTCTATTATATGCATGCCAACAAGGAAAGTCATTATTGCATGTTTCAAAAGAACCTCGTTGTTCCATGTAGAGAAAATTAAAATTTTATTTTTGTGTAGTGCCCAATTAATACGGTTTTTCATATGAATGGAGTCAAACATAACACTTTAACATAAAATAAATTATTTTCAGTGTTTCGTGAAATGAAAAACATCAAAAACGATAAATTAAATATAATATCACAAAATCTCAAGGAGTTACATAGAAGGCTCATGATGTGTATAGAATATAGGAGAGGTGGTACTGTTTTATATGGGATTTAAATGAGAAACATTTAATTACTTAAAATATTAAATAATATATATATATATCACAATCATTTCATGTTGTACCAAGACACCACAAATAAAAATATAATTTTTGAAAGGGGTGAAATAAACCATCGAATCACATTTGGGTTAGTTTTGGTTAAATAAAAAAAATTGGGTACAACCGCGAAAGCGGCACAAACGAAATTAAGAAAATTTCATTTAAATCGCATGCTTAGGGACTTTACCATGTAAACAAAATATTATACTATAAAAATTTAATTATATAACCATAAATTAAATGGGAATTCTAAATAATATTTTAAAACTGATGGGAAATTTAGAATATATTTTATTATATTTAATTTTTATTCATAGTACATATTTACATTATTAGTAAAACAAAAACTCATTAAAAATAATTTTTATGAATATACTTGATTTAAGGGTAAGAATCATTTAATCTAAAAATAATTTCATTAATCAGATCCAATAAATTTTGATTGTTAAATAATGAAGTAATTTTTTTTCAGTTTTCAATGAAAATACTGAATATATTATTCCAACCATTCCATAAATTTAAAAATCACAAAAAAATTAATATTTTAATATAATATAAATTTACATCACAAAAGACAATATAGGGAAAAAAATTATAAAACAGATTTGGAATAAATTTTTGACTCACTAAAGATACCTTTTTTCAAAAACAAAATTGAAAATTGTATAAATTAATGTTTTAGGGTTACATTATTATTTCACCCCATGGTTATGAATTGGTTTTCCCACATTTACCTAGGTGAAAAATATTTATTAGGGTCAATATTCATAGTAGAAAGAAATAGATAAAAATTTATATTATGTTATATTAAAAATTATGATTCCAAAAATATAATCAATTTTACCAAATTGAACTCACAGAAATTGAAAATTTTAATTTATAATAAATTTAAGAAAAAACCATGAAAAGAAGTTTCCTTGAAAAAAAATTATTTTTATGTATAAAATTATTCTATCTAAAAATTAAAAAGTAAATTTAATGAAATGTATTATATTTGATTATTAATATTATGAAATTACTAAAAATACATTTAAAAAATTTTAATATAAAAAGATTGAAAATTCATTTAATGAAAATTCATTTTTCAATAAAATTTATTATTTTTATTATTCATATTAAATAAATCTTTTCTTAATTTTTTTTAAATTTTGCCTCTGATAACATTAAAATGGTTAATTAAATAATTATCTTCATTTTATTAAATAAATTTTCTAAAAGTGGCATAAGTTATTTCTTTTATATTTTTAAAAAATTAAAATAAAATATCATTTTGTGGGGAAACGTAATATTGAAGCATACAAAGACTTCACAACAAATTCGATATTTACATATCAATTTATTTTCATTATCTCATCCAATTATTCAAAAAATTTATATTGTTTATATTCTTATTCAAACCACTATTTTTTACAGATAGGTTATAATGTCCATATTTAAATAGTAATATTTTAACAGTATATTGTACTTCCTTTAAACTTGTTGTTTCCACTAACATAAGGTATCAAGGAAATATTTTTTAAAGATAAATATATTCTAAAATCATAGGGTGTTAAATTCAAATAAATTTAAAATGAATCTCCCATTGAGATCCAATAAATTTGATACAAAAAAAGATAATATCCTTATTTTATCACTTCCTCAATTTCCCATGTAACATATTTGAATTTCTAATTACTTTAAAAAAAGTTGACCAAGTGAGTAGTATTTTTTTATCACATTATTTATATGATCAAATATTTATATTATTTATTAATTATAATAAATATATTGATCTAAAGGTGTTACCAATGTATTCTGTATATGTGAAGGATTAGGTACAATCGTTATCAAGAGAGATATATGGAAGACATCTTAATCAGGAGGGAAGTTTTATAGAATCGCTAAACGATAGTTTACACCCCATACATGATCTAGAATATTGAAAGGGAAAATATATCAAGGTCTCACCATTCCATTTTTATGTATCTCAAAACCTTATTCCATTTAAAAATTCACATGCATCCCATATAACCAACTTCAAATTTTAGATCCAATAGATGATCGTCAGTATAACATTTCAGTGCACTCTAATTTACCCATATCTTCTAAAAAACATTCCATAATTATTTTTACACTTATATGACATATTAGCTCCCAATAGATTTCATTATCTATCTTTATCTATTAATTTTGGATTTATACATTTCCTTTCATAGAGGTATTTATAATTATATATCTGAATACTCGAGTGAAATCTGTTGTTTTAATAAAATTATACTGGGTAAAGGTATTGATCCCAACTAAAATTTAAATATATACCGAAAAATATCTCACAATATCTTCTATGGTATGAATTTTCACTCAGAATGACTATATGTTTGAAGATTGTAAGTGGTATTGAATCTCAATTCTAAATCCAGATCATAATGAACACATCTCTATAACAAAAAGATAAACATCAGATCTTGATTAGAAATATTAAAATATGGTACTCAGTCCAACCCCATTACATTCTTAGTTTATATTATAGTTATATAATCAAGATAGAAATATTCTCTAATAGTAAACATGTGTGTTTAATTAATAAATAGATTAACTACAAAAACTAGAATTATGGACTTTAGATGTTTTTGGGGAGTTTCATAATAAAAACTATGGTGTATTTATTATAATTACATTATAGTATGGGTAATTTTTGTCACATACCATTAAAAATATGTTTTTCACCCATAACTTTCTAACATAACAAGAAAGGATGTACACACTCTAAAATATCTCTCTTCATATTCCCCCTTTAGAATTACACTTTCATATCCCTATACGTGTGCGTACGTCATGGATGATAGAGAGTTATGATCTACGAGCCTCATTAAACTATTACTTTTTCAAATATGATATGTGTTGAACACGTACAAGGTTCATGAATCATATCACTAAATCAAAATAATTGTTTAATTCAAGACCATTTCTAACATTATTCTATAGTTCCACATCTTCCTTATATAAGTCCTTAACCCTATCATGGATTGATAGTTGATCACTCATTTGAGAATGTTGAGATTTCTCCCCTTCCATAATTTTTTTTATATCCTTAATTTATAAATACAATAATATTAAATCTTGTGTGATCATTATAATAGATAAAATGGTATGACCCCTTTAACATAATTCACTGGCCACATTGTTCTCTTTCCCATGGTGGTAATTTATTTAGTAGTAAAAATCATTAATCTACTCTATCCATGTTCTCTAATTCATATTCAACTATTTCTAAGTGAATATATACTTTAAAAATTTATTATTAGTATATATTTCACACCTTTCTCTGTAAATATAATTCCTTTATATATTCAATGAAAAAATTAACAGAGGTATCTTGAAATCATTATTAGACTAATTTTTCTTACCAACCATTAATTTTCATGTAGAATAATCTATCACTAAAAAATTATGGATGAGTAAATATCATAGTCCCTTCTTCAATAAATCACTATAGATCAAGAACACTTATCCACTTTATGGTAGTGTGAGGATATTATTGATGACTGACCTTATCTTTAGTTAATTGAAAATTTCTTACCATTGTTTTGTGTAAAGGAACTTATCTCTTTTATGAGTTAAACAATTGAGTGGATTAGACAACCATGAGAAATTTTACAATATGTATTGAATATATATAAATAAAATAGAAAACATAAATCTAAACAATAGAGGTTTTTCTAGGACAACATTCAATAATCTTCTTTTTATGTATCCTCCTTCTATCTATCTGTTGGAAAACAATATTGTCTTTCGTGCATTTTTGTGGACTACCTCCTCTATGTAGCAATACAATTTTTATTTAACTTCCAATTTACATTGTTATTATTGTGGATACAATAAATGAATTTAAATGATATTTATGATATTATATTTATTCCATGAAGTTGATTTATTATATTCTTTTCTTTTCTTCTGTCCATTTAAAAATGAAAACACCACTCATCAGTACGTAAAAACAACCACCTCCACAATGTAATGTAATTCATTTCTCATCGTAATATTATGATAATAGATATAAAAGTATATATAATTATTAACTAAAATCCAAATGAAATGATTAATATAATATAATTTATTTAATCATGATATATGAATAATGATTGGGGCATCAAAAATAAAACCTGCATGAATAAGTATACAATTATCACTAGAAAAAAATAATTTTAATAAAAATATATTATAGAGCTCATAAGATTTTACAATTAAATATCTTATTATATGATATATCTGATTATTTTTATAGAATACATGTATAATAAATCTATATCTATTATATAGTTGGTTCAAACACATATGAATATGGATATGACTTGAAGTAAGAGATTTATTTTTTAGTTGCATTTTATTCGTGATATTTTATGGTGGAATTTACATTGATTAAATAATAATATCCTTATCAGATAACTACCATCCATTTTCAATCTCCAGTTTTTATTTTTAAGGAGTACATTCTTTACATTAATTTTACTCACCTTAATAACTCAAGTTCCCATTATAATGTATTAAAAGAAAGCTGAATATGATTTACTATTTGGTTAGGATTATTTTTTCAATGTCCATAATTATTTTAAAAAGTTTCCGAAATATTTTTGACTGTGTAATGATTCTTATAATTAATATTACCCATTATTTAATAATGATAACTTTTATAAAATAGAATCTTAATGTCTTTTTCACAACGACGTACATTTTAATTTTTAAAAAAATTTAATGGAATATTTGTTTTAACATATACAACAAGAATATAAATTATATACATTGTGAATTATTTTTATATTGAAGGGTTTCCTAGATGTTTATTTTGGTCATTTTTAAATAAAACTTTTTCCTTTATATTTTATAAAAAATTGTATTTTTAATAAGTAATTTTGAAATGAAAAGGGATTCTTCCTCAAAAAATAGTATATGTTTAATTAAAATTAATTCTCTCAAAATTTGATATTTATTTATAATAATTATGATTTAACAGGGATATGAAACAATGATTAAATCCTTAATATTTATCTGGATGGGTTATTATGATTACGATTATATTTTTAATAACCCCATTTATTTTCAATGGGTTGTGCTATGATTCATTTATGTAATGTTTGTAAAACATGTTATCTTTGTACATATTATTATATAAAGATAATATGAATATTTTATGATATTTTGGAACACATAATTATGGATTAAATTTTGTGATGGGTGGTCCTAAAAAATTATTGGAATAATGTGGACATGATTTATCCAATGTGGGAAATAGTCACGGGTTCTTGATCGACCCTATGAAAAAACGAAAATGTTTGATCACTTATGTTATGGGAAACATGTTTTGATAATTTATCCACTATAATTTTAGGGTCTTTGTAGTTAACCATGATCTATGCAATGGTTTCTATTCATATGATGGAGCCACATTTTTATGACATTTTTATGATATGAACTTCTGTTTCAAAATTTACTTATGATGTTTTCTCAGACATATGATTCTTGTATTTCTGAATAAAATAGTTACATTTATTGAATATTTAATTTTATCCATGATATATTAGTTTTGATATTTGTATAGTATGTTTAGAAACTCACACCCTTATTATTATATTATTCTTACATATGATTATAGATTTATGTCCCCCCCATGTTTACAACTACTGGGAATCTAATATCACTCTATATTATGTTTAGATTTCCTTGGTAATAAAGAGAGAGTTTAATTAGATTACTTCAAGAAAGATTCAACATGTGAAGAACATGATAATATATATTTAATAATACTCCTAAATAAGATGTTCATGTATCTAGTATCCATATACACTAAACCTTTACGGTTCTAGCATGGAACGTAATGTTATCTATTTAATATTCATATAAAATGATCTAATATATATGTAATAAATGTGTTTTTGATTCATATGCTTCTAATAAATATATAATATCTTTCCATATACCAATGAATAATCTTATAAATCGCTTATATATAGGAATAGGTATGACCCACTGAGCATTAACAAATGCATGAAATTTAAACATATTATTTTTTTCATGCATGTTATTATCTTAAAAATAGGATACATGAAGTAGGATGTCATTTTATCTATAGAATAAGGAAGAATATTTTGTGGTAAATTGTTTTCCTCTAAAATGGAATATGATTTTATAATACAATTTCTAGTGTTGAAGTAGATATCACCTCTCAGTAATTCAAATGAATATGATATATATTATTTGGATAAATATCCCTAAACATTAAAGAAGGTGTTTCCGCCATCATTAAAAATAAAATATAGCAGATTATCCGTACTAGGATAGATCTGAGGTATATGTTGATTAGAATCTCATTCCTCTTAACGAATAAGAGTAGTACATGGTGTTCTTAAGGTATACATTGAGGTATTTTTATATAATTACCATTATATAATTGAGAATGTTCCCATGGTAATCATATATCATCTCGTGCAACCCATTTACTATCATGGAATTAATAATGTTCCCAAAATGATACACCCATCCCATAGTTCTATGGTTAAGTCCAAGGATTATAAGATAATTAAATATAGTTTCAATAGGGAGGTCGAGTTATCCATATATCTACCTAATATTGTTATTTTCATGAAGATAAAAAAAATATCATTGTCTATGTTATTATTCAAGATCTGATACATTAATATCCATATGAGGAATTATACATCTTAGTCATCATTTTATTAATTTATAAAATACATACATTATATTCCTTTTCTTGGATTGATACTCCTGATATAATATAATATAGATAGACTCTAAGGAAGGAGAGGTCACTATATTAATGAAACCACAAGAACCATATTTCTAATTGGTGATGTCATTTTCAATAATGAATTATCTAAAATCCTATAGTGGTTCCTGAATCATATCATTAATCCTATACGAGGAAAAATGATTGAATAATATGTAGAGGATCTAATAATAAAATATTTCCAACATTGAATCCATATTATTAATTATGAAAAATTTTCTATAATTTATGATTCATGAAATAAAAAGTTGAACCCCTTGATATGTGATTTTTTGGGAACCTATTAGAAATTACAATTATTTTATATATTATAAATATGCATCTAGTTTGGACCAAATATATTCAAAGATACCATTGAGATTACCCCTCCATAAAATCATTGAATATTGAGAGGCTTATAAGGGAATATTTCTTATATATTGGATTTTTTTCAACCACCTAAAAGGAATTTGGTTTTCTTTATCTATGTGGATAAATAAGGTAATTACATACCAATGGATAAAAATTCCATATTTTATACAATTACATCATGTTGTACTTAATAATACTTTTGGTTCAAATTTACCTTTTTCAGATGAAACCTTTATTCCTTAAACTGATAAATTTTTTGCAGTACCTTAGGTCCCTCATATCTAATATATTTAATGAGGATAAAGGAAAAATAATATACCTTACATTAACTATATGATGATTTTAACTAAGGTAAAATATGATCGAATTCTTAATGATATCCTTTCATTGGTATTTTTTGGTTTTAAATACTTTTCATTACAAATATAATCAAGATATCCAATTAATATCATACATTGACACACTGATTTATATTCCCAACCATCCCATTATAACATGATGACTGGGGTAATGGAAATCAATCCATTTGTAATTTGACATCTTGTTGATTCCTTAAAAGGCTATACGTGGGAAAATATTGGAAAATTTATGTTACTTTCACCCAACCCTAGAGGAGTGTCTCATAGAAATTGAATTTAGATATAAGGTCATTCAATTTTTCAATGAACAAAACCACACTAGAAAATACACGTTGTTAGTGCCTCACAAGCCCCAACTTGGAAGAGGATGAACAAATCAAAACTCAATAGGGTTGTCCTTGGTTTTGTATTTCTCACTTCTTAAAAATCAATCATTCAAATAAAATTCATTATTTTAGATGGTTAAACCATAGTTGAATTAGAATACTATGACCACATAACCAGTCATAAATCAGCCATCGAATCCAAGTATCCATCATATAAATAAAAGACTATTTAACTAGTAATTATGAAAATTACTAGTGACTATCATCAAGAAGCATGAGATTACTCGCTTTATCAAACTCAACACAGAGATAATGGAATAGTTTCTTACCATTTGGATGGTGATTGAAGATCTCTAGTGATATAATAATAGGATAGAATAAATAAAACATTTGTAGTGTCTCATTATATTTCATACTAGTATTCCACGATCAATAACATGGAACATTGGGGTGTGATTTACCCTACCCTCGATAGAGAATAATATGTGTTCCATCTTTTCAGCACCAGGTCCCCCTAAATGGGAAATTCAAATATTCTTATGTTGGATGCATCATGTTAATAGAAAAAAACCTTTTTCATGTACCTAAAAAATGATATTCTACCATTAAACAGATTCAAGTTATAAAAAACATAGAAAGGGATATTGGTGAGTATATTTTCTAGTGTGGTTGATCTGAAATAGGATGAAACAAAAACAATGTAGATCATTTATGAGTGTTTACACTTTGTGATGATTATTATTCTAAGAATTTCCTATATCAATATAACATTTATTGAATTTTCCTTTTCTACATCCAAGGGATGCTAATTAAATATTAATCACAAGAGGTCTATATTGCGACATGTGGAGGCCAAAATACAGAATTTTATAACTTCAATTATATTAAATGACTGGTCTATGTTTGATCCCCAATTATTCATGATTTCATGAAATTCCTAAAGAAGTTTTATACATAAAATTTTCATTCCAACATAATTCATCAACCTCCAAATCTACATGATCCCAACAAGAATTCATATCATTTCATTACATAGTGAATTGGCGACATGGGTCATTGTCCATTTGAAAAAACAAGTAAATTCAAATTTTTTATTACTACCTCCAATTTCTCCATTAAATTGGATAATATCAACCACCTAATATAGAATGAGAAATTAATTATAGTTAATTTTGTGTCGTACAAAATTATCACATGGTTTGATATCCCAAAAACTATTATTATATGAAATGGAACAACTTTTACTTCTCTAAGACAAATAAGGTTTATATTATGTACATAATTTGATCTGGACTTATTTCCTTCTACCTCTTGATGGAAACTGGATAGATTGAAGCATTCGACAATTCCGTAAAAAATATTCTGATGAAGATGGTGATTCATAATATGAAGAGATTTCCATAAACGCTCTATATGAAATTTATAACATATCAAACTACGAATCGGTCCTCCACCCAAATGATTCCATATTCTCGGGTGAATACAACAAATGTGGTGTTAAATATAGAGGATTATTTACCATACTATGGTTAGAAATATATAACAAATTGATATAGGAAAAAAAGGTCTCAGGTCTAGTTACCTGAATCAAATGTCAATAATAAAAATGTTCTCCCAGGGCTAGACAACCATGAGGTCCATCATAATTGAGTGGCTCATTCATTCAATAATACATTCTCAATTACACATTACTCTAGAGGGACTTGGTTTAGGAATTAAGAATGGAAATTACACTAGGTCAGAATCCCCAAATGTTGGAATAGAAATCATAGGTACCCTTCACTATTAACAAGTTTAACATTAATGGTGTTTACTCAATTATCACAATGGATGAGGAGTGCATCACTACTCCAACTATTGAAATGTTTATCAAGGAGATAAATTTATAGGATGACCTAATCCGTATTGTTCATGGCTGTATGTCCTAATTTTTTTATCAGATATTGAAATATACTTGAATTTTGACAACTTATGATGTGTCCTCATCATATGACCCTAAACTATATTAAACATGTATCCCATCTGTAAGCCATTAAAGTGTGAATTATATAATCCTCACCATATTAAGTTAAAATATGTAATCAATTTCATTAACACAAAATAATAAACTACATCTTCATTGGTCCCACCTACATGAATGTAAACTGTATATTTTAATTTTATAAAAATTCAAAATATATCCATTCACATCATATCATCAATCTCCGACTTCATAACACATGGTTTACTAATTTTCTATGTCAACATAAATCATAAACTCAACATTTAATTTGATAATACTATATTAATCATAATTCATCATTTTATAGTTTAACACTTATTAATTTATTTTGCCTAATAAAATGGTTGCATCCTAATATTATTCTTCTCCTTAGATTTACCCTTCATTTCATATATATTTAAAATGATATCAATTCAATTTATAACATTAGTGATTATTAAATTACATTTTATAACTATTAATTTATATCACAATTTATTTTTAAGCACCTTAAACATAGTGAGTAATATAATGATCCCAATCCAAAACAAGTATATGGTTTCAACTAGATTTATCCCATTAATATTATCCACTTACTTTTTGTAAAACATGGCTAATTTTTTTTCCAATTCTAGGATGAATTCACCAGTATGGAATTCTATTTTTATTTTTTTTCTATGGTTTAAGGTATGTTAAAGGGGGTGTTTAAATAAGGAAAATGGAAATTAGAACTTTAAATTTAAACAAGGTTGATACTTGGAATGGAAATTTTGACCACAAATGCTTCACTTAAAAATATTTCAATCTATGGGTTAATTTTAAATACGACCTACCTTAGCCTCATAGACTTCATCCCTTATAATATCGACCTTTGGTTCAATCTAGAATAGGAAAAGGGGTAAAAATTCTTAGAAAAAGGGAATATTATACATAAATGGAAATAACTCACATAACATCGAGATAAACGAATAAAATAAGGAGAAGGAGTTGTAATATATACATTAGGCTCACCAAAAACTCATATGAAATTATATTCAGAAAAGGTATGAGTTATACATTTCTATGGAATAGAGGGATGAAGGGAGGGTTAAGATTGAGGGGAAACTGGGAAAAAGGGGAGAGAAATGAGGGGTATTGGATTATAAAATCACAAGGTAAAATAATAATATTCCTTTTTTAAGGGATGCATGGTTTAGATTCATAGTTCAATAAATCATGCATCTACCATGAAATAAAAACCAAATTAAACACCCCTCCTAATATGGTTGGACTGAAAAATTTACCAACCAATGCAAAAAACTAACTCTAGCTGTGGTGATAAGAACTGCATTTAACATAATATTTTAATGATTGAACTACAGATAAATCTATATAAAATACATGAAATGTAATATAACATATATATAAACACTATTAACATAAACATATTATCACTTTTAATGGGAACCATAACTATATCAAATCATATAATATGATTTATAATGTAACTTATATAAGTATTCCATAAATTTTATGTATATAAATAATTTTGTAAGTTCATAATCAACATAGTTTTACACTACATTAAATATATTATTTAAGTGAACATGAAACTTGTAAAAAAACCTCTAAAAAATTTTAAATATATGAAATTTTGTTACATCACATGTAATTTGTTTTGAAATAATTTAGAAAAACCAGCTGTGATGGGGCGTGAGGTGCAGTGAGGGGTGATGATGGGTTGAAAGGTGCGGTGAGGAGTAGAGAGATGTGTCGAGGGCTTCATGGGTTGTTGGGGTCATTGGGGTCACTGGGGTCATGGGCTCCTAGGGTTTTAGGGGGTCATGGGGGTCGTGATGGGTGGCAAGGTGTGGTGAGGTAGTGAGGCATGGTGAAAGGCGGTGAGGTACGAGGAGGGCTTTAGGTGGTCGTCATGCTCGCATGGGTTACTGGGTTCCAAGGGTTTCACAGGGTAGTGGGGGTCGGAAGGTGGGAGCAGGGTTTTTTGGGGAGTCAGGGGTGTTAGGGAGAGAAGTTTCACTGCTATAAGAAACATGTTTTGGGGTTGTTTATTAAAAAACTACTAATTTATTTAAAAAAAATTATTGGCGGTTTATTGAACCACCACAAATACCCACCATTAAAAGGCAAATAATGTCATAGTTTCATTCTGACAGGTGTTTCAAAAGGGGGGAAAATTTTCATTCTTAATAGAAGAAAGCTGGATCGATGTGACTATGAATTTATCATCGAGTACTCAAGAAGATCAAATTCAAGAAGAAGTATTCTTTAACATGTTTTGTTGACCTATTTGACCAGCTATAGATATATTAGAACATTTCATAGATTAGCCTTCATTATGAATATCATTATTGAGGTCCATGAAGGCGGATATACCTAATACCACATTCCACAAAAGATATGACCACAATAAATATATAGTGATTGCATTTAGAATAACTAATTCCCATTTTATCTTAATGGATTAAATTAATAGATTATTTAAATATTTCCTTGATAAGTTTACTATAGTCTTTATAGATTATATTCTTATATAATAAATGATAATGGAATAACCCGAATGTTACATCATAATTGATACAAATACCCATTGGATGGAGGAAATACATTAAAATTTAAAATATGTGAATTTTGGAAATAAACTACTTCTATACGGGTCATATAACTTCCAGAGAGTTTATATCATAATATCCTTTAAAGATAAGGGCAATTGAAATTTTTCCATGAACAACCATGGAATCTAAGATCTATAATTTTACTTTTTCAGATAGATATTATCAACGGTTTGTGGATTATTTTTCTCGAATATCTAATTCACACTCTTTGTTTACTCATAATAGAGCCATGTTCCTTTGAATAGATAAATGTGAAGAAAATTTCAAGGAACTAAAGAGAATAATAGTCAGAAGATATTTTCATACATTACCATATAGTAGATATTGGTTTTAAACAAATATTTATTCATCCATGAAGGGATTAGGATTTTTTTCTAATACATTATGGAAATTTTATAACTTATTAATCATAAAAATTTCTGGTCCAACAGAAAAATTACCCATCTCATGAATTAATGATAGCTGTAGTAATTTTTTCATTGATGATATGGAAGCATTATATTCATATTTAAAATTGTGATATATATATATATACAAATTAAAAAATATCAATGAGTATATTTACACATAAGGAATGAAATAATTTATAGAGAAATGGTTATATATTATTAATTATTATGAAAACTCAATATATTATCTCCATGGGAATGATAACAAGGTGGTCGATGCATTGAGTCCAAAGGATCATCCTATCTTATCTCCGACGAGGATAAAAATGACTTAATACTCATAGATTGGTAAATAATTTATTTGGATATCCAAAATAAATAGGATAAAACTTATATTTATCAATTTAATGTTTAACCGCTATCTATCTAAATATTAATGACCCATGGAAGGAATATGTAGAGCTAAAAATTTATGTTATAAATATATTTTATTTTAGCCATGATTATGATGGAATGATAAGGTTTAAGAACCATGTATGTGTTCAAAAAATATTAGATTGTATGAAGGATTTTGTAATGAAGCTCATAGTTTTTCAATCACAATTCATCTTCGATGTACGAAGATGTATAATGACTTGATAGAGAACATATAGTGGAATGGAATGAAGATTGATAACATTGAGGATGTATCTCAGTTCCTGGTATGTCAGAAAGTAATGGATGTGAGAAAATAGTCTATGGGGATGTTATATCCATTACTTAAACCAAAATTGTAATTGGAAAACATCACTTGATAATTTGTCGTTGGACATCGAAAAATGTATAAATGGTATAATAAAATATGGGTTGTATTTTTTCACCATACAACGTAATAACACTTCGTATATGGTAGATAATATTCCCCACCATATTATATTTCCATGATTAATATTAAAGAAGAGGTTGGGTTGTGTGAAATATCAAATTCAACTGTATCAGATCTAGATCTCAGGATTACCTCAAAGTTAAAGGGAAGTCTTCAATAATATCTTCATATGGAGTTGACTTTTAGAACTACTTATAATCATCAAATATATGGTCTGTCTAAGAGAACAATTAAAATCATAGAGGGTATTTTGAGATCATATTTTGGATTACAATGGTGGATGGGATCAATATATTTTCAAGATGAGTTTTAATACAATAATAATATTCACATCAATCCATCTTAGTGTCAGCATAAAAAATGTAATGTTAATAGTTAATGATATATAATATTTGAAGTTGGTTACAATTTTTTAGAATTTCTCCATTGAAGAAGGAAAATAAATTTGTAATGAACTAATAATAAATCCCTATGAATACTATTCCCTTTGAAATTATTTATCATATTAGTATGGTAGAATGTCGATAGGTGGTTCAACCAATCCTCTCACATTATCATGACATTTTCCATGCATCTATCCTAAGGAAGTACATTCCCAAATCTTAAAATGTAATAATATTATAAGACATTCCACAAGAGAAAAAATTTTCATATAAGTAACTAAAATTGGTTATTATAGATCATATAGATAATGTTCAATGATACAATAACACAAATGTGGTCAATATTTTGTGGTGAAACAACTTGGTTTTTGAAGCTACATTAGAGTTTGACTATATGATAAGGCTAATGTAACCTCATCTGATTATATTCGAGTAACGAAATTTTGATGGTGAAATTCATTTGGGGGGATATATAACACACATAAATTTTATGAAAAATATTTTTCAAATGAAATAAATTTATTTGATAGCTTTTGTAACACACCATACTGAGTTTTAACAAACCATGGAAAACAATTAAAATTATTATTTATAAATGAAAATTATTAACTATTCTTAAAACCAGGATAAAAGAAAATGAATAAAAGTATTTCAAATATTAATTACAATATTTCTATATAAATAAAATATATAGATAAAGAATACTTAATTTTCATAATTCTTTATATGTTTCAAAAAATGTGTTTTCTATAAAAACAAATTTATGTATTTTTGAGAAAAATAATAAATTTATCATTTTTACAATTTTAGATAATTAAATTGATAAAATAATCGTCATTTCTTGGAATAATCATTTCAATGTTATCTTAGGGTGATTTTGTTCGTAATTTAACAAAATTATTTAATTTGAAAATTAATGATTAAAAATACAGGTGTTTATTGAAAACATCCATTTCTTTTAAAAATTAATATAGCTATTTTATTTTATTAATTTGATTTTATATTAAAAATAGTTATATTTTATATTAGTTAATAAAATTTATATCATTTGAATAATTTTCATTTTTTATTTTGATATAAATTTTTTTTATGGTTTTGATGATTTTATATTTGGAAATCCGCTTTCTCATCGCATCTACAATATTATTTTTAATTTAAGAGATTGAAAATTCAATAATGTGAATTTGAAACTTTTATTAAATTTTTAGAATAATCATAATTTATATTATCTGATAATATGTACTTAATTTTTTACCTTAACAAATTGTAAAAATAGTATAAATTATTAATCATGGTTATGGTAAACATTTGGTTACTATGGTCTTAAACTAAAATGATATTGGTAAAAAATGACCCAAAACTTGTCCAAAACATATTTAATGGATATATCTATATCTTATAATTTTTATGGATCTATAATTTTCCCTTTTTTAACAATGATTCATGTGAAAAACTAGGTTATGCCATTTTATTTTCAACAAATTAATAGTGTTTTTATCAGAAATCTAAAAAATGGTCATCACTTCTCCTCTGCTCTTAAAACTTATAACTGATTTTTATTGTCCAATAAATACCCTAATAACTTACATAATTCTATTATCTCATCCTATATTCCTCATTTTAGTCATAAATTCACCATATGAAGTCTTTTGGTAAAAATATAAGGAGGTTAGATGAAAAAAATGATACATTTTTCAATGATCATTTTTAATATATTTCCTCACCCACATCCTTAAATTATTATTATAGCATGTTGATATAGTAATCCTAGTATCATTATATAATTCGATTCTTTTATTTTATGTTCATTGTTATGAACCATGTATGGTTGTCATCCAAACCGGTGCATGACCCAGTCTTTGGAAATGCCTGAAGGGAATTCCCAATCCCCATAGGCTGGCATAAGTGTGCGTGAATCATTATAAGAAAATGGGAATGATTTACAAAACCATAAAAATATGAAACAATCCACCATATAAAATAAACCAAATAAATAAAAAAAACCCAACCATCCTTTACAAGGTTTTATATTTAAGTTTACAAAATTAATAGAACTGAAAGAATGATGCTACAAAAGGGAATAAAAACCATTTTACAAAAACCACCACAAGGAAAAGGAAAGGATCTCCCTCAAACCTTAACCGTAACCCCACCTAAGAGGATCACTAGCATCCCAAACTACCATCTAAAATATATTTACCCTTACATGTATCAATCATAACCATATCTATTTACAACCTAGGGTGTAGGCAAGGTGTAAGATATTTCCCAAAAGGATGCCTGCCCAAAATGATTTCATTCCATTAATATTTAAATACAAACATACATATGAATTAACTATGAGATTGAAAATTGTAGGAAAAATTAATGGAATGAAATTTTATCGAAAACAAATTTTAATGGAATGAAATTTTAAATGAAAACACTTTTACCTTTGATGTAACCCTAAATACCACACCATATGCTGATGTTAAGAAAAATATAGCCAAAATGAACTAATCATGGGAGAGGTCCTATTGGTAATAACAAGTGACATGATTCTAGAACATATCATTTCAGTGTAAATTAGTAGAGGAACCAAACAAATCCACATCTTTATGCGTGATCCACTATAGAAGAGAAGCATCCAATATTCCAGTGGTCTTCGATCATCATTAATGTGGTATGTTCGTGTTGTTATCATCATCCCTGATATGTGAAATCGACCGAAGCTACTTCTCAATCACTAGAACACAAGCCCTAGTCACCCATCCTAACTACCCATGATTCCCTTTAGGTGCTAATTCAAGTTTCTTTTTCCACATGATAAACCACACTCACACACACACGCCATACAAGGCACTACACACACTAAAAGCCACATTTTTCACACCCAAAACCTCTTTCAAAAGGTAAACTCACAGAAAAACATCTTTCAAAAACCTAACTCATTGAGAAACTTATCCAGCGATAAATCTCATTAAAAACAACTTAATCAAACATTTACTCAATTAATATTGCCTTTAAAAATGACAATATAAGGGCTTGCATCATGAATACACAAATTTGACATGTAAAGTCCATTTTAAAATAAATTTCATATAAAATCTCTTCAAAAACATCTTTTACATGACATTTACAATTTATAAAACAAGCTAAAGAATACATGAATTCCTAATAGATTCATCATGAAAAGTTTATGAATTGAATCACCAACCATTAGTGAATATATATCCAAAATACGGTTTGAAACTCCCACCACACCTCAACCGAACCACAAGGATGCATGATCAAGCCCTATTCTGCATTATCCAACCCAAAATATCAGGATTCTACCTTAAAATCAGATCCCAAAGATTTAATAAGATGAATATAACGACCCATACTTTACATACATGGTTATTACTTCAAAATTTAAGTACAGTTATTACATTATATAACCAAACCATGAAAGGACGGTATAGGTATAGTGTCTTTAAAAACTGGGAAGCATAAACAACTGGTTCATAAAGCATATACATTGTGTCCCATTTATTTTTTAGTGTCCCTTTTGGAATATCCTACTTAATAACCTTCATCATGACATGGGGAAATAAAAAATACAAAATGGTGAGATCAAATGCTCAATAAGGTTAAACAATAGAAATATCAATCACATCATATTCATAAGAACATAAAATTTTGGAAATCATAACCTACAAAGAGATCATAATTTCATAACATGGGATAAATCATAGTAGTGAAATGTAATCCTAATAATCATAACATAGAACATGAATCATAGTTTCATACACACATAATCATAGAAAATCATTTCTTAGTAGTCAAGACTCATTGCCAGGACTATCTTAGTGGAAAATCTCCATTTATGAACCGAGTTCACTC
Source organism: Viscum album (assembly GCA_963277665.1). Lineage (NCBI taxonomy): Eukaryota > Viridiplantae > Streptophyta > Magnoliopsida > Santalales > Viscaceae > Viscum > Viscum album. The sequence continues at coordinate 2,050,109,120 of OY728157.1, read as the reverse complement.
CTCGTTTCATTCATGTTTCACTGAACCAGTTTTACCTTCCATTCCAGCCATGTCTATATCATGAGATATAAATCATTACCCAATGCATTGGAGGGAGATATAGGTCCCACCCATCTTGTAATGATACCATTATTATGTGTGCCACAAAATCAAAAAAATCATACATTAAAGCATAACCCATGTAATAAAAATGGGATTCTTAAACAACATGAAATCATAAAAAAATTCATATAAGATAAAGGAATTCATAAAAATAATTCCATCACAGCATATTCAAATCAATGTAATAATATGGATATAAACAGAACCCTATATTATCTTATTTGGAAAATAATTTTGATAAAACATTTGAACTCCATTCTTGAGGAAAATATAACTTCTACATCAATTATTTTCCTTTCGTAATATGTCATAATATTTTAAACTAATAGAATTTGATTAAAAATAAATATGAAAAATTGTAAATGAAGCTTCTTGGAAATAATTTTTTAAAAATCCATTCATGCCATATAAGTTAAAAAAACATTCTTCTCGTAATTTTGTTGGAAATTTCAAAAAGTACCTCGTATGAAAAATGACAAAAGATTCCTTTCATATATTTTACTAAAAACTCACCAAAGGGTAAAATTGGATATAAGAAATTGTATAAGGATATAAATATTATATATTTAGGAAACATGTATGCGGATGATAAATATTCCCCAGTAAATTCTGAAGTATAAACAATCTCAGATAAAAATGAGATTGCGAGATTTTCCCTTACCTTAGGTCTGATTTTCATCGTAAGTGTTAGAACCTCTTGTATAATGATTTAAATAATGTCATTTACTTATTCCTGATTCAAAATTATATTTATTATATCATATATGTTCATATTCTTATCTACATATTAGTAATATTTCATAGTTACTTGTTATTCGGGTGTTTATTGCCTTTTGTTCTTATGCGTGTTTTGTCGATTAAATTCTTATTATTCTTTTTAGGATATATATACCTCATTTAAATAATGTTATTAGTGTAATATATATCATATTCATTCATTCACTGAATTTATATAATTATTATGTATTGAAGATCATGCAGAACGAGTCGCATCACATCGTGGAGACGGTATTTTGTACGTATGCACGAGTGATGATATCTTTCCCATGAACGTGGAATTGTATTGGAGTGTATGTATACTATTTCAGAAACAATATCACTTTAAAATAATCATATATAGTTTTTATTTACACCATTATACCCATACAAGTGAGGTGGTGGTGGAAAATAGATTACACCACGGCATGAAGATAGTATTCTGTAAGTACGCATGCAAGGTGATTTCGTTCTCCGTAGGATGGATAGATGGGGAAATAGGGTTGTTTAAAACTTATAATAAAATATCATTATGTGAGTGATACTGATGTTATTACTTCATAATGAAACAACTAAATAAGAAGAAGTGGAAGAAGAAATAAATTTGAAAGAATCAGTAACTGACATTACCTCTTCTTTGAAGGGCCTCTTTGAGACCTCCTCTTAGGGCACTAAAATTGGTCTTTGAAGAAGACAAGGACCTCTAAGATGATTCTAGGGAATTGGAGAAGAGAACATGGCAGGGGTTGACCGAGGATGAAGGCTCAATGTGGTGTGAGGAAAAGAGGGAGGAGGTGCCCTTTTATAAGGGAGGAGAGGGGCAGCTTTGGAAAAACTAAAAATATTATTTTATTATAAAGTCATATTCGGTTTTTAATAGCTTCAAATTGATTTATTTCGAAGCCAAGGTGGGGATGGGTCGAAATAATCTCATCAAATATAATTTAGACAAGTTTAGGTCATTATATTAACATTATCTTTTAGTTTTAACTCTTAGTTAATTAGATTGACATTTAACATGTCACTTTAATTTTTATATTATATGGTTAATAAACATACCATATACATCCAGGAGACCCCCAAGTGGTCCATTAATGACACAACTATCATTATATAAGTATCTTTGCCGAAACATAGATTTTTAGGAATATAATAACAATTAATTATAGAATATTTGTTTTAAAAACTATTTTATGTCAATTTTGACACTATTTGGTAATTGATTTTTGTGAAAATCATAACAGAATGATGAGTTAGAACAAAGTTAATTAAATCAATAAAAACATTTCATATTAACATATAAAATTAATGTAATTCATAAAAAGTCTCAAATTACATTTATTTGGGTATTTATAACATCAATTATGTCAATATTTCATTACTGCATCATCATTGTGTCATAAATATATTATATTGTTTAATGTCTAAAAATTAAAAATAAAATATCCTTATATAGGAAATATTTTTTTATTTCAAATGAATATTTATAGTCTAATTTATCTTATGTATAACTATATATTAAAAATTATTTAGTTAATAAACTTTTATTTTAACTATTTTAACCCTTCTTTAAATAAATTAATAATAAATGTCCTAATCTAATCCAAGTGGGCCTAAATGGTCCTATTTTATTCTTAAGGTTGTTTATGGTCGAATTACACTTATCCAATAGAATTAGGACATGTTTTAGGGTAATAATAATAACACTTTTACCCTTAATTACCCTATTTACTTTTAACCGTGGTAAAAAAAGTACAAACTTACTATTCACCAAAAATTATTTTCATCTCATTGAACCAAATTTTAGTCCTTGATATTAACTGTCTCTCGGATTTTCAATAAAATTTTTATATATAAAAAATTATTATAAAATGACTCCAATGTATTGTATTCAACATATATTGGTATTATGTATAAATTTTTCTCATAAAATAAATTTAAATAAAATAAATAATTATTTAAATAAAAATTCGTTTTTTAAATAGAAACCCATTATTTTCACTATTCATCAAAAATTGAAAGTTTTCAGAAAAATACCGAAATTTCACCCTAGTGTAATTTAGATATTCAAAATCCAAAAATGAATTCCATTTTGAAAAATAAAATTTACAAAATTTCAAAAAAGTGGTTATTAATATTCATAACGGCTAGTTTTAATAATATTTTAATACCATATCATTGTTTAGTGAAACTCAGTATTGCGTATGACGCAAGCAATCGAGGAAGGTCGCGATTGCATGTAAAGAAATCCAAGATAGTGTTGTCTGTAGTGAATGATTCCTTTGATGATTTATATACCACAAAAATAAAATATTTCTCATTAAAGACTCGGATGTTACATTCTACCCCCCTTAAAATGAATTTCTCCCTCGAAATTCGTCACACTATAACAAACAGATGAGGTTACCTCTCCCTCATCATATCCTCAAGCTCCCATGTAGATTTTTCTAATTGGTGGTTCCTACATAAAACTTTCACCAAGAGAGTGGTCTTGTTCCTTATGACTTTTTCACTACGATCGAGAATCTCTATCGGCTGTTCTTTATAAAGAAAGATCTTGTTCTAGTGGTACAACTTCTGAGCTGAGTACATGTGATAGATCAGGTATGTACTTTCTTAGGATAGATACATGGAACACATTGTGAACTTGAGAGAGATTCAGTTGAAGCGCCAATCGGTAAGCAACTGTCCCAATACGATCCAGTATTTCTAAAGGACTGATATACCTAGGTCTCAGCTTTCCCTTTTTTCCAAATCTCATTACTCTCTTCCAATGAGATATTCGTAAGAAAACTTTATCAACCACTTCAAACTCTAGGTCTTTTTTTCGATTATCGGCATAACTTTTTTTTCGACTCTGAGCTGCTCTTATGTGTTATTGAATAGATCTGGCCTTTTCTGCCATCTCATCAACAAGATCACTTCCAAATAGCTTTCATTCCCCAACTTCATCCCAGCAAGTTGGAGTCCTTCATTCCTTTCCCTAGAGTGCTTCATAAGGTTCCATCTAAATACTGGAGTGAAAGATATTATTATAAGAACATTCCACCAAAGGTATGTTTTGATCCCAACCACCTTTGAAATCTATAGAGAAAGATCTCAACATATCTTCAAGAGTTTGAATTGTCCTCTCAGACTGACCGTCTGTTTGAGGATGATAAGAAGTGCTAAAACTCTACTCTGTATCTAGAGTATGTGGAAGTCTTCTCCAGAACATTGAGATAAACCTTGGATCCCAATCAGATATAATATAATGTGGTACTCCATGCAATATTACCACTTCCTTCACATATATCCTGGCAAGTTGATCTAGAGAGAAATCCTCTCTAATAGCAATGAAGTGTGCCGACTTTGTATGACGATCAACTATGACCCAGATAGCATTATTTACTTTGGATGTTTTATGATATCCGGTGAGAAATTCCATAGTGATTTTTTCCCATTTCCATTCGGGTATGGGTAATGGTTGTAAAATCCCCTTAGACTTCTGTCTCTCATCTTTAACTTTCTGACAAACCAAGCATCGAGGGACATATTTAGCAACATCTCTTTTCATGCCATCCCACCAGAAGTACTCTTTCAGGTCCCTATACATCTTAATGCTTCCAAGATGAATAGAGAATGAAGAACTATGAGCCTCATCCAGCAGCTCCTTATTTAATTCTAGGATGGGAGGAACACAAACCCGATTCTTGAACATTATTATCCCATCACAATCAAGGTTGAATTCCGGAACATTTCTCACCCTCTTTTTTAACTCTACATCTTCTTTCTATGCCTCTTTAATCTTCACATGTATAGATGGTTGAACATTCATTTGATAAAGAGACGATTTTTACCCTTCCATTATAATTCCAAGATCCGTCCTTTGTAAATCCATAAATATTGGATGTTTTTTGATCCTCATCATGGATAAACTGGCATGGTCTTGTAGACTTAATACATCTGCCACCTTGTTTGCTTTCCCAGGGTGGTAATGAATTGAGCAGTCGTAATCCTTAATCAGCTCCAACCATCTTCTTTGGTTCATATTCATCTCATTTTGTGTTAAAATATACTTTAAACTTTTATGATCAGTTTAAATATCACACCTTTCTCCAAAAGATAATGCCTCCAAATAATTAATGCAATGATTACCACAGATAACTCCAAATCATTTTTGGGTAATTTTGGTCATGGATTTTCAACTGTCGCAAGGCATAAGCTATCACCATATCGTTTTTCATGAGAACACACCCCAATCCCATTTTGGATGCATCACTTTAGATCACAAACCTTTATCCACTACAAGGCAGTGTGAGCACCAGTGCACTGGATAACCTCCTTTTCAACTACTTGTAATTCTCTTCACATTCCTCTGTCCAAACAAACATAACTCCATTCCGAGTCAACTTGGTTAGTGGATTAGATAACCGTGGAAAATAATTCACAAAACATCGATAATATCCATCCAAACCAAGAAAACATCATATATCAGTTACTGTTGTTGGTCTCGACCATCTTTCAATAACCTCTGTTTTTTATGGATCCACAGATATCCCCTCTTTTGAGATTATGTGACCCAAAAATGAAACTTATTGAAGCCAAAATTCACACTTGGTAAATTTGGCATAAAGCTTCACCTTTCTCAGTGTCTTCAATATAATTCTCAAATGACCTTCATGTTCTTCCTTTATCAATGAATAGACAAGAATATCATCTATAAATATTACCACAAACTGATCAAGATATTCTCTAAAGACTCTATTCATCAGATCCATGAAGATAGCAGGGGCATTAGTAAGACCAAATGGCATCACTATAAATTTATAGTGTCCTTACCTTGTAAGAAAATTTGTCTTAGGTATATCCTCCCTTTTTACCTTTAATAGATGATACCATGAATGAAGATCAATCTTGGAAAAGTATTGAGCTCTATGTAGTTGGGAAAATAAGTCTTCAAGGCACGAGAGATGATATTTGTTCTTGATAGTGATCATGTTAAGTTCCCAATAATCAATGCAGAGTCTCATTGATCCATCTTTCTTCTTAACAAACAGAACAGGTGCTCCCCAAGTTGACGCACTAGGGCATAAAAATCCCTTATCATGATTCTCTTGGAGTTTCTTCATCAATTCATGCAACTCAATTGGGGCCATTCTATAAGGGGTCTTTGAAATAGGTAAAGCACACAGTACGAGTTCTATTGAAAACTCAACTTCACGATTTGGTGGAAGACCCGAAAATTCCTCCAGAAATACATCATCAAACTCCCATTCAATGGAAATATTATTAATAGTTAGTTTCATACCAACCATTTGAGAAAAATATCCTTCATTTAGTGGAATAAAAACCCATAAGATGGAATAAATTTACACTGGATGTTTATGTTCATCCTTGTATTGAAAGACGATCATAGATTGATCTGGAATATGAAATGTGACTTCCCTTCTTTGGAAATTTATATGATATCCATATAGAGAAAGCCAATCCATTCCATGAATCACATAAAATTCCACTATAGGAAGGATCACAAGACTTGCATGAAGCACTTTCCCACAAACATCAATCGGAGAAGAATTATAAACTTTTGATGCGACTGTTGGGCCATTAGGGGTTGTCACAACTAACTCAACATCTAATTATTGATGTAAAAAGGTGATACCCTTAGAAAATTCTTCATAAATAGAAGAGTGGGTGGATCCATAATCAAATAAAAAATTTTCTACGTTAGAGTGGATAATAAGTGTACATTTCACCACATCGGTATCGTAGACCACATCGCTGATAGAAATTGAATGTGGCAATCTTTTTTCTTTGGCCTTAAGAGTTTGGTGACGTCGATCATCATCATCAACCCATGGATTAGGGTATTGATTGGCATAATACCCCATTTCCTTGTACTTTTAACATTGAAGTGTAGGAGGAGCACCATGTGTAGCCTTTTCTTTGTTCGCATCACTAGATATCTTCTTCCCATCATTGCAGCATTCAAATGCCCGATGACCTTCCTTTCCAAATTTGAAACTTTTACTTGTCCTTTTAAGACAACTCCCTCGATGTTTCTTTACACACATTGAGAATAAGGGAAAACTTGTCTTCTTTTCAGTGTGAACTTTAGATTTTCCTTTGAATTCAAATTTCCTCTTCTTATCAAACCCATATGACTGATGGGTTACTATAACCTCCATCTCAACATTGAGAGCACATCGAACGATTTCCTCATAGCTATTGAAGTCCCTTATGGCTAACACCCTTCGAAGACTTGCTTTTATTCCACTAAAGAATTGATCGATGTTACTCTTAGGATGGATAATAATACCAGGAGCATACCTTGCACGTCTTGTAAAATTTTCTTCATAGGTACCAATAGATTCATCATCCTTTTGCTTTAGTTCAAGAAACTCCTTATCCATAATTTTTCTGATAATATGAGGGAAGTACTTATTGAAAAATAAGTTCATGAACTCTTCCCATTCCATGGATTCAATTTCACCCCTTTGCCTTGTTTTTTTATAAGATTACACCATTGATCAGCTTCACCTTCCAAGCGATAAACTGCTAAGATGACTTGATCATGTTCAGAACATTAAAGAACTGAAAATATATTTTCAGTGGTACTGATCCATTTTTCAGCCACTAATGGATCAGAAGACCCACTGAATGAAGGTGGACGCTGCCTCATGAAGGATTCAACAGAATGTTTCTCCTTTCTTTGCTCATTTGGACGTCCTGAATGAGTCATATCTTGAGAAAGTTGTGTGACCATGGCTACAATATTTTTCATTCCATCTCCCATAATGTTTGGTTACTCAGGGGGACAATCATTGCATTGCCAATCACATTCCACATTAACATGAATCTTCCGGGTTCCAGCCAGTGACTAAAACGAAGAAGAATAGTGTGAGAAACACTAATTATAACAGGAAAACCACATAATCAAGAATAAAATTTCACACTTAAGGTCTTATCATAGGTTGTTCATGGATATTTCTAAAACACTAAGATCGTGTTCTATGCTTGGACTAATCCTTAAGGTTATTACTAAGGCTTTCACATCCTAGTTTCCAAAGGTTGACTATACCTTTCCTCTGATACCATCTATAACGACCCATTCATTACATACATGGTTATTATATCAAAATTGAATTACACTTATTACATCATATAACAAAACCTTGAAAGGACCGTATAGGTATAGTCTCCTTAGAATCTAGGAAGCATAAACAACTGGATCATAAAGCATCTACATTGTCACCCATTTATTTTTTAGAGTCCGTTTTGGCATATCCTACATAATTAACTTCTTCCTAACCTGGAGAATGATAACATACAAAAGGGTGAGCTCAAATGCTCAATAAGGGTAAACAAAATAAATATCAATCAGATCATATTCATAAGAACATAACATTTTGGAAATCTTAAACTGAAAAAGAGATCATAATTTCATAACATGGGATAAATCATAGTATTGAAATGTAATCCCAATAATCATAACATAAATCATGAATCATTTTGGAATAACCACATACTCATATAAAATCATATCATAGTAGTCAAGACTCATTGCCATGACTATCTTAGTGAACAATGTCCATTTCTAAACCGAGTTCCCTCCTCGTTTCAGTCCTGTTTCACTAAACCGGTTTAACCTTACATTCCAGCCATGTCTATATCATGAGATATAAATCTTTACCCAATGAATTGAAGGGAGATATAGGTCCCACTCATCTCGTAATGATACCATTCTTATGTGTGCCACAAAATCAAAAAAATCATACATCATTGCATAACCCATGTAATAAAAATGGGATTCTTAAACTTCGTGACATCCTAAAACAATTCATATAAGATAAAGGAATTCAAAAAAATAATTCCATCATAACATAATCAAATATATATATTAATAGGGATAGAAACAGAACCATATATTATCTTTGATGGAAAATAATTTTGATAAAACTCTTGAACTCCATTCTTGAGGAAAATATCCTTTCTACTTCAAAAACATTTTTCCTTTCAAAACATGTCATTCAATTTTAAACTAAAAGAATTTGATTAAAAATAAATAATAAAAATTTTATAGGAAGCTTCTTGGAAATAATATTTTAAAAATCCATTCATTCCATATAAGTTAAAAAAGCATTCTTCTCGTACATTTGTCAGAAAAGTAAAAAAGTACCTCTTACGTAAAACGACAAAAGACTCCTTTCATATCTTTTACTAAAAACTCACCAAAGGGTAAAATTGGATATTAACAATTTTATAAGGATATAAATATTACTTATTGAGGAAACATAAATGTGGATAATAAATATTTCCCCGTAAATTCTGAAGTATAAACAATCTCGGTTAAAAATGAGATTGCGAGATTTTCCCTTACCTTAGGTCTGATTTTTTTCGTAAGTGTCTGAACCTCCTTTATAATGATTTAAATAATTTCATTGACTTATTCCATAATCAAACATATTTTTATGATATCATATATGGTCATATTATTAGCTTCTTATTAGTAATATTTCATTGTTACTTGTTATTCGGGTGTTTATTGTTTTTTATTTTTAAGCGTGTTTTGTCAAAAAAATTCTTATTCTTCTTTTTAGGTTATAGATACCTGATTTCCTGAATTTTATTAGTGTAATACATATCATATTAATTCATTAAATTCATTTATATAATTATTATGCAACTAAGATCATGTAGAACGAGTCACATCACATTGTGGAGACGGTATTCCGTACGTACGCACGAGCGATGATATCGTTCCCATGATCGTGGAATTGTATTGGAGTGTATGTATACTATTTAGGAAACAATATAACTTCACAATAATAATAAATAGTTATTATTTACACCATTATACGCATCCAAGTAAGGTGGTGGTGGAAAAAAGATTACACCACGGCGTGGAGACGGTATTCCATATGTACGCATGCGCGGTGATTTCGTTTTCCGTAGGATGGATAGATGGTTAAATAGGGTTGTTTCATACTTATAATAACGTATCAGTATTTTAGTGATACTAAAGTTATTACTTCATAATGAAACAACTAAATAAGAAGAAGTGGAAGAAGAAATAATGTTGAAATAATCGAAAACGGACATTACCTGTTCTTTGAAGTGCCTCTTGGAGACCTCCACTTAGGGCACTAAAATTGGTATTTGAATAATACCAGGACCTCTAGGATGTTTCTAGGGAAGTGGAGAAGATAATTTTTCAGGGTTTGTCTGAGAATTAAGGCTCAATGTGGTGTGAGGAAGAGAGGGAGGATGTGCCCTTTTATAAGGGACGAGAGGGGAACCTTTGGAAAAATTAAAAATATTATTTTATAATAATGTCATATTCGGTTTTTTATAGCTCCAAATTGATTTATTTCGAACCTAATGTGGGGATGGGTCGAAATACTTTAATAAAATATAATTTAGACAAGTTTAGGTCATTATATTAACCCTATATTTTACTTTTAACTCTTAGTTAATTAGATTGACATTTACCATGCCACTTTCTATTTTTATATTATATAGTTAATAAACATACCATATACATCCAATAGACCCACAAGTGGTCCATTAATGAAACACCTATTATGATATAAGTATCTTTTCCGAACCATAGATTTTTAGAAATATAATAACAATTAATAATATAATATGTTTTTACAAACTATTTTATGTCACTTTTGAGACTATTTGGTAATTGATTTTTGTGAAAATCATAACAGAATGATTAGTTCTAACAAATTTAATTAAATCCATAATAACATGTCATATTAACATATAAAATTATTTTAATTCATAAAAAGTCTCAAATTACATTTATTTGGGAATTTATAACATCAATTATGTCAATATTTCATTACTGCATCATCATTGTGTCATAAATATATTATATTATTTAATGTATAAAAATTAAAAATAAAATATCATTATGTAGGAAATATTTTTATCTTTATAATTAATATTTTTAGTCTAATTGAAATTATGTATAACCCTATATTAAAAATGACTTATTTAATAAACATTGATTTTAACTGTTTTAACCCTTCTTTAAATAAATTAATAATAAATGTTCTAATCTAATCCAAGTGGGCCTAAATGGTCATATTTTATTCCTAAGGTTGTTTCTGGTCGAATTACACTTATCCAATAGAATTATTACATGTGTTAGGGTAATAATAATAACACTTTTACCCTTAATTACCCTATTTACTTTTAACCGTGGTTAAAAAAAGCAAAAAGATACTATTCATTAAAAATTATTTTCATCTCATTGAACCACATTTTATTCCTCGATATTAGCCGTGTCTCTTTGATTTTTCAAATTCCACTCACAGAAGCGGTAAAATTATGTTTTATGTAAATTTGAAAATTCTTCTAGGAGGTGGGTAAAACACGGAAAAATGTTCAATAAAATTTTTATATATCTAAAATTATTATAAAATTACTCCAATGAATTGATTTGAAATTATATAGGTATTATGTATCAATTTTTTCCAAAAATGAATTTTATTAAAATAAATAATATATTTAAATAATAAGTCGGTTTTTAAAAAGTAACCTAGTGTTTTCACTATTCATCAAAAATTGAATGTTTTCAGAAAAATACCAAAATTTCACCATAGGATAATTTCAATATTCCAAATCCAAAAATAAAATCCATTTTGAAAAATAAAATTTAAAAAATTTCAAAAAAGTGGTTATTACTATTCATAACAGCTAGTTTTAATTATATTTTAACAGCATATCGTTGTTTAGTTAAACTCGGTATTGCGTACGACGCAAGCTATCGAGGAAGGTCGTGATTGTGTGTAAAGAAATCCAATCTAGTGTTGTGTATGGTGATATATTCCTTTTATGATTTATATAACATAAAAAAAATATTTCTCATAAAAGTCTCGGGTGTTACAATGAAACCCCCAAAAGAAGAGAGGGAAACCCTAATGTAGAAAAAGAATCAAGGAGAGCAGGCACTGACTTAAATAACTATCGTGGAATCGCACCGAATTTGGCACAAAAATTGAGTTCCAATTGTAAAACCCCATGCTTCCAAAGTATGCTTCTCTTTAAAAAATGATATAGCTTGCGTTATACGCAGCTTCGAGATTCTAACACCCCATGACCATTAAAACTAGCTGTCAAGAATAGTAATAACCACTTTTTGAAATATTATAAATTTTATTTCTCAAAATGGAATTCATTTTTTATTAGGAATATCAAAATTAGTTTAGCGTGAATTTTTGGTACTTTTTTGAAAACATTCAATTTTTGATGAATAATGAAAAATACTAAAATTTAATTATAAACATCTTTTTTAATCGAAATAATTTATATTGGTAAATTATACATTTGAATGGTTTTTAAGTATCATTAGATTATATTTTTTTCATTCAATATAATTTTTGTCATTGGATGTAATTTCATATTGAAACTGGCCATAAACAAGTGTCAATCTTTTGATACTTATTATTTATTAAAAACAGGTTTTTTTGTTTTGACAACGAGAATTAATTTTAAATTAATATCTGCCACTAATTTGTTCTGTATTTCAAAAAACTAATTCCATATTTGGAAATAGTAGGGCCAAATTTTGTTTATTGGTATCTTTTTCTAGACATTACGAATAAATACTTCGGTAAATAATTTATTTACCATGATTAAAGGGTAAATCTAGTATATAAGTGTAACAAATAATATTATAATAATATTAAATTTCACTAATACATTTTGTAACATTATTTAAGGAGACATTTCTATCCATTTAAATCCTTGAGCCGATTTTGGGACCCCATGGAGCCACTTTCGAGTGATAATGACACTTTAAATTAATTATTTTAAAGTAAAGACAATTATGACATAAACATATGTCTTCTAGAAAAAAAAATTCATGGGGTTATACAGGTTATCTATTTGACTATAAATATTCACTAAAAATAAAAAATTATTTTATGCATCGTGATATTTTTTATAATATTTAGACATCAAATAAATAAAATTATTTATGGACCAATAATGATGCAATGTTTACCACATTAATTAGTTATTTAAATAAATGAGATTTTAAAAATTAAAACAATATCCCAAACCTATCAAATTATTATGGGTTGATTTTATTTCAAACATGAGTCATCATATCATTGAATTTCTTGATTTTTGGAACTTTAGAAACCGAAAATCAATATTTAATAAAATAATATTCTCCAACATTCCTAAAGAGAACCTTGTACCCCTTATAAAAATCCCTCACCTCTAACCAATTTCTAACACCTTTAATTCCCATGGATCAACAAAAAATTACCCATTTAATCTCCAAACATCCATATATTCCACTTATAATCCTTACCTTAGGCATAAGGCACTTCAAGGAATCCTTTTGGTTCAAACAAAAAGGAGTTACCTGATTTAAATGTATCATCCCCTCTTAAGTTTTTTTCTGTTATTTTACTTCTCCAACTCCATAAACATTCTATATTACATTTTTTCTTTACAACACCAATATCTTTAATATACAAGGTTTTTTTATGAGAAGTATTTGAACTACAATTACACACACCTCTGACTGAAAATTCTTTTTTTTTCTAGATGCTGATTTAAAGAAAAGTGGTAACCACATACAGCACATGACAATGCAATGTTACTTCAAACTTAAACCAAATTTGAAATTCAAAAACCAACACCAAATCGAAGGAGGCTCCGATCTGAGATCCCCCATGTCATCTGGAGTCGCATCACTTCCATACACCATCGTCACCAAGAATGCCACCGCCGTCGTCGACATCGACACCATCGGACAGTCAGAGCAGAAGACAGAAGGGAGAACCAACCAAGAAATCTCCGCAACCAGAACTAACTAACGCAAGAAATCACCAGAAACCATCACCAAAAAATGGTTCCGAAGAAGAACAACCCAACAATCATCCAGAAATCATTTCCCATATCCAACGAAAAATGAACGAACACCCGTCGGATGAACAAACAGCCATCACCACTGATATGAGAAGGGAACACTGAACAAAACCCGAAAAACAGAAACATATTGAATACAGATACAGATTCTAAAATCTCCAACGCCATATAGGAAGATAAAGAGACACCAGTCACCCAGTCCCACCTCCCAACCTCTCAATATTACCACCACTTGAGGTCCGACTAGGAATGGAGAAGACAAGATTGAAACCAGGGCAGGGATCTGGATAGTTGAGGGTTCCATACGACGAAGAAACTGAATCCCTAAGTTGAATGAGAACAATCCATAACCAGAGCTCTTGGAGATACCACCGACCGAAGAACAAAAAATCTCAATACCACCATTGATCTCCAACTCCAGATACGACCCGGATAGGATCAAAGGAATTTGCGGCCAAAGAATGTTTGAATGGTCAGGGGATCCCGAAGCATATAATCCAATAGTTCCATTAAAACAACCCTGAAAAAATCACCCACAATGGAAGCCCAAAAAATGGGAAGCAATATCCATCCGTAAGGATAGAATTGATGGGAATGAAACAAGAATAATGGAGGTAGAAGGGAGAGCCTCCGTAAGAGGAGAGGGGAAACCCTAGAACCCGAGAGGGGGGCGTCCGGAGAGAGTGGAAAACCCTGGTGAGAAGGGGGAGATCCGTTTGGGTGGAATTCCATAATCAGTTACACACACCTCTATCTAATGGATATAGAACATAATGTTTCTGTGGATGCTGAAGTACTGTCTCACAAAATGATGATTGTTCAATCTTATACTACCACATCTTATGGTGGCCATTATAATCTAACAGTAAATATATATGATATTTATTTTATTTATTTTATCTATAATATCCTGTAATTATCTTATATAGAATACATTTATTCTTTTCATGTTGTATATATAAGATAATTTCATTTTAGGAAGTATGGACTACCGCCCCCTCAAAGTGATATGACTCGTTCATACAATACATGGAAAGTAAAAATGATGGAGTTAATGAAATTTTGTAATTTATATGAAATAATATATTATACTGTAATAATAATATACCTATTAATCATTTTTTTCATTCCTTTTCAAACAAATAAAATTTAAATGATGTAGCATTCATATGTACGTACGGATTACCATCTCCACGAATGCGATGAAACACATTCCCCATCGTTACCATTAATGAAAAAATTTAATTTGATTAATTAAAATAATATTTAAGAACATTATATCATTTTCTATATGAATCAAATACATCATATTCATAACAATTATGACTTATGTAAGAAAACTTATAAATTAAAACAAATTAGTTAACACCCAAAACAATGACACTACTAAAATATTTTTAACAAAGCAATATTATAAGATCATATATGATATCATGTTTATGTATGTAGTTCTTGTATAATTTAATAACAATTAGTTAAATTTTATACCAGAGGTTAACGTATCCTCGACCAAGGAAAAGTACAAACGAAGGGTTAATTTGACAATTTCATTATTATAAGAGGTTGTTTTTTCATAAGTATCTATTGGGACCTCTTTATCATCCACTTCTATGTTTCTTAAAAAGGCATTTGAAAACATTATTAATATTTACTAGACTATGGGTTAATGTCATTTATACCTTTTTCTGACATTTTATGAAATGGGTTGAAAGGAATCATTCCGTCATTTTCAAAACAAGATTCTTTATGACCATTTCTACATATTATGGTAATAATTTTTTATAACTTATATGGAGGACATGGTTATTCTCCACCGTTATAATTCCTTTGAAGCTTCCCAAACAAGATTATAAGAATATTTTCCAAATAAAAGTTTTCTTTTATAATTTCATTAATTTTAAATGATTTAAAAATAGAAAGAGATATTCCTCCTAAATAATTTTAATTTCATCTTTGTCAACATCCATTAATGGATTTTATCTGTGTTTGAAGTTGATTTATTATGATACAATTCATCCTTATTGTATTGAATGTTTTTTATATGATTGAATTTGGTTGTGTTATTTTTATACCATTCATGTTTTAGGGATTACATATTTACATATAATATTCAAGTTTTAATATAAATGTTTGTGTTCTATTTCAACCTTTTCATATGAGGAATTAACTGGACATATTAAGTGATGGTATGAGCACGCTATAGCTCCTCGATGAATCATTTGGTCTCATGAGACAAACTAGTGTCTTTTCACAAGACCATAACAAAATATTATTTGTATTATTGTCATGAGGCCTTCAGTATGTGGTTATTTGGTCTCACATTATGCATTACATAATTATGAAATTGGTTATTGATATTGCATGTGATAATTTGACTAGTAGAATATCCCTGAGAGTAAGTAAATGGAATTATTTGATTTATATTTTCCATATTATCCTGAAGTTTATTTTTAAAGGGCTACTGTTTTAATTTTATACATTGCCTAAAATATTTATTCTTATTTATGAATGTTTCTAATATAATGTAATCATTACCAAGCATCTGTGCTCACCCCATTCTATGTTTTATTTTTTCGTAGGATGTGAAGAAGTATTTTATGGTTGACCTACATGGATAGGCTAAGGGATAAAAGTGTGTTCAATGTGGACAAATGTTGTAGTTGTTTTTATCTCGTGATGTAATGTAAAACTTATGTATTTATCTAGTACTTCTTTGGCTAATAAACTAATAGTTATTTCGGGGCATGATTCCTTGTATCATACCAATGTTTTGAAATAATGCACCGACTCTGGGTAACCTGGGGTTGGGGCATTACAATTGGTATTAGAGGATGTTTATTACAAACCTTGGAAGTTAGATTTAGAAAAACTCTGATTGGAGAACATTACCATAAGATAGACTTTCAAGATTAGTATCGAATAAAATCATAGAATTTTGGTAATATTGGGATTTTGTGAGTTTTCCACTAAATACATTCAAGTCTAGATAAGAGCAGGTAGAGGCAGTTGTGGAAAAGATGTACCTAGTGGTGAAAACATTGAAAAGGATTTTCTGGCTTCACCTGGGGTATCATGGTACACGACAATGGGCCTTTATGCACTCTTGGTTATGAAACTCCCAGGGAAAATGTTTAGGATAATTTACCTTTTCTGTATAAACCATTATGAAAAATCTATCAGTATATGCATCCTCAAAGAAAATATTTTGGTGATTATGGATTATATCCATAAACTGTTCAATTTATGTTGAGTTTTTTACATGTTTTTATATATGTATTGTGATTCATAAACTAATCTAGTGTATTCCATTTTTTAGAAATATCACCTAGTGGAAGGAATGGAAACCATATCAATGCATTCATTCCACATATGGATTTCCCTCCTACTCAAGATAAATAATTTGGATTTGGTTATGAAATTGGAGTTGATCATCTTATCACCATCCTGGGATAACTCACTCATCTTATAAATAATAACCTTACCTATATAGAGCACCCCGATCCACAATGCATAGGATCAATGTTAGACCGCTTCATGAGGAAAAGAACACCAACATTCAAAGGGATTGAAAAAAATTTTGTTGCAGATCAATGGATAAATTCATTGGATAAAATATTTAATTCTTTGGATAGTAGTGAATGAGAAAAATTTTTCATTGTAGTTTATTGCCTAATGGGAGATGCAGATCAATGTTGGTCATTAATTCAAAATACAATGGAGGATGAAGAAGTATCAGATATGGAATGGAGGGAGTTTTAAGATATTTTCATATAAAAATACTTTCCTCGTGACCATCGAGTGGATATGGATAGATAATTTTTTAGTTAGAAGCAAAAGGAGGATGATGATGTTGCAAAGTATGAGGCTAACATTTCAATGTTATCAAGGCATGCTACATATTATATACGTAACCCAAAGAGTTATATTGGATGATTATTTGACGGGTTAAAACCATTTATCCAATGATAATTAGTCTAAAAATATTTTCATCATACACATATATTTCCCCTCGTGATATCAAGACATAAAATGAATTCTCTATGTATTACAACATTAAGTAAAAGAAAGAGAATAAGATATCTACTGAACACTATGTAAATGGAAATAAGGGGAAGAAGGGAAAATATAAATATCCATCCTCTGGTAAGTGTGTGAAGAAACAATCTAGTGTGTTCTTAAAGGGAATGGAAGTATATTATATTTGTAGTTAAAATGGACATCAATCACGTGATTGCAAGGGAAAGAAAGAGGTTGTTAATGTTAAATGATGAAATTGTAGAGAAAAGGGGATTTATGAAAATGAATGTCCTATGCCCCAAGGAAACACACTGCAGAAAAGGCCAAGGGAGAATGGATAAGGTTATGAGATCACTAATGCTGAGGTCGAAGATCTGAAAGACATGGTGGTATGTGATTTAATAGCTTCCACAAGTTTATCCAATGAATTATTTGATTATGGATTATTGAATTGTTTCATATCTTCCCAGTTTTATATGAAAAATAGATATTTAAAATTTGATTTAACAAGGGATTTGTCAGTAGAACCTTCTAAGGAAAGTATCATTGCAACAATGTTTTGTGAATCAGTTCCCATTATGTCATATTAAAATTTTTTATCTGTCGATCTCATTGCCATACCCATGATTGAATTTGATATAATCCTCGATATGGATTGTCTTTCGTGCTATGATGCAAAAATTTATTATATGAAGAGGACGTGACCATTTTTAATGACCATAAAGAATACCTTATCTTTAAAGAAGATACATCACCATATGATTCTAATCAAGATCTACCCCCAGTAGCTCTACTAAATTCAATTATTAGGGAGGAATATAATGAAATAACTATGGGTGAGGAAAAGAATGTTCAAATAGAGGATATACCTATTGTTCAAGGATATATTGATGTTTTTATAGATTATATACCTAGACATCCTCCAGAATGAGAAATTGAGTTTTCTATTGATTTAATTCCTGGTTCATGATCCACATTGAAGACCCCTTGTTGAATGGGCACTATGGAATTATTTTATCTAAAGAAACAACTAGAGGAGTAGAGTAATACTGTATTTATTCTCCCTAGTGTTTCTTTATGGGTAACCCCTGTTCTTTTTGTTAAGATAAAAGATGAATCTATGAGGTTTTTCATCGATTATAGAGATATCAATGATATAACAATAATGACCATGTATCCCCTACCTTCATTTGATGATTTATTCGAAATAATTCATAGAGCACAATATTATTCTAAGATTGATCTTCGATATGGATATCATCATTTGTGTGTGACGAATGAAAACATTCTGAAAACATAATTTCGAACCATGAATGGGAATTACATGTTTACAACAATGCATTTTGGACTAACTAATGCACCATTATTTTTCATGGATCTAAGGAAAAGTGTTTCCAAGGAATATTATGATGAATTTTTATTAATATTTATTGATTATATCGTGGTATATTAATAAAGGTATGAAGATCATGAAAATAATTTGTGCACTATTAGGAAAACCCATAGAAGAAATGAATTATATGGAATGTTCAACATGTGTGAATTCTAGCTTCAGGAGATTTCATTTCCTAGCCATATTGTCTATAAGTATGGAATACATGTTGATCCTTCAAATACAAAGGCAATCCAGGAATGTCCAGTACTGAGAAGTATACCTGAGGTATACAGTCTTATTGGTTTTTAAGGTTTTTATCGGTGTTTAATACAAAAATTTTCCCAATTGGCTAACCCATTAACCAAGATCAAAGGTAAAGGGGTTAAATTTGTTTGGACAAACGAGTGTGAAAAATGTTTTGAAGAACTCAAGGGAATATTAATCATTTATCTTATATGGACTATATCATTGGGGATTTATGGGTTTATTATTTATAGTGATGCATCAAATAATGGACTTGGTTTTGTATTTATGAAGAATGATAGGGTTATTTCCAATGCATCACGGAAGCTAAAAATTAATGAAAACAACTATGCCACACATGATCTTGAGTTAGCAGCTGTAATATTTTCTCTGGAGATATGAAGACACTATCTCTATGGTAAAAAATGTGTGTTTTATACTGATCACAAGAGTTTGAAGTGTATTTTCTCACAAAAATTAATTCTGCACGAGGCAATGGAGATGGCTCGAACTACTCATGGATTGTGATTTCACCATACACTACCACCCAGGGAAGTAAAATATGGATGAAGATGATTTGAGTAGAATGGATCATGGATTTTTTCACAGGATAAGAATTTAAAGGGATCCTATCTCCATGGATCTAGTAAAGATGGATATGGGAATAATCATGAAAGGTGAAACATCAATACGTTTTGAAATGGTTTCTAAGGCATTTTTACTAGAAAGGATAAAAAGTTCTCAGAATGGTGATGAGGAGTTTAAAAATAAAATTAATGATGTGAACAATGGGATATTAATCCACTTCGTATATGAATATAGTATTTTGAAATTTGTGAAGAGATGTTGTATTACTGACATACCTAATCTATAAAGGGAATTGTTGGATAATTCTCATAGCTCTAATTTCACTATACACCCTTGTAGCAGTAAGATGTATACCGATTTGAAGGAACATTTTTGGTTGGAAAACATGAAGAGAGTTATATATGATTATGTGTCAAGATGTATGGTTTGTCAACAAGTGAAAGCTGGAAGACAACATCCTAGAGTATTTTGGAAACCTCTTCCCACACTTGAGTGGAAATGGGATGATATTAATATGGACATTGTTATTGGGACTACCATAGACTCCAATAAGGAATGATGCTCTATGGGTCAATGTTGATCGTCTCACCTAGTCAACACATTTTCGTAATATAAGCGAAATTTTTCCTCTTGAACGTTTAGAAATATTATAAATTAATGAATTTTTAATACTTCTTGGAGAACCCCAATTGATTGCTTTTTAGTGTGATCCATGTTTTACATTAATATTTTAGAAAATTCTTCAGAAGGCCTTGGATACTAAGCTTCGTTTGAGCACTACCTACCACACTGAAACTAATGGAAAATCCAAAAGGACTATTCAAACATTAGAATACATGTTGGGAACTTTCTCACTCGACTTTCAGCGTATGTGGGATCAATATTTACCTCAGGAAGAATTTTCTTATAACAATAGTTTCCATTAATTTATTCAAATCAATCCTTATGAACCATTATATAGAAAGAGATGTCGCAAAAAACTTGTTGGGATGATGTTGATGAATGAAAACTCATAGGCCCAGAATGTGTTGAGGAAACAATGGAAAAGGTGAAGGTCATCCCAAACCACATCAAAGTAGATCAAAGTAGGCAAAAGTGATACGCTGATAATAGAATGAATGATTTTGAATTTAAAGTATGAGATCATGTTTTCTTGAAGCTATCTCCGTAGAAGGGTGTAATATGATTCGGTAAGAAAGAAAAATTAAGTCCAACGTACATCGAAACTTTTAAATAATTAGAAAAAAATGAAGTTGTAGATTTTCATTTGGAAATGCCACCAAGTCTCTCCAATGTTCATGATGTATTACACGTATCACTATTTAGAAAATACAATCCATACCTAAAGCATGTACTCAGCTATAATAAAATAGAACTCGAACCTGATCTATCTAATTGCTAAGAGCCTATCGATGTTCTTCATACCAAAGAGCAAGTGTTGAGAAACTGGATGAATCGTCTTGTGAATGATCTATGGGGAAATCATAAGATGTAAGAGGTAATGTGGGAACCCTTGGACATTATGATAAAGAACCACCAGAATATTTTTATGCAGTAGAATTCTATAAATTTCGAGGATGAAATTATTTGAAGGAGGGATGAATGTAACACCCCACGCTTTTATGGTATGTTTCTCTTTGAGTAATGCAATATCTTGCTCTATACACAACATTGAGATTTGAACACACCACGACCAATCAAACTAGCCATTATGAATAGTAATACCCACTTTTTGGAAATTAATAAATTTTACTTTTCAAAATGTTCTTTATTTTTTAATTCAGAGTATCAAAATTAGCTGAGGGTGAATTTTTGGTACTTTTCTAAAAACTTTCAATTTTTGATGAATAGTAAATAATAGAAAATATTAATTTAAAACTACTTTTAAATTGAAATAATGTATAATATTAAATTATAAATTTGAAAGGTTTTTAAGTATAATTAGATTATATTTTTATATTTTAATATAATTTAGGTCATTGGATGTAATTTCACATTTTAACTGGACATAAACAAGTGTCAATATTTTAATAGTTATTATTTCTTAAAAACACACTTTTTTTTGTTTTCACAATGTGAATTAATTTTAAATTAATTTCATCCACTTCTATGTTTTGAATTTGGAAAATTAGATTCAATTTTTGGATTCATGAGGTCCAAATTTTGTAAATAGGTAATATTTAGTTTTAGACATTATGAATAATTATTTCGGTAAATATTCTATTTACCTTAGATAAAGGGTAAATCTGGTATATAAGGATAAAAAATAATATTATGATAACATTAAAATACCCTAACACGTGTCCTAACCCTATTTAATAATACATTTTTAACCATAGGAATCCTTGAGTCTATTTTGGGACACCATGGAGCCACTTGAGAGTGATAATGATACTTTATATTATTTAATTTAAAGTAAAGACAAAAATGACATAAGCATATATTCTTTTATAAAAAAAACATTTACAACAGGTTATATATGTTATCCATTCGACTATAAATATTCTTTTGGAAGACAATATGATTTCCTACATCATGTAATTTTTTTTATAATTTTTAGACATTAAAAAAAATATTTATGAAAAAAAATATTGATGTAGTGTTTACCGCATTAATGACTGATTTAAATAAATGAAATTATAAAAATTTAAACAATATCTATAACCTATCAAATTTTTATAGGATGATTTTATTTAGAACATGAGTAATATTATATTATACTTTAATGAGATTTTGACCTTTAGAAACCTAAAATCAATATATAATGAAATAGTATTTTTAAACATTCCTAAAGTGCCCCTCATCCCCTTTATAAACATCCATCACCTCTACCCCATTTTTGACACCGTTAAATCCCCATGGATCACCCATCCTCTACCCAATTAATCTCCCAACATCCATATATTACTCATATAAGACTTACCATAGGAAGAAGGCACTTCAAGGAAGTCTTTTGGTTCAAACCAAAGGGAGTTACACAGTTTAATGTTAACATCCCCTCTTAAGTTCTTTTCATTTATTTTACATCTCCTACCACATGAACTCATTTTATTCTTTTATATTATAACAAAAAATAGTATCCTAAATATACTATTTTATTGTTATGATAATTATTTGAACTAAATGTACACAAAACTCCATCTTATTGGTATAAAACATATTGTTTTTGGGTGTATTGAATTACTACCTCACGAAATGATAATTGTTCAATATTATACTACCACCAATTACGGTGGAAATTATGATAGAACTCTAATTATAATTTATATTTATGATATTTATTATATATATAATATTCTTTTATTATATATTATATCTTACCTTTATAGTTTTAATTTTGTATATATATGATAATTTCATTTGAGATAGTGCGGACCACTACCCCCTCAAAGTGATATGAATCGTTCATACCTTATATAAAACATATAAAATACAGAGTTAATGAATGTACATAGTTTATATAAATTATTATATTATACTGTAATAATAATATAACTATGTATCATTTCATTTTCTTTCCTTTTTAAATAATAAATAAATAAAATGGATGTAGTGTTCGTGTGTATGTACAAATTACTGTCTCCACGAACACGAAGAGATTAATTCCCCATTGTAACCATTAAAGAATAATTTTCATTTGATTATTAAAAATAATATATAAGATCATTATATCATTCTGGATATGAATCAAATATATCCAATCCAAATTAAACAAGACTTACATAAAAAAACATATAAAGGAAAATGAATCAGTTAACACCTGAAACAATGATACTACTTAAATAATTTTAACAAAGAAAAAATATAAGATCATATATAAGATCATATTTATGTATATAGATCTTGTATAATTTAATAAAAAATTATTTATCTATTATAGAGGAGGATAACATACCCTCAACCAAGGTAATGTATATGGGAAGTGTTAATTTCAAAATCTCTTTACCATCTGAGGTTGTTTTTACGTAAATATCTACATTGATCTCTTTATCATCCACATCCGTGTTTTTCAAAATATATTTCAAAAAAAGTCAATTTACTAGACCGTGGGTTAATGTCATTTATACCCTTTTAAGACCTTTTATAAAATGGTTTCAAAGAAATATTTCCATTGTATTTCAAATAATTTACATTATGATCTTTTAAACAAATTTAGGTATGATTGTTTTTTAACTTATAAGGTGGGAATAGTTATTCTCTACCATTATGATACCTTTGTAGCTTCCCATAAAATTTTATAAGAATATTTTCAATATAAATGTTTTCTTTTATAATTACACAACTTTTAATTGATTTTAAAATAAAAGTAGATATTCCTCTCAATTAATTTTGATTTCAACTTTGTTAAAAAACATTAATAGATTTTATACTTGTTTGAAGTTTCTTTGTTATGATAAAGATCATTCATATTATATTGATGGTTTTTTGATATGTTTTATTGTGGATGTGTTATTTTTATACCATTCATGGTTTATGGTTAATGTGTTAACATTTAATATTCTAGTTTTAATATGAATGTTTATGTTATATTTCAACATGTTCATATGAAGAATGCATTGGACTTAGTAAGTGACGGGTGGATCCCAATATAGCTCCTTGATGCATCGGTAGGTCTCATGAGGCAAACTAGTGTATTGGAACAAGGCCTTGAACAAATCTTAATTGTAGTATTGGCATGAGGCCTTGACTATGTGGTTATGATATCCATCATTATGCATTCCATCATTATGAAATTGGGTATTCATATTTCATGTGATTATTTGACAAGTAGAATATCAATGAGAATATGTAAATGGAATTATTCGATTTTTATTTTCTATATTATGTTGAAGTTTAAGATTAAAATTCTTTTATTTTATTCTTATACATGTCCTTAAATGTTTATGATTATTTATGAAAGTTTCTACTACATTGTTATCCATATTGAACATCTAAAGACACCCCTTTCTATGATTTTTTAGGATGTGAAGAAGTGTTTTATGGTTGAACTACAGGGATATGAAAAGAGATGTAAGTGTGTCCAAAGGGGACACAATGTTGTTGATGTTTTTTTTCTCATGATGTAATGTAAAACATAAGTATGTGTCTAGTACATCTAAAAATTCTAAACTAATTGGTATTTCGGGACATTATTCCTTTTGTCATGACAATGTTATGGAATAATGAACAGACTCTGGGTAACCTGGGGTGGGGGAAATATAGTTGGTATTAGAGTAAGTTTATTACAACCCTTGGAAGCTATATTTAGGAAAACTCTGATTAGAGATTATGACCCTAATATAGACTTTGAGGATTTGTATAGAAGAACTTTGTAAAATTTTGGTAAATATAGATATTCTTGAGTTTCACAAGAAATACATCCCTATCTGGATATGAACATGTAGAGGTGGCTCTGGAATAGATGCACCTAGGGGTGAAAACTCTAACAATGATTTTCATGCATGACCAGGGGTATCAGGGTACAAGATAATGGGCCGTTCTATACTATTGGTTACGACACTCCAGGGGGATAAGTTTAGGATAATTCACATTTTAATTAAAACCCATTATAAAGGATTTATTAGTATATACCTCCTCAAAGAAAACATTTTTATGATTTTGAAATATATCCATAAACTGTTCAATTTTTGTTAAGTGTTTTTCAATATTGTATTTATGAATTGTGATTCATAAAATAATAAAGTGTATGGAATTGTTTATAAATGGAGCCTAGTGGAAGGAAAGGAAACCCTATCAACTTACACAACCCATGTCGTAATTTCCCTCCTACTCAATATTATTATAGTAAAGCTAGTGATGAAACTGGTGATGATCCTTTTGTCACCGTACTGGGACAACTCGCTGTAGTTATGAATAATAACCTTACCCATATAGAGCACCATGATCCACTACACAAAGGATAACTATTATCACTCATCATGAGGAAATGACCATCAACATTCAATGGGAAAACTAATATATTTTTAGCTGAGAAATGGAGAAGTTCTTTTGAGGAAATATTTTATGCTTTGGGGAGTAGCGAAAGGGAAAATGTTTTCATGTTAGTTTATCGCCTCATGGGAGATGCAGATCAATGGTGGTCATTAATTCAAAACAAAAATGAGGATGAAGAAGTCTCGAATATGGAATTGAGTGAGTTTTAAGAGGTTTTCATTGAAAAATTCTTTCCACATGACCATCGACCGGATTTGGAAAGGCAATTTCTGAGTCTGAGGGAAATGGAGGATAAGAATGTTGCAAAGTATGAGGCTAATTTTACAACGAAAGAATGACATGATACGGATTATATATGTAACGCAAGGAGGAAGATATATCGTTTATATTATGGGTTTGAAAAAAATTTCCGTCGAGCATTAGTCTTATAATACTTCTCATCATACAATGATATTCTCTCATGTGATATCAATAAAAAGAATGAATTATCTTATGTCTTGTGACTTTAAATAAAAGAATCGGAAGAAGAGATCAACTAAACACTCTAGAAATGAAAATAAGGGGATGAAGGGAAAATTTTAATATCCATCCTATGGTAAATATGGGAAGAAGCACCCTGATACATTCCTAATGGGAATGCAAGTCTGTTACATGTGTTGTAATAATGGCCACCAATCTCATGATTTCAAGGGAAAGAAGGAGGATGTCAATGATAAATGCTACAGTTATAGAGAAAAAGGGTATTATGAAAATGAATGTCCTATGCGCCAAGAAAACATACCCTAGAAAACGCCAAGGGAGAAATGCCAAGATTATGTGATCACTAATGCTGAGGTAGAAGCTCCGAAATATGTGGTGGTAGGTAATTTAATGGTTTCCTCATGTTTATCCAATGATTTATTTGATTTTGGATCATCAAATTGTTTTTTATTTTTTGAGTTTGCTACGAAAATTAGATATTTCCATTTTAATTTTAAAAGGGATTGTTAAGTCAAACTCTTAATGTAAGTATCATTGAAATAATGTTTTATTAATCTGTTCCCACTGGGGAATATAAATATTCTTTATTTTCTAATCTCATCGTTATACCCATGATTTAATTTGATATAATCCTCGGTTTGGATTGGCTTCCGAACAATGATGCGAAATAAAATTTAACAAGAAGAAGGTCACAAATTTTTTTGATGGTTAGGAATAACTTATCTTTAGAAAAGGAACGTCATCATGTAATTTTAATCTAGATCAATCCCGAGTAGCTATAATAAATTCAATTATTGGTGAGGAATAGAATGAAATAACTATGGGTGATGAAAATAATATTCAAATAGAGGGTGAACCTATTGTGCAAGAATATGTTGATGTGTTTCTAGAGGATTTAACTAAACATCCACGAGAATGAGAAAATGAGTTTTCCATTGATTTAATTCTTGGTTCAAGGCCCATATCAAAGACCCATTATAGAATGGTCCTTGTGGAATTATAGGATCTAAATAAACAACTAGACGAGTTGAGTAATAAATTATTTCTTCTGCCTAGTGTTTCTCTATGGGGAACCCCTGTTTTTTTATAAGAATTAATACAGATCTATGAGGTTGTGCATTGACTATAGGGAGATTAATTCTACAAAAATAATGAACAAGTATCCCCTATCTCACATTGATGATTTATTCATAAAAACTTCATGGAGCTCAATATTTTTCAGTGGTTGTACATCGATCTGGATATCATTAGTGGTGTGTGAATAAGTAAGACATTTTGAAAACAACATTTTGAACAAGGCATGTGTATTACGAGTTTCGAGTAATATATTTTTGACTAACTAATGCTCCCACTGTTTTGATGGATCTAATGAGTAGAGTTTTCAAGGAATATTATGCTGACTTTTTATAATATTTATTAATGATATATAGGAATAATATAAATGATTTGAAGATCATGAAAATCACTTGCACACTATTATGAAAACCCTCATAAGAAATGAATTATATTGGAAGTATCAGATGTGTGAATTCTGGCTTCAGGAGATTTCATTTATTTGCCATATTGTCTCTAAGGATGGAATCTATGATGATCATTCAAAGTCCAAGGAAATCCATGAATGGCCAGCACCGAGAAGTATAACTGAGGTACACTATTTTATTTGTTTAGTAGGCTATTATCGGCGTTTTTTTCAAATGTTTTTGGATTGGATAACCCATCAACCAATTCCCACATGTAAAGGGGTTAAATTTATTTAGAAAAAATAGTGTGAAGAATTTCTTGAAGAACTGAAGATAAGATTAGTCAATTCTCATATATGGACCCTACAATTAGTGAATGATGGGGTTTTTATTTATATGGATGCTTCAATGAAAGGACATTGTTGTGTCCCTATATAGAATGATATGGTTATTGATTATGCATCACAGTAGCTAAAAACTCATGGACAAAACATCCCCACTCATGATCTTGATTTAATAGCAGTAATCTTCACTCTGAATATATGCATACTCTATCTCTATGGTGAAAAATGTCAGATTTATACTGATCACAAGAGTTTGAAATATATTTTCTAACAAAAAAGAACTAAACATGAGGCAATTAATATGGATCGAACTACTCAAGGATTATGATTGCACAAAAAACTACCACCTAGGGAAGGAAAATAAGGTCTATGATGTTTGAGAAGAAAGGGTCATGGAATTTTGAACAAGATAAGAGTTGAACGGGATCCTATGATCATGGATCTATTAAATATGGATATGGGAATAATCATGGATGGTGAAACGTCAATAATTTTTCTAATAGTTGCTAAACTATCATTACTAGAAAGTATAAAAAATTACTCATACTGACGATGAGGACTTTTAAAATAAAATTAATGTCGTAAACGATGGGAGGTTAATCGACTTCGTATATGATGATGAGATTTTGAAATTTGGGAAGAGGCTTTGTGTTACTGACATTCATGCTCTAAAAAGTGAATTGATGGATGATGCTCACAGCTCCAATTTCTTTATAGACACTGGTAGCACTAAGATTATAGATATTCGAAGGATCATTTTTAGAGGGACAACATGAAGAGAGAGATTTATGACTATGTGTCAAGATGTATGGTTTTATATCAAGTGAAAGCTCAAAGAAAACATCCTAGAGGAGTCATGCAACCTCTTCCGATACCTGAGTGGAAATGGGATGATATTACGATGAGATTTTCAGGGGACTACCGATGTCTCCCAGAAGGAATGAAGCAATAAGGGTCATTGTTGATCATCATACCAAGTCAACTCATTTTCATGATATAAGAAAAAATTTACAACTTTAACGGTTAGCAAGACTATATATTAATGATGTTGTAAGACTTCCTGGAGAACCCCTAATAATGGTTTCTGATCGTGACCGCTGATTTACATCATGATTCTGTAAAATTATTCTAAAGGCCTTAGATACTAAACATCATTTGATAACTAATTACCACCCTCAAACTGATGGTCAATCAAAATGGACTATTCATGCATTTGAAGACATGTTGAGATCATGTTCACATGACATTCAAGTTATGTGGGATCAAACTTACCACTTGTAGAATTATATTATAACCATAGTTTCCAATAATGAATTAAAATGGAACCATATGAAGTATTATAAGGAAATACATTTCACACACTAACATGTTGGGATGATGTTTTTTAAATAAAACTCATCGGACCAAAACCATTTTAGGAACAACAGAAAAGGTGAAGATTATCCAAAACCACCTCAACGCAGTTCAATGTAGGCAAAAGAGTTGTTCCAATTACTGAAGGAAATATTTTGAATATAAAGTAGGAGACCATGTTTTAATTATGGTATATCAATGGAAGAGTGTTATAAAATTCGGTATGAAAGGAAAATTAAGTCCCAGGTACATCAATGATTTAGAAATTCTAGACCAAATTGGAGTCGTAGCATATCATTTGGAAATGCTTCCAAGTCTCCCCAATGTTCATAATGTGTTCCACGTATTACTATTGAGAAAATACACGCTAGACGCAATGCATGTACTCAGCTATGATGAAATAGAACTGGAACCTAATTTGTCTTATTATGCAGAGATTTTTAGAATCCTTGATAATAGAGAACACGTGTTGAGAAACTGGATGACTCGTCTGGCGAAAGATCTATGGAGAAATCATAACATGGAAGAGGCAACATGGGAACCCAAGGAACATATGATAAAGAACCACATGAATATTTTTATATAGTATTATTCATGAAATTTTGATGAAAACAATTCTTTGATGTAGGGAAGAATGTAACACCCCATATTTCCTTGGTACATTTCCCTTTGAATAATTCAATAGCATGCGCTTTATGAAACTTTTAGATTTTAACACACTAAGACTAATCAACCTAGTAGTTATGATTATTAATATACCCATTTTTGAAATTTTATAAATTTTATTTTTCAAAATGGACTTTTTTTATACAGAATATCAAATTCAGCTAAGGGAGATTTTTTGATACATTTCAAAAAACATTCATTTTCTCATTAATAGAGAAAATTACTAAATTTTAACTAAAAACAACTTTTTTAATCAAAATAATTTATACTGTTAAATTATACATTTGATTGGTTTTTAAATATCATTAGATTATATTTTTATCATTTATTATAATTTAGCTCATTTGATTTAATTTCATATTTAAACTGGACATAAATAGGTGTCAATATTTTGATAGTTATAATTTAATTAAAACACGCCTTTTGTTTTGACAATGGAAATTAATTTTAAATTAATTTCGGCCACTTATATGTTTTGAATTTGGAAAAATGGATTCCATATTTGGAATTAGGTGGTCCAAGTGAAGTAAATATGTTACTTTTATTTTTAAACATTGTGAAAAACTATTTCGGTAAATATTTTTTTACCATGGTTAAAGGTTAAATCTGGTATATTAGGGTAAACCATAATATTATAATCATATTAAATTACCCTAACACGTTTTCTAAAACTATTTAATTATACCTTTTATTCCATGGGCATCCATGGGTGAATTTTGGGGGCCCCTGGAGCCATATGAGAGTGATAATGGAACTCCATATTAATTAATTTAAAGTAAAGAAAAAAATGAAAAAAACATATATATTTTACTAATATACTTTTTAAATGGGGTTATATAATTTATCATTTCAACTATAAATATTAATTTAAAACATAAAAATATTTCCTATATCATGGTATTTTTATATAATATTTAGATGTCAAATAAATAAAATTATTTATGACACAATAATGATGCAGTGTTGACCTCATTAATGAATGCTTTAAATAAATGAGATAGTAAAAATTAAAAAAATATCCAAAATCTGTCCAATTCATATTTGAGGATTTTATTTTGAACATGAGTCATCTTATATTCACCTTTAATAAGTTTTGGATATTCAGAAACATAAAATCACTATATAATAAAATAATATTTTCAAACATTCCTAAAGAGCCTCTCCTCCCCCTTATAAAAAGCCCTCAACTCTAACCCATTTCTCACACCTTTCAATCCCTTGGCTCATGCAAACTATTCCCAAATATTCTCTATAGACCCCTATCTTCCTATTAGATGGCTTAATATAGGAAGAAGAATCTTCAATGAATCATTTTTGTTCATACCAATGGGAGTTACCCGATTTAAAGGTAGAATCTCCATTAGAGTTCTTTTCTATCATTTTACTTCTCCAACACCCTGAACTCTCTGTATTCTTTTCATTTATATAAACACCAATATCCTCGATATTCTAGGTTGTTTTCTTGAGATTCATATAAAATACACTTACACACTACTCCATTTAATTGGTATAGATCATAATGTTTCTGTGGGTGGAGAACTACTACCTCACGAAACGATGATTATTCAGTGTTCTACTAACATATATTATAGTGGACTTTATTATTAAACTGTAATTATATATGATATTTATGATTTTTATTTTATAAATAATCTTCTGTAATTATCTTTTATAGCATTCCTTTATTATTTTCATGTTTTATATATATGATAATTTTATTTGAGGAAGTGCGGACTATCGCCCCCTCAATGTGATATGACTAGTTCTTACCATAAATGGAATATATAAAGGATGGTGTTTATGACCATATGTAACATATATATAATATTATATTATACTGGAATAATAACATACCTAGGTATCATTTGTTTTTCTTTCCTTTAACAAAATGGAATGGACCTTTCATTCATGCGTACGTACATATTACCATCGCCACGAACACGATGAGATTCATTCCCCATCATAACCATTAAAGAATAATTTTCCATTGGATTTTATGATTAATATTTAAGAAATTTATATCATTATGGATATGAATCAAATACATAATATCCACAACACGCAGGACTTGTGTAACAAAACATATAATAGAAAATGAATTAGTTTACACCCAAAAAAATTATACTACTAAAATATTATTAACAAATAAATTTTAGAAGACCATATGTTATATAATATTTCTGTATGTAGTTATATTATAATTTAATAACTATGATTTAACTAGAATAATGGAGGTTAATGAACCCCTGACCAATGAAAAGTACAAGGAAATGGTTAATTTCACAATCTCTTTATTATCTGAGGTTCTTTTTACATAATTATCTTCTTGGACCTCTTTATCATCCACATTCATGGTTCTTAAAAATGTATTTGAAAATTTTCTTACTATTTACTAGACTATAGTTGAAATTCATCTATACCCTTTTGTGACTTTTTAAAAATGATTTGAAATGAATCTTTTCTTTTTTTCCAAACAAGTTACTTTATGACCTTTCCGAAAAATTAACATAAGATTGTGTTTTTAACTTATAAGACAGTTGTGTTTATTCTCCACCATTATAACACCTTTGATTCTACCCTTAAAACCATACAAGAATTTGTTCAAAGGAATTTTTTTCTTTTATAATTACATGAGTTTTAAATGATTTAAATATATAAATAGATAATCCTCTCAAATAATTTTGATTTCATCTATGTCAACATCCTTTAATAGATTTTATACTTGTTTAATGTTGATTAATTGTGATACAAATCTTTCATACTCTATTGAAGGTTTTGTTATCTGTTCGACTGTGGATGTGTTGTTTTTTTACCATTTATGGTTTATAGTTAAAGTATTAACATTTTGTATGTTAGTTTTAATATTAATGTTTATGTTATGTTTCAACCTTTTCATATGAGGAATGCATTTGACATATTAAGTAATGGGTGGAGCCCTCTATAGCTCCTTGATTAATCAGTAAGTCCCATGAAAAAAACTAGTGTCATGGGACAAGGCCTTGAAAAAATATTATTTGTGGTCATGGAATAAGGCCTTTACTATATGGTTATGATGTCCAGTATTTTTCATTCCACCATTACAAAATTGACTATTGATATTTCATGTGATTATTCAACTAGTAGAACAAACATGTGAACAAGTGAATAGAATTATCAAATTTATATTTTCCATATTATACTGTTTATTAGGTTTAATAGGATTATGTTTTAGTCTTATACATTTCCTTGAATGTTTAGGCTTATTTATGAAAGTTTCCACTATATTGTTATCCTTACTGTGAATTTTAGCTCACCCCTTTCAAATGTTTTTTTCTCGTGATGTGAAGAAGTATTTTATGGTTGAACAAAAGGGATACGCTAAGGGATATAAGTGTGTTTAATGGGGAAAAATGTTGTTGTTGTTTTTATCTCATGATTTAATGTAAATATTATGTATGTATCTTGTACTTCCACGGATACTAAACTAATCGGTCGTTCAGGACACGATTCCTTGTATCACAACAATGTTATGAAATAATGCAACAACATTGGGTATTTTGGGGTCAGGGTGTTTCACCGTTGGAGGATAAAGGACATTCAGGCATGCCTAGGAAGGAGAATCCAGATTGGGGTGAGAAATGGGGTGTTTTGGTGGTAAAACACAAGAGGATAGTGAAACTTTAATGACCTGGATGCCACACCTTGTTATTCTACATGGTTTGGTAAACCCTACGATAACCATGTAACATATTACCTCAGAGGGATGACCCATGACATAGTTTCCTTGGATGAGGTGCATGCCCATGCCATAGGTTTTCCCTCCTATCACATAGTTTCCTGGGGTGGGGACACGATTACTAATAATTGTGTGTCAACCATGACCATGGTTCAACACCCCCAGAAAATTACATTTTAAAAAAAAATTAATAGTAAAACCAAGGGGAAATAATAGACCAAAAATACTATTTTGGAATACCTGTAAATGATATCTTGGATGTGAAAATCCTCCCCACCCTGAAAACGTTCCTCACTTGAAATGTCATCCAGAAACATGATCGTAAAAAATAAATGGGTACTCTAGCTCGGCCCATGTCTTCTGATCCCAAGTCTCATGTGTATCACCCTAGTTCTTCCAAAGAATACTAACCAACGAGATATAATTCCCATGAATCACCATTTCCTGGGAATCCACTTTCTGTATTATCCATTCAAACATTCAAAAATCAATCTATAACTCTAAGTCTTCCCAATTATACATATGATATGGTTAAGGATAATACTTCATTAGTTGGGAAACACGAAAAACACCATGAATTAACATCAACTGATAATAAAATGCTAACTTGTATACCACATTTCCAATCCACTCGGAGATTTTGAAAGGCCTGACATACCTTAGAGTTATCATACCTTGGTTTCCCAAGCGATGATGGACCACTAAGGGGCCAACTTCAAGAACACCCAATCACCTACATAAAAATTAATATCCCAATGCATTTGATTAGTATAACATTTTTGGTTACTATGAGTTGTCAAAAACTACTTCCTGATCACCTTTAATTTCTCAAATGTTTCTTTCATAAGGCTCGGTCCCTTTAAGTGAGTTGTCACCAACCTTATCCCAACCCATAGGAGACCGAAAAGGACAACCATAGAGCGCCTCAAAGGGATCTATTCAGAAAAAGTATTAGTAACTATTATTATTAGAAACATCACCCAATCCAAAACGGCCATCACACAATCCAACGACGTCCAAAACACTTGCACCAAGAATGTATTCTAGAATATAATTATCCCACTCTATATGACCATCTATTTGTAGATGGTATGTCATGTTTATCTTAATATGTGACCCCAAATTCGTTTGAACGAATTCCTAGAATAGATACATAAAATGGGGGTCTCTGTCAAGATATAATTGATGAAGTCACAACATTATGCCTGACCACTTCATGAACATACAACCATCCTTGTTCATCCACCTTTTTTGATTCCATGATTGGAATGAAGTGGGATTATTTGGTCAAGCATTTCATTACTATCCAAATGGATTTAATTCTCATGGTTTGCAAGGTAAACAATAATTAACTCCATGATGACCTCATCACACTTCTAGGTAGGAATGGGTAATGGATGAAGCAATGTAGAGGTCCTTTGTTTGTTTACTTTCACCTATTAACTAGTATATATTCTCATGATAATGTAAGGTATATACCATCTCTTACCTGGTGACAATAACTATTATCAACATCATAATACATCTTAGTAGCTCTAGGGTGAATGGCCCAATGAGACTAGTGTCTATCATACATCCCCATCTTCTCCAGAGATAACGGAAACAAAAAATTTCCCTTGAAACATAGATTTCCCCCATGATACAAAAACCAATTGGAGTAAGTCTTCCCAACAAGAAGAATCCAGATATTCCCCTAACATAACTCATCACCACGCTTCTCATATTTATACTTCTCTAGAAGAGATGGAGCCAACTGCACACTTTCCCAGAATGCACCTTCATTGTGCTCCTTGGGATCTAAGTGCCTTTGGGTAAAGAGACCCATAAAAATCCACTCATCATGGGAATTACTCAATGTTTGGATTTTAACATTCCCATATAAGGCATCAGCAATCACATTAAACTTTCTTGGGGTAAATATTATATCAACGTCAAACCCATGTAAATATTCGATTTAAATGTGCTTCTTCAAATTGAGATCCTTTTGGGAAAAGGTGTATTATAATATCTTATTATTAAATTAGACCAAAAACTTCTCCCAAAATAGGTAGTGACATGATTTATTTATATAATTCATCACAGCTGATAAAACATAGTCAAGAGTTAGATATTTCTACTTCTATCATTGGATTTGGTGAGAATCTCATGGCACCATGTGATCATCCTATATAAGCACACACCTATGACACATACCTAATCCTTCACAATAAACCACATACCCCATATCTTAATTTCAGAAATATTAACACTTGTGTGATATTAAATCTTCACTTAATCCCATAAAAGGACGCCTGAAAATCCAGGTTCCATTCAAACATTTTCCCATTTTCGGGTGAGTGGGGTCATAGAGGAGTCATGCCATGAGAAATCCAAAATGAACCCCCAATAATAAAATGTCAAGCCGAGAAAAATCTTTAAATCAAACATATTCATGGGTTGTTCCTACGATATAACTGCACTAATCTTATAGGATCCACTGAATCCGCATGTTCGGATATAAAATGGCCCAAAAACATCACTTCCCTGGACCAGAAGGTGCACTTTGAGAACTCCACATAAAGATTATGATCCAAAAAAGTACCCAACCAAACCCAAAAAATGAATCTCATGTTATTCTTCATATCTAGAGTAGTCTAGTATTTGAAACATAAATACATCAAATAATGAGTCAATATATAGGTGTAACACCCTATTTATGAGATTAATAATGACATATGGAGAATTTTTCAATCTAAAAGGCATGAACATATACTCAAAGTGGTCATACATAATTCAGAAATACATTTTTGGGATGCCCGGATTTTTACCATGAATTGGTGGTATCCAAAATGAAAATAGATTTTGGAACACCACTTTTCTCTATTTTATGTGTTGAATAAATCCTTGATCTGGGACAAAGGGTATTTATTATTGATGGTTACCATATTTAACTTCTTGTATTCTACCCAAAATCATAAATATCCATTATCCTTCATCACAAACAAAATAGTACCATCCCACGGAGAGAAGCTGGGGTGAATGAATCCTTTGGATTCTGAATCATCCAACTGTATCATTAATTCACTCAATTTAGTGGGGGTATATGATATGAGGGAAGTGATATTAGTTGTGTTCATGACAAAAATTTATTAGAGAACTCTACGTCCCACTCTATGGGAAGCCTAAAAAATTAATAGGGAATACCTCAAGGAACAGACCCACCACATGATGTAATCCACGCACAGGATAACCTCTATCATCCTCCGACATGATAGATGATAATTGAAATGAATGATTACCCAACTCTAGGAGTGGAAGTCCAACTCGGCCTGACCGAGGATCCCGTTATCTGAGAAATACTTGAGCACTCCCATCCGGTGACATGAAACATACTCACTGCCCCTAACAGTCAATGTGTGCCTGGAAACACACCATAAAATCCATTATACAGATCACGTCAAATAGTTCCGTATCCCAAACTAGGAAAGTCAATTCTATATCAGCACCTGACATGAAAATTGTACAAAATGGGCACAAGAGAAACTAATCATTATTCTAACACAACAACATCTCTAAATCTATTGGTGAGGAATAGTTCTTGGTTGAGAAATTCAAAAGCTTCACTAGAAGGGAAGATATAAAAGACATAGATGAACCAGTATCAAATTGAACAACCACTGTAAGAGATGAAATGAGAATGATACCTTGAACAATTGAGGGCCTAACATCCTATCACACTGGTTCCTACTGTATAACTTGAATAGTATTTGTATCAATCAAATTCTAACCACAACCACTTTCTTGTGGGTCTTCTATGAACTAACTCTGACCGGATTTATATATGTTGCTCCCACCTCGTCCACCAAACTGAGATCCCACCATTCTGGACAGTTATAAATTCGAATGCATACCCTTAAGATCCACTAATTCTGAACATGCCTAATAAGAATGAATAAATAATTTAAACACTGCATGTTCCCCAACACTCCATCTAGATGATAGGATATGTGAGGAGATGTACAAGTGGGTTGAACATGTCACACATTCCTAAATTGTTGACACACTACATATCCTACATCAGAAGCCATAAAAGAAGTCTTCCATGATGGATTTCGTCAGCTTCCACATCCCTTATTCACTTATTATTTGATGAACTACCCCTTCCCATCACAAACATGTTCCCGAAGACACCTGACCTACCCTTATAGTCAATCACTTCCATACAATATCAATCAAACACTTATGCATGTGTCTTTATCTTGAACCAGAATAACTGAGAATAAATATATGGTTCCAATCCTTTCTCAAACCTTTTGTCAATCATTCTCTCATTGGAGACAATTTCGGGGGCATATCAAACCAGCTCTACAAAATGGTTGGCATACTCCATCACAGACTGGTCCATTCCTGGAAAAGATCCCTAAAGTCATAGGTTCTCACATCTATTAAGACATTATAGAATAACTGACCATTGCAGACCACATTGAATTTATTCCAGTTCATCTTCTCATGTTTCCCAGGTTGAATCAATGACTCTTACCACCTTCGTCTCGAGCCCTCTATCACAACAAAGTCCACGTCACCATAACCTTTTCATGACTGTCCAATAAATCAATCCTACACTATATATTTTCAATCCATTCATCCACTTCATGAGGATTCAATATACCTCATAATAAATGAGGTTCATTGTTTAGGAATTCAATGGTTTCATTCATCTGAGATCCAGGCTCATCTTCCCTCACAAGTGCTGGAGATGAACACACTTTATGTCTTAGGGCCATAAATGCTCGAACCACAAAATCAACTAACCACTAGTCATGTGGTGTAATAGAACACTCTCTATTTTCTTCCTGTGGTTATAAGGGATCTCTCTGAGGATGATTTTTTCTAATAAAACATTAATCCACATGATAAAATCATTAACACAAAAGGTATTTAAATTTTCATAAGGAAACACCAAACTATTAAATCAAACATTCCAAACAACAGAATGCCCTAACCACTTCATCCACAAATTGTGTTCATGTACATTATACATTCTTCACAACCCCAATTGGAGGGGAATCCAAACCAGTATCCCAACATCCTATAGAAACTCGAGGTCTATGACGAGGTGTGTCGGCTAGACAATCAACTCACAACCAGAACTCTGAGCCCCAAGAGTGCTAGCTCCTACATATCCACACTCATCCCAAATAACATGACCCAAAGTGATAATCCTCCATATGAAACCATTTATTTCACAAAAAAAGATGGTACATCATCCAAACCTACATCTGACCTGATCTGTGTCAAGGCTTTAAGGTTATTCCTATCCCCATGAGATGGCCCAATTGTCTAGGTATCAATACAATAAAGTGGGAGAAATTGACTCGACCAAAAAAATATATAACAATCAATAATATAAAATAAAAAATCATCCAAACCAACCATAAAATCCTTAACAAGGATTCAGATTTAAATCTACAATATTAACAAAACTAGAAGAATGTTATTATAGAAGAGAATGAAAACCATCTCCAAAAGGAACCAAAAGGCAAGGGAAAATATCTCCCTCATGTCTTTACCTCAATATGCCCCATTTGGATCACTAGAATCCCGAACCACCATCACCAAATTCTTTAACCTTACCTGTATCAAATATGACCATGCATGCTTTCACCCAAAGGTGTATGCAGGTTGTAGCTATTTACTAGTAGGATGATACTGTAAAAGTATTCTATGATATAATCATTAAATGAAAAATATACTTGAAAATTTTGAATGTGAATGAAAATTCATGAACAATTTAATGTAAATATGATTTAATGAAAAAAAATTATTCGAATTAACTTTTAAATGAAAACACATTTACCATTGATGTAACGACAAATTCCATAACATATGATGATGCTGAGCACATCATAGCGAAGTAGCACTAAACATGAGAGAGGCCCTATCGGTACTAGTTAGTAATGGGACCCTAGAACCTCACATCATGGTGTATAATGGTATATGAACCACAACCAACCATATACACATTCATGAGCCACTATATAGCAGAATAATGGAATATTTTAATGGTTTTTGATCATCAGTAATTTTTTTAGTTAGTTTTCTCATCATCAATCCCGCTATGTAGAATTGGGCTGACGAAACTTTTGAATCACTAGAACACTAGTCCTTGTAATCTATTCTAGCTACCCATACATACCTTATTTGTTTAATTCATGTTTGTTTCATCATGATACACCACACTCACACACACAATTCAAACAAGGAACAACACACACCATAATCCACCATTTGTACACCCAAAACCTCCTTCAAAAATCAAAATCACAACAAACATTCTTTCAAAAACCAAACACACAACAATACCTTCCAACCATATTTCTCATTACAAAATCAATATAATAAAACATTTACTCAATTAATAATTCATTTCGAAAGGACTGAAAAGGTATTACCTCAATAATACACCATTTTAAAATGTATCTTCTATTTTAAAATAATTTTAATTTAAAATATATTCAAAAAATACTTTCACACCACCTTAATAATTCATAAAACATGGTAAAGAACAAAAAAATTCTTAATAATTTCATCAATCAACGTTTAAGAGACAAATTACCAATATTAAGTGATAAAATCCCGAAACTCCCGTGCGAAACTCCCACCGCACCACAAGGAAACACGATCAACCCCTAAACCGCAAAACTAAACATGAAGATCCAGATTCCAACATAATGCTAGAACCCTAGGGATAGATAATATGAAACCCCAAGAGAAGATAGGCAAACGCTAAAATTTATAATGAATCCAAGAGAAGAGGCACATACTTGAAGAATCAAGGATGAATCACAATAAATCCAACACCAAAATGGAGTTCCAATGGAGGAGGAAAGAGGGAGAGGTGTTCAGAGGGAGATGAATCTCATGTGGGGTTATAAATAGGTGTTATTGGGGGTGAAACTTGAGAGAAGAGAGAATATTTAATGACATGGATGCCTTAAATGGTTAGTCCACACGGTTTGGTAAACCATGTAGAGAATCATGAATGTGGGATAACCTTCTACACAGTTACATGGGATGAGGCACACGACTATGTGGAGGCCGGGTAGTAGGTTCTTCCTCTTATAACACGCTTTCCTGGGGTGGGTGTGCGGTTAATAATCACAGCGTCCCAACCGTCCCAAGGGTTATGCCCACCCAAAATAACTATTTTTCTCGAAAAATAAAGCAGAAACCAAGGGAAAATGATACACCCAAAATAAAATAGTGGAGTAACTAAAAATTAGATCAAATATGTTATATTGATGACCAAAAACAATCTACCCATCCATTTAACATGTTATAAAATCATCATTCAAGTGTACGACATAATACAACCTCGCAAACTGATGTCAGTCTCTTTCATCACCACATCTCAAGGCTGGATATTCAGATGGATTAAATTTCGATATATTATATTTATTTTATTATTATAATTATGTAATTATTATATAACATACAACTTCTTACATTTAACTATGTTGTAATATGATAACATCACTCTTATTTACGGTGATGTACCAGTTCACGAAGACATGTGATTAGTTCATGCATTACATTAAAGTTATAAGGATGGGTTTAATGAAAATATGTGATATATATGAAACAAAAATGATTATGTAATGGTCATATATTTTTTAAATTCCTATATTTTAATCCTTCAAAAAAATTGAAATAATGTTTGTGCATACTTGTGGCCTACCATCTCTGTGAATATTGTATTTCATTTTCTATCTCTATATTTTATGGATTATATAAATAAATACACATTGAATACATATGATACAAATATCATGGATGATATTAGTTATATCTTGTAACCATGATCAAAGTAATTGGTCCAAAAAAATAACAAATCAAAACATACCTGAAAAATAACGTAGTTACAACCAACAACATGACATTAGCATCAAATTGTTGAACATAGGGTAAAAAAAAGGAATAATTAAATCATGCAATTTACGATATATATATATATTTGGATCTGTAATAAATTTTTAATAAACTAATATTTATTAAAAATTTTGTTTGAACATGCTT
This sequence comes from Viscum album, assembly GCA_963277665.1. Classification (NCBI taxonomy): domain Eukaryota; kingdom Viridiplantae; phylum Streptophyta; class Magnoliopsida; order Santalales; family Viscaceae; genus Viscum; species Viscum album. The sequence continues at coordinate 2,050,067,150 of OY728157.1, read as the reverse complement.
GAAAGAATTCGAGAGTTAAGGCAAGGGATTGTTATCTCCATTTATCTTTTTAGAGGCATATGTTATGTTATGCACTTATATTTATTATGAGGTGTATATTGGGATCCTTTTCCATGTAATACAATAAAATTATTTATTTTCATGATATTTTTAGTTTTATTTATTTTTATTATTTCATGGGTTATATAATTAAATGTTACCATAGTGTATTGTGACTTTAGTTACAATCTCATCATGTATCTAGATTTCAAAATATTATGCCTCCAATGATGAAATATTATGATCTATATCTCAAGAAACACATAAAATTTATTCAATTATTTCTATGTTATTATAATAGATTTTTTTCATTCTTTTTTCCTCCCTTTATGATATCAGGAGTTCAAAATAATGTTTTTCAGAAAAATAATCATTATTTCTATATTCGGTTGAAAACCCAATTTTTTTAAAAAACACGTTTTTTATTATTTTTTTAAAAAAATATTAACATTTCCCAATTGATTTATCAATAAAATTTCCCATGTTTGAATTATTATAGAATTTTTTTTTAAAATATTTATTTCATTTTTTGAACAAGGCCTGTATGTAATTTACTATAAATGTGAAGTGATTATTTGTTTTCACATGTTCATAATATACTGAATTTTTTAATGTCATTACCATTATTTTAATTAATTATTAATTCATATGATTTCTTATTTTATTTTAATATAAAATAATTTCCACAATATTTAATAAATTTTTTATTTTAAAAATTGGATTTTCAAAGAAATCATATTTTCCTCATGAATTATTCCATGTGAGTTTTCCATTAAAATCATTTTTCATATAACATAACATCCTTTGATATTAGATATTATATATTGGGGACATGATCTAAGGATACCACTCTTATTATTTCTATGAATGTTTTATGTTTATGATTAAAATATGTTTATATTGCTAGTTTCTCTTCCATGAGTTATACCATGACAAAAATATTATGAAAATAGTTTTTTATATGGATTATAATTTAATGAAATGATGAAATGTTTATGGGTCCTATTTATTTTATATATGTTATTTTATGATGAAATTTATATGAAACCCATTTAATCTCATAGGATCTGATATGATGAATGTTTTCTGATCTTGTGACACACATATGTACGATTTTCACCATGTGATTAATGGGACCTATATCTCCATCCAATTCAATGTCTAAAGATTGATATATCCTATTAAAAAAACTTTTGAATGGGGGATGGGGAGAACCTAAATCAGTAAGACACATTATTGACTATGATAGTCTTGGCAGTGAACCTTGAAAATAATGTTGGTTTTGGGAGTAAACCTACACCACTATGAAATTATTGAAAATTTTATTTGAACTACTAACAAATTGATTTTATATGATTATCGTTATGCCATAAATCAATGTATTATCCAGATATTTTGATATCATGGTTCACTTTCATTGATTTAATTGTTATTTATGTCTTACGAATATCCAATATTTATTCCATGACCTAGGTTTTGGATCTATGATATACTCGGTATTGTTTTGAAATGTTATTCTAATGTTATCATACCCTTATCATCATGATATGTTTATGTATTACCATTTTTACCCTTATTAAGAATATAATATCACCCATTATTATGTTTCTCATCCAGGAGTTATGTTCATAATTATTACAAGTGATTTTTTCTATGGGGGGTTCATGTTATGAGTAACTAATTTAGAGAAAATGTAGAACTCATATGAGCTAGTTTTTAATGATTCTAAGTTTCCAAAGTCAATAAACCATTATGATCCTCCGACATGATTTAGTTTAATGTAATGAATTTTTATCTAAAAATTTGTAATATATATGTATGAGAAGATTGGATCTTCACACTAAATATAGGTCAATGAAAAGAGTTGGAGATTTGATACTATGATAATTATGGCTAAATTTACCATTAGGCCCTTAAAATAAAAATATAGATATTCCATTCAATATAATGTCAGGTGATTATGGATAAGAATTTGAGAATATAATTTTATTTTGGTGGTGAAGTGAAGAAGTATCATTCTATAACTTTAATCCAGCTACCCATAATCGAAAAGAGTGGAAAACATTTCTCACAAATTACCTAAGTGGAAGATAGAGATATCCAAAATGATGAAATGATTGGTATAAAAATTATGAATTTTGAATACATTTGAATATGAAAATTGATTGCATGCAATAAAAGATAGTTCATGAGAATAATCGAACTATTTTTTAATGATTCAACTACAATGAAAATTGAGACCTTGAAAACTAGAGAAATAATTTAATGGATGTCTATGATAATAGAAGACAATAATATCCAAGCCTTAGACAGAAATGACGTGAATATTTAATCACATTTATATATAGGGATCATAATAAATAAGTGGTTATATACACTAGTAATTAATTCAATAAACTAATTTAAAATTTGATTCATGTTCTATGAATTAATTCTTATCATGCATGTTTTTACGAACTGTTTAAACACCACATAAAATTTTTGAGGATGATTTATTTGACAAAAAAATTGTTAAATTATTAAAACCCAGTCATATAACTCCTCTATTAATATTTTATGGTTGAATCTTGCAATAGACATTTTCATACTTCCATTAGTGGAATTGTATATTATATTCATCATGGATTTGTTACCTTGTATAGAGCCAATATAAACTATCAAGAAAAGAAAATCACCATCCATATCACTATTCTACCTTTAATTATATACATGAGTAAGTGGAGGAAGAATCATTATTCAATTATTTATCATAAGAATGGATATTTTTTTCTGATAAATTAGTCATATAAAGCTCAAATTATTGAGACAATGGAATGAACCTTCCCTGATAACATGCCGATTCTGAGAGAATATGTTGATATATTCCATGATGAAGTTCTTGAAAATCATCATGATGATGTGGTTGAATAATCAAAGAATATTACAGATGATGATCTTGAAATATAAAATAATCTATATATAATGGACACTATGTATTTATAATAACTGAAGAAGAAACTAAAAGAGATGATGTATATTCCCTTTATATACCCATGTAATTCACCAAGGGTCGCATTAGTCCTCTTAATAAAGATGAAGGAAGGGTCAATGTGTCTCTACATTGATTATCATAAACAGATCAAGATCAAGATAAAGATTTAGTATTCTCATACACAGATGGATAAATCATTCAATTATCATTGTGGAGCTCAATACATCTGTAATTTAGACTATTGGACACTATATTATCAATTAATGGTAAATAATGAGGATATTACCATGAAAACCATTCAAACTACTCGTAGATATTATGGGTTTATAGTGATGTTTTTCAATATAATGAATGCCACATAAATCATTATAGACCTGAGAAATATGGTCTGCAAATATTACCTTAACCTATTCTTGGTGGTATATATACATGAAATACATATATACTCCAAAATCAAGGGAGAAAATGAGTATTATTTTATTACATTTTTGAAGACTTTTATAAATGAGACATTACATGGGAAGTAAATTTAAAAAATTGTTTTAGATAAATAATTTCACATTCTTACGAAATTTTATCACTATAAAAGGGATGTTTTTCGATCATTCATTGATGGATTGCATTGAGTAATAAACCATAAAGAAATTTATAATGGATATCCATATTTATCCTAGATTAAATGGGTTCAATTAGAGATTTTATGAAAATTACCACTATTATAAACCCTAATAACTATGATAACTCAAAAATATATGATGTTTTTCTAGACATTTGAATGTTGAAATTGATTCACGGAGTTAAATAGTAAGATAATAAATATGCATATACTAAAAATATGCAATAGTGGGAAAATATTCATGATCTAAAGTTATGTGTACAATAATGTTTTGGGTTTAATTCTCAAGAAATATGATATATTGATATATTTTTCTCTTGATAATTTTTGTTAAAAGAGAAAACTATCCAACACATGATTTTGAGTTGGATATAGTTATTTTCAAATTGATGATTTGGATTAATTATATTTACATATATAAGTGTGAAATATATATGGAAAATAAGATCATCAAGTACATAATCACATTAAAAGAGCTTAACATTCAAACATAAGGGTAGTTAGATCTAATATAGGATTCTATCTATTTAATACATAACTATCCTAGTAAGGGAAATATATTTTAAGATGCATTGTGTCGAAATAATACTATAACCATATCCTTGATAAGGATTGATAGGGGTCTAGTCTTTTAAATATATAAATAACAAACCTGGAGATCATAACAGAACGAACATCATCATACTTTTCTCAAATTACTACCCAACTGGGAACACCTTATGAAATACATAAATATTAAATAAGAATAGATGAATTTTAGTTACATATCATTAAAATACCTACAACAAATTGTAATGGAATTTTGTCTTTGGAAAATTTGACATATAAACCAAACATATGTAAAAGATATAAATAATATCCAACTAAGTACATAAAATCAATCGTTATTCTTGTAAATATCCTACATAAAATCATTATTTATATTCAAGGTAAAAGGAAACATAATAAATTTAGATCTCATATGAATAGTGATGGTAAAAATATGGATATTAATTTGTGATCATTTTAAAATATAACATGATCATAAGGAAATGAGAACTTGACATTGTCATTTAAAAATCATAATTTGTTATTCTTATGTCATATTCATGAGTTATGGAAAACTGTCTGCCTATTCAAAGGACATAAATCATTAAGAAATTAGATTACATGAGCTATGAGAGAAAACATATTCCTGAGAACATCTCATTAATGAGTGATATTATGTGTGGAATAGTTATACTCATTGAAATCATATTTCTAAGCTACCCACCATGATATTCATCACATATTATGATTGGGATAAACCCCTCTGTAACTTATTTGTTCTTGGGTTAACATTTTTTTAACCCTTCTTGGGCATAGAATAGCTACTCATGTACTATATTTTAGTCTAGGGATAACTTCTAATGTAACCTTTGAGATCATAAAACACTAATTATTAACCTATACATTGATGGGATATAATGGTCTCACCAATCACACAATAATAATCGATTCATTTTTATTACTCAAAATTATAACAACATTTATTATTTCATAATAGATTATGGCATTGAAAAGAAAATAGATATTATTGATTTTTACTCATCATAATCATTAAATATATCATATAATTGGATGATAATACATTTAAGGGTATATATGGGGATGACTGAACATAGTTCAATGTCACAACTCTTGTAACCTAGATGAAAATGTGACACCCTATGGCTGTGAAAATAAATATAGAATTTTATAATCTAACCATTCAAAACAACATTTTCTCTTCTATATTTTGAGTTTCAAGAAATGGTCATCTAGAGTTGTGTTCAGTAAGTCATTTGGATTCTGATAGAACAAACCTGATTTTTGGTGAATAGTAACATACCCATATGAATAGTAATATGAATAGTAATATTACCGTTGAATAGTAAATTATTATATTATTTTATTTTCTTAAGGAAATATGACAATGGGATCTTAATTAATTTTTCAATGACACATAAAACTAATTGCACTTCAAGATTGTTCTTTTTCGAATTTAATATGACCTTATTTAATAATATAATTGATAATATTTAGAAAATTATTTTTTAAAAATGGTTTTCACTTTTGAAATCGACATGTGGAAAAATAGTAGGGGTTAATTTTTTGGTTTTTTCTGAAATACATGAATTTTTCATGAATAGTAAAAACACAGTTTTGAGTTTTTGGTAGATTAATGACATCATAATGATGTAATAATTAAATATAAAAGTATAGTAGACCTTTTTATAGTAAATTTTGACACGAGTTATCCCAAGTGGCATAAACCATGGGAACATACCATGGGAAAGCCCATGGTTTGTCAAAAACCACTAATGAGGTGTCCTTTTGAAATTATTAAAAAATTACCTCTCTTTTTCTATAAATACTCACTCATCCATTGGTTTTCATTCATTCCATATCCCTCATCCTCGAATATCTGGTGGATTTACATCTCTAGGAGTCCTCCAAACGCGTCCCTATTCCCCCAAGGTCCCATCCTTCATGATCTAGGAGGTATTCTACAAGGTAAGGGAATCCTTCATTCTCTTCTTTCAGTCGACACTTCTTTTTTGATAGCTATTTGAAATTCCAATCGCATGTGTTGGGGTTTGATTTTATTTATTTTTATTATTGTCTTTTTTTGATTTCAATATTATGAGATACCCTTTTTTTATCATCATTTGATTTTATGAAATATTAAGTGACGTCATTTTGCTGCCGAATTGTCATAAGAGATCTCATAACTTTTCTTTATTTTCAAGTTCATCTCATTTAATTTTCACTCCTAACCTCCTATGACCAAATTATTATTATAACTCTATTAACATATATATATAGTATTTTTATCATGTTAATGGAAGAACAATCATAAATATTCTTATTCCATCCCTTTTATTTTTATAAATGAAATCGACGTCCATGAGGTTCAGATATATAACCTTCATGGATGACAATGTTTCGTTCTTCAATTTCATCATAATTACTGGTCATGAAACCATATTCATGGTTGAACCAGACTATAATATAAGTTTTATAACCTAATTAATATTCCTGAAGAAGAATATGTACATATAATTAAGTTATATGACCAAACTAGTTTATAATATTCCAAATACCACAAAATAATCGAAGTGGTTGTCATCTAATGATTCATACACATTCCATGTAACCAAATGATAGAAATTACCATTATCAATTATTTATGTTCATTAATAATATATAATTCCAATAATGGAGATTTATAACCATTCCACATGAACTTCATTACTTAATAACAAGTGAACCAAATATGAAAATAGTGGAAATGAACACTCCAGAACGACGAAATTCAATATAATAACTTATCAATAATGACAAAAATGAACTAAGAAGAATTATTGAAAACTAAATAAATTTATACTAGGTTATTAAATAAGTTATTAAAAAGTGTAATTTCATATTTCAGGAGCTTAAATAAAAGAACGAAGACATTTGGAGTTAAGGTAACTGTTTTTCACCGGAACTTCCATTTTCATTCAGGTTACTTTCATTGTCCAATTACCTCAATGAAATTCTTATATATTGTTTTTTACTAATCATATATTGTATGGTAGTATCATATATATGTTTAAAAACAATAACCCTTCCTTATTTTATGGATAGTTACACGTTTTAAAAGGAACATTATAAACTGTTTCCAAAATGGATGCCCGTTTCAAGGGAATTTCTCCAATTCATATCTATTTACAAGGGAACTCTATAATATGTTTTTTGAAACAATTATATTTCTAAAAATACACTTTTTATTATGAAAATACTAGCTTACTTAACTTCTGGTTTTATACAACGATTCTCCAAAAGAAAAATTATTTTCAAAATAAAAGAGTATTTATCTGAAAATTTCTTATTGATTTTATTAAGAGTATTTTCGTTCAATGATATTATTGATTACATGTTAATATTGGGTTTAATCATTTATTAAGTCATATACCATATTTTATTTAATTTTCTATTAATAAATTTATTGTGGATGATCTATCATAAAAACATTCACCATATTATTCTGAATGGTTAGTGTTTATGTTCAATAATTGGTGAGTGTTAGTTACATTTCAGATGATAGTTTCAATATGAATTTATATTTTTTTTTATGTTAGTCCTCTCTCATATGTGGAATGCATTAGACTTATTATGTGATGGATGGGGACCACTATAGCCCCTCGATGCATCTGTAGGTCTCATGAGACAAACTATGGTCTTGGCACGAGGCCTTGGAAAAATGATTATTTAATGTTCCTAGCATGAGGCTTGGATGGTATGGTTATGATGTACGACATATGCACTTCCCTCAATATGATTCTAGTATTTGATGTTAATGTGTCTATTTGAGAATTAGAATACCCATGATTATGTTTTATTATGGAATTAATTATTCATCTCATATTTCTGTCATAATGTGTTCATGTTCATTATTAAAGGCATGTGTTTTCAATTATTCACCAGGTATAATGTTTATATTAACTTCTGCTGTATTTCTTACTCATATTGAGCCTTTGAGCTCACCCCTTTCTTATGTTTAATTTTCTAAGGACATGAAGAAATAATTTAAGGATGACGTACAAGCATAATCTAAGAGAGGTGATGTTTCTAGTGGAATAAAATAGTGTTTTCTTTCCATTCATGTTGTAATGGAAAAATTATGTATGTGACTTGTTTCCAATAAGAAAAAACTACTCGGCCTTTAAGGATTCATATTCCTTGTATGTATTCCAACATAATAAAATAAGGAACCTGCTCTGGGAAAATGGGGTTGGGTCCTTACAAAAATTCATTGTCATATATCATGGATTGTTGAAACGATAATATGTTGAAGTGGAGGTATTATAAAACCAGTGTGATGAGAGAGACAAGGAGGCCCAATATCACAAGCTTTCACAAAGCGATTAAATTCAAAATTCATAGACTACCTATATTTACTAATCACACTACCATGGTATATATAAAAGAACAAGGATCTGATATGGGAAAATATGTTCCAAAAAATTATGTGGGCATTGGGAGGAGTTGCCGCTGGGATTGGGAGATAAGAACTAGACATCACTACATAACCCAAATAATATGGAATCAAGCCACAAATTATTGATTAATGTGGTGTGATAGAATACTAATATTAAAGGGTGAAGTCTTCTTGAGTGAGGATGAAATGAAAGTGAGTTATTAGTTTAATACAACAACTATGTTGATGAAAACAAGAAGTGTATTGAGGTCTTTAGAGAGATAGTTTCATATAGTTATTGTATTAATTCTTTCTAAATGTAGAAAATTATGATGTGATTTTTTTTGGAATAGGATAGAATACCAACCCATCACGATTGGAAGTCCAAGGAGTCCATATTCAATTAAAATGTAATAATAAAATGATGAACCCAATTTAAGGTCATGATGCTTCTACTAATATAGTGGGCTTCCAGAAGAGTTTATGTGGGCACAAGGAGTTTTTGAATCCTTCTTGAAGAGATGAAAAAGTATCTATCATTCCACAAAGGCATATATAATTCATGATGCACAATGTTTAAGGTCATGATTCTTTGACCATTGGAAAGGGTGATATTGGTTTTTCATTCATTTATTTGAGAACCTATTGTAAAAATTGGTCTAGGGTCTGAAATCTAGAAAAAATGTTCTCACCTGACTGTTGTATTTCCATCTAGTCTAAAGAGAGGGAAAATATGAATAAATTTGTATCCCATGTGTTTGAGAATCAATCCACATGTATTTGTATAGTATGGAATTATACAAGACCAATTCCATAATTTTAGGTTTATATCATCTTGAACTATGTTTAAAAGATGATTATGTAATTTCAAAATAAATTTAGGATGATACTAGCTATATTGTGTGATGTCATATATCACAGACCACATTGGGATGCTACTAGTTTTTTTTGTAGAATGTAGATCGTGGGGGTCTATCCAAGTTTATAATATTATACCATGGACCATAGTGGTTTCACTTATAGTAGTTTGAATGGTACAAAATAGGTAGTAACCAAATGTTAAAATAGGACTATAAAGGGATTATAGAGGACATTATATTTTCGAGACCAATTACACATAATTTAATGACATGATTCATAGAGCCTTATTTCTTAAATTTTTTTCTAACAGATTTTTGACAATTACTTCAATAAAATTTAACACCTTGTGAAAAGGTTGTTGGGTGTGAAATGTATGTACTTAATTATTTGACCAAAGTTTTGAACATTGTTTAATGATATAGTGATGGGAAAAACGGTGGATTAAACATAGTATATAGTTTCGGCGATCGGTCCAAATGGGGGTTACATCCAATTTAAAATCTAGTAGTTTAGATTTAATGGGGGGAGTAACATCCCATTTTTTGAGGATCTACATATATCAACCCAACTCTTTATTTCACATTAATGAATTTTTTATTAAAAAATATTTCTCTTAATAAAACCCTAAATATCGATAAGTCTCGTGTATTTGAGAATTAGGTTCATTAAAAAAAGATAAAATAAAGAAATAATCAAATTTATTGAAAAACATTTTATCACGTTTAAATTATTAATTCATACTGAAAACCATGTGGGATAGTCTGGGGAAATATATAAGAAAGGGGAGATCTATAAATCCAAGTATGTGAGTATACAAGGTATAAGATAAATATATAAATAAATGTTTGAAAAAATAGAAATATCAGTGGGGAATAATATTATAAAGAATCATAAATATGAATTATTAGGCATAATATGGCAATATAATCATAAAGAGAACATGGGAAATATGGAGACAACTTAAAACACTACATCCTAAACATATGTCAAGGATAAGAGCCACAAAATCAAGGTGGATAATTTTCCATAGTAGATTTATATTCACTCCATATCACAATGTGACATCTCATCAGACTAAACAATATTCAATGAATTCGATTGCTTTATAATTTTGGTCTCACTTGTCACATTAATTTCATTCTCAACCTTCTGTGTTCCACATAGATCATAAAACATGGTATCATTTATAAAAATATTTTATTCCATGATAATGTTTTGTGGAATAAAACCATGTATATCCGAAATAAATAATTAGAAGTGAATAAAGGAAAACACCCATGATAAGAAATAGGTATGAATATTTATTATATAATTTCTTGTAATGGGAAATCATGATGGAATTTTGGTAGTATAGAAACATTAATTTTTGTTTCATAAAATGGGTTTATGAGAGTGAAATGGGTATCTTATCATTTGGAAGGTGGATGGAAAGTAATAGGGATATAGAAAAAATATATATCAACTATAATAACTAGAAATACAAGGCACACCCTAATGAATAAACATGATTAAAGTGAAGTAAATGATCCCTTAACTTGAGAGTATGACTTCATATTCTTAAGAGGTGCTTCTTGAGATCTTGGGGGAACCATGGGATGACTCTTGAAAGGATAACGTAGAGTAAGGTTGTGAACAAAAGATTTTGAGAGTGTGAAAAATATGAATATTAGTTGGGGCACGATGAGAGTTTAAAAATAGGAATATAATTGGAAAATAATAGTAGAGATAATCATAAACACAAATAATGATGCATGATATAACATTATAATTATAAAGGTATTAGGGGAAATGTTGAAACAACTTATAATGCTGTATCAAAAACATATGTCATGGATTACCGCCAAGAAATCTTGATTGAAAAGTCCCATAATGAAATCTGGTTCACTCTATATCGCTCAATGAGATCTCATGAGACTAAATATTATCAAATGCATTGGAGGGATATGTAATTCTAGGCGCAACCATCCCATCATGATAGAAAAAGTCACTTACCATGATAGTGTGACATCAAATACTTAATAGGAGCTTCTTGAAATCATAAGGGAACCTTGGGATGACTCTAGAGAAGATAACATAGAGTATGTACTTGATTGGAGGATTTTTAGTGAAGAGAAATGATATATTGGGAGGGATTATATAGGAAATTATTGGAGAATTCATCATTATTTCCCAATCATAGGTTTTAGACACTATATAATAAAATAATCAAAACCACAGACCATCCCATGGTTTTTTCTATTGGTTATGGAAAATTGCAGTGGTTTTAATTAATTTATAAGTCCAAGGGATGATATAAATTAAATAATTCCATGGCTTATGTGTAGGTGAGTCATACATGTAATGAAATGATTTTAAAACTTTAAAATATATTAATTGTTCTCGAGGATTCATAATGGTCTTATAAAATTAATCAACTAAACTTAAAATCTAATTACTTTAAATAGATAAAATATAGTTTCTATATTATACCTTTTATAGTGTTTATTGAATCACTTTTGGGTCATTATAATCTCGTAATACACAATTTATATTTATAAGGTATTTCATTTTACCCAAAATTTTGACTTTCTCAAAAAATTATGAATAATTCCCCCACTAGATAATTTAAATATTATGATTAAAAAATTAATATTCATTTTATCTAAATAATTTTCTAAATAATTAAATTTTCACTTTTTATATGAAAGAGTTATTTATTAAAAAATGTTATGTTTTTTTGAAAAAAAAATATGTTGAGCCCTTATAAAAAGTACATTTGATATCATAATTTTTTAGTTATTTTATATATATTAATTTCTTTAATAATGACATTTTATTAAAATATTATTTATTTAAAAAAATTACTTTAATTCCTAAAAATAAATTTCTTTATTTTAATATGAATACTACACAAAATACTATTCATGTTCTATAGAATTGAAAAAATATTATTCAAATGGTTAGAGTCATCATCTCGAAGAGCATTACCATCTCCCCTAAATAGAATATCTAATAAATAAATGGTTGGATATCATATTTGGATTGGTCATGGTCAAAGACTATATATTTTATCCCCTCTATAGGCTATAATAAATGGTCTTTATAGGGCATGATCATACTGATAGAGGAAAATCACTCCCTTTTTCTTTCTCAATTGAAATTTTTGAAACCCAATATTTATACTAAAAATGTTATTATTGATCAATAAATATATTATAGATGTTAATGATACTTACTAGTCATTTAAATATTTTATGATATAATAAAACAAAATAATTTCATGTGTTTTCTATGACCATATTACATAATAATACATTTAAATAATTCCTAAGGGATATATTATTTGTAGCAGTTTCAGTAATTATAATCTTCCCCCATTCTAAAATTCCACCCTCTAAATTTTCATTTCCCATAATAAAATATATGAACGTGACATTGTTTCATCACCTCCTCCAATTCCCTTGTATCATCATGAAACATGTTTTTTATCCACAACACTTTGAAAAGGTGCATTGTCATATTTCATTTACATTGTCATTATGATCTAATATCTTCATCGACTGCTCCTCACATGAAAAAAAATTCTCCATTGGTTCCAGCTCTGGATTGTGTGCATGTGAGAATTCTATTATGTACGTCATCAATATGGATACATGAAATACATGATGTACTTTATATAGGTTATCTGTGAGTGATATTCCATGGGAAATTGATAAAATGTGATGGAGGATCGAAAAAGTGTCATTGTATCGTGGGTAAAGCATTCCCTTATTCCAAAATCTCATCACTTCCTTCCATGGAGAAATTCAGATGAATACCGTGTATATTATATCAGACTCTAGCTCTCACCAAAAATTTTCAGCGTAGATCCATTTTGAAATCTAGGTATCCCTGATGTGTAGCTGAATAGTCTTAAAATTTTCCACCATTAACTCAACCATTTGAGGATAAAGCAATTTTCATTCCCCAACATCATCCCATCGTGATGGTTTTCTACCCCAGTTCCTAAAAAGGGAATCATAGAGAACCATTAAAGATGTTTGAGTGGAAAATGTTACTATATGAGAAATCGACCCTAGGAATATGTTGATCCCATTCTCATATGAAGTAGATTGATCATGATCTCATCATGTACCCATCTATCTGGATTGGTAGCTTATATTGGACATCAGTTTTATGGTGGTAAACATTGATAAAGCTCAACTCAGTATTTACAGTGTATTAGATACTCTTCTAGAATGTAGAGGTGAATCATAGATCTCAATCAGATATAATTGATAATGGTTTTCCATGTAGGCTCGTCACTTATCTAATGTATATCCCTGAAATTTAATCATGTGAGAAGTCCTCTCAAATTTTAATAAGTGTGTAGTATTTTAAATATGTTCTAACACAATCCAGGTATCATTATTTTCTTTTGATATCTTCAAAATACCATTGAAAAAGTCCATGAAATATTTTTCCCATTACCATGTAGGTACAGGTAATGGTTTCATCATCCCCTCATAGTTCTGTGTTATGTCTTCAATTGATGAACCAAAATACATCTTGATGTATATTATACTACTCCTTAAACATTTTATCCCACCAATGGTGCGTTTTTATATCTTGATACATCTTATGTGCTTCCTGTGTGAATGGATATGGTTTAACATTGCGCATCATCCAATACCTCATTATTTAAATCAGGATTTGATGGTACACAATGTATCGACCCAAATCTCACAAATCCTTCTTAATTAACTATGATTAAAAATTATTTCCCTTGTCTTATTATTTCCACATTCATATAAATTCATACATCACCTCATTGAGCATCCATTAACCTATCCATAAGTGATGGTTGGGAAATATTTTGTGAAATTATTAATTATGTTCCATTCTATATGATTCCCATGTCTATACATTTCAAATCTAATAAGACTGGATCCTTCTCAATTATCATAATTGATATAATTAATGTATCAATTATATATAGAGCATCTTCTACATTATTCACTTTCCCATGATTTTAGTGAATTGATTAGTCACAGTACTGGAATAGATGTAACCATCTTTATGTGTGTATATTTAACTATTTTTTTTGTTAATATATACTTGATTATTTTGTGATACATATATATATATTTCATGCTTATCCCAAAAAAGATAATCACACCATATTTTCGAATAGAATACCACACAAAATAACTCTAGATCATGTGCCGGGATGTTTTTTTCGTGAACATCCTACTACCTTGAATCATAGGCAAGGACTTTGTAATTCTGCATTAACACACAACCCATTCCCTTCTCTTAATAATCAAAGAACCCCAAGAAATGTTCTCTACTTTAGTGTAGTGTCAGAATAAGTGTAATGGTAAACATACTTTTTAGCTCCTTGAATTTATTTTCACATTAATCACTCCAATATAATTTGACTTCGTTATGAGTTATCTTGATTAGTGGGTTTGAAAATTAGGATATATTTCTGAAAAATCGTCGATATTACCCAGCTATTCCAAAAAAACTACAAATATCTTTCACAGATGTTGGCCGCATCCATCCATCAATTTCACGTTGCTTTTAAAGGATCATATGTTTTCCATTTCTTATGATCATATCCCTGAGGAAAGAGTCTTACATCAACCGGAACTGACATTTTCTATTCTTGGCATAATGATTCTTTGTTCATAATGTCTTTAGAATAGTTCTTAGATTATCTTCATGAGCCTCCTTGGTTTTGGAGTATATTATAATATAATCAATAAAGTGGACCAAAAAGTTTTCAGAATAATATCTAAACACTCTATTCATCATGTAAAAAAATATTGATGGAAAATATGTGGTTCCTAATGGTATTACTATGAACTCATAGTACACATATCTTGTACAAAAATAAGTCTTGAGTACATCCTCATTCTTCACCCTAACATGGTAATATCCAAACCAAAAATTCACTATAGATATGTATTGTTCTTGGTTTAGATAATTGATAAAATCATAAATCTATTGGAGAGGATATTTTTTATTTATCATGATCTTCTTGAGCATATAATAATCAATGAAAAGGTTATTGAACCATCCTTCTTCAAGATGAATAGTATTGTTGAACCCCATGGTGAATCACTTGGGCATACAAACCCTCTATCTAGCTTCTCCTATAGCTGTTTCTAAAGCTCCTCAAGTTCCAAAACATCCATTCGATAAGGAGTATTGGATAATGGTAATTCCCTAGGTAAAATATTTATGGTAAATTCAACAAATCAGATTAGAGGACAACCAAGAAAATCCTCATGACATAGCATATTACATCACAATGTGCATTTATTCAATGATGATTCTTTACTCAGACTAAATAATTCGAGCTCGATATGATAAATTATAGTGAAGTAATATCCATTATTAAGATAATGTTTCTAGATATTAGTTATCCCCCTCCATGAAATTTTACAAAATTAGGGTTGATTTTTGATATGGAGAATGATTTCCATTTTTTGTAAATTTATTTTGGATTCATATAGGTAAAATGAATCCATGCCTGGAATTGCATCAAATACCATTAAAGGGTGTGTGAAATATATTTATAAGAATTTCATCTCACAAACATTGATAGTGGAGGATTTATATACATTGTATTAAATAATTTCTGCATTTTCTGTTTTCACCAACAGCTCATCTTCCATTTTTTGGGGTGGTGACTGAATATTTATTATATTATTTTATGGTATAAAAGAATATGTAAAAGTAGAATATGAATGTACATTCACTATTCTTGAATGAATGACTATCTTAACTGTCACCACATAATTTTATAGATCCACTTTGGCGGTTGTGATTGAAAAATATCACCCTTGATAACTTCGAGGGTTTTCATTATCTCAAAAAACTCTTTTTTGTGCATTAGTTTAAAAAGATCCATGGTTCCTTGGAATTGTATCAATGAACAATTCGTTGAAGTTTAACTAGTGCATTGACATCTTTTATTTAATTATTGGGTTTCACTTTTCAGTAATCGTTAACTGGGATTCCTCCATTACATCACCAAAACAATACCCTCTTTCCCCTTAGGAAATTTCCAGGGTTCATCTTTCCACACATTTGACAAGTGGGGTGTTAAAATTTATTGGAATCATTATATTTCTCCATAAAAATACCAGAATTAAACTCCACGTTTTTCTTCCTATCCTCATGATACCCATGAGATTCTTTGATCTGAATTTCAATATTGGGGGAAAATTAGATTATTTTCTCAAAACAATTAGAGTCTCAGATCTACATAGATTTTCATAGACAAGATTTTATCATGCCAAATTAGTGGTCAACCATGCATTTAGGGGTAACAAAAAATCATGATGCATGTTATTAACGTCTTATGAATTTTTCCTCATACATTCCAATAAATTAATTAAATTTGTATTAAGGGAAAGAAAATACATTTCCATTTTTAGAAAGAGAGTGCATGGAAATTTTTTATAAAAAACGTTTTACTGAATTTCCTCAACCCATCGCTTTGATCTCTACATCAGGATTCACATTCATAATCAATCACAACCACTAATTAGCTTCTCCATCCATATGATTAATAGGAAGTTGAACCTTCTCTTTAAAAGAACATTAAAGGTTTGGGAATATCATCTTAATGTATTTTAACCATGTTCTGCTATTAAGGGTTTGGATGATCCATTGAATTTTGGATGCCTTTATCACATAATGGAATCATTTGGAATTTTTTGTTTCTTATAGGGGTTTGGGTGATCTTCTTGATCAAGGCTTCTATTCAAACCCAGATTAAGCTGAGGGAGCATTGTCACAATGTTTTTGATTCTTTCTCTCATCGGGTTGGGTATCTTATTAGGTAAGTCATCACATTTCCCATCACATTGATTATTTACCTAATCCCTCCAATTTCTGGCCATTATCAGAATAGAGGGAAAATTACATATTAGTTTTACTAAACTATTACACACATTAAGAGGAATATAATGACCTTAAATTGATAACATATAACTTACATTTCATTACTAAAATTATTAACTTATAGGATTCAATCTATGTTATCCACTATCAATTTACAAACATATGTTATTATAGACATGTTTCTCATAATAAGGGTTTATAATGAGAATGTGATTTTACCAAATCATATCCTATAAGAGTTTCAAACGTGTTGTGCAATATAGCCCACTATCATGTACTAGGTTACGATGAGTTAAGTCTACCACACATTGTAGGAGTTTTTACCCCTATGTACATTTGTTCCATAAATATGTCCACATATAGTATCCATAAATGGATTTATTTGACTAATAAACCACTTACTACATACATACCAAAATTCAAGGATGTTTTCTTATATTTAGACTTATCACTATGGATTTTTTCTAGTGCTTTCTAACCTAAATCCCAATATAACTAAACATTTCCTATGATACCAACATTGAAAATCGTTCTCTTTATTTCACATTGATACATGATTTATTATATAAGTTTTCACGTAATTCAACCTAAAAGAACAATATTTCTAGTTTCTTTAGGAATTAGTAATGTTATGTATCAAAATAAAATAAGGAATACATCATCTTTATTAAAAGTCCGTTCAAGAATATTCCATCATACATAAAACTCCGTGGGGACATACATAATAATGTGGTGAGATATAAATCCTAATGAGGGAATAATAATAGAATAACCTAAATAAATTAATACATGTTATAAAATAAGAATAACAATGGGTCACAATATGAGATAATAATAAACATGAATAATGAGGCATGATATATGATGATAATCATAAATTCCACCTTTGAAATGTGTCAACAACTTAAATGATTACATCATAATAAATGGTCAAGGATAACTACCCTGATATCATGATGGAAAAATTCCCATAATGGAATCAATTTCAATAATTTTACCAACATGATGTCTTATGATAATAATCATTACCTAGTAAAATGGAGAGATACATCGTTTCGGGAACACCCATCACGTTTATTGCATTCTCATGCTTATGTGTACCCCATTGATCATAAAACATGGAATCATTTATCACAAAATTTTATTCCTAGATATGAGAGTGTTGAATGCATTATTATAAATCCCTATTCAATAGGTATATGTTCAAAATGTTTAACACCCTTGTTCTGAAATGGGTATAGGTATTCACTATAGAATTGTTTTGGAATGTAAAATCATGGTGGAATTTAATCAGCATAACGACATCACATAAGATTTATTTAAATGGGTTGATGAGTGAAAAATGGGTCTCTCATAATTTAGATTGAAAATGAACAGTAATAGGGACACGTAAAAAAATATCTCAAAAATATTAATTGGAAATGGAAGGCAAAATATAATGAAGAAACATTTATAAATAGAAGGAAATGACCCCTTACCTTGATAATATGACTTCAAATGGTTTATAAGAGCTTCTTGAGTTCTTATGGGAAACTTGGGAGGACTTTAGAGTGGGTTGGTAAGAGTATGGATGTGGTAAAAGTATTTTAAGTGAATATAAATGGGATATTAGGTGTGTATACATAGTAAATGAGTGGTAATTTCATTATTCTTTCTCAAACATTGGTTTTGGGCTCCATATAATAAAATCACAAAAACAAAAACATTAACATGTTTTATGCCTATAGTTTCTACAAAATGTGATTTATTTATATTATTTAAAATGTAAAATATAATAAATTAGTATAATAATTACCTTTCCTATATAAAGGTGAGTTATACTTTTAATGAAATGATTTTATAACCTTCAAATATATTAATAGTTTTGGAGGATTCATAAAGGATTTGTAAAATAAATCAAATAAACATAAAATATCCATATTTTATGGATAAGACATTTATTTTTTCATCGATACTTTCTATAGTATTTGTTAATGACATTACAATTCATTATGATGTCATAATAAACAATGTTTATTTATACAGTATTTAATTTATACCTAAAAATTCGATTTTCTATGAAAATTATAAAAAATTCACTATTGGATAATTTCAACCTTCTTACACCAAAAATAATATTAATTCATTTTAAAATATTTTATAAATATTTAAATTATCTCTTTTAATATAACATATTCCTTTATTACGAAATGATGGGGATTTTTTAAAATAAATGTTATCAAACCCTTATAAAAATTACATTTGACTTCATTAGATTTATATAATAATTTATATTTAGTAAAATTTATTTAATAATAATATTTTTTTAAATTATTATTTATTTCAAAATATGTCCATTAAATAATCCAAAAATATTTTAAATTGATTATAAATATTAAAAAAATACTATTTGTGTTTTATAGAATTAGAATAATAAGCATTGATGAAGTAATAATAATAAGATGAAAATATATTAATCATTCAATAAAAATTAATGTATATAATTAGATTTCTATAGTCTTGATATGTATCTCTTTAATATATGAGAAAACACCGTAAGACGAAGGAGTGTGACAATGATATTTTTATGTGGTGGTTCAGTGAACTTAGTTTGGTCCACGATCTTGACGAGCTTGAATTTCTCCCATAAATAGTTTCACTCAGGCTTAAGTTGTTGGATCTCATATTGGACGTGGCCAAGGGAAAATCACAGAGATTCTATCTCCTTCAAAATATTTTATAAATTGTCTTTATGTTGTAAGATCCTAATTTTTTAGGCCATCACTACATTTTTATATGCCAATTATATTAGATAAACAAAATATTTATATTAATCATGTGATCATTTTTACAGGTATATATTTTCATTTGAAATGATTCTAAATGGTAATCTCATTATGATAGGATATAATAAATCCAATGAAGTTAATGTTTTTTCTATAACCATATTACATAATAAGAGATTTAGTTATGAAATAATTTATATTTTATTTATAACTTCTTTGGTCATTACACTATTCATCTCAATGATTCTTGGGAAAACTACACCATAAATCCAAATAACACATTATCAGTGATCAGTTTGATAAAAAATTATTAGTGGATAATTCATATTATCAAAAATAAGTGTATGATATGGGTAACAATAAGATGACATAGGAAGATCCCAAAAATTATGTCTTTCTTGGTCATCGTGAAAGAACACACTTGGAGAGAACACCATGTGTGTTAAAAATCCACCAAAAGGGAGATGAATAGGGAGGTAAATTTTAACATATGATATCTAGGTATAATAATGGTGTGTCTAATGGTTAGGTAAAGATTATTTATAATGATTGAAACATTATTTCTATGACATAACTAGTCACGCATTGGTTGAGAAAATTAATGATCGATCATTGACCATGTTCAATACTTATAATGTAATGACCCGCCAATTCTCATTGGCTTGATCGCTCAACGAGTCATTACTAGGCCTTATGCGGCATCCCTAAGGTGCCAAATGCAGGAAATAAATGGTGAAGGGTTTGAAAACAATTGGGGGATGATTTACCCTTTTTGAACATACCACCAAACCAACAACCATAACAAAACTAAACAACTCAATGATGCATGATAAAAGTGAAGAAAACTCAACTATTTATTTTATCATAACCCAACCAAAAATACCACAGCAGAATCCAACACCAAATCAGAGTAAACAACAGAAATTCACACTATAAGGAAAAAATATGACAACCCAACTCCATGATCTAGTTCTCCAAGCTCCAATATCACAAGGTAGACCAAGTATCACGAAGTATTTCTATAAACATGTGACACATTACCATTGCCAACATCCTGATATATGACATCTGCTGAAGCACCATCAATACAAAGGATGGGTGATTAATGAAAATTAGTAGGTTTTCCCTGATTACATCCCAACCCATGCCTCTAGGATAAAACAAGTTAGCACATTTATATAAAAAAAATTATATAAAACAATTCCAAAATGTTTCACAATATAAAAAGTTCCATGTCAAAGTCCTTTTCCAACAAAAACCATTCTCCAACAAAAACCATCTTTCTCAAGAAAAGTAAAAAATCAAAGTTTCCAATCAAATTCACATTTTAATTTTGGCACATTCATTCCATTTCACAAATCCACAGAACCAACCATTTCACAACCTGTGAAATCAACTATGCATGCACTGTTATGACAGTTCCATATTCATGAGCAGTTTCTCGTCGATCTACCAAGTCGTCACATGGTAATTATTCCCCATGTTCCATTACACCATTTGCACCGAGCACAATGTCATATTTCAACCATGCCTCGTAAATACAATATGAATGCACACACTCAGTACGCCCAAAAACCACACCATTCCAAACATGCCAAATCCATTTCAATAAAACTGCCCTTTTATTGAAAACCTTTTTCCAGAAAACTATTTTCCAAATCCAGA
Organism: Viscum album; assembly: GCA_963277665.1. Taxonomy (NCBI): domain Eukaryota; kingdom Viridiplantae; phylum Streptophyta; class Magnoliopsida; order Santalales; family Viscaceae; genus Viscum; species Viscum album. Next base: position 2,050,045,392 of record OY728157.1, on the reverse strand, counting down.
AAATCCATATTTTAAAATATCCATTTTAAAATCAAGAAACCAAAACACATTGCACAAACCATTCATTCATTTTCCACAATTCCATCAAAACCAATAAATTATCACTAATGAAGATTTATAACAATATTTTCAGAACAATTTCACAATCAAAACCAAGAAATTAAATCAATTTGAACTAATCCTTCAAGTTATAAGAAAGATGAATTGAGATTGAAGCCACCTACCTCATCAAATTAGGTGAAACCAAGCAATGAACGAAGAACACCCAAGAACACCGGGTCGATTCTCCAAAAACCCACCATATAACACTTATCCTAAAAAACCATGAACAAAACTCATCATATATGGTATCCACACACCTAGATATACCCCTAACGGGCATAGATCTAGGAAACTAGGGGAAGAGGAGGAGTTGATCTAAGTAGATCTACGAAAACGATCATGAATGAAGGGGAATGATCACATACCTAAAAAATATGGATTTGATTAGACAAGACAAGCCTTCGGATCACCTCCAGAATGCTTGGGTGATACTTTACAAACTTCAAGGGAGATTATTCCTGAGTTTTGGCCACATAAGAGCTTTAATGAAGCAATTACATTCAAAAAAGAGTTAGATCCATAATTTAAGGATCTAATTTAAGTGCCCGCATGGTTAGTCCGCACTGTTTGAAAAACTAGGCGCTAACTATGTTTTAGCTACTTCCTCGATCCCCCTTATCGCACGACCTCATCGCATTGTTTTTTTAATAGTTCCCCGAAAGTGTGGAAGGCACTTCCTCCCAAGTCAACCATGCACGGTTTGGTCGCACGGTTTGGACAAGCTGTGTGCCGCCCGTGCGACTTCCCATTTGCCTCAAACTTCAATCCAGGATCTCCTGAATCTCAAGTACGTCACCCCTAACTTTTAAAACCAAGAAAAGAATCAATTTAGGTTTACATACCAGAAAAAATGGTTACTACACTCTCCCAACTATTTTCCTTTCCATCCTCAGAAATTAGAAAACCATTGCTTTTCTGAAAGAGTTCTGGCCACAACTTTCTCATTTCTTTCCCGCATTCCATGGTCTCTTCTCGAATCTTACCGTGTGGCCAAAAACCCTACACTAGACCAATGATTTTTCCACACAAGACATTATCCTTCCTATACACAATCTGCACCATGATATGTACCAATGAAGAATCCGGCTCTAAATCAATGTGATCCCCTCTGATCACATGGTCAGGATCGGGCTAATACTTCTTCAACTGAAATGCATGGAAGACATTGTGCACTGAACAGAGCATGGTGGTAATACCAACTGATATTCCACCTCTCTAACTCGTTCCAGTATCTCAAAAGTCCCTATATATCGAGGAGATAACTTTCCAGGTTTCCCAATATGATGATGTCCAAGCCTTAGATATATTATAAAAAGACAAGATCACTCACCGCAAATGACAACGGTCTTCGGTGATTATCCTCATAAGATTTCTGATGACTATGTGCTTTCTCTATCCTCTTTTTTATGAACTGAATCTTCTCTATTGTTTCTTGGACAAGGCAAGGCCCAACTAGTGAAGTCTCAACTCTTTCCACCCCGCATAGTGGAGAATGAAAAGGACACCTATACAATCCTTCAAACTGAGCCATGTGTATTGAGGCCTAATAACGGTTTTTGTTTGAGAACTCCACTGAGGGTATATGCTCCTCTAATGAGCCACCAAAATCAATTACAGAAGCCATCAACATGTCTTTTGACCTCTGTATCATACTTTCAGATTGTCCATCTGTTTGAGGATGATACGTCGTACTCATAATCAACTAAGTTCCAAAGGATTTCTGTAAGGATCACCATAAATGAGATGTGAACCTTGGATCTCTGTCTAACATGATTGAAATTGGTATGCCATGTCTCTTTACGACTCCTCAGATATAGATTTTTGAAATATCATCGACCATATGAGTTTCATGAATAGGGATAAAATGGGCCAACTAGGTTAGACGATACACTATCACCCAAATGTCATCGTGTTTTCGGACCATTCTTGGAAGACCTGTAACAAAATCCATTGTTAATTAATCCCGTTTCCACATAGGGATAGGTTAATATTGTAACATACTGTTGGGTCTCTGATGATCTACTTTAACATGCTGACAAGTTAAGCACCGTGAGACGAACTCGACCGCCTTCCTTTTCATGCGTCTCCACCAAAACTGAGCCTTCAATGCCACATATATCATTTGTGTACCTGGATGTGCAGCCCATCGGGAATGGTGGTATGTATGAAGTATTTGTTCCTGAGAAGTTAATTATATAACCCTCCAATCTCAAAACCGCAAAACTGAACACCCATCCAACTTCCATCCCTCAATGGTCTCCCCACCATTGAGTTTTGAACTCATTGCAACATAGTCTTCATCGGATGCTTGTGCCTCCTTTAATATCTCCACAAAATCTGAAACAATTGAAACTGGTATGAAAACTGCAACATCACCTTGGTCATCACATTCTACATGCATGTTATCAAAGACCGACATCAACTGCCATTATTCATAATCTTCTTTCACCAACTGAACATACAAATTTTTTCTTAATGCATCGTCCACCAAATTTCCCTTACCCGGAGTACACATCAAGTCAAAGTCTAACATTTGAAGATACTCCATCCATCTCCTGTACCTCATATTCAAATCTCACTGTGATAAAATCTGTTTCAAGATTTTGTGATCCGTAAAGACATTACAATTTTCACCAAATAGATAATTACTCCAAGATTTCAAGGCATAGACAACTGCAACTAATTCCAAATATTGCATTGGATAATTCTTCTCATGCACCCTCAAATACCTTGAACAATAAGCCACGACATGGTCTCCTTGCATTAGAACACATCCCAACCCTATTCTCGAAGCATCACAACACACCACATACCCTTGTCCTAATACATGAAAGATCTAGATGGGTGCTGATGTATGGAGAAGTTTCACCACATGAAAAGATCTCTGACATTCCTCATTGCATTGAAATGCCCTGTTTTTCTTTTTCAATGTTGTCATAAGCAATGATAGTCATGAGAAATCACGCAAAAAGCATCGGTAATAACTAGCTAGACCAAGAAAACATCGTATTTCAACGAAATTTTCAGGGGTTTCAAAGAATGAACAACTTCTATCTTTTATGGATCCACTAAAACACATTTATCAAAAACATCATGGACTAGAAATCATACCTCTTGTATCCAAAAATTTCACTTTGATAATTTGGCATACTACTGATGGTCCGTCAAGATTTCCAACAATATCGCCAAGTGTAGCTCATGCTCAGCCCTTGTTCATGAATACACCTATATGTCATCCACAAACACCACAATAAAAGAATAAAAATATGCCTAAAATATCTGATTCATCAAATCCATGAAGACCTCTGGTGCATTCGTAAGACCAAAAGGCATGAATACATATTTGTAGTGTCCATCTCTACTACTGAATGCTTTCTTCGGAATATCCTCCTTTTGAACTCACAACTCGTGATATACTAACTGAAAGTCAATATTGGAGAACAACTAATCTCCCCTCAATTGATCAAATAGGTATTCAATGCGTGGAAGTGGATATATATTCTTTATTGTAACTTGGTTATGTTTACAATAATCCACACATAGCCTCAAAGTTCCATCTACTTTATTTACAAACAAAATTGGTGCTGCCCACAAAGACACGCTTGGCCAAATAAAAAAATTTCTTTCCAGTTCATCCAAAAAAACATAAAAATTATTTTAACTCAATTGCTTCTACCCTATAAGAAGGAAGTGAAAAAGGACTGGTCCCCTGAAGGATATCAATCGTAAACTTCACTTCTCTCAGAGGCGGTAACTCTGAGAATTTTTCAAGAAAAACATCCGGAAATTGATCCACGACTAATAGAAAATTGGTATTCCTTATCTCATCCATTGATTCCATGTTTAACGTAGAAAAATTGAAAGAGATCATTGCCACTACCTGTTCCAACAAGCCCGTTACACATGCATTCACCACTCTTTCTTCTCTAAAGAGAAGGTCGACGCTATCCTTGGTCACGAAACTGACTATTCTACTATAATAGTCGATGTAAGCCTTAAACTATACCAACCAATACATACCCAAGATTATATCATAGACATCCATCTCCAGCATAGATAAATATTATTTCATCTCATCTCCATCAATAGTTATATAACATGCTCTACACAGGAAGGCTCTACATTTTCTTTCACCGAGAGGAGTTTGAAGTTTTATGATAGAAGGAATCATTTAAAGTTTTAAGTTCAGAAAATCAGCAAAACAAGAAGCAAGAAAAGAATGTGATGCACCAGTATCGAAAAATAAATGCATGAGTGTAGAATTAAAAAATTATCGTACCTCTCACGGTAGTTGGTCCAGACTGGTCATCCACAATCACCTTTTCTTCTCCATACAATTTCTTGGTTGTGGTAATTTTCTCCTTATTGCCCTGTTGAGATTTCCCACCCTGAGGAGTCATGGTATTCTTGGAATCACCGTAGCTAGCTCTCCTCTATTGGTAAGACTGATTTTGCTGTCCTCGCCCTGTTGAAGCATAAGATGCTTCCGACACAAGATAATTGTCATGAACACCCGACCGTGGATCACATCGACAATATCGTGGATGTATTCCCATCTTGTTGAAATTGTGGCATGCACTCGGTGGTGATGTACATTCTCTTTTCGTGTGATCAATCACGAAACATTGAAAACACCCATATCTCATCATACGTCGTGGAGGAAGATTCATTGATCCAGAGGTTTGATTCTTATTTTCACTCCAACCTTGGAAGTAGGTGTCCCCCTTCTGCTTGTTACCAGTATTAGGGTTCCCACCCATTCCCATGGGTATCATCACACTTCCTCCTCCCATAACTCATGAGATGTCACTTTCAGCTACTATTTCTCTCTTTAAAATCTCTATATAATCTGTAATACAGAGCACAACTTTCTTCGACTGAATCTCATGTTGCAACCCTGATTCAAAGATGCGTTCCTTCAGTGATGCACTTGCAGTAACTTCCGATGCAAAGCGCACTAAATTCGTTAATTTAGCCACATACTACATGATAGAGAGATTCTACTACTTTAGGCTGAAAAATTCGATTTTCCTCTGGATCTTGATCGTGTAAGGATAGAATTATTTATTAATCAATTCCCCAAATTCCTCCCAGCCCAGGCCTTGATCCACCTTAGCCTACACCACCATCTCCCACCATTGTCGTGCCATATCCTCCAGCATAAACACCGCCGACTTTTCTTTTAGTTTGTATGGGGTTCTGATGAAGTAAAAGATAAAATTCATCCTAGTCAGCCACACCTCACCCCTTTCTAGTATAGAATCACCCAGAAAGATGGGTGGATTTTACTTCCGGAACTGGATGTAATGGTCTACATGCCTTGACTTGTCCTTCCGATTCCCCGTTTCCACAGCTTGAAACGCTTGAACTATACTTTTTAATAGCTACTGGTTCACTTGTGTCTCATGTACAACTACGTTTTCTATAGCCTCTTTTATTTTGTTTCTAAGACACCTAACGGGTTCCATCTTCTATTAAAAAAACACACGTCGTTAGTCTCACTTCCTAGCAACTGAAGACTTAGAATTTCAAATTTTTGTCACATTATCTATCAAAACATTGTTCTCAGAACAATATTTTTTTCATGTTCAACCATTTTTAAAAACATTCAACATAATTTTTTAAAATCAACCCATTTTCAAAATACACCAAAAAACCTGTTTGCAAGGGCTATCAGTTGAACACAATTTTTACATTTTTCAAAAATTAGCATATTACACCAAATCCTTACTCATTCCTCACAATGATATATTTAGTCCAAGTGGGAATTCATTCCTCTACAATGCATGTCATTCTCATCTTATTGGTTAAACCCATGAAAATAATATTTCCAACACTCTAGAAGTGTATTCAAAACATTTATGTACCCGACATCCTGGTAACTTGATGTTCAGAAAAAACGGGTTAGCTACGTCCTTTTATGGTATATATTTCTTGTTATGACAATACTACTCCTGTCTAAGATGACCATCCAAAGAATAAAAAAGAAGTAATTTCAACTCCAAGACCAAGAACATCAATGACCAACTAGTGAAGTCTCCCCTGTTTCCACGCAGCATAGTGGAGAATGACAAGGATGCCCATACATTGCTGCAAACAGAGCCATGTGTATCGAGTCTTGATAACTGTTATTGTATAATAAATATACTAAGGGTATATGATCCTCCAATGAGCCACCAAAATCCATTACAAAATCCCACAACATGTCTTCCAATGTCTCTATAATCCATTCGGATTGTCCATCCAGTTGAGGATGATACGCTGTACTCATATTCAACTGAGTTCCCAAGGCATTCTGTAAGGATTTCCAGAAACGAGATGTGAACCTCAGATCTCTGTTTGACATGACTGAAACTAGTATTCCATGTCTCTTTACCACTTCTCGGATATAGATTTTTCAAATATCTTCCACTGTATGAGTTTCATGAATACGGATAAAATGGACCGACATGGTTAGACGATCCACTATCACCCAAGTGGAGTCATGTTTTCAGACCATTCATGGAAGACCTATAACAAAATCCATTTCTATCTGATCCCATTTCTACACCGGGATAGGTGATGATTGTAACATACCAGCTGGTCTCTGAGGCTCTGCTTTAACATGCTGGCATGTTAATCATTGTGAGACGAATATGCTGAAGGATCTTCGATTTCATCACCACAATAGTAAAACTGAAAGTTAAGTTGGAAACGTATATGCTGGAGGATATTGCTCAACAGTGGTGGGATCTGGGGGTGCAACCTAAGGTGGAACAAATCTTGGGCTGGGAGGAATTTGAGGAATTGTTTAATAAACAGTTATATCCTCACACGTTCAAGATCCAGAGGACAACTGACTTTTTTAGCCTGAAGTAGGAGAATATCTCTGTCATGGAGTATGTGGCTAAATTCATGAATTTAGTGTGCTTTTAACTAAAAGTTGTTGTAAGTACATCATTGAAGGCACGCATCATTGAATCTGAGTTGTGATAGGAGAGTCGTTTGAAGATAGTTCTTCTCTATATCACAGATTACACGGCGATGGTAAACAAAGAAACAGTAGCTAAAAGAAACACCTCAAGAGTTATGGGAGGAGGAAGTATGACGATAACCATGGGAACGGGTGGGATCTCTATCACTGGGAATAAGAATAAGTGGGGAAACTACATCCAAGGTGGGAGTGAAAATCAGAATCAGATGGCTGGATCTGTAAATATTCCTCCATGACCCAGGATGAAAGCTGGCTATTTTCAATATGGCACGATTGATCACATGAAACGAGAATGTACAACACCACCCAAGAGTATGCCACAATTTCAACAATATTGTACATCTTCAAGGATATTGTCACTGTGCTCCACGGTCGGGTGTTCGTGACACTTCTCAGGTGTTGCAATCATCTTATGCTTCGACAGGGTGGGGACAGCTAAATCAGTCTCACCACTAGAACAGAGCTAGCTATGTTGATTCCAAGAATACCATGACTCCTCATACAGGGAAATATCAACTAGGCAATAAGGAGCAATGTGTAGCAACAAAGTAATTATATGGTGTGGAATAGGTGATTGTGGATGACCAGTCTAGACCATCTACGGTGAGAGGTACAATTATTTTGAATTCTACCCTCATACAAGTGTTGTTCGATACTGGTTCATCGCATTCGTTTCTTGCTTCTCGTAATGCTGATTTTCATAACTTAATACTTGAAATGATGCCTTTTTTGATGAAACGTCAAAATCCACTTAGTGAAAGAGAATGCATAGCCTTCGTGTGTAGATCATGTTCTATAACTGTTGATAGAGCTACGCTGAAATGGGATTTCACTGTTCTAGAGATGGATATCTATGATATAATCCTTTGTATGGATTGGTTCATAGAGTTCGGGGCTTACATCGACTGTTATAGTAGAACAGTCAGTTTCGTGACTGAGGATGGCATCAAGCATCTCTTTAGATAAGAAAGAGTGGTGAAGGCAGTTGGAACAGGCTTGTTGGAACTAGTAGTGGCAACGATCTCTTACCAGTTAGTTGTGTTAAAAATTGAATCGATGGACGAGATCACAAATAACAATTTACCAGTAGTCATGGATTAATTTCCTGATGTTTTTCTTAAATATTTCTCAGGGATATCACCTGTGAGAGAAGTGGAGTTTACGTATATTCTCCATCCTGGGATAGGTCCGATCTGACTTCCATCTAATATGATGGCACCAATGGAGTTAAAGGAATTGAATGTGGAGTTGGAAGAACTGGAATGCAAAGCATTAATTCAGCCAAGAATTTCTTCATGGGCATCGCCAGTTTTGTTTTTAAATAAAGAAGATGGAACATTGAGGTTATGTGTGGATTATCGAAATCTTAACCAAGTTACGATAAAGAAAATATATCCACTTCCATGCATTGATGACATGTTTGATCAATTTAGGGGATATCGGTGGTTCTCTAAGATTGACTTGCGGTCAGGATATCACCTGTTGCGAGTTCCGAAGGAGGATATTATGAAGATAGCCTTCAGAAGAAGATATGGCCACTACGAATATGTAGTCATGACTTTTGGTCTTACAAATGCACTAGTAGTCTTCATGGCATTTATGAATTGGATATTTCAGGCATATCTATATTATTTTTTTTGGGTGTTCTTGGATGACATATTGGTGTATTCAAGAACACGAGATGAGCATGAGCAATACTTAGTGATAGTGTTAGAAATCATGAGGGACCGTCAGTTGTATGCCAAATTATCAAAGTGCAATTTTTGGATAAAAGTGGTACACTTTCTAGGCCATGTTTTTTCTGAGAAAGGTGTTTTAGTGGATCCCGAAAAGATAAAAGTTGTTCTTTCATGGAAAAATCTGAAAAATTTCTTTGAAATACGATGTTTTCTTGGTCTAGCTAGTTATTACCTATGCTTTGTGCATGAATTATCATGACTGGATTCGCCTATGATAGCATTGAAAAATAAAAATAGTGCATTTAAATGGACTAAGGAATATCAGTGATCTTTTCCAGAGTTGAAACTTATCCTAAAATCAGCACCCATCTTGATCATTCCTGAATCCAGACAAGGTTATGTGGTGTATTGTGATACTTCGAGAATAGGGTTGGGATGTGTAATCATGCAAAAAGACCATGTTGTTTCTTATGGTTGAAGGCAGTTGACGGTACGTGAGAACAATTACCCACCACATGATTTATAGTTTGCTGCAGTTGTCCATTCCTTGTAGACTTGGCATCATTATATCACTGGTGAGAAATTTTCTGTGTTTATAGATCAAAAAATCTTGCAACAAATATTCTCACAACGAGATTTGAATATGAGGTAGAGGAGATAGATGGAGTATCTTCAAATGACCAACATTGATTGATGTATATACTGGGTATGTGAATGTTGTTGGCCGATGCATTAAGTAGAAATATGTATGCTCAGTTGGTGAAAGAAGCTTCAGAAGAATGGCAGGTGATGTCGGTCTCAGCCGACATGCATGTGGAATCTAAAGACCAAGGTGATGTTGCAGTTTTATTTCGAGTTGCGCTTGTTCCTGATTTGGGGGAGATAGTAAAGGAGGCACATACATCTGATGTAGATTGTGCTGTAGTGAGTTCAAAACTCAATTGTGGGGAGACCATTCAGGGATGGAAGCTGGATGGGAGTTCAGTTTTTTGGTTTTGATATCGGATGGTTTTACCTTTAACTGGTCAGGGAATGATCCTTAATGCTTACCACCATTCAAGAGGGGCTCTACATCCAGGTTCACAAAAGATGTATAAAGCACTGAAGGTGCAATTTTGGTGGAGCCGCATGAAAAGGAAGGTGGCTGAGTTCGTCTCACGGTGCTTAACATGTTAGCAGGTTAAAGAAGAGCATCAGAGACCAGCCATTATGTTACAATATTTACCTATCCCTGGGTGTAAATGGGATCAAATAGAAACATATTTTGTTACAAGTCTTCCAAAAACTGTCTGGAAACACAATGCCATATTGGTGATAGTGGATCATCTAGCCAAGTCGGCACATTTTATCCCTATCCATGAAACTCATACGATGAATGATCATTAAAAAATATATATCTAAGAAGTGGTAAAGAGAAATGGAATACCATTTTCAATTATGTCAGACAGATATCTGAGGTTCACATCTTGATTCTAACGATCCTTACAGAAATCCCTGGGACCTCTTTTGAATATGTGTACAACATATCATCCTCAAATGGATGGACAATCTGAAAGGATGATACAGACATTGGAAGACATGTAGCGGGATTTTGTAATGGATTTTCGTGCCTCGTGGGAGGATCATATACCCTTAGTGGAGTTATCATACAATAATAGTTATCAGGCCTCGATACACATGGCTCCGTTTGAAGCATTGTATGGGCATCCTTGTCATTCTCCACTATGTTGGGCGGTAGTAGGTGGGACTTCACTAGTTGGGCCGAGCCTTGTCCAAGAAACAATGGATAAGATTAAATTGATAAAAAAGATGATGGAGACGTCATATAGTCATCTGAAATCTTATGTAGATCATCACCGAATACTATTGTCATTTGCAGTGAGTGATCATGTCTTTCTGAGAATCTCTCTAAGGCTTGGACATCACCATTTTGGGAAATAGGTAAAGTTATCTCCTAGATATATAGGCCCTTTTGAGATACTGGAATGGGTTGGAGAGGTGGAATATCGGTTGGAATTACCACCACAGTTCAGTTCGGTGCACAATGTGTTCCATGTATCTCAGTTGAAGAAGTATTAGCCCGATCCGGACAATGTGTTCAGATGGGCTCACATTGACCTAGAGCCGGATGCTTCGTTAGTACAAATCCTGGTGCGTATTGTAGATAGGAAGGATAATGTATTGCGTGGAAAAATCTTCGTTCTTGTGCGAGTCTTGTGGAAACATGGTAAGATACAAGAAGAGACTTGGGAATGTGAGAACGAAATGAGAAAGCAGTGGTGAGAACTCTTTCAGACAATCTATGTTTTTCTACTTTCGGAGGACAGAAAGGCCAATGGTGGGAAGAGTGTAGTAACCCTGGGTTCTGGTATGTAACCCTTACTTGATTCATTTCCTTGTTTTAATAGTTAAGGGGGACCTATGGGAAAGTCGGGAGATCCTGGATTGATGTTTGAGGCAACTCGGAAGTCCCACGGCTGGCGCACGGTTTTTCAAAACCCTGTGACCATACCGTGTATGGATGAATTGGGCAGCAGTGGCTTCCACATGGTCAGCGCACGATTAAGGGAAACTGTGTTATGAGGTCGTGCGATAAGGGTGTCCGAGGCAGTAGATAACCCATGATTAGTGTACGTTTGTCAAACCGTGCAGGCATTTAACATACATCCTTAAGTTGTTCATCTAACACATTTTTTCCTCTAATTGCTTCATTAATGCTCTTAAGTAGCCATAACCCGGGATTACTCTCCCTTGAAGGTTGGAAAACTTCTCCCAAGAATTCCATAGGCGATCTGAAGGCTTCTCTTGGTGAATCGAAGATGGTTTCTTGAGGTATGTGATTGTTCACCTTCGTTCTTGATAATTTTCATAGAACTACTTAGATCTAATTCTCCTTTTCCTCAGTTTCCTAGATCTACACCCGTTACGGGTAGATCTAGGTGTATGGATGCCAAATATGACGAGTTTTGTTCTTGGTTGTGTTAGGATAAGAGATCTAAGGATGGTTTTTAGAGAATCGCCCTGATGTTATTGAGCATTCTTAGTCCATTACTTGGTTTCGCCTAATTTGTTGAGGTAGGTGACTTTACTCTTGATTCCTCTTTCTTAAAACTTAAAGGCTTAGTTCAAATTGATTAAATTTCTTGGTTTTAATTGTGAAATTGTGGTTCAAATATTGTTATAAATCTTCTTTAGTGATGATTTATGGGTTTTGATGGAATTATGGAAAATGAAAGAATGGTTTGTGAATTTTTTTTGGTTTACTGAATTTAAAATGGTGATTTTGAAATATATATTTTCTGAATTTGGAAAATGGTTTGCAGGAAAAAGGCTTTCAATAAAAGGGATATTTTTTTGAAATGGTTTTCAATAAAAGGGTTGTTTTATTATAAAGACCTTCCAATTCTCATTGTCTTGAGAGCTCAGCGAGTCATTACTAGTCCTTAAGTGACATCCCCAAGGTGCCAAGGGCTGGAAATAAATGATGAAGGGTTTCAGAAAAAGTGGGGTACGATATACCCTTTTTGAACATACCACAGAACCAACATCCATAACCAAATTAAATGACTAAATGATGCATGATAAAAGCTAATACAACTCAACCATTTATTTTATCATAACACAACCAAAATTACCACTACAGAAACCAATAATAAATTAGAGTAAACAATAGAAAGACAAACTAAGAGGCTACAGGACATCAATCGAACACTATGCTCCACAGCTCCAAGCTCCAACATCATGAACTAGACCAAGTATCACAAAGTAGTTCTATAAACATGTGACACTTTATCTTTTCCAACATCCTAGTATATGAAAAATGAAAAATCACCAACGTGCCAAAGCAGGGGGTGAGTAATGAAACTCAGTAGGTTTTCCCTGATAACTTCCCAACCTATGCCTCTAGGATAAAACATGTTATCATATTTATATAAAACAATTCATATAAAACAATTCCAAAACAGTTCACAATATAAAAAGTTCCATATCAAAGTCATTTTCCAAAAAAAACATTTTCCAACAAAAACCATCTTTCTCAAGAAATGAAACCAAGCAATTTTTCCAATAAAATTCAAATTTCCATTTTGGTACATTCATTCCATTTCACAAATACACACAACCAACCATTTCACAGCCCATGAAATCAACTATGCATGCATCGTTATTACTGTTCCATACTCATAAGTTGTTTCTCTTAGATCTACCAAGTCGTCGCAAAGTAATTATTCCTCATGTTCCATTACACGTTTGGCACAGAGAACAAGGTCTAATTTCAACCATGCCTCGTAAATACAATATGAACGCACACACCCAGTGTGCCCAAAAACCACACCATTACAACCATGCCAAAACCATTTCAATAAAACAGCCCTTTATTGAAAATCATTTTCTCAAAAACCATTTTCCTAATCCACCAAATCCAAAATTTAGAATCACCATTTTAATATAATGAAACCAAAACACTTTGCAAAAACCATTCTTTCATTTTCCATAATTCTATCAAAACCCATAAATCATCACTAAAGATGATATATAACATCTTCTTCACCAAAATTTCACAATCAAAACCATGAAATTAAATCAATTTGAACTAAAACATAAGGTTCTAAGAAATAGGAATCGTGAGTAAAGCCGCCTACCTCAACAAATAAGGTGAAACCATGCAACAGACAAAGAACACTCAAGAACATCAGGTCAATTCTCTAAAACCCTCATCATATCTCTTATCCTAACACAACCAAGACCAAAACTCATCATATTTAGAATCCAAACACATAGATCTACACATAACAGGTGTAGATATAGGAAACCAATGGAATATGAGATATAGATCTATGTATATCTAAGAAACCGATCAAGAACTTTGGATAACAATCACATACCTCAAGAATCTGGCTTCGATTTGCCAATAGAAACCTTCAGATCGCCTCCAGAATAATTAGGCGGATATTTCCCAACCTTCATGGGAGAGTAATCCCAGGTTATGGCTACATAAGAGATTTAATGAAGAAATTAGAGGCAAAAATTAGTTAGATCCACAATTTAAGGATCTAATTTAATTTCCTTCACTATTAGTCTGCACGGTTTGACAAACCGTGCTCTCACCGTGCATTAGCTACTGCCTCATCCACCCTTATCTCATGAACTCATTGCACGGTTTCCCTTAACTATTTGCTGACCATGCGGAAGCCACAACCGCCCAAGTCAGCCACACACGGTTTGGTCGCACGGTTTAGACAAACTGTGTGCCACCCACACGACTTCCCCTTTTCCTCAAACTTCAATCCAGATCTCCCAACTCCCCTGTACGTCACCCATAACATTTAAAACCAATAAAATCATCATGTAATGGTCACATAAAAAAATCCAGGGGTATATCTAAGAAAACGATCTAGAACGTAGGATAATGATCACATTCCTCATGAATCCGTCTTCGATTCGCCAAGAGAAGCATTCAGATCTCCTTAAGAACGCTTGGGAGAAGTTTTCCAACCTTCAAGGGAGATTAATCCCGAGTTATGGCTCCTTAAGATCTTTAATTAAGAAATTAGTGGAAAAATGAGTTATATCCACAATTTAAGGATCCAATTTAACTGCCGGCACGGTTAGTCCGCACGTTTTGAAAAAACCTAAACTAACCGTGCGTTAGCTAATACCTATGCCACCCTTCTCGCATGACCTCATCGCACTGTTTCCCCTAACTGTGCACCGAAAGGACGGAAGCCACTTCTTCCCATGATATCCAAGAACAGTTTGGTCGCACTGTTTAGAAAAACCGTGCACCAACCATCTGACTTCTCCTTTGCATTATACTTCAATCAAGGGTATTCCAACTTTTCGTACGTCACACATAAATTTTAAAACCATTAAAAGCATAAAATAATGGTTACATACCAGAAATTGGGGTGTACTACACTCTCCCCACCATTGGACTTTTCGTCCTCAGAATGTAGAAACCCATTGCTTGTCTAAAAGAGTTATGGACACTGCTTCCCCATTTCTTTGACGCGTTCCCATGTCTCTTCCTGAATCTAACCATGTTTCCACAAAACCCGCACTAGACCGATGCTTTCTCCTAGAAATAATTTATCCTTCCTAACCACAATCCACAATGGTATATGTACCAGTGAAGCATTCGTCTCGAGGTAAATGTGAACCCATCTGATCACATGGTCAGGATCGGGCTGATACTTCTTCAACTGAGATACATGGAACACATTGTGCACCGAACTGATCCATGGTGGTAATGCCAATTGATGTGCCACCTCTCCAACCTGTTCTAGTATCTCAAAAGATCTTATATATTGGGGATATAACTTTCCATATTTCCCAAAATAACGATGTCCAAGCCCTAGAGATATTCTAAAAAAGACATGATCACTCACCGAAAACGACAACGGTCTTCAGCGATGACCCACATAACATTTATGATGACTATATGCCGTCTCCATCCTATTTTTTATCAAATGATTCTTCTCTGTTGTTTCTTGAAAAAGACTCGGCCCAACTAGTGAATTCTCACCTATTTCCACCCAGCATAGTGGTGAATGACAAGGATGCCAATACAATGCTTCAAACAGAGCCATGTGTATCGAGGACTGATAATTGTTATTGTATGATAACTCCACTAAGGGTATATGATTCTCCCATGAGCAACCAATATCCATTACACAGGGCTGCAACATGACTTCCATCATCTGTATCGTCCTTTCGGATTGTCCATCCATTTGAGGATGATACACCATACTCATATTCAACTATGTTCCCCGGGATATCTATATGGATCTCCAGAAAAGATATATGAACCTCAGATCTCTATCTAAGACAATTGAAACTGGTATTCCATGTCTCTTTACAACATTTTAGATATAGATTTTTTAAATATCTTCCACCGTATGAGTTTCATGAATCGGGATAAAATGGGCCGACTTGGTTAGACGATCCACTATCCCAAAAATGTCATCGTGTTTCTGGACCGTTCTTGGAAGACCTATAAAAAAATCCATTGCTATCTGATCCCTTTTCCACACAGCGATTGGTAAATATTGCAATGTACCGAATGGTCTCTGATACTCTACTTTAACCGACTTACAAGTTATGCACTGTGAGAAGAACTCGACCTCCTTCCTTTTCATGCCTCTCCACCAAAACTGAGCCTTCAAAGCCTTATACATATTTTGTGTACCCGGATGTTCATCCCATCTGGAATGGTGGTAAGCATGAAGGAGTTGTTCCTGAGATGTTAAAGGTACAACCATCCGATCTCGAAACCGAAAAACTGAACTCCCATCCATCTTCCATCCCTCAATGGTCTCCCCACCATTGAGTTTTGAACTCATTGCACCACAGTCTACATCGGATGCCTATGCCTCCTTTACTATCTCCACCAAATCAGGAACAAGTGAAACTGGAAAGAAAACCGCAACATCACCTCGGTCTTCACATTCTACATGCATGTTGGCTAAGACTGACATCAACTTACATTCATTTGAAGCTTCTTTCACCAACTGAGTATACACCTTTTTGTTTAATGCATCGACCACCGAATTGCCCTTAGCCGATGTATACATAAAGTAAAAGTCAAACATTTGAGGATTCACCATCCATCTCTTCTTCCTTAGATTCAAATATCACTATGAGAAAATATGTTTCAAGATTATGTGATCCGTAAACACGGTAAATTTCTCACCAAAGAGATAATGAAGCCATGTCATCAAGGCATGGACAACTACAACTAATTTTGAATCGTGTGCTTGGTAATCATTCCCACGCACCCTCTAGTACCTTGAACCATAAGCAAAAAAATGGTCTCCTTGCATGAGAACACATCCCAACCCAATTCCCGAAGCATCAAAATACACCACATACCGTTGTCCTGATTCAGGAAAGATCATGATTGTTACTGATGTAAGTTGAAGATTCAACTCTTGAAAAGATCTCTGACATTCCTTAGTCCATTAAAATGCACTATTTTTCTTTGTCAATGTTTTCATAGGTAAAGCTATGTAACGACCCAAAATTTCATTAATGGAAAATCCCTCTTGATCCAGTTAAATGTTTCTTTATGTTTTTATATGATGTCAACTTCTTTAGTTTAACGTCAAGATTTGTGACCGTTACTTTTATAGCCGTTGAACAGTGATCATCTGGGTAGTTTAAATATAAGGATTTAACGAACCAATTTTCTACTCAGACAAAGGAAGCGATGGCCTCATCCAGTAGAATTGCCCCTTACGAAGCCCATTTGTCGATGCTCGGAAAGGAGGTGGCGTCTTTGGGCTTTGCCCTTGACCAAGCCCAAGCTGAGCTTCATCAAGTCAAGCTCGAACGTGATCGTCTACGGGAAAAATGGAAGTTGATAGAGATTACCACTCAAGCGATGTTATCCGAGAAACCCCAAGAGTTTGTCACCATCGCACACCTTACCCTTAGGTCTTATGCGGCTATTTTAAGGGGTTATGTAACAAATAAATAGCACCATGTTCATGTACATTATTTTTGTATATAATAATGAATATAATTTCTAGTCATTTTTGATGCATTGTAATTAGTTTTTAAAGTACAAATGATGTTTTTAGTTATTATTTAATTAAGAATTATATTTTATTAAATTAAAGGATTTTTGAATTAAATAATATTTTAATAAAATATTATTATTAATATTAAATTAATTTTTATTAAATATAAATGATCTTATAATTTTATGAATGCAATTAAAATTTTTATTAAGGTTTGAAAGCCATTTCTGTCAAAACCCGTGAATTTTTTTTTAAATGTCGGTTTTTATTTTAAAAGTGCAAATTCACATATTTAGAAAATTATTTAGATAAAATAAATATTATTTTTGGAATCAGGACGTCGAAATTATCCAACGGTGAATTTTTCATAATTTTCTGAGACAGTCCAATTTTTGGGTAAAAATTAAATACCTTTTAAATATATAATGTGATTTATGACATCATAATGACCCAATGGTGATGTAATAAAATACCATAATCCTTAGGTTCGGCCAATATATGTTTTATCATTAAAATAATGAGGTTTTGGGTTTGTTTGAATCACTATTCAAAGCATTAATGGAGCCCTCAAGACTTATTCAACACTTTGCCTTTTTAAATTAATTTCCATGGGAGTGTGACTCACCTCCACATAAGCAACCCTAATTTTTTAATAAGTTCGGACCCTGGCCTTGTAAAATATTGTTTTCCTCTCTCCTTTTCCAGAAACCATGGGCAAATACCATGGGATGGTTTGTGGTTTGGATTATTTTAATATAAGGGGTCCCAAACCTAAATAATAATGAATTCTCTCACCTTTCCTATATAAACCCACCCATGCTCCCACTTCCTCCTCACTCAAAGCCCTTGAAGTTCGTCCAACCTCTGCCCTACTCTCTCTAGAATCCTCTCAAGGTGCCCCAAGCTCCCAAGAAGCCTCTCACAAGCCTCTCTCTAGCCTTTGGAAGCACACTTCCAAGTAAGGGGTTTTCTTCCTTTCTCTTTTTTTGTCAATTTTCTTTAAGTTGTTATTGCCATTTTTATTTCATTTATGAATGTTGGGGTATGGTTTCGCACCTCCCCCATAATTCCCTCTTATTGTTTGAATGATGGGAGAACCCTTTCTCTCTCATTAAATGCCTCCCATGTACACCCGTTACTATGCCGAAATTCCGAAAGGAACTTCTCTCTCTTCTTTTACATTCAAGCAATACTTTTGTATCATGAATCTAAATTCCATTTCTATTGTTGGGACATGTATATATATGATCTCCTTACTGTCCATTACATGTAAATATGATGAGGAACCCCTTTCTACCTCATCAACCCTTTTTATGAATTCTTATGTCACGCCGTTACGCTGCCGAAATCGCACCGATTTTCTAAGCCAATGTCTTTATGTAGTGAATATCATGCCCATTTCTCCATCAAGGGTATTCACCTTTATGCACGTTTACTTATTGATTGTAAAGTTCATGTATGAATTCCACATTCCTTTATCGTGGAATAAATGATTATGTTTTATGAATCCATGTTTTATGATCCATGTGGCACACTTATGCATGAAATGAAATGTTTAAGAAGGGTGCGCCCTGATAGCGCTCCAATGCATTGGGTAAAGTATAGTATCATGATACGTCATGTGCAATGAGTGTTGACTCATGCTAATTCAATTGCAACGAGGGTTTACTCGTGCTTCAAGTGCAATGAGGGTTTACTCATGCTCCATGTGCAATGAGCATTGGCTCATGCTAATTCAATGTTAAGTATTGTTGCCACATTTCCATGTTATGATTATCATTCTTTATCATGCCTTTATGTTCATGTCTCTCTTATGATCTATTGATATGCCTATTGCCTAACATGTATTGTACTCCTCATGTTATTCATTATGTACTCCCTTACTGGGCTTTATAGCTCACCCTTTTCTTATGCATGTCCTCAGGTTATCCCATGCAATGCTAGGTACGAAGGAATGTAGTGGTCATGTAAAGGAAGTTTTCAATAAGGATGTTGTATTTCAAGTTTAAAGTTTTTATGTAATAATCCTAAGCCCCAAAGACACTAAACCTCTCGATCTTCTTTGTTGTATCAAGTGAAGTTTTATGTAATAAAGCATGTTTAAGTTGTAATAAAAAGCAGGGTTGTCATAGTTGGTATCAGAGGATAGGTTTAGTTATTTTTGGGATTAGGAAACCCTAGTAAAGCCTTAGATACAAGACTAAGCATAATAAAAACATCCCTAAGTTTTGGTAAATACTAAGTAAGTGTTTTATCAAACAAATACATCCCTGTCTGGATACGAGCAGGTAGAGGCGGCTCTGGCACAGATGTATCCTAGGGGTAAAACCCGAAAACACCGCTTTGAGCTAGACTCGAACGGGAACTGGTGCACGACAACGGGCCTTGCTGCACTCTTGGTTACGACACTCCCGGGGGATATGTTTTGATAAATTCACAATCTTAGTATGAACCCTTATTAAGGGAAAAATTCCCCTAAGAATATATGTTAGAAGGAAGATCCTGAAAAGCCTGGATTGAATCCTATAGACTCATGAGTTAAAGAGATCAAAGTTTATTTATAAGTCATCAACTTTTGTCTTTGGATTACCCTTTATGTGTTACCCCTAACTTTCCTTTTATTCCAGCCAATGGCCGGTAATAGGAGAACTCGGGCTAACAACCGTTGTGAAGATCAGTGTGATGATTGTACCAATGAGATGCCCAATCCAATGGGAGCGGGAATCGCGAACTTTGTCACGCTTCTCTCTCAGCTAACTCAAGTTTTGAATAGAAACACTGGTCAAGAGGAACGTTCAACCCCCCCTAAGAAAGAACAAGTCGCTATTGAAAGCTTCATGAGACAAAGGCCTCCTACTTTTAGTGGATCATCCGATCCCACGATTGCTGAACAATGGATCAACTCCATTGAAAAGATATTCTCCATCCTCCAATGCTCTGAAAAAGAGAAGGTTCTCCTGGCGGCTTATCGTATGGAGGGTGAAGCTGATCAATGGTGGACGCTGATCAAAAATACGAAGCCTGAGGAGGAGATCGAGGATTTGGAATGGAAGGTATTCCGGAAGATGTTTTTCGATAAATATTTTCCACGCACCCTCCGTCTTAAGATGGAAAGGGACTTCCTTTCCCTCAAGCAGAAAGATGAAGAATCTGTGGGAGCGTACGAGGCAAACTTCACAAGGCTTGCACGATACGCTTCCGGCTTTGTCGTTACCCCCGAATGCAAAGTTGACCGCTTCTTTGGTGGGCTGAAGCCTAGCTTGCGGAAAGCATTAGCGATCCGTGACTTTGACAGCTTTGAGGAGATTGTCCGATGTGCCCTTAAGGTTGAAATGGAGATCGGAGAATCACAGGGGTATCATGGGGACAAGAAGCGGAAGGTGGACTTCAATGCTGGTGGTCCGATGGATAAATCCAACGGCGCTAAGAAATTCCAGCACCCCACTTGCCAAAAGTGTGGAAAGAAGCACCCTGGGAATTGCCTTAGGGGGACAAGAAAATGCTTCAAGTGTGGAAGAGAAGGGCACCTAGCTATTAACTGTCAGCAAGAAGGACCCGCGGCTGCGACGGAGGGGAGGAACGCTCCGTTCGAACCTCAACGCGTTGTTCAATGCTTCAAATGCATAGAACCGGGTCATTTTGCGAATCAGTGCCCTAATCCAAGGGTTATCGGAGGCAATCAACAACCTCCAAGACAGCAAGGAAGAGCTTTTGCCATCACTTCTGCCGAAGTGAACCCCGACAACGAAGTGGTGACAGGTACGCTAGTTATTCATTCAAGAATAGCGAACGTACTTTTTGATTCAGGTTCTACACATTCTTTTATATCTCAAAAGTTTAGTAGAATAATCCCTGCACCACCACAAATCATGGAAGTAAAGATGTCGGTGAGTACGGCAAATGGGGCAATCATTGCATCCCATGAGTATAAGTCCTCCCCTGTTATAATCTGTGGATTGAATTTCCCGGCGAACCTCGTCATACTCCCTTTGGTGGAATTTGATGCAATTCTTGGCATGGATTGGCTTTCCTTATATAGAGCCAACATAAATTGTCGGGAGAGGGAAATCACACTCCATATGGAGAATCGACCCCCGATTCTTTACAAGTGTCAGGAGGAAGATGAATCTCTTTTAGCTCCATCATCTCAAGCATGGATATTACTACCTTATGAGCACGCATATCTGGCTCAGATGATTGAGTCCAAGGAAGAAACCACCCTTGAAGAAATGCCTATTGTGAGGGAATTCGCTGAAGTATTTCCCGAGGAACTTCCTGGTCTTCCTCCAAGAAGAGATGTTGAGTTCTCAATTGAACTTATACCTGGGGCGCTACCAATATCCAAGACTCCATATAGAATGGCTGTGGTTGAGCTTGAAGAACTGAAGAAACAACTACAGGAGAATCTGGATAAAGGGTTTATACGCCCAAGTGCATCACCATGGGGTGCACCAGTCCTCTTCGTCAAGAAGAAGGATGGGTCAATGCGGCTTTGCATCGATTATCGTGAACTTAACAAAATCACGATAAAGAACAAGTATCCTCTCCCAAGAATCGATGACTTGTTTGATCAGCTGCGTGGAGCTCAATACTTCTCCAAGGTCGACTTGCGGTCGGGATATTATCAAGTAAGGGTGAAGAAGGAAGATATCCCCAAAACTGCTTTTCGTACAAGGTACGGGCACTATGAATTCATAGTAATGCCTTTTGGACTCACCAATGCTCCAGCAATATTCATGGACTTGATGAATAGAGTCTTTAGAGATTACCTAGATAAATTTGTGGTAGTCTTTATAGATGATATTCTAATATACTCCAAAACCAAGGAGGACCATGAGGAGCATTTAAGAACTGTACTGGAGACTTTGCGCAAGGAGAAGCTCTATGCCAAGTACAGCAAGTGTGAGTTCTGGTTGAAGGAGGTCTCATTCTTGGGCCATATCATCACAAGCAATGGGATATCTGTGGACCCCTCCAAAACAGATGCAATTGAGGGATGGCCGAGGCCAACATCGGTAACTGATATCCGTAGCTTCTTGGGGTTAGCTGGATATTATCGACGATTTGTGAGAAACTTCTCACGATTGTCCAACCCTCTTACCAAGCTAACTCGAAAGGGAGTAAAGTTTGCTTGGAGTGATGAATGCGAAGAAAGCTTCAAGGAGTTGAAAAGGAGGCTTATCACTGCACCTGTGCTCACTTTACCCACAAGTGGGGAGCTTTTTGTGGTATTCAGTGATGCTTCAAAGAAGGGCTTAGGATGTGTGCTGATGCAGAATGATAAAGTGATATCCTATGCCTCAAGACAGTTGAAAATCCATGAGCGAAACTATCCAACGCATGATCTGGAGTTGGCGGCGGTGATCTTTGCCTTGAAAATCTGGCGGCATTATCTCTATGGAGAGAAATGTGAGATATATACGGACCACAAGAGTCTTAAATATATATTCACACAGAAAGAGCTTAATATGCGCCAGAGAAGATGGATAGAGCTCATAAAGGATTATGACTGTTCAATACATTACCACCCTGGGAAGGCGAACAAGGTGGCGGATGCCCTAAGTAGAAAGGATACAGCAATTCTATCAATGATGAGAATTGAGAAGGATCCAATCTTCTTAGACTTGATGAAGATGGAAGTGGGAATCATAAAGAAGGGAACATCATCAATCCTTTCACAAATGATTGCTCAACCATCTATTTTGGAAAGGTTAAAGGATGCTCAAAAGGATGATGCGAGAATCCAAGAAAAAGTGGAAGCTATCAAAAAGGGAAAATCCTCAGAGTTTAATGTTAATGAAGAAGGAATTGTGCGGTTTGGGAAAAGACTATGTGTCCCATCAAGTTCGGAGCTGAAGAAGGAACTTTTGGATGATGCACATAGTTCAAATTTCTCTATTCACCCAGGGAGCACAAAGATGTATTGAGATCTCCGAGAAAACTTTTGGTGGGATAATATGAAGAAGGAGATCGCTGAATATACATCAAAGTGCCTGGTGTGTCAGAAAGTGAAGGCAGAGAGGCAGAAGTCTAAGGGGATGATGCAACCATTGCCCATACCAGAATGGAAATGGGAGAACATCACCATGGACTTCGTCACTGGACTTCCAAGGACATCCAAAAGCAACAATGCAATCTGGGTTATTGTGGATCGTCTTACAAAGACTGCACACTTCATTGCTATTCGAGAGGACTTCTCTTTGGATCAACTGGCACAGATATATATCAGGGAAGTGGTACGGTTGCATGGAGTACCACTATCTATTGTGTCTGACCGAGATCCAAGATTTACCTCTAAGTTTTGGAAGAGTCTTCAACATGCTCTGAATACTGAACTGAACTTCAGTACGGCCTATCATCCTCAAACTGATGGCCAATCCGAGCGGACTATCCAAACACTTGAGGATATGTTGAGAGCGTGCTCAATGGACTTTAAAGGAGGATGGGATCAACATCTTCCTCTAGTTGAGTTCTCTTATAATAATAGTTTCCACTCGAGCATCCAAATGGCACCATATGAAGCCCTGTATGGGAAAAGGTGTAGAACACCGGCATGTTGGGATGAGGTCGGTGAACGTAAGCTGCTTGGACCAGAAATGGTCGAAGAAATGGCGGAGAAGGTGAAAACCATTCAGCAGCATATCAAGGCAGCCCAAAGTCGACAGAAGAGTTATGCAGATAATCGTCGACGAGACCTTGAGTTTAAAGTCGGAGACATGGTGTTTTTACGCATATCTCCGTGGAAGAAGGTCATGAGGTTTGGAAAGAAAGGGAAGTTAAGTCCAAGGTACATCGGCCCCTTCGAGATTCTTGATCGTGTTGGGGCTGTGGCCTATCGACTAGCACTTCCACCTACTATGGCCAAGGTGCATGATGTCTTCCATGTATCCCTCTTAAGGAAGTACATACCAGACCCTTCACATGTACTCTCTTCTGAGGTGGTACAATTAGAAGACGATCTTTCTTATGAGGAGCAACCAGTGAAGATCTTAGATCGTAGAGAAAAAGTTCTACGAAATAAGACAATGCCCCTCGTCAAGGTGTTGTGGAGAAACCACAAGTTTGAAGAAGCAACTTGGGAGTCGGAGGATATGATGAAGCTAAGTTACCCACATTTGTTTTAGTGTGGGAAAAGGAAAATTTCGAGGGCGAAATTTCTTAAGGGGGGAATGTTGTAACGACCCAAAATTTCATTAATGGAAAATCCCTCTTGATCCAGTTAAATGTTTCTTTATGTTTTTATATGATGTCAACTTCTTTAGTTTAACGTCAAGATTTGTGACCGTTACTTTTATAGCCGTTGAACAGTGATCATCTGGGTAGTTTAAATATAAGGATTTAACGAACCAATTTTCTACTCAGACAAACGAAGCGATGGCCTCATCCAGTAGAATTGCCCCTTACGAAGCCCATTTGTCGGAGCTCGGAAAGGAGGTGGCGTCTTTGGGATTTTCCCTTGACCAAGCCCAAGCTGAGCTTCATCAAGTCAAGCTCGAACGTGATCGTCTACGGGAAAAATGGAAGTTGATAGAGATTACCACTCGAGCGATGTTATCCGAGCATCCCCAAGAGTCTGTCACCATCGCACACCTTACCCTTAGGTCTTATGCGGCTATTTGAAGGGGTTACGTAACAAATAAGTAGCACCATGTTCATGTACATTATTTTTGTATATAATAATGAATATAATTTCTAGTCATTTTTGATGCATTGTAATTAGTTTTTAAAGTACAAATGATGTTTTTAGTTATTATTTAATTAAGAATTATATTTTATTAAATTAAAGGATATTTGAATTAAATAATATTTTAATAAAATATTATTATTAATATTAAATTAATTTTTATTAAATATAAATGATCTTATAATTTTATGAATGCAATTAAAATTTTTATTAAGGTTTGAAAGCCATTTCTGTCAAAACCCGTGAATTTTTTTATAAATGTCGGTTTTTATTTTAAAAGTGCAAATTCACATATTTAGAAAATTATTTAGATAAAATAAATATTATTTTTGGAATCAGGACGTCGAATATATCCAACGGTGAATTTTTCATAATTTTCTGAGACAGTCCAATTTTTGGGTAAAAATTAAATACCTTTTAAATATATAATGTGATTTATGACATCATAATGACCCAATGGTGATGTAATAAAATACCATAATCCTTAGGTTCGGCCAATATATGTTTTATCATTAAAATAATGAGGTTTTGGGTTTGTTTGAATCACTTTTCAAAGCATTAATGGAGCCCTCAAGACTTATTCAACACTTTGCCTTTTTAAATTAATTTCCATGGGAGTGTGACTCACCTCCACATAAGCAACCCTAATTTTTTAATAAGTTCGGACCTTGGCCTTGTAAAATATTGTTTTCCTCTCTCCTTTTCCAGAAACCATGGGCAAATACCATGGGATGGTTTGTGGTTTGGATTATTTTAATATAAGGGGTCCCAAACCTAAATAATAAAGAATTCTCTCACCTTTCCTATATAAACCCACCCAAGCTCCCACTTCCTCCTCACTCAAAGCCCTTGAAGTTCGTCCAACCTCTGCCCTACTCTCTCTAGAATCCTCTCAAGGTGCCCCAAGCTCCCAAGAAGCCTCTCACAAGCCTCTCTCTATCCTTTGGAAGCACACTTCCAAGTAAGGGGTTTTCTTCCTTTCTCTTTTTTTGTCAATTTTCTTTAAGTTGTTATTGCCCTTTTTATTTCATTTATGAATGTTTGGGTATGGTTTCGCACCTCCCCCATACTGCCCTCTTATTGTTTGAATGATGGGAGAACCCTTTCTCTCTCATTAAATGCCTCCCATGTACACCCGTTACTATGCCGAAATTCCGAAAGGAACTTCTCTCTCTTCTTTTACATTCAAGCAATACTTTTGTATCATGAATCTAAATTCCATTTCTATTGTTGGGACATGTATATATATGATCTCCTTACTGTCCATTACATGTAAATATGATGAGGAACCCCTTTCTACCTCATCAACCCTTTTTATGAATTCTTATGTCACGCCGTTACGCTGCCGAAATCGCACCGATTTTCTAAGCCAATGTCTTTGTGTAGTGAATATCATGCCCATTTCTCCATCAAGGGTATTCACCTTTATGCACGTTTACTTATTGATTGTAAAGTTCATGTATGAATTCCACATTCCTTTATCATGGAATAAATGATTATGTTTTATGAATCCATGTTTTATGATCCATGTGGCACACTTATGCATGAAATGAAATGTTTAAGAAGGGTGCGCCCTGATAGCGCTCAATGCATTGGGTAAAGTATAGTATCATGATACGTCATGTGCAATGAGTGTTGACTCATGCTAGTTCAAGTGCAACGAGGGTTTACTCGTGCTTCAAGTGCAATGAGGGTTTACTCATGCTCCATGTGCAATGAGCCTTGGCTCATGCTAATTCAATGTTAAGTATTGTTGCCACATTTCCATGTTATGATTATCATGCTTTATCATGCCTTTATGTTCATGTCTCTCTTATGATCTATTGATATGCCTATTGCCTAACATGTATTGTACTCCTCATGTTATTCATTATGTACTCCCTTACTGGGCTTTATAGCTCACCCTTTTCTTATGCATGTCCTCAGGTTATCCCATGCAATGCTAGGTACGAAGGAATGTAGTGGTCATGTAAAGGAAGTTTTCAATAAGGATGTTGTATTTCATGTTTAAAGTTTTTATGTAATAATCCTAAGCCCCAAAGACACTAAACCTCTCGATCTTCTTTGTTGTATCAAGTGAAGTTTTATGTAATAAAGCATGTTTATGTTGTAATAAAAAGCAGGGTTGTCATAAGCTAGTCACGAGAAGTCACGCAAAAAATGCCTGTAATAACCAAGTAGACTAAGAAAACATCATATTTAAAAGACATTTTTTGGCGGTTGCCAAGAAAGAAAATCATCTATCTTTTCTGGATCCACTAAATCACCTTTCTCAGAATGAACATGTCATAGAAATCGTACCTCTTATATCAAAAAATTTCACTTAATAATTTGGCATACAATTAATGGTCCCTGAATCTTTCTAACACTACCACTAGGTTTTCTCATGCTCATCCATTGTTCTTGAATACACCAATATGTCATCCAGAAACACCAAAACAAAATAATCCAGCTATGGCTGAAATATCTGATTCATCTAATCCATGAATAGCACTGGTGCATTCATAAGACCCAAAATCATGACTACATATTTGTAGTGGCCATATCTTCTCTTGAAGGTTGTCTTCGGAATATCCTTCTTCAGAACTCACAACTGGTGATATCATGACCGCAAGTCAATCTTGGAGAACCACTAAGCTCCCATCAATTGATCAAATAGATCATCAATGTGTGGAAGTGGATATCTATTTTTTATTGTAACTTGGTTATGTTTACAATAATACACACACAACCTCAAAGTCCCATATTCGTTCTTTACAAACAAAACGGTTGCATTCCACGGAGACACGCTTGGCCAAATAAAACATTTTCATTGTAGTTCTTCCAACTGAACTATAAATTCAATTAACTCTGTTGGTGCTATACTATATGATGAATGTGAGATAGGACTGGCCCCCAAAAAGAGATCAATCGTAAACTCCAATTCTCTCATAGGTGGTAACCCTGAGATGTTTTCTAGAAAAACATCATGAAATTTATCCACGACTACTGGAAACTGTTATTCATGATCTTGTCCATCGATTCCAAGATTAACGTATCCAACCCGTAAGAGATCGTTGCCACTACTGGTGACAGTAAGCCTATTGCACCTGCCTTCACCACTCTTCCTTCTCTATAGAGATGCTCGACGCCATCCTCAGTTGTGAAACTGACTGTTCTACTATAACAGTCGATGTAAGACTTGAACTCTATCAACAAATCCATACCCAATATTATTTCATAGACATCCATCTCCATCAAAGAGAAATCCCTTTTCACCTCATCTCCATCAATTGTTATAGAACACGTTCTAAACACGAAGGATCTACAATTTCTTTCAACAAGAGGAGTTTGAAGTTTTATCACAAAAGGAATCATTTAATGTTTTAAGATAAGCAAATCAGCAATTGGAGAACCAAGAAAAGAATTTGATGCACCAATATCGAAAAATACTTGTATGAGGGTAGAATTCAAAAGAATCATACCTCTCATTGTAGATGGTCCATACTGGTCATCCATAATCACTTGTTCCACTCCATACAATTTCTTTGTTACAGCACTTTTCTTCTTATTTCCTTATTGAGATTGCCCAGCCTGAGGAGTCATGGTATTAATGGAATCACCATAGCTAGCTCTGTTCTATGGGCGAGAATGATTTTTCTATCGTCACCCTATGGATGCATAAGAGGATTGCGACACCTGAGAAGTGTCCCGAACACCCGACTATGGAGCACTGTGACAATATTGATGAAGATGTACCATATTGTTGCAATTGTGGAATGCTCTCGGTGGTTCTGTACATTCTAGTTTCATGTTATCAATCACGCAACATTGAAAATACTGATCTTTCATCCTGGGTCGTGGAGGAAGATTCACCGATCCAACCGTCTGATTCTGATTTGCACTCCAACATTAAAAGTAGGTATCTCTCCTCTTCTTGTTCCCAACATTAGAGTTCCCACCTGTTCTCGTGGGTATCATCATACATCCTCCTCCCATAACACATGAGATTTCTCTTTCATCTACTATTACCTTGTTTACCATCTCTATATAATCTGTAATACAGAGCACAACTATCTTCGAACGAATCTCCTATCGCAACCCGGATTCAAAGATGTGTGCCTTCAGCGACACACTTGCAACAACTTCTGGTGAAAAGCACACTAAATTCATGAATATAGTTTTATACTCTGTGATAGAGAGATTCCCCTACTTCTGCTGAAAAATTCAGTTTTCCTCTAGATCTTGAACGTGTGAGGAAAGAATTTTTTATTAAACAATTCCTCAAATTCCTCCCAGCCCGACACTTGATCCACCTTATCCTGCACCACCAGCTCCCACCACTGTCATGCAGGATCCTCCAGTGTATACGTCACCAACTTTACATTCAGTTCTACTAGGGTGCCGATGAAGTCAAAGATATAATTCATCCTACCCCACCACTCCTCTGCCCTTTTTGGTTCAGAATCACCCAAAAATATGGGTGGATTCTGCTTCTGGAACTAGGTGGAATGGTCTACATGCCTTCACTCATCCCTCAAATTCCCTGTGTCCACAACCTAAAACGCTTAAACTATAATTTTTAATAGAAACTGGTTCACCTGTGGCTCAGGTGCGACCACATTCTCTGTAGCCTCTTCCGTTTGGTTTCTATGACGCCTAACAGGTGCCATGTTCAATACAATGAATGACTGTCGTTAGTCTCACTTCCTAGAAACTAAATAATTAGCATTTCAAATTCTGTCCCAATATCGATCACAACATTGTTCACAAAACAACATTTTTCCATGTTCAACCTTTTTTGAAAACATTTGACATACTTTTTGAAAATCAACCCATTCTCAAAATACACCAAATACTCTGTTTTCAATGTCATTCAGTTCAAAACAATTCTAGCATTTTTCAAAATTTGGGAACTTACACCAAATCCTTACTCATTCCTCATAATGATATATGAAATCCTAGTGGGAAGTCATTCATCTACAATTCATGTCATTCTCATCTCATTGGCAAAACCCATGACAATGAGATTTCCAACATTCTAGAAGTGTATCCAAAACACTTATGTACCCGACACCCTGGTAACTTGATGTTCAGCATAAACGGGTTAGGTACGTCCTTTTAAGCTATACCTTTAAAGTTCCGAAAATCCTACTCCAGTCTAATATGACCATTCGAGGAATATACAAGAAGGAATTTCAACTCCAAGACAAAGAACATCGATGAACTCTTGTTAGTTAATAACCAAACAAGATGATACCATTTGTAATGACCCACCAATTCTCATTGGCATGAGATCTCAACGAGTCATTACTAGGCCTTAAGAGACATCCCCAAGGAGTTAAATGCTAGAAATAAATTCCTAAGGGTTTAAAAACAAGTGGGGGCGATTTACCCTTTTTGAACATACCAAAGAACCAATAACCATAACCAAACTAAACAACTAAATGATGCATGATAAAAGCTAAGACAACTCAACCATTTATTTTTTATAACTCACCAAAAAGTACCACAGCAGAAACCAACACCAAATTATAGTAAACAGTTGTAAGAAAAACAATGAGGCTACAAAACGACAACCAAACTCCATGCTCCACAGCTCTAAGATCCAACATCATGAACCAGCCCAAGTATCAAGAAGTAGTGAAATTAACATGTGACACTTTACCTTTTCCAACATCCTGATATATGACATCTACAAAAGAACCAACGTGCCAAATTAGGGGATGAGTAATGAAACTCAGTAGGTTTTCCCCGATGACTTCCCTACCCATGCCTCTAGGATAAAACATGTTAGCACATTTATATAAAACAATTTATATAAAACAATTTATATAAAACAATTTATATAAAACAATTCCAAAGTAGTTGACCATATAACATGTTCCATGTCAAAGTCATTTTCCAACAAAAACCATTTTCTAAGAAAACCATCTTTCTCAAGAAAAGAACCCAAGAAATGTTTCCAATCAAATTCACATTTCCATTTTGGCACATTTATTCCATTTCACAAATCCAAACACCCCACCATTTTCAACCCGTGAAATCAACTATGCTTGAATCATTATGACAGTTCCATACTTCTGAGAGGTTTCTCATCGATCTACCAAGTCATCACAAGGTAATTATTACCCATGTTCCATTACACCTTTGGCACCCAGAACAAGGTCATATTTCAAACAAATCTCATAAATTCAATATGAACGGACACACCAAGTACGCCAAAAAACCACACCATTCCAACCATGCCAAAACCATTTCAATAAAACAACCGTTGTATTGAAATCCTTTTTCCCACAAACCATTTTACAAATACTTAAAATCTATATTTCAAAATCACCATTTTAAAATCAAGAAACCAAAATACACTGCATAAACCATTCTTTCATTTTCCATAATTCTATCAAAACCCATAAATCACCACTAAAGAAGATTTATAACATTATTTTCACCACAATTTTACAATCAAAACCATGAAATTAAATCAATTCGATCTACGGATTCAAGTAATAAGAAACTGGAATCGAATGGGAAGCCACCTGCCTCAACAAATTAGGCAAAACCAAGCAATAGATGAAGAACACTCAAGAACAATGGGTTGATTCTCCAAAACCATCTTTAGATCTCTTATCCTAACACAACCAAGACCAAAACTCATCATTTTTGCCATCCACACACCTAGATCTTCCAATAACGGGCATAGATCAAGGAAACCGAGGGAAGAGGAGAAGTATATCTATGAAGATCTATGAAAAAGATCAAGAATGAATGAGAACGATCACATACCTCAAGAATTCGGCTTCGATTTGACTTGAGAAGCCGTTAGATCACCTCCAGAACGCTTGGGAGAAGTTTTACAACCTTAAAGGGAGAGTATCCTTCAGTTATGGCTATATAAGAGCTTTAATGAAGCAATTAGAGGAAAAAACGAGATAGATCCACAATTTAAGGATCTAATTTAAGTACCTGTACTGTTAGTCTGCACGGTTTAACAAACTGTGCGCTAACCATGTGTTAGCTACTGCCTCAACCACCCTTCTCGAATGGGATCATCACACGGTTTACCTTAAATGTGCGTCGATCATGCAGATGCCACTTCCGCCCAAGTCAGCCATGCACGGTTTTGTCACACGGTTTAGACAAACCCTCCATCACCCATGCGACTTCCCCTTTGCCTCAAATATCAATCCAGGATCTCCCGACTCTGCCGTACATCACCCATAACTTTTAAAATCAAGAAAAGCATCATTTAAGGGTTACATACCAGAAACCGTGGGTACATCTAAGAAAATGATCAAGAAAGAAGGATAATGATCACATACATCAAGAATCCGGTTTCGATTCACCATGATAAGCCTTCGGATCTCCTCCGGAATGCTTGGGATATGTTTTCCAACCTTCAAGGGAGATTAATCCTAATTTATTGCCGCATAAGAGCATTAATGAAGCAATTAGAATAAAAAAATGAGTTAGATCCACAATTTAAGGATCTATTTTAAGTTCCCGCATGGTTATTCAACATGGTTTGAAAAATCATGCTCTAACTGTGTGTTAGTTGTTGCCTTGTCCACTCTTCTCGCACGTCCTCATCGCATGGTTTCCCTTAACCGTGCGCCGACTGTGTGGAACCCACTGCCACCCAAGTCATCCACGAATGGTTTGGTCGCATGATTTAGACAAACTGTGCGCCTCCCGTGTGACTTCCCCTTTAACTAAGACATCAATCCAGGATCTCTCGACTCTTCCATACATCACCCTTATCTTTTAAAAACTAGAAAAGCATCATGAAAGGGTTACATACCTGAAACCGGGGGTACTGAACTTTTATTGAAAACCTTTTTATGGAAAACCATTTACCAAATCTAGAAAATCCATATTTTAAAATCACCATTTTAAAATCATAAAACCAAAACACATTGCATAAACCATTATTCCATTTTCCATAATTCCATCAAAACCCATAAATCATCACTAAAGATGATTTCTAACATGCTTTGAACCACAATTTCACAATAAAAACCAAGAAATTAAATCAATTTGAACTAATCCTTCAAGTTCTAAGAAAGTTGAATCGAGAGTGAATCCACTTACCTCAAAACATTAGGTGAACCAATGCAATGGATGAAGAACGTTCAAGAACACCAGGTCAATTCTCTAAAAACCCTCCTTAGATCTCTTATCCTAACACATCCATGACAAAAAAATCATCATATTTGGCATCCACACACCTAGATATATCCATAACATGCGTAGATCATTGAAAGCGATGGAAGAGGAGAATTAGATCTAATTAGATCTAAGAAATCGATCAATAACAACAGAAAACGATCACATACCACATAAATAAGGCTTCTCTTCACCATGAGAAGCCTTCAGATCACCTCTAGAACGCTTGGGATATGTTTTCCCACATTCAAGGGAAAGTAATATCGAGTTATGTCCGCTTAAGAGCTTTAATGAAGCAATTATAGGCAAAAACGAGTTAGATCCACAATTTAAGGATCTAATTTACGTGCTCGCACCATTAGCCCACAGAGTTTGACAAACTGTGCGCTAAACATGCATTAGCTACATCCTCAGCCACCCTTCTTGCACGACCTCATCTTACGGTATCCCTTAACCATGCACCGACCATGTGGATGCCACTACCGCCCATGTCAACCACGCACGGTTTGGTCGCACGGTTTAGACAAACCGTGCGCTGCCCGTGCGACATCCCCTTTGCCTCAAGCTTCAATCCTGGATCACTCGACTCTCCTGTACGTCACCCGTAACTTTTAAATCCAAGAAAATAATAAATTAAGGGTTACATACTAGAAACCGAGTTTACTACATATGAACTATTAACTTTCACTATGAAACATTCCTAGAAAGTTCCTAAGGCCATAGGTGAGCTAGTTTATATAGGAACCAATACCATTTGGGTTCTCATTAAAATCACAAGGGTGATGAGGATCTAATTGTATGATTTCAAGTGGTGTGTAAGTGAAAATGTTCAGATTTAATGGTGTAGCAAAAAATATATAGGATCTATACCACCACATGCTCAAATGTATTATATAAGTGAATTGACATGTGATAATTAATCATGTACCCTATGGGGATGGACCTATAATTAGAGGGTGATTGGGCTTGTCCTAGGACATGAGACTGGGAATTGTTCTGAATACCATGAAAAATGGGAATCCAAACATATATTGTACTAGAATGTGGGGTGGTAAATGGTCAACAATGGAATAAAGAGCATCATCTATGTGAGGACACAATGAATGACACAACATCACATCGAGCAATAGGGATTTCAACCTTGTGGTTTAACATCATGTCAAATGTATGTTCAATACATTTCCTAACATCATATGTTTAGGATGTGAGGTTTCTACATTTTAGGGATGTATATCATTAACCATATTTCTGCATAGTTTAGTGTTTTATGACTAAGAAATTGTACAAATGTTTAGTATTATGAGACCAAGATGATATCATTTGAAAAGGAAGTTGTTATATTTTATTTAATATATTTCTCAAACTAATAACTTTTTATTTCATGTGACGCATTTCATGAGGAACCTAGTGTTGGTGGGGGTGTTATATTCTCATTTTCAATGGTGATCAATGATTATGCACCATTGTAGTGAACTTACAAATTATGTATGGTCCATCCCACTTAGGTTCCCATTTTTAAGCTTCTTCTGAGGTGTCATATGCATCCTTTGATACAATACCATGTTGATCTTATGGAATGAATAGAGTAAAACCATTTATTGAACTCTCATGCCATGAAATTTTGGGTCCTTTCATGTTTATGAAAATATAAATGACATTTTATTTGGTTTTAAAACTAGGCTAGGTAGACATTAATCACCATTTTTTGTGTCTATTTATCATAAATGACCATATAATGAAATTATTTTTCAACCTATTTGGTAAAACATACATTCTCATATACACCATGGAAAATGGAGTTGTCTAGCTGGAATTATAATTCATCTTCTGATGGTCCTATATGGTATTGAAGAG
The DNA here is from genome assembly GCA_963277665.1 of Viscum album. Taxonomy (NCBI): domain Eukaryota; kingdom Viridiplantae; phylum Streptophyta; class Magnoliopsida; order Santalales; family Viscaceae; genus Viscum; species Viscum album. Next base: position 2,050,010,436 of record OY728157.1, on the reverse strand, counting down.
CTTATTGGGATAAATCTAGTGAGTTGAAATTTAGGCTCTATACGTATCATTTCCATAGTTTTGAAAATCACATAAACGTTGACAATTTAATAAACCTACAATTTACTATTTTAATATATTCTATATGTTTTATAATTATTTTATTGAAAGCATACATTTATAAAGAATTTTTAAATGATTCAAATATAAAATGAGTATAAACTTATTATTACTAAATCTGATCTATAATATTGACTATGATATGATCCACCATACTGACTTCTACTCATTCTAATGGATTGGCTAGTGTTATATCTATATGAATGACAAAATTCATATCCATTATATTGGAAATAGTTCTGATTAATCATACTAAACATTGTTTAGTTCATCGAATAGAAAAAATAGTATAGTGTATGAGACAATCTAGTGATTATAATTGGAGTAATTTATTTTTATCTGGTGGATTTTTTATAGCATTGTAACGATTCTAATCAAAAATATATCTATTATAAATGTTATGTAGAGTTAACTTTTGAAGATCATATGAGGCTATTGTAACCAACTCTACGAATCATGGATATATAACCATTGGAGTAATGCTTATAAATAAAAGTTCAATTGAGGAGACCGAAGGTGATATATTTTCAATTGAACACTTTTGATATTTTTATCTACCTGAACATCTCATTCTGACAATTTGTAATTTATATTAGTTTTTTCTTCTATGGATTAAATGTGAGGAATTTTAAAATCCATAAAATTGTAATTTTCTTTGTATTGAGGTTTTTTTATCATGGTTACATCGAGGGTTTGTAGAGAAAAATATAAGAGATTCTGATTAGTTGAATCGAGAGATTTCGGGCTTGAAAGATAGAGTTGATATTGATCTTCATATCAGGGGATTTATTATTTTGGAAAGATACATATGACACAAATCTATCAAATCTAGGTCTTTAAGAGGTTTTGAAGTTAGAGACATTATGATCATTTTATTTGGGGTTTTCCTACTATTGAAATAATGTGATTTACAGTGATATATCAAATTATTAATATCTTATGTTAGCATTTTTGACATTATTAACTATTACAATTATAGTTTCAAATTAAATTGATAAATATTTAAGTTATTATTACGATATTATATGATTTTATATTACATGTTTCGATAATTTATATTTTATTTTAAATTTAAAATTTGAAATTTTGTTTTAATAATGATTAAAACAAAATGTTTTATCTGTGTTATTATAAGACAAATAAAAATTTAGATTTATCATAATATTTCTTAATACGATGGTTAATCTTATAAAATGATGTCTTGAAATTCCAATAATTTTTACTAATGAGGTTTTGTGGTTTGTATTAGAATGAAATTTTAAACTAAAATTAACCCACTCTTGTATCGATCATAATCTCATATAATACAACCATTGGTATCATGTCATGTTCTACTACTATACATGATGGGTTGTTTATTTTTTTTCTAATTAAGGTTATTTATTATTTATAAACATCATGTTTATTATTAATTTATTAAAAACTATTTTTATTTTGGATAAGATGACATGGTAAACTGATAGAACCCTTGAAAATATGAATCCATGTAAGCCAGCAATATTTTAAAGTGTTGGCTATGAATACTGGAGAGATCTGATGAAATATTTTTTATCAATACTAGTGTTAATAACATTGTGATGCCTATTAGTAATTATAAGGTTCCAGATAAGGATATTATTACCTTTACTAATTATGAAAACATGGAATATCATCTAAATTATAGATTAAGGAATAATATGTATTGTTCAATGACTGAATATACATATAGTCAGACATTTTCATGTGTGACTTATAATAATTTTTTAAAGAAGTTATAAGTTACACATTTTGCAACGTATAATGTTATTGAAAAAAAAATATGTGGTATAATGCATTCTGATTATCGTGATTTAGATTCTATACCTGGATAGTCAATTTCTAAGTTTTACCAAACGTTGGGGAAAATTATAAGTAGATTAAAATATATTGAAGAAAAATATCGTAAAGGTAATACTTTAGTTGTAAAAATTAATGAGTTCATGAAAAATGAGAGTAAATCCAAATGAACTACTTTGGAAGATACAAGAAGGATTAAAAATCATACATTAGATAATATTATTGAAACACTAATTTGTTGTCAAAGTATAATGAAAATTCATTATGATAAAAAAAATTAGAGGAATTACTTTTGAAATTACGTATATTGTTTCTATCAAAGATAATTATACTCTGAATGTTATTAAATCCTTAATAAAAATGTTTTTATTTAATTTTGATAGTATTTCATTAGATATCTCTGAGAATAAATTGACTAATCTTGTGAGAAGAATGAGAAATATTATTGAATAACACGTTTTTCAGTACATATAAAATCAATATTATAGATATATTAGTGATAAGAAATATTCTTTTCAGGATATATGTTATGAGTTTATCAAAATCGCATATATAAGACCTGATTTTTTAAAGAATAAATAGTAAGGATATGATTTAAAGGAAACATGATAGAAATGATAAAAAGTATCGTAGGTATAAATAAAAAATGAATGAAAGCATATGAAAACTAGAGTGTATGTCGAAAGATAGATCATCTATAAATTAATTTGAAAATATAAGTTTAGGATATAATAATATTGATTATTTTATTGAAATACAAAAGGTGAAAAAATTCATCATGAAAAATTTAACTACTATGTCATCCCTTACTAATAATTCATAGAATTTAGATTACCCTGATATCGATAATGGTAAAAATTATATACCTTTTGATGAAGATTCATCCTCAACTAAAGAAGATAAAATTTCAACATTTCTTCACTGATGTATCTATATTTTATAAATTACTATAAAATGGAAATTGTAAAATTTCTAAATAATGTGATAATTCCCATGAAAATTTATGAATTAAGATTCAATAATTAAAACTCATTCTAATGAGATATTAGATATTTCAAAATAATACCATAGATCAAATTTTTAAGAATGTATTATTTTAAAAGATCTTGATAAATTATTTTTTCATTTAAACTAGTGTACAATGTTATTCTGTAAAATATAGTATAAATACAAGTACTACTAAGGATAAAAAAATTGTTGTTAAACTAAAATATTAAATTTATTTTCCGAAAAAATCATCTAATTTTACATCTAAAATGGAATAATTTAATAAATTGTTTATAAAAATTATACCACCTAATGACATTTCTAGAATGGTTTTGCTAACAAAAACCTATTTTTAGTAATAACTGCATTGTTTTGAAAAGTGGTCAATTTTTCAGTAATTCTTCAAAGTGGTGGATATTGTAATATAATATTAATTAAATAAATTATTTTACTTTTTGATTTCACAATGATTATTTTTCATAAGAATAAATATTTTCTCAACATAATAATGTATGAAAAATGTGGATACCTAAAATTTTACTTTCTGATAATTCTAACACCATTAAGGGTTTGGCCCTAAAGAACAAATGATTTTTTGAGAAATAAAGAATGTATCAAGAAAATAATATTTGGAACATTAATAGTGGTTGTTTGAGATATATGAATACCAAAAAATAATTCTTTATGAAGATCATAATGGCGATAGGTGGTAAAGTCAGTTATTGAGATAATATTCAAGGATAAATTATCTTGATAAATATAATTATACTTCTTGGTAATGTATTAATATAAAATGTTATATTTTTTTTACAACATAAATTTTTTAATCATTTCCTAATTTGACGATGATGGATATATTCTGTTCTTCAAACATGATAAATGTATTATTCATAGTTTAAAATAGGAGCTTATTCATTCAAAAAAAGTTCTTCAAAATGTCTAGACCTTAAACATAGAAGACCTTAAGATCTAAGTTATTCCTTGTCATAGTGAAATTAGAAACCAATATTAAGAATGTATTTGATGATTATGAATCTATAATATTAAATAATTAGATAATTGATATAAGAAATGAGTAGTGAAAAAACTAACATATCTTAGGTTTTGATACTTCTAATGTTCGTGATTCTTTTCAATATGGTAATCAACATAATTAACAATTTAAATCTATAAGTGAAGTATTATATTCTTATACGTTACAGTTAGTACACATGGAATTATTTGTTTCTATAAAAACTAGAATTACTGGAAGAAAATACAATATATATGTTTTAGTTGATTATTGTAATAGTTACACCTAGGTTTATTTTCAAAAAAATCATTTCAAGGCCATATACTATTTTAAAAAAATTATAGCCGAAGTTAAAAATGAGAAAAACACATACTTGATAGTTATTTATAGTGGTCTTGGTGTTAACTTTTTAAAATATGATTTTCAATTATTTTTAGTAATAAAGGTATTATGTATAACTATTCATCACCAAGAACAACAAAAGTAAATTGTGTAATCAAAAAATTAAATTGAATTCTTCAATTGATTACAAGATTTATACCAAATGAAAAACATATTCCTAAACGCTTTTTTGGTGAAGTAGTTAATATTATTTTTCTAAACTATATATCATGTTTTAATAGAGCAATTATAAAGAAAACTATTTATGTGTTATGGGGTGGAAGGAAGCCAAAACATTATTTCTTAAAATATTATTAATGCAATGTATTCATTATGATTACTGAAGATATCCTATTTAAATTTTCTATAAATTCAACTAATGGAATATTTTTATTTCATTCTATAACTATTAAGGGTTTTAGTGTTTCTAACAAAAGTAAAACTATTTATAAGGAAACAATACCATTTATGTTTGATGAAACCAATCATTTTGATTAAACTAATCATCTCTTTGTATCCTAATTATATATGTTTTCCATTAATTTTCCTCTCATTATGCACTCAATAGTTCAAAATTAATTTTTTTAGAATATTATTCATTTTTAGTCTCTTTAATATAAAAAATAATTTCTTCTAAAAGAATTTTTTTAGAAAATTGTTTTAAAAATTGTTTTCAATATTATATCTATAATATATTAAAGGCATTTTAACCCATGTTTTAAATTTTAGAAAAATGGTTTTAAATGAATATTCATGTCATTTTCAAATCCATACCTATTTGGATTTTACGAAAAATGTGAAAGTAATCATTTCATTTACATGCAATGAGTGAGAATAAATTACCATAATAATGACCAATATTTTCATTGAATGTTCCTTTTTATATATTCAAGTTTATTTTCAATGTAAATTTTTTAAAAAATTTATTATGTAGATTTTTTTCAATATAAAATGGTTTTCCCAAAAAAATGATTTAAATTATTTTTTAAAGATTTCATTACAAATTTCAAATTATTTATCCAAATTAAATCATTTCCTATATATTTTATGAATTTTTAATTTTTAAAAAGGTATTTTCCAATATAATTGATTTTCCTCAATAAATACTCCATGTGATTTATTATTCAAAATAATTTTCTAACTAAGATGAAATCCATTGATGTAACATTTTATTTACTAGATATATGATCTAGGGATACCATTTTTATTCATTCCATGAATTTGGTGCATTTTTATGTCATGGTGATTCTGAAACCAGTTTCTCGAACACTTCTTATTCCATGATAATGTTCATATGAAACATGCCTATTTTTTTCCATGGGTTGTTATTTGATGATCTAATTATATGATTAGGAAAACTGCCACTTTCACTAAGGTTGTGATATCTTGAAATATTTATGAAACATTATTAATTTCATAGGTTATGATAAGATTAATGTTTTATTATCTTATTGTACATATATATATGATTTTAAGAATTTCTTGGTGCCTAAATTATAACCAATGATTGGTGGCACCTATATATCCCTCTAATTTTTTGGGTAATGACTTATATATCATGAGACAATGTGTTAAATAATGGGGACTGATCCTAGTTCAATAGTTGAATTTTTCAAATTTTATGGAATTGGGTGTGTACATTGACTATTATTATGGTTTGTCCAGTGAACCCATTATACTATGAAATAATTGTTCGTGATACTTGACTATAATGGAAATTATTATATGTGCTTATATTTATGCCATAATTCTATATCTTATACAAATAAAATTATCTTATTTCTCATGTTAATTTATTTATTTATTATTCATGTATTTTAAACTATCAATATATATACCATGAATAAATATTATAATATTTGATATACATGGTATGGTTTTAATATGTTATATTCATGTTCTAAAACAATTAAATTCATGTTATGGTTATGTGTAACCCATGTTTACGCTTACAGAGTATCTATACTCACCCTTTTGTATGATTTATTTCACCATGTTATAAAGAATAATTTTATGCATTGCATGTTTATAAAGAGTAATAAGGGATATCATATTTGTGTTTTATGATAAAGATCATTCAAAAATGAGATTATCTTGTACCTAGTCTCTAAATACACTAAACTGTTATGGTTCTTTGGCAAGTGTTTGTGTATTGAATTAAATAATTTTCTTAAAATTTGTAATATACATGGATTTATATCCTGGGTTTATGTAGTTGGTATCAATGGAATGTCTTTATTAACCAATGTAATCTAGGATGATAAAGCATTAATGAGATACCTAGTGTTATTTCTATGGTTATGTCTAGGGATGTCTCTATGGATAAATATAAGGATGAGTCAATGTATAGAGAAATTTCATGGAATTTGTGTAAGGAAATGAAACAGGAATCCTCTAAATTAAATTAATGTCTATATACTATTGGTGGATGTGACTCTGGAACATATGTACCTTTGGGAGATGACACTAAAAAGGGTACATTTAAATGTGCTCGTTCAACACCTGGTGTAAGAAAACTGACCTTGTGGCATACCTAGTTTAACAGTATCTGGGGATATGGTTTGTAAATATAAAAAATCATTATGAACCATCATGATGTATTTAAATATAATATGACTATTAATGTCATACTATAAAAAATAATGATTCATCTATTAAAAATAGCGTGTCATGATTTAGACACCATATAAGGGATTTTCAATTATTATGTGGTTCCCCACTATAATAATTATTTATCACACTATGCTTTCTGGTTTATGTAATTAGAGGAAACCCAAAGGAAATTGGTTAAAATTGAGTGTGATGAAATGTTTTAGTATTACATTATGTATGGTATAATGAATGGAGTAAAAGATATTTTGTCCATTCTTAATTAGTTATCGCAGAACATGAATTGAAAAATTCACTATTACCAACACTCAGAATCATCAAGGAATAGAATAACAGAGTTTTCATAGTGTTATGGTGCTGGATACCATATCGGAATGATGTTTTAATTTTAAAAATCTTTAGAATGAGTGACGAAGAACCCGAAGTAATTTAATAGTGTGATGAGATGATGTTTTGTTCATGAAAAACATGGATAAAAATAATTTATCTATAAAAGAAAAATCAAATGTTATGATAATTAAATGGATGGAAGGGTTGTTTTCCCTATGTTTTTATAATTAGATGAATGTTTTTAATGTGTAATTTATGTGAATTATGTAAATAAATGGCCTATTAGGAAATCTTATATAGATAATCATCAAGGTGATACAAGTAATTGTTATACTACTGATGATTAAGAGACCACAAATTACTTATCAAAGGAATGAAGTACTAATGAAAAAGATGATTATTTGTAGTCAACAGTTTAAGAATGAATCAGTGTGATTAATGTGTTTCTATATTTCAATTCAAGATTTTTTAAATACATAAGGATTTTTTGGAATATGTTTTTCTTTATGAATTTCAGGAATATATTGAATGGTGTGGATGACCAAAAAATTGATTTAATGCAATGGATATATTCATAGAAAACACATGATTAAATGAAAGATAAACCATAATATTTATAAAATGTAGGGAAAATGACGTTGGATTAATGATATTATTGATATGATAATACTTTTTTTCTTGAAACTGGGAAATAAATTTTTGTGATTTTATTATGCTATTATTGATGGATTTTACAGCACCTTCAAATTTAATGAATATATCCAATAATATATGTTTTATATAATGAATGATGAAAAATGGTTGTTTTGAATATGGTTTTAGAGTAATTATAGTTATTACCATGTTTCAAGATAAAACATAATAAATATATTCACATGATTGGAATGTGATAATCACGAGATTCATTATGATATATGGGTGATTAATGTTGTGTTGTGTTTTAGATATTTAATGATCGTATTTATAAATTTTTTATTTTTGAAGGGTTTAAAGATTAACATTTTATGGAATGGTTTATGTTGAAATGTAGATCAGGTTTTAGAGATTAACATAAAGCTTCAGTATATGAATATTTATACATATTGGATAACCAGTGTTAATTCTTTTTCAAATAGAGATAAAAGGAATAAAAAATCATTATATTATTGATATTGTGATCCATTAGTGCATGGGGAATAAATATATTCATTCTCATTTCATGGTGTAAGATAAGATGTGTAAATTTATCATACCAAAAAAAAACGGATGAAATTTTTCTTATGATACAATGGAAATCTATCCAATATGTATATAGGGTCATTTTATATAATTTATCAAATCTATGTGGTAGCCTATCAGTTGATTATTTCACCAAACCACTCTTAGGGTCAACATGACATCCATATATCTCTCCTATAGAAGTAAATAATTGATCCCTCACATTTACATAATTCAAAGTACATATTGTTGGAGCATGTTCTTTCTTATAAATAACAATTAGTTGAGATTATAGATTATACATGGAAAATGTTTTGAAACAATACCACTACAATTATTGTTGTTTTTTGTGGAAACCACTAGATTTAGTAAGATACATGGGAAACAGAGGAGGTAATGGTGTAATTTATCTTCATTTTCTGGAACAAAGGTGATGAATTTTAAGGGAAAATTTTAATTTTTGAGGGGAGGGATGCAACACCCTAAGATCTTTTGAAATATTTTTTTTCCAAACGAATATATATATATTTTTTTCTATCAGGAACCAGACATACAAGATTACATAATATTGAAATTTAGTGAAGAACATACCTTTATAACACATTGAGGAACTTTTCATGTTTATTTTTTTTATAGAGTTTGGATATCTTACTTTCATAACATATAACATTCGTACAGATGAGATACTTTTAAAAATTTTAACCATTTTGTCAAAGTATAAAACATTTGAACATAAAACATGATTTATTTGAAAACTATCCACAACATTCATCATTAATCACTTCATAATAATACACATCCTTATATAGTACAAAAAACATCTAACAATTTGGGATGAGTACAACACTCAACAAGGGAAATAAAGATAGAAATTTTTACTCAACTGATAACATAAAAAAATAAAAAAATATCATAAAAAGTCAAATGAATATAAAAATCATGTATTTTCAATGGGAAAAATTTACCATATCAATCGTAAATTCACTCTTACACTTAAAATTACCATTTTTCAACTTGTAGCTCCGATGTACCCATTGAATTGGAGTGCTATAATGGGGCACACCCATCACATGTGGAGCTATTATGTGCTCAAAAAATATATCTTGAGCTATAATAGGGAACACTCATCATATCATGAAATATAATGTGCTCAACCTAATATAAATAATTTAAAAGGAACATACCATGAATAAAAAATTTCATAACCTGTATACACCCTTGAGCAAAACACATTCACATTTCAAAATACAATGTTCTCGTAAAACCACTATTAGAACACCAACACTCCAGAAATGAAAATGAAATATAATTTTCCCAAAACTACCTTAAAAATATATGGGAGAAAATATTGTAACAAAACATCATGAAATTAGAAGAGTACATTCATTTCATAAAGAATAACAATCTATTTGGATTTTAAAAAAGATAAATTTACAACAAATTTAAGAGGAAGGTCCTTTAAAAATACATTTACATTGATGAGATTATTGATTAAACAAATGAAATATGTATATATTTTATAAATTAAGATAATTATGCATTATATAATCAAATTACATTTTATAAGTCATCAAATCAAGATAAAAAGAGTTGAATCTGATGGTTAACACAAAGAATGGAAATTGGGTTTAAAATACACTAAAAAAAGTTGGCATGGTACTAGGTGCACATGGGAAGGATTAATGATATAAAATGGGGTATATCTTCATTGATATATAATAAGGGTATTATGGTGGAGGTGTGAAAACTTACCCCATCATTAGGAATTAAAAATAAGAGGACACAACCTAGAGGAGATTCTTGAATAAAAGTGTGAGAGAGAGAATCTCTTACCTCATGTTCAACATCCCTGAAACGTGTTTAATCCTCATGTATAATGGTTAAACATGTGTTATTGTGAATTTATAGAAACATTTTAAGGTTTATAACATCTCATGTTATCCCTTTATAACATCATTTTACCATTCATTAAAAATACATTGTTATTTCCCTTGTTTCGGGTGCATTCATTACAAGGTTACTATGAACGGTTTGTAATGGATTTTTATGTTGGTTGTAAAATGAACACTAGAAGTTGAATGAAATTGTATTTAAATGATTACATAACTTTTATTATGCATTTTATCATTTTTAATTGTGATGTGAGACAGATTCATTAGTTAAAACATTAGTGATGTTTGTTTAGATCATTTTAGTGGTTCTTTGATAATAACGACCACATTTTTTTTAAATTAAAACCACGTGTACAAAAGGATTATAGAACCATGGTTGATATATAATAGATATATTATAACCAGGTTTAACCATAAAAATGGTTTCATGACTAGACATGATGGAATTAAATAAAATTAAAATCACATCGTCCATGATGTTTGTAATTCGACATATCATCGACAATTTTTTTTGTTATTTGAATAAGTGGGGGAGGAGAAGAAGAACATTGTTGAATTTTTATGAAAACGAGAAAATAAAATATATATATTATTTATAGAGCTTTCATGTCCCTTGGATAAGATATGTAGATGATACACAAATAAATGAAAATGAAAGGAATGGAAATCACATGAAAAATTAAGACGATTTCTTACCTCTTGATCTTTTCTCCTTGGGATATTCTTAAAGGGATTTGATTTTGACATTTGGGTGAGAGTAGAAGGTCTTGGGAATGTGGAAGGAGATTAAGGATTTAGTTTGTAAGAAATTATACAATTTTTATGTCTTGATAGGTGTGGGAGATGGAGGGTGAAATGAGTCGTATTTATTGTAAAGGGGAGATTTTAGACATTATTTTAATTATTATTTTATTATTTTTCCTCAAGACAAGAAATAATGAGTCTTCCATGACTAAAAATAGTAATAATGGCATCTGAGTTAGAGTCAATGTTCTTACATTAGCACCACATCATCGATGAGTCCCCCATGATGCAAAAATTCATTTATATGTGAAATACCAAAAATTCACTACTCACCAAAAAATGATGTATTTCTGAAAATTACCAATGATTCCCCCAACCATTTTTCGATGTGTACAATAAATAAATGAACTCCATTTTATTAGAACAGTTTTTTAAACATGAAAAAATTCAGTTTTAAATAAAACTGTACTTTATTCGGAAAATAACAATTTAAAAGCATTATTTTTTTATTCAACGAAATGGGTGTACCATACAATCAATTAAATCTTATATATACACTATCAAAGTTGAGGTTACTATTCACAACCATATGTTGTTGTTTATAAGTGTAACATTACTATTCACAAGGCTACATTACTATTCATTAGGGTAATGTTATGATTTCTAAGGGTACATTACTACTCATAAAGGTACATTACTACTCATAAGGGTACATTACTATTCATAAGGGTATGTTACTATACATAATGGTATTTTACAATTTATAAGGGTATGTGACTATACATAAGGGTATGTTACTATTAAAAAAATAATTTCTTCATATAAGACTCTAAATAACTTATTGATCATAATTGTATATAGCCAATTATTCAATCTCAAAACATAGAAATGGGATGTTAAGTTTGAAGTTAATAATATTATATGTACCTAGGTTGTTACATTATCCTTTCCATCTAAAATTTATTCCCCTCTATTATTATTTACATACCCAAACAAGTGTGGGTACCTTTCCATCCTAGCGTTCTAAGGTTCCCATGTTGTTTTTTCAACAACATGGTTTCTCCAAAAAACATTTACCTGGTAGATTAACTTATTCCTCAATACTTGCTCTCTTTCATAAAGAATATAAAAAAGTTTATCTTTATAAGAAAGGATCATTTTCAGATGAACTAGTTCTGGACTCAAATCATGACATGAATTTAGAAGAAAATTTATCAATATTGAAACATCAAAAATATTGCGTACCTTAGAAAAAATGGGAGCCTATGCTACTCGGTATACACCTTGACCATCTTTCTCAAAGATTTCAAAAGGGCCAATGAACCATGGACTAAGATTTATTTTCATGACAAAATGAATAACCCTTTTCCAAGGAGTGATTTTTAGGATGACATTTACACCTACCTTAAAAGATAATTCTTTCTTCTGATGTATGCAAAAAAGTTTTTTCCTACTCTAATATGTAATCATGTGTTGTGAGATCATATTTCCATTTTGATATGCTTCCTCTAAAAACATTGGTCCCATCAACATTCTGTCACTAACTTCATTCCAAAATGATGGAGTCCAACACTGATTCCTATACAATGCATCCATAGGTTCCATCTAAATAATGTAATGAAAACTATTATAATAAGAACACTCTATAAAGGAAATACGTTGATCCAAACTTCCATGATAGTTCATTGAACATGTTTGAAGCACATACTCCAAAGTTTGAATCATTCATTCTGGATACCCATCTGATTGAGGATGAAAATATGTACTGAAATTTTATTCTATGCCCATAAACTCCATAAGGCCCTTCAATAAATTGGAAGTGAACCTAGGATCATGGTAAAAAACAATGGAAAGATGAAATCCATGTAACCATACAATATAATTGAGGTAAATTGGAGATAGATGATCAAAAGGCATTGTATCTCAAATAGAAAGAAAATATTCATATTTAGTTATCCAAAATAAAATAACTCAAATAAAATTATTACGTCGAGATGTTTTAGGAAATCCCATCGAGATGTCCATGGATATATTCTACCATTTTCACTTCATCCCTTGCAGAGGATGAAGCATCCCCTTTAGTAGATGTCTCTATGCATTAACCAATTGACCAGTCAAAAATTTCACAACAAAAAATATAATATCTATTTTAAATCCATCCAACCATTAATAATTGTGAATGGCTCGGTATATCTTATTACCTTCAGGATGAACTGAAATTGGAGAAATATGAGATTCACACTAAAAATATTTCTGTAACTATGGTTCACAAGGAAGATATTATTTTTTCCAAAATTTCAAAACAAAATCTTTTTCATGGATAAATTCTAAAAACATACCCATTTAAACCAATTCTACATTTTCATGTAGCTCACATTCTACCTTCTATGCTTTCTGGATTCATATCTGATAATGATTACTACACTGAAACCAAAAAAATAGATGTATTTCTTTAAACAATAACTACTAATTAAAAAAATATTAATCAAGGGATCATGTTCCAAACGTAACATGGATAATGATTAATGATGTTTTCAGCTCATGGAATCTACCACTTTTTTGATTTTCCAATAAAGTAATTGATTGTGTAGTCACAATCCTTTTTTAGTTGAAGCCTTCTTTTCTATCTCATGTTCAATTATTTTTGAGTGAATATATAGTTCAACCATTAATGGGAAGTATATATTTCACATTTGGATCCATATAAATGATGCCTTCAAATTTTTGAAGTAAAACCCACATTTGATAGTTCCAAATCATGTGTGGGGTAACTTAATTAGCGTGGTTTCAACTGACGTGAAGCATATGAAATTACCTAATCATTATGTATCAGAACACAACCATGTACCTTAATCGAAGCATCATTGTAGGTAAAAAACTCTCCATTTCAGGAAGGTAGCGTCAGAACATGAAAATTCACCAATATATTTTTCAATTTCTAGGAACAATCATCGCATTCTTTTTTCCATAGGAACATAACACCTTTTAGAGATAACAAAGACATTGGGCTTGAAAAATGTGAAATCTTTTCAATAAAATGTTGGTAATTTCCCTCCAGACCAATGAATCTGTGAATTTCAGTTATATCTGTTGGTATCGGCCATTCTCCATCAATTGTTTTAGCAAGATTAACTATTATGCCATCTTTAGAAACAATGTGGCCAAGGAATAAAATTTGTTGTAAACAGAATTCACATTGGTGAATATTCCATATAAATTAATTTCATTAATGGTTTTCAAAACAACAATTAGATGTTTTTTATGATTATATTTAATTTTATTATAAACATTAAGGTCATCAATAAACACCACAAATAGTATATCCAAATACTCATGAAATATTCGATTCATATAGTCCATGAATATAACTAGTGAATTTTTCAAAGAAAAGGTCATAACCACAAACTCATAATGCCTATATCTAGTATGAAAACCTATTTTTAGAATGTCATATTACTTCAACTTTAGATGATGGTACCCGAATCCCATGTTAATAGTGGAAAAATACTAATCTCCCTAGATCTGATCAAACAAGACATCGATATGAATCAAAGGATAATTGTTTTTAATAGTGATGTTATTCAATGATCTAAAATCAATATCGATCCTTATAGAACCATCATTCTTTTTAGAAACCAAAATATGATCAACCCATAGTGAAGGTCTAGGATGAATAAAGCATTTCACTAGTAGCTTTTTCAACTAATTTATCACTTCAATCAGTTCCACTTGTGCCATTCAATAAGGGGGTTTTGAAATTAGCATAGAATAAGGAATAAAGTTAATTGTAAATTCCACTTCCCAATCAGGTACTACATCAGGAAACTCATCAAAAAAACATATAGGTAATAATTTAACACTAGCGCATCATTAACATGAATATTTACCTTATTTTCAATAATGTGTACATGATAAATTTCATTTCCTTCTTTTATTAGTTTTTCAGCTTCTTGGTAGGTTATCAACAGTATGGGTTCATTCATGTAAAAAAAACTGAAACTCAGTATAAAAAAATATCATGATCTCTTAAATCTATCTTAGCATGATAAAAATAAATATAGTCAATCCCAAAAATACCATCATACTCTAATAGAGGAAAAACAACAAGGTTTTTAGGTAAAATCCTTCCATACATTAAGATAAAATGATTTTTATAATATCTTTTTGCCATAATATTTCCTCCAGGAATCTTTACCTTAAGTTATATATTCATTTCATGAGGCTGAATTTTCAATTTTTGCTAATATTTATCAGAAATGAAAGACTATGTAGTCCCCATATCAAACATGTCATTAAAAAAATATGAGTTCACAAATAATGTACCTGACACAACTTTATTTGCTTTCTCAATAACTGATGATGTTGACTCTAAGGATTTTCCGCACCCTTAAACATAGAATATTGTTGATTTACTACCTGAGTGACTATATTTTGACAAACATTAGCATAATGACCCAATTACTTATAGTTAGAGCATTTCACAACCATATTATCATCACTTTTCGAATCAATTTCCTATTATTCACGAGACATGATCCCAAAGATTCTAAATATTTAGAACTTACCATAATTCACTAGACATTCTGTAGGATGATTATTACCGCAATTTTCACAAGAAGGGAAATTCATTTTCTTACCTCCAAACTTCTATGACGAGTTATTCCCCATTTCCTTCCATCCTGACCGCTTCTTATTCTTTTCATCATGAGGCACATATGTGTCAGTATACTCCATCTCAATTTTTTTCAACATATCTAACAAGTATCTCATTTATGATAAACTCTTGTTAAGTTACAGCCCTTCGAATAAATGGTTTCAAATCGTAGTTAAATCTATTTATTTACTAAAAATGTTTAGACTAAAATCTAGTATGTACATGGCCAGTCATTTAATATTGGATTCATATGCATCCATAGATTTATGATCTTTCTTCCAAGGTTCTAAGAATTGTTTCTCCATTCTGAGTTGTACTATTTTAGGAAAATATTTTTCCAGAAAATAGATTCATTAAATATTCCCTTTCCAGACTATCAGGATCATATGTTTCCCTCATATTCTTAACTATGTACCACCACTCATCAACATCACCATCAAAATAATAAATTTATAGTATTACTTTTTGTAATTATGAACATCCCATGACATCAAATATCATTTTGAGTGCATTCATCCATCCCTAAGATATCAGTGGATCTATAGTTCCACTAAAAGCTAGAGTATGCTGCCACATGAAATGCCCCACAAAATTCATGTTCACTCATGATAGATCTGGTTCTTCTCTAGCACGAATTCCACCACCATTTATTGCATATGTTAAATGTTCCATTGATTTCACAAACTTCTTAGTTCTCATTCCCACTAGTCTAGAATGTAAATTAGGACATGTATCAGTCTATTGGAATCTTCCTACATTAGCTTCCCTATTTCTTATGCAAAATGAAAACCAGAAAAGACATATCATTGTTGAAGAAACATGGTTTCCTTCATATTTGATTCCATTTTAAATTATCCATAATGAAAAAATCATATAACGTATTCAATTAACATCATTCTAACATCTAAAGTTATCTAAAACATCATCTGAAACAAACTATCAATATTCAGCCTTAAAACATTACATAATCATGAATTTTAGACAAGAACATACATTTGTTACACATTGAGGATCTTTTCATGTTTATAGTTGTTTACAGTTACGATATCTTACATTCATAACATAACACATTCATAGAAATAGGATACTTTAAAAATTAATATCCATTTTTTTCAAAGTATAAAACATTAAAATATAAAACATTATTTTTTGGAAAAATCATGACAAAATTCATAATGACTCCATTTTTACACATAACCATCCTTATATCCTATGAAAATCATTAAAAAAAATGAGTGATGACTACAAAACACAGTAATGGATGTAAATAGATAAATCATTAGTCAAGTGAAAACATAAAAAAAAATAAAACCAATATCAATAATAAACTCAACTACATAGAATACTCATGTATTTTTCTTGGGAATCATTTACCAGATCATTATTACATTCACCCTTATAGTTATGAAAAGACATTTTTTCAACTTCCATCTCCGGAGTAACTAATACATCTGAGAGCTATAATGTGGCTCAACCGTCATATCACGAGATATAATGGGCTCAACCTGACATATCTTGAGATATAATTAGGCTCATCCATAATATCATGACCTATAATGATCGTTACCCAACAAAAATATTATCCATGGAATATTACATGAATATAAACTTTCATAACTCGTATACACCGTTGACCAAAGCACATTCAAATTTCAAAATACCATTTTCTCGTAAAAATAACTCATAGAACCTAAACCCTAAACAAATGATAATGAAATATTGTTATTAAAAAAATAAAAAACATATAAGTGAGAGAATATGGTAATAAATCATCCTTAAATAAGAAGGGTACACTAATTCCAAAAAAATCAGTTGGGATTTTATAAAGGAGACATTTAAAATGATTTTAAGAAGGAGGTCCTTTACAAATACCATACCATTGAAGAGAGAATTGATTAAATGAATGGAATATGTATGTATATTATAAAATAATATAATAAAAAATTATAAAATCCAATTAAATTTCAAAGGTCATCTTATCATGATAAAAAGCATTGAAGTTGAATGTCAACCCAAAGAAAGGAAATTAGGTATAAAATTTAGTTATGAAATTTCATCATGGTATCATGTGTACATTGAAGGGATTGATGAGATAAAATGAAACATCTCATCAAAAATATATAATAAGGAAATTATGGGGGATGTGGTAAAACATAACATATCATTATGAATTAAAAATAAAAAGACACAACATAGAGGAGATTCGTGAATAAAAGTGATATAGAGTGAGAATACCATACATCGAGTTCAACATCCTTGAAATGTGTTTAAAACTCTTATATATTAGTTAAAATTGTGTTAATATGATTTTATAGAAACCTTTTCATGTTTATATCATCTTATGAGGTCACTTTGTAACATCATTACACCCATTCAATTATAATACGTTTTTACTTCCCTTGTTTCAGGTGCATACCTTATAGGGTTTCCCTGAGCGGTTTGTAATTGATTTTTATTTTGGAAGTAAAAGAAACTTCTATAAGAGAATGAAATGGTACATAAATTATTAAATAATAATAATTATACAATTTCTCATTTTTTATTCTGATGTGAGAATGAGTCGATAGTTAAAACACTAACGATGTTCATTTAGATAATTTTTGTGGGTCTTGAAAATAACAACCTCATTTTGTTTTATACATTAAACCCATGTGTAAAAAATAATTACAGAACCATGGATGAGACATAATTTATATATTATAACCTGTTTCAACCATAAAAATTGGTTAGTCACCAGACATGAAATAATTAAAGAAAATTTAAATCACATCTTCCACGATGTTTTTAATTCGACATATCCCATACAATGTTTTTATTCCATATATATGTGTTTGAGGAGAAGAATAATGATGATGAATTTTCCATGAATATGAGAACATCCATAATATACATGATTTTTTGGAGCTTTCAGGCCTCTTGGTTACAAGGAGAGGAATATATTATAATAAACGAAATGGAAAGGAAAGGAAAACACCGGAAAAATGAAGAGGATTTCTTACCTCTTGATCTCTTCTCTATGAGATACTCCTTAAGGCCTTTGATTTTGTGGTATGGGTGTGACCAACAATTCCAAGATGTGGGTGGGAGATTGAAGTGGAATTTTGGAAAAAATTAGAAAAATTTAAATGCTAGAGAGGTGTGAGAGGAATAATGGGGAATGGGAGGAACTTATAGTGGATGAGGAGAGAGATTTCACATTATTTTAATTATTATTATATAATTTTTCCTCATGAAAAGAGATAGTGATTCTTCCATGACTAAAGACATTTATAATTTCATTTGATTATTAGATAATGGGCTTAAATCAGCACTACATCATCGATGAAACCTTTATGATGTAGAAAACCATTTATTTGTAAAATACCAAAAATTCACTATTCATAAAAATCAATTATTTTAGAAAATTACCAAAATTTAACTCCAACCTTTTTTCAATGTGTATAATCCAAAAATGAACTTAATTTTTTCAAAATAATTTTATTAATATGAGAAAATAAATTTTTAAAAAAAACATTATTTTGAAAATAACTATTTTAAAGAATTTATTTACATATTCAAAAATATGGGTGCAACATACATTCAATTAAATCTCATATATAAACTATCATAGGTGATGTTACTATTCATAATTGTATGTTATTGTTTATGAGGGTAGCATTACTATTCACTAGGTTCATGTAACTACTCATAAGGGTACATTACTATACATAAGGGTACATTACTATTCTTAAGGGTATTATACTATTCATAATTTTATATTATTATTCATAAGGGTGTGTTACAATTCATAATGGTATGTTACTATTCAGTAAAAATAAGATTGTTTTATAAGACTCCAAATAACATACTGATCACAGTTGGAGATAACCATTTATTAATATTCAAAACATAAAAGTGGGAAATTATTTTTTACTGTAATTATCTTATAATTACCAAGGATTTTATATTATTATTACATATAAATCTGATTTTATCTTTTGTTACATGAAACACAGTTTCAATCTTGTGTTACATGCACTGGTGACTTTAAACGAAATGTGATGTACTATTAAAATAATATTATTTAAAATGATAGTTATATCCAAGGTATTGTAATGAATGGTATGAATAATATTGAATAAATTATGAAAATATATGGTTTACACATGTATATAAAAATTATTATTTTTCAAAAAATTAATGAAAAAATAAAATAAAAAACTATTTTAACATAAAGGATTCTTTCTCGGGAAAACTACTTTTTTCAATAAACACTCTTTTACTCAATAAATTAAACAAAAAAAATTTAGATGAATGATTTTAATGAAATTTATATATTATCGATTAAATCAATTATTTACCATTTATATTATGTATTTTTGAAATAATAGATAATAATAAATACAATTTTATGATTAAGAACACAATTTTTATAAAAGAAGCATTCTCACATTTTTCACACTTATTGTTCAAATTATTTTTTTCAAAATTTTGTAAAATTAATTATAAAAAAATTATAATTTTTTATGTCAGAATATCATAGTTATATTAGTGTGATGTTTTGTGAATTTTATGAAAATATTAAATATTTCAATCAATAATGAAAAATAATAAAGTTCAATTGAAAAATGAGCTTTCATTAAAATTATTTATAAAGTTAAAATATATTTTACTTTGGGTTTAAAGTATCATTATTTCAATAATGTATCTATTAATTCAATTAAGGTCATTTTAGTCAATTTCATTTCAAAATTGGACATAACAACATATTAAACACTTGAACATTTGATATTTGAAGCCTCGGTTTCTCATCACATATGTGATAATAATGTTA
This sequence comes from Viscum album, assembly GCA_963277665.1. Lineage (NCBI taxonomy): Eukaryota > Viridiplantae > Streptophyta > Magnoliopsida > Santalales > Viscaceae > Viscum > Viscum album. Next base: position 2,049,989,902 of record OY728157.1, on the reverse strand, counting down.
AATTATTATTATTTTCAATTATTCGAATATAATTTTGAAAACTGGATTCCATTTTTGGAATTATAATATTTTTTATTATCTAATATTATTAACATAATTAATGATCACAAGAACTAGTAAACACTTTAAAATAATAATAATCATGATTAAGTAAAATATTGGTTTACCTAGGGAAAACTAAAATGATAAGGTTTAAAATTATATAAAACTTTTCTAATATATATATTTTTCAATATTTAGAAGCTAAGATTTCTAAAGATCTAGATTACTCTTTTTTGGAGAATGTTTCATGAGACAAACATGGGTAAACCTTTTCTTTTAAAAAATGTTCATGTGTTCCACCCACCTCACTTATAGAAGGCCAACCCTCCCATCTCTTATTCACCCATTAAAACCCACTTGTTTCAAAAAAAACGTCCAATATAACTTCAAAAATTATCTTCTACCATCCTATAATAGTTTTTGGGAATAAATCCAACATTGGAATTGTTTTTCTGAAATTTTAAGGCGGATACCTGAAAAAGATAAATCATTCTCTAATGAGCAGTTTTATTTTATATCATCCTCCTCATAGATTTCTCTTTGAACCAAGATTATATAGTAACCTCAGTATCATAAATATAATTATATTTTATAATTTAAATGAAATAAAAAATAGAAATATTCACTACTTCCAAAGGGGTTTTCATATTATCTTTCATGTGTAAGGAAGACTATCTCCTCGCAAATCAATGTCAATCATTTTTCCATTACCTCCTCTATACAGTAACCAATATAATTTATGTGTGTATATATTATTAAAATTAATAACATAATTATAAATATTTAGTCATTATATCATACATACATTTTTAATTTATATTTCTAATGTCATTTTATAACATCGCTTGTGTATATGGAAGACTACGATCTCAAGAAGCGATGTGATTCATTTACAGTAATAATTAAAATTGAAGAAAATATTGATTAATTAATGAAGTATATGTGATATAAATGACATTATAATGTAATTAATTATATTTTTTTCAGTATTAAAGTGACATATATATTTTTCTTTCTTACATTTTCTCTCACTGTAAAATGATAATGTTTTTGTATACATGTCAATTACAACCTTCACAAATCGGTGTAACTATATTTTTAACACCACACTATAATAATGGTACATAAAATTATATTTAAAGAAATAATATATTATTAATATATTATTAATTTTTTAATTAATATATATTAATTACAAAATTTATATAATGATCATTGAAAAATGGGAATATTACTCAAGCGTACGTACAACCTACCAAATATATAGTCATGACATACATCATTTCCCAAAAACATATTTCATTATCTGTATTAAAAATATAATTGATCTATAAATATGATAATAATATGGTGATTATTATTTAATATAATATGAAACCATGATCAATTTAATATTTTAAAAAATAATAAATCCAAACATATATGAAAAAAAGATGTTATTACCGAAAACAAGACTTTAACATTGAGTTGTCAATAAATAGGTAATAATAGGATAGAAATAAATCACATGATATATGAATACATGTTTCTAATATATATTTATAATAAACATAGATTTATTATATAATATTATTTAATGTGTATAGGGGAAGTCAATGGTTAAGGTAAATAATATCAGGTGTCTCTTTTATTTTTGCGAGACATATAAAAATTCACCACTTATTTATTTTGTGTGGTAATGTAATTAAAATTTTAAATATTATATAATGAATATTACTATTACCATGATACTTAATGTTTCACTTATATTATTCTTTATTGGGTATTACGATCCAGAAACTACTAATTTGGTAAGGGATTTTCAAATCACATGAATTTTATGTGTGACTCATTCCATATTCAACACATGTTTCTTTTATATAATTCATATAATACCCATTAAGTTTTATTATTATTATCATCCTGAAAATTTTCGGGACTCATATATCAATTTTTGGGTCTCTCTTTTACATGGTTAATGATTCATAGTTCCTTAATTGGTAAGTGTTTTAGGTCATAATAAAATTTTCATTGGGATTGTTTGTGATTATACACCAAATGATAAAATATTATAATATACCTCTCATTAAACTCATCTATTTTCTTATCCGTTTATTATTTTATTATAATATATACTTGATATTTACATTTTTCACTTTATGTACTCAATATTTCAAAATAATTTTTAAGAAAAATTATCTTTATTTATATCTCTAATTATATTAACCAATTTTTCCAAATTGTTTTCAAAAATGTTTCCAAAAATTTCAATAAAATTATCCATATTATTTATTTAATGAATTTATTACCGTGTTATACTTTTAAAAATATTATATTAAGAGAATCTTGATGTCATTTTTGAACCAAATCCCATTTGGCTTTTACTCGAAATGAGAAAGTAATATTTTATTAAAATGTAAATTATCATTAAAATTTAACACCATCATGACCATTAATTTCATTCAATATTCCTCTATAGGTTTCCAATTTTATTTTTAGAGTAAATTATTTTAATAGATTTTTATGATTTAAAATTTGTTTTTAAAAGTTGAAATGATTTTTCCAAAAGATCTTATTTATATAGTTTTTTAATGATTTATTATATTTTGAAAGTTTATATTCAATGAAAATCATTAAAAATGTTTTATGATTTTTTAGATTAATAAATAAAATTTTTAAATAAATGATACAATATACAAGAAATTATCCACGTGATTTTTCTTTTAAAATCATTTTCCATCCAAGACGACATAATTCTGTGTATATTTTTCATTATCGGAGATATGATCCTAGGATACCACTCTTATTAATTATCTAAATGGTTTATGTTTTTGGAGAAATGATGCTTATGAAACATGTTTTCCCTCTATGGGTTATAGTAGGATAAAATTACTACAAATCCCGCTTATTTTCCAATGGGTTATCCTATATTAAAATGATGAAAATATTATTAAACCTTTCTCCTTTACATAGATCTTGATTTGATTAAATTTTTATGAAACTCATTAAATTTATTAGGTTATTATTATATGAACATTTTATGATCTTTTAGTGCACATATGTTTGATTTTTATTATGTGATGGTGTTTATGTTATAACCGTAGATAGTTGGAGGCTATATCACCGTCCAATTTATTGGGTAATTATTTGTGTCTAATAATATAAACATGACTTGATTTTTTGTTGATCATACTCTAGTAAGGGTCTACCTATATTATAATGGTCTTGCTAACAATCATTGACTACTATGATGGTTTTGTAAGTAAACCCATTCAATAATTATAGCCATGATAGTGATACATGAATTTCATGGAAATGATTGTATATGCTTATGTATATTCCATAATTAAACATCTTATTCCAATTTAATATTATCATGGATAATGTTATCTAATTTCATTATGATTCATTTCTTATAAACTACAAATAATTATTACATGACTCATGATTATTATCTTTGATATTCTGTGTAAGGTTTTCATATATTAAGATCATGTTTACATATACTTATGTTCATGTTAGTCTTATGTACCTCCCTTGTTAACTCTTACTGAGCATCTAATCTCACTCTTTATTATGTTTCCTTTCCCTAGACTATGATGAAATGGTTTAAGTAGGGTATGTTTGTGAATAGTACTAAACGATAATATAATTATGGGAGATGTTGAAGAACATTCAAAATAATTTAGCTTTTTTACCAAGTATACAACGAAAATAAAATACTATAGTCCTAATTCATGTGTTTTTATAATGTAATGAATACATATCTAAAAATATTTAGTTACCATGTGTAAAAATCCTTAGTCAGTATGGGGTTAGTTTCCAATTTATGAACCAAACTGTGAGCCTTAGTGAGTGGGTTAATGATGAGAATATTAGTAAGGGTCCATCCAATTTATATCTCCTTCATGATTAACACATCCAAAATAATTTCCTTTTAATTTTATTATAGGGAGTAATAAATGAAAATGGAAAGTTTTATGTTACACCCATGTATGGCATACATGAGTGAGGATTAAATTTTCATTAACTCAATATCATTTTGGCGATAATATTAATTGTTACGATGTATATTTTCATCAGACATAATTTTTATTTCAAAATTTCCTTCAATAACTAGTTCCCTTTTTTAAATAAATTCCTCCACCACATTGGATTGTTTAGTATCATGAATTTGGGTGAACTGGATGTTTTGTATTACCGCAGAGGTTTAATTGATTAGTGTTCGTGAAATATAATCAAAGGATATATCTATTAGTGATTATATAAATATAGAAAAATTCCTCCCATGTGAATAATGGAAAAAATATATAATTTTACATTATACTTCCTTCTATGATTCTTCGATCATGGAATGGATCATTTCTCTCTTGGCTTCCTCCTCTAACTCTTAGCTCCGCCTAGGGTTTCCTCTTGAAACCCATGCCTTCACGGTAGGCGATGTAACTGAGTAGTTTCCTTATTTTTTCATTTCCTCTATTTATGATTCCTCCTCAATACTCTACATGTATCTTTTATGTGGATCCACTATGGGTTCCTCCCCCTACAGTTATTTCATGGCTTTTCTACCTATGGTTTTTGATATTCCTCTTTAATCCTTTCTCTCTCTATATTTCATTCAGATGACTTTCATAAGGATGGTGGTTTTCTGTAGAATCTCTTAGACTCTTGTTATATGGATCTAGCATCATATCCCTCTACAAATATTCTATTTATAATTATAGTGGTGTTTCAATTAGGTTTTGGGTTATCTGTTTCTGCAGTCAATGAGTCACAAAGAACTACATGGGTTGGCATGCTCTATTTTTTTATGGATCCTGATTTTTTTCCTTGTTGATGAATTCATTATTTGGATCCTTAAAGTGATAAAAACCCTAATATAAACTCATGTTCTACTAATTATATCCTTTTTAGATATAGAGTGGGGTTTACAATGCAGTTTTGGGATGTATAGTTTGGCATCCATCAGTGATCTAGGCATGAGCCTTTTGGACGATGGTGTTGATTCTTTGGTTTTCTTCACCATGTTTATCAATGAATATTTGTTTTATTCTTCTCAGAAGTTTATCTTATTCATTCATGTTTAGTGGTTTTCTGATTTTTTGATTGTGTTTGGGTTTTTTTATAGTGGTCGTCATCTGTGTTTCTCATGATGTTTACATTCCATTGATTCATTATTTTTGATGTGATTAGGTCACTCAATTGTGGGGATTCAGTTCCATTGGGTTCAATGGGGGGGCATAGATGACTTGGTACATTATTTTATAGTTTCTTTGATAAAATATTACATTCTCCAATGAATGGATTTGTGTTTATAAGGTGGCGATGATGTTTGTGTTTGGATGATGAAGGTGATAGTGATGACTCGTGATGATGGATGGAATTGTAACATTGGTCAAGAATGGGTGAAAATGTGTGTTATGATTATGCGGGTGAATCTTGACAGTGATCTTATTCATTGGTGTGAATATTTTGATTTTCATCTTATAATTGTGCATCCCCTATTTTTTTGTTAACATTTGTTGTGTAAGATAGCACTCAACTATAAACGGGGCTTTTAAAAACAAAATTAAAAATGATTTTTCAATTTTTCCACAATTCATCAATTATACTATGGGGTATTTCAACATAACCTACCCAATTTAGCCAAATAACTTCCTCATAATCCCTGATATATATGTTTTCAATGTATATTTTTAGTTCGATTCTCATGTTCCCAAGGGTTATGGTAATTTTCAGATTCCTTAAACATATGACTGAGTTTTTTTTTGAGAATAAGTTGTTGAAATGATTATTTATTTTTTTCCCTAGTGCCTTGATTAGGATGACTATCAAGAAAAATGATATCATCATGGTAGATTAATTTTTCAACATTCACAAGAACATCCTTAATGATTCACTTAGGAAACCCACAACTATAATAAGATATATAGAGTCTCACATATGTTTGATGGATCACTCCAATTCTGAATTGGAAATATATTATAGATGGAATGTAGTTAAAATTATCCCCTATATTACAAAGTGATTATAATAAAATTTTTCCCACTAGTTAGACATTGAAATATGAAAAAAAAAAGTATTTCAACATAGGAGTAATGATTCCCTAACTTGTGGTACTCACATTAGAATCCAAATAGTATTTTTTTTCTATGATAAATTCCTTTTAAAGGAGGAAGTGTTCTTATGGTACTTTACATTTTTTGGAATGGTTTGTATTTCTCCAAGAAGGGGAATGTTAAACATAACATGATATAATTTTTCCCTCAATTATTCATACATATATAAATATATTTACCTCTAATTTATTATATAGAAGAATCATATTATATGATTATTTGGTGAGGTGTTGGTTTTTTCACATTCTCAGAGGATTTTTTAGATATTGAGGCCAGATATTCAACATTTTCATGTGATATTAATGTTTTTAGTGGGTTTATAATTATTTTATTATGTTTTTAAATGTATTTCCTACTTCATATGATAGGAATTACATTTATTTATTCATGATAGGTTTGTGTGTAACTGGATTCTCCCCTTAGTGTGGTGGATATGATATCCAATGTAGGAATGTGTTGATTCTTGGTAAACATTTTTTTCACTTCATGTTTAAGGGATGAAGCCTTGGAATTATTTCTTTCTAATTGTTTTCAAAATTTTCCACGTAGTGGTCGTAGAGTAGAGTGTGTAGGAGGTTTGAGTTTGTTGATTTATCATCGGAGGATATTTAATTGTTGGATATGATTTTGCTATTGTATTTGGACCGGGGGATATAGGTATTTCACTAGTTATGGATGGAATTAATTTTTTTTGTTAGAAAATTCTATAGTGGGTAATAGTCTAGTCCTTATGGATTACCAAGTCATTAGAGATAATAATAATGGAAACTGAGATGGACATTTTCATTTGTATTTATTGAATTTTGAAACTGCCGAATTAAAATGCTTAAAGAATATTACATCGACTAGTGTTCATCCTTATATAATAGCCTTTATGGAAGGTTGGGATGAACAAAATTTGTTCTTGTTATCATGTTGATCAAATAGGATAAATTGTTTCAATATCTTGGACATTCATAAGTTCATTGACCTTATCCATCATAGTTAGTGTATATATTGTTTTTCTAATACATTCTTTTTCCCTCATAGTGTACATTCAGAAATATTTGGTTGTCTTTTGATATTATAGTGATGATCCCCATGCTTTTTTCAATTCTGGTAGACCATCCAGACACTCAAAGTAATAATTTAGGGACATTTTTGTGATGGTTTCATTATATATAATGTTATTGAATTGTTTCATTCCCATACCCAGGGTAATAGCGCAAAATTCTGAATTATTACTTTTTTATTTTATATCTAGTATGATATGCATCACCAAGCACATACGAATATATAATATCTAGAGACTCTACTGTATATTTTCTATTTTCAATAAATTCAATACTTGTTATAACATTTAATGCACAAAAAACTGAGTTATATAGTGTTACACGCAAGAGAAACCTTCCTAGATAGCTTATGTTACATGAAAAAAAACCTTGATATCTTGTGTTACACACAAGAAAGAACTTCCAAGATATCTTACGTTATACGCAAGATTGAGTTTCACTAAACTATGATATATTGAAAAATTATTTGTTTTAATATAATATGATATAACCTAGATTTTATGTTAGTGGTTATTTGTAGCATTAACTATGATATAGAAAAATATAGGTTATATAAATAGTAAATAGATTCCTTGCTTTCCAATTCAATATAAATTAAAATAATAATGAATTGGATATAAAATTAAATAATGTTATATTTATGCCTCCACATGTGTTTTTTATGAATAAATATAATAAATTCAAATTAGTTAATGATTTTAATGAAATATAAATTTAACATATTCAATCAAATATTTTTTTATATTAGTCCATTAGGTTTGATAGTCATAAGATAAGAACAAACCGTACTTTACACGTAAAAACCTTTATTTTTATGAATCTAATTTAACCACCTATTCATAGAGAACCCATTTTATATATGAATTTTGACACATTCATTAATTTAATATTCAAAATATACGTTTTATTTTGAATAACAATCTATGAATTAGGTTTGGGTGAATTTTAGATTCTTTTCTGAAAAATTTTATTTCATAGCGAATAGTTAAAAATACTGAAATTTTAATTCAAAACTGCCTTTTCATCTATAATTTTATAAGGGTAAGATAAAATTTTAATTTTATTAAATGATTAATTAAATTATATTTTTATTAGATAAATTTTTTTATGTATTTTGGATCAATTTCACTTTGAAATTTAATATAAAAACTTCTCAAATTTTTAGACATTTTGTACTTTAGAAACCTGCAATATTGTCCTACAAGAGGGATGAATTTTAAATTAATATATACCAATTAAATCAATTGAATCTGAGAAATAGATTACTTATTTTTAATGAGAATTATTTATAATTTTTAATAAGACTAAATTTTGTTTTTGACAAAAAATATTAGTGAATGTGGTTAAAATTAATTATAATGATTAAGGTTAAATAAAGCTCAGTAAGGGATTGAACCATAACCTTAAGGACAAAAAAGACTTGTAAAATTGATAAAGAGATATTTTATGGCCATATATAGACACTTTACCCTCTTTTATATAATTTTTTACTATTATTGAGCCATAATTATTGTGAAAAAAGTGCCTCAAATACTTTTTTGAAAATATTACATGATTTCTACTCCTCCGCTATAAAAGGGCCTCCAATCCTCCCACTTAATCACAACTATAATTCCATTTTGTCTTGAAAAATTTGTTCCAATATAACTCTAAAATAATCCTTCCCAAATCATATAAGTATACCTTTTTTCAACAATCAATAAATTGAAGCCTTTGGTGCAAACCAAAAGGAGTTTCTTGATTAATTGGTAAGAATCTTTCTTAAGATTTTTAGTTTTATTTCAATTCTTCAACCCCTAAAATATTATTATTATATTATTGTATAAAATAAAATGTATCCTAAATACACTAGGATGTTTTTATTCAATGTTTACAACCTACACATACATAAACATCCATCTAATAGGTAACGGGCATACTGTATCTCTGTATGTTAACTACTACCTCATTAAATTATGATTGTTAAATTTTCATTTTCCACCTATAATGGTGTCTATTTTGATGGAAACTCTATTTATATATGTTATATATATATGATATCTATAATTTCATTATTCTTCTATTATTTTTTTTATAACATAACATTAATCTTTCCATATTGTGTAAACATGATAATTTTGTTTCAAGAAGTGAGGACTATCGCCCCCTCAAAGTGATCTGAATCGTTAATGCCATACATGGAACATATAAAGATGGTTTTCATAACACAACGTAACATATATAACATATATGTGATATAAGCATTATAAAATAAATATTAATCATTTATATTTCATTCTTTTAATATAAAAAATAAATGAGAGTATTTATCATGCATTCATACGACCTACCATCTTCATGAATGGTGAACTCCATTTATAAAATTCAAATATTATATAATTTTATAAATAAATATTTAATGGATATATATGATATTAATATCATGGGTTACATTCTGGATATGATGAAAAAATGAAAATTTTAATATTAACAATGAAGAACAAGTTAAAACATATTCAGTAAACTAGGCAATTAACACCTGAAATGGTTTAAATAATGAAAGGTTATTAACATAAGAGAAAATAAATATTATAAGAAGATAGTATATGATATAATAAATATTAATATATTTATTTTATAAGTATTTATCACGTTTAATTCTCTTATACTATATGTGAAATTATGTACACCTAAAAAAGTAACACATTGTAAGAGATTAACATCTCACTTTTTTACATCCATGAGATAAATGTCATGTTCACCACATACATATTTTGTGTGTTGTATATAATGACCCTTTTGTAATATCATATCATTAATCCATTTAACATAATGGTATTTTAATATTTCATATAATGTTATTCCTTCGTAAGGATTATTCTTTAAAATGTTTCAATGTTCAGTGAGACACATTGGATTGCTTATATATTATTTACCTCGAAAATAACGTTTAGGAATTGTCAATGGTATTTACATTGGAGGAAATTATATGAAATTTTTTTAATAAAACATTTAATTTTCTCTCATATGGTTATGCATAACCATCCTCAAGTACAAGACCCATTTTCCCACTCTTTTCTAGTTAAAATGTTTTAGAAAATATTTTTCAAAAAACCTATCTTTGATCCTTTCTTTAGATGGTGAACCTATTTTAATTTAAAAACCATGTATTATTAAAATGTTTTCAAAAACATATTAAAGATGAATTTCCAAAGAAAATATTAACATTTTTTTCATTTTTTTCAAAGTAATATACTTGTCCTTTTCTGTACAAGGAATTTTCCTAACCTTTAAACCTGAAAAATGAGTGCTCTTTACCACTTTTTGTGTGGGAGGATTTACCCAATATTATTTTTTTTGAATATTATTTTGAATTTTTAAAAGGTTTACTTTTAAAAAAGAGATTTTGCAATGTTATTTTCATTGGAAATGTTTTTTAAATTTTTTTATAGTAAAATTATATTTTCCTCATTTTTTTTAGAAGATCATTTTATAGTATTTATATTCATTAATAACAAACAAACATTTAGTTTTTATTCACAATTTTTTTTATTAATTCGATATTTAAATTACTTATAGATGGTTTATTATCGATTTGGTGAAGGATTTCTTCTTCTTCTTATTCAGATGAAATCAACGCACCACCTTATCCTTTAACCTTGCTTTCAAATGTTGTGGATTCCCCCCGCCACAATCAAATACCCTCTCCCTAGGATCCTCTGGAGTTTTTTTCTCCTTGTTGGCCTTTTGGAAGGATTTCTTACTTAGTGCCTCTCCTGGCCCGACAAATCCTCCCTCCTCGGCTCCTCCAGTGCCTCCCCTCCATCGGCTTCGTACAAAGGATTACAGTGGTTCATAGGGAATCATTCTTGTCCTTGTGTCGGAGTCCGCTTACAAGGAGGCCCCTCTGCTGTAGAGCGGGTCCCTGGTGGCTCGGTTCGATGTTTCCAAGATATCGATCAGGGTCTTCCAAGAGTTTTTACGTGGATGGTATCTCAATCAACAGACTAGGGTTTCATCCCTCAACCTCAAATCATTCCTCGTTGTTCTGGAGTCCAGTGAGGACTTTGTCCCTGCCTCAGCCAAATGTAGTCAATCCTTTAGTCTATGGAGATTCTTCCTTTCTCATTGGTCCATGGAGGTTCACTGGGATAGTGAGTTTCCAATAGATGCATTTTGGTTATCCCTACCCAAATTACCCTTTCCTTTCTTGAGTGCAATGCTTCTTGAATTGATTGGAAATTCCATCGGGGTGATTCTCTGTGTTTATAAATGGAACAACTCCATCCAAAGTTCGGTGGATTCTTAGATTTTTTTTAGAAATGGAAATATCGTCTACCCTGCCATCCAGGTTCCATATTCATGTTGTGGAGGTTCTAGATTAAGATAATATATTGTTTTCTCTATAGTGCCCCAATTTTTCTCTGTGTTCTATTTGGTTGGCCATGCAGTGTCTGAGTGAAAAAGATTTTCTATTATCAGTCACCCCTTTTAAGTGGTGTCTAAATTTCCTTCTCTTAGTGGGCGTGATTCTTTGTTGTAGTGGGAGACCCCCCCCCCCCCCCCGAAACACTACACTTAACCCTTCCTCCCTTATTTCCAAGATTCCCTTTCATCCTACATTGCCCTCACTAGTGGCCCCTAGCCTCCTAGCCCCCTTCATTCTATCCCTAAATCTCCCGGACCTTCTCTCTTCCCTTTATCTCTCCCTCCAACTCAATTCGATCCTTCCATCCCCCCAGATCCACCTCTATGCTGTACTATAGTCCCATATGTATCATCGAGCTTCCCCCCACCCTGCTAGTTTCCCTCCCTCCACATTCTTGGTAAAGTTCAGTTGGCTTTCCAAAGCGAAATCCACCATCCTCTATTATCCCCATCCTAATATCATTCTTCTAACCTCCCCTTAATATATTTCTACTTGACTAACTGCTTTAGTGAACTTGTGCATTCCCCCTCATCCCTTGCCTTTTTTTGGACCATTCTCCGGATGTCCCTCACCAAGGACAGGTCCACATCATGCCTCCCCGCCCCTTCCTTATTCTCATCCATCCTCCTAACACAAGACAACCCCTCAACCTATTGTTATGTCCCCTAAATTGGTGGATCATTCCCAATCCACCAGCCTTCCCTCTTTCACGATGTGCACTGGATATTTGGCGATGTCCCTTATCCTCTCTTCAAGTGATCCCCTTAGTGGAACTTCTACAATGGTCAGGATCAGGAGCCCTATTTTTTTATTCTATCATTGAATATCTGGAATGCTTATGGATTAGGATCACATGTGAAGACAAACATTATCTACAAATAGGTGATTAAAAATAAAGCTTCTATTTTGGTTATTCTTGAGGCTAATGTTGGATCATCCGGGATTGGGAAGTGTGCTTAGAGTGTAGGGATGCAGTATTCTTTGTATGGATAGATAGATAATCATCATATATAGATTTTATGGAAGGATCCTATTCGATTGGACAAGATGACTAATTTTGACCATAATCTCTTGGTGAAGGTGGATTCTGGATAGTGTATTTGTTTTTTCTCTGTTGTCTATGCCAAATGCGAGGTGTGTCTCTATGAGAAGTTATAGATGGATCATAGTTCTTTTAATCCTATGTACGAACCTTGGATGGTTTGGGGATACTTTAATTACAACTTGGATTCGACAGAAAATAATGGGGGACGATCCCTCCATCAGAGTCATAGGGTCCAATTCTCATACATTGTGGCTCAAGAGGGGCTTCTTCATATGGTTTTTTTCTCGGGACATAATCACATGGTGCAACAATCAAGGAGGTGTCCGTAGGACAAGGATCTAATTGGACGGTTACCCTAGAAACTATAAGCTATCACTAACTTTCCCAACACAGAGGATATACACATGACTCATGCTTTTTTATGATCACTCACTCTTTCTGGTCCACCTCAAGGATGTGCATCCCTCTCTAGAGGACATGAAGAAGGAGATTGGGAGGGATGAGGCCTTCCTGGATGTTCTTTGGGTTGAGTTAATTTTTTCCACTCTAAGCCTCAAGATGGAACAATTAATTGATTTATTTCTGGAATAGGAAAGGTTCCTTAATGCGCTATCATAAGACACCTAGTTCAAGGAGAATGACCATAACTTGACCTACATTCATGTTTGTCTGAGGAAGAAAAAGCGGTGGAGGGTTATGAATATATAGCGTGACGAAAAATCCATTAATATTGGATTGGATGAAAATGTTTGTATGGTTGGATCATATTTTTATTATCTCTAATATAATCCTAACTCTTAATGGAAGAATGGGTATCCCCAGTATTAGACTGACCTTTTCAGCTCAGTCGCAAGGGTTGTCTCCTCAAACACCAATGAGGATCTCGAACATGTTTCAGAGGAGAAGGAGGTGTGGGATTTAGTTTCATATATAAACCAGGATAGAGCACCCAATCTAGAAGGGTTCCCAGGATCCTTCTTTGTTAATTCTTGTAGTATCACTATGGAGGATCTTATCAATGCTATTCAGAATTTTTTCGTTAGCGGAGGGCTACCACGGGCTGCTTATTCTACTATCCCAATCCTCACCCCCTTGGTAATTTATTATGTCACCATTGTGTAGTATCAGCCTAACATCATGTGAAACATCGTGCAAAAGTTTCTGGAAAACCTCATCAAAAGAATACATTCTCAGCTTATTCCTAGCTATGTTGGGAGGAACAACATGACTTCATCTAGGGGAGGTCCATTCATGGGAAATGGCTATCTCATATGAGAAGATTGGTGAGATTAATAGGAAGGTTCAAGGATCCAACATCACAATCATGGTTAATATGGAAATGGACTACGACATATTGAAGTGGGGTTTTATCATCCATCTGATGAGTAGCATGGGGTTTTCTGAATGGGTTATTGTCCTCTTCTTTCAATGCTACATCTCATTATGGATCAATCCACCTTTTATCGGGTGGAAACGCAGCTTCATGAAACCATTTATAGGTCCAAGGTAAGGAGACCATATCTCTCCTATTATCTTCATTCTGGTGATAGACATCATGTTAGGTATGTGTCCTCTTCTATACAATGTGGCTATATCCAACGTTATCACTACGGGGACCATGTTTCTGGATTATCTCACATCCTCTTCACAAATGATATGGTTTTCTTTATAATTGGTGGTAGATCCTCCAGTAGGGGTTTTTTCAGAATCACAAATGATTTCCCATTATAGAGTAGAAAAATGATGAATTGGGAATATGATTGGGGTTTTCTTTCCCCCACATGAATGGACATGAGAAAGGACAACATGTTTCCACTCTGGACATTCAGATAAAAAACATCCCTATTCTTTACCATGGATCTCTCATTTCTCATGGAATAATTCGGGCCTGATTTATTGATGGTTTGGTTGGCAGACTTACCAACCACATCCTCAACAGGAAGAATAGGTTCATATCATATGAATGAAGGATATCCCTTGTTAATTATGTACTCCCATCTATCCCTATGGATGTTATTTCCACCCTCAATGACACTAAGTAAATCTTTATCTAGATTGAGAATATCATTAATGGTATAATTTGGGATAGCCAAGTGGAGGGGAGATGCTGGTGGTCCTCATGGAGTATGATTTCTAGGCTGGTGGAGTTGAAATGAATTGGGGTTAGAGACGTGGGACATGTTGTGTAGTTTCTATAGGGAAGGATCTCATGGGAGGTTATAGAGGGTCACTCCTTGTGGAGCCAACCTATTCGAGTGAAGTAAAAATTCAGCATCGGTGAGAATGTCAGCTTTGTTCAAGCCTCTATAGACCACTTCAGGTTCATTTCCCATAGCCTATGTGCCACTAATAGTGTTTCTTGGAAGGGGGGATCTCAATTTATGATAGTGTGACTAGGGAGGGGGCTTCTAGACTTATTAGGTTTCCCTACACCTAATATTTCGTTCCTAGAATCCACTGAACACCCCTACATTATCTAGATGGTTCGTTCTCCCACACAAAATTACCTATTTGATATAATCCCCTTGGATGGATCCCCTAACAAATGCATTTTCACCGGCTACTCTACTCATATGTTCTCAACCAAAGCCTACCGCATGTGTACGCTTTCCCATCCAGTGAGTGATTAGAGGGGGAGTCGTATATGGTGAAAATACAACTCAATTAAATATTCCATTCTACTTTGGAGAATTAGACACAAGGCCCAACCTTCAGATCTGGTGATTAAAAGGAATTGTGTCCAGCGTCCCTCCAGGTGCATTTAATACATATCCCCTTCCGAGGAATCCACGCTACACATATTATACCTTAGTGGGTGGGTTGTGCGGATCTGAGGTATGCTGGGAGATTTCTCTATGCCTCCTAGCACTGTTTCCTCCCTTGAGGACTTCATATTGAGAGGGTATAGTGGATTCCTAAATAACATCCATGAGATTTCGGCTAGGGTGACCCTCTTGGAGGTGGGCTGCTGCAGCATCTAGCAGGTGCACAAACAGGCACGGCCTGGGGCTCGATGCTCCAATATTGCACTGCTGGTCACAGTCAAGTGTCTCACCTCAGAAGTGGTAAGCCTCCTCCCCCAATAAGAGGAAACTCCTTCCTTACGACGATTACTCTCCAGGTTTGCTCTACATGGTTGTACTAGCCCCATGAAGAAAGGATATGGGTTCGCTAGATTCCCCCCATATCTAGCCTAAAGCTCAACGTTGATGGAGATTTCAGTTCAAGTATCATGCATGGTGGAGGTGTCGTCCATGACACAAAAGGCTTGATGATATTGGCTTTTAGTGCCTTATAGGGACTAGGGAATTATATTAATGCGGAGGTGATAGAGTTGCACAATAACCTCTATCGTTGAAGATCCCAAAACATTACAATGAAAACTGTTGAGAATGATTCCAAACTTATGTGGAGATATTTCATTGGTACCTCTTCATCTCCCTAGAGGATCACATACTTGATCCAGAAGTTCAAGTCCCTCTTCTCCAGTCACGTGGAGATCCTCCTTACACGGCGGGAGGGCAATTAGGTGGATGAATTTTTGACCACTTTTGCTACCTCAGAATGCCCCCTTTTGGATTTTTTTACCCTTAATTCCCTTCCCCCATGTGGGGAGGCCCATGTTATCAGTGATTCTCTCAGTCTTCATTTATTCAGGTCAGCTAGATTTGTACTTCTCTTTCTCTCCTTTATGAAAGAAATATTTATTTGTCGAGGATTTGGCGAAGGATAGTATTCAAATTCCCCTCCATGAACAATTTGTTATTCCCCTTGAAATATTCAGTCTCTTCTGATAATTAAAAATTTAATTTCCCCCTAATTATCGATTTTATTTATCATATATATATTTATTTCCTAAAAAGTAAATCATCTTGCATATAATGTTTACTTTGATAGTTATTTTATTATTTGGGGAAGTATTAATACTTTTGTATTCTTTTTATCAATACGTTTATTTGATGAGTCATATTATTCATTTTGATTTTTTGATGTGAGGAATATTTTTCGTTATAATTGATGATTCAAAATCAGAATTTATATAGACCCTTGGTTCAATGACAAGTTATCATGATAAAAATTAGTTGTGAAAATCAGAATAGTTTAAAATGTCTTGTGAATGGTCTTTATGTTATATGTTTTCATTTTCCACAAACAAGACCTCCATTAATAAATATTTACTCAAATTTAGATTCAGTTATTATTCTTCTTTGAGAATTGGCATCAAAATATTTGTGGATATATTTCACTTACATTTCATTGATCAAATTGAATGTATTTAGTTTCTTTCCTTGCCATAATTTTTTTTGCCTTATTTAGTTATTTGAATGGAATGTGATTCCATTTATTACCTTTCTATATTCTTTATGTAATTCTTTATATGTTTACTGATTGTATGGAAAGTGAGTTTAGTTATTCACCATGTTATAATTATTAATCTCATTGATTAATTATTGTTTCCACTATATTATCCCCTTACTAAGCATTTAAAAACACCTTTCTTTTGTTCTGTTTTATATGAAGATTAGAATCATAATATTAATGATATAAGGGAATTTAATAGATGAATAATGTTATCCTCTATGTAATTTTTATATAAAGAGGATAAAAATTATGTTGTAATTAGTGAATTCTTTTTTAATAGAAGTATCACTCGTGTATCTGGTTTACCAAGAATAGTAAACTCTTGTTCCTTCGAGATTTTATTTCTTATAATCATGAAAATATAATTAGTATAATAAATCTACTTTGGACTATCTAGGGTTTGGGTGATATAGTTGGTATCAAAGGATGTTTAGTAGAAACCTAGGTAACTAGATTTTGGAATACATATGTTAGAGAACATAGCCCTAAGATATAATTTTAGGATATCAATAGAACAAATTCAATGAATTCTGTTAAGGGAGATATATGTTTTTTAACCTATTAATACATCCATGTCTGGATACTACCATTGGACATGGTTCTCGAACATATGTACCTAGGATTAATTACTCTGATAAGGTGTTCTGAGACTGACTTGGGGTAATTTGGTAGATGAAAAAGTGCCTTACTACGGACTTTGTTTCACCATCATGGGGTATATTCTTATGATAATCCACATTTTTTTTACAAACCATTATAAAGGATTTGGATATATAATAATAAACCTAGGTTAATCCTAAGATGTTTTAGGTTAAAGATAAGGTGTCATGGTAAAGAAATAATACGAATGATATTATGGATAAACTGTAAAACAATGAAGGACCATTGTGGAAATTATTAGGTGATGTATATATTTGTTTGGGTTATATTTAAACCCATATTTAAGATCCCATTTGATGATTATCATTTAGGTATGTCCATAATATTTATTTTGGATGTAATATTAATTTTGTTTTAAAAAAACATAACATGTATACCAGGTGAATACCAATCAAATCCAAGAATAACACAGGTCATGAACCCATGACTGCAGGAAGAAAAGGGTTTCACACCAACCATTGACCATCATAATGTCTGGGTTAACTTTTATTTATTTTAAGTTAAATAATTTTTAAAACAAATTATGAAATAGTACTACCACTTTTGTGGATTATAGATCAATATATGAACCATATTGGTTCAGTAAGATAATTAGAGATAGATTGTTAGGCTTCTCGCACATTTAGGATCATTAGGATCCTTTAAAAGATTTTTTAGTGAATCAGCATTTAAAAATTATTTATTGAAAATTAATTTCCAAGAGTAAAGCAATGAATTAGAATTTGATTGATGAAAAGAAAAATGTAGGCTTTTCATATATAATTGAAACCTTCTAGGTATGATTATTTCCTTTTATTTTTGTCTTGTAAAATAATTAACCATCATAGGAAAATGAATTTGAAATAAAATAATTTCCTAATACCATAATATCTATTGAACTGAAGGGCATAAAAAGCATCAAATAGTTAGGGCTTCAAGAACCTCACCTTTATATTGATCATTCACATGTTTATTATTTATGACCTCGTTAAATCCCTATAAATATTTTATATTATCATATAGTTATATGTTTTCACCAGGAACTAATGTTATCCTACATAGAAACCTAGTTACAGGGTATCCCATGTGACCATTGTACTTCCCATTCTCTCTTTTCTAGAGGTTGTTTTATGAACGCTTCTCACAATGTATTATTTCAAAATAGGAAATATCAAATATCCTATCACCAAGATCAAGTTTAAATTGCGATGACACAATTTAACTATGGTGGGGAGAATGTAATGACACTAAATTATAAATTGAAACTTTTTATTCAATAGCGTCTACGACACACATCACCAAGTGTGTAAGGGAAATATAATATTATGACACTATACTATATATTGACTAATTTAAATAAATTCAAAAAATGATATAACTTAAAATGAATGAAACACAAAGATAGATTATGTTACATTCATGACAGACCTTACTTGATAGCATTTATTACACATAAGATGAACCATCTTCAATATATTGTGTTACACGTAAGAGAGACCTTCCACGATAACATGTGCTATACGCAAGACCGAGTTTTACCATACAATTATTTGTTACTAAAATATTTTTTTAATATAATATGATATATCATAGACATTATGATAGTGGTTATGAATATTATTAATGAACATATAAAAATTTATGGATTATATAAATATAAAAATAATTCACTCTTTGAAATTAATTAGCAAAGAAAATAAGAACCAATTTGATATGAATAGAAATATTTTTATTTTTATGCTTCTAAATGATTTCTGTCTCAATAAAAATTACTAATTTCAATTAGTGAGTTATTTTAATGAATTATATATGTTATATATTAAATAATTTTTTTATATTCATCTATTATGTTTGACATACAAATAATATAAACATACCCCACATAAAAAATGAAAACTTATATTTCTATAAATGCCATTTTACCGCCTTTTCATGGAGAACCCATTTAAAATCTTTTTTTACACTTTAACAAATTTAATATGTCTAAATGAACTATGAATTTGAAATAGAAACAAAATAATTATATTAGGGTGAATTGTTGAGATTTGTTTTGAAACATTTCATTTTTAACAAATAGTTAAAAATACACAACTTCTGTTCAAAAATTATCTTCATCTAATTCATTTATAAGAATAAATAATGATTATAATATTTTTAAGGTTTAATTAGATTATATTTCTATATATTATTACCATTTAGGTAATTGGGATCAATTTTACATAGAATGTTTCTGTAAAAACATAACAAACATTTGGACCTTTTTACTTAAAAAACATGCATTGTCATCCCAAATGCGAGATGGATTTCAAATTAATTTATTCCACTTAATATAATGGAATTTAAAAAATTTGATAACATATTTTTAAACAGAATAATTTATAATTAATAATAATAAAAACTATTTTTTTGACAAAAAAATATTAGTGAAAGTGATTAGAATTAATTACCAATGGTTATGGTTAAATTAATCTTAGTAAGGGACTAAACATTAACCTTATGGCCGAAAAGTCATATAACATTTTTGAAGATCTATTTATGGCCATATATAGATAATTTATTCTATTTTATCAAATTGGGACCACTATTGGATCAAATTTCAATGTGTAAAATGATCATGGAATTCCTTTTTGGAAATGTTACAAGAGTTCCACTCCTCCTCCACAAAAGGGCCTCCTCTCATCTCAATTACACACACATCTCATGAAACATTATATCAATACATATATTCCAAAATAACTCCTCATATTCATTTACCCCATCCGTGAATCCATCCATGGTAAGGAAGAAATCCAAGGAATCCTATCTTGTAAACCAAAAAGAGTTACCAGATTTAGAGGTAACAAACTTTCTTAATATTTTTAGTTTATTTCCACTCTAAAACCTCCAAAATATTATTATTAAATTATTTTATAAAAAAATTTATCCTAAAAATATTAGTATTTTTTTATTCTGGGCATTTGACTTACACATATACACATCTCCATCTAATGGGTAATGAACAGACTACTTCTATGTATGACGAACTACAGCCTCACGATACAATGATTACTAATTTATCATTTACCACCTCTCATTGTAATCAATATTAAGTGAAATATATTTATATATATTATCTATGATATTTATAATTTATATATGATTATATAATTTTATTTATATCTTTCCTTTTATTCTTTCCATATTGTATAAATATGATAATTTCATTCGGCGTAGTGTGGACAACTACACCCTCAAAGTGAAATGAATCATTCATTTCGTACATAGAAAATCTAATGAAAGTTTTGAATAAACCTATGTAAAATATATAACATTGATATGATACTATAATTATAATATATGTATGTATATTTTATCTTTAATTCTTTTAATATGACAATGAAGTAAAAGAAATGTTCAAGCGTATTTATAACCTACAGTCTCCATGAATAGTGCACAAGATTTCTAATATCTAAATATTGTAGACTATGATAAATACAAATATAATTGATATATATGATATTAAAATCATGTCATACATACTAATTATTGTAAAACCATGACATATTTAATAATGATGATGAATAAAAAGTTAAAACATACTTGACAAACTAGGAAAATATCCCCAAAAGTAGTTAATATAATGAAAGGTTATTAAAATACATGTAGTAAGATATTCTAAGAGGATCATATATAATATCATAAATATTAATATGGTTATATTATAAGTTACTAAAATATTTAAATCCATTATACAAGAAGTTATATAATGTTCACCATAAGTTAATCACAAGGTATAGAATTCTCATCTCACTTTTTGCATCCGTGAGGAAAATATCATGTTCACAACATACATATTTTGTATGGTGTATCTACTAACCTTGTTTTATATTTTATCATTAATAATTTTACCCTTATGGAATTTTAATCAATTATATAATGTTATTTCATCATGAGGATTATTTTCTAATGTCTTTCAAAGTGGCATGAGATACTTTTGAATGTTTAATGGTTATTTTGATCAAAATTAACATTAATGATATTTAAATAGTATTTCCATTTAAGGATATTATATAACCATTATTCCAAAAATCCTATCATTTTATCTCCAACATGAACACTATCGTTTGTTAGTACCATTTTTCCACACCATGGTACTTGAAATGCTTTACAAAATTTTTTTCTAGAAAACATGACTTTGTTTATCTCTTTAGTTGGAGAACAATTTTATTATAAAAAAATTGTTTTATTAAAATATTTTCATAAAAGTTTTTTAATGATTTGGTTAAGAAATTTTAACATTTTTCTTGTATAGAATATACTTATCGCTTTCCAAACTAGTAATTTTCCAAACCATTAACCATAAAAAAGAAATGTTCTTTTTACCTCATACAGATTTTTTAGATTTACCGACCATAATTTGTTTGATGATTCCTTCGCAAGTTTTAAAGGTACCTTTTTAATGAAAATAATTTAAAAAGTTATTTTGAAATAAAGGGTATTGAGAAGTGTTTTCCTAATCAAAGGTTGTTTTCCTTGAGAATATTTTTAAATCATTGATTTATATAATTTATATTCTTCATCAACGACAACCCTTTATTTTAAAATCAATTGGGATTTTTTGTATTTATATCATCCTTATTATTCATCTACATGGTGTATTTTTTTATTGGAACAAGAATATTATTCATATTTACTAACTTGAATAATTTTTCATTACCCTTGAAAAAATCAATCTCTTAATATCATTGAACATTGAATTTCCTCCAAATGGCACATTTCATTTACCATGGATGATATTATTTCCCAAACTATATACCATATTAAAAACAATGTCTAACTTATTAGTTATTTGTTTATTTTTAGAAATGTTGAAATTTTTGTAATCTTTATTCAATGAAGATATTTGATAGGGCATGTTATTTATTTTGATTATTCCATATAAGGAATATTATAGACTAGAAATGACAGGTGTTTACCAAGAATTTATATAGTTCCTCAATGCATCGAAAAGATTACATGACCAAAATTAGTTACACAAATCAGAATAGTTTAAATCGTCTTTAGAAATGTCTTGATTGGATTAGTTTTCTTGTGCCTCGTGCATGATTTCTATTAGGAATGTTTTTCCCTCATTTAGTTTCATTAATTATTGATCCATGAAATTTTGTGTCAACATATCTATAGATACATTTCATTTTCTATTAATTGATAAAATGACATGTGATTTAGTTTCTTACATTTTCATAATTATTTATCCTTATCTATTTATTTGAGTAGAATGTGTTTCCTTTTATTATCTTTCCATATTGTTTATGAATTTACAATTTAGTTTACTGACTATATGCCATGTGGGTTCTGTTATTCACCATGTCATAATTATTATTATCATTAAGTGATTAATTCTTAAACTATTTTATTTTAATACTGAGAATTTTATCTCACCCTTATTATGTTCCTCTCCCCATGAATATAAAAAGCATACCATGAATGATATACAGAAATATACAACAATGAATAAAGTTATTCACAATGTTATTTCCAATTAAAGAGGGATATAATTATGTTGTAACTAGTTTATTATATATTAAAAAACGTTTCATGTATGAATCTAGGGTACCAAAATTACTAAAATAAAAAAAAATTAGATTTGATTCCTTGTAATCTGGACAAAGAAATTTGTTGAAGACAACAGATATAAGATATCAGGGGTTTGGGTACTACATACAACCCCTTATAAATGATTAAAACACGTTATGGGAATAAAAATATATGTAGAGTATTAATTTTTGTTGTGTCCTTGAAAATTTCACACAGTTTCTAAAATGACTCGCCTTTTGATACCAACAATTTTAATTATCTTTTAAAGTGATTTTTTATTGTGATGGGGGAATTATTTTTTATTCAACTCTCTTTGTAATTAGTACAATGAACGTTTTGATGATGATATCACATAGTTTGAACAATTAATTGATCAAATATTTAGTGATAATGTAATTATCCTCATCTTAGATTACTCAAGTTGATTTTATGGGACTATGGTTTCATCGATGTCACTGAAAACCATGATGTTGGAAAAAAGTCCCTCAAGGTGTTATCTCGGTGTTTTTTGGATGATTGTGAATTTTAAAAAATTTAGATAACAACAAATCAATATGTTTGGTGTTTCCATATTAGATATTTAGGGCGGTGCAGTATACCAGTGTTTTATAAAATCGGGAGCATGTTTCTATGAAAAATGATGATTTTCTTCAAATGAGTACATGAAATAAAGGTAATAGACCATGAATCATGTTGTGAAGAACATATAGAGAAATCAATTCATGGGAGACTCACAGTTAATGACAAACTTATTATTCATCAGAGGGTCATATTTTTAATATAATAGGTCGTTATTTAAGCATCCATGAAGGGTTTTTCATTTTCAGATTACATCAACTCAGACAATTGAATAAGGAATTATGAGGACTGCATATCATTTTGCAGATATAGTTGTACCACATCGAAGCTTTCATTAATTATTACTAGTGTATTTTATGGATCTATTTTATTATATAAATACCTCTCATTTCATCGATAATTAAAAAGAATTTTACTAAAGAAGATCTCCACTAAAATAATTTATAAAGTTATGATGCATTTCCCAAGGGATGATTCCGCAAAGGATAAGAGTTCATGATAAAGAATTATGAAAAAGGGGTTGTTTGTGAGGAATGTTCCCAAAGGGGATGGTAGGTCACAGTATCCTATTAAAGGAAAATGTAACTCATAGTAGAGATAGCACACGAGGCATCAATTGTCTATAATGTTGGGTCAATCCACAAAGAACAATTAGTCCATAAAGTACATGCTCCACATGATGGAATTTATTTTTTAAGGGAGTCAATGTAGTTCATGGGTAATGTAATACAATAAAAATATGGTGAAAGTATGTTTGTGAGGGGAATAAAATAGTTCGTGAAAGAATTTTCTATAGACTAATAGTATAAAAAAAAGTGGATTTCATCAACTATGTGAAAACATGACTTCAACATAGCATCTACCTACAGTTTATGATGCATTAATTATTGATAATGAAGGGACCTACATGAACATTAAATGTATGTGGGTACCTTTATTTACATTTAAAATAGAAATGGGAAGAATTTCATCATTTATATAGGTAGTGATCCAAGTAAATAGACTTAGGGAGTGACCTAGGGGAAGGAATTGATCCATCCCTGAACATCATAAAGGTATTGATCATGGGAATATAATTGATCAAACCAAAACCATTTATTTTGGTAGTGAGCCTTAGTTGTTTTGATAAAATAGTACATTTTCATTGTATGCTTCTTGTATTTATCCTTGTGAAGATAAACCTAGTATAAATATTTATGTCTGTGTGATTTCATTCCTACTTTATTTCCTATGAATCATCATTATAAAATGATCGAATGGAATAGATAAATATAAATTTTAAAGAGAAAACAAAGTGACCCTTTTAATAAAGAGTTCATGATGCAATGAATAATGAAGAATTACCAATACAATATTCATAGCCTAATTCAGACCCCTATCTGGTTATCTTGGACCATTTTGGACAAAAAAGTTTGTATCAGATAATTTTTATATCTTTTCAGAATTTTTTATCTAAATTCCTTCAATCAATTATAGAAATTGAAGTTTTAGTTTTTATTTATCATAGAGTTCCCTGGAAAAGTTTAAAAATTAAATTAACAAGATGAATTCTAGTGGTATTACATATGGTTGAAGTGCCTATGGAAGAAGTGTGATTCGGATTAAGGAAACAAATAACGTACTGATGAATGGTATGGATGAATCATATGGTGAAAATATTAACTCATTCAATGATGTTATAGGAATTAGTGAAAAAAATGATATTCCAAGTGGTTTTATAACTAAAAATGAGATGAAATTCCAAAAACACTAGTAATATATGTTGTTCACATAGAAAATAATTGGATAAAAATATCCAAAATGAAAATAAGTCTCTAATTATTCTACTCAATGTATTTAATATTGAGGTCAATAAAATTTTGTGGTTTAAATCAAAAACTTATTGATGTGGCTACTGGTTCGAGGGAGATGAATGATTCCCAAGATGGATTACTACAATATATTATTACAAATATTGAAACACTCAAAGATGATTACATGAGAATGATTCTAAACTCATAATAAATTCGAAATCTGGAAGCTAGAAATGGTGATTTATCTATGCATCTATGTAAACAATTTTAGAAGAACCAAACTCTAGAAATACAGAATTCATGATGAAATCATTTTGTTTCTCATAATTATTCTAAAAAAAGAACCAATTTGATATGATATATAAGATATCCCTGTAATTAGAGTATTTTATGTGTAGAGGTAATAATCTCAAAAGATAACTTAATTATCAACTTGAATAATGGGTTTTGAAGGTTAACAAATTCAAATAATATCTAGAATTAGTCAAGAATGATACAGAGAAATCAAATAAAAATTTAATCATAAATGTAATGATTCATTGAATTTTCTACTTGATGGTCATTCAGAGGTTAATAATGAAATGAAAATTAAATATTCTAATTTGAAGGAGAAAAAAGATCATATTTTCTCATCACAAAGTCCATGTTGTGTTCAATTTTTTTTGAATGTGACATATTCTCTCCCATGCACGAGAGGATAAGTTCTTTAAATAGTTTTAGAAATTGAGAAAAGCATAGACATTCTAGAAATATATTGAAAGGATATTATAGGATTTATTAATGTCATGTTATATTATATAAGAATCATGGTCATATATCATGTTTTTTATAGTATTTGGAATATTTTCATTATGTGATGAAAGAGATATTCCTAAATTTGGGAATAAGAATAATAATTTTGAGAAATATGAAATAAGATTATCTCAGAAGAAATTATCCATGAAATATTACTATTTTGGAAGAATTGGAAACACCCTATGTTTATGTAATGTATCCCATGATCTTAATGTCGGATTAAAAACATTGGTTGTATAAACATCTCAGCTAAGAAATTATAAAATGTGGTATGTTTCTAATGGGTGATGATTTATATGTTTCGATAAATAACACTTGGAAATAGATTATAGATAGTATAAACAAGGGAAGGATATGAAACTCAAAAGTAGATCACACACTCCAATGTTTTATAATGAGAAATACTATATTGGAAGACAACATGACATGTTCAAAAATATCTTTATAGAATCCAGGGAAATATAAGGATCTCAATGAAAGGAGTTTCAATCACATACTAAGTTATACTCACAACCAATCTCTTGGAATGAATATGAAAAAACCAAGAAGAAAAAGGGAGATGTTAATCCAGTACTGAGTTAGATGAATGTATTTTCAGTAAAGGACCCACCATCATCTAGAAACACTGTGGGGAATCGAATAACTTATAAAAGAAAAATTAATAAGTACTTTCTCATCAAGCATGCATGTTATTCCATAATGTGAGATGTGAATTATGAGGAATGATCCCTTCAATGGAGGAGTAATCAAAGGTAGATGTCTAAGAGAGTGATTCCTACTCGAAGAAAGAATCATGAAAAATGGAATTTTAGTGGATAACCATAGAAAAAAATATATAAATGTTAGTTTAATCCCCAAAATAATAAAAATACATATCCTTCAAAGGAAAAAATAATAATAAATCTAATAATGTTGTAAAAAATTCCTAGTTATAATGTCATAGCTATTGAAGTTGGTTGGGCAATTGGAATAAGCTACAAAAGAGTATAAGGATTTGAAAGAATGTATCAAAGGGTTGATCCATCAGGATCGACTGCAATCCGCTTCCTGAGGAATATAGAAGAACACCCTTTTTCTATGTGTTTAAATAAATTAAATGATTTTCATGTGTTTTAGTTTTTAGGGGATATAAAATCTAAGGTGAATTTTCATCAAATGATCCAATGTGGTGATGTGATGTGCTCTAGAATAAAAAATGATTATATTTCACATGTCGATTGATTTCAAGTGGGATCAAGATACATGAATCTAATGCAAGAGAATCTGATCTATAAAAAATAATATCTTGAGGAAATAGAAATGGGATATCATATGCTACTTGATATATATAGAATAAATTATTGAAATGGATAGTAAAGGTTAAAATTATCTCTTATTTTCTACAACAAGTTTCAACTCAATTGGTTTAATAGTTTGGTTGATGAATCATTAAATAGTGGTGTGTTTACTCACTAAAATATTATTGAATTTAACTTAAATGGGAAAATGATGTTGGAGATTAAAAATTTTTAGGTGTTTAAATAGTTGTACTTACAAGAAGAAGAACTTTATATCATAGGGGGTATATTATCTCTCAATATGATGAAAAGACTATGTGGACCATGGAGAAATGGAATGAAACCCATGCACATCATTGATAAATGAGTCATATTTCACTCATTCAATGGTAGTTCTCAATGATATTGAAAGGGTGAAAGATTAAATAGTCTAACATTATGAATATAGACTAGAGGAAACAACAATATATATGTATTTCGTGATTATATTTTTTTTCTAACTATATTGTATCATATAAATAATTTTTATGATACTATGAAACTATGAGAGATGATTGATAGCATTTCCAAAAAGTGGTATACCCATTCTGAAGAGCAATTCAACATTTGAAATCAGAATATAAATCAATATTAATGATTTATTTTAGTCAAATATTAGAGGTTTTCTGGGAGATTATTTTCATACCAACAAATAATAATATCATCTATTATAAATGCGTTTTTCACAAGTAGATTATCTAAGACTCTGTAATGATTTGAAACAAA
Source organism: Viscum album (assembly GCA_963277665.1). Lineage (NCBI taxonomy): Eukaryota > Viridiplantae > Streptophyta > Magnoliopsida > Santalales > Viscaceae > Viscum > Viscum album. Next base: position 2,049,961,470 of record OY728157.1, on the reverse strand, counting down.
TAACCACTAGTGTTAAAAGGTACTCTAATATATAGGGTATTGATTTTTATGAAACATTTTCACTTATAGTGAGGTTAGATACAATCAGATTATTCTTGGCCATAAAAGTACAATGAAAATTCTATGTTTAATAGATAGAAATAGTGTCATCATTTATGAATGGGGTTCTATGAGAAGATGTTTATATTGACTATCCATATGGGTTTCCTATTAATAATGATGAGAACATACACTATCAGATGAAAAAGGAGTTTTTTGGGTTTTAGATATCACCAATAGAATGGTATTCAAGACTACATAAACTTTTTAAGAAGCTCAGTTTTTAGCATGGTGGATTTGATTACAGTATATATTCCAAAAATAAATGTAATCAATGAATGATTTTGCTAATATATGTGGGTGAAATTATTTTCTATGGATTAGATGAACCATAGTGCAATCAGTTCATGGAATTCAGGTAAAGTGAATTCCAAATGTTAATTATTAGTGAAATGGTATTTTTTTCTTGCTTTACAAGTGGAACATGGAATTAATGGAACTTTTATTTATAAATCCAAATATAAAACGGATGGTATGAATAAATTTAGAATTTATAATTAAAATAAGACGGTGAAAAAGGTGGCTACCTGGATGAAAATATCATAAGATGACGAATCCAATGGAATAAATTTATAGAATATAGGAAAATAATTTCAAGTCTATTGTACATGACAGTGACAAGACATAATATTGGTTCTGAAACATTCCATATAGCACAATATGAAATAATCACAAGGAAAACTACTTTCATTCAGTGGAATTAATACTTCTGTATATCAAAGGGATGATGGATTTTGTTTTTCCACATAATGAAAAATCATAGAATGTGTTAATGGGATACAAAAATGCAGATTATGCAAGATCATAGGATGATAAAAAATCCACATGAGGTGGTCTATTCTATCTTGGTGGATTATTTATTTATTGGACCAGTAAGAGAAATGTTTTCTATTAATTGAGAACAATATAAAACGAATATATAGAGATCACTTAAGATTTCAGGAAGTTTTTACGGATGAAGAAACAACATGATGATATGGGAGTTGAAGTAAAGTCTCCCATCAGAATACATTGAGATAATTCTAGTGCTATAAATCCCTGAAAAAATCTAATCCATCACGTAAGGAAAAATAACATTTAAATCATGTACCATTTTTTTCAAGGAGATGGTTCATAAAGGGATAATGAATTTTTAGTATGTGCCTATAGAACATTAGGTTTTGGTAATTACGATAAATTCCATTCTCGAATAATTGTTTGAAAGATAAAGACTTGATCTTAGAGTCTATTCGACTCCATTCATTTGAAAAATAGTGGATTTGGGACCCTCTATCAATGATGTATTTTGTGTTTTTACCTATTGTTCTTATCTATGTACATTACTCAATTGTAGACCTCAAAAAATTGATGTATGGGTTTATTGAAAAAGGGGGATAAATTTTGTATTTAAATGGGAGAAATATCTTAATCATGATACCAGGAGAATATAATAGCGGGGAAATGAAGTAGATGGAGTATTAAAAATGACAATGATATAGGTGATCGATCGGAGGTTATATTTCCTGATAGATGATGTTGGTAATGAAATAATTTGGGTGGTTTTTAATTAAGTGATTCATTAATGAACATTAAATTATATTATTTTTTCTCATGTAGATCATGTCTCATGTAAGGTTAGAGTATATGTTATGAAAATCATTGATCGCTATAAAAATCACAAGAAGAAATTTGAGGAAGAACATGAAAAAGAATTAAAGGTGTATCAAATTGAGAAGAGTTTTCAACATACCTAGAGTGGGATATTATTGGGAAAATATCCCTTATGGTGTCATCTTGGTGTTTTTGTGGAGATTATGACTATTGATGATGCTAGATGGTTTCGAATCAATAAGGTCAGTGTTCTAGGAGTAGAAGGTTTAGGTAGCATACTTTCCCAGTGTTATCCAAATATATGGGTCTCAAAAATAGGAGATAGTTTTTAAAAAAAATGAATGTTTTCTACAAAGGATTCTGCGTATAACAATTCATTAAATGAAAATCAAGCTATGTAGACCACGTAGCGAAATTAGTTAATAAAAGGCTCAATGTTCAAAAAAAAATTCTTTTATGCAATGGATGCTCATCCTTTGAGGTAAAATGGTCATTATTTATAGATCCACAATGATGTTTTTCTGATGAAATTATTTTCCACAAAGGAATATGGTACTATGCAGACCATATATCATTCCATTGAAATGGATGTACAACATTGAAGTTTTCCTTCCTTATAATTATCAGTCTTTGTATATATTTTTTCATATATAAAGAAACCTAATTGTATTATTAATTTGAGGGAATTTCTTTAAAGAAGATTATCACTCAAATAATTTTAATAATTCCAAAGCAGATTATGAGGGAGGATTCTACAAAGTAGAAGAGATCAAGAGGGATAATTATGAAAAAAAGGAAGATGTTTGTGAGGAAACTTTTGAAAACAATTTTGTAGGACTTGGTAGTAGGAAGAAAAGTTACCATAGCAGAGGCATATATGAGGCATCAACAGTATGAAAATAAAAGGTTATCTATGTAGAAAAATTCGATCACAAAGGAATCGTGCAAAACAATGCAACATAGTTTATGAAGGATTCAAGGTAGTTGATGGAGGATGTAATAGAATTCATTGATTGTTAGAATATGTTCATAATGTGAAAATAATAGTTTGAGAATGAATTTTCTACAGAATAATAGTACTCTTACAAGTGGATTTCATTTACAGATTGAACAAAAGAATTCAAAAAATAATCTTCCTTTAGTTGAGGATACATTCATAATTCATAATGAAGGGACCACATGTCCATAAATTTTGTGTGTATCCATTCTATAGTAGTTAGAAAAGGAAGAGGAAGAAGGCGATACTTTCCAATGATAGTGAAACAAATAAATATACTCAAATAGTGACCATTGGGAAGGCAATGTGTTTTCTATAAAAATTGTAAAGGTAGTGATTCTGGATATAGAAGTGATCTATCCTAATACATGTACTTGAAAGTGAGACTTAGTGGATTTGGTATATCCGTACATTGTTGTTTTATGCTCCTTTGATGTAGCCCAGTGATTGGGAATTGAGTAAAAAATTTTGCTCTTTCTTTTTTTCATTACGTTATATGATTCATCCCCAGATAAAGGTTGAATAGATTAGATAAATATTAACATTAATGAGAAAAAATGACCTTTATAAAAATGAGGTAATGATCTAGTGGGACATGAAGAATTTCAAAAAGAATATACATACCTTGATCACCCCGCTCTCGAGTTATATAAGGCCATTTGCACCTAACAAATTAGATAAATTTATGAAATTTTGGACGCTATTCCATGACTGGACTATTAGATAACCAGTATTCAATGTCAATTGTTTTTGTTTTTGGTTTCATTTTTCCACCAACATTTATAAAGGTGATGTTAAAATAAATTTCCTACATCGGTTCTAGGAAACATTTTATGATTCCCATCCAACTAAGATTTCTACTGTTAGTTTATATGACAACTAACCATTAATAGATTTTCAGTGCGACCTTTGGCATCAGTTATCTAGGTAACCAACACCAAAATATCAATATTTTTTGTCATCGACGATGTTTTTTATTTAAAATAAAATTGAATACCTTTATTAGGAGGATTTCAGTGTTGGTTAGCAGTAAACCTAAATCCAAATTTTTTATATTGGTTATTCGACATCAGTTTAATAATATAATCGATGTTGAAATTGAATTTTATTCGGTTCAACATCAGTTTAAATATAAAACTGACGCCAGAAAATGTTTCAGTATTGGATACTAAAATAGCTGACATTGAAACATAATTTTTTTTAAAAAATTAATAATATAAAATCATAGAATCCAAAACCTATAACAGAAAGATATACCTCCCAATAATGACCAAAAATCATATTATCCTATCTAAATCAAAGGATTCAAATTACATGAACCATTACTAATAACCCTATAAACTAATACATATTCCACCCTTGACATAGCATCCTGAATTAGTAACCATGGCCTGTATCATCATGAATTTAAAGGAATGGTTCATTCATTAGAGAAAAAACATCAGAAGATAACTAAATATAGATGGTATGCCAAACATTACATAAAAATAAAATTATCATAAATTTCATGTTAAAAATGTCTTTTTCATTTTCAAGGTAAATTAATAGGTTTCGATGAACTTCATGACATTTAAAATCATTTATAATTAGAATCCAATTTTTTAATGAATCAAAATATAATAATTACATGAAATCAAAATATAATTTGTCCTACAATTTTTCTAAAAATTTATAAAAACAACCATAACATAAAAACATCATCAGTATAAAATAATTTATATAATTATATATTAAACTAGAATAGAAAATCGCATACCTGCTAATATATAAAATAATTAGTGATGAATAAGGAAACATTTTTTTTGAGCTCAATGGTATCAATAATAAATTTTAATAAAAGAACATGTTTCCGAACACTTTATTAGGAAACTATAAGATTAGTCGTAAACTACAGAAGATTTATCTTAATAATAAAATTAAAAACTAGTATTAACAAATAGTTTTCAAAAAAATATCAAAGATGGGACTACTCATAATTTGTATATAGATTAGTTTCATTGAACATCTACAATATAATTGATATTAAAATATTTAATACTATGACATAAAATATAAAAAATTAATATAACTAACCTTATCATATTAATTCCAAACCCTAGTTCTGATTATCTCATAAGTGAATGATAAAAAATAATGACTGTTTAATTTTATTCCTTTTTGATGATGACACTGAGTTTATAAAACATGAACATGATATCAAAATCTACCATATATATATCAAAATTAAAAAAATATTATAAAAAATTAATATATTTACCATTACATCAACATATTTGATTGGATTTTTATTCTTTATCTACAATATTTTTTTGTTAAAATGTTTCTATGACCTGTATTTTAATTTATATCCTCTAAGAAAACTTTTTAAACAGTTAAAATTACAAGTAATGAACTTATAAAAAGGAAGAAAACATAATAAGTTAACAAGGTAAAGAAATCTTCAAAAAAATGACCTAATAAATAGTTAAGTATAGCATTCCATTCTATGGGCAGAATATTCCTAACATCTAATTCCTTCAACAATATATAATTTCAGAAATTATTGAAATTATAATAAATAATAGTTCATAATTATTTTAATGTTCTTAAATATAATGTAATGGAAAAACCAACATTCAATGTCTGTATTTGATAATCTATTCGATATATATTTAATTCTATCAGGATGTTTCACATATTACACATCTGTTGAAATGAATTCCAGATCAATAAGACCATAAAAACTAGTGGTCTCATTTTTTATCATATGTTTCTGTAGATACCTACATAAATACGTAATATAATAGGTCACCTTAAATCATCTATAATTATATAATTAAAAACGTAAACATTAATTTACATACATGGAAAACAATTTCCACATTTTCATATAAATATCTTCAAACTGAATGAGATCATTGATATATTTATTTTAATATTCCCAATATATTGTTTCTTCCACATATTTCCGACATCATCTCAAACTCATATAAATTATCCAATGAAGAAATAATATGTGATAATCTATTTATCCAATAATAAATAGAAGTATTTGTAGCAGTTAATTCACAAACCATAGGATTGAGTTTCCTTTTAAATAGTTATTTAGATTTACATAATCTTATAAAAATTGAAGGTCATAAAACTATATAAATAATTTTGATTTAAATTTCATTAATATTTAATAAAATTTCATACCTAGTATGAAAAATAAAATAGAAGGTCATCTAACCAAAAAACTAACATAGACAATCCCCAACTCTGGTAACTTCCTCGATAGGTAATGATAATATACAATTAGGATCAATAAAATTTGTCACTTCCACTATGTAAGAACTCATATTAAAAGGTTGGTGATGTAAAAGAATCCCAAATATATGCTCAACTCTATAGCTGAAATACAATATGTGTGTTCCCAGCATATATTTCATAATATAATGTTGGTCCTGAATAAGGATTTGGATGAGCTGAGTATGAAATATGGGAATAATGGATGCACTAGGCCTGGTGGGTGGGGTATACAAGTTATGAATGTGATTGGGATGGTAGGGAAGACTGGGTAGGAATGCCCCCTGGGTTGGATGAGAAAGATATATATATTATCCCACCAACTGTTCAGATATGGCATGTAAATATGATTGAGTTTGATCACTCAATGACTTTTTCATTTCATTCATCCCATTGTTTAAGGCACGGATTTCTAGGTCACTTGACTTCTTACTTTTATTAACAAAATCATTCCTAATAGTATCAACACCGTGATATCCTCTAACAGGGACTAGGTTTTTTGGATTTCCCATTGTAATAGATAGGATGTCCTTCCTAACATTAGGGATAAAAGCTCCCCGGGATACATTCTCATGATGGGCATCTTGAAATAAAAAATAAAAAGTAGAATATCAATGCTAATTTTAAAATTTAAACATAAATAAACTATAACAATTATTTACATTCAATTCCTTCCACTACTTTCATAACCTTATTTGTAAGATACATTTCATTTTTCATTCCTCCCTTTTTTTATTTTTCATAGTGAGTGGGGGGAGATAGGAGACCAAACTGGACATCTTTTGAAGCACTACTAGACTGAGCTCTTAATGCTTGAAATTTTTCATCAATTATATTATTCTCTAATAAATGATACCTTCCTCTTAATAATGTATTATAGTATACATTCTAAAAATTGATATATTTATGCGAACTCCTGGATGCCTCTTATACAAAAATAAAATATTAATTAATAATATAAATATATCAACATTTATAATATAAAATTATTATCATACCAAAAATGTTTTCCCAATGTCGGATGTCATCAAATTTATTCCATGTATCTAAATCTAAAAATTGATACTTGAGGCAATGGTTTTCAATACATTTCTTTACCAAAACATATATTTGTTTCCATTTTATTTTAAAATCTCTTTATCAAACAACCACTATAATAAGACAACCATTCATAATTCCTTTTTTTCATAAAAATTAAATTTCATCTATATTTGAATAAATTAAATAAGATTCATTTTATATTTTTAATATTCAAAAAATTAGATAAAATAAGTCAATATAGATATTTTACGTTATATCCTCCCAAATCTAGTGTTTCTCCATCCCATCGATGGACTTCTAATAAGGATATAGAATACTCATCCTACAATAGCTTTTCAAGGCGACACAACTAGAAAAATATGTTTTATTTGGGACAATTGGATTATTATTATCATCCAAAGTAATATATAATATTCCATCTCTATGAGCAAGTGAGAGTTTTGGTTAATGTGTAATACCAATTTTACCAACTTTTTAACTAATAAGGGATGTCTCATTCACAGAGGGCACATCAGTAGTCCTGCAAATAGTTTTTTATAAATTACAGGTTTTTTCATTAAAAATGTACATACTAGATAATTAATATTATTAAAAGAGATATATAGCTTGATAAATGTTCTTCTATCTCTATTTCTGACATTAAAAGTAAATTTAATGAAATTTTTGGTTGCTTTATATTATTACACAAGAGAATATTTAGAAACAAGGGTTAAAAAATATATATGTAAAAATAGTGGTTCACATGAAAATTTTAACCAAATTATGATGTCATTATCCGTATAACCAAAAATATTCAATGTAAACTATTAAGTATAAAGATTTATTCTAAAAAGTGTTTTCATATGCATAAATAAAACTAAAATATAATAATGTACATAATGTATTCAAACAAAAAGATATCCAACCATAAACATGGAATAAAAATTATAATAGAAAAATTCATATAAATTATAAAATATATATAATTAAACCATCAATTGTTATTAAAAATTAATGTTTTTAAACATGTAAATGTGAAAATATATACATATATATATTTAAAAAAATAATAAGAATAAGGATCTAGGTTTTTCCCATATCCCTTCAAAATGATTATTTTGTACTACATGCACTATGTATGTGTTATAGTCATTATGATCGTCCGTATACAGTGAAATAGATGAATAATGTGCATGTAAATCAATAGAATCATCGTCTTCCTAATCAGCCAAATAGAATATTTTCCCTTGAAAAGGGAGATACCACTTATCATTTAGTGGATCAATGACATAAAATATGTTCTTTTCATGCGTCTCTATAAGAAATGACTTCTCATTTGAAGTAAATATTTTCAAGTCAACCAGTATAAACACATAGTCCTCATGTTTCATGCCTCAATTACTGTAAACCCAGTTACACTTAAGTACAATGACTCGAAATTTTGAACAATAAATTTCTCATATATCCTCAATAATATCAAAATATGTCGATGATGCTAAAATTTGGGGTCTTATCTTTTTCAATTGAAAAACGCAGTGCTTCAGCATTGATCATTACAACAATATTTTGAATATTACTCTTACCATCCATCTTTTTTGTGGAAAACATGCACCAATTAATATGAAAACCAAACCATGTGATCAAATTAAGACAGGTCCCTTGAAAAACATTTCATCATTTCTGATGCAGATATAAATGTGAGCACTTTCTCTGTAAACCGTGAAACAAATGTCTTTTTATACTCTTGCATCAAATACTTATATTTTTTTGGATATCATATCTTTAATTCAACAATATTTGATTATTTGTATGATTAAACATTATCTGTGTTGTTTAAAATGTATAAATGTGTATGCATCACTTCATCACATGGAATGAATTTATCCTTATTCCTTGAATAGCTCAACTTTTGTTTTCATCTATCAAACGTCGAGATATAAATAGAACAATATGATCCACTTCATTCAAACAATCAGTACATTACTACATCACCTCTTCCGATACATATATTCTATCTATAGAGGCACCTGGTGGATAATGATCTTAACATATTCCTTTAAAATTATATATATCTTTCATTAGGATACATCCATCAAAAATAAATAAGTCCACATATTCATATGTAATGAAATACATGAATCACCAGATAAACCATTATCAAAAACCGTAGGTATGAAATATATTTCATTATGAGAAAGTATAAGATCAACATCATTGTCCTACGTGTCTATCAAATTTGTATCAATGACATTGCTACAAGTAGATGTGAAAAAACTATATATCTTGATGATAGTATTTCTAATAGTTTTCGGTAATATACCACATATCCTAAAAGGACACAATTGTTTCATCAATGCATGACAACCATTAGATTTCATACATATTAATTTACAAACCTTTATATACACCAAATTATTCACATTTTACGAATATCCACTTGGTACTTTAATACCTTCAAGGAACATAAAAAAAATTAATTTCTCAATATTTCATAATGTGTGAAAATATGGATGAAAATATGTTATGTTTCTTTTTATAGTAGTAGTTAACACCAATCATATTCTCATATATATAAAATCTTATATTGCATGAAATCCATATATTTTCATTACCATTATATCTAATAATTTTCCAATCAAAATATTTCATATGTTTTTATGAACCTGAATCGCATCAATTATTTGTTTTATCAGAAAAAATATCCAATGAGTTAGTTTTAAAAAGATATACTGTATCATCTAGAAATTATTTTGTTTTATATAACTTATTTTATTTTCAAATTAAGAATCAATAGATTTCACCCTGTTGTAATATTCTTCTATTGATAATGGTTGTGGGGAAAGATTTTATTTCTTTAAGCCATCAAATGATTTTTCATAGTCTCTTATAAAGATTATCAATTTGAAAAACACTTTAATGTCCCATGTAAATTTTCGTTCATCCATTATAAAATTGATAATATGATGTATCTTCATGAAAACATGGACCAGATTGATGTCCCTTAACACTTTATATGGATATGTTTCAATATGCAAGAAAATAGATTATAGTGAAAATTAAAATATAACACAAATAAAAGTACTCTTTCTTGTATGCACCGAAAACATTAAAACCCTTCTCCCATAGTAGTTTTAAATCTTCAATCAATGGTGATAGATAAACATCAATATCATTTCTAGGTTATTTTGGTCTAGAAATTATCAAGCTCGTAATGACATATTTTTTCATCATACATATATTTGGAGAAATGTTCAAAACTAAAAAAATAGTCCATGAACAATGTTAGATACCTAAGATGTAGTATGGATTCATTCCCTTAGTGCACAATCCCATTATGAGATTTCAAAATTCACTTCCAAAATTAGGAAATTGTTTATCCAATCTATTTAATAATGGTGAATCAGTGGGATAACATGAGTTACCATCAAAGAGGCGCTCATATAAATGACATATTAAGTTTTTCTACCATAATAGAATATAGAAAGAATTACTTCAAACGAGGAATTATTTGAAGGTAAGATATTAATTTAATATGAGTTTTGACTCAGATGCCAGCAAATGAATCAAAGTTGAATTATTATAATTATCTGAAGGAATAATTTAATGGAATTATTAGAAAGTACCAAATTGATTTAGTATGAGGATTGATGTCAGTATCTGAGAATGAATCTCAGATGGAATTTGGATCCATCTTATACTGTGATGTCTCACCTTTATGAAATTTTGAAAAATATTCATTTATCTTATAGTATAAATTCTTATAAAACACATGCTAAAAATATTAATATGCAAAAATCCATTATTACATTTCTCCTAATTTATAAATATTCATGCATCATTTTCATAATATATAAATTCTTACATTTAATCAAAAACTACACCATCAGGTAGATAATTTAATACTTATATCACACAACAATTATTCAATTAATTCATCTTAAGTGATAGAAATCATTTTATCTTTCATTTTCTCTTCAAACAATATATTAATTTTTCAACGGCTTCTAATTTCAATATTCAAACAGTTCTCATGTGAAATTAACTCAGTACAAAATTATAATCAATATAAGTTATTTTACAATTTAATTTATTTAAATATCAATCCATTTATAAAACTCAATGTCATAACCACACAAAACATTCATATTCTTTATTTAAAAAAATTACAATAATTTTAATGTAAATTTTTAAAATCATCAACCATTAAAATGAATAGAAATATATGACAGGAATGGTAACCAATTTACTCCTAAATTAATAAAAATCGTTAATTTTGTCATATTAATTATTTATGTTTGAATCAGATAATTATAGAATAAAAAATCCCCAAAAACTTTGTAAAATCAAAGATACAATTATCCATTTATTACTATGATAAAAACATCATTATAGATATGCAACATGAAGAAGATCAAAGATGACTAATGTAATATAATTATACTATTAAAAATAAAAAAATAACAATAAATTACATTAATAAATCATTTAATAAATTTATCAAAAATAAAAGAAATAAAAATAAGAAAATTTTAACAACAACAATAATAGTTGACAATAAATTTTATAAAAAACACAATAATTTGACACTCTAACTAAATAATAACTAATTTATATCTAAAAGTAAAAAAACACGACATAAAAAAATTGTATTTGAAGATGATAAATTGATACGAAATCATAATTTTTTAATATCAAATTATCTATAATAATAAATAGTACAAGATCTAAAAAAAGTTGTATATATGAATGATAATCATGAATGAAGACAATCAAACCTAATAGATTGGAAACTATGAACAGGTTTTACAAAAAAGATACAAAAAATAATGAAGAAACAATGATAAAGGATGAAATTATGAGAATCAATGATCACTAAATATTGATTAAAATCGTAGAAATCAATGAAAATGAGCCATTGAGTTGGTTTTGGTGGAAGTTAGTGCTGTCAAAAGTCAAGAGAGATGAGAAAAAAAAAACAGAAATAGTGATTTGGTTGCTGAACCTTTAGGTTATTTTTGTTGAAATATTTTTCTTTTAGTTATCTAAAAAATGAATCCAAAACATATATTTCTTTATTTTTGGAATAAATTTTTACATAAACTAAAACTGAAATAATTAATTTTTCGGTTTCCTACTTTGGTTTAATATAATACCGGTGTTGAAAATATATATTTTTTTAGTTTTTGGCATCGATTTTTAGCAGAACAGATTCTAAAAAGAATACCTATTTAATTTTTTGGAATCAGTTTTAATTAAAACTAACATCAATTTTTTAAGCTATGAAACATCGGATCCTTATAAATGGATGTAAAAACCACGACATCAAATCCATTATGTCCACTAGTGAAGGATGGAAAGTGGTTTAGGAAATGAGGATTGAAGAGATAGTGAGAATACCCTAGTTTATAATTTATAATGAAGGATGGTGCATTGTACCACGCTAGTTTTGTGTAGTCATTCATGGGTTGATCAAATATATTTCCTATGATAGGGGTTAACTCAGTTCAATTTTCATTTTGGTTCCCACATTAGTTTATGAGTTGGTTTCGTTGAAAAACCTCAATTGGAATGGAATAAGATTTGAATATATACTACTTGGAATATTATTATATACTCAGAAGCTACCCATTTGTGTTACTGACTCCCTAACATAATAAATATCCATCCTAATTATATGGATTGATTAGTTATGGTTATATGTACTCAATGAAAATGGTAAAAAGAAATAGGAAAATATAAAATAATCATATTGATAAATGATATAAGGAAAACATAGACTTAAATTCATAGATTACTTACTTGGGTTCCTAGAAAAGAACCCAAATTTTTTTTTCACCCATATATACCCATGTTTATGGTTGAAACAGTCACTTTTAGTGTATCTTGGGTAGTTGAATCCTCATGGACCAATGAAGGAACCTAAAGAAACATACATTATATGGTGGATATTTATATATGGGGTGGAAAACTATTGGTTGTTTTAATATGGTTTAAATTAATAGTAATTGAACTAAGTTAGTTAAATTTACGATAAAGAGTTATTCCTAGCTTAATACTAGGGATTACTGGATGAATTTCATTTTAAATTATTTCAATCTCACTAAATCTAGAATGATTCCTGAAATGAATTAAAAAGGACTTTATAACATAATTGATCAATACCTTTACAAGAAAATTAAAATCACATATACACATTGAGGATCATTATCATGAAATATCCAAGTAAAGGGATCATCTTAGCACAAAAAAATATGGTGATAAAATTCAAAAGTGATGAGGAAGAATGAAAACTATAGAGTGGAAAATTAAAAAAATATGATTAATCATTTTTTATGTGAGAAAAAAATCCAATAACTACCATTTATAATCACTTGGATCACCCCAAAATAGGCTTATCCTTTCATTCATGGTATACCCTTTATAGAATATGAAAGTACACTCATAAGAGCATAATTGAAGAAGAGAAAGCAATTAAATAATGAACAATACACCATTGTGTAAAAAAATCTCATTTGATTGTGACTAAATTCACACCATAATGAAATGGTATCAATTTGTTAATAATAAGAACATAAAATTATAAAAAAAATGTGATTTATTAGAAAATTAAGGTGATTTTATTGACATTAATTTGAAGAAATGTGATTACAATATCAAATTGGATGCAAAATAATAAAATGAAAAAAAAAACACAAAACCACCTATATCTCCCCCAAAACCTCTACTTTAAATAATAATTTTGGAAGACAAGTTTTTTCCCTTAATATTTTATTAAATCCCACATTTTTTAGTTGGAATAGGGTGGTCCAATGTTTATGTAATGTGGACATCTTCACCCATGATCAGAAATAAGATCCAGGTTGAATCTACCTAGCATAGGCCACTAAATTATTTAATAAATGATGTTTCTTTATGGTACATATGATAATAATTTTATGTTACATATTACTTGTAATATCTAAAAAAAATTACATCTCATTTGGACTTATATATTATTATTTGTGAAAATAATGGTGGGATGTTATTTTGGGCATTGAATATGGCTCAGAATTTCATCATACGTTAGAGACGTCTGTATGGACACATAAAAAATAAGAATTATAAATATATATATAGTTTATTTAAATGTTCCAAATGATTTACCCCCTCTACATTTTTAATTTCAATTTAATTTGTCATGTATCATGGCTGATACAGTTATTTTATTGTGTAATTTTCCAGTTCACATCACCCATAACATTCTAGGTAGGATGTCCAAATGGGTGTCTTACCATGTAAAACTAGAATTTCTTATTAAGGATGAAATATTAAAAAATAATGTGTTAAATAACATTGAACAATTTAATTCATACAAATACCATTGAGGGTTTTACAATGCAATGAAATAATGTACCAATTATTAGTGATCTTGAGCTTGAATTTCAAACCTATTTGGAAAAGAATCTAAATTTTTAAATTATTTGGTAATATTATTTATAAAATTAAATTAAAATGATAATAATAAAATAAAGATTAAATATAACAATACTTCAATGGTAAATAGATTTTTTTAGTCATATATATATATATATTAGTGGCATTAGAAATCAGTCATATTTTACCTCTTTCGATTTCACATGAAACTCATGTATGACCAAAATCATGAGTAGAACCCTAGGAATCATGTGTCCATCATGGGGATGTTCATGGAAGGGGAATAATTATTTATGGGATCATTTATATGTGAATCAAAAGTTAACTTCATGAGGTATAGATTCTATCCATTAAAGGGTTAACCTTTTTAACATTTTGTGGGGGATGTGTTCCTAGGATTAATGAATTTTGGTTACTTTTTCATAGGATTAAATAATTTTAGGGATTTCATATCATTTGTATAGTATTTTTTGTATATTTCCCATTTACAATGTTCAAATACTATTCTAGATATGGGTTATCTTCACATTTTTATGTCGAGGCCCAGGGGGATCCTATGATTGGGTTGTGATGTTTAGTGTGTTCCTAGGTTAAATAATATCACTTTTGAGTTTGGAGCAACCCATGTGAAGATAGAGGTATTTAATGCAAGTGTTTAGAGTAACTTGATTGAACATTAATGAAGAACCCGAAATACCAATTTAATAGATTGGGATCAACTCCAACATATTTTATTTAAATAGTTTATGATCGTATGTCCGGACTATTCCATGCATTTTAACATCATGGAGTAAGGAACTTTGGGAGGTGAAATGAGTGAAAAAACTGATGTCGTGGAGTTTATGCATAGTATACACCAAAAATATTGTTGATTATACTATTTTATCAAACAAATAATATTATTTTCCCAATAGGGTATGACAAAAATTTAATATCCTGTGAATGATGATGTTTCCATTATGTTTAACTTTATGTGAAAAAATAATTTTCAAGTAGTTTTACATCTTACGGAAAGTACATTGAAGTTAGGAAGTTTAAATTCTTAGATATTATGTTAAAGGGACTTACAGCAAGGGTTTCCCATGTATTGTGGAGGAGTTATAATGATATTATTGGGGATTAAACATGAAATATGATTAGGTGATTCTAATAAGAAATAATAGTATTTTTTGTTACTAAACATGGATTCTTCTGAAGTGATACTGAGGAGAAGTGGTTGTGTTGTTGGGGATTATTTATTGAATTTTCTTGTATGCTACTGATAGGGAATAGTTTCATCATTGGGTCTTACACATGGATGATTACATTAGGAATAGGGTATCGTCTAATTCCAATCCCATGAGGCATCTCATTCTTATCACATAATGAATCATATACTTATTACACATGGAATCCCATGTTTGTTTCAAAAAGTTGTGGATACAGTTTAATGTCACGTGGAAATAATTTTTCATTTAGTTTCACATAGTGTGATTGAGTTAGTATCATAAAATTTATCATCACATGAATATGATATGGATTATATATAGTTTAATGTATTGTAGGTTGGATGATGATGGGTCATGAACCATGGTCTATCCATTTTAGATTTTGGAAGGAAGAAGAGGAGATATCGAAGTAACCCTTATTAAAGGGAAACGTTGGTCGTTTCCCTTGATGAAGTGACCACTTATGTAGTGTGTAGGGATTTCGATGTTTGTGTACCTATGGTTTAGAGAAAAATGAAACACAATTATCTATGTAATGCTTATTGAAAAGTTCATTCATATGACAGTAGATGATACTGGTCATGAAGATGATTTTTTAATTTGTATACCTAGCATGGTTAGGTGCGGGGAATATTAGAACGCATATTGCACACAAATATGATTGTTGGGATGATTTATTGGGTGATAGAACTAATTATTGTTCCGCACAAATTCATAGTTTTACACAGTGTAGAAGTTTATTAAAACATGGATTCAATATATATGATGAGGCAATTATTCTTGGTTCAAGGTTGCACATGATTTTTTTATTCAACAAAACATGGGTTTCCACGATAGTAATTTAAATTTCAACATCCCATCTATATATGAAGGAATGTTTCATGAGGCTAACTCCAACATAATCAATCATTATTGTAGACTATTTTAGGGTTTTTGTGAAGCTTCTTTACTTGTAGGAGTAAAAGGTATGGATATAGTTGCATGATCTTGTGAAATATTATGTTGGATGAATGGGAGATCAACTCTTTAACATCAGTTGGTTCATCCACAAAGTGGGGGGGGGGTGCTCAAATTATTTAAAAATTAGTATAATGATTGTTTGGTCATGTAACTTCATCTGATTCATTTAACTTGTTAGCAGTTCACATAAATTTTTTTATTCACCTCTCATTCATTTACCATTATGTGAATGTCATGTAAGGCATCTATTTAACCCCACATTTCTCAAACATGTGGCTTGAAAACCAAAATTTTATTTTTGTGAAAGTTCATAAAGAATAACTGTAACACCCTGACCCAAGAATCCCAGAGATGGTGAATTATTTTAATAGAATGTTGGGATTACAAGGAATCATGTCATGAAGGACCGATCAGTTTATCAGTCTTGGAAAATATATTTTATACATGAACATTACATTACACATTTGAAGAATAAAACACAACATAATTGATCCTTTGAGAACGCCATTAATTCATAGTCATATCCTTGTTTATTAATCATAATACACTTCTGGAAATACTAGGAAAATAACACATAAGAAATTGGTGATCTCAAATGCTCAGTAAGAGTAAGAAATACAAGGGATGATAACATAAACATAATGTAGGGTGAATAATTTAAAACACATGCCTTTACATATAATAATCATGAATACTTAATAGCAGGAATATGAAATGAGTAAATAATTCCACAATTAATCATAGTCATGGATATTCTACTAATCGAATAACCACATGAACCATCAATAATATTTTCATAAATATGGAATATATAATGTAGGACATTCTGAAACATTTTTTCTATCCCTCGGTCAGGAAGTCTAAAAAAGATTAATTCCTTGGCCAAAACAATATACCAAATTGGTAAAGGCCTCATCCAATTCCACATCTAATTGTCTCATGATCCTACCGATGCAGCGAGGAGATATAGAGGGCTCCACCCGTCACTTACTAATTCTAATACATTTCTCATAAAAAAAGGTTGAAACATAACATAAACATTAATATTAAAACTTTCATATTAAATGTCAATACATTATCCAAAAACCATGAATGGTATAAAAATAACACATCCACAGTAAAACATATTAAAAAACATTCAATATAATGTGGATGATTTGTATCATAATAAATCAACTTCATACAAGTTTAAAATCCATCAAAAGATGTTCACAGAGATGCAAATTATTTGTAAAAATCTTTGAAAGAAATATCCTTTTTAGATGAAAACAATTAAAATCCACACAATTTAAAAAGGAAAAAATTTAAGAACAATTTTGAATCAATGTGTCTCATTCCACTTTGAAACATTTTAAAGGAATTAACATTTTAAAAACATACATGTCTATATAAATAAATCCTTAAAACAAATTTAAAAAATGTGAACATTAATGAGAATCATTTAGAAGAATAAATATTTAAACCATTTGAAATGATGATATAATTGAAGTGTAAATTCAATAAAACATTAAAATAACTATTTTGAAAACAATTTTATGAAACACAGATGTGGTCGATAAAGAGGTCCCATAAGATACTCATGTAAAAACAACCTCGAATAATGATTAGACTATAGAATTAACCTTTACCTTGCACTTTTATTTGGTTGAGGGTATGTGTTACCTTCTGTATAATAAAAATATTTTGTTATTATATTATACCAGAACCATATTCATATTCATTATACCATAAATGATTCATTTATGACATTATACTTCCCATATAATAATGATTTCCATGTTAAATTATCATTTTGTGTAATAATTGCTTCCTTTATCATATGTGTTTTAACATGTTACTCTTGATCGTATCATTTAGATCATGATTTACATACATCTATAATATAACAACTGAATTGTATATAATATATATTTATAATATAAATATTTTATAATAATGATATATGATATTTAAAACATCGTTTATGGAGGTGGTTGGTCGTACGTATGCATAAACGCAGTTTCTGTTTTCATATCATATTGAATAGAAGTAAGGGAATAAGATATATGTAAGTAAAAACACAAACAAAGATATATATATATATATATATATATATGAAGTAATATTATTATTTCATATATTACATATTTATTAATAATATATATTTTTATAATCAATGTTGAATGGTGAATGTGGAAGTGAATCTAATCACGACATGGAGACAGTAAGTTGTACGTACACAAGAGCGACGATGTGATTTCATAAATAATTAAAAGGTTTTGAATTAGAAGGTATATTAATTTTACAGTGAAATTAAAATTTTATTTTCAATATTTATATATATATTAATCATCATTATATCCATTCAAATAACATAGTGTTGAATAAAAAATTACACCACGACATGGAGATGGTAAGCCCTACGTATGGACGAATGGTGAAATAATCATTCATATGATAGATTGAATAATTAACATGGTTTTACAATATTTATAATAACATCGTAGTATGTAGAAGGTTCTGGATTTATTATTTTGGTATGGAAACAACAAATAAAGAGGAAGTCTAAGAAGAAATGAACATGAAAGTGGGTGGTGAAATTCTTACCTCTTCTTCGGCTGTTTTCTTTTTAGTTGATCAAATGGGATCTAAAGATGGATTTATGATAAATATAAGGACACTAGGTTGATGTTAGGTATGTTAGGAGGATATTTGGGCATGGTATGGCCGAGCCAAATGGATTTGTAGGTTTGAGTTTGAGATAAGGGGAAGTTCCCTTTTATTATAAAGGTGTGGGTCACTTTAGGAGAAGCTTTTAATATTATAATATAATAAAATAATTTCTCAGTTTTTAATGGATACAAAATGATTTATTTCTATTATACTGTGGGGATGGGTTGAAAAACTTTCAAATAATAGGTTATAGATTGGTTTAAGTCACCATATTAACCTTATCTTTTAGATTTAACTCTTAGTTTTGTAGTTTAACGTTTATTGTGTCTTCTTGTATTCTTACACTATATGGTTAATAAACATACTCAAAACATCCAAAAGAACATCAAGTGGTTCTTAAATGAAATATATAATATTATTTAATCCCTTTGTCAAAACCTAAAATTTTTAGGAATATTATATAGTTTAATAATATAGTATTAGTTTTAAAAACTCATTTATGTAAATTTTGACACAATTTAGTATTTGGTTTATGTGAATGTTATCACAACATGACTACTTCAAACAAGACACATTGAATCAATCCTTCCATGTCATATTCATCTAGAAAATTAATGTATGTCATAAAAACATTGAAATTATATTTATTTTAATATTTACAATCCCATTTATTTGATTCTTTCATTAATAACGAAATTATTGCATCATCATTGTGTCATAAATAAATTTAATTATTTAATGTCTAAATTTTTTAAATAAATTAATATTATGTATGAAATCATTTTATCTTTTTAATTAATATTTATAGTCGAAATTATAACATATATAACATCTTTGAAAAATTATTTTAATAAAATATATATGTTTATGTCAATTTTTTCATTACATTAAATTAATTAATATCAAGCATCGTTATCACTCTCCATTGGCTCCATGTGGTCCCAAAATTGACCAAGGGATTCCCATGGTAGGACATGTATAATCCAATAGGAATAGGACACATGTTTGCGTAATTTATTAATAATATAATAATATTGTTTTATCTTTATTTACCATATTTACCTTTTAACCATGATAAATAAAATATTTCTAAATTAAATATTTGTAATGTATAAAAATAAAATATACATATTTTGTAACACCCAAAAAATCCACAGTATGCTCTCTCTGAATAATACAATAGCATTTGTTGTACGCAACATCGAGTTATAACACACTACAACCAATCAAAATAGCTATTATGAAAAGTAATACCCACTTTTTCAAATTTTATAAATTTTATCTTTCAAAATGGACTTCATTTTTTGGATTTGGTATATCGAAATTAAGATAGGTTGAATTTTTGGTATTTTTCTGAAAACCTTCAATTTTTGATGAATAGTTAATAACACTTAGTTATAGTTTACAATCGAATTTTTTATTTAAATAATTATTTATATTATTTAAATTTATTTTAGAACCAAATACATACATAATACCTATATATGTTCAATTTGATTCATTGTATTCAGTTTAAAATAATTTTAGATATATATAAATTTTATTGAACTTTTCACCGTCTTTTACCCACCTCATATGAGAATTTGAAAATTCATATAAAACATAATTTTACAGCTTCTGTGAGTGGAATTTCAAAAATATGATAGACACAATCTATATCAATAAGAAATATGTGCTTCAATAAGATGAAAATAATTTTTGGTGAATAGTAAGTTTTAGTTTTATTTACCACAGTTAAAAGTAACTAGGGAATTTAAGTGTAAAAATGATATTATTATTAACCTAACAAATGTCCTGATTCTATTAGATTTGTATTATTCGACCAAAAAAAATCTTAGAAATAATATATGAACCTATTTGGTCCACGTGGATTGGATTAGGACACTTATTATTATTTTATTTAAAGAAGAGTTGAAAGAGTTAAAAGAAAAGTTAAATAACTAAAACATATGTAATATAGGGTTATACATAAGATAAATTATATTATAAATATTAATTATAAAGATAATAATATTTCCTTAAAAATTGAATTTTATTTATATTTTTTATATATTAAATAATTTTATTTATTTATGACACAATGATCAAGCAGTAATTACCTAGTTAATGAAATATTAAAATAATTGATATTATAAAAATCAAAATAGATGTAATTTGAGAATTTTTATGAATTAAACTAATTATATAGGTTAATATGACATATTAGGGTTGGATATATGAATTATTTTCGATGTAATAATGCTGTTATGAATTTTTCAAAAGCAAAATACCAAATAGTGTCAAAGTTTACATAAAATAATTTTTTTAAAAAAATATTATATTATTAATTGATATTCTATTCCTAAAAATCTATGCTTTCAGAAAAAGGACTTATATAATGATGGTATTATCATTAATGAATTACATGGGGTTCTCTTGGAAGTATATAATATGTTTAATAACAATATATTATAAAAATAAAAAGATACTTGGTAAATGTCAAACTATTTAACTAATAGTTAAATCTAAAAGATAAAGTTAATATAGTGAACCAAACTTGTATAAAACCTATTTTTTGAGTGTTTTTTGACCCATACCCACCTTATCCTTTAAATAATCTATTCTTTAGCCATTAGAAATAGAAAAATATTTTATTATAAAATAATATTTCTACCTTTTCCTAAGGTGCCCCTGACCCATCTTAATAAAGGGCACTCCCCCTTTTCTATAATTAACACCTTAAAATCCATTTGTCTTGTCCAAACCCTGCCCAAATACCCTTTCAATTGCCCTCCCATCATCGTAGAGGCCTTAATTTAGTCATAAACCCAACATATGGAGCCCTTTTGATCAAATCAAAAAGAATAACCTGAAAAAAGGTAAATATTTCATCCCCTCATTCAAGTTCATTTCATCTACAAGTTCATCTTTCTTTGTTGTTTTCATTATAAAATAATAACTCTAGTATCCTCTATATAGTGTGATGTTATTACAAATATGGTGCAACCAAATTCATTATTCTATCCATCCATTAAATGACATGTCACTATACGTGCGTAGGTATGACTTACCATCTCCACGTCATGGTGTAATTGTTATTCAACAAGTTATTATTTGGATGGGTATAATAATGATGTGTAATTGATGAAAATAATAAATATAACATGATAATTAATCTTTATAAATTATATAACATCCAATTATATATTATTATAATATCAAAAAAATGATATTGTCGCTCGTGCGTACGTATTACTGTCTCCACGAACGCACTGAGAGTCAATCCCCATCATATCCATTCAAGACTAATTTTCATTAGATGATTAAAAATATTTTTTAAATACTTCATATAATTCAAGATATGAATAATATACATCCAATCCATAACAAATACGACTCAAATAACATAGAATATAAAGGGAAACAAATCTGTTAACACCTAAAATGTCGATAATACTAATTTATTATTAACAAAACAATGTTAAAAAATCATATATGATATCATATTAATTCATATGATTCATCTATAATTTAATAACAATTACTTCAGCACTGTACATGAGTTTAAATAACCCTCGACCAAGAAAAAGTACAAGGTAAGGGTTAATTTCACAATCTCTTTATTATCCGAGGTTGTTTTATGTAAGTATCTATTAGGATATATTTATCATCAACATCCATGTTTCATAAAAATATATTTCAAAACATTTTTAATTTTTACTAGAATATTAGTTAAAGTCATTTATACAATTTTTTGACTTTTTATAGGATGTTTATAAAGGAATCTCTTGGTCAATTTCCAAATGAGGTACATTTTTACCTTTTCGACAACTTTAAGGTAAGAAATTTTTTTAACTTATACATCGGGTGAAAATGTTTTATGCCATTATAACATCATCAATGCTTACCTTACATGCTTATAAGAATATTTCCAAAATTAAATGTGTTATTTTATAATTACATGACTTTTAAATGATTTCAAAATAGAAATAGATATTTCGCTAAAGAAGGTTTTGATGTTATCAACGTCGACATCCTTTGAGGGATTTTATGTTTATTTGAAGTTGATTTATTGTATCACCCCGAGATTTTATGAAATTTTTTTTTTTAATTTCATCGATGTATTGTTTTGTACGCTACACCAAAGAGAGATTGCACTACATGCAACTCTGACCTGGCTTGCATTACACGCAATCGCGACCTTCCTCGATAACGTGTGCAGTACGCAATACTGAGTTTCACTAAACGAGATATCATTATAATATTATTATGAACTAGTACTTACGAATAGTAATACCCACTTTTTCAAATTTTATAAATTTTATCATTCAAAATGGACTTCATTTTTGGATTCGGAATATCGAATTTAGCTTAGGGTGAAATTTTCATACTTTTCGGATAACTTTCATATTCTGATGAATAGTGATAATTACTGGATTTTAATTAAAAAAATCTTGTTTAATCAAAATAATTAATAGTGATAAATTATTAATTTGAGTTGTTTAAACCAGACATAAACAAGTGTCAATATTTTGATAGTTATAATCCCTTAAAAACACGCTATTTGTTTTGACAACGGAAATTAATTTTTAAATTAGTTAATGTAACCGATATGTTTTGAATTTGCTAAAATATACATCATTTTTGAATTCATAATATCAAATATATCTTAGGCCTAATTTTTGGTATTTTTCTGGAAACATTCATTTTTTGATGAATAGTGAAACCACTAAGTGGTAGTTAAAAAATGATTTTTTCATAAAACTTAATTTTACCACTTCTGTGAGTGGAATTTCAAAAATCCGAGAGACATGGTTTATATCAAGGACTATAATGTGGTTCAATGACCTGAAAATAATTTTTGGTGAATAGTAACTTCTTACTTTTTTTACCATATTTAAAAGTAAACAGGGTAATTAAGGGTAAAAGTGTTATTATTATTACCTTAACACATGTCCTAATTCTATTGGACAAGTGAAATTCGACCAAAAACAAACTTAGGAATAAAATATAACCATTTAGGCCCACTTAGATTAGATTAGGACATTTATTATTAATTTATTTAAAGAAGGGTTAAAATAGTTAAAATCAATGTTTAATAACTAAATCATTTTTAATATAGGATTATACATAATATAAATTAGACTATAAATATTAATTATAAAGATAAAAAGATTTCCTACATAATGGTATTTTATTTATAATTTTTAGACATTAAATAATTTAATTTATTTATGACACAGAGATGATGCAGTAATTATCTTATTAATGAAATATTGAAATAATTGATGTTATAAATACCCAAATAAATGAAATTTGAGACTTTTTATGAATTAAACTAATTTCATATGTTAATATGACATGTTAGTATTGATTTAGTTAACATTTTCCGAACTAATCATTCTGTTATGAGTTTCACAAAAATCAATTACCAAAGAGTGTCAAAATTGACATTATATTATTTTTAAAACAAATATTATATTATTAATTGTTATTATATTCCTAAAAATATACGGTTCGGCCAAGATAATTTTATCATGATAGGTGTATCATTAATGGACCACTTGGGGGTCTCTTGGATGTATATGGTAAGATTATTAAGTATATAATATAAAAATACAATGTGACATGGTAAATGTAAATCTAATTAACTAAGAGTTAAAACAAAGAGTTAAGGTTAATATAATGACCTAAACATGTCTAAATTCTATTGGTTGAAATGATTTCGACCCATTCCCACCTTATATTTGAAATAAATCAATTTGGAGCTATTAAAAACCGAATATGACTTTATAATAAAATAATATTTTTAGTTTTTCCAAAGGTGCCCCTCTCCTCCCTTATAAAAGGGCACCTCCTCCATCTCCTCCTCACACCACATTGAGCTTTCATGCTTGTCCAAACCCTGAAAAATTCTCTTCTCCACTTCCCTAGAAACATTTTAGAGGTCCTAGTCTTATTCAATGCCCAATTTTAATGCCCTAAGAGGAGTTCTCAAAGAGGCACTTCAAGGAAGAGGTAATGTCTGTTACTGATTCTTTCAACATTATTTATTCTTCCACTTCTTCTTCTTAGATTGTTTCATTATGAAGTAATAACATCAGTATCACTCATATACTGATATGTTATTATAAGTATGAAACAACCCTATTTCACCATCTATCCATCCTACAGAAAACGAAATCATCGTGCGTGCGTACATAAGGAATACCGTCTCCACGCCGTGGTGTAATCAATTTTCCACCACCACCTTAGTTGGATGGGTATTATGGTGTAAATAATAACCATATATGATTATTGTAAAGTTATATTGATTATGTAATAGTATATATACACTCCAATAAAATTCCACGATCATGGGAACGATATCATCGCTCGTGCGTACGTACGGAATACTGTATCCACAACGTGATGAGATTCATTCTCAATGATTAACCATTCATAAATGATTAAAAAGTATATATAATAAGTAATCATGAAATATATGAAATAATAATGATAATGTATTTATGTATATATATGTGTATTTCATCCAATTAATTCCATTCAATTCAATGAGGAAACGAAAACAACGTTCATGCGTACGTACGGCCTACCATCTCCATGAACGGTGTATTTCATTCCATTTATCGATATATTATATATATGTATATTCTGAATATATATTATATATAAATCATGTTTTATATTCTGGAATTAAGTAATCATGATCTAAGTAATCATATGAATAATTAGAAGTCAAAACACGGAGGACAAATGAAACGATTTTACCCAAAATGCTCTTTAACTTGGAATTTACAAAAGAACGGGTAATATAATGTCATAAGTGAACCTTATATGATATCATAACAATGAATATGATTCTTTAATAAGTCAATGAAATTATTTAAATCATTATATAGGAGGTTTGGATACATATGAATCATATCGGACCTAAGTTAAGGGATAATTTTGCAAATCTCATTTTTATCTGAGATTGCTTATTCGTAAGTATTTATTGGCTTTATTTCAATCATCCATTTCCATGTTTTATAAAAGTGTAATAATCTATATATAAAGTCATTTTTATTCATTTTGAATTTTACCCCATGGTATGGATGGCATATTTCTTTTATTTACCCTACAAGGTACTTTTGACTTTTCCATAAAAAGTACGAGAAGAATGTTTTTTTAACTTATACAGCACTAACGGATTTTTACGGGTTTATAAAGCCTTATTTTCATGAAGCTTACTAACAAAGATTTCATGACTATTTTCAAAAAAATCCTTTACTTTTAAAATTGCATCACATTTTGCGAAAAGAAAATGATTTTGAATAAGAAAGGATATTTTCCTCAAGAATTCATTTCAAGTGTTTTATCAAAAACACTTTTCATCTAAGTTGACATTATTTAATATGTGTATGTTTCAAGTATAATGTATTTTTGATTTACATGGTTTCACTTTTCATATTATTAAATGATATCCATTTCTTTAATATTGATTATCTGATGATGGGATGAAGTTTATGAAACTAATTTTATTCTTTGGGTTATTATGAATGATATATGTTTATTTTGTGTCACAAGTAAGAATGATTTAATTATGAGATGGGTGGGACATATATATCCTTAAAATGCATTGGGTAAAGATTTATATCTCATGAGATAGACATGGCTATTACGGTAAGTTTATCTGGTTTAGTGTTATTGGACTGAAACGAGGAGTGAACTAGATTCAGAAAGGGACTTTGTCCACTAAGATGGTATTGGCAGTAATTACTTGGCTACTATGGAAATCATGACATGTGCTGAATGGTTTCCACAATTAAATGTTTTAATCCCATGCAATTTTATCATGATTAATGTTTCTTTATGATTTATGACTTACGTACTTCCATGTTTTATTTCATTGCTCAAGATTTTGATGTTTAAACATTATGTTCATGTTTTTAAGTTCAAATGTATATGATTTGTTTTATTTTATACATGCTTACCCTTGCTGAGAATTTGAGCTCACCCTTTATATTTTTTCTTTTCCCCAGGATATAAATAATTGTTTTGGGTAAGAAAACCAAAGAAGAAGATCATTATGGGAGATGCTGAAGATCTTTCACCACGATTAGAAGATTAAATTCCACATTTCCAAAGACACTAAACTATTACGGTCCATGTGTGTCTGTTTTTGTTATGTATTAAGTATTCCACAAAAGTAATTTAATGTTCATGTACGTCAAGATTCGGGTCTCTACAGTTGGTATCAGAGGAAAGGTTTAGTCATCCATTGGAAACTAGGATGCGAGAACTATACTGAGATCCCTAGAGATATTTCTAAGGTATGTATAGGGATGTCCCTAAGGTTAAGTATAAGTATAGGTTATTATCCTATAATTACGATAACTATATTAGAATTAATCCTAAGATGTTAGATGTCGAAGGTACTCCCCCTTGCTGATGTTGTTTTCCTTGTATGATTTTTTCCTCTCACAGAATTCTTTTTGTGATTTAGTCAATGGAGGGAACCAAAAGGAATTCGGTTAACATTGAATCCAGTGGACAAATTGGTGACTATGAGCAAAAAAATTGAGTAATGCCTAGAGAGAACGATATTTGGATTATGACGAATCAGTCATCGCGATATATGATTAACAAGGTGAAATTTAGTGGTATGCCTAATTCATCAAATAAGAGGAAGATAGAGTTTTATGCATGTTCGAATGTTGAGGAGCATAAAGAAAGGAAGATTGAGATTTCTAAAGAAGGGAAGAAGAAGATTGAGGAATACCTCAAATGGAGGGACAGATGTTATCTGTGTGGAGAAAAGGGCATAGAGTGACAAACTGTTATGTAGTTCAATGTCTTATATGTGGAGAACATGTGCATTACCCAACTCAATGCCCTGACCTAAAAAGTTACTTCTAAATCAAGGAAGGACTTATTCCAGGACAATCTTTAAATAGGATGGATTAAAGTGTTTAGGTATTGGTATTCAAGAATAATGGTGTTGAGGTACTTTTATGGTGTATTGGAATATTTTTGTATTAGTCTATTGTGGTTTTCAATAATTTTATGGTACCGGTAACCATGGAAAGTGATTCAAATATATTGGAAATAATATGATATGTGCATAATGAAGGGATAAGGGAAGATGCAAATTCTCATAGTATTCATGAGCTCCTGACTGATATAAGGACTTTGTGATATTATGGTTTGATTATATAGAATTTTTGGGATTTTGGAATATGGAAAGTGTTAAAATTTAACAACATTCATGTTTTCACTAAGGTTCAATTGTATTCATTTTATTCAAGAGAATACATGATTAAGGTAATCTAATGTTTGGAATGTGACCAATAAGACATATCTTATGATATATGGGGATCAACGATGGTATTAACATGCTTGTTATATGAAATCTCTGGTAATCGTTTTCACTATAATATGAGAGTGGACTGCAGTATTATGGATAAGCCGAAAGATTGAAATGGATTATGTTGGAAATAAGTTAGTATTGTATAATTATAGAAGTTTTTTTGATATTAATGATGGGATGTTATAGTAATTTAGTTTTAGAAAAAGGACAACCAGCAGGATTGGCGACAGCCCATCGCATCGAACAAGGCTGTGGGAATCGAACCCACAACCGAAGTGCGACTGGCCTTTATCGCCTACCACTGGCCTATAGGAAGTACCTGTTTAGTAGAAACTAGTTTTATTATATTAATAAGTATGATATATGAAGTATAAGTCCATTTTAGTAACCATATATGATTTATCTCACTATAGATGTGCTTATGTATTTTTTGGTAACATTTCTAACCTTTTGTTTGAGATAGATGGAATGACCCATCATTCTATCACATGATCTGCTAAGACATAACAAATGAAAAATTCAACTTCATTTCATTAAAATATGAAGTGGAAATTGTCCAAAGAACGACCAACGGTGAGACTGTACCAAAATCACGAAAGTATTTCTTCTAATTCCAATTTCATCAACTTTAGTGAAATTATCTTGAAAACCAAAAACGCTGTCCTAGTGCTCTTATATCCAATGAATCAGATGGTACCTTAGATCCTCAATACTTTATTGATTTTTTGATTGTTGGATTTTTCATATCCATGTTCTCTACCACTCTCCATCAGATCATGATGGTTAGATTTTTCTTCCATATCTATATTTTCACCTATCATCTCCTACGTGGAAACCCAGGAATGAGTTAATTTGGGTAACCGTTACGTTTCATACTTTAGTTTTTAAAGCCATGTTTTGGTATTCCTTTTTACGATGTGGGTTTCTATTAAAGAAACTTTCAAGTAGTAAACCATTTATAACCCCAACGAATTTCGAGGGAGAAATTCATTTTAAGGGGGGTAGAATGTGACACCCCAAGATTTATAAAAAATATTATTTTTAATTTCGTTGATCTATTGTGTTGTACGCTACACCAAAGAGAGATTTCACTACACAAAACTCTATCCTTTCTTTCATTACACTCAATCGTGACCTTCCCCGATAGCGTGTGGAGTACGCAATACCGAGTTTCACTAAACGAGATATCATTATAATATTATTATGAACTAGCTGTTACGAATAGTAATACCCACTTTTTGAAATTTTATAAATTTTATCATTCAAAATGGACTTCATTTTTGTATTCGGAATATTGAAATTATCTTAGGGTGTAATTTTCGTACTTTTCGGATAACATTCATATTCTGATGAATAGTGAAAATTACTAAATTTTAATTAAAAACAACTTTTTTAATCGAAATAATTAATATTGATAAATTATTAATTTGAGTGGTTGTAAAGTATATTTAGAATATATTATTAAAATTTAATACAATATTTGTCATTGGGTGTAATTTCACTTTTAAACCAGACATAAACAAGTGTCAATCTTTTAATAGTTATTATCTCTTAAAAACACGCTATTTGTTTTGACAACGGGAATTAATTTTTAAATTAGTTAATGTAACTGATATGTTTTGAATTTGGTAAAATAGACAGCATTTTTGAATTCATAATATCAAATATAGATTACGCCTAATTTTAAGTATTTTTCTGGAAACTTTCATTTTTTGATGAATAGTGAAACCACTAAGTGGTAGTTAAAAAAACTGAATTTTTCATAAAACATAATTTTACCGCTTATGTGAGTGGAATTTCAAAAATCTGAGAGACATGGTTAATATCATGGACTAAAATTTGGTTCAATGAGATGAAAATAATTTTTGGTAAATAGTAACTTTTTACTTTTTTTTACACGGTTAAAAGTATATAGGGTAATTAAGGGTAAAAGTGTTATTATTATTACCTTAAAACATGTAATAATTCTATCAGATAAGTGTAATTCGTCCAAAAACAACTTTAGAATAAAATATGACCATTTAGGCGCATATGGATTAGGTTAGGATATTTATTATTAATTTATTTAAAGAAGGGTTAAAATAGTTAAAATCAAAGTTTAATAACTAAATCATTTTTAATATAGGGTTATAAATAAGATAATTTCGACTATAAATATTAATTATAAATATAAAAATATTTCCTACATAATTGTATTTTATATATAATTTTTAGACCTTAAATATTTTAATTTATTTTTGACAAAAAGATGATGCTGCAATTATC
This sequence comes from Viscum album, assembly GCA_963277665.1. Lineage (NCBI taxonomy): Eukaryota > Viridiplantae > Streptophyta > Magnoliopsida > Santalales > Viscaceae > Viscum > Viscum album. Next base: position 2,049,930,668 of record OY728157.1, on the reverse strand, counting down.
ATATTAATGAAATATTGACATAATTGATGTTATAAATACCCAAATAAATTTAATTTGAGACTTTTTATGAATTAAAGTAATTATCTAGGTTAATATGACATTTTAGTATTGATTTAGTTAATGTTTTTAGAACTAATCATTCTGTTATGATTTTCACAAAAATCAATTACCAAATAGTGTCAAAATTGACATAAAATAGTTTTTAAAACAAATATTATATTATTAATTGTTATTATATTCCTAAAAATCTATTGTTTGGCCAATATACATATATCAGGATAGTGTAATCATTAATGGTCCACTTGGGGGTCTCTTGGATGTATATGGTAGGTTTATTAAGTTTATAATATAAAAATAAAAAGTTAGATGGTAAATGTAAGTCTAATTAACTAAGGGTTAAAAAAATAGTTAAGGTTAATATAATGACCTAAACTTGTCTAAAATATATTGTATGAGAGGATTTTTAACCATCCCCACCATAGCTTCGAAATAAATAAATTTGGAGCTATTAAAAACCAAATATGACTTTATAAAAAAATAATATTTTTAGTTTTTCCAAAGGTGCCCCTCTCCTCCCTTATAAAAGGGAACCTCCTCCATCTCCATCTCACACCACGTTGAGCTTTCAAGCTCTGCCATCCCATGCAAAATTTACTTATCCACTTCCCTAGAAACATCTTACAGGTCCTGGTTTTTTTTCAAAGACCAATTTTAGTGCCCTAAGAGGAGGTCTCAAAGAGGCACTTCAAAGAAGAGGTAATGTCCGTTACCGATTCATTCAACATTCTTTCTCCTTCAAATTCTTCTTCTTAGGTTTTTTCATTATGATGTAATATCATCAGTATCAATAATATACTGATATGTTATTATAAGTATGAAACAACCCTATTTCACCATGTATCCATCCTACGGAAAATGAAATCATCGCGCGTGCGTACGAACAGAATACTGTCTCATGGTGTAATCTATTTTCCACCACCACCTTACTTGGATGGGTATAATGGTGTAAATAATAACCATATATGATTATTGTAAATTGATATTGATTCTGTAATAGTATACATACACTCAAACAAAATTCCACGATCATTGGAACGATATCATGGCTCGTGCGTACGTACGGAATACCGCCTCCACGACGCGATGAGATTCATTCTCAATGATTAACCATTCATAAATTATTATAAAGTATATATGAAATATATGACATAATAATGATACTAGATTTGTATATATATATATATTTATGTCATCCAATTAATTCTATTCAATTATATGAGGAAACAAAAACAACGTTCATGCATACGTAGAGCCTACCGTCTCCATGTACGGTGTATTTCTTTCCATTTATCGATCTATTATATATATGTATATTATGAATATATATTATATATAAATCATGTTTTATATTCTGGAATTATGTAATCTTTATCTAATTAATCTTATGAATAATTAATAATCAAAACACGGATGACAAATGAAACGATTTTACCCAAAACGCTCTTTAACATGGAATTTAAAAAAGAACGGGTAATATAAAGTCATAAATGAATCATATATGATATCATAACAATGAATATGATTTTGTAATAAGTCAATGATTTTATTTAAATCATTATATAGGAGGTTCGGATACATATAAAGCATATCGTACCTAAGGTAAGGGATAATTTTGCAGATCTAGTTTTTATCCGAGATTGCTTATTCGTAAGTATTTACTAGGGTTATTGCTATCATCCATGTCCATGTTTTATAAAACTGTATTCATGTATGTTTAATGTCCTTTTTACCCATTATGACTTTTACCCCATGGTATGGAAGGAATCTTTCTTTTATTTACCCAACAATGTACTTTTTTCTTTTCCGGTAAAAGTTCGAGAAGAATGTTTTTTAACTTATATGGCACGAACTGATATTTAAGGTTTTATAAAGCCTTATTTTCATGAATCATACTAAAATATATTTCATGACTATTTTCAAAAAAATCCTTTAAATTTAATATTGCATCACATTTTGTGAAAAGAAAATTATTTTGAATAAGAAAGGATATTTTCATCAAGAATTCATTTCAAGTGTTTTATCAAAATCATTTTTCATCTAAGTTGAAATTATTTAATATGTGTATGTTTCAAGTATAATGTCTTTATGATTTACATGGTTTCAATTTTCTTATTACGAAATGATATCCATTTCTTTTATATAAATTATGTGATGATGGGATGATGTTTATGAAACTCATTTTACTCGTTGGGTTATTATAAATGATGTATGTTTATTTTATGGCGCATGTAAGAATGATTTCATTATGAGATGGGTGGGACCTATATCTCCCTCAAATGCATTGGGTAATGATTTATATCTCATGAGATATAAATGGCTGGAATGGTATGTTAATCAGGTTCAGTGTTATAAGACTGAAACGAGGAGTTAACTCGATTCAGAAAGAGAGTTTGCCCACTAAGATGGTCTTGGAAGAAATGCCTTGGATACTATGGAAATCATGACATGTGCTGAATGGTTTCCACAATTACATGTTTTACTCCCATTCTATTTTATCATTCATAATGTTTTATTAGGATCTATGACTTACGTACTTCCATGTTTTATGTCATTGCTCAAGCTTTTTATGTTTAAACATTATGTTCATATTTTTAAGTTAAAATGTATATGATTTGTTTTATTTTATCCATGCTTACCCTTAATGAGCATTTGAGATCACCCTTTATATGTTTTCTTTTCTCCAGGATATAAATAAAGGTTTTAGGTAAGAAAACAAAAGGGGAAGATCTTTATTGGAGATGTTGAAGATCTTTCACCATGATTAGAAGATTAAGTTTCAAGTTTCTAAAGACACTAAACTATTATGGTCCTTGTGTGTCTATTTTTGTTATGTATTAAGTATTCCAAAAAAGTAATGTAATGTCAATGTACATCAAGATTCGGGTCTCTACATTTATTATGATACAAAACATCAATATTATATTAATGTTTTTGTGATATATTTGACTATGGATGTTTTATATTTATACCATTCATGGTTTATAGATAATGTATTGAAATTTTGTTGTCTAGTATTTATACGAATGTTTGTGTTATGTTTAATACTTTTCATACAAGGAATAAATTGGAATTAGTATGTGACGGGAGGAGCCCGCTTTAGCTAAATGACACATCTTTAGGTCTCATGGGAAAAATAGTTTCTTGGAATAAGGCCTTAAAAAAATCGTACTTTAAGTCCTGGAAAAAGGCCTTGACTATGTGGTTATGAATATCTGGCATTATACATTCCATTATTATGAATGTGGCTATTGATATAACATGTGATTATTTGACTAGTATAATATCAATGTGAGTTACTAAATAGAATTATTTAGCTTTATTTTTTCCATATTATGATGCTGTTTATGTTGAATGGGATTTTATTTTAGTTTTAAAAATTTTCTTAAATGATTATGCTTATATATGAAAGCTTCAGCTATATTGTTATCCTTACTGAGCATCTGAGCTCACCCATTTCTATGTTTTATTTTTCCCAGGAAGCGAAGAAGTGTATTATGACTAACCTACAGGGATAGTCTATGGGATCTTAGTATTGTCTATGGAAACAATGTTGTTGTAGTTTTCCATTTTATGATGCAATGTAAACCTTATGAATGGGTCTAGTACTTCCAAGGATATTAAACTAATCGGTCATTCGACACATGATCTTTTGTGATCATGCCAATGTAATGTATTAATGAACCGACCCTGGGTAACTTGGGTCGGGGCATTATATTTGGAATAAGATGAGGTTTAGTTCAAACCATAGAATCTAGATTTAGATAAAATATAATTAGAGCACATAACCCTAAGATTGACTTTGAGGATTATTATAGAAGAACATACAATAATTTTGGTATTATATATATTTTGTGTGTTTTTAATAAATAAATCCCTTTCTTGTTATGAAAAGGTAGAAGCGGATCTGGAATAGATGTACCTAAGGGTAAAACCCAAAAACACCTCTTTGATCTAGACTTGAATGGGAACAGCTGCATGACAATGGCCCTTGCTGCACTCTTGGTTACAACACTCTTAGGGGATATGCTTAGGATAATTCTCATATTTCATAAAAACCATTATAAAGGTTTTACAAGTATATACATCTCAATGAAAACATTTTAATGATTATGGATTATATCCATAAATTGTTCAATTTATGTTATGTATTTTACAAGTTTGGAATTATGTATTTCAATTCATAAACTAATATTGTTTAAATTGTTGTTTAGGAGTGGCGCCTAGTGGAAGGAATGGAAACCGTACCAATGCACACACTCCATTTTGGGATTTCCCTCCTACTCAAGATAATTATAGTGGAGCTGGTGATAAAACTGGTGTTGATCGGCTAATCACCATACAGGGACAACTCACTCAGGATATGAATAATTACCTTACCCGTATGAAGCACCATGATCCACAAAATGGAAGATCAATGTTAGATCGCTTCATGAATCAAAAACCACCAACATTCAAGGGGAGTAAAAATTCATTAATATCTGATCAAAGGATAAATATCTTAGAGAAAATATTTTATGCCTTGGGGAGTAATGAAAAGGAAAAAGTTTTCATAACTGTTTACCACCTCACTAGATATGTTGATCAATGGTGGTCATTAATTCAAAAGACAAAGTAAGATGATGAAGTATCAAATATGGAATGGAGGGAGTTTAAATAGTTTTTATTAGAAAAATATTTTCTTCATGACCATCGAGCAGATATGGAAAGGCAATTTCCGAGTATGAGGAAAAAGGAAGATGAAAATGTCACAAAGAATGAAGCTAAAATTACAAGGATTGCGAGACGTGCTGCAGATTATATATTTAACCCATGAATTAAGATTTATTGTTTCTTTTATGGGTTAAAACCGTTTATCCATTGAGTATTAGTCTCATGATCCTTCTCGTCATACCAAGATATTGTATCATGTGCTGTGAAGACAGAAAATGAATTCTCTAAGACTTACGAATTTATTTCAAAGAAAGAAAATAAGAGATCTACTGAACACTCTGGAATTCGAAATAAGGGGACAAAGAGAAAAGTTGAGTATCTATACTGCATTAAATGTTGGATGAAACACCCTGGTACATGCGTGAAAGGAATGGGAGTATATTAAAAGTGTGGTGAAAAATTACTCCATGATCGTGATTGTAAGGGGGAAAAAGAGGTTGTTGATGGTGAATTATACAAATGTATAGAAAGGGGGAATTATGCCAATGATTGTCCTAAGAATCAGGGTTAATTACCATAGAAATGGCCAATTGATCAAGGTCAAGTTTATGCTTTCACTACTATTGAAGTTGAGCTCTGAAAGAGGTTGTAGCAATTAATTTAATGGTTTCGTCATATTTAGAGAATGCTTTATTTGATTCTGGAACATCGCATTGTTTCATATCTTTCAATTTTTCCATGAAAATTTTATATTTTCAATTTTAAATAACAAGGGACATGTCAGTCAAAACTCCTAAGGGAAGTATCATTGCAACAATGTTTTCTGAATGCGTTCCCATCTGAGCATATAAATGTTCTTTATCTACGGATCTCATCATCATACCCATGATTGAATTTTATATAATCCTTGTTATAGATTGGCTTTCAAACCATGATGCTAAAATTTATTATAAGAATAAGGATTTTACTATTTTTTATGACGATGATAATGAATACCTTATATTTAGAGTATAAACATCACCACCTAATTCTTATCTAGATCTCCCCCAGTTGCGCAAATAAATTCAATTATTCGGGAGGAAGTGAATGAAATAAATGTGGGTGAGGAAAAAAATGTTCAAATAGTGGATTTACCAATTGTGAAAGAATACGTTGATGTGTTTCTAGAAAATTGACTTGGACATCCTCTAGAAGGAGAAATAGAGTTTTCTATTGATTTAATTCCTGGATCAAGGCCCATATCGAAGTCTCCTTATAGAATGACTACTGTGGAATTAGTGGAACTAAATAAACTACTATAGGAATTGAGTAATATGGGATTTATTCTCCCTATTGTTTCTTTATGCAGAGCCCCTGACATTTTTGTTACGAGGAAAGAAAGATCTATGAGGTTGTGCATTGAATACATGGAGATTAATGCTATAACAATAAAGAACAAGTATCCCCTACTTCACATTGATGATTTTTTTGACAAACTTCCTAGAGCTCAATACTTTTCAGAGATTGACCTTCAATCTGGATATCATTTGTTGTATGTGAAGAAGGAATGCATTCCAAAAACATCATTTCGAACTAGGTACAAGCATTACGAGTTTACAGTAATGCCTTTTGTATTTACTAATGCACTCTATGTCTTCAAGGATCTAATGAATAGAGTTTTCAAGGAAGAACATGATGACTTTATAGTGGTATTTATTGATTATATCATGGTATACTCTAAAATCCACAGAGATCAAGAATATCACTTGCGCATTATCCTAAAGACTCCGAGAAGACATGAATTATATGGGATGTTTTTCAACTATGACTTTTGGATTCAAGAGATTTCATTTCTTGGCCATATTTTCTCTAAGGATTGATATCCGTTGATCCTTCGAAGACCAAGGAAATCCAAGAATGACCAGCATCGATGAGTATAATTGAGGTATGTAGTTTTATTGGTTTATCAGGTCATTATGGACATTTCGTCCAGAATTTTTCCTGGTTGTCTAACCCATTAACAAAGCTCACATGAAAAGGGGTTAAATTTGTTTTGACAAAAGAGTGTGTTTTTTTTGAAGAACTAAAGATAAGATTAGTAAATTATCTTATATTGACTCTACCTTTGGGGAATGATGGGTTTGTTATTTATAGTGATGCTTCAATGAAATGACATGGTTGTGTCATTATGCCGAATGATTGGGTTATTTCCTATGCATCATGATAGCTAAAAATTAATGATAAAAACAATACTACACATGATCTTGAGTTAGCGGTTTTAATCTTTGCATTGAAGATATGGAGAAATTATCTCTATGGTAAAAAATGTGAGATTTATACTGATCACAAGAGTTTGAAGTATATTTTCTCACAAAAAGAACTCATCATGAGGAAAATTTGACGGCTTGTACTACTCATGGATTATGATTTCACTATTCACTACCACCCGAGGAAGGAAAATAAGGTGGCATATGCTTTGAGTAGAAAAGATCATGGAGTTTTGTACAAGATGAGTGTTGAAAAGGATCCTATATACATGGATCTACTAAAGATGGATATGGGAATAACCATGGAAGGTGAAACATCAATACTTTTTGAAATTGTTGCTAAACCATCTTTACTAGAATGGATAAATAGTTCTCCAACAGGTGATGAAGTGTTTCAAAAGAATATTAAAGCTGTGAATTATGGGAGATTGAGTGACTTTGTGTATGAAGATAGAATTTTATAATATGTGAAGAGAATTTTTTTTCCTGATATACCTGATCTAAAAAGGGAATTATTGGATGATTCTCATAGTTCAAATTTCTCTATACACCCTAGGAGCACCAAAATGATTAGAGATTTGAAGAAACATTTTTGGTCGGAAAACATAAAGGGGGATATTGCCGATTTTGTGTCAAGATGTATGGTTTGACAACAAGTGAAACCTGGAAGGCAACAACCTATAAGAGTCATGCAACCTGTTCCCATAGCTGAGTGGAAATTGGATAATATTACGACGAACATTGTCATGGGACAACCAAATACTCTTAGAAGGAATGATTCAATATGGGTCATTATTGATCTTCATACAAAGTCAGCACATTTTCTTTCTATAAGAGAAGATTTACCAATGGAATGTTTAGCAGGATTATATATTAATGATGTTTTAAGAAATCGTGGAGTACCACTATTGATTGTTTCTGATTGTGATCCCCGTTTTAAATCATGATTCTGGAAATGTCTTCATAAATCCCTAGATTCTGAACTTCATTTGAGCACTACGTACTACCCCCAAACTGATGGACAATCAAAATGAACTATTCACACCTTATAAGAGATGTTGAGATATTTCTCACTTGACTTTCAAGGTATTTGGGATCATTATTTACCTCTGGTAGAATTTTCCTATAACAATATATTCCATTCAAGTATTCGGATGGCACTATATGAAGCATTATATGGAATGTGTGGTCTCACACTAACCTGTTGGGATGTTGTTGGTGAATGAAAACTCAGAGGCCTAGAACTTGTGGAGGAAACAGTGGAAATGATGAAGGTAATCCAAAACCACATCAAAGCATCTCAAAGTAGGCAGAAGAGAAATGCCGATAACTGAAGGAATGATTTGGAATTTCAGGTATGAGATCATGGTTTCTTGAAGGTATCTCCATGAAAGGGTGTTATACGTTTCAGTAAGAAGGGTAAATTGATTATTGGGTATATCAGACCTTTCGAAATTCTAGAGCAGATTGGGGCTATAGATTACGAGTTGGTAATGCCGCCAAGTCTCTCTAAAGTTCACAATGTGTTCCACATATCACTATTTGAGAAAATTCATGTCAGACACAATGCATGTACTCACCTATAATGAATTAGAACTGGGACCTGATCTATCTTATTGCAAATAGCCGGTCAAGGTTCTTGATTCAAGAGAACAAGTGCTGAGAAACCGAATGACTCGTCTGGTAAAAGATCTATGGAGAAACCATAACATGGAAGAGGCAACATGGGAACCTGAGGAAGTTTTGATGAAGAACCAACCATGAATTTTTATGTAGTAATATTCTAGAAATTTCGAGGATGAAAATATTTGAAGGTGGGGAAAATGTAACACGCCAAGCTCCCATGGTACACTCTCTTTGAATAATACAAAAACGCGTGTTGTACGCAACTTCGAGTTCTAACACACCACAACCAATAAAACTAGACATTATGAATAGTAATACACACTTTCTGAAATTTTAAAAATTTTATATTTTAAAATCGACTTCATTTTTGTATTAGGAATATTGAAATTAGATATTTTTTAATTTTTTGTATTTTTATTAAAACATTCATTTTTTATGAATAGTAAAAAACACTGAGTTACAGTTTAAAATCAGATTTTTTAATTTAAATAACTATATATTTTATTTAAATTTATTTAATGTCTAAATAGATACATAATACCTATATAAGTTTAATGTAATTCATTGGAGTGAGTTTATAATAATTTTATATATATATAAATTTTATTGAACATTTCACCATCTTTTACCCACCTCCTAGAAAAATTTGTAGATTCAAATAAAACATATTTTTACCACTTCTGTGAGTGGAATTTTATAAATCCTAGAGACACAGTTGATATTAGTAAAAAAATGTGGTTCAATGAGATGAAAAGAATTTTTTGTGAATAGTAACTTTTTTACTTTTATTTACCATGGTTAAAAGTAAATAGGGTATTTCAGTGTAAAAATGATATTATTATTACCCTCACACATGTCCTAATTCTATTCTATAAGTATAATTAGACCAAAATAAGCCTTAGGAAGATAATATGAACCTCTATGGTCCACTAGGATTAGATTAGGACACTTATAATTATTTTATTTAAATAAGAGTTAAAAGAGTTAAAAGATATGTTTAATAACTAAAACATTTGTAATATAAGGATATACAAATGATAAATTATACTATAAATATTAATTTAAAATCTTAAAATATTTCCTACATAATGGAAACTTAATTATATTTTTTATACATTAAATACATTAATTTATTTAGGACACAATGATGATGCAGTAATTAACTAATTAATTAAATATTAAAATAATTGTTATTATAAATATCCAAATAAATGTAATTTGTTTCTTTTTATGAATTCCAATAATTTTCATGGTTAATATGACTTCTTAAGGATGTTTATATGAATTTTTTTCGAAGTAATAATGCTGTTATGAATTTAGAAAAAACAAAATACCAAATATTTTCAAAATTGTCAAAAATGAGTTTTTAAAACAAATATTATATTATTAATTGATATTATATTCATAAAAATCTAAGGATCATCCAAAGGACTAATATAATCATATTAGTATCATTAATAAACCACCTGGGGTTCATTTGGAAGTATATAGTATGTTTATTAACAATATAATATAAAAATACAAAGATACATGATAAATCTCAAACTATTTAACTAAGAGTTAATTCTAAATGATAAAGTTGATATAGTTACCCAGACCTGTCTAAATCCTATTGGTTGAGTGGGTTTTCACCCATCATCACCTTAGAAATTACTTAATCCATTTTTTATCCATTAGAAACCAAAAATTAAATTATTATAAAATAATATTTTTAGCTTTTCCTAAGTTGCCTCTCACCCCTCTTATAAAAGGGAACTCTCCCTTCTCTATAATTCACACCTTAAAAGCGTTTTTCCTTGACCAAAACCATCCCAAATACCCTCTCAACTTTCTTCCATTCATCCTTGAGGAATTACTTTGGTTATAAATCCATCATAAGGATCCCTTTTGATCAAATCAAAAGGAAGAACTAGAAGAAGAGGTAAATATTTATTCACATCTTTCAAGTTCCTTTCTTCTTCCGCTTCCTCTTTATTTTTTGTTTCCATTCTAAAATAATAAATCATGTATATTTAATATATTTTCATGTTATTATAAATATGATACAACCAAATTCATTATTCTATCCATCCTTTGAATGACAAGTCACCAAACGTGCATACGTACGACATACCGTCTCCACGTAGTGGTTTAATTGTTATTCAATACATTATTATTTGGATGGGTTAAATAATGATGTTTAATTTATGTAAATAATAAATAAAACATGATAATGACACATTATATATTATATACCATCCAATTATATGTTATTTTAATATCAAAAAAATGATATTATCGCTCGTGCGTACGTACAGATTACCGTCTCCACAAACGTGATGAGATTTATTCCCCAATCATATCTATTAAAGGCTAATTTTCATTAGATGATTAAAAAAATTTAAATACTTGATATCATTCTGGATTTGAATATGTTACCTCCCATACATGAAAAATAAGACTCAAATAACAAATAATATAAAGGAAAATGAATCTGCTAAAACCAGAAACGACGATAATACTAAGATATTATTAACCAAGAAATGTTAAAAGATCATATATGATATCGTATTAATGTATATGATTCTTGTATAATTTAATAACAATTATTTCACCATTATAAAAAATGTTAACCTACCCTAGACCATAGAAATGTACAAGGTAATGGTTAATTTAACAATCTCTTTATTATCTGTGGTTGTTTTTACGTAAGTATCTACTAGGACATCTTTATCATCCACTTCCATGTTTCTTAAAAATGTATTTCAAATCATTATTAATATTTATTAGACTATGGGTTAATGTCATTTATACCATTGTTTTACTTTTTATAAAATTTTTATTAAGGAATATTTCTGTCATTTTCCAAACAAGGTACTTTTTGACCTTTTCGACATCATTATGTTAAGAATGTTTTTTAACTTATACGGCAGGTGTGGTTATTTTATGTCGTTATAACATCATAAAAGATTTACTTACAAGATTATAAAAATATTTACAAAAATAAATGTTTTCTTTTATAGTTACATGACTTTTATATTATTTCAAAATAGAAAGAGATATTTCTCTATGAACGGTTTTGATTTCACCTATGTCAACATACTTTGATGGATTTTAAGTTTATTTTATGATGATTTATTATGAAAAAAAACATCCATATTGTATTAAATTTTTTGTAATATGTTGGACTATGGATATGTTATTTTTATACCATTCATGGTTTATAGATAAAATCTTGAAATTTCATTTGCGAGTTTTAATACAAATGTTTATGTTATGTTAAAACCGGTTTATATGAGGAATGCATTGAACTTAGTATGTGACGGGTGGAGAATTCTATATCTCCTCAATGCATCTTTAGGTATCACGATACAAACTAGTGTCTTGGCTCAAGGCCTTGACAAAATATTATTTTTAGTCTTAGAACAAGGCCTAGACTATGTGGTTATGACTGTTTGGCATTATGCATTCCATTATTATTAATGTGGCTATTGATATTACATTTGATTATTCGACTAGTAGAATATTCATGTGAGTAAGTAAATGGAATTATATTGATTTAAATTTTCCATATATTGATGAATTTTATTTTGATAATTATTTTGTTTTAGTTTTATACATTTTCATAAATATTTATGCTTATTTGTGAAAGCATATCCTATATTGTTATCCATATTGAGTATCTGAGCTCACCCCTTTCTATGTTTTGATTTTCCCAGGATTCGATGAAGTATATTATGACTGACCTGTAGGGATATTCTATGGGATCTCATTATTGACTATGGAAAAAAAAAATTATGTATTTTTCCATTTTATGATGTAATATAAACCTTATGAATGTATCTAGTACATCCAAGGTTAATAAACAAATCAGTCTTTCGAGACTTGATCTTTTGTGATCATGACAATGTTATTTAATAATGCAATGACTCTGGGTGACTGGGGTCATATCATTACATATTTACTCAATTTGGACTGCCTCATTCCAAATACGGAATCCATTTTTCCAAATTCAAAACACTGATGTGGCTGAAATTAATTTAAAATTAATTTCTTCTGTAAAATCCAAAAAAGTGGATTTTTAAAATGTTAAAATTATCAAAATATTGACATGTGTTTATGTAAAATTTAAATGTGAAATTAATTATAATGACCTAAATTATATTGAATTATAAAAATGGAATCTAATTATACTTTAAAATAATTCAAATGCATAATTTAACATTGTATATTAGTTAGATTTAAAATGTTGCTTTCAATTAAAACATTGTATTTTTCACAATTCATCAAAATATGAAAGTTATCAGAAATGTACCATAAATATATCTAAACTAGATTTTTTTCCCACTTCTATAGAATAATTTAATTTCATTAAATTAAATATATTAAAGTGTCAAATATTGGTTATAAAAAGGGTTCTCTATTAAAAGGTGGTAAAATTGCATTTTTTTGTAAAAATAATTCTTCGATCTGAAAAAAAATAGTTCTTATATAATGTATATGAAACATATAATATAGATCTTTAAATTATATAGATTATATATGATTCAAAATGTAGTTAATACTATTTAGAACCTCTTCTTGATCGGCTAGATAGGTAAATTGTGGTGCGCTCGAACTCGGTGTTGTGTGTTGTGTAAGCTATTGAATTACATTAATGAGATAACATACTATGAAATATTGGGGTGTACATTCTCCCCTTCTTCAATAACTTGCGGCCTCGCAATTTGAAATTGTTCTTTGAAAATAAAAGGTTAAAAATAGAACAATACCTTTGTGGAAAACCCACATCAGATTTTAGTTTAATAAAATTTAGAATTAATAATATTGAAAGGGAAACAAAAAGTCACAACCAAATTATTATCTCGAATAGCAAACCATTGGATGAAATTAGTGACACATAATTGGAGGAAAATCATAAATATTTACATGGAGTGATTGATTCCATCAATCTCAAACAAGTCTAAAATTGAGGGACTCAAAGTCATAAATATATGGTAATTTAAAATATCATTGGTTCAACAAAACTTAAGGTATTAAGATAACACATTTTTGGTTTTATTATCCCTTCCCTAAAGTTGAAGAATTAATTTATTCCAAGAATCACAGGAAAAAAATATGTTGGGAAAGTAGAGTATCATCCTTCAACTAATTCCAACCACAAAATCATCTTTCACTCCAAAAGATAATAGAATTAAAAAATATTCTATTTACCCTAATCATATAGGGTTCGATAAATAGTGAATTTATAATTAATTTGTAAGTCTATTTAAAAAAAATTATTATTAAAACTAGGACATCACGTAGGCCAATGGTAGGTGATGCTCCCTTGTAGCCCTTTGGTTGATGGTTCAAGTCTCAAGGCCTCGTCCAATGAGACATGTTTTCACCTGACCTCCGGGTAGTCCTTTTTATGACAATCCAAAAATAATCTCATGAAATTATTTAACCATAACAATAGTTTCCAATGTCAAACATTATTGATTACAACCTTTAGATTATCCAAATTACTTCTCTCTAAAATCACAGTCCAAAATTTATAAGAAAGGTAAACACAATGAAGATCCTTGTTTCTACGAAATAACAATTGAATACCTTCATCATTAATTCTTTTAAAATACTATAACACCCTAAATTAACATAAAACCTTATTGATTACATTCAGGATCCCTTATTTCTTATAGAATACTAGATATACTCCTTCTAAGAAAAAATGTTGTAAATGCCAACAATTATGGAATATACAAATCATCAATCAGTTTCATGTTAGTCAATAATATCTAATATAATTTATCCAAATCAATCATATCTTATTCCAAAATCACAACATGATTTTCAAAACCATATAATGCTTTATCTTTCTCTCAACCATATATTTTCCAAAAAAAATTAACCTGCTAATGAGTCACTTTTATTGGTTCCACATAATCTCAAGTCCTTAATGGAATAGTATTGCAGTACAATCCTTATATACTATATATTCTTATAACATGTACATAATTAATAAATACTCAAATGAACAAATACTTTAATATCAACATAATAACACTATTTATTACTCTTAATATGTGGTAATATCATAACTTGATTATTATTCAACAACATCATTTTTGGTATACTCTAATGATTTGGACATTGATTCGCGTAGCGTCCAAACTCCTTGACGATCAAGTATTGTATATTTGAAAACTTTTTCTTACCCTTTCTATCATGTAAATGTTGTCCTTTTTCTCCACACTAATAATGAACTCTCTTTCCCTTCAAGAATTCACCAAGATGATTCTTTCCACAGTTATCACAAATGGGAAAATCCTTCTTCCACCAATTTGATTTATCCAACTTTCTCTCGTCCATCCTCTTATTCTATGGTTTCCTTCAAAGCCAAAAGACATAGATAGTTATTTACAGATCTTATTAACACAATATACGATTACATCATATGAAGAGAAATCATGGGAGATTATTTCCATTTTAAAATTTGGATTAATACCATGAACGATATGATCCTTATTAATCATTAGATCATGTGTATTACTGGAATTCCCATTCCTTCTATTAGGCGCCATTTCAAAACAATGGAATGCAATATGATAATATATGATTCACAATTCATATTTCTAAACATATAAAATACCAAACGTAAATTGGAACAGTTATGCATATAATCTATACTCATAGAATGTTTTATTTGAGGAATAAATTATTCCAAACACCTTCATAATGGCTTGTAGTGAAAATGTGAATTGTCTTAATTATATCCCCTAGGAGTGTCATGAGTGCGGAATGTCCTGTAATCGTGTACCAGGATACGCAAATTCATACTAGAAACTTCTTTTCAGAGTTTTCACTCCAAGGTACATGTGTACCGGAGGTGCCACTACCTACTCGTATCTTGATAGGGATGTATTACTTGAAAATACACAAAATCACTACATTAAAAAAAATTCTAAGATGTTTTTCTATACTAATCAACAAATTCTATCTTTGGGTAATGTTTATTTATCAGAGTATATCTAAATCCATTTTAATGGTTTTTTCTAAACTCCCTCTATTACCAACAGTAATGCACTAACCCCAAAAGCCTGCTGCTGATGCATTATTGTAAAAAATTGGCATGATTACATGGAATCATGTCTCTAAAGACTGATCAGTTTAGTAGTCTTGGAAAATAGATTACATAAATGAACGTTACATTACACATTATAAAAATATTAATTATATAGTAATAGAATTTTAAATTGGTAATATAATTATTTAATACATGTTTTATGTTTCATTAATATTTGTCCTAATATTTATAATTTATAGGCATTAAAAGGCATATACTTGAATCATTTTTAAGATTCATGTAGGTGTCTTTGAAATATTAGAAATTATTTTTCATAATCATTTTTTATGAAATTTGTTTTATTTATTACTATTTTTTATATGTTTAATACATGTTTTAGGTTTCATTTATGTTGGCCTTATAGATTATATATTATATAAATTCAGAGTCGTGTACATGAAAAATTTATATATTTTATGTAGGTGTCTTTTAAAGCTTATAAAGTATTTCTTGTCAAAAATTATTACAAAATTATTTTCATATTCAACTATTTTTAATATTTTAATCCATGTTTCACATTTCATTGATGTTCGTATTATTTTATATATTTTATAGACTTTCAATGTCACGTACTTAAAACATTTTTAAATTTCAAGTAGGTGTCTTTGAAAACATATACATTATCATTCATCAAAACAATTTACAAATATTATTTTTTATTTTCAACAATTAGTTACATGTTTAATCTATATTTTATGTTTCATTTATGTTGGTCTTATAATTTATATTTTATATGATTTCAATGTCATGTACTTGAAATTTTTTTAAATTTCTAGTTGGTGAGTTTGAAACATTATAAATTATTTTCCATTTTATTTTTATATGAAATTCATTTTGTTTTCAAATATATCTTATATGTTCAGTCCATATATTATGTCACACATATATTAGTCTTATATTTTATATTTTATAGTCTTTCATAGCCACAAACATGAAACATAATCCCACATCAGAAATGTAAAATGTTCTTTATAGTAAAGGGAGAACCAGAATCACACATTAAAAATATTGAATTGTTTATAGAGTAATATCTCTTTTAAAAGGGTGCCTTGGGTGAGAATTTCTGTCAGAATCCAGACTGCTGTAATGGAAGTACTGTTTGATATTAAATAGCATAAAAATTCAGGTAAAAATATTTTCATTATTTCTTATTTTGTTCTGGTTTGTTTATATATATATATATATATAAACAAAAAACATAGAAATAATTTTTTTTAATATAAATAAATTTTTTAATAAAAATATATATTTTTTGGTTTCCGGGGAAGGGAGATAATGTCGATTCCTCAATTAAAGTGTATTTTTAAAAATATTGTAATCCAATCATTTTTTAAAAAAAAATTTAAAAATAATTATGAAAAATAATTATTTGAAGACATTCCTCATGATTCTTATTCCATCATTATTTACATGTAGGATGTTAAACATTTTTCTATTTTGGAATTAATCCCCAAAAAATCACTAATTATATATTATTTCAAATTCAATATTTTAATAAACTCTTATAGGTTTTAATAGTTAATCATAGTTCATGAAAATTGATGGGAATAACAAAATTATCACCAACCTATTTCATATCTCATATTGTTTCTCAGGTTTTCAACCAGTATAATGCCATTCAAATCTATTTTTATCAATTTAAATATTAATTAATGGAATATAAAAATAATAAAAAATTGATATTGTAGTATATCAAATAATATATAATGTTTTCAGGTAAAATATATATACTAATATATCATTAAGAGTTCAAAATTCTATATAACACTATCAATTCTAAAAAAAACCAAGAAATTATACATAAAATACCATCCCTTAATCTTATAGAAGATAGAAACATAAGATCCCAAACTATTATATTTTCCCTTTATGTTTTCTCCCAAACAACATCTGAACCTATAAGGTTTTCTAAACATATTCTCTGATAATAACATAAACAAATTCCTCAATTAACAATTCATAAGTATGAATATAATAGAATGGGTTAAAAATTTGTTACATTCAGATAATATTTATGTTTTATTGTTTTTATAAAATGAGGAAAATCATTATAGTGTACAAATAACCCTAACACACAATGTCCAAGTTTTCTAAAAAAACAAGGTTCTTAATAACAATGACTGATTTCATTAATGATAAATGTTCTTCGTTCATTGAAACATTGTTTTCCAGAGATTGATTTTGTAATAGTATATACCCATACTTTGGAAAATTGAAAAACATTTATAACATCTGATGAACATAATAATATCAATAATGTATATAAAAATAATGTAAATCCACTAGTACTATGAAAACATGAAAACACATGAAATGTTTTAACCCCTATCAAAATAATAATACGGGAACATAATAATTTATATCCACATTAATAATAAATTACTTTATAACGAAAACTATAAAAACCCATTAAGAATGTTGAGAAAACCACAATGAAATTAGAAGGCACATGAAATCTAATGAATGGATTTATTCTAAATTTAAATTGTTCACCTATAAATGTTCACAATCATTCTGTACATCATGATATTAAAATATTTCCATTAAAACCATTTTTGAAATCATAATTGAGGTATCATAGAGAACTATATTAAAAACCCAAGTTCAGTCATGTTGGGTCCATGTTAGAATAATTGAATTCTTGTCAATTTCATACGAGTAAACTACCTTGTTATATCCCTTATTTTTTTCAACTACAATTTAAAATAATTACACAATGCAGAGATTGATTCATTGGGATCACTTAACATCAAGAGATATATCAGGATCGTCAATAATTATCTATAATTTTTATGTAACAAATCTTGAAAAAAAAACATCTTGAAAATTTTAATCATAAACTTTAAAAAACTCATTTTAATATATAAGCAAAAGAACATTTTATTTTTGCATGAAATTTTAGATAAAATTAATTTTTTAAAATTAATTTAAAATGAAAAAATTCCCAAAACAATTGCAATTTAATCTACTTTGGATAACCATAATAACATTAAGAGCAAGTTTAAAAATTTTAATAGTACATCAAGGTATGATGATTTTCTCTTTCTTTATATGTTAAAAAAATTGTATGTACCATTTTTTATAAATTTTTTAATTTGATCAATATGGAAAACATTAAAAATATACCATTATTAACCATTATAATTAAATAGAATTCTTAAGATAACATGAAATTAAATATGTTTGAATCATAAATATGATAAATCATTAAAATAATTTATGTAAATTGAACATGTATAAATTTATTTTAAATGAATTATTTAAAATAATTATTTAAATAAAAATCACATATGAATTTAGTAACTATTGATTAAAAATAATATTTATGGATTTAACAATAAATGATTTTGAAAAAAAACATGGATATCGTAAATAAATAATAAAAAGTATTTACAGAATTATATACCCATCACAAAAGAAACAATGTTTTGAAAATAGCATGATCTACAAAGAATGGAAATTGAAATTAGAAATCCATTTCCATGAGTCTTGACTTGTTTTTTCAACATATAAATCCATTATAAATAAAATTTAATAATTTTTTACATCATTCATAAATAATTACTTTTTCAGTTTTTTTATTTCCATTTATTTCTACTATTAAAAGTTTTTTTAAATACTATATTAGTTAAGTTCACGTCATGTGTTTCGTGGTCGTTCAGTTTATGTACGTAAAAATATATTATGTAGGTTGACTATGGTAAAACATCTCAAAATTACACAATATAAAAAACATTAATCATTAAATAATTATAAATTTTATACATTAAATACTATTTTACTACCATTCATTAAATACATATAAGAAAATATAATCACATCGCTTCATGGACGTGGTTTCGAAATTGTATGCATGAGAAACTATATCATATTCCATCAGATGAATATGTAATAATAAATTTAATATATTGTCTTTAAAAATTATAAATTTTTCATGAAAAACATATATATTCACATGATACATAATGATAACCTTATATATATGGAAAAGATGAATAATTAAACACATCCTTTAGTGGTGGTGGAAGTCCACATGTACACATGGGTGATGATATCATTTTCCAAGTGATCAAACGGTTGATGAGTAATGTCAGGATATGACACCTTATGGCCTTCCGGTTCAACAATATGCCGCATTTTCCACCAAAGGCCTTTGTCCAATTGGTCTAGGGATAGAAATAGAATCATGTTGTCATTTACCATATATGGGATGCATTATCCTATGTGAATGTATGTACATTCCCACATCTACAAGCTCATAAAATACAGAAATGTAAAACAACACAACATATGAAATGAATGAATATCAGTAATTCCCATTATCAAATTATAATAGAAGTACTAAAATTGATTTATTGGATAACTAAAATCCCATAATAATTTATTAGTAGAGCCTAACATATTTAGAAGTAGAGGACTATTGTAAATTACAATGATGTTTAGTACCTCATTCTTTTTAGCTTGAACGTTATTCTTTGCCACCACCCTGTCCACCAAGGACAACATCAAATGAACTATCCTCTGTATAACACATAACATGTGTGGGAATATATGATGTAGGTGGGATTATAATAATATGATGTAGAACACCCAAAAATAACCAATCATAATGAATCACTTCTAGTCATATCATCAACACACGAGTATGTCAATCAAGATATGAGTCTTAAAGATAAATAAAGGAAATAAACTAGCTATAATCATAATATAGTACTTGTCATAAATGGGATTCAACTAATTCATTCAACTATAGGATTCTGTTTCAGTATTCGATTTTACATTTTATATGGGTTGGATATATCCACAAGTAATGCTTCCATTGACAATACGCATTAATGAGGTCATGCTTGTATAGAATTGCTAAGATGTACATGATGGATATCTAAAATAAAAATATCTAGAAAGTTGTCACCCAAATGACCATTGGTATATTTCACTAACCCTAATGGAAAAATAAACTAGATAGTGTATTTAAACATCATGCAAAGTGGTCATGTCAGTACCATGAACACCACTGAAGAAGGTTATGATAGTGGACCCAACGTCAAGTCTCTGAGAGGGTTACATGTAACTCTATCAAAATTAAAACCCATATAGGGGATAAAAATCCTATATAGAATAAGTAAAACCACATTGTTGGTTCTAAGAGAGATAAAAATGAGCCACTCTAAAACGAAAATTTCATTTATAGAGGAAAAGAAGCTCTCCATGTTATCTCAATGGAGGAACACAATGTGTATAAGGGGTTTATATAATAAACCACAAAACATAGACAACCAATGTCCATTACCAAGCTCCTCTTCCGATAATTATATAAAAATGGACATGTAACATTATTTTGGTCCTGATCATATTTCTGTAGATGTTCATATATTATTTTATGCCTATGTACACTTCTCATGCTCGTGTACCTGGTCATCTTAAGGACTATGTATCCTCCATGATACATTCTGAGTGGCCTGAAGGGGGTAAATCGCCATGTGATATGTGTTATACGGCGTGTGATATTTTTCATCAAGTGTAAACCATATTACTACAGCCCGAGTCCAACACAGAGTGTTTTATTTAGGTTAAATGTTGTTTATTAAAGAATTTCTAGATTTTTTAGGCTCTTCTCACATGATATTTTTTCCCTTGTGATGACCATACTCAATTATTACAGATTTTGGTTGACAAACATTGATATAATCACTCACCAGACTCTAGATATTGATCAAATAAAATATATAACACCACCACATCATTCTATTATAGTTCATCTAACCATGATGAATTTGGAAACATCCATATGATATGATATAACTCCAATCATTACATACCATTATTCCTCAATCTCACACTCGATCAAAAACCACTCCATCAGTATTGATCTATTATGATAAAAAATATTCTCACAATAATAGAACAATAGGTATTCAATGATGCACTATCCAATGAAAATAAATAGAAAAAAAACTTCTGAAAAATAGGGGATAAGAGTAATAACCAAAAATTTATTAATCAACTGTGTCCATGTTTAGGTCGAATTTATTTCACATCCATTAGAATTATGAAAAATGATTAATATCAGCCAAAAAATAATTCCCTTATATCCTAGGAAGAAATAAACTCAAACCAGTAATCATTCTAACCACCCTAACCATGTTTCCTGGATTTGGTGCCTTAGTTTATTACATTGATGTTGATACAATTATCGAATCCGAAAGGAACAATCAATTTTGTATTGTTGGAAAGTATATATCATACATGAATCTTACATTATAATTGAAAACATAAAATAAAATATAGATAATCATTTGATAACCCTACACCGAAAACAGTGTTTCGTAGTGGGGTTTTAGTGATGGATTATTAAACTGTAGTAATTATTATAAAATAATTTAGCAGTAGTTTGCTAAAAAAACACCACAAAAAATTAATTTTTTTCATAAACCCAACACATATCCCCCGAACCCCCACTACCATAACCCCCACGTCTCCCTAACACTTCGTATCCTTACCCTCTCTACACCTCTCAATCACGACTCGCCATCATGCCTTACCTTCTTTCTCGAGCCTCACATAACCTCACTGCTAGTACCATGCCTCGCTACCCATATTCTTTTCCTTCCACCGATCCTGAGCCTATCCTCCCCTCTATTGTGGATTCTATAATTTTGGATCCTCAAAAAACATATACCCATTAATGAAGGTAACTTATTCTTCCAGTTTTATCTATATTTTGATAATATATTTTCTGTCATACCAATACATGTGTTATCATGAGATTTTTAAATTTTATTGGATATTGTATTATCTTTACCTGAATAATTTATTAATTTTATATCTCTAGAAATACGTAATTTTTATTAAGCATCAGAAATTATTTTTTCTATTTCATTTTCACATTTCTTGAAATATTTTCATATACATTTTATGTTTAGTGATAATATACAAATGAAATGGATATATGATTGAAAAAACTGACAAAATTTCATGTTGTTATGTTATATTAAATTAGATGTATGCTACTCATGTTTATGACTACATGCTTGGGATTATTAAACACATTTATTCATGGTTATGTTATATAAATATGAGAGTTGATTTGTTATTATATTTTTTTACATGGATATAGTATATATAAATTTCTTTTTGGTTTTAGGTTAGGAAAGAAGTAATGATGTTTAATTTATAGTATGACATCATTAATAAATTATTTAAGAATATATTGGGGTTTTAAAAAAGTCAAACAATATTTATATTAGTTACATCTAATTTGAAAAATTGTTGAGTATAACAATGAGTTTTTAACAGAAATTCACATTGCTAATCCCAAGTTGTATTTATTTTTGAATTATATTGTGTTGATTTTCATGAACCCACACATTAAATTGAAAAAAATCACTATATTTATAAAAGTGTTCGGATATGGGTTAGTTCATGAACCAAACATTAATTATATAAGATATTCTATG
This sequence comes from Viscum album, assembly GCA_963277665.1. Taxonomy (NCBI): domain Eukaryota; kingdom Viridiplantae; phylum Streptophyta; class Magnoliopsida; order Santalales; family Viscaceae; genus Viscum; species Viscum album. The sequence continues at coordinate 2,049,907,542 of OY728157.1, read as the reverse complement.
TAGAAAACATATCCTTTTTGATTATTTATTATTTTTTATAATTCAATTGCATTTATCAATTTTTACTCACACACAATTCATTAGGTATGTATTAAGATGTAAAACTATTTTTTATAAATAGAACACTTATTATATTTAATGCTTCAATGTGTGGAAACCTTTCTTCATTTTATACTACCTATTTTTATAAATAGTTTTCCTCAAAAGTATGTTTTATAACATTTAAAACCTGTTTAGATGAAGATAATATATTTTTTCTTTTTGAATTTATTTCATATAACTCAATCTAAGACATTCTCTGTGACTAGAATGTTACTAATATATATTAGTTGTTTCTTTTTAAATGTATTATACTTTTTTGGGGTCACTACTAGTATCCATCAATTCTATCATATTTTATCTCTTATAGTTTATTTTGGTAGACATTGGCATGATTTGATGATAACCCAATAAAAATAGGTATTTTGATTATCTTATTGGATATGTTCTTTAGATATGTGATATTAGATTATTTCATGATGATATTATAAATATTTAACCTGATAAAAATATTTTTATAAAAGATAACATTTTTCATGTAGTGTGGAATAATGATCTTCTTTAATAAATTTATTAAAAGACCTAAACAAATGTATTTATATTTTGAATTATTTTTTATCATAATTTTTTTTTAAATATTCAAATATTCATGTTCTTTTATATTATAATCTATATTATATATTTCTAAAAAAAAATTGTAACACAACATATAGAATCTAAATGTATGATACTGATTGGATCTTAATCGAGTTTCAAATAAAGTATTTTTTTTAATGTTGTACATATTAATTCATCAAATGGATGACTTGTAGTCTTCCCTTATTATAGTATAATTTGAATACCTTTTTTATTCAAAATATATAGAATTACAGTATAAAAAAAGTAATTTTCCATATAAAGAGTAATGTTTGGTGTTAAAATTAAGATAAATAAGTCTTAGTATATTCATGATTAAAATGAATGGAGTGGAATAAAGAATTCATTTTTTGAATGGTTTCCATTTATACAACCTCATGAGAAATAAAATTTAACATAGAAGCATGCTGATGGATGATTACACATGATACAATTGATGAATAAAATGACATTTAGAAAGTGAAAAAATGATAAATGATGCATGGAATATTGTATATCAAGCATGCTGAAAAATAAATTAGTATGAAATTTTAATGTGACTATATCACAGGAATAGCATGTATGTAATTTCTAGTATTGGAAAAAATTATATTCTTTCCATTATGTAGGTTATTATTACTATAACACAATTTTTTTCCTTTACAGAACTGTTACATACCTCTATGAAAGTTCTAAGCTAACCTTAAGAATCATAAAAAAATGAAACATATCCTTATGTAGTGAACTAGATAAATTAATGTAGTTTATAGAATTTATGTTTTTCCTCTATGTGTTCTTTAGAAAAAAAATTATTACCACAATATAACTTCTTAATTCTATCATAAAACATTTCTAGTTTCATTTACATCACCAATTAAGTAAAAGCATATAATTACACAAATTTACTAGTTACCCTTATGTAATGTTTAAAATTTGTTCTTTCCCTTATAGTTAATTGTAATTTAACTATATATAACACATGTAAAATTCATATTACCTTTTTATTAGCTATGTATTTTAAGAGTTACCTTTACAAATTTTTTAAAAATTATTAGGTACCATTATGCATCCTATGGAAAAATTAAATTACCCTTACTTGGGATATATAGGTATAAAAGCTTTCATTTTATATATTTATTCATTATCATATCTCATCTGTTTGAATGGAAGAAAGCCTATATCATAGGAAAATTGTACTAGGACTGAAATAAAATGAGTATTTTTGAATTTTTGTGTGATTCGTTATATATTAATATTTTTCTATTTCAAATTTAAACTTTTGGGTTTTAAATGTATGATGAAGAATTAAGAAACACCAATGTGTAAAAGATTTAATGTATTTATAATGAATTTTATCCAGTAGTATTTTTTCTATCAATAAGAGTTAAAATAAGAAGTGGATAAATAAAAATAGAATCATTTAGAACATAATGGATTCATTATACTGGTTTATCGAGGCTTTTCTAGTTTCCCTATATTTCCATGTTCTATATAAAGTAATAAAAGGTAATAGTTCTCTAGTATACACCATTCCCTTCATCAATATATTCTAAATGTCCAAATTATTATATTAATTTTTATTGCTGTCTATAATTCTTATTTTAGAGATGGTAATTCGTACATTTAAAAGGTAGTTTACAGTTATTATTTATGATCGTATTTTTGTCAACTAGTATATATTAATATCATTTCGTATTTATTAATAGTTATTTTTTTAGTTTTATTCATAATTTGTATGATCATTGTGAGATATATGGATAAACATTTGATCACATTATCGAGTAATACACCTCGTTATGCTAATGGTTTGGATGAGTTTTTAGATTTTGAAATTTCCAATCGTTCAGTAGATGAGAAAATATGATCTTCTTGTCTGAAATATAAATTTTAATGACAGTTGAAGAAACATGAATTTTATGAATACATGATATTAACACAATTCCCTACTATCATATTTGTTGGATTAGGCATAGAGAATTAAACATTTCACCATTGTTGAGAACTGATGTTAATCCATAGAATGAGCTCCCAACATCATCGAAAATGGAAACTGAAATGAAAAAACTTATAAATGATGCATTCAACATTGAAAGAAACCAAAATCAACATCAAAACATATTAGAACAACCAGTTGAGGTTGATAAAAATAGAGATGTGACAAATGATGTTTTTGAGAATGTATGACAACAAGATCAATATTTTAGTATATCCTTGGATCATCCTCTAGATTATGTAGATAGTAGTGTGAGAGAAATCATCACTAAACAGATAGATGCATTTCACTATTTAGTTGATGTTGGAAATCAAGATTCGTAGAGTGTATTTTTGATATATTCAAAACATTATTTTCTACTGAAGTTATACAATACCCAATGCCTATGTATAATTACAAATAAGGTAATGTCAATTATAATGGAATTCCACCATGATACATTTCATGATGAAAATAAGCCAGATACATTTTATGATATAAAAAATGGTTGTTAACAAACTTGCTCTGAATTATAAAAAAATCATGCATGTCCCAATTAATGTATGATTTATTGGAGAGGGGACTCAAGTAGACAGGATTGAAAAAAAAATTTATTCCCCTAGATGGATGTCTATATATGATGTTGGATGTCTAAATCCACATACCGCCATGAAGAAGAATAAAATGAACACACCTGCAAAGGTTTTTCATTAATTTATTTTAAATCATGAACTGAAAAGATTGTACATATCATAAAAATACTCCAAACACATGAACTGTAATTTGATATATAATAAAAAAAAGACTTTTTATTGAGATATCCAAGAGATTTACTATCATGGAAGAAATTTGATTCAATACATACAGATTTCTCATCTAATCCTAGGAATTTTCAATTGGGATTGTGTTCTAATGGATTCAACCTATTGGGGACATTGAGTTCCTGTTATAACATTTGGACGATTTTTTTGATCCCTTACAATATTCCTCTGTGCATGTGTATGCCAAAAAAATATTATCTCATTTTGATGACTATTCCTGAAAAAAAAATACGTATAAAATTTATTGATGTATACTTGTATATTTTAATTAAATAATTATAAGAGTTATAGAGAAACGATGATAAGGCATATAATGAATCTTCTAGAACAATTCTCAACATGCAAGATTCTTTAATGTGGAACATTAGCAACATCCCAAGACATGGATATTTATCTGGTTGGATCACTTACATGGGTTTTTCTTTTCCTGTTTCTTACTTTTATTTTGAGCTCAGGCATCTACGTCATAGTAGAAAATGGTGCTTCTTGTGTCATTATATATTTCTTAATGCATCTCATATATTTTGGAAGAATAAGTAAAAAATTAAATTTTTTCATTTATCGTAGACCACCTCTATTGTTTTTAATAGGTTGGGAAATATTGACACAAATTGGACATGTTGAAACTGAATTGGGGAAGGTGCGTCATTTGATTGATTGTGGGAAACATTTTCAATGTGCTTCATCAAGTGAAATAAGAATGCAACAATGGAAAAAAATTTATATTCCTCAAACATCCATATGGGGAATTTAATTTGTTGTGGTGCAATACTAATGTGGTTCATTTTAAGAAGAATGTTAGTGACAATTTGATATTCTCATTACATAATGATAATGGAATGTCGAAGTATCATCTCAATGATCAGAGAGACTTACATGAAATGAACATAAATATTGATCTTTGTCTAGATGAGAATCTAAAGTTTGATTTGAAAATTTTGGAAATGAAAATTTGGGATAAATATACATTCCTCTGAAATTTAAAACATGTGAAGGAATCTGATGGCTATTCAAGTAACATTTCAATGTATGTTCACTTAAAAATTATACGTTTCATGGATTGAAAAGAAATTATTAACATATTTTATTATAGGAGTTACGTCTATTGGCCTTGCGTATAGTATTACCTAAAAATATTACTATTGTTGTACTCTAATTATGAACATATTTCAGACAACTATTTAAGAGAACAACACATCTATATCAGGTTGACATCCGTGAGGAGAGATTCATATGGAAAAAAATTTCAATGGAGATGATGTTTCCTCTATCTTTTTTACTGTCATGATGTATTCAACTATTCATTTGGTGAGAAAGCTATGTTAGGAGACATCGTACATTATTGATGGATGTATCCAATTGAGATGTACTTTATTTATATTTTTTCATTTCTGTAAAAAATTATTGGAACATAATTAAATACATAATTATGTTTTTTGTGTTATTTCAATGATATATTGGGGATTTGAAATTATTAATGAAAAATAATTCCCCATATGAAGGCCCTATTTCTAAATTCTACTTGGGAGATGATTTTACTATCTTATGTTATAGATACTTTGATGGTATTCACAAAAGATTCAATCTATTTGTATTTTTTAATGACAAATAAACTCAATCTGAATTACAAGGGGAATCAAAAATTGTTCCTCGTATTGGGTGATCATTTTGGAGGAGCTCAAATGTCACACTAAAAAAATGGAATTATTACGACAACATAGATGTGTGATACTGAATAAAATAATTGTAGATACATTTATTGAAAAGTTGAAAATACAAACAAAGAGACTATGGAGAGGGCATACTTGAAATGAGAATGATATAAGAAAATTAGTTACTAAATATCATGTCGAATTGAATGACCTATGTGTAAGATAAAAAATATTGCAGTTAATACAGATATTTGTTTGATACATATATTTTGTAAATCTATTAATGTATATTATTTTTTTTCAAATCATTAATACTGATACTCGAGCATAGTTGTCTGAATATTTGACATTTATTTCTCCAAGTCCCATAAAACAAACTATAAATTTCAACGCCTACAATTTGAATGAGTTATGATTTTATATAGTTTGTTTGGAAGATGGTTTGAAAATATGTAATAGTGGAATATTTACATTTTTTTATTGGAATACAGTGTAAAACTGACTGATATTATTGAATTAAACTTCCAAATACATTTTTTGGGAGTTTTATTCATTTAAAATTTGGTGGATATTATCAAGGGTGTTAAAAGAGATTACATTCAATTTACTTCTTGTGAACATATCTTTCTTGATAGATATTTGTGATAGTGAACAACATGATCTGAATATCTTATCATCTCAAGAAAAAAATGTCATATTATGTGAAATATGTAATGGATGAAGGGTAGAGTATAGTATCTCACATAAAAGATAGAGACTTTTATGATATGGTTGTCGAAGTGGAACATTTGACCTATGACATTGAATCTCATCAACAACAAAAAGTGAACTAATTTTTTCATCATGTTATTGAAAATATTACTCTTGATGGAGCGGTTGAGATAGATAATGTTATTAGGGAGCATGAAAATTATATAATTGAAGGGGAAAGGATTATTTGTGTTGTTATCCATTCATTTGTCAACAACTTATGTAATTTTTACAACCATCATTATACTTTTTATGTATATTATCATTGCTAGTACTGTGAATCTGTTACCATTTCTATTTATGTGTCTGCAAGAATTTTATGAAATATTTAATGTGAACTTAAATTTATTTGATTAAATTACATGAATGGTAAAGAATCATTATACACACAATACATGGTCAAATTGTTTTTCTAGAAGCTAATCTACTCTGGTAATAATTTAAATAGCATAAATATTTATTATAAAATGTTATCTATTTAATATATTAGATTTTTGATTTATCATTGTTTAATGAATTCACCATGTTTATGAAACCATGAATCCATGCTATAAGTGTGGTTGAATGTTCGTAAAAAATATTAAGGGAGTTTTTTTAAAGATATTTCCAAAGAAGTTGGTGTTTGAATTTTTTTTCCTCATAAAATCTTCTAATCATTTTTCATAATGTTAATATATATTTCTTCTAATATGAATGATATTTTATTTGTAAGAAAAAATTAATGAACTCTAGAATTTCAATCCCACACTTTCCTTCTCAGTCTCCCAGGATGACCCAGTTGGTAATGTCCTTGGGAAGGATCTTCCTGGTCGAGTGCACGTATGGGATTGGTGATATTACTATCTGAGATTTTTGGCAGAAAAAATATGATTACAAGTGATGAATGGTTATGATAAGGTAAATAACACAACTTCAATATCATTTAGTTCACAAAAACTTATTTATTTTAAGTTTAAATATAAATATTCAACATTGTTTAATTTTCAATATAATTTTCATACAGTTCTTGGTAGCAGGAACAAGAGATGGTGTTGGAGAGGGTGATGATAAGAGTTTTTCATTGGGAAATGATTAGAGGAGAGTGTTTCTTCATGTATTAGTATTTCCAATATGTGTATTTTTTTATATTCTTCTTATATTTTACATGGGATCGGGACAACGGGTTCCCTATGTATGTGTTCTATAACCATTTGCTTATATGCTTGATTCAAATGGATATGAGGGTAAAAATTTCTATATGAACATATATGATGTTTAGATTCTTGTCTCTATTTCTCATATAGCTTGATTGTTTTAATGTGTGGGTGTTTTTTTGATTCTTTAAATATATTGAGAAATGTATTATTTCTATCAATGTGTTGTTTTCCTTGGTCAATATTTTGATTCATTATGTTTTGGTGTGAATTAATTTATGTCGATTCATTAGTTTTAACTTGTTTTTTTCTTGTATATTTATTATATATTTGTTTATCTAGTAAAATTTTCTATGTCACTATTTTATTGTTCTGGTTATAGGTTTTGGTGATGCAGAACCAACAACTTCTTTTTTCATTCCTGATATAGAGGGAGTTTAAACCACCACTAGAGATAGATATTTTTCCATAGTGGTTTAAATTGCCTCAATATTATGGTATTTTTAATGGGTGATGGTCAAAACCAAGGAAAAATATAACAAAATATTACTTAGAGGTGGGTTTATCCGTATTAGTGGGTGTTTTTTGGTAAAAAACTACAAACAATAGTGATAGATGAAACCCACTGAGATCATTGATATTTTTTTAATCAAAAACCAAAACTACAACAAGGAAAACGACTCCGAGATATTTCTTCTATTATGCTTCCATAAACTACTACTAAATGTAAGAAACCCCCACGTGTTTATTTTCGACACTAATTTCAGTGATGGGATTTTGAAACTATCCCAGAACCATATGGAGTCAGTTTAAACTGCAGCTATACAGTCAGTTTTTGTAGTGAAATTCCATTATCCCTCCATATTAACCTTATATATTAATGACAATAAAAATAATGGAATCCTAAAAACTAGAATATAATAAATGGGTGATCTCTAATATTCAATAATAGTAAATAATATGCAGGATGATATCATAATTAAGAATAAAAATTTAAAGAATAGAGTATAAATGAAACACTAGACTTTTAAAAATGACCTTGTGTATAACATTGAAATAATAAATCAAATAATTATATATAAACATTCATATAGATATTTTACTAGTTTAATAATCATATGTAATATTAGTAACTAATATCATTAGGATAGAATGTATTTTTTCAGTCATCAAGAATATACTGTCTAGGTTTCGGCTAATAAAACCTACAAAATGAGTAAAAAACAAACTATTTTTTCTCATAAAACCAAGAAATTAATCAAGGGGATATAGAGAGCCGAAACTTTCACTTTCTAATTCCAATTCATTTCTCAAATGAAAAGGGTGACACATAACCAACATAAACATCCATATTTTTACTAGCATGCTAAAAGATAATACATTAACCATAAACCATGAATGGTATCAAAATATTTTATATAAATTCAAACACATCATAAACACTTCAATAAAATATGGTAGATGTACTCATTAGAAATTGACATCAATTAAGTATAAAATCAAACAAAAGATGTTGACATAGATGAAAACAATCTAATAAAATCATTAAAAAGCTCATTAGAGAAATACCCCATTTTATAATAAAATTATTTTAAAAGAGGTAAGTAATTTCTATAGAAAACAATTTGAGTGAAAATAATGTTTTAATCTTATAATTTAAGTTTCAATCGTGATGTATATGTTAGAGAACGAACATTTATTTTTTATTTTGTCGAAAAGATCATAAAGTACCTTCTTGGGAAAACAACAAAAATATTCCTTTCCTAACATTTTTTAAAAATTAAAACATGTATAATAATGAATTTAAAAAATTGTATATTTATATAAAGAATATTCTTATATACATTTTTATGAAACATAGTCATGGATGAAAAATATGTCCTTGTAAATACCTACATAAAAAGAATCCCAAATTATAAATAGAGTGTGATGTTAACTCTTACCTTGTACATTACGTTAGTTGAGGGTGAGTTAACCAAATATCTGATAGTTAAATAAATTTATTATAGTATACTAGAACAATATCTATATTTATTATATTATATAAGATCATCTTACTTTGTTTTACTAAAATATTTCATTATTAACACTATTTCGGGTTCTTACTGCTCCTTTTTCTTATAGTTGTTTAATCATGTAAGTATTGATTCTTATGTAGAGGATATATTGTATTCACATAATAAATGATATTAAGTTCATAAATACTATCCTCACAGATAATATATATAAAAATATTGTAATCATTCATGAATGGTTAATGTGGAGAATGAATCTCATCTTGTCATGGTGATAGTAGACCGTACACATGCACAAGCAAATGTATCATTACCTTAATGGTAATGTGGTTAATAATTAGATGGTGTATTAATTTTATAGAATCTATATCATGTCGTATTTTTTATTTTTTCCATTATATTCATCATTATAGTAATCTAAATAAAGGGGTGATAAAAAACAAATTAGACCACAGTGTGGATACGGTAAGTCGTACATAAGCAAACATAGTGATATTGTTTTTTGTAAGAGGAATAAAAGAAGAACCATAGATATCCTATAGTAATAATAAAACTTCATCATATAGTTGATATATTAGTTATTATATTACTATGGACACAAAATATGAAGATTAAGTAGAAGAAGAAATGAACTTAAATGAATTGGTAAAACAATTACCTCTTATTCGGTGGATTATTTTTTTCATTTCCTCTTAGTGGATCTATGGAAGGTATTTTTGGCATACCAATACCTTAAATGAATAAATAATAATGTTTTAATGAGAAATTTATGTGTTTTTTGGGCTTGGGGACTCAATTTAGTGTGAGTATGTGAGCGAGGAGATGGCTTTTTTAATAGTGAGTAGGAGAAATTTTGGAATCCTTAAAAATATTAAATTAATAAAAAATTGTTTTTGATTTTAAATTTACCCAAAGTGAGTTATATATAATATAAGGAGATTATAGGTCCAAATAATCCATATAAATGATTTATTTTCATTATTAGGTCAAAATAATAACCTTATCTTTTGTATTTAACCCTTTTTTAGACCCTTTGACTCTTACTATGACAACATGGATTTCTTCTCTCCGGATTTAATATAGTTTCTATAAAAAAATGAAATAAAAATTAATAACAAATGAAATGTATCACCTTATTCTAATAATTTGATTTAATTTCATATTTTTATTCAATTTATATAATTTTATAAAATATTAATTATTTTAAAGCATATTTAATATCAATTTTGATACATTTCATTATTATGTTTTAAATATTATAACAACATGGTAACATTAAATCATCACTAATAATAAATAACAAACATATCTAATTTATGTATAAAATTCATTGGTTTCATTACTTATTTCAAATTAAATTTATTTTAAAACTTTTGACATTATTTTTTGATATATCCATTACCTTAAAGTAATCTTTTTATTCTAATAGTAACTTTTGAAGAATAATGTGAAACAAAAAAGTTCTCAATGAAATTTAAACAGTGTAGGATATTAACAAATCATTTAAAAATTCTGAATTTATTGGATTTACTTCCCTGATATAGCTTCCAGGAAAGAGAATGTACATTCAATTTGGGTTCCTCAAGGATTAGATCTTCAAAGAGAGAATCCATCATTTCCCATGTGTGTTTCTAATCATAAATATTATTCTTTCACTCAATGAAACCATGTGCCATGAAATTATTGTTTTTTACTGATCCAAGCTTTTTGTTCCTCATTATCTTTCACCCGTGGGAGTCTTTAAAAGAATCGTTCTATCAAATCCTCTATATCCTTTAGCGGGAGTGGCTCTAAGATAATTTTTTTCATTTGAATTATTAATAAGAGATACATACTTTACTTCATTGACTTCCTCACCATCCCCATTAGTATCTTCTACTCTATATAACATATTATTTTTTCTTGTTTCTGATCATTGTTTTTCCATTTTGAGTGGCCTATCTTTCAACACATACACACTTGTTGGCCAACTCTTTTTCCATCAGTTTTGGTAAATGTCAATAGTCTTTACATCCTTTTCATTTTTCACATTAACCAAAATAAAACTACAAGAGTAATGATTTCCTTTTTCCATTTCTTCCTTCTTGGGCCGTGGATTCCTTTACCTTGAATTCCTCCCAAAATATCCACAAAAAGTTGACTGTAACTACCATCACCTGACTATACCTCATCTTGAGCATATATTGGTTCATGGCCATCTAAACGTTGAATGTGGTGTCCCAAATTTAGTAAAAGGGCATCCATGGTGGGAAAAAACTTTCTTGAGTATTAAACCCTTCTCTCACTAACCATATAGGTAGACTCATTTCATTGTACACAACCATAATGTAGAACGGGACCTTAGGTATTAATGTTTTCTGATACAAGGAACTCAAAACACTCAACTCTTTAGACTCACATGTTCCATGTTTTATGTCTCGAAGGAGGACATGATCCCCAGACACTGAATATTCATTCAATCCTATGTCACATGGGTATGGGTGAACTGTATCTTATAGAAAAATCCCCTCTTTATAACATTACCAGATGACTCTTCCTCCATGTTGGTGTGGATCTGGATATCAGCACATCCAAGGGACTACAGAGACGATGAACTGTGTCCCTCTTTCACCAAGTCCACTCGAATATGAGAAGTCAATATGTGCTTCTAAAATCCCATTTAAACCATCCTAACACATCCACCACCTTCAGAATAGGTTCCCTTTGGTGTGGCTCCTTCTGAAGGCCAACCATTATCCAAACACCACCCGTCTGGCCATTCGAAATCTTATCCAACATAGTATCTAAATCATTGATACTGGGACTTGGATCCTCTACCTCCTTCATATGGATATTTTTTTTCAACTATTCTCTTATAATATTCTTTCTGGAGTCCCAACATTCTACACGATGACCATAAATCAACCCATGTCTCAAAGACAAAATGTTTTTCATATCATAGTTCTCCACAAAAAACAATCCACATGAATTCAGCTAGTCATTTGGAAACATCATATTCCATGCATATTCATAGGGAAATTAGTTAGAAAATGGACCAAGTTATACTTTGAGAGAAACAAAATATACCTACTAAATTACCAATCATCCAGATAATTAGGGGATTCTAGAAGAGGAGTGTGATATTGTAGAAATAAATTCAGATCCCTTCATTAGGAGAGTCCCACTTCATGATGAATACATATGTCCATTTGAACAAGAATATGAATTATTAGTTGGTGATATAATGATCATAGGACCATGTATGTATCACATCTCTCTCTAAAAAGAAGTGAAATATAATGTGTTTGCAGTTGAGATGGCTGATAGTATCTCGCTCTTCCAAACCACAAAAACCAAAAACAAAATTGTCAAATATGTCCAGAAAAGTTATCTGATGATTGAATCATGATACCACAGCCAAGAAAATATGAGAAAAAGTGGGTGTAAAATCTGATGTTGAGATCAGTAGATCTTGAAATCCCTCAAACACGTCATGAAATTTAGAGCTGAGAGAAATAGATGGAAAAGGGGGAATAGAGTTGGGATCAGATAAAGGGATGAACGTACGACTGTCTCCCACACAAAAAGATAACTCCCCATCATGTTGGGTAGGGACTGAAGAGGCGGCCATCGCCAATACTACAGAATCACTTAGGAGTAGAGTGGATTGGGATCTCATCCATCAATTGGTAAATATATTAATTAAACAATTACGACATCATTTTTATGCAAGGTTTTAATTAATATATTTCTTCTCAGAAAAATAAAAAATATCATGGTGGAGATAAATTTATTATATTTCAAATGACTATTTATAGTATAATTTTTCTAATGTATTACCATGTATTAAAAATTTAATATTTATTAAAAAACAAGAGTAGGAAATTTTTTACTTATCATTAAATAAAATATTATAAATGTCATATTCATAATGAAGTAGCTGAAAAATGATATAATTTCAGTCGAACAATGATTTTGGTTTAATCCCACTTATCCAATGAAATTAGGTAATATTTTAGGGTAATATTATAATATTATAATAATATTTTTACTTTTAAATACCTGATATACTCTTATTTTTTTGAATTAAAAATTAAATGAACATTGTATTCGTCATATCCAGAAAAATATGTTTTCAAATTAGACATTAAATATTATACTTATTACAACCGTGTAAGGCTTCCTTTCAAAATTTATTTCATAGTGGTGACAAAATTAAATTTAACACCAATCCTATTTGTGTGGTGAGAAGGCAGTATAAGGAAACGTTCATATGTTAAATACATATTTATATATATAACTTCACTATAAAAATGATTTAAATAACATATATTGGATTATTATATCTATTTTATCAACTGTTTAATTCAAATATCATTTTAAAATATAATAGTTATTTAAATGAAAGGTTAGTTTTTAACTACAATGTAGTATTTTAAATATTCATCAAAAAAACCAAACTTCTCTGATAAATTACAAAAACACATCCTATAATAATTTTAATATTTCAATGTCAAAAATAATATCAAATATTAAAAAAATTATAAAATTTGGGAAAAAAAATTAAAATAGTTATTCCATTAAAAGGTGGAAAAATTACCCTTCAATAATATAGTATTTATGTGTAGAATTGGATATTTTACTCATATAATTGGCTAGGAAACACATCAGATAAATTTAATATACATACATTTTAAAATGTGGTTAATACTATTGATAACCTATATTTAAATTTCTATGTTAATAGATCATGATGCACACGAACTAATAGTTCTATGCAAAATAATCTATTAGATATATTAAATTTAATTAGAAAAATATCGTAATACTTTTTTGTGTTCCATTATCCAAGCCTTAATTAAAGCGAGTCCCTAGAATTTAAAATTAAGATCTATAATCAAGAGTTAAATATTTGGAAATAATATTGTGGATGAATCCATCCTAAATAAGGTTTATAAAACATTTTTATTAATAAGTAGGAAAGGGAATTGTGAAGGCCACAAAAACCTAAGCTTTCAAATAGGAGAATATTATTTTAAAGTATAGATACCTACATGGAGAAAAAGTGTAAATATGTTTAGGTAGTGATTGAAGTCATGAATAAAAAAAATGTGAAACATAAATGTAAAATTGAGGGCCAAAAAGCCAAATATTTATTCTTATTTTAAAATACCATCAGTAGAACAAAAATTTACATTTATTTTAGATCATTTTCTTTGAGATCAGAAATTATTTCACTGTATAAGAATTTAGGGAAATACAATTACATGATAAATTTCTATAAACACAATATTATCATTTGGTTTTTTATTTATCTATTAATACATCATTACTTATCATAAGTTTCATCTCAGGGTCTTGTAATGCGTTTATCATTAATCATCTTGTAAAAAAACCTAATCCATTTCACAAATTGATAACCTATTTAAAATGAACATATAATTAATATTTCCTAAACATGATGCATATCTAATTTTTCACCTTCTATACATGTGAATACCTTCATCATGTATTCCTTTGAAACCTAAAAATTTATTGAAAACATGTACGCTTACTTGTTCCTTAAATATAACATAGATTACTGGATATAATATTTAAATTTAATTTTTTTAAACTCCATCGACGATAGCATAAATCTATATTTCAACAAAGCATTAATTTGTTTCAAGGTATTCGATGCTACCCATTTTACTTTACCGAAATCAATCATATCATTATTCTGACATTATTATCTTGGTATTAGAAACATGTCAAGGGTTATGTTTCCCTCAACCAAATGTTTTCCAAAAACATTCTAATGATTCACTTTTCATGGTCATCGGTACTATTCAATATATGATCTCAAATACTTAAATAAATAGTACCCTAGTACAATACGTATATACTCTATATTTTTTGTTAACAATATATCATTAATAAAATACACAAGTGACATAATTCGTGAATCCAAGAATAATAACATTTATCATTCATCTTCATCTGTGTTATTATCACAATCTTAACCATAACACATTATCCTCTTTTGGGTATACTCATTTGACGCATGAGACATTGATTTACATAGTGTCCCTTCTCCATACATTTTATGAATTGTACATTATAAACCTTTTTTATTATATCAATCTCAAAAATGATGTATTTACCTCCACACATTTTGAAAACTCACATTCCATCTATGAAATTACCTTCGTGATTTTTTCCCAAATTATTACATGTCAGAAAATACTTCATTCTCTTCCTCTCATAATCCATAAAATTTACAAATTTCCTATTATTCTCGTGCATCCCTATGAATGTATAATACATAGAGTACTTTTTGACAATATTTTTATCACAAGATTCTATGATATTATATGATGAGAATTCTTGGAAAACAATTTCCCTTCAAAATATTTGAATAATACAATGAAAGATGATATCTTTCATACACATTGGATCATGTGAATAAGTTAGGTTAACATTACTTCTACAAAGAACCATTTTTAAATGAATTCATATACTAGGTTATATCATATCATAATGTATAGTAAAAATACTAGAAAAACACATAATATAAATTGAAAATTTTATATTTACCTGCTCCCTAAATCATACACCTGGTTTATTTGGGAAAATTATTATTATAAATCATTAAAAATTGATTATAATGATATGTGAATCACTATAATCATATCCCTCTGGAGTGTTAGAGCAGGTGCACAGTAAGATCCGTTGTCATGTACCAGGTTATACCAAGTCAGGAATGTCATAGCTTTTTACTGTTGTTATTCCTAGGAAGTTATTATATACATATCCTCAATGTCTATCTTGTGGTTATATTCCATAATATATGTTTTCAAAACATTGTTTCCAATGTTTCTACTATACTTGATCTAATACTATCTGTAATGACTCCCACCCTAATATCCCAGAGCCAGTGCCTAAATTTTTTACATTGCCATATATACAAGTGTAAAATCCCAATGGAACAATAATTTTGGTAGTCTTGAAAAATTGATTACAAACATGAAAATTAAATTAAAATATAAAATATAAAATTTAACATAGATATTAATTTTAGAAGACCATTATTCTCTTATATTTACACTGAATATCAATCAAAATTTATATCTTGGCATCCTAGGAAAAATAAATGTAAGAAATTGGTGAGATCGTATGCTTAGTAAGTGTAAATAACACTATGGAATCAATCATAAATAAGCTTAAAATTCTATGTAAATTTGTATAACTACAAAAAATTC
This sequence comes from Viscum album, assembly GCA_963277665.1. NCBI lineage: Eukaryota > Viridiplantae > Streptophyta > Magnoliopsida > Santalales > Viscaceae > Viscum > Viscum album. Next base: position 2,049,891,325 of record OY728157.1, on the reverse strand, counting down.
CTTTATAACATTATCTTGATCATAATATATAATGAATAAATAAAATAATTTCATATAAACATTAAAATTTATATTCTACATGTCGAATAATCTCATGTAATATCAATAATTAATCTCATAACGAGGAAATGCATAATTTCAGACATCTTAAACATATTATCATGGATTTGGCCAAGACACCATACATAAATGAGTAAAATAACAAACTAGTTTTTCTCATGCGACCTACTAATGCATAAAATGGATATAGTAGGCCCCTCCTATCACTTACTTATTCCAATGAATTCCTTGTATGAAATGGCTGAGACGTAACCAACATAAACATTCATATTAAAACTAGAATAAGAAATGTTAATACATTAGCCATAATACATGAATGGTTTCAAAAAATCACATCCACCATAAAAAAATATCATAAAATTTTATATACAATATTGCAGACATTATTATAATAAATTATACTAAATTAAACTAATATCCAACAATGTATATTTAAATAGATTAAAATAATATAATAAAATAATTATAAATTTAATGAGAGAAACATCACTTTTTATATTTAAATTATTTTAAAAGTGGAACTGAATTTTTAAATAATTTTTTTAGTGAATAGAATCATCTAACGTTGCGAATAAAGTTTCAATCATGTCATATAAGTTAAAAAAATAACATTTATTTTTTATTTTGATGAATCGTTCATGAATTACCTCCTTTAGAAAATGAAAAAAATATTTAATTAAAAATGTATTATAAAAAGTAATACATTGATAAAAATAATTTTAAATTATTTTAGAAGAATGTTAAGAATATTTAGATTTTCAATTTTAAGAAATATGAACATTAATGAAACAAATTAGTGGATAATACTTACATTTAAATAAACATGGATAATAATTAGATTGTGATGTTAACACTTACCTTGTACATTTATTTACATGAGGTTGGGATAAACTGCTATATAATATTAAATTCTTGTTCTTAAATTATGTGTGATTGATATCCATGTTTATGATATCACATTATATCCACTTATAAAATTTTGTTAACAATTTTTCATCATTACCATAGTTTCGGGTGCGGACTACATCATTTTATTATTATTATTTTCATGTATGTATACTTTTTATTAATAAGAAATATTCTATTCATGTAAATAATGGTATTATTTTTGTAAATATTATTTTATTTTATCATATATATTTTTCTATAATAATTATTTAATGGTCGACATGGATAATGAATCAAATAGCGTTATAAAGATGGTAGGCCATACAAACACACAATCGATGGTATCGTTTCTTTAATGGTATAGTGGTAAAGAATTGGAAGGTATATTAATTATAAATAATAAATATCATGTCATATATATTATTTTATACATTTTATTATTCATTTTACATATCCAAATTGCGTGGTGATGAATAAACATTACACCACTTCCTGGAGACGATAAGTCAGAAGTAAACACAGACGCTAATACAATTTTTTATTGGGTAGTTAAAATGAGGAATATTGTAATACAATAATAATAATAAAATATAAAAAAATATATTAAACTATAGTTATTAATTTAGTATGGAAAACTCATTGTAATATGAAATATAATAAGAAATGAACATAAAGGAATAGGTAAAACAATAACCACTTCTTCGGTGGACTTCTTTTAGATCTCTTCTTAGGGACAGTCGGGTTGGTCTTTATAGAATACCAAGACCTCCATAACATAACTAAGAATTTTTGTAGGGTAAATTTTTAGGTTAATATATATATATAAGTCTAAATGAGGTGTGGTGCTGTGATAGGGGATGTCCCTTTTTATAAGATAGGGGAGGGGTGCTCTTGAATCTTTTAAAATATTAAATTAAGATAAATTAATTTTTGATTAAAAATAGACCCGAAATGAGTTATTTGTAAAACAAGATTATAATGGGTTTAAATACTCTCATTAATTTATTTTATATATGTTTATGTCATAATAATATCCTTAACTTGTGGCTTTAACCCATAGATAAACCCTTTAATGCATACAGTGATAACTTGAATTTTTTCAATTTTAGGATATTATAGTTACTATAAAATTCCTCATGAACCCAAATAAACAATTTATGAAATATTTGAACTTATTAAATTTATTTGTCTAGCTTTCACTGTTTATTATTTTATATCATTTAAAAAAATATTATATATTTTAAAGTATAACTGGTATGAATTACGATGATATTCATTATTTTTTTGAATATCTTAAAAAAATGATAACTTAGAAAAAACACATTTAATATATCAAAAAAATATATATGTTATCTATAAAATTTTTGGATGTCATTATTTATGTAAAATTATATTTATTTTAGTATTTTTAATAACATTTATTGGATATTTTCATTGATTAAATAATTATTCCGTAATTATTATGATATAATTTTACTAAATTATTTACTGTTTAAAATTAAAAGAAAATTATAATTTTGAATATAAATTTATTATTTTTCAAATTAATATTTATAGAATTATTTATATTTAATATATACTTATATTAAAATTTTAATACTTATTAAAAACTTGAGTATGCAATTTTTAATGTGTATTTAAATATAATATTATAGATGGCATATTCATACTCATGTGTCTTTAAAAGGTTATAATTTAGGCCCAATATTTTTTATAACGACACATATCCAATTAAATTTGGGATAAGTGTTAGGGTAATTTAATAATATTAAAATATTATTTTTACTTTTAATAACCAGATTTACCCTTAACCGTTGTAAATAAAGAATTTATCATGTTAATATTCATAATATACCAAGAAAATTAAGTTGATCATATTAGAATATAAATATAATATTTATTACAACCTTTTATACCTGTTTTCCAAAGTCAATTAATAGAAAAGGCTAAATTATGTTTCACACTAATCCCACAGATGTGTTTGGAAGACAGGTAAAATGAATCGTTTGAAAGTTCAATATGTTTTTTTATATTTAATTTCAACATTATCATGATTAAAAAAACTAATATATATATATATATGTATGTATTATTAATCTATTATAACATTCAAAATCATTTTTAATCATAATAATTATTTAAAAGAAAATTCATTTTTAACTACTATGGAGTATTTTTCATTATTAATTAACAAATGAAACATCTCATAAAAATAGCTAAAATTCACCTAAAAATTATTTTCATATTCAATAATAACAAAATAATCCTATTTTCAAAAATAAAATTTATAAAATATATTTTTAAAATAGGTGTGTCCTTAAAATGTGGTAAAATTCCCTTCAAAAAATATATATTTTTTGCATAAATATGATTTTTCTTATATAATTCATAGAAAATAGATAAAATAAATAGAATATATATAACTTCCACAATTTTGTAAATATTATTCAAAAAATATATTTTAATGGCTAGGTTACAAGAGTGTGGTGTTCCTGAACTCATTATTGTGTGCAACACAAGCTATTGAATATATTAAAGTTAAAAATAAAATTATTTAAAATTATTGGGTTGTTACAAACAAGATCAACCCAAGAATTAAACAAATGATAGAATAGATTCATGTTTTTTGTGGGATTAAAAAAATTTAATTTAATCCATGTAAAATAATTCCCTAGCGTTTTTATGACTAATCACCATTGAAGAATGAATCTACATATTCTTCATTGTTGTGATCCTTAAATTATATTGGTAAGATCAATCCTTATTCTATTACAATCATTTTTTAATCATTCCTCTTAATTCATATATAAATTTCGAGGATTATGTGGGTTACCATATTAATTATAAATTACATCATATTTATATATGTTATTGTGGCCATTTCATCAAAAAAGAATAAAATAATTAAATTTAATTATTTATTTTTATTATTTTGAACCAAGATAGAAATTTATCAAAATGTTTAACATTGAAAAATGTATATCAGTCCTAGTGGTAAAACGATGTACTGAAATCAACAATAGTTTTATATTTTCCATCTAAGACCTTGTTGGGGTGTTATTCAAATATTTTATGAAAAATATTTGTGGATGACACTGATATATTAAATATTTTGATTAAATAATTTTTGGGCCCTCAAAATATCACTTTTTTTTATTTTTTGAATATGAAAATATTATTACATGTATTCGAAAATTTTAAATAGAAAAATATAATATGTATCAGTATCCACACCTAGGGGATTTTCATCCCAAACATTGAAAAAGAACACAAAATGGCATGGGTATTAAACTTTCACCTGAGACTCTCATTCCTAGGTGCTCTCCTATATGTTCCCATGCTGCCCCGAACACACACTAAGGGAATCAAATTCCAATGAAGGATCATATCTTAATAATCCCTGATCTTCACCATGTACTCAGAAAAAATTACTCCAACCTCAATGAACAGTTCTCCACAATCAATAAAATGTGATAATTCATTATTGTATCATAATTGTCGTGAAACATTGACGGTTTTGTGTACTACATGTTATTATTTATGTTGGTAGAAGGATTCATGACAACCCTACACAATATCTTGAAATGGATAATGAACCTCTGATATATCTTCTCACCCCTACAAAATATATGCAATTCACATCGATTCCAGAACCTCAAAAACAAATTGTATCCCTCTTAGAACACCAAGACCATCGTTTTTTAGTTTCTATATGACTTATAACAACTATATATAGTCTTAATCTACTCCTAGATGATCTACACCCTCACTATTGTAGTTTCCACCAAATCAATTCCCATGACTGATGAATCTTCTGGACCATTCCAATATAGCAGTGACTTATAGGGGTTCCCATACAAATCAAATAATATTTCCAGGAAAATTTTAGAATGGTTGGTATTTTTTAAGAAATATGCACCAAGGGTGGGATATCCTAAAAAATATGGCCATCGTCTAACATATAAGCTCAAATAATTTATTCTAAAACCTGAATGGTTTTCTTAGTCTAGATATATTTATAAGGGTTAAATGTCATGACCAAACATAATTGATTCCCAATGGTCTCATGAAATCATCTATATAATAGATATGTGAAGAAAACATCATACTCTAAAATGATATTAGAAGAAACACCATGGAGAAAAACTATTTCTTGTATGAATAGGTGTCTCAATGTCTCTACTTAACTCTAAATCCATTTATTTAGGAAGTGGGATGACATGGTGAGTCATTATATAAAAACTTATATTTAATTGATTCTACAGGATTTATTTGGAAACCCCATTTTTAATTCTATATATACCATATCACAAATTAACTCTAGATCCTCTAGGGTATTATCAAAACCAACATGAACCCATTTCTCAGCATTCACATTCTATCAAGTGAGGTATTGAGAGAAAAAATATGTTATACACTTCTTCCTGATTGGACCCCAAAACTGACATTGTAGGTTGTAGTACATTTCAATCAACACTTTGATGTATCACTAAAGGGAATTAATGAAACTGATTCATCAACGCATCCCCCAACATCACTGGGGCCACCATTTTCTCTATGATAGTGATAAAATTTTCCACACCATCATAAAACCATTCATGTGCATGTATGGTGGATTTATGAGCTTGTAACTTCTCAAACTCGACGTCTCCATTTTGATGCTTCCTAATATGTAAAAGATGTTTTCGGGTAACTACCATAAACTATATATATATATGATAAAGTATCATTTTTCAATAAGTACATCTCTAATAATGATAACTACTCTAATGCATCACACAACATCTTTGAGAACGATCTACTGTTGACAGAATCTTCGACAAAGTTCCTCTTTCCAAGAGTATAGAATATCTTGAAGTCATAATCATAGAGGAAATAAATCAATCATATATGTCTCAATTTAATTTCACTATGAGAGAATAAATACTTGATTATTTTATGGTTAGATTATATGAAAATAAAACTCACCCAAAATGTAGTGTCACCACATCTTCATGGTCAAAACTACTATTGGTATCAATATATCATGGGTCACATTGTCAAGATCATGTGTTATAGAATATGGGGACCAATTTTAAATCACTTCCCACCTCTACATAAGAACACAAATATGTCCCTTCTATAATGTATCACAAAACACTATTTACTAAACTACTTTATGCAGAAATCTCATGATTGGAGTGTTCTTAATCCGATACAACAAATCCTAAAAATAATTCTAACACATATATATCTAAATTAAACCCTTCACTTTATAGGTAAAAATAGTAAATGGTTCCAAATTCAAGGAGAAATATAAAGGAAATATCTGCTAATATCTTATCAACCTAAGGAAGCTCGAGACATCCTTCACACTCTTTAGTTTATCCTATGTTAAAACTATCTTTCCCTTTAGTAAGTCAATTATTACAACATTTTGTGATGAAATTTCATAGAATGTGGACCTCTTGATACTACTACTCACACATCATGAGATTCACATAATGATGGTACACAAAAAATGTGCCCAAGACCACAATCAACTTTCTCATGTTCTCCTCTTTGGACAGTGATCACACTATAATTTCATCTATAAATGCCACCACAGACAAGTCTTTGAACATCTGAAATATTGGTTCATGATTCCCATTATCACTATTGTGAGGTTCATCACACCTAAAGGTAACAAAAAGTACCCATAATGACCATAGATATACATGAATGTAATCATTAGTATATCCTCATCATGTACTCGAATATAGTGATGTTTTGGTCAGAGGTAAATATTCAGGAACCATCGTGACCCACTCAATAGACTAAAGATTTATTCAGTACATAGTAGTGTATAATTATTCTTCACATTCACCTAGTTTAGTTGCTGATAATATAAACGAAACATCAATATTTCATCTAACATCTCTAAGATAAATACAGGGGGTTCCCAGGGGAAACACTTCTTCTCACAAAACCCTTATTCTATAAGTCCTCCAACTACACCCATATCTCTCAAAGCTCTAAAAGAGCCATCTCATATGATTGCGTATATAGATGTTTATATCACAATATATTTATCTAATGAATTATATATCTCATTAGTGTTGAAATACTATAATTGTTTCAAGAATGAAATCCTAATACTCCACCAAAACTTCTAGGAACTGAAATCCCATCACATCGATTTATCCAATAGAAATACTATCCAAATAAAGAGTAATCAAATTTATCCTCTAAAATATATTCCCACCTTAATAATATTATTTTATTTCTCATAAAAAAAGTAAATCCATGATTCTTCATCATCGATACACCACATAATCATCTTGGAAAAGTCAATTAGGTAATGAAAAATGGACAATAATTCAATACCTAATATGGAATCACATGGCATTATCAATTCTATAATGAGATACTAGATTAGTATCTCACCTCTAAGTTTTAGATAACTATTCTAGAAATAGTGTGTGATCATTTATTCACTTATATTAGGACTTTATAATATTTGTGGAGAGAAAAGGGCTCCAATGAAATATTTATGAATCAAACAAGTGTAGTTGATGGAAAAGAGTGGATATCACCCTTGTCTACTAGTAATGGATATATTATAGGAAAAATAAATATCATTTAACTAATCATCATTGGATACTAGATATCATTTTCCTCTAATGCATATAGTTTTCTCTTCCACTTACCATAAACACTCTGAGCCTGGAAAGAACCACCTAGAAGTTGTGGTGAGAAAAATCCAAATGACTAACACCTTCAGATGCACTACCAGATCCTCCTATACAATTTTCACCCTAAAGACATCCCATATCCTTAAATTGTCTATATCTATGTAGCCTAATAGAAATATCCCAATCAACTATAAAAACTAGTTGTACAGTCTAAATAATGATATACCAACCATCGCAAGAGATGAACTACCTCTCTTCAGGATGACCAGATCCATGTGGAATGCAATTAACCATTGATCCTCTTTTATAGAATTATGTCCTGAATTTTATCACACATAGTAATCCCAATGAATCCAATCATATAATAGCTACCGATGTCTCAACTATTAAGGGCCCAATTCCATCACCCACTATCAACATCTTCTATTTTAAGAATCCCACCTTTACTAAGCCATATCAAGGACTATAACATAAGAAGAAGTAGAATGAGGTATCCCCCCATTCCTAAAATATCACTATAATACCTATTTGATGGTTCATGATCCAAAATAAATCTGAAAACATAACTATAGACTACCATGAGAGGTTATTGAACCTCATTGTATAATCAACCATTTTCATACTACTGTGGTGTAATGGTAGATGCATCTGAATGTACACTGATGGAAATGTGGCTAGATAAAACACCTTCATGGATAAAATATCAAAATAAAATAAGGGGAGGTATATATTTTTATGTGACCAAGTCGCTATACTACAACTTATCCTAGTATATCTCTAATAAAGAATCCTGGAATGACCAAAATCTAATCTATCGGTGTCCAGGAATGCTAGAAAACTGGGGTGAAATCCTATAGCTAGTCCTCAACTACCAAGGGGTCTAACATTCCTTGAAACATTGGAGTTAATGAATTTGAAAACACATAGACAAAAATTATTCTATATAGATCCTCGATATGTATTATAGAAAAAATTATTTTTTCAACAGGTGGTGATAAAAATGGAAACGAACATCAAGGTAATACCCCTAATACAGGACCATGTGCTGAAGCCTAATCACTATGTCCATAATCATCATGATCATGTTGTGGAAAATTTGTTCCCAATATTCATGGAGGCATCAATAAATAAATATCACACAATGTGGTTAATGAGTATATCTGGGGAGAAAAATCAACATTTATATGAAAATAATAACCCATTACTATATGAAGCATGTACTAATGTTTTCCCTAAAACTAGTTATTACATGTACCATGTAAAAAAATGGGTTATTAGAGTCTTAGTGAAGTGATAACTTGGATGCTACACCAACAGTAGAGTCCCAAATATGAATTCTAAACAGAAAACACATTAACCTAATTTCCATAAAAAGAAAACCAAACAACAATGATATAAAATCTATAAAATCAGTTCATATAGTGTAATAATTCACTGATATCACTATATCATGACTTGATCCACTAGGGCTATCATGGAAGTTAATAAGATGAGTGAAACCACACCAAATAAAAATACCGTACAGGTAGGTGACTATTTCTGAGTAGGAATACCCAATATATTGGTGGCATTTTCCAGAGAACATTTTCACACATACCCACAAATGAAATCCCATTAAATTCAATAGTATAATAAATATAACTTATACCAGTTCATGAATATCACTAAATAACACTATTAAAGTATAATTTTTTATGAAATAAATAATGGGTCGAAATAAAATCCCCCCAAAAATTATAAATAAATACCAACATTATAAGAAGTAAGGGACTACTATAAAAAAACACTGATATGAACCATTGTGTATCTATCTCAGACACTATGATCTACATGCTCATGGTATTCCAAGGAAACTATCAAATGTACTATCATATGCTGAATAAATGGAATTTATTGTTAGATCCCATGCAGGTGTGGGTTTCATAATTCTCAATATGAAACCTTGAAATAAAAGAACACAAAGAATCATGTGTAATCATCACATCAACATATGGGTATAACAATCTTGATATGAGGCATTATGATAAATAGTGGAAAGAAAATATATAATCATAATAGATAGGTGGTCTCAAAAAGAACCTCAAAAATACTACCAGCCTTAGTACTATACACGAGGTATCAAGGTATTGATTTTCTACGAGGGAAGGCTCCACGAGTGATTATTACACCGACAAAACTTATCTAAGATGGAATTCTCAGATACCTTTTTGATATATATGTACACGATCTCTAAAGATAATTATTTCTTAATAGGGAATTATAACCCCAACTCCCAAGGTAATCTACCAACCTTTCTATAAAATTCTATTAGAAATGGTATCAAAGTCATGTGCATGTTGGTCATGCCCATACTAAGAAACCCACCATAAAAAGATAAAATAGAGGATCCCACCCCATATCTCATGGAGGGAGACCATGAACTATATCAGAATTAGATCCCATATACGGGTTCTCAATACTATATCAAAGAAATAATTTCAAATTTTATCCTAATAGTAAATTTCTAAGGAATAACACACAACTAAACCTATACTATACTGAGGAATCGAAGGTCTCTAACCTATCTCAGAGGAAGTAAACTTATAGTATAGAGGCTCCCCATTGTATACATCTAAAACCTTTCCATCTTGTTACGACAATAATTTTACTCTACTCATGATCATGTACACCTAGTCATTCCCATGTACTATAGTTATTCACATGTAGATGATGTGTCTGAGGATTGGTTCGTTCCCATGTAATCTACACGTGCTCGTGTACGTAGACATTTTTGTCCTATGTATCAGCCACGATACATGTATAGCCTCTAGTGGAGGGTCATATTCTGTGTGCCATGTGTCACACTGTTTGTGACATTCTTATGCACGTATAAACCCTATCACAAAACTCGGGATCTCACAATGTGTGTTTACTATATGATACATTTTGTCTAATGTGGAATTTTATAGAATCAAGGGGGTCAACACACGTTTTTACTAATTTAGTAACAAATATCCCCAAACCCATTCAGATATTTTTGATCTACATTTTACCATAAATTTTTTCACTGATTATTGAATTTCATCCCTCAATCAAATACAAAATTGACCACCACTGTATCACACCATAACTATAGGTAAAACAAAAAATAACCAGGATGCCACGGTCTTTTCCTACCCACAACCAGTCTTCCTCCATCATCACACATCGACATAACCCTCGATAACTAAATGCACCCACGATATCTATTTTTTCAATTAATCTTGACCATACAATGATATAATATTTGGTATCCAATGAACTACATCCCAAAAAATGATGAAAATGAACTGTGCATTGAATCATAGGGGAGAATTAGAAACCATAGAACAAGGATTCCCCTCATCCGTGTTAATATCATCATTTATTTTTTCCATTTTAATAATGAAGGAAGGGTAATATTAATCAAAAAAATAATTTCCCTTGATCACATGAAAAAGTAAACTATAAATCGCAAGTACGATTGATTCACGAATCAAACTGTAGGATGAATTGATTGTCATTTTTCATTGGTTAAACAAAATAGAAAATAAAACCTATAAATAACTAAGTACCTCAGGTTGGATCAATTTTTTTGATGCAAAAATTTCCATCATAATTGTTGGTTATATCCAATAATTACATTGGGGAGAACAATCTATGATCTTTTTTCATCATTCTCTAATACTTGTTCCAACACCCTCTCTAAATTAACATGTTAATGCGGCTAACCATTTCAATTGGAAATGAAATATTTTATAGAGATGTTAATTAGGTTGTTTCTTCAAAACATAACAAAATTAAAAAAATAATTTATTAATTTTCCTATTTTTTCTATTTACATCACTTTATTAAATCGCATGATGCTAAAAAATATTATGTCACACTTATGGTAAAACTCACGATTTAGACTCAATGGTTGTATCAGATTTCCAATCCATGTCCCCAATCACTATTAATCAAATTTTTTAGGAAAAATATTCATGCATGATATTAATATATTAATTTAATCCTTTTTTGGGCTCACTAGATGTCATATTCATGTACCATCATAGTGAATGGATCTGAAAATACTACTAGATTTAAATCAATGATTTCAATAGAAAAAATAAAGGTGTTACAAAGAAGAGTTATTCCCTTTTAAAAAATATAATTATTTTATATATACTAATGTCATTGTAAAACCATTTTTGTATAATATCTGAGGGAGGTGTAAAATAAAATAAACATTAAAACACTCGATTAAGAGTTATAACTCTCATTGAAGACCCTCTTTTGGAATTTAACATAATCATACTAGGTTTAGCTTTTTGTGAGAACTAATTCTATATGTAATTTGTATAATGGTTGAGAATATATTTCGATAGAACATTTATTTTATAAATGGGTCTAGAGGAGTGAATAATAGTGAAGATGAACTAACATTTTATCAGTGAGGGGAGTCTCAATATTGTAAATTCATGAAATATTAATATATATTTTTCTATAATAGGTAAAATGGATCTATAGTCCCATAAAAACTAATATATGGAGTGTAAGGTATATTTAAATTCAACCAATAAAATTCGTACATGTTTATATATAATTTCATAATCACTTTTATTAGTTTAACCCTCTCATTAACCCATTTATCCTTTACCACTGTAACACATTTTTCAATATTTGAGGATCATGAAAGTAATTCTAAAAATTTAATGCGGAAAAGTAATGGATAAATTGTATATACCAATAGTTTATATGAATTTTTATAAGTCTTTGAAGCGTTAGTTGATTTGAAGTTAGGATAGACCTATCCCTGTGTTTTTAAAACTCCTGGTATTGACATATCCTAATGTATTTCCCAAACCAGTTGGCATAGGTAAATCAGAAATAAAATTCCCAACGGAGGTTTGGACCCATACCTGCACATTATATAATAAGGAAATTACAACTATTCTACCATCATATTTGTGAATTTATTTTTATATATATATAAGAGTAATTTATATATTGATTTGACTGTTGATATTTAACAAAATAATTGATAAAAAATATTATTACATATCCCAATTGATCTCAAAACCATTGATATAGGTAATCCTGTTAAATGGTATATCCCAATGGTTTTCCAAAACTATTGAGATAACCTTACCCTATCCAAAAAATTTTGGAAAACCTATGGGAATTGTGTTGTCATAATGGGTTATCCTAACGGTTTTAGAAATCTATTGGCATAGCCATAACCTATCCTAATGGGTTGACAAAACCAATTTTATTGTAGTTGTCAAAAAATGGTTTGTCCCAATGAGTTTCAGAAAACTGTTGGGATAGTCTTACCCTCTCCCAACAATTTTCACATAACTATAGGGATATGGACTATTTGGAGGATCTACCCCAAAGGATTTACAAAACTGTGGGGATAACATTATATTTCATGGCGTATCCCAATGGTTCTGAAGAACCATTGGGATAAGGGTTCCTACACCAACAGTTTTACAAAATATATGTATAGGGGTGTTGGTTTTGGTAGTATTTCTAGTAAGTGAATATAAATGAATCATGGATGATGTTATATAATATTTAAAATCATCTTGAGTCATGATAGTATCTTAATAAAATTAAAATAATTTTAAAATAATTTTTTAACAATAAATATAATTTAAAATAATTTTCATGAATATTCACATATTTTTTATATCATGGAATTAATATAATAACTGAATAAAAATATGAATACTATGAACATCAATAATAAATTATAATTAATCATAAAATTCATGTAATACCATAATTCATCAACAATCTATTACTTTCAGTTTTCTAAAAATAATATAACAAATGTTTTTATTTATTGTTGAAGCACTGCTTCCGCATTGCATATGCATTGCAGGTAATAATACCCGCCATTAATTATTAAAATAACCTAAAAAATAAAAATAATTAATTTATAACTAATATAAATCTGTATAACCATTAAAATATTCTTTATGTCTATATGGAAACATATAATGAATATAGAAACAAAGATTGATATTTTGTAACATTTCGTCACTTAATGTAAAATGAATGTTATAATCATTGGCATATGAGACAATGATTCAACATTATAGAAGGAAGTATGAAACATGTGTAAATTAATTCATCTAATGACATATATCCATGTATATTATCAGATTTTATATATTTTAACACCCCGAGCTTCCACGATATGCTTCTCATTCAATAATGCAATAGCTTGCATTGTACACAAGTTCGATGTCCTAACACACCGCGAACAATCAAAGTAGTAGTTATGAATAGTAATACCCACTTTGTAAAATTATATAAATTTTATATTTCAAAATGGAATTCATTTTTGGATTCGGAATATCGAAATTAGCCTATGTTGAATTTTTTGTATTTTTCTGAGGACTTCCAATTTTTTATGAATAGTGAAAAATACTTAAAACCAACTTTTTTAATCAAAATAATTTATAGTGATAAAATATAATATTTAGTGGTCATAATGTATAATTTGAATATATTTTTACCATTTTATCCAATGGTGGTCATTATAATTAATTTCACTTTGAAATTGGATATAAACAATTGCAAATCTTTTGATATATATTGTTTCTTAAAAACACGCTATTTGTTGTGACAATGGGAATTAATTATAAAATTAATTAATGAAACTTATATGTTTTTAATTTTGTAAAATAGACATCATTTTTGAATTTGGAATCTCATTTATAGCTTATGGTGAAATTTTGGCATTGTTCTGAAAAACATCAATTTTTTATGAATAATGAAACCACTATGTGGTATTTTAAATACTTATTTTTCATTTAAATGAAACATTACCACTTATGTGACATGATTTTCAAAAATCTGACATGAATGGTTGTCATTTGGAAGTAAAATGTGGTTCAATGGGATTAAAATAATTTTTTGTCAATAGTAACTTTTACGTTTAATTAATCGCTATTAAAGGTAATTAGCGAAATTTAAGGTAAAAATGATATTATAAAAATATTAAAACACCTTTACATTTGTCCTACCCCTATTTTATGAGTCATGTCCGACCAGGAAAATCCATTTGTCAACTTGGGGACCCCATGGAGCCACTTTGGTTGGAAAATGACATTAAAAACTTTTTATTTAATGTTAAAATAAAAATGTCCCAAACATGAGTTCTTTTACTAATTTTTTTTAATGGAGTTATACAAGTAATATTTTTGACTATAAATCTTCATTAGAAATCTAAAAACATTTCCTACATCATGATATTTTTTTATAATTTTTAGACATTAAATAAATTAAATTATTTATGACACCATGCTGATGCATCAATTACCTCATTAATTATCGATTTAATTAAAATGAAAAGATAATGTAGAATATAAGGTTTAAACTTGTCAAAAACCTATTGGATGAGTCGATATAGAACCCTTATCACCTTAGCGTCGCAATATATTATTGTGGGACCTTTATAATCTGAAAATAATTTCATAATAAAGAAAATGTTCAATCTTTCCAAGAGTGCCCCTTCTCTCCTCTTATAAAAATCCCCCACCTCTACCACCTTATTCACATCATCAAGCCATTTGGCTCAGCCAAACTCTTCCCAAATACTCTCCCAACATCCCTATCGTACTCCTAGAAGCCTCACATTAGGCATAACTCTTCCCAAAGAAGCCTTTGGCTCAAATCAAAAAGAGTTACCAGATTTTAAGGTAATGTCTTCTCTTATGTTATTTTGATTTATATTGCATCTCCAACCCCTTAAAATCTTTTTATTCATTTATATTGTAACAAAAACAGTATAATAAATATAGTAGGATGTTTTTATAATAAGTATTTGAGCTACACTTACACACACCTACATCTAATGCTTAAAGAACATACCGTTTCTATGGATGGCAAATTTCTGCCTCATGAAACGATGATTGTTCAACACTCATATAACACATTCAAAGGTGGACATTAAGATGTAACTATATTTATATATGATATATAACATGTTTATGTTTTAATTAAGATTATTTATTTTTCATTTATGGCATACCTTTATGGTTTCCATTATGGGTAAACACGATATTTTAATTTTAGGATGTTCGGACTACCGCCCCCTCAAAGTGATTTGAATCATTAATATCATATGTGGGATATATAAAGGATGGAGTAAATGATATTATACATTATATTATACTGGAATTATATTATACCTTTATATCATTATGTTTAATTCCATTAAAATATGAAATAGAAATGAAAGCAGCGTTCATGCATACGTCCGGCTTACCTTCTCCATGAACGGTGCATTTCATTTCTTACCTCTAAATGTTATGTAATATTATAAATGCATGTATATACTGGATATATATGTTATATATGATATATATATCATGAATATAATTCTGGATATAATGGATATTTCACAACATGAACAACTTGTAATTATAATAAGTATATTTTTGACTCAAGTACCAAAGATCGACAAAACGACTGTTATTAACATAAATAATTACATAATGTTCATAACATGTTAATAAGTGATATAAAATGAATAATGAACATGAAAAAGGTTCTTATGAAAATAGAAATTAATTCTAGTTTATTATTCCGGAGATTAAAGAATGATCGAGTCATGTTGGACACAAGGTAAGGGAATTTCTTAACCAAATTTCCATTCTATGGGTTAATCTCCTACTTTCAAATTATGTCATGATATTATTACGTACTATCAGGTATTTGTACTTTCTTTATGTGTACTTATAGTGAATACACATAATAGATCAATTTTATTTTAAAAATGACCTTTTTAAGGACTTCGTCTCAATATCCTTTCATTGAGGCATATTTGGTTTTATACACAACTTTCATTTATACGGTGTATAAACCCCTTTGACTTTTACTTTTATTCAAAAGGAATATTTTTATACAAAGTGTTTTTAGTAAACGACAAAATGAATGTTTTTTCTTACGTATGCGGCGACAACAACTTCTCCGCCGCCGTGACTATTATTTCAGTTTTGGCTTCCTCTATAAGCCATAACTTTTTTTTAATGGAAAAATAAATACCATGTTTTACTTTTCTTTTATTTTGGTATTGAAAATGGTTTTGATAAAGTTTTTATTAAATCAATATTTTTTATTGATATATTGTGATTAAAGTGTGGGAATCTTATGTTTCCTTTATCCATGTTTTATGTGATACAATTATGTTATGGTTTATGATATGTTTAAACCTGTTCATATGAGGAATGCATTGGACATAATAAGTGACGGGTGGAGCCCGCTATAGCTCCTCGATGCATCGGCAGGTCTCATGAGACAAACTAGTGTCTTGGCTTGAGGCCTTGAAAAAAACTTATTTTTAGTCTTTGCACGAGGCCTTGGCTATGTGGTTATGATAGTCTGGCATTATGCATTCCATCATTATGAAAGTGGTTATTGATATTGCATGTGATTATTAAACCAGTAGAATATCCATTTGAAGAAGTAAATGGCATTATCTCATTTTACTTTTTCCATATTATGTTGATGTTCAAGTTTAAAAGGCTTTTGTTTTAGTTATACATAGTCTTAAATGTTTATTTTTATCTATGAAATCTTCCACAATATTGTTATCCTTACTGAGCATCTGAGCTCACCCCTTCCAATGTTTATTTTTCCCAGGATGTGAAGAAATATTTTATGACTGACATATAGGGATAGTCTGAAGGGGATAGAAGTGTGGACTATGGATACTGTGTAATTGTGATTTTTTACTTTATGATTTAATGTAACATTTATGAATGTATCTACTGTTTCCAAGGCTACTAAACTAATCGGTCTTTCTATACATGATCTTTGTGATCATGCCAATGTTACGCAATAACACACGGACTCTGGGTAACTGGGTTCGGGGCGTTACAGTTAGTATCAGAGGCAGTTTAGTACTAACATTGGAAGATAGATTTAGATAAACTCTGATTAGAGCACATAGCCATAAGATAGACTTTGAGGATTAGTATACAAGAACTTCCTAGAATTTTGGTATTATAGAGATTTTGTGATTTTACCGAGCAATACATCCCTGTCTGGATACGAGCTGGTAGAGGCGGCTCTGGAACAGATGTACCTAGTGGTAAAACCCGAAAACATCACTTTGAGCAAGACTCGAATGGGAACTGGTGCACGAAAACTGGCCTTGCTGCACTATTGGTTACGACACTCCCGGGGGATATGCTTAGGATAATTATAATTTTCTTTACAAACCATTATGAAGGGATTATGAGTATATACCTCCTCAAAGAAATTTTTTTAATATTATGGATTATATCCATAAATAGATCAATTTATGTTAAGTTTTTTACGAGTATGGAATTATGTATTTTAATTTATAAACTAATCTAGTTTATGCCATTGTTTAGAAATGGCTCCTAGTGGAAGGAATGGTAACTGTATCAATGCACGCACTCCGTGTAGGGATTGCCCTCCTGCTCAAGATAATTATTGTGGAGCTGGAGATACAACTGGTGCTGATCAACTTAATACCATACTGGGTCAACTCACTCAGGTTATGAATAATAACCTTACACGTATGGAGCACCCCGATCCGCAACGTGGATGATCAATTTTAGACCTCTTAATGAGGAAACAACCACCAACATTCAATGGAATTACAAATCCCTTAGTAGCTGAGCGATGGATAAATTCCTTAGAGAAAATATTCCATGCCATGGGGAGTAGTGAAAGGGAAAAGGATATCATGGAAGTTTAGCACCTTACTGGGGATGCTGATCAATGGTGGTCATTGATTCAAAATACAAAGGAAGATGAAGAAGTATCAAGTATGGAATTGAGAGAGTTCAAAGGTCATTTCTTAGAAAAATAATTTCCTTGTGACCATCGAGAAGATATGGAAAGGCAATTTCTGAGTCTGAGACAAAAGGAGGATGAGAATGTCGCAATGTATGAGGCCAACTTAACAAGGATAGAAAGACAGGCTGTAGATTATATATGTAACCCAAGATGTAAGATCGATCATTTCTTTGATGGGTTAAAACCGATTCTCCATAGAGCACTAGTATCACAATCTTTCTCAACGTACAAAGAAATAGTCGCGTGTTCTATAAACACAGAAAAGGAATTCTCTAAATCTTATGACAATAAAGTAAAGCAAGAGAAAAAGAGAGTTTTGGAACAAGAGAATGATAAAGGGAAAAAGGGAAAGATGGATTTTCCATTATACAATAATTTTGGGAAGAATCACCCCGGTACCTACATAAAAGGAGTGACAGTTTGTTATAAATGTGGAGAAAAAGGTCACTAGGCTCGTGATTGCAAGGGAAAGAAATAGGCTATCAATGTTGAATGCTACAACTGTAGGGAAATGGGGAATTATGCAAATGAATTTCCTAAGCATCAGGGAAACTTACCTTAGAAAAGGCCAAGGGATCAAGGCCAATCTTATGCTATTACTACAGTTGAATTGGAATAATTAATTTATTGGTGCTTTTGGACTCAAGGATTATATTCTGGTTATAAGAATAATCTGATATATATAAGCATTGTACTGCAGTACTTGTTGTTTCAGTAAGGTTTTAATATGATGAAGCTAATCATATTTTCAGCATGTGACAAAAAGAGAAACTATAATTTTTTTGGGGAATCTGATGTTACAATTGAATTTGGAATTTAGAGACCATTTAGAGAAAGTCTGGACAGAGGTATTTTGGATAACTATAAAGGTTGGAATGGATAAAGTTGATCTTTGGATAGTATTTTTTAAGGTTAAAACATCTCTAAAGATTATTTTTGGAATATTATAAGAATATAGTTTTAGGAAAACGACAACCTGCAGGGTGGGGCATAACCCGTCGTATCGGACAAAGCTGTAGGAATTGAACCCAAAACCATAGTGCAACATGCCTTTATTTCCAACTACTATCCTAAAAGAAGGCCCTAGTTATTAAAAAATAGTTTTCCTAATCTAAATGGTATGTGTTAATATTTTGAACCATGTATGATTAGGATAAATATAATATTTTTGAGTTCTATTATCTATTTGAGTGAAAGATTAGTTTGTGGTAGAAATTAGTTGAAGGTTGAAAATCTACTTGTCAAGAATAAATATATATATATACTTATCTCATATTTTATGAATAAATTAATTCTTAAACTTTAGTAAAGGGATATTAAAACAAAAAATGTGTTATCCTAATACCTTATGTCTTGTTGAACTGATAATATTTTAAATCAATATAGATTGAAGGCTTTGAGGCCCTCAATTTTACACTTGTTTGTGATTGATGACCTCAACCACTCCCTAAAAATATTTATGTTTTTACTCCAATTATATGTCTCTAATTTCCACCAATGTTCTCCTTATCGAGATCATAATTTTGTGGTGACTTTTTCATTTCCCTTTCCCTCTTATTAAGGCTAAATTTTATTAACGTTATTTCCTATGTGGGTTTTCCACAAAGGTATTTTGTATTTTCAAACCTATATTTTCAAACAAAAATTTAAAATTGCAAGGAATCAATTTATTTAAGGAGGGTAGAATGTAACACCCCGTGTTTCCACGATACACTTCTCTTTCAATAATGCAATAGCTTGCATTTTACGCAAGTTCGAGATCCTAACACACCGCGACCAATCAAAGTAGCAGTTATGAATAGTAATACCCACATTTTGAAATTATTTAAATTTTATATTTCAAAATGGACTTCATTTTTGGATTCAAAATATCTAAATTAGCCTATGTTGAATTTTTGGTATTTTTCTGAGAACTTCCTATTTTTTATGAATATTGAAAAATACTTAAAATTGACTTTTTTAATCAAAATAATTTATAGTGATAAATTATACTATTTAGTGGTCATAAAGTATAATTAGAATATATTTTACCATTTTATCCAATGGTGGTCATTATAATTTATTTCACATTGAAATTGGATATAAACAGTTGTCAATCATTTGATATATATTGTTTCTTAAAAACACACTATTTGTTGTGACAACGGGAATTAATTATAAATGTAATAAATTCAACTTATATGTTTGTAATTTTGTAAAATAGAGTTCATTTTTGAATTCGGAATATCAATTATAGGTTAGGGTGAAATTTTGGCATTGTTATGAAAAACTTCAATTTTTGATGAATAGTGAAACCACTAAGTGGTAGTTTAAAAACTGATTTTTCGTTTAAATGAAACATGACCACTTCTGTGATTTTATTTTCAAAAATCCGACATATATGGTTGTAATTAGGAAGTCAAATGTGGTTCAATGGGATTAAAAAAAATTTTGGTGAATAGTAACATTTAAGTTTATTTAATCCCGATTAAAGGTAATTAGTAGAAATTTAAGGTAAAAATGATATTATCAAAATATGAAAATACTTTTACACTTGTCCTACCACTATTGGATGAGTCATGGAAGACCTAGAAAATCCATGGGTCAACTTGGGGACCCCATGGAGCCACTTTGGTAGGAAAATGACATTAAAAACTTTTTATTTAATGTTAAAATAAAAATGTCACAAACTTGAGTTCTTTTAATAAAACAATTTTTAAATGGGGTTATACAAGTCATATTTTTTACTATAAATATTCATTAGAAATATAAAAAGATTTCATATATAATGATAGTTTTTTTTTATAAATTTTAGACATTAAATAAATTAAATTATTTATTACACCATGATGATGCAGCGATTACCTCATTAATTAAAGATTTAATTAAAATTAAAAGATAATTTATACTATAAAGGTTACATTTGTCAAAAACCTATTGGATGAGTATATTTCGAACCCTTATCACCTTATCCTCGAAATATATTATTGTGGTACCTTTAGAATCTTAAAAGCATTTCATAATAAAGAAAATTTTCAATCTTTCCAAGAGTTCCCTTTCTCTCCTATTATAAAAGGCCCCCACCTCTAGCACCTTATTCACACCATAAAGCCATTTTTATCAGCCAAACGCTGCCCAAATACTCTCCCAACATCCCTATATTACTCCTAGAAGCCTCACTTTGGGCAGAACTCTCCCCAAGGAAGCCTTTGGCTCAAATAAAAAAGAGTTACCCAATTTTAAGGTAATGTCTTCTCTTATGTTATTTTGTTTTATTTTTCTTTTCCAACCCCTAAAATATTTTTATTCATTTATTTTGTAACAAAAATAGTATCATAAATATACTAGGATGTTGTTATAATATGTATTCGTGCTATACATACACACACCTACATCTAATGGTTAAAGAACATACTGTTTCTGTGGATGGTGAATTTCTGCCTCACGAAACGATGATTGTTCAACACTCATATAACACCATCAAAGGTGGCCATTAATATGTCACTATATTTATGTATGATATATAATATGTTTATGTTTTACTTATGATTATGTATTTTTCATTTATGGCATACCTTTATGGTTTCCATTATGGCTAAACACGATATTTTTATTTTAGAAGTGCGGACTAACGCCCCCTCAAAGTGATTTGAATCGTTAATACCATATGTGGGATGTATAATGGATGGAGTAAATGGTATTATACAATATATTATACGGGAATTATATTATATCTTTATATCATTAGGTTTTATTCCATTAAAATATGAAAATAGAAATGAATGTAGCATTCATGCGTACGTACGGCTTACCATCTCCATGAACGGTGCATTTCATTTCTTACCTCTCAATGTTATGTAATATTATAAATTCATGTATATACTGGATATATATGTTATATATGATATCTAAATAATGAATATAATTCTGTATATAATGGATATTTCACCACATGAACAACTTGTAATTATAAGAAGTATATTTTTGAATCAAATACCAAAGATCGACAAAACGAATGTTATTAACATAAATAATTACATAATGTTCATAACATGTTAATAAGTGATATAAAATTAATAATGAACATGAAAAAGGTTCTTATGAAAATAGAAATTAATTCTAGTTTATTATTCCGGAGATTAAATAATGATCGAGTCATGTTGGACACAAGGTAAGGGAATTTCTTAACCAAATTTCCATTCTATGGGTTAATCTCCTACTTTCAAATTATGTCATGATATTATTACGTACTATCAGGTATTTGTACTTTCTTTATGTGTACTTATAGTGAATACACATAACAGATCAATTTTATTTTAAAAATGACCTTTTTAAGGACTTCATCTCAATCTCCTTTCATTGAGGCATATTTGGTTTTATACACAACATTCTTTTATACTGTGTATAAACCCATTTGACTTTTACTTTTATTCAAACGAAATATTTTTATACAATGCTTTTTTACTAAATGAAAAAAGGAATGTTTTTTCTTACATATTCGGCGCCAATTACTTCTCCTCCGATGTGACTATTATTTTAGTTTTAGTGTTCTCTATAAGCCATAACTTTTTTTTAAAAGAAAAATAAATACCATGTTTTACTTTTCATTTATTTTGGTATTGAAAATGGTTTTGATAAAGTTTTTATTACATCAATTTGTTGTATTGATATCTTGTGATTGAAGTGTGGAAATCTTATGTTTCCTTTATGTATGTTTTCTGTGATACAATTATGTTATGTTTTATGATATGTTTAAACATGTTCATGTGAGGAATGCATTGGACTTAATAAGTGACTGGTGGAGCCCGCTATAGCTCCTCGATGCATCGGCATGTCTTATGAGACAAACTAGTGTCTTGGAACGAGGCCTTGACAAAAACTTATTTGTAGTCTTGGCACGGGGCCTTGGCTATGTGGTTATGATAGTATAGTATTATGCATTCCATCATTATGAAAGTGGTTATTGATATTGCATGTGATTATTCGACCAGTAGAATATCCATGTGATGAATTAAATGGAATTATATCATTTTAATTTTTCCATATTATGTTGAAGTTCAATTTTAAAAGTCTTTTGTTTTAGTTATACATTGCCTTAAATGTTTATGTTTATTTATGAAAGCTTCTGCTATACTATTATCCTTACTGAGCATCTGATCTCACCCCAATCAATGTTTTATTTTTCCCAGGATGTGAAGAAATATTTTATGACTGACCTACAGGGATAGTCTGAAGGGGATAGAAGTGTGGACTATGGATAATATGTTATTGTGATTTTTCACTTTATGATGTAATGTACCATTTAAGAATGTATCTAGTGTTTCCAGGACTACAAAACTAATCGGTCTTTCGAGACTTGATCTTTGTGTTCATGCCAATGTTACACAATAACGCACCGACTCTGGGTAACTGGGGTCGGGGCGTTACATATATTATCAAGTTACATTAAACCAATTTAACCCATTTTAGCCTTTACGATATTAATAATCTTTTATCATGTTCATAATCTATTTGGACTAAATATGAAATTGATAATTTTAAATAATTTGAATATGATTATTTAAAATATCAAATACATTTTCTATGATTTAATTTCTATATGTGGAAAAAATGAATTCAATACATGCCTATAAAACACAATGAAAAACAATTTTTCAAAAATACACGTTCTAAGAATAAAAACGATTTTATTCCAAAATCATATAAAATTTAGAATCATATTTATATAATTGTATTAAATATAATTATTTTTTACTAATTTTACACTAAATTGAGTCAAAAATATATCAAAACATTTAAAAAACCTAAAAATTGACATTGTTTTAATGGATGGTATATTCCAATGTTTATTAAGAAGTCAATATTTTTAGAGATTTTTCATAAATTATGCCAAAAATATATTTTTTAATATAATATCCAAAAATATGTCTAATTTATGAAATTAGATATCAAAAATTGAAAAATTTATATATTAAATGAATGTAAAAAAAATATTGAAAACATGATTTTATACAACATGGAATATTTTAATCATTTCTGTGTTTTTATAATTATTTAATTTAATTATTATTATTAAAAATAGAGTGCATATTTTCCTTTAACTGATAAATAAATTTATAAAAGTAAATATTTTCAAAATATATTTCATAATTATTTTAATTTTATGTATACCTAAAAAACAAATAACTATGTTATACTAGCAATATTTTAATATTATATTTATATAGTATATAATATTTCATTTATTCATGGTGTTTCATGTGGAACACAATATCAAATAACATCTATAATATTAGGTTATTACAATAGTTCCATTTTTACAATACTATATGAACAAGGAACATAAAAATGGAATTAATATTATTTTGTAGATGTTCTTTAGGGTGTAAAGGAAACTTTTAGTTCTGGTGAAGGGTAAAAGATAAAATTTTCTTCCTATATTGCCATGAACTCTTTCCAAACCATACATTTCAATGTTTCTACTACCTTATTAGTATAGATTTTATCAATTGGTATTTCTCAAATATCATGAATTTCTTTTAGAAAACTAATTTTATATCAATGTGATTAAAATGAAATGCTAGTCAAGTTTTGATGTAATTATTAAATTCTATAGATTAACATTGTATCATCACTAGAAAAGTCTAACAAACTTTACTTATGATTTTTTAATATTTATATAAAGTAATATTATATAGAAATTGATTTTTCCAACTTTGAATATAAATATTTCTGTCATACTATATTAATTATTGATGTTCTTATAATCTCAATTCATTTAAATAATAGATTATATAATAAATTATATGGTTAGAGAGAACAAAAAATATATTTCCATACTTATTAGATAGATATAACCCATTTATTTTCATATGAATGTTTTTAATGGTTATGTGAAAAATAATACTTATCTATAAGTTTGAAAAGTGATATATTGATTATGGTTAAATTTAATTACATATAGATTACCTATATGATGATTATAACATTTTTCTCCCAAAATCATATCATAGTCAGTAACTTGTGGGCAAAGTATTTATTGGATATTGGTTTTCTAAATTAGAATTACAGATCATAAGAATTAACACCTTTAACAATTACAAAGTAATACATAGGTGTTCCATATGTTGAAACTCGGAAATAAAATATTTTGTTTTTGAATCTTTCATTAGAAAAAACCAGTAAATGAAATACACATGATAAATATATTATAATATTTTTTCAATAGAATATTTTTAAATAGTTATATGAAAATAAAAACTATGTTGTGGAATGAAATTATTGGCCTAATATCAGATCTTTCAATCACGTATTATCTTGAAAATGATATATAATCAATTATTATTCATTCTATAAAAGGGAATATGATATATTTCATTCAATGATATATAATTTAGTACATCATGGGATGTAATTAATTCATATATATATATCTAAGGTTTGAAATATAATTTTTTAAAAATAAGATACCGTTTTGAGGCATAAAAACATGGGAGTAAGATTATATTCTATTCTAAGTGGTCATATGTTCACAAAAATGTGTTGATAAAAAGAGTTATGTAAAAGTAAATAAATAGGAATTCATGAATGTGATTTTTAGAAAAAATGTTATCAGTTTTAAACATTCATAAATTCATATCAAGAAGTATAGTTTTTTTAATTAATCACACAAACAAAAATTATTAATTTGTCCTATTAGTTTCTAAAAAACAATAGGTAAAAATGAAAATTCCATTCTGGACAACACGTTTATTGGGAGATCATAATAATTTCATAATTTTCACAATAAATAAATTTTATTTCAAGTAAATGGAAACAAAAAATGGGGGACTATTTTGATTGATATAGGTAAAATACCATCAACCATGAAATTGTTTTTCCTAAAAATATATCCAATGTCTCTTATTAATTGTTTTTTCAAAATATTGATTTTCCTCATAACATTATGTGTTAACTACTATGTTTATTTAATATAAATAAATTTTTTATCATGTTATGTATATACCATATTCCACCCCTTCTGATGATACTAATATATTGGAAAAATCAAGTGGAAATTTTAAAATTGATAAAATATTACGTGGTGATGAAAATTATGATGGTGAGAATCAAATTGATGGCCCAAATGACGGAACATAGATATGGATGAAAATATAGGATTATCGTAGTGAGACTCTGTGTTCAAAAATAAAAATGGTCATAATTAGAGGGAAAAATCAAATATGGATAAAATTCATGTGGTTAATATATTGAAACCAATAAATCTATTTTCATTAGTTACATTGGGTTCAGTACCCAAATACAGATGTTGTATGACATAGATAAATGATATAATTATGTGTCTATTTTTAATTTAATAATTTTATAGGTTTTAATTTTCACATTAAGATTGATAGATTTTTTAAATTTATAGAAAAAATAAACAATGAAATATTGATATTTTATTCATTATTCCTTTTAACGAATATTTATTTTAGAATATAATTTAATGAAATTTGTATTAAATTTTACTAGGAACGATCTAGATAATTTTATACACATCTTAAAAGTAAACACTGTATAAATAATGATTAAAAAGTAAAACACCACACACTAACAATATTCATAATCATTATATAACAATAAACATAGGATATATTTTTTTAGACATACGGAGGTGTAAGAATTTAAGGTATATTGTAATTGATATTATAAAATTAAAATTACATATATTTATACCATTGATTTACAATTTTTAAACTATTAAGAAACAAATTATATTTTTAAATAATATAAAATTCATCAAAACCACAGTACCCTTACCACAAAGAACAGATGGGGTATATTTTCCATGAAAAAGATGGAATGTAATATTAATATATAATAATTTTTTTAGGTGATGTTAAAAAATAACAGAATTATGTTCCTTTATTTAAATGAATATTGATTGATTAAATTATTATGCCACATATATCCCAAATGAGGTGTAATTGAAGGTGGATTTTGTAAAAAGATGGAAAAAATTAGATTACACCACAAATATAGTATATGAGTTTTGTGTATTTATAATATCATATTAATATTCTCTAATTCTGAAAATTTAGTAGAAAATATTAATTTATTTCTTATAAACATGATATTGTTTATAAAAATTAATTATCATCTGATATTGAAAAATAAAAATATCTTTAAGTTTATCTAAAGAATCTGTAATAGTTTTTCCATTAAAGAGTTGTAGATTTTATATCATCACAATAAAATAATTTTTGAAATAGATTATGTTATTGGATAAAAAACGAAATATAAATATAGACATATAGATAATAAATTAGGAATAGTGTGTTCAAAATATTATATGATAAACTAAAATATTTAAGGGAATCTGTAAGAATAATTAACACAAAATAAACCACACTTCAATGAGTCACACCGTGTAGTTTTGTGTCTAGTGATTCCCTTAATATGATTTATTTTCCTGATGAAATTATTTTCACAACAAATTTCTCTAAAATCTATTAATAAAAAAATCAATACCATTCAACGATCCACTATTGATTGATGAGCTACCAGTTCCCCTTTATGATCTTGATGGTCACATGATCAATCTAATTAATACAACTATTACAGAATGATTGTTAAATCAAATGAATAACTATTATGATAATAAGGTGTGTCATTTATAATTATTTTTATTGTAATAACCTTTTATAAATAATTTATTAGGGTAAAAAATATAGTATATTTTTATTGAAGGAGAAAAAATATGATTCAAAAGGTTATTTCAAACGAATCTATGGAATCATCTAAGAGATATAAAAGTATCCAAAGAGTGTAGCATTACCAATCAATTGTATTATTGTATTATTTTTAATTTTAGATATTCAGCAAAATAAAAAATTTCCGGACAGATATATGACCTTTTTAAATTTTAAGTGATAATATGTATATGATCCACTACAGATAAGATTGGTCTTGAGAATGGAAAAGAAATTGTCATGAATGAATTTTTAGTAGACTCCGTTGTGAATACATAGATGGGATTTATTGTCATAGTTGTTTTTTTTAATAATTGTTAAACTATGTTTATTATTGGTTAACAATTGTCATATTTTCTATAGTAATATATATATTAATAAAATGTAATGGGAATTCCATGTGAATAAAAATATGGATTCACAAGTTCTCTAGTAACTTCTACAGAATAAAAAATATTTGATGGAGATAAATTTTCAGTAATATGTAGTCATTGAATTTGTTAATACAAAAATGGTAAATCAATTACTAGAACCTATAGTGTATTATAAATACTCGTTACTCAATCCGAATTAAATATATTACAAAATTTTTCCATTAAATATTGATTTTAAATTTTTAGGGATCACTATATGCTTCCTTCAATCTATTTAGATACTAAAAATTTAAATATATTGGATACATTATGTTTTTGTTAAACAAATCCACAAAACATAATTTCTATAATATTATTATAATTACATGAATTTATAATTTAAAAAACAATGATATAAAAATATATTTTATATTATGAGTTGAAAATCGTTTTTTATAGGGTGTTGTCTATTTGTCCTCAAACACATGGAATAAGGATAGTCTATGTGCATAAGAACGCAACAAATATTTTTGGCAAAATATGTATCATATAATATAATATAATATTGCACTATCAAAGCATATATAAAAATATATAAAATATATTTCCCAATGCAACTATATTGTCTAAAAAACTAAATAAAATTCATTATGGTTATTAAATTTGTATATTTATTAAAGGTATCATATATTTTCCATAAAATAGAATTTTTCAAGTGGTTTTTTGAATGTAATTGCAAATTTATTTAATATTTTTATTAACCATTTAGTTATATATATTATTCTATTATTACAATGAAAATGAATAGACCACATATTCACAATATAAAATATATATTTTTGATGTGTGGGGAGATTTTATGTAGTGTAATAAATTTTCCAGACATTTTGATGAACATGATTTATATCAAATATGTAAATGTATTTCTAAAAATCATGGAGAAGTGATTTTTTTAATTCTTATCTAGTTATTTTTAATACCATTCACTATAAATATTTGTGAAATTTATTTCATACATTTGTTATTATAACATAATTTTAAGGATATGAATATTAAATACATTTTAGAATAAGAAAATAGTGTAAATAAAAAAGTAAAATTATTCATACATGTATTCCATTTTCCAAAACTCTCTCATAAATTTTATTAATAATTACAACCATACCTTGTGACATTAATTAATTTTTTTATGAACATATGTGTTTTTCATGTCAGTTTTCATTATCAATGAAAATTTAAAAGACAAGGATATTTGTTCATAGAGAAGCGAACTCTAGTTTCATGGTGTGGTGGTTAGATTTGTAATCTTAATGATCTTCCTACCCTTTACATTTTTTTCCATATGCATAGTGGTGACAAGTGAGGGTTGGAGATGGATGTGTTCTAGAGGCTAGTGGAACATTTTGGAATTACGAACTGTTATAATTCTCTTGTAACAAGAATGGTGCATTCATTTTTTGGGATAATCAAATGGTTGTGGTTCACCAAAACAAGCACCATAGATGTTCAAAGTGTTTTCTATGTAGATTTTTCCCATGTGACTTCCTTTAAAATATAATGTTCTAAAAACATAGAGATTATGTTGTTCCATGAATGGTTCCATGGAGGAATGCTTATACAAAATATATAGAAGGTCTATCCACAACCATGGACTTTGTTTATTGAGGTAAAACTCATAGGTTGTATGAAATTGAATAATAGTAAGTTCATTTTCGGATGACATTATAAGGAAAACTTTTACCATGTCCATATCTTAGTAGAAGACATGGTTTCTGCATTTTCTATTTTGAATGGAAAAAAAACCTACTAGTCTTCATAGATCATCATAAGTTGTAAAATAAAGACACAAAATTAAATCAGGGTCATTAATGGGATTTTAAGTCAATCCATACCCCCTTAATATATCATCCACACTATTAGTATTTGAATTATTATTTTTTTAAATGATTGGATGAACGAAGCACTCGATTGCTCATTTTATCACAAGGGGGTTTCGTTGAGGGATGTTTTTTTGTAGAAATTAGTCATTGTACCTCCCATGGTGACCTATTACTAACTTTATGAGTTTTTAACCCCCTGTTCATGGAAAAAATCACTAATTTCTTATGATATGATATTATATATTATTTCCATTTTCGTTGATCATACTTTTCCTAGAGGATAATATAAATTAAAGTAATTGTTTTGGTTATTAGTTTGGGAATAGTTTGATACTGGTGAGTGTACTTTTGTTTAATCCTATACATCAATTGTATCAGTGGTGTTTCTTCATATTGTGGTTGAATGTTGATCTTTCAAACTTTTTGAAGAATGATAACAATTTTAATTTCCATATGTGATTTTTTCTCTTCCTACTATTTTTTGTGAAATCATAATTCTATCAGGATTAATTTTTTGTTTAATTTTCCAACTACACTTAATGTTTATTGGAATAAAATAGTGGAAATTATTCATTTATGGTTATAATGATAACATATATTTCCATCATTATAACTTTTATCCTCATTTTTTCCAAATAATTTTCCCTTTTTTTTGATTTAGGTATCATCTACATAATGTTATGGTTTAGCGCATTTAATAAACTAAAATCAATAAATAATGGACAAAATATATTGTTTATTAGATAAATAACTTAATAGTGTTTTTTAGAAGAAATTATTTTTTATAAATTGATGGAAATTAATGTGATTATTGATAAATGAAAAATAAAACAAATATTTCTCATGTTAGTAGATTTTATTAAACAATGTAAATTGGGTTATCATGTTAGTGTAAAAAATAAAGAGGTGTACTAATTATAAATCATCTTCATTATAGTTTTATGAAACTAGATGTCATTCATGGAATCATGCTTACATAATTTATATTTTTTTAATAATATTTGATTTAGGTTTTTTAACCTATGATAAATTTATTGGTAAATTTGAAACATTATTAAACTGATTGTTTGGAAATGATAATTATTTGGGGCAGAAAGAAAATGATTCATTATACATGATATATTACATAGTGTTTGGGAATAGATAATATGTTGAAATTTTTTTTATTATTCCCTTTCCACATTGTTTTATTTCTCTAGATGTGATTCATAATATGTCAAATTGTGCGATCCTTAGATTGATGATGGCTGATGAGACGAGAATAAGGAGTCCCCAGTTTAATGTAGCTGTTGGTGTTGGTGATGGAAATATGGATGCATGGCGATATGCATATTGGAGTCATGGGTTGAACTGGGACTGATAGAACATGTTGAATATGGTATTTCCTATTTATTCATAGATATCTAGGATGCTTTGAAGCTTACGAATCTACAAAAAGGTCAGATGAATATGATTCCTATTTTTGTATTTATTTATATACATGCTAACATATCTAGTGGTTATTATGTTATCCAACTCTTTTATGGTAACTTAGGATGATTCATACTATTCAATAATTATGTAATTCTAATTAATAATAAATATGTTATGCCATGGGGTTAGTTCTGGAACGATATGTTGATAGATGGAAACACTTGAGGGAACATGGGATTTGATGGATTGTGTATGGAGTATATTGCTGTTGTTTGAGCATAATATTCATTGATAAATAAATTATAAGGGCCAATTAGAGTGTACATAATTTGAAATTATTAATGGTAATAAATAAATGATAGTCTTTTAGAAGTCCATTGATCGTATAGGATATCATGTCTTTGGTAGTGGTAGTAAGGAGTATGATAGATTATAACAAAATTTTATTCCATGGTTAGTTTTATTCAATTTTTTTTTGTTTTTATATATTTATATAACTTATTTAATGTTATTTCATATTATACCCCTCAATTTTTAGTAAGGAGTATAATACATAGTGGTATATGAGAGGTTGTTTTCCTCCATCAAATTGGTTATAAAGAATCAGATTTATGACTAACCCCTCTTTCCCAATACCCTTTCCCTAGTAGTATAATGTTATGTTATACCTGGTGGATAAATTTACCACATGTATTTTAATAATCATCTAATAGATGTTACTATTTGAAACAAATTTATATTCATATATTGTATCTTGTGGACTATAATTTGTATGTCCTGTATGGTATGCGATGGATTGATGAAAAATACTTGACTTATAGGCTATGGTGTCTCTTAGAAACTACTTGATTAATACTTATAGATGTTTCATGGGATGATAAGGTGATGTGATTAAAAGTTTGATCAATATGTAATGGTGAGATGATGTAATTCCTGTGTTGAGATTTATGATACAATGAAATTAGTTTCGGCATAATAACTTTCTATTGAGGAGTGATGGATCCGGATGTGTGATGTTTAGGAAGAGAGACTGAAAAATAAGGAATTTCTAATGAGATACCTTTCTGATATTATATTGGATATTATATTTTTATTCTATCTGATACTAGTTTAGAGATGCATGATGGGAATGGCAATACAATATACAAAATTATAGGATAATTCCTCATATATGAGTGTATAATAGACCCTCAGTGTTTTTTCCAACCCATGGTGTATTGGATGAAGGATTAATGCATCTTGTTATCCCTTCATTCATTTCATTCACATTAGGGGTAACTTTTAATGGTTTGGTTTGTGATAAAGTTATATTAGCGGGTATAGTTAAGTGATGGGAATAATTTCTCAGGTATGAACAAGCGAGGACCACATTTTTTGGTATGGAAATGATATCATCAAATTTTTTTAAGTGATATAAACTAGGGATACCAAATAAAAAATAAGAATTTATGGATCTCCGTGATCACATTCATTTAATAACATATCAACTATGTATACAAATATTTGTCATAATAGTTATGGAGTAATGAGAAAGGAAAAGATCATGAATCATTCTTCTTTTCCCATATTTTAGAAATGGGTACACCATGGGATATATTTGAATAATATAAAAATTATTTTTCAATATTAAATATTAAATGTTCATGGTTCCGGAGTCCATAACCATGTGTTCTTTTTATGGTATGGCTCAGAGTGTACATCCTCATCATGTTCATGTAGAATATGTTCAGATGGATGTTCCAGGACATCATATTATGGTAGAAGTGAATGAGGAAAAGACATAGGGGAGGAAATTATGAGAGTTTCAGTTCAAGAGTCTTGAAAATTCTTAGGGATCTATTTTGGAATCAGGGAAAATGGTCTTGTTGGGGTCATTGGAGATATTCGTTAGTTCTATATATTCTGGTAAGTATAACTATGTGTTATTGAATGTGATGATATTAAATAAGGAATGAACATAGTGGTGGTTATGGTCCCTCAAGGATGATGATAATTCAACTGAATCAACAAATATTTTTTTATAAATATTCTGAGTAGAGTTTCTTAATTCCGCAGTTAGGGTAGCTAGTATTAAGGTGCCTCTTACCATTCGATAAGGGTTCTCTAGTTTATGGGAGTTCAATGTTCATTTTAGAGCCCTCTCTAAAATTCTTTGGATCTATTTCAGAATTAGGAGGCCATTGTGAGGCAGTTCTAAAAGTATTTTTGTCCAATGATCTTGTGTTAGGAAACACCATTTAATATGTTGATATATCAGGTGGCTCTATAAAGATAAAGAGTTTTTTAGAGTACATTGGATAATATTGAATAGTCATGAAAGGTGTGTCATCATGATTCTACTTATAGAAGACCTATGGTTCAAGGATAAAAATTTCCTAGAAATAAGAGAATTATGATAGTCTTGGGATGGTCCCTACCCCCATTGTCTCATTTATCTAGTGGAATATGATCTCAAGCCCCGTCTAAAGGATAAAAATCATATGTTTTCATATGGAGAATGTGATCATCATCAACAAGAGATCCCGGCCAATCTTAGTAGGATTCATCTAGGAAGTGTCCCACTTCAGTGTCCTTTGGTGTAATAGTTTCATACAAGGAACATGTACTAGGTAACTCCATACTTATATTATTAGTGGGGATATGGGGTAGATATATGAAAACATTGTGATACTCATTTTCCTCATCGATTAGAGATAGTCTTGGGGGGTCTTCATTATGGTTATAGAGGATATATGGAAGGTCATGTCCAGTTTCATTATTTAGATTTTCCAAATCAATGAGAGTCAAATTTCATTCGAGGTACCCTTAGTTTTGTTTTTACATGGGTTCTTGGTTTTTAATTATTTAGGAGCTAAATGATCCATCATATCACCTATAATATTATGTTATTTGGTAAATTAGTTGGAGAGGCTTCCTTTACAATTTTAATTGACCACATCAATTAAATGTTCATCTTATATATTTGATATATATATATATATATTGAGCTACATATAGGGTAGAAACATTATTGGGGAAACTTACTATGTTTATAAATATAACCAAATGAAAACATTATCATCATCGACCTTTTGTATCTGGTTCAAGATATCATTGGTTAGGTCAGGCGAATGATTGTTTTCTATGATGCTGATAGGGATTCTGTTGTGTTCATTGATGAGTGATACCCTTTTAAGGGTCAATTTCATATTTTATTAATGTATTATTTAATCACATTAATTATGTAGAGTTCATATTAGGTTCAAAAAATAGTGTTTCCTTGGGTATGTGAATAGTAGATAAATGTATTTTTGGAAGGTGTTGTGGTATTACAGCATTGAAGGTATATTTTATTATGTATAAAAATAAATAAAAGAACTAACCTAATATTTATTTCAATAAATAGGATGTATCCCTATCTGTTTCAGATTAAGTGAGTACAAATCGATTATTTTTTCTTGTGATTTTTTTTCTCAATGAAATTTATCGTGGGGTACAACATATTTTTTCTTAAAGAAGGGTGATCCAAATATATATCTTTTTATAAATCATAATCTATTCAATCATTTGATAGATAGTAACTAATATCATAATATACATATTGATGATTTATTTGATTAGATTAATATAAATTGTTGGTTCTCAAAAATTGACCTATGATCAGGATATCATCATATACGTGTAAAGGATGAGGATACGTTGAAGACTTATTTCGGCTGTAAT
This sequence comes from Viscum album, assembly GCA_963277665.1. NCBI lineage: Eukaryota > Viridiplantae > Streptophyta > Magnoliopsida > Santalales > Viscaceae > Viscum > Viscum album. The sequence goes on along the minus strand of OY728157.1, from coordinate 2,049,855,839 downwards.
TATGAAAATTATGGGTTCCTTGAGATTTGTTTCTATGAGATGAATGCTCCATTAGTGCTTATGGTTTTAATGAATGCAGTTTTCCAATAGTTTTTGGTTCAGTTTTTATTGTTTTTATTAATGAAATTCTTATGTTTTTTTCATCAAAGAAGGATAGTGAAAAACATATGCTTTTTTATTTTGGGACATATTTTTCATAAATAGATTTTTCTAAATCTGTCATAGTCTGGTTTCAAGGATTATAAAATTTATTTCATGTGGGTTTTCGTATCAGATATTTGACTAGCCATATAACATTCAATTATCTTTGTGGATGTTTCTCAGTAATCCCCCAAGATGTTTTTAATAGTAGTTGAGTTTCTATAGTATTTTAGGATACTATAAATGGTTTGTAATGTAAATATATTATATTATTAATAAATTGAAATACATGATTAGAAAGGGTATATGTTTTTTAGTACTGGCTATTGTCATATATCAATTGAGTATCTAAATGATACATTGTTCTACTCTCTGATTACTTATATTCTAGAAGAGGGAGTTCAGTTTGAGGCTGTCATCGACACATAATATCATGGATTCGGTACTGTATGACACAAAAGATATTATATTTTTCTTATAGTTCATGGTAGTTATGTACCCTTGAGAATAAATTTTACACGCATGATATTGAGTTGTATACATATTTTTAATGTTGTGGAAGCATTACTTCAGCAATGGGCGCTTTCTTTGTTTCCAATGGTAATAATATCTTGAGGTATGTATTCTCCTAACATGAAATAAACATTTGATAATAATGGTGTATTTAATTATTTTAGTTTTATGAATTTGATATTTCATACACACCAAAATAAGGCAATGTTATATAATAATATATATGATGCAAGACAGAAAATGATATAATTAATTAATTTGATTATTATAATAAATTAATCAAGAGATCATAATAATGATTCATTATATGGGATAGGTTAGTAGAAGATGATTTCTTTTTTAGATGACAATGCTATCATATTTGGAGTATCAAGTGTAGGATTATCATCTGGGGGATTCTAATGTAGACTTCTAGGGTCACTGAGTTGTATGAACCGGCCTCTAGGATAAATGTTCTACGGATGATCATCACCGAGTGTTATTTTAGAGGAGTATATTTACTTTTTCATTGATGTATGAGGTGGTTCTACATGAGTTCCACAACTCATCCGTAATTTTAAATAATTAGGTGAACAACATGTATCATGATCTTATAGTATATTCATGGGGAAATTGGTTAAATTGTATAGTAATTGGGTTTTATAATTGATGTTTACTCTACAAGAAGTTGATGGAAAAAATACCATGTCCATATTTGTTTCCTCCATACAATAGATGTTTTTCAATGTATGTTTATGGAAATTTTGATGGAATACATAACTGGTTTACCTTTATATTTGGAAGGGTATGATTTTATATGGGTTATAGTGGACTTTTTTAAAAAATTGACTCATCTCATAACAATCAAAGAATTGATCAAAGAATAGCATTTCTCAACATAGAATCTGGAGGAGGTTGTGAGACACCAAGGAGGTATAAGGATGATCCTCCCTGATATTGATCCTCTTTTAAACTATAGGTTATATAGTGGTCTACAATATTATTTTGGATCTAATGTTTTCCATGTCAGAAAAATTTATCCATAGATAGATGATCAGATAGAGTAAACTATTCAGACTCTTGAAGTGATTTTTCACACATGTATACTATATTTTGAAGGTTTTTTGATTTTTAAACAAACATGTGTTCATGTTTACATAAAACAATATTTTTCAAACCACCATTGGAATGATTCATTTTGTATCATTGTAAAATGAGACTTTTCTTTATCAATTATGATATAATTGGGTGAGATAGATAGTAATTTCCAATCACAAGGTTTTGAAAATAAGGATATATATTTTTCATTAGAATAATTATGAGATTTTGGTAGTACAGTATCATAAAAATTAAAATTTTTACCATAAGAGGAAACCTATATAACTTAAAATTGGATATTATGTGTTTCTAAGGCCCCCTATTCATCTTTGGTAGTGATTGTTTTTCTATTGGTGTAAGGTTTCTCCTATTTTTGATTATACGTTAAAGATATTCAATCATGTTGGAATCATCCCATATCAAATAGAACCTACCCTATATATGTTATAAATGCATGATGTACTTCACATGTCGTAGATTCACCACTATCATCACGAAAACTATCAAATCAATGATTAAGGGGATATCTATATTGATGATAATAGAACCATTGATACGACATATGGAGAACAAGGAATTACATGACAAGGTGTAACATGGGAGTGATATTCCCTAAGTTCATGTATTTTGTAGATGAAGTGGTGTAGATGAGAGGACCTAATAATGTGGGTCACTGATAATTTTTTAGTATACAAAATATCTTTGTTCTTTTATATTATTTTATGTAGAATCTTTTGGATATTGTTGACTTTTATCTGGTTTAATAGTTGGTTCTATATTTTCTGATTCCTTGTTTTTTCCTACATATTATTTGAGAGGTATTACCCAAGGTAGAGTGTTTGGAAGATTATTTTTGGTGTTTTGTGATTTTAAATATTTTTTTCACAAGTGAAATATACTTACCGTAGAATGGTGAGATCCATGAGATCTATCTCATTGGGTGGATATCCAGATGTCCCATTATCATTTTTTCACTCATGGGTTTGGTCTTAGTTATCAAATAATTGAATTGTTTGGTAGGTATACAAGGTAATGGTATGGATCATTCCATCCTTTTGTATGTGTTTTCTCAAGTAATAGTGCTTCCAAGGGGGTGTTTTTGTGTTCTTAACTGAATATGTGTACTTTTTGGCCTTTTGACGGTCACTATGACAGGTTGGTGGGATGGTGGAGGTCATTTTGACTATCATTGTTATGTTGGTGGTACATGGATAGAACTATGGATTGTTAATCCATTTGGTTATCTATTTTATCATTGGTTACGTAGAGGGATGCTTGTAAAATACATCTTCAAAAAGTTACACGTTCCTTGGTCTTGAGATTTGTGTTTGAAAATTATTACTTTATAAAGAGAAACCCCTAGTGAATCCTATTTCACTTCGATACACAACAATTTAACATTTTCATGGCCTCTCTTTGGTGGAATCAGTCGATGAGAATGGGAATGTTTTTGAATAGCTAAAATAGTCACTGATCATCATGTATCATAACCTGTTCAAATTATAAACATGTGAGTTGTTAAGAGGGGTCACAAATGATATTTTAAGAAAATTGTTTCCATATAATAACCAATATATTCTAATATTCCTTGAATTCAATCTATTTTTAGTGGCTTAGATGGACCAAAGGTAGGGTGGATAATTTTATCATATGTAGGTTCAACTAATTGTAATATTTTCCATGTAAGTGTTGGTTCTACATCACTTTGGTACAAGTGATCTATTCCACAAGTTTCTAATCATAGGTTCATGGAGAATGAAACTCATTTTTTAAGGTATGATCCCTTCTTATTGATATTTCTGATCTTCATAGCTTCTAATTTTTTTGGAATAATAAATCAATGGGTGTTTCTATTTTGGGTGTTGTTTTAGATTGGTTTGTTTGTGGTTTTAGATTCAAGGGTACAACTTGAATTATATCATCTATGTTGTGTTATTTGTATAGGTGGTTGAACATCAATCATTCATTCTTGGGTGAAAAAATTTGAAATTATTAATCAATGTTGGGGATATGTTACCTATCTTATTATTATGTTATTCACTCTATTTTCTATAACATTAATAAAAAGAATTATTATCTTATCCTGATTTAATCATTATTAATTTCTTTTTATGGATGTTTAATAAAACATAAGGATTATTAAACAATAATAATTGAAAGATCTGGTTTTTGATTGTTTTGATTTCATGTTCTTCCAACAAGATAATAGACTTGCCTATTGTTTTTCTAGATAGAGTAATATCATTAGTTATTCATTATTTGTCATATCTTTTTCTTCTATTGTCTAAAATTATTTATATATTAAAATGGATAAATAATGTAAATCCAGTAATGTTTTATGCATATTGAATTGTTTAAGAACATCCAGATGAAATAAATTATTTTTGTTTGATAGAAATCAAAGAGTTACTCGATGCATGATAATGGGAATTTTTATTTATTAAGTTAAAATGTTTCAAAATAATTTTACTCTATTATATTTACTGATTAAATAATAAAGGGGAATAAAAATTAAAATATTATTTTATAAATGTTTTATGTAACTGGAATTCATGAATTGAATAATTTTTTCATATTTTATATATTTTAATAATTTAGATTTTATGATAATTTTGGTTTATTCCTATTATAAATGAATGGGTTAATTCCAGAAAGTAATGAAAAGATTGTTTGGAAATTATTATTTTTTGGGAATTAAATATATTTCGTTATTATATAACACATATGACAAGGTATTGGGTACTATATTTCTAGTTGACATTAAATTTTGTCAACTTTTTTACATGTGTTATAGCACTAGATGTGAGCCTTAGAATGTGACATGATGGGATCATGGGATTAGTGATGCCTGAGGAGAAATTCGTGGGATGTATTGAGTTTAAGGTAATAGTTTTTTTAGTAAATGTAAGCATAGATGCATGATGATATTCATTTTTGTCTTGTCGATAAAATTAAAACCAATGGAATGTTTTGAAGTTGGTATTTCATATTTCTATTATTTAATATGTGATTATTTATTTCTTATGAGTATTATAAATAGAATAATGATTATGTTACATATATAAACACTAAATTTCCCTTATCTAGATGTATCTGGTTGATATTGGTTTATACACCACCTTTGTGGTATTATAAGATGATATATATAGTACCTAATATTAAATAATGTTAATGAATAGAATTTTTTTTAACCTATGGGTTAAGAGAATGAAATTAACATTGTTTGTTAATGACTCTTGAGGGATAGTTGGATTGATTAGTTTATGTTTGGAGGGCATGGTCATTGGTTGGCCATGTTAATGAAATGATAAGGAATTACTAATGGTTAATTATAATATTAATGAGAGGTTAAATGATTAATTGAACTAAATAAATGAAATTATTCTTGAATTACTTTATTCTATTAGGATATCTAGTCTTCAGCAGGTGTAGAAGGGTATCTATGAGATGATTGTTGTAGTTGAGTCTATGGATATTTGGATTCCCATATTGTGGTTGTGTTCAATTTAAATATTTTATGTTATGTAATTTTAATTGATAATCTAACCATATAGGTAGGTAGAAAGACACCCAATAAACATTGGGAGGTATTTTTCTCCATCTTCAAGGTTGATGTGAAATATATAGATGTCTACCTCATCATCCCTTTATTTATTCTCATAGATGTACTATGTATTGTTATGTTCAATGATTAAATTTACCATATATGTGTTTATAGGTACATAATGGATTTTAGATATTCCCAACACATGTATAAAAAAATACAGTGTCATATGGATTATTATATGTATATCATGAATAAGATGTGAGGGATTGGAGAATAACATGTGGAATATTGGTTGTGGTGTTACTTGAATACAACATCATTATTATTGGGGTATATTGATTCAAATAATTAGATAGTGTGATTCATGGGGTGCATTTTATGAGATTGTGAGATTTTTTGATTTATAGGGTCTATGGTAGGATAAAATATCTCATTTGACTTCTGGCTAGATAAAATTTGGAGAGAGGTGGCATAAGAAATTCGATGATGGGGATGAAAAGAAACCTAGCAGAGAATTGGCAGTGATGTACCTTCTTGATATTATTGGCATATTTTATTATAATAGGTTTTTATACTTGGTGAGATATTTGTGGTGAGGTTGGGAATATAGTATACATAATTAGTTGAAAAGATGGTTTCACTATTAATTCACTAGGATTCATTATTTTTTTCATCACTTTCATTATAGGATTCGAGGAGCATCCAACTAAATATAATGTCTATGATAACCTTTTAATTTCACAATTTATTCTATATAAGAAGGTTATGGATGGTGATTGATATATACATTACTAGCCCATAGGTTTGTTATGGATTTATTTGGGATTTAGTGGTCACCTTTGATAAATAATCTATTATGTACTTGTATATATTTTTTAATTTCTTATAGTCTGTATGATATTACATGCAGGTTCATGAGATATATTATTTGATCTTGATAAGTATTTTCTAGGATTTTATATCTCATGTTTCTATCCACATGATATGATTATAGAGTAATTCCTCCCGTCTATGTGTAACTATTACCCACAATAATTTCACTACCTAATAACCTATTAGTGGCGGGATCCAGCTGTCATTATCTCATTCTTTCATTACAGAACACAAAAGGGTCATATTGTTGTGATGAGGCCATGATATTCGTTAATAAAAACTAAAAAATTGTGATTTCAAGTCTCATTCCAACAAGATATGTTTGGATTCCCCAAAAAAAATTACACAATTTATGGAAAAATATATTTTTTATAATTACCATTGTATTGTTTTTATAATATTTTTCATAATGAATTTATATTTCATGTTTTTGTTTTACAATTATATAAATGATTGAAAAATATGTATTCTTAATTGTATTCATATTTCCTCATATAATTTCTTTAATATACATTTATATCTATATTTTTAGTTACATGCATTCAAAATTCATTTTCTCTACTTAAAATTTAATTTTTATTTTGAAAATAGGAATAACATAGTAAAAATTGGGAAAATATTTTTGAATAATCATGAATGTTTATGGGAAAAAGTTTAGTCATTTTTATATTGTATAATTAATTTCTTAATATTATGTTTCATAGTGTGGCTAGTAGTACTATGTGTTCATGTTTTAATTTAATGTGAAATTTAAATTCAAAACATGTGTCTCATTATTGAAACATCAAAAATGTTTTCTGGTTGTTCGGATACATTAATACAATGATTTTGTATTAGTATTTTACAATTTAGAATTAACATCACATCAATCAAAATAATGGTGTGGATTTTATGATTGAATGTGCCTATTTTTAATTTTAAAAGGACATTTTATTTCAAAATATGTATTATATAGTTGATAACCAAGAAAACTTACTATTATTGTATTGATGTTTTCAAATGATGATAGATTAATCATTTTTGAAATGTAATATGTAAATAGAGAAAATGATGAAATTTGTGGTTAGAATTATTAAAAATACATGTTTTCAATTTTAAAGTAATATTTCAGTTCAAAATATGCATCACATAGTAAAAATAAAAAAAACATGCTTAAACTTACATGATAATTTAGAAAAATATTCAATGATTCATTTCAAACATGGAGGTTTTAACCTCATATCAATTCGATAGTTTTTTTGACCAATATGTCTGAAAGCGTGTATATTCACTATAAAATATGAATATTACATTAAAATGGTCGTTTTATAATAAAATTAAATAAAATTCACTATGTTTTGTAGGATGAATCAAAAAATAGTGTTGAATTTATTATTAATATGTATGAATTAATTGGATATCAATATGAAATTTTTTGACTCCGATATGATTGAAAGTTTGTATTTTCAGTTTAAATGTCACAATTTTGATTCTTAACATGTTTCATATTTTCCAAACTAAGAATAAAAACTCTAGTGGTCATTATAATATAGTAAAACATGTTTTTATTCATTTCATTATTTAAAATATTTTACTAAAAATCAATTCTATAGGTGGTTTGGATAGTACACCAAAAATTGTAAGTTTTTTAGAGAAAAGGGAAATTTTAGTTAAAAAATTTGTGTAACATAATAAAAACTAATGTACCCATGGTTGGATTATCATTTTTTATTTTTAAAATGATTCATTATTCAATTTTGACCATCAATAATTATCTTCATGTCAATCGTACAAAAATTGTTCCCAACATGACTAAAATTTTTTGTATTCAATTTAAATTCTAAATTTAGTTATTATCATGCATAAAATAGTAAAATCCATGAAAAAAATGTTTTCAATGTTCCAAGACATAAGGAAAATATTCATCGATCAATATGAGACATGTTGGAATTAATATCATATTAATAAGATTTATGATATAGTCGGTATGACTGAATGTTTAGGTTTTTAATTTCAAAATCAGCCTTTTATTTCACAACACTATTGAAATATTCAAAAAATAAAAAACTAACACATAATGTTGGTATAATATTGTATATTTTTTTTTAATTTTGTGACCTATAGTAATTAACCTCAAATTTTTTAACTACTGTGTGAATGTATTGACTTGAAGTATTTTTCTTTAATTTAAATCTAAACTTTTAGTTCATGATGTTTTTTAAATAGTAAAAATTGAGAAACAAATGTTGAAGTACCATATAAAATTATAATAATATTAATTTATTTATTATGTTTTATCATTAATAAGAAACATTTAATTTATTTATTTTATTTATTATTGCATAATTTCTACTTTTTATCTATTTATCTGTAGTATTTGAAAAATAATAATTTTTATTATTATAGGTAAACACTTGTTTTCATTAAGGTAGTATTAATCTATAGTGAATTTCTTCTATGATTAATATTTTTTTTAATTTGGATGTAAATTGTAAATTTTAGTCATGAATTTTATATATCAATATAATTGTAATTTATTATATATTTTTAATGTAAATTTATTTGTAATTGTAATGTTTTGGAATATATTGTTATATAAATTTATTTTAAAATGTAATGTATTCGTATTTCTCACTCATTGGTTGTTCCAATGATATATTCATGTAACAAATCACGTCTATTTCTGAGAAATGTCTTTATTATTTAAATATTTAGTATTGATATTAAGTGGTTTTATTACTCTAATTTAATCACTAATAAATGTTTTTTATTAGCGTTGAATGTAAAACTGAATAAATATTACATTTATTTGTGCTGGATAAAGCACTGACATAAAATTATTTTTTCAGAACATTAACAATAATAATAAAAGTTAAATTCCATTATTATAACTCACATTATTTGTTATTTTATAGAATTATTCGATAATTTTTTTCACAATTTTAAATTCCAAAAATATAGCATTACAAATAATTTGAAATATGATCTGTGAATTTAATATAATTTAGTATAAATTTATCATGAAATAGTTAATTATTTAAATTAATTAATTAATTAGAAATACATAAAAATTCATATTGTTCAAAATTATTCTAAACATGAACACTGAGAACATATTTTCCTAATACCAATGGTAATGCAAAAATAAATTTTAAAACCCTTTTTTATGATAAATAAGAACATTATTCCTATGTTTTCATTGGTAGAACACAAATATAATACATATATCATACAATTTAGACTGGTTCTCATAATTATGGAAACATAAATCTAGTGGAAGATGGTGGTCTAGATGTTACATGACTGAAGTTGTACGGATTATCAATTCCTTGGAATATGGGTTTGTAGATGCTCTACCATACAAAGGTTTCCTTATAATGAATTTTAAGAGTAACATTCAATTCTATCCGATTTTATTTTCCAATATTGGATCATTTAGATGAGCTCATAGGTTACCATGTTCAATGGAGGGACTCCTACAAAGATTTAAAGTTAGTATAACTTGTTGACCATCTATGCCCAACTATAAAGGGGTTGTCATATCATTACACACATTTCATGTGATTATTGGTGATAATACATGTTGATTTGTTAATGGTGGTCATAATATAGAAAATTTATATTAATTTAATGGTGAAAAACTATTCTCTAATTTATATATTATTTATTTTTTCAACAATATAACCCCTGATGCCATTTCATTATGACTTATTTCAATTTTTTTATTATTCAAGTGTTCAGTTTTTGTTTTTCAGTAGTGAACATATTCTATTTATTTACTATGAATTGAATTATTATATGACTATAAATTAATTACATGGGGTTCTTTCTATTTTTAAATATTCTTGGTATTTTCCAACTGTTAACGTATAGACAATTTATCTGTTAGTAATTTGTGTTTTGATAATCCGAACACCTCGTATCAAAGAACATCGTTCAGAAAGGCTAAGCTGTACATCCAATAGTATACTAATGCAATGATCTTTTCCTAATGGTATCTTGGATTTATAGGGGTTTCACATTTATCCAAATGTAGGGTGTCGGATGAAGGAAATTTTTTAATAATTTTTTTTAATTCGGTACACTTCGGAATATTGATAATGTAGAGTAATGAATATCTGATATAGATATCTCCTCATGTTCGATTAATTAGCGTAAAATTTTTTGAACTTTTGAAATATGAATGATAAATTATATATTACATGGATTATATATGTATTATGAGGTTATTGGTACATATTTAATCCAATCAAATATGAATGGTGAAGTCAATAGTAGTGTTAATAAAAGAACATGAGAACATCTATGAAAAGTCAAAAATATTGAACAAGGTGTTCATGAAGAATATGTCATATTTCAAGAGGATATAACAACGTATAGTAGTGTATACTCAAGATAAATAATTAAAAATTATTTATAGTTATATTGATTATGTTAATGTTATGTTCACAAATGATATTCTATTTTTGATTCTATTTTCATGACATTTTCAATCCTAGGATGTAATGGTATCTTATTTAAGTAAATAATGTGTTATATCAGGAAATGTTTTTTGATATTAATGAAATCATTCTGAATAATTATATTTCAATGTTGTTAGTACATGTACATACTCAAAGTGAATTTAATGTAGACGGTAGAGAACGGTATCCTCAATGGAGAGGTATGAAAAAATTCAAAGATATTCCTTAGGGGAGATGTTAGGGTAAATTAAATATTTCTAAAACATAATTTTGGCACTACAAGATGGGATGAAATTTTAAGAAATATTACAAGGATCTTAGGGTTAAATACGGAATGGAAGCTTCTACAAGTTCAGGCTTTTCTAATTTGATGACCGGATGTAGTATAGATTTACTAAAATGATTCATTGTTCTTGTAGAATCATTTATCATTGATTTGAGAGAATCATTCCATTCAAGGAATGAGTGGTGATACTTGGGTAATTATATATCTAGAAGGTTTTATAAGGTCTTTCTAGAAAACAAATAATATTTACGGATCACATAGAATCGTGATGTTAAAGTACCCATGAATAATGTTAGTTACCATTAAATAAAGGTTGTTCAGAATATACCACATCAAAAGATGAACCTAATATTTATTACACTCTTAGATAATGTTGGGTTGGAATATATCTTTTTTAATAATGTAAATAAAATTACTCAGGGTTCCATGTTTGTAGCTACATGAGTACAAGATATCGTTATCTCTATAATGGTAGGGTATAACACTAATATGTGGGCGATTTTTTGTTAAATAATGATGAAAACATTGCATCCCACATGATTAATAGTGTACTTATGATAATATAATATCATAAAAATTGTGATAATAAACAATAAATTTGTAGTAAAATATAAATCAAAAAAAATTCTATACTTTTCTCTGATTAAGTCAATAAGAATAACTGAAATTAAAATGAAAACAAATCCATGTAAAAAAATCATAGAGTAGACAATAACAATTTTGAATACCACTAAAGGATATTACTATAAATTTACAATTAATTAATATAGCATATTTATTTTATCCTATGTGGTAATATGTTCCATTGACCCGATCCATGGTATTCGAGTTCCCCACTTGGAATTTTTTTAATTTTGCATTATCAGATACTATGATGTTTTCATAGAATCATATTCCACTAAAAATCATTAGTAGAAAAATATTCCATACAAGGAATTTTTTTAACACATATTTAGATATATATCACTCATCATTGAGAACCACATAAATTAAATGATCTATAGAAATTCCACACAATTACATCATCAAAAAAGATTTCTCTAACAAAATAGATTTGACCCACGGAATCGTGATGATCACAAGGGATCTAAAAATGAATCAATAAAATAGAAAACAATTTGATCATTATAATAAAATTATTACCAGATGATAGCTATTAGAGAACCAAAAAAATGATTATTAATGTGAAAACTGAAAGGAAATTAGATTTCTACGATGATTAATTTGTAATGAACTTTCCAAAAATTTACTCATCTTTTTTTATTATGTTCATAAAAAACATTGTTTTAATTTATATGTGTAACACCCCAAGCTTCCATGGTATTCTTTTCATTGAATAATAGAGCAACATGTGTTGTACGCAACCTCGAGTCCTAACACACCACGACCAATCAAAGTAGCAGTTATGAATACTGAAAACCACTTCTTGAATTTATATTAATTTTATAATTCAAAATGGACTTCATATTTGTATTCGTAATATTGAAATGATCCAAAGATGAATTTTTTGTAATTTTCTGAGAACTTCCAATTTTCTATGAATAGTGAAAAATAATTAAAAAAACATTTTTAATCAAAATAAATTATAGTGATAAATTATACAATTGAGTGGTTTTAAAGTATAATTAGAATATTTTTTTACCATTTTATCCAATGGTGGTCATTAGAATTAATATCACTTTGAAATTGGACATAAACAATTGTCAGTCTTTTGATACATATTGTATCTTAAAAACACGGTATTTGTTGTGACAAAGAGAATTGATTATTAAATTAATTAATTCATCTTATATGTTTCGAATATTTTAATATAGACATCATTTTTGAATTTGGAATATCAAATATAGCTTATAGTGAATTTTTGGAATTATTCTGAAAAACTTCAATTTTTGATGAATAGAGAAACCACTAAGTGGTAGTTTAAAAAATAATTTTTCATATAAATGAAACATTACAACTTATGTGTATTGAATTTCAAAAAAAAACATACATGGTTTTCATTAGGAAGAAAAATTTGGTTCAATGAGATGAAATTAATTTTTTGAGAATAGTAACTTTTAAGTTTTATTAATCGCGATTAAAGGTAATTAGTGAAATTTAAGGTAAAAATGATGTTATAATAAAACGAAATTACCTTGACACATGTCCTACAATTATTGGATGAGCCATGACCCACCAAGAAAATCCATGGGTCAACTTGTGGACCCCATGGAGCCACTTGGGTAAGAAAATGACATTAATAACTTTTTATTTAAAGTAAAAATAAAATCGACACAAACATGTGTTTTTTTAATAAAAGAATTATTAAATGGGTTTATATATGTTTACATTTGGAATATAAATATTCATTGGAAATCTAAAAATATTTTCTACATCATGATATTTTTATATAATTTTTAGACATTAAATAAATAAATTTTTTTATGACACCATGATGATGTAGCGATTACCTCATTAATTAACGATTTAAATAAAATGAAAAGATAATGTAAAATCTAAGACTTATCACCTTATCCTAGAAATATATAATTTTGGGACCTCTAAAATCCGAAATGTACTTCATAATAATGTAACATTTCATTACTTTCCAATAGTACCCCTCTACTCCTCTTATTAAAGGCCCCCACCACTACCAGCTTATTTACACCATCAAGCCATTTGGCTCGGAAAACCTCTGCCCAAATACTCTCTAAACTACCCTCTATTACTACTAAAAGCCTCACATTGGGCATAATTCATCCCAAGGAAGCCTTTGGATCAAATCAAAAAAGAGTTACCTGATTTTATGGTAATGTATTCTCTTCTGTTATTTTGTTTTATTTTGCTTCTCCAACCCCTTAAACTCTTTTTATTCCTTTCTTTTGTAACAAAACCAGTATCTTAAATATACTAGGATGTTTTTATGAGAAGTATTTGGTTTAATCTTACACACACCATTGTCTAATGGTTAAAGATCATAATGTTTCTATGGTTGGCGAATTTCTGCCTCACGAAACGATGATTGTTCAATATTCTTTTAACACCTCTCATGGTGGCCATTAAGATGTCACTATATTTATATATGATATATATTATGTGTATGTTTTCCTTATTCTTCTGTATTTTTTATTTATGGCATACCTTTATGATTTCCATTTTGGGTAAACACGATACTTTCATTTTAGGAAGTGCGGACTACCGCCCCCTCAAATGGATTTGAATCGTTAATGCCATATGTGGAATGTATAAAGGATGGAGTAAATGATATTATATATGATATTTTACTGTAATTATAATATAACATTATATCATGATGATTTCATTCCATTAAATATGAAATAGAAATGAAATTAGCGTTTATACGTACGTACAGCTTACCATCTCCATGAACGGTGCATTTCATTTCTTACCTCTAAATGTTATGTAATATTATAAATGAATTTTTATACTGGATATATATGATATATATGATATCTACATCATGAATATAATTCTACATATAATGGATATTTTACCACATGAACAACTTGTAATTATAAGAAGTTTATTTTTGACTCAAGTACCAAAGAGTGACAAAACGACTGTTATTAACTTAAATAATTACATAATGTTAAAAACATGGTAATAAGTGATATAAAAGGAATAATGAACTTGAAAAAGGTTTTTAAGAAAGTATAAATTAACTCTAGTTTATTATTCAGGAGGTTAAAGAATGATCGATTCAAGTTGGACATGAGGTAAGGGAACATCTTAACCAAATTCCCATTCGTTGGGTTGAACATATCTTTCTTATTTATGATGTTCGTTGATTATGTAAAAAATAAATATTTATATCTTATCATGTATTTATACATTCTATATGTGTGCTTATTATTAATACATATGAGCAATCTATTTTATTGATAAAATGATCTTGGTAAGGGACTTCGTCTCAATCTCCTTTCATTGAGGCATACTTTGTTTTATACCCAACTATATATTATACGGTGTATAAACCCCTTTGACTTTTACATTTATTAAAATGAAATATTTTTTATACGAATTGTTTTACTAAACAAAAACAGGGTATCTTTTTTCTTATTTATGCGGTGAAAATGACTTCTCTACTGTCGTGACCATTATTTGTGTTTCGGCATCCTCTACAAGCCATAACTTTTTTTAAATGAAAAATAAATACCAAGTTTTACATTTCTATTATTTTGGTATTGAAAATGGTTTTATTATATCAATTTGTTGTATTGATATCTTGTGATTTAAAGGTGAAAAAGTTATGTTTTCTTTATGCATGTTTTGTGTGATACGATTATGTTATGGTTTATGATGTGTTTAAACCTGTTCATATGAGGAATTAATTGGACATAATAAGTGACGGGTGGAGCCTGCTATAGCTCCTCGATGCATCGTCAAGTCACATGAGACAAACTAGTGTCTTGTAATGAGGACTTTACAAAATCAAATTTGTAGTCTTGCCACGAGGCCTTGGCTACGTGGTTATGATAGTCTAGCATTATGCATCCCATCATTATGAAAGTGGTTATTGATATTGCATGTGGTTATTCGTCTAGTATAATATCCATGTGAATATGTAAATGGATTTATATCATTTAATCATTTCCATATTATGTTGAAGTTCATGTTTAAAAGGCTTCTGTTTTAGTTATACATTGCCTTAAATGTTTATGTTTATTTATGAATGATTTTGCTATATTGTTATCCTTACTGAGCATCTGAGCTCATCCCTTTCAATGTTTTAATTTTTACAGGATGTGCAGAAGTATTTTATGAATGACCTGAAGGGATAATATGAGGGGATATGAAGACAATATGTTGTTTTAGTTTTTTATTACTTTATTATGTAATGTAAAACTTATGAATGTATCTAGTGTTTCATGGCTACTAAACTAATCGGTCTTTAGAGACTTGATCTTTGTGATCATGCTAATGTTACGCAAGAATGCACCGACTCTGGGTAACTGGGGTCGGGGCATTACAGTTGGTATCGGAGGCTATGTAGTACTAACCTTGGAAGCTAGATTTCGATAAAATATTATTAGAGAACATAGACCTAAGATTAAATTTGAGGATTAGTATAGAAAAACGTCCTAGAATTTTGGTATTATAGAGATTTTGTGAGATTTCCGAGCAATGCATCCCTGTCTGTATACGAGCAGGTAGAGGTGGCTCTGGCATAGATGTACCTAGGGGTAAAAACCAAAAACACCACTTTGATCTATAATCGAACGGGAACTGGTGCACGACAATGGGCCATACTGCACTCTTGGTTATGACACTCCTAGGGGATATGCTTAGGATAATTCTCATTTTCTTTACAAACCACTATGAAGGTTTATGTGTATATAATTTCTCAATGAATAAATTTTTATGATTATGGATTACATCCACAAACCATTCAATTTACATTATGTATTTTAAAAGTTTGGAATTATTCATTGCAATTCATAAACTAACCTAGTTTATGCCATTGTATTGAAATGGATCCCAGTAGAAGGAATGTGAACTCCAGCAATACGTATAATCCAAAGAGTAAGAAGGATCGTATCTTTCACGGTATTAAGCAAACATTTAAAGGTAAATAGTCTCCCATGTGTTCTCAACATATGAAGAAATAGTATCATGTGTTAATAAGATAAGTAAATAATTCTCGATGTCCTATGGATTTGAAGTGATGTAAGATAATAAAAGGATGGAAGAGAGAATGATGGATAAAGGGACGAGGGGAAAGAAGAATTTTCCAATATGTGATAACTGTGGGAAGAAACACCTTGGAACTTGCTTGAAGGGAATGTGAGTTTGTTATAAGTTTAGAGAAAAAGGACACCAAGTCCATGACTACGAGGGTAAGAAAAAGGTTTCATATGTAAAATTATTTATCTGCAAGGAGTGGGGACACAACGCAAACCAATGTCCAAATAATCAGTGTATGCCCAAAATGATGTTATTGGATAATAATAAAGTAATGATACTACCACATATGAGGAGGAATGATTAGAGTTTTTATGTTGTTATTAAATAATTATGTCATTTGAGTGTTGTTTCAATGATATTCTGGTTATAATAATTATGGAGTATATAAGGATTATACGACAGTAATATTTCATCAAGGATTTGAGATTGTGTGGAACCAAGAAAAGTGACTCAATAGAATGTTAATGTTTTGGAAAAAATATGGTTGAGTGAAATATAAACCATAATATGGTTCTGATACCGAGACAGTGATTTTGGAATAATACAAGATTGATTTGGATAAATTAAATTGGATATTCTTGATTTCCTTGAAACTGATTAATGATTTGCATTAATTTTTGGATAGAAGGAGTATATCTAGTATTATATAAGGAATTAGGGATCATGAATGTAATAAAAATGTATTTATGGTAATTATGGATTTTTAAGTGTTTTAAAAGAATATATGATGATGGTGTTCACATGTTATTACGCGGTAAAAAGGATCTTCATTGTGTTTACATTACTTATAAAATTTTTACTCTGAGTTTGGACAGAAGTATTTTAGATAACTATAAATGTTGGAATGGATTAAGTTGAACTTTGTATAGTATTATTTAAGGTTAGAACATTTCTGAAGATTATTTTTGTAATATTATAATACCATAGTTTTATGAAAAGGACAACCTGTAGGTTGGGGGACAACCCATCGTGTCGGACAAAGATGCAGGAATCGAACCCACAACCATAGTGCGACATGCTTTTATTACCTACCACTAGCCTACAGGAAGTCCATAGTTATTACAAAATAGTTTTCCTAATCTTAATGGTATGTGTTAATATTTTTAACCTTTTATAATTAGGATAAATAAAATATTTTCGAGTTCTATAATATTTTATAGTGAAGGATGAGTATGTGGTAGAATTTAATTGAAGGTTGAATCTCTACTTCTCACCAATATATATATATATACCTATCTCTTATTCTATGAATAAATTAATTCATAAACTTTAGGAAAGGGATATTAAAACTAAAAATGTGTTATATTAATACCTTATGTTTTGTTGAGATGATGATATTTTAAATCACCATAGATTGAAGGTTTTAAGGCACTCAATTTTACACTTGTTTGTGATTGATGAACTCAATCACTCACTACAAATATTTACGTTTTCCCTCCAATTATATGTCTATAATTTCCACTATTGTTCTCCTAATCGAGATCATAATTTGTGGGTGACATATACCATTTCCCTTTCCCTCTTATTAAGGCTAAATTTTATTAACCTTATTCCCGATGTGGGTTTTCCACAAAGGTATTTTCTATTTTCAAAACTTTTATTTTCGAAGAACAATTTCAAATTGAGAGGACGCAATTTATTGAAGGAGGGGAGAATGTAACTCTGCAAGCTTCCATGGTAGTCTTTTCTTTTAATAATAGAGTAGTGTGTGATGTACGCAACCTCGAGTTCTAACACACCGCGACCAATCAAAGTAGTAGTTATGAATATTAATAACCACGTTTTGAAATTATATTAATTTTATAATTCAAAATGGACTTAATTTTTGTATTTGGAATACTGAAATTATCCTATGTTGAATTTTATGTAATTTTCTGAGAACTTCCATTTTTCTATGAATAGTGAAAAATACTTAAATTTTTTTTTTAATACAAATAATTTATAGTGATAAATTAAACTATGGAGTGGTTTTAAATTATAATTAGAATATATTTTTACCATTTTATCCAATGGTGGTCATTATAATTAATTTTACTTTGAAATTGGACCTAAACAATTGTCAATCTTTTTATATATATTGTTTCATAAAAACATGCTATTTGTTGTGACAACAGGAATTAATTATTAAATTAATTAATTCAACTTATATGTTTTGAATTTTGTAAAATAGACATCATTTTTTAATTTGTAATATAAAATATATCTTAGAGTGAATTTTTTGTATTTTTATGAAAAACATCAATTTTTTTATTAATAGCGAAACCACTAAATGGTAGATTAAAAACTAATTTTTCATATAAATGAAACATTGCCACTTATTTGTATTGAATTTAAAAAATTTGACATACATGGTTGTCATTAGGATGAAAAATTTGGTTCAATGAGGTAAAAATAATTTTTGGTGAATAGTAACTTTTAAGTTTTATTAATCGAGATTAAAGGTAATTAGTGAAATTTATGGAAAAAATGATGTTATAATAATATGAAATTACCATTACACATGTCTTAACTTTATTGGATGAGTCATGGACGACCAATAAAATCCATGGGTCAACTTGGGGACCACATGGAGCCACTTGGGTAAGAAAATGACATTAATAACTTTTTATTTAAAGTAAACATAAAATCGACACAAACATGTGTTGTTTTACTAAAATAATTATTACATGGGGTTATATAAGTTAAAATTTCTACTATAAATATTAATTGGAATGATAATAGTATTTCCTACATTATGATATTTTTTATATAATTTTTAGACATTAAATAAAATAAATTTTTAAAGACACCATGATGACGAAGCGATTACCTCATTAATTAACTATTTAAATAAAAGGAAAAGAAAATGTAAAATATAAGACATAAACTTGTCAAAAACCTATTGGATGGGTATATTTCGAACCCTAATCACCTTATACTAGATTTATATAATTTTGGTCATTTGAAATCCGAAAAGTACTTCATAATAATTTAACATTTCATTACTTTCCAAGAGTGCCCCTCTTCTCCTCTTATAAAAGGCCCCCACCACTACCACCTTATTCACACCATCAAGCCATTTTTCTCTGCCAACCATTGCCCAAATACTATTTCAACTTCCCTATATTACTCCTAGAAGCCTCACTTTTGGAATAATTCTTCCCAAGGAAGGCTTTGGCTCAAATGAAAAAAGAGTTACCCGATTTTAAGGTAATGTCTTCTCTTATGTTATTTTGTTTTATTTTGCTTCTCCAACCCCTTAATCTCTATTTATTACTTTATTTTGTAACAACACCAGTATCTTTAATATTCTAGGATTTTTCTATGAGATGTATTTGGTTTACAATTACACACATATTCGTCCAATGGTTAAAGAACATATTGTTTCTGTGGTTGGTGAATTTCTGCCTCACGAAACGATGATTGTTAAATATTCTTTTCACAGCTCTCACGGTGGAAATTAAGATGTCAATATATTTATATATGATATATATTATGTTTATGTTTTACTTATTCTTTTTTATTTCTCATTTATGGCATACCATTATGATTTCTATTATTAGTAAACACGATAATTTCATTTTAGGAAGTGCGGACTACCACCCCCTCAAAGTGATTTGAATCGGTAAATGACATATGTGGGATGTATAAAGTATAGATTAAATGATATTATATATGATATTATACTGTAATTATAATATACTTTTATATCATTATGATTTCATTCCATTAAATATGAAATAGAAATGAAAGTAGAGTTCATGCGTACGTACGGCTTACCGTCTCCATGAACGGTGCACTTCATTTCTTATCTCTAAATGTTATGTAATATTATTAATTAATTTATATACTGTATATATATGAAATATATTATATCTACATCATGAATATAATTCTGGATATAAAGGATATTTTACCACATGAACAACTTGTATTTATAAGATGTTTTTTACAAAAGTACCAAAGATCGACAAAATGACCATTATTAACTTAAATAATTACATACTGTTCATAAAATGGTAATAAGTGATATAAAAAGAATAATGAACTTTAAAAAGGTTCTTAATAAATTATAAATTAACTATATTTTATTATTCAGGAGGATAAAGAATGTTTGAGTCAAGTCGGACACGAGGTAAGGGAACTTCTTAACCCAATTTCCATTCTTTCGGTTGAACTTATCTTTCTTATTTATGTTGTATTTTATTATGTGAGAAATATATTATTATATCTTATCATGTATTTATAATTTATTTATGTGATCTTATAGTGAATACACATGGGCGATCAATTTTATTTACAAAATGATCTTGGTAAGGGACTTCGTCTCAATCTCCTTTCATTGAGGCATACTTTGTTTTATACACAACTTTATTTTATACGGTGTATTAACCACTTTGAATTTTACATTTATTCAAAGGGAATATTTTTTTACGAAGCTTTTTACTAAACTATAAAAGGGTTTGTTTTGTCTTATGTATGCGGAAAAAATGACTTCTCCGCCGCCGTGACCATTATTTGAGTTTCAGCGTCCTCTACAACCATAACTTTTTTAAATGAAAAATAAATAACAAGTTTTACATTTCTTTTATTTTGGTATTGAAAATGGTTTTGTTATAACAATGTGTTGTATTGATATCTTGTGATTGAATGGAGAAAATGTTTTGTTTCTTTTATGCATGTTTTATGTGATACGATTATGATATGGTTTATGATATGTTTAAACCTGTTCATATGAGGAATGCGTTGGACATAATAAGTGACAGGTGGAGCCCACTATAGATCCTCGATACATAGGAAGGTCTCATGAGACAAACTAGTGTCTTGGCATGAGGCCTTGACAAAATCTTATTTTTAGTCTTGGAACGAGGCCTTGGCTACGTGGTTATGATAGTCTGGCATTACACATTCCATCATTATTAAAGTGGTTATTGATATTGCATGTGATTATTTGACCAGAAGAATATCAATGTGAATAAGTAAATGGATTTATTTCATTTTATCTTTTCCATATTATGTTGAAGATCGAGTTTAAAAGGATTCTATTTTAGTTATACATTGCCTTAAATGTTTATGTTTATTTATGAAAGCTTCATCTATATTGTTTTCCTCACTGAGCATCTGAGCTCACCCCTTTTAATGTTTTAATTTTTTCAGGACGTGAAGAAGTATTTTATGAATGACTTGAAGGGATAATATAAGGGGATAAGAAGAAAAGATGTTTTCGTAGTTTTTTATTACTTTATGATGTAATGTAAAACTTGTGAATGTATCTGGTGTTTCAAGGCTATTAAAATAATTGGTCATTTGAGACTTGATCTTTGTGATCATGCCAATGATACACAATAATGCACCTACTCTAGGTAACTGGGGTCGGGGCGTTACAATATGAATCCTCTATAACCAATTCCAATGGTTAGATTCTAAAATCTATAGGTTTTGGTGTACATTCATTTCATACAACCTTGTATCTTCTAATAGATGTAACTTTAGCATCTATAATCTAATAATTAATCTCATAGAACATATATATCAATGATTAATGGAATTATATATATATTTTTAATGAACTAAATATAGAAATAAATTTTGGATAATTAACATTATTCAAGCACATAGAAAACTGAAACAAGAAATATCAATTTAATTTAATTTATTATAGATTTTATTTTAATTTTCATAATAATTGACATGATAATGATCTTTTTCAAAAAAATAACCCCTTTTTCACAATCCCATGACATGAAAAATTATTTTTTATCTTATTTAAAATTAATGAAATACATCCTATAATATCTATTGGAAGTCCAATTATGTTTAACACCCTGAAAACATTAATTTTTTTTCACTTACTCTATATTCCATAACATGCTACACAAAAATATAAAATTAAAATATCACATTCTTAATGAATTCAACTAATCTCAAAGGCATTGTTAGTAGATGTGAATGGAAAAACTACATTATCATATTTTTCACCCCTTGGGGACTTTCCAAATGAAATATAGAGGGAGGATTTTAACAATGTTATATACATGGTCAATAGTAAACTGAGATGGATTTGAAAGACTCCATTTATCATCCAATGTTGTCCCCCCCATGAGGTATACCTCCCTTCATGATATTCAATATTATAAGGAGACTAATATTACTATTTTGTAATGTTATAAGGTTCTCACATATTCTAACCATTAATGTTTTAAAGGATAATATTCCCATTTTGGGATAATCATTAATAGGTATTAGATATACATATCATCCAAAAAATTGTAATAACATTAATTTTTAAAAAATAAAAGATATAGAAATAGTGAATATTATATATTAATCAGCCCAAATATATGAAAAATATTATATTATTTAACCATTGAAAAATTCATTCATAAACATATTATTAAATAATTAATGAATTAATTCCATAAATCAGTTATTTTAAAATCATCAAAAGAAAGGGTAAAATAAATTAAAAATAAATTATTTTTTATGAGTTTTTAACATTATCCTCTCTAGATTCTACAACCATCACTCTATTATTTCATATGAACCCCTATCCCTCTTCAAATATAATCTAAAATCTTTTATCTCTGGATAATGTTCGGTTAATATATTATCCCACTGGCTATGTTTTTATTATTAATCCTATATTTTCCATTAATGATTTTTTTCACCTATGAGATAAATTATTATTTTTATTTTTATTTATTTAAGGCATTTCAATTCAATTAATTTTTTAAATTTTAATTTAATTCTTTTCCTTCAAACTTGATAGATCTTAAGTAAACTAAATATAATGATCAAGGACCTGCTTCAATGTCTGGGATGATTGGGCTTCATATATACTATCCTGTGAATTATAAATCCTCAAATATATCTTCATATGTATACAAATAATTTTTAGAAAAACAATATTTTTTTATCCACCGTTAATTTTTCTGTCTCCAATCATTCACTAATTTGTATTTTATCTAGAAAAGAGACTTTATATTTACATTAAGATAATATTATATGTCTCTCTATCTCCAAGTATACTATTTTGTGGATCCTTATCCTTAGGGATAATTTTCAAAATCTATACACGCAATGAAGTGTGTCCATAGTTTAATATTTTTGACCTTTATTCTATTATTTCATGTATATTCTAGAATGATTTTACATATAAACAACCATAGCATCAAATGTCACTTTCTTTCCAAAAACATGTTCCATGGATTGTTTTTTGGATTACATAGATTCATGAGATAAATATTTCTTTATTGAATCATCTTTTAGTAGATTTATCGATTGAGTAACAGTAGATGATGATTAAGAAATTTTAGATATAGAGTAATATTACTCTTCTCTATGATAAGATAAGAAGAGATATTAACGAATAATAGGATCCAATTCCTCAAAATTATTTATATGAACATATTTAGGTACTGAGGGTGATTATATTTTCGAATATGTGTCATATATAAATTTCATTAAAATTATTTTTTCCTTTTTCTAGGATTATCATCCATCAATATCAAACATAAATTTTTTTATGTTAATATTCTTTAAATCATCATATGATGGTCATTGATGGTATTAAAACCTAAAAGATCATATTTTTAATGAATATTTATTCATTTTTTGGGAATCCATATGTTATAATTCACCATATATTGAGACATTAACATTTTTTCTCACTATTCTAATGTTTGGTTTTCTATATTTATTCTCCTCAAACTTTTTTTTGAAGTCATCATATTTCCATTTTAAATTATGTGCATATTTCTCTATAATCCTTCGAATATTATCTTTATAAATTCTCATCTTCTTCTTAGAAGGATTTTTATTTTCATGAAATAATTTTGTTTCATTTATATTCTCTTTTTATGTCATCATACCCATATCCAGAATGATTTTATCATGCCTCCACATATGTGATCAGGTATCAGAAAAAGGTGTAATTTACTTTTCCCTTTTAAATATTTTACTTTCATCCAGATAGTAAAAAACATTATCTATTAAAAAACTTAAGTATTCAATGGGGACTCCATATAAAACATAGAAACTATAAACACATATGATACCAAATATATTAACTATAATCTATTTGATCATTGGATATTATGAAATATTTTTATCTCATTACTATCTTGATAAATTATGGTTTAAAGTATTCTAAGATAATCTCTACAATGTATAAATTTATCATATCTGTAATAATTTAATGCATATAAAGAACTTTATATATTATATTGTACGTGCCTCCTTTTTTAGTATTATAAATCCTCAATCCCATTGATAATTTATAAAAACTATATAGAAGATTTATTTTATCATATAAATAATTTATTTCATATATAAGGGTTTCTTTCATATCCATCACTCAGATGAATTTCTCCATAATCATTGGAAGCTTATGTGATATAAAAAGACTATCTCATTTAAGTAGATCCTTGATACAGTTCTTAGAGTGTATAAGTCACACAAAAAAATCATTCTACAGAAATATGAATTTAATTTTCTTCACACCATCAATTTTTTCAATGATGGTTATTACATAAAAATATTTATGGAAGGATTGTGAAGAAAAATAAACATTCCTCAAAAATAAAAGTGATAAACTCCCATCCTTTGGAAAATTATATCTATTTTCAGTTCATAATAAAAATCTAAATAACTTACATGATCTATTATCACTTAATGAAAAATTTATTTATCGGTAATATCTTCATACAAAAAAAATTATTACTGAAATATAAAAATATGATACTAGATAATAATATATTAAATGAGTAGAGAATAATAATCAATACAGAAAACAAACAATATATCCACAACCCTTTATATAGTTTAAAGTGACTCTCTGTGATTTAATCTCATCTTATGGTAAAAAAACATAATTCGAAAAATTATTATGTAAAATTCCTTTGAAATTTTTATTTCTAATTTGAAAAATTAATTTTTTTATTATTCAATGAAAAACAATTCAATGTTAAATATCAATTTATCAGAATTTGTTTATTCATGCGACATAAAATTAATAAACTATTTATTAAAAAAATTAAAAGATAAAAAAAATGTTGAGACTTTAAGAACATTTAGTCAATAAATTTGGCATGATATTATTCAGTTTAATATGGTTTTGGTTGATATTTTTACTGATTTTTTAGAATAATAATGGCTCGATGGGAGCTCAGAAATATTTCATTTTTAACCCCTGCAAGGGATTATATAGTTAATGGATTTTTCATTATGTTTTTAGTTCTATATCCACATGGAGTTTACTATCAATGGGTTTGATTATAATTGGGGTTCAATGATTGATTGTGTGGAGGTGGGTGGGGTTTGAATATTGTTTCAAAATATTTCATGTCAAGTATGACATTTTTATCTCTCATGGAAACTAACACAAGATCAACGAATCGTGTGACTACTTTACAATGGATGGTGGTTTCATGGGTTTTTAACCACAATGAAACATACTAACTGAAATTGGTCTAGAGTACGAGATGTCAGTATCATCACACCATTGAGGGTGGATGGAATTATTTCCTACTCCCTCAATCTTTTATAATCTAATCCAAATCAAGATATGGTATTTCTTACCATAACAAAATGATAATTTGACTAATTCTATGACTTGTAAAAGAGGTTATTTTAATGATATCATCTATATATATCTAAGGTCTCCATCCATTTCCTTGAATTTTTTTGAAATGGATAGTTGATATTACTTTAACTCCATATAACAAGGAACTATAGAGTATACGTATGTTCAGGATCATGATTGGTGATTTTGTAATGGGACTGAACCTCTAAGGGGAATAAAAAATAACCTATGAGAATGTGAATAAAAAATCACATTGTTCATTTAGGTCTAAACCATTCACTTTAACATCATGAATTAAAGAAATATACAAGGGAAATTAGGAATTTGGTTTGGATTTCTAGAATTAGGAATGTTTCTGACATATCCTACTTATAATAGGAAATAGAATCATTTTATTTTGGTCGTCCATAATCCCACTAATGAGAAATGGTAGATAATTAGTACCGATGAGGGTAATTTTCAAAGAGTTTACCTGTATGGTAATACCTTTTGTACTGACACAATGGATGAAACCGATGTATACCAAACATTTAAAAATATTATTTAGTGGGTATCAGACACTATGGATACCCTGATTAGGGGAATTTTATAATGCTATTAATATGATCAATGTAAATCCCTATTCCCCCATGATTCATGATCGGTCTGAGAAATAAAGGGAAATTTTGTATTCATACTCACATTATATTGACAATAGACTTATGCACCAAGGAGGCATAATGGATTGTTTGATATGGAGTTTGGACCTTAAGAAGACATCATATATATTCTTATTTTAGAAGTGATACTCATCAATGTAGTTCAATTAGCTTCTAAATTTTCTTATTAATGTGGATCAAACACAGTCCCATAAGGGGTGAGTCATATGAAATTATATATCAATGAATTACACTGAAGTGTATTCCCATGTATGAGACCATTACATATCCTTATATGGAAAAGGAATGATGATATATTTATACAAGTTTGTAGGTCCCATTAGATAGAGATATTTTGATATGGAGGTGATTACACCATGGTAGATTCCCATTAGAAGATATCTACCACTTACCCTTTGTGATATAGAGGTTGGTTACATTGAATTTTCTTGAGGATCTCCTCATAAGTGAATATCCCTTGTCTATTATGTACAATTACCAAATGATCTGGGAATTTGTAGAAAAAAGACCAATAGATCGGGGTTCACATGGTTCAACAGAACATTCCCATGTATTTATATTATAAAAGGTTGACATGTTTGGAGGATTAGGCCAGAATATTTAAGGTTTTATTGGTAACATGTGTGGGGATTTTTTATTAACACGTATATTGGTCATCATATGATTAAATATGATATGTATGATGTTTAACATGTGATCATGATTTTGGGTTTGAATGACATCACATGAACATAAAGATATTATTGGATGAATTCACATGATTTTCCAAACATGATTGGTGGTCATCAGAGAATATTAAAAATATGAAATGGAGTAATTTTCATAAACATGGCTACTTTCTAGGAGGAGGTTGTCATGTGATTTGGATGATGTGTCTAAAAGACTTCCATGTGATTCTACTAACATGTCTGGGTGTATTCATGTGACTAAAGAATGTTTCATGAATGTACTAGGGATCCCATATCATTAAAATTATAGTATCCATATATGATTGAGGTTTTCATATTTTTCATCAATATATTATATGATTTAATCAATTTTCATAATGTGATGGCCAATTAAGTCCTTACATGACCATGTAAGGCCTTACATGACACAGTAAACATGATAAAACTCATTTTATTTATCTATATGGCAGGTTGATTTTCCATTATATGATCAATGGAGTGATCACATGAGGTTTATAGACATATCATGTCACCCCATTAGTCATTCCTCATGTTTCTCAGGTGAAAAACTCTAGTGATTATATGTTTCTACACTCTATAGAGTATATTATCACTTCGGTGCTCCATTCTGTGCATTTTTTCTATTGTGGGTAGGGGGAATGTATTGGAAAATCCACACATAGTATACACTACATTTCATGGAACATAAATCAAATATATTTTATTATGTTAGTAGAGGAATTATCAAATAACATGTTTCTTGTGAACCCATCATACAACACCCATGATGTCTTCTTCTTGTCTCCTAACAAACAAAAACCATAGGGTCGCAAAATCATTTCAATTTTTATTTATCTCATGTATTTTGAAATGTATTTCATTCAATAAAAAAATGTAAAATTTACTTTTCAAGATCAGGCCAACATGAATGGGCCATTCACCAAATCAGGGTGGAATTATAGAGGGACTCTGTATGATTTATGACTAATTATTTGAAATCATTGACATGTTAAAGGTGACATCTTCAGTGGCCCTCACAATATGAGGCTGAAATGACCATAGGGATTTCTCTTTACAAGAAATAATTACATTAAAAAATCATCATCCCATTGTATGAATATCATCATAACACCCTTCCAGTGAAGATATCATATTTTCTTGATTTTATTTTTTAAATCCTTCATTATTATCCAATATATTTTTTATTAGGTCATCACATGATCAAATGGACATGTCTAATATCCTTTAAATGTTAAATGTTTCATTCCCAGTATCCTTTGGATAAAAAATAAGACACATAACCAATGTGTTTTTTATTTATCTATCATGAACCATGTATGCATTCCTGGTGAAAATCAATGTAAACCCATTTTTAAGAAAATTTCATCTTTTAAAACTTTTATTTTATAAAGTGATTGTGTGATTTTAATGTGTCGGTTGATCATCCAATCTCATGATATGTTGACCTTATTTGGTATCCTTCACATGACCATGTTTCTTTTTTTGGGAAACTTTCACATGATTAGGAATGCTCTACATAGGGGATATGCATGATCATTAAAAAATAACCCAAATAATATGACACATTCCCATGATTTTAATATGGTCCTCAGATTTAGATAACCCATGTTCCAATCCACATGTATCCCTAATTCTCATTTCATCCATTTTTAGAGAATGTAATACATATGGTTCTGGTATTTTATTGATCTCAAAATTTTCAAGGATCTTTTAGTGGGAATAAAAAATACCCTCTATAGGTGAGTTCTAAATAGAGATGGAATAAATTTTGAATAATTTAATTTCACACATGAGTTATGTTGGGCTACCAGTAATTGTTGATTTTAGTGGATTTTCGTCTTCTAGGAGACTGTTCTCATTCCATGGGTTTCCCTGTAAATAGTTTACATATATTCTATCATTTCCTTATGAAATTCATACATCTATAGCTCTTGCAATATCATATTTCACATGACTGCTTCATTGAACCACTTTTACTGAACACTCTGTGAGAAGTATTCACAAGACCCAATTCTGTAAACACAGAACATGACCACCTCATGTTATTTAAATATCTTTATGAATTATAAAAAACATATTATCATATTAATAGTAAGTTTTTTGAAATTACACACACATCCTTGGAAGAAGGTTCACATCACATGATGTGAATGAACTGTAATGTGATCTCTAGATCATTATGTGATTCACAATACCTTCATATTGAAAATTGGTTATATGTATTCGAATAGATCACACAATTTTTATATGTTTCATTGGTCAAGTGATTCATGATTGTTGTAATAGGTCATGTGATCATTAACCCTTTTATGGGTCATGGGATTTTCATGATGTTTTTTTGTTACGTACTTCCCATTACCCTTTTATAATTGATCCATTACACAAATAAGATGTTCTTATTTCTCTATTGTATAAGGATTGAAGTTTGAAAATGTTTTATGTTGTTTCTGTAAAAGGATCCTTAGATTCCTAGAACTGCAATGCTGACCCATGGTACTTTGACGTTTCAAAAAATTATAATTTAAAGTTGAATATTACCATTACACATTAAAACTATTCTCATTCCAATATAATGAATTTTATAGATTATATTTTCTTGATTATATTTACATCCCTTCACATGACTATAATATTCCATCACCCAATCCACAATCCTCCCCCGAATTAATTCAATTAATTTTTTCTGATGATTGTTACATAAGTGTGGCATTGTTACAGGAGTTATCCAATATGTTGGATAATTAATATATAGTGTTTGATGTTTTAGATCTTTCCAATGAACCAATTTCTCTATGGTAATTAAATATACTAGTCTCCTCTACAAAAAACAAAAAAAGTCTCTACATTTCACTGTGGGATTTTTACGCTGGTAGTAACTTTTCAGATAAATGGGAATGTCCATTCTGGGTTGGAAAACGTTTCACCAAATTTTATGAACAATTTAATATTTTCTATCTTTAGGATTTGTCATGGGTCTCTTAGACTGTTGTATTCCATTAATAATATTTCCTTAGAGAGTTTATTAGACATTATTCTTCGAACACTGACTCTTTTTGTCTAACCCATGGAGAAGTGGGCTTCAATATTTGAGATATTTATTAGTATGGGGGGATACCTCCTCAAAAAAGTGATTTTTTTGATTTAATTCCTACCATGTATGTTTTGGATGACCACGAAAAAATTCCATCCATGGCCTGACAGATGGTCACTGTTATGAAGGTGAAGTTAATGAGGGAGTTGAAACTAATATGTATCATCTGTTTCATTTACTATATCAACATAAAAAATTACAAAAACGATACATGGAAATCCATCATAACCCCTCATCAATTTCAATTTTGACATCTTAAAAATATTGTAGGCTTTTATTATGCCTTTCTAGTAGCTAAGGAGTAGGCCTCATGGGGAAATCATATGAGACTGGAGGTGTCCCCAATTCATTAGTTTGCAATATATTTTTACCAGTTTTTTAATGGATGACTTTTCCAAGCTAGGGACTCACACTTAGGAATTCAATATATCACATTAATGATGGAATAATAATTCAAAGAGGGTTAGCCCCTCAATGTAAGAATTCGAACCGGTTATCACCTTCTTAAAGTCCATTTCCATGTTCAACTATGTAGAATATCCTAATGGATCAAGGCCCCTATTAAATTTTATTTGGATGGATTTGGGATCATTATCAAAATTATGAGTATGATAAAATAAAAAAAATTCCTCATTGACTATTTTTCTTGAGATTATAAATGATATTTTTGTTGAGGAAACACTAATAGGCACTAATGATGTTGTTGACATTTGATGTTGGCATGATGATTTAAATTGGATTTTATAACTCACACACACTGGGATGATTATTGACAATGTAAGTGGTTCTCTTTCCCATAGATCATAAAAATTATATATTTAAGATAGATTTCTTATAGATCCCATAGAACAACTAACAATTTTTATGTTATATATACCCTACTAGTTTTGGTATAATTTATTATACACTAATATTATTCATCTACATTCCTTAGTACTCATGTGGGGAGAACGAAATATTGAACTAGTTAACCAATTATTGCTTGTATTGGCATGAGAATATACATGTACTGAAATTTTTATGCTTCATACTGATGACTATGTGTCCCTGTCTCAATAATATTACAAATAATGGGTGGAAGTTCAAATTATTGTCATAATTAATAAAATTTAAAATAAATTATATAATACCTATCCTATTTTTGTCACATTATTTGTAGAAGTGGTGGAGCTGATTTGGGACTTAGTGGATCCACTTTGGACATGATCTTACAAAAGTGAAATGTGTCCCATCATCAAGATTATGTTTGGTGATAAATCTATCCCATCAGAGCTAGTGATATATAAATTACCATTCATTAGAGAAATACATTATACTCCTTATCTTACTTCCTTTTCATCTTGAATGATATTTCAATCAATTTACTTCATACATAACCAAATACCCCCAACCATTCTTTCCATCCAATAATACTGCATAAAAAGTCAATGAGATCTCAATATCAGGAATGTAAATTTGGTATAATATCAATTCTATGAATAAAGATACCCCTAAGGAACATTTTTGACCAATAAGAACGCATTCACCAAATGATTTGTTATTTTGGTGCTGACTTCTTTGAGTATCTGTAATTTTATGATATCATGTTATAGATGATCCCGGATCAGAAAAAAATGGTTTTTAAAGAGAGGTACATGTGTTGTATTGATGATTCGATTTCCTTTGTTGATTTAATAATATATTACCTATATGTTTTTAATAGATATATTATAAATTATCTCAATAGCACACTCATATGAAATACTTGAGTACATCGCTAGTATAAAAGGAAGCAATTAATTATCACATAAGGTCCCATCATTCGATGTCATCATCCTTATTAGAGATCTCCCAAAAAGGAGTTTAATATTTTAACTCTTTTATTTAATCATTTCAACATTTTATTATGGTGGAATAAATGGGGAAGATAGAAGTTTAGTTGTGAATTGATGACACTATCCAGACTAAAAATGATCTAGAAAACATAGCCAGCTAGTTGTTATCATTATCTAGTTGGGACTGCTATATTAATTTCTTTTATTTGAACCTTAAGGAGACTCTAAAATGATGATAATCGTACCTCTATTTCACATTATCAGGGAAAACTATTTTGGATGTACATGTCATTTTACATATTTGTTTCATTCATCACATGCACGAGATTTCATTGAGTCGATATAATTTGGATTATCAAATATTTCAATCATTTTTATAATACCATGTAAAACCAAAATCACGAATTTTAACACTTGAATCACTATAGACATATCGATTGAATTACCCAACAATAATCATTTCTATATAAATCCTCGTTGATGTATCTTCTACATTTTGTATGTGATCAACTGGTTCAAAAGGATTATTTGGGTGATTATATTTCCTATAGGGAATGTTCACTAACTATTTATATTGTTAGTGTAATTATTGATCATAGCTTTATTTTTAATAATTATAGATAATGTTCCCTGAACTGTTTATATATATTTTTTTTATTTCCCTAAATTTTCAATAATTTCATATTTGGAAAACATAGCATGAACCAAAATGCATTCCACACAGTTAAACATTTATGGGTTTCCATCCTATGATGTTCCGTGCCTTTTCAATTTCATATGATTTCAATATTTTGTTGATAAAAAAATTTAGTGTTTAGAATGAATATAATCATATTTTCTCCATGGCCCCCTTTATGATTTTCAACATTGTGAGAATTATGTCTAATTCAATTGGATATTTATGGATTTGTACATTGGTGTTATATGGTGCTATAATTTTATTTCACATTTCATCGACCATATAATACTAGATTTTAGGGTCATCTCTCCTAGGCCATTTTTTATATAGTTTAGTTTCTTTTTTTCCATACCATCTATTTCATTGGTTTGCGATCTTCTATCTCAAACTGTCTATTATATTAGTTTATGGTCTTCTAAATAAGAATTTAAATTTCTATAGTTTATTTTCTTTTATCTTGGATCATCTATTATTATAGTTTAAGGTCATCCAGCTCAAATCATTAGTTGTTGTAGATTATGCTCTTCTAGATCGGTCCATCAATTGATGTAGATTAAGTTATTTTATCTCAGACCATATGTTGTTGGTTATAATGTATGTATTTTTTTGAAGGGTATGAGAAACCTATACCCTTTCATGGATTCTAATGAATAAGTATCCATGAATGGTTCTGATACCCTGCATTCGTAATTGATATTATGACGTTTGTATGTTCATGAAGTGTTCTAACACCTTGAGTTCTTGCATAAATTATAAAGGATATGTATCTTCAATTGGTTGTAATACACTAAATTATTGATGAGATTAATTTTGATGTATGGTGGTGGAGTATTAGGGACCTTAAATCCACTTGAATAATATGAATATGAGTTGTTTAAACCACATTTCGATGGGATTGAACCTAAGAATATGGAATAGGTAAGACATGCTGAGGATGATTAAAAAAATAAATTGAACAGAGTTCCTTCATCATTTTTTTGGGATCATACAGATCATAGGTTCTTTTTTATTGGGAGGATACACATTTAGTTAACAGTTCAATGAACCTTATGCATGAACCCATAGGGAATACATATACGGTCATGAAGAGGGGCCCTTCTACTTTTCAAGGTCCATGATTGATTTGTGAAGATTTAAATGTTGGGATGATAAAATGGGAAATCTATAACAGAGATATTGAAGGGTGATCTGGAACCCTAGGAAAATATATTTTATGGATGGGACGTTTGGGGCCTATAACTATTAATTTCATGTAATATGGTGTGGGGAATTAATTGGTTTGGGATTATAATATCACAATCTTTTTTTAGGATGGGTAAAATTCACTGTGACGAAACATTAATAATGTCAGATAATTATGAATAGTTTTGTTAATGGGATTGTAAATAATGTATGTGAAAAATAAAATTACAATTAAAATTGGGACTAGAGGATCCATGATGCCTATTAGTAATAGTGTAAATGAGAATTACATGTAGCCAGGAAATTAGCTTATGGATTTAAGGGGGAACATTCCTCGATGACCGAAATACAATCATAGAATAATCTTAGAGGAATTGTGTTTTTATAATGACCCATGATTTTCATAAATGGATATTAAATAATTTTATATGAATATTCATTACAATACACAAAAAATACTAGTGGAATGTAACTGTTTGGTGCCATTGGAAGGTTGTATAAAAATTTCTAGTCAGGTGAAACTTCATCAACTCTTACCACATTAAGGTATTTTTTGTAATAATAAAATGAGGCTTCAGCCCCAAATATTAAAAAATTAAATATTCCCACAATGATATTTCCCTTATGTACCCTACTTTATTACATTCTTCATAACCCATGGAATTGAAATATAAGAAATGGTGAGCTCAGATGCTTAGTAAGGGTAAACATGGAAGAGATCAATTTTTATCTTATGAATGTATTATATAAAAACAGGTATGTGAAAATAAGAAATGTTAATACACATGATTTCATGGATTATATAAATGATTCATTTCCAAATATATTTAAATTTTCAAAATACATGTATCAAAATAATGAAAATAGATCCTAACTCAGTAATGAAAAATATGTTCACAACATAAATGATTGTGGAATCATCATAAATATAGATAAATATTTCATATAATAATGTTAAAAACCAAGAATCTTGGATAAAGAATCATCACCTATTTCCCCTAATGGAACAATCACATATTCTTGTTTCCCATCAGGGATCAAGCACATAAACTTGTTTTTCATTGCAGGTCAAGTATATTAACTTTTTTCAATTAAATATATAATGAGATATAATTAATTACCCAAGGAATTGGTGGGAGTATATGTCCCACCCATCACTTAATGAAAACTATACAAATGCATTCTTTAGGATTATTAATAATTCATCACATCCAAACCCATTTAATGAAATGAGTTTCATAATGATATCATCGTAAACTAACACAAGGAAGAGAATTATGTCTCATAAATATCATGACGTTATAAACATAAACAATTAATAAAAAAATATTATTATTTTATATGGGTCATATCCCTAGTAAAGAATAATTAATATCATAAAATTTTATCTAATATCAAAAATGATTTTTGAAATATTAAATGAAATAATTCTTGATAAAAATATACTTCCAATTATGAGATTGATTTTTAAAGTGTCATGATGTTTTAATGAAATAATTTTCTTCTTTAAAAAAACCATATTCTCTTTTAAGGAATGATTAAATGAAATTAATTCATCCTGATGGGGGAGAAATCTATTCATTCTCTATAAGATAAAAGAAATTCTTTACTTATTTTTTTGGAATATTCACAATGTACCACATTTGGAAAATGACAAAAAAGTATTCCTTTTGAACAATTTAGTGAAAAGTAAAAAATTGGAAAATATATTTAAATATTCATAAAATAATAATAAAATCCTTTTTGTAAACATTTTTTTTAAATTGGATGTAGAATATTAATATTCCCCAATGGATATTTCAAATGAAATAACCATGACTGTTGATGAGATTTTGATATAATCCTTACATCATAATTATTATTAGAATCATATGGACCATGAATGAATTAAAATTATAGAGATATAAAAATACCATAATATTGATAATAATACTCATAAAATAAAATAATTGGTATTATCTACACCACAAAGATACAAGAAGTGATGTATTAGTCACGTGTCCCAAATAAATGAAAGGGAGAAAAAAATACCTTACTTTATGTCTTGACATCCATCGTATATATTCACACATCCTGTATAATAAATATAAGTTCATTATAAATTTACCCAGTAAACATATTCATATATTTAATTCGAAAAATTCCTTAATTATAAAAATATATTACTCTCTTATTAACAATTCCATGTTAAAGTAATGTTTTAGGTAATAACCACTCTCTATTTTGTATATCTTCTAACTGGATATCCTTGGTCATCTTACATAGATCATGATTACAAATTTTAAATAATGTTAAAAATGAGATAAATACCACACAGATATATTATGTATATATTTATTCATCGTGATTCATAAAATTTAGAGGTGGAAAATAAAAAACACCATTCACGGAAATGGTAATATGTATGTTCTCATGAACGTTGTTTTCAATTTGTCATCATATTAAAATAATGAATATTTTAGGAAATATTATCATTTCATAATTATTTTTAGTATATATATATCATATATATTCAGAAACATCATCCTTATTACCATCCTTTTAAAATTTAAATGATAAACGAATCTTATCACATCTTGGAGATGGTAAGTCATACGTACGCATGAGTGACATTATCACTTACCAAAAATTTATATGAAATATTTGTATATAAGATATTTTCATTGAGAAATTATAATTATTTTACAAATATATTATATAAACATTAAAACCATCCAAATTTTCACTCATAAAATATTTTTATGTAAAAGGAATTGTATCAGTACGTGGAGATGGTAAGCTATATGTAAGAATGATTGATACGTTCACTACTTGTTAGAAGTGAGTTGTGTTGTATAATTGAATATTAAAAATAAAAATAAAATATCATAATATTTTTGATTATAATGATATTATTATAAAATATATGTATCATAGACATAGACTTGGTATATAATAGTAGGAAAAGAGAGTGAACAGTAAGATTTATTGCCTCTTCTACAAAATTGATCATTTTGATCTCATATAAAGGACTCTAGAGTTGGTATTTTTGGAAAACCAAAACCTATATATTTTGAATAATTAAGTGGAGAAGTTAATTTGGAATATATCGGAAAATACTGTAGTGTCAATTTGGTTAATTGAGATTGTAACATACAATGTAAATAAAGAATAAGTCATTATCATATTTATTAATATTTACATATTAAATATTAATTTTACATTAAAGGGGTTTCTATGTTCGATAGCGTACACGATACGCAACAACGAGTATATTTGAAATCTTACATCGCACACTAATAATATAATATTATTATTTCAAATGCTAGTTAACATATAGCCATTTTATTGGTGAGAGTGAATATAAATAACTAAAATATGAATATATATGTTTGTTAAATGTTTTTACATTTATCCAATAAAAGATAAATGCTTAAAATAAGAAAAGAATTCAATTTTTAGCATAAATTCTCTAATATTCACTAAAAGGTCGATTTATCGCATTTTGGTAGAGAAACCTATTTAAAAATAGTTTTGGTCACACTTATACATTATTTTGGACCAAACAAAATCTTTATTTAGAATTGGGACATCAAAATTTACTTTGTGTATATTTTGGTTATTTTTCCGATAAAGGTCATTTTTAATGAATAATTGAAAAATGTAGTATTTTAATTCAAAACCTCTTTTTAATCTAATTTATTTATATGATTAGATTATCATTTGAATTGGTTTTAATGTTCAATTATAATCTATTTTTACCATTTAATCCGATGGTGGTCATTGGAATTAATTTCACTTTGAAATTGGACTTGAACTAGTGTCAATCTGTTGATATATATTGTTTCATAAAAACATGCTATTTGTTTTGACAATGAGAATTAATTATTAAATTAATTAATGAAACATATATTTTTTGAATTTTTTAAAATAGAAATCATTTTTGAATTTGGAATATCTAATATATCTTACGTTGAATTTTTGGTATTTTTATGGAAAACTTGAATTTTTGATGATTAGTGAAACCACTAAGAGGTAGTTAAAAAACTGATTTTTCAATTAAATGAAACATTACCACTTCTGTAAATTGAATTTAAAAAATATATCATACCTTGTTTTCATTAGGAAGTAAAATTTGGTTCAATGGGATTAAAATAATCATTTGGTGAATAATAACATTTATGTTTTATTTATCGTGATTAAAGGTAATTAGTGTGATTTAAGGTTAAAATAGTGTTATAATAATATGAAATTACCTTGACACATGTAATACAATTATTTTATGTGTCATGGAAGGCAAATACAATCCATGGGTCAACTTGGAGACCCCATGGAGCCACATGGTAAAGATAATGACATTAATAACTCATTATTTAAACTTAAAATAAAAATGTCACAAACATGTATTGTTTTACTAAAACAATTTTTACATGGTGTTATACACATCATATTTTTTTCTATAAATATTAATTAGGATGAAATAATGATTTCATACATTATGATATTTTTTTATAATTTTTAGACATTAAATAAATAAATGTATTTATGACACCATGATGATGCAACGATTACCTAATTAATGAATGATTTAAATAAAATGAAAAGATAAGGTAAAATCTAAGAATTAGACTTATCCAAAACCTGTTTTATAGGGGGATTTAGAACCCTTATCACATTATCCTAGAAATATATCATTGTGGGACCTTTAAAATCCGAAACTCATTTTGTAATAAAGTAACATTTCTTGAATTTCCAAGAGTGCCCCTCCTCCCTCTTATAAAAGGCCCCCACCTCTATCACCTTACCCACACCTCTCATGACATTCGCTCGGCCAAGATCTTCTCATTTTATCTCTCCAAATACCTCTCTTTATCATAGAAGCATTACCTTTAGCAGAAATCTCTTCAAGAAACCCTTTTGGTTCAAACCAAGAGGAGTTACCCGATTTAAAGGTAATGTCTTCACTTGTGTTATTTTGTTTTATTTTTCTCCTCCAACCACCTATACTCTTTTTATTCCTTCATTTTATAACAACACCAGTATCTTCAATATACTAGGATGTTGTTATAATATGTATTAGATTTACACTTACACACACCTCCGTCTAATGGTTAATGAACATACTGTATCTATGGTTGGCGAATTTCTGCCTCACGAAACGAGGATTTTTCAATATTTTTATAACACCTTTCATGGTGGACATTAAGATGAAACTATATTTATATATGATATATATTATTTTTCCATTTTCTATATGCTTATGTATTTTTATTTTATGGAATTCTTTTATGGTTTCCATTATGGTTAAACGTGATATCTTTATTTTTGGAAGTGCAGACTATCGTCCCCTCAAAGTGACTTGATTCGTTAGTTCCATATGTGGGACGTATAAAAGATTCAGTTTATCATGTTATATACGATATTATACTAGAATTATAATATACATTTATATAATTATGATTTCACTCCTTTTGATACGAATCAGAAATGAAAGTTGCATTCAAGCGTACGTACGACTTACAGTCTCCATGAACAGGGAATTTCATTTCTTTACTCCAAATATTATGTAATATTATAAATGCATGTATATACTGGATATATATGATAAATGTTATATCTACATCATGAATATTATTCTAAATATAATAGATATTTTACCACATGAACAACTTGTAATTATAAGATGTTTATTTTTGGACCATGTACTAAAGATCGACAAAACAACCGTTGTTAACTTAAATAAGTACATAATGTTCATAACATGGTAATAAGTGATATAAAAGGAATAATTAACTTGAAAAAGTTTATTAAGAAATTATAAATTATGTCTAGTTTATTAGTCAATAGATTAAAGAGTGATCGAGTCAATTCGGACACGAGGTATGGGACTTCGTCTCAATCTCCTTTCATTGAGGCATATTTTGTTCTAATAAAAAACTCTATTTTATACACTGTATAAACCCCTTTGACTTATACTTTTATTCAAACGTAATATTTTCTATACTAAGAATTTTAATAAACGACAAAAAGTATGTTTCTTTTTAACATACGTTGTGAAAAAGACCTTTCTGCCGCCGCGGGTATTATTTGATCTTTGGCTTCCTCATCAAGCCGTAACATTTTTAAAAGTAAATAAATCACATATACATATTTTGTATTTTGGAATTGAAAATGGTTCTGATAATGGATTTTTTATGTTTGTAAAATTAAGTGTTATATTGTGCTTCAAATGTGTAAATGTTTTCTTTCCATTATAATTGTTTTATGTGTTATGATTTTATAATGGTACCTGGACATTTGAAGAGTGGTTACATGATAAACCAAATGACGGGTGGTTCTATGAATACCAGTAAGGGTGGTTAAATTATAACCTCCAATGAATTGGGTATGGAATTCGGTTGTATGGTTATTCCATGTAGTGATATGTGTGGAAGTCGACCGTATGGTTATTCCATTTAAGTGTGCTTCTGTCCTAAGTTACCTTTATATGTTATATGTTATTTATATGGGTTTTATGATAATATTTTGGTTACAAAAGGGTACATAATGATATTTTATTAAATTAATAGTATTTACTACTTTTTAAGGGTGAAAAATATTAATTTGATAAATTATTAATGGTTTACATGATGTTTTGAAAAACTAATAGTTTTCCATCTTTTTGTATCCCATACTGAGATTTTTTATGATCACCCAAAGTTTTTTTTGAAATGTTTTTCATAGTAAATAATGTGGAATATGGTCATGGATGGTATCAAGGAAATGCCATGCTATCTTAAAGATGGATATAGACATGACTCTTTTTTAAGAGTTTGTGTTTCGTAAAAAAAGGAAATTTTGTAGAAGTGACTAATCTATAATCTTTAGAGATGAAATTGTTATGATCTAATTATCTAAAACTCTAAACCTAAAAAAATCCTCAATGTGAATTATATATTTAATTCAATATTAGGGAGGATTAAGGATGGGTCCTTATAGTTGGTTTCAGAGGTCGGTTGAGACAACTTTAGGAGTTAGGAAAAATTGTTAAATTTATGTCCATAAATTAATTTATGGTATGATTGAAATAATATATCATTTAAAGATTACCATGTTGCTTCGCCTAAGATATTTCTGTGTTTAGAATGGTTTTCCACAGGGGAAATAGGTCAGCTATGTTGGGACGTCATCTGGAGGAAGACAACCTTCCAAATCAGCAACCTGAGATGGTCGGAATCGGAACTGAATAGTTTGTTGCATTGATGGAACAGTTGACTCAGGCTATTAATGGTGGTGGAATCAATGCACAAGATCAGCCAGATCAACCACAGAGGAACATGTCAGTGGTGGAACATTTCAAGAGGCAACATCTCCCATCATTCAGCGGATCATCTAACCCTGTGCTAGTAGAAAGTTGGATTAAAGAACTATAGAAGATTTTTAATGTCATGGGGTGTTCTGAACATCAGAAGTTTAGTATTGATATTTAAGGTTTTGATGGTGAAGCTGATCAGTGGTGGTTGATGGTGAAAAATCTTAAGGATAGTGATGAGATTGATGATCTTCAATGGGATGAATTCAAAGGTATTTTTCATGAGAAATATTTTCCTAATGTGGTTCATCTTAGGATGGAAAAACAATTCCTATAATTTAGGTAGTAGGATGACCCAGTGGCTACTTATGAAGAAAAGTTCACTCGACTGGAAAGGTATGCTCCAAATTTCATATGATATTTTGATAGTAAAATCAACCATTTTTAAATTGGGTTAATTCCAATGTATCGAAGTTCTTTAGCTTATCGAGAATTTAAAAGTTATAACAAACTTGATCAATGTGTGGAGAAGGTGGAAATGGAGTTTTTCAAAGATCAT
This sequence comes from Viscum album, assembly GCA_963277665.1. NCBI lineage: Eukaryota > Viridiplantae > Streptophyta > Magnoliopsida > Santalales > Viscaceae > Viscum > Viscum album. The sequence continues at coordinate 2,049,813,770 of OY728157.1, read as the reverse complement.
GTGTTCTTTGAAAAACAACATAATAAGAGGCCCAATTGGTAGAAAAAGTAAAAAATCATCAAAGAAGCTAGGAGGTAAGAAAACCAAATATCCATTCTATGAGAAGTGTGGTAAAATGAATCCTAGAGAATGTTTATCTATGTTTGGAAAGTGCTTTTGGTGTGGTAAGTCTGGTAATATTGCTTGTTACTATAAGTAAGATGATCATGCAGGAAATGAAAAGCCAGCCGTAAGATGTTTTAAGTGTAAAGAAATGGGTCATTATGAGAATGAGTGTCTAACGAATAACTCAACCGAGGTACAGAAGCCAGACTACAAGCCGAAACGGGTGGTGAAATCCTTTGCAACTACTTCAACAGAAGTTGGGCCATCGAATGAAGTAGTATCAGGTACATTGTTTGTTTGGTCAGAATATGCTAATGTTTTTTTGATTCAGGGTCTACACATTCATTCATTTATGAGAAGTTTTTTAGTAAATTTGGAATTGCAACTCAAGATATGAATCCAGACCTTATGGTAAAAACACCCGAAGGAAACGTTGAGACAAAAATAAATTATAAGAACCATTCTCTCCTTCTGTGCGGAAAGAATCTACCTGCAAACCGTATTGTTTTGCCTCTAGTATATTTTGATGTTATTTTGGGCATGGATTGGCATTCTGTTTATCATGCTAAGATTGACTACAAAGCTAAAATGGTAACATTTCAGAAATATTTTCATTATTTTTACCAGAATGAACCCCCTAGTTTGATAACATATCATGAAGTTGAGAAACTAGTAATAGATAGAAATGAATGTTACCTTACACATATTGTTGAAAACAAATGAAATATTCATATTAATGATGTGCTAGTGGTAAATGAGTATCTCTAGGTCTTTTCTGATGATTTTCCTGGTATTATACATGATTGGGACGTTGAATTTACTATTGACTTAGTTCTTGATTCTAAGACAATTTTAAAACTCCCTTATCGAATAGCTCAAGTTGAACTTTTAGAGTTAAAGAATCAATTGCAGAAGTTATTATATAAAGGTTTCATTCGACCTAGCACATCACCATGGGGTGCTCTTGTCTTGTTTGTTAAAAATAAAGATGGTTCAATAAAACCTTTCATTGATTATAGAGCATTGAATAACATCACTGTTATGAACAAGTATCCTTTGCCTCATATTGATGATTTGTTTGATCTTCTCCAGGGAGCTCAATATTTTTTGAAGATTGACTTAAGGTCGGGGTACCATCAATTGAAAGTAAAAGAAGAAGATGATCCGAAGAATGCATTTCGTACTAGATATTTCCATTATGAATTTTTAGTTATGCCTTTTGGGTAATTTAATGCACCTTCTGTATTCATGGTCCTTATGAATAGAATTTTACGTGAGTTCTTCGATAAGTTTGTGGTTGTTTTCATTGATGATATTTTGGTGTTTTATAAAAGTAAAGAGGATCATGAAAGTCATTTATGGGTTATCTTGAAAAACATAAAAGAAAAAAAACTGTATGGAAAATTTAGTAATTGTGAGTTTTGGATACAAAAAATATCTTTCCTTGGTCAGATTACTCCAAAAAATGCCATAACTGTTGATCCTGTTAAAACAAAAGATGTTGAAGAATGGCCAAGACCTACAAATATAACTAAGATTCGTAGTTTTCTTGGTTTGGTAGGTTACTACAGAAGGATTGTTGAAACTTTTTCATGGTTATCTAGTCTGATGACTAAGTTAACTCGAAATGGTGTTAAGCTCATCTAGACAAAATAATATGATGATTGTTTTCATGAATTGAAAAGAAGATTGGTGAATGCTCCAGTTTTGGAACATCCTTCTAGAGATGGTGAGTTTATTATCTACAGTGATGTTTTGTTGAAGGGACTTGGTTGTGTCCTTAGGGATAATGATCAGGTAATTGTATATTCTTTATATCAGTTGAAAACTCATGAGTTAAATTACCCTACACATGATTTGGAATTATCTACTCTTGTTTTTCTCTAAACATTTAGAGGCATCATTTTATTAGAGTAAAGTGTGAAATATATAACGATCACAAAAGATTAAAGTATATATTCAATAATAATTAATTAACCATCAGATATAGGTGATGGATGAAATTAATCAAGGATTATGATTGTACAATTCATTACCATCCAGGAAAATAAAATAAAGTGGCTAATTATTTGAGTCAAAAAAGTAATTCTTCATTAACCATACTACGTTTGGAACGAGATCCTTTGGTTATGGATTTGATGAACTTTGGCATAGAGGTTGTTGGTGCAGGATTTTCTTCTGTTTTTTTCATGTATCAGTGAAATCTTATCTATGAGACAGAATTAAGAAAGCGCAGAAGAAAGAAAGTGGGTTGCATAAAAAGGTAGACATTGTTCAGAAGGGTATGTTTCCCGAATTTAACATTGATAATGATTGTGTTTTGATGTTAGGGAAGAGATTATGTGTTCCTTGTGATTCATAATTGAAGAATGAGTTGTTATGTGAGGCTCATAGTTCCTCATATTCAATACATCCTAGTATTAGTAAGATGTATAGAGATCTGCGGGAGAATTTATGGTGGGTTGGATTGAAAAGAGATATTACTGATTTTACTATGAAGTGTTTGACTTGTCATCTGGTTAAAGCAGAGCGGTAGTTACCGAAAAGGATGCTTCAGACATTACCGATTCCAGAGTGGAAATAGGAAAATATATCTGTGGACTTCGTTGTGGGATTACGAAAAAAAATCTCGAGGTAATAATGAAATATGGGTTATTGTTTATCAATTGACTAAATCTACTCATTTAATTCCGATTAGAGATACATTCTCTCTAGATCAATGTTCTCATTTGTATATTAAAGAGATAGTCAGGTTGCATGGAATTCCCCTCTCTGTTTTATCTGATTGTGATCCCAGGTTTACTTCTAAATTTTGGATGTGCCTTCAGAAGTCATTGGGTATTGAATTATATTTTAGTTCAGCTTTGCATCCGCAATCAGATGGGTAGTCAGGATGATCAAATAAGACCAAGGAAGAAATGTTATGTGCCTTCACAATGGATTACCAGGGAAGTTGGGACCAACATCTTTCATTGGTTGAATTTTATTATAAATCAGTTTTCATTCTAGTATACAGATGGCTCCATTTGAAGCATTATATGGAAAACGGTGTTGAACTCAATATTTTCGCGATAAATTAGGAGAAATCAAGCTGATGAGACCAGAATTGGTAGAAGAGATGGATGAAAAAGTTTAGTGGATTCAGAAACACATGAGAACAGCTCAGAGCAGGAAGAAAAGTTATGCAGATAACCGGAGGAAGGATCTATCTTTCAAGGTTCGTGATCATGTCTTTCTCAAAGTTTCTCCATGGAAATGTGTGATGCAATTTGGTAAGAAGGGAAATTTGGGTCAGAGGTTCATTGGATCTTATGAAATCGTGGATAAAGTTGGATCATTTTCATGAAAAGTGGCATTACCTCCATGTTTTTCCCAGGTACACAATGTTTTTCATGTTCCAATGTTGAGAATGTTTATGCTTGATCCATTTCATGGTATGAGCCCATAGGTAGTTCAGTTGGAAGAGAATATCTATTATGAATAACAACCAGTCCAGATTCTTGACTGACGAGAGAATGTGATGAGAAATAAGGTAATTTATCAGGTGATGGTTTTATGGAAAAACCATATGGTTGAAGATGCAATGTGGGAATCTGAAAATGCTATATGGGATAAATACCACCATTATATTGATATGTGAATTAAATTGTGATGATGCAATTCCCAACAAGGGGGAAGGATCTAACATCCCCGCTAAATAAAGAATAATACATTTTCATATTTATTAATATTTTTGAATTAAATATTAATTTTACATTAAATTGGTTGTTATGTTCGATAGCGTACCTGATACACAACAATGAGTTTCATTGAAAACATACGTTGTACACTAATAATATAATAATATTATTTCAAATGGTAGTTAACACGTATCCATTGTATTGGTCGGAATGAATAGAAATAACTATAATATGATTATATATGTTTGTTAAATGTTTTTACATTTATCTAATAAAATATAAACGCATAAAATAAGAAAACAATTAAATGTTAAGCATAAATACTCTAATATTCACTAAAAGGATGATTTACCACCTTGTGATGGAGAACCGTATTTAAAAAAAGTACTGGTTACACATATACATTATTTTGGACCAAATAAAATAATTCTATAGAATCGGGACATCAAAATTTACTTTGTGTATATTTTTTTTTATTTTTCTGATAAATTTCATTTTTAATGAATAATTGAAAAATGTTGTATTTTAATTCAAAACATATTTTTAATCTAATTTATTTACATAAATAGATTATCTTTTTAATTGGTTTTAAAGTACAATTAGAATATATCATTACCATTTAATCCAACGGTGGACATTGGAATTAATTTCACTTTGAAATTGGACTTGATCTAGTGTCAAACTTTTGATATATATTGTTTCATAAAAACACTCTATTTGTTTCAAAAACGGGAATTAATTATTATATTAATTAATGTACCATATATATTTTGAATTTTTTAAAATGGATATCATTTCTGAATTCGGAATATCAGTTATAGCTTAGGGTGAATTTTTGGTATTTTCCTGGAAAACATCAATTTTTGATGAATAGAGAAACCACTAAGTGGTAGTTAAAAAAATTATTTTTCATTTAAATGAAACATTACCACTCTTGTGAATTGAATTTAAAAAATCCAACTTACTTGGATTTCATTTGGATGAATAATGTGATTCAATGGGATTAAAATCTTTTTTGGTGAATTGTAACTTTAAAGTTTTATTAATCATGATTAAAGGTAATTAGTGTAATTTAAGGTAAAAATAATGTTATAATAATATGAAATTACCATGAAAAATGTCATATCCTTATTGGATGTCTTATGGCCGACCGAGACAATCAATGGGTCAACTTGGGGACCCCATGGATCCACTTGGGTAAGAAAATGTCATTAATAACTTTTATTTGATGTTAAAATCAAAATGTCACACACATGTAATTTTTCACTAAATCATTTTTAAATGGGGTTATAAAAGTAATATTTTTTTCTATAAATATTCATTAGAAATATGAAATTATTTCCTACATCATTATTTATTTTTATAATTTTTAAGCATTATATAAATAAATTTATTTATGACACCATGATGATGCAGCTACTACCCCATTAATGAATGATTTAAATAAAATGAAATGATAACGTAAATTCTAAGACATAAACTTGTCCAAAACCTATTGTATGGGTGGATTGAGAACACTTATCACCTTATCTTCTAAATATATCATTTTGGGACCTTCAAAATCAGAAACTCATTTAGTAATAAAGTAACATTTCTGGACTTTCCAAGAGTGCCCCTCCTCCCTCTTATAAAAGGCCCCCACCTCTACCACCTTACCCACACCTCTCAAGCCATTGGATCAGCCAATATCTGCTAATTTTATCTCTATACATCCCTATCTTTATAATATAAGCCTTACCTTAGGCAGAAAGCTCTTCAAGAAACACTTTTGGTTCAAACTAAGAGGAGTTACCTAATTTAAAGGTAATGTCTTCACTTGTGTTCTTTTGTTTTATTTTTCTCCCCCAACCACCTAAACTATTTTTATTACTTCATTTTATAAAAACAATAGTATATTCAATAGACTATTATTTTTTTAGGAGAATTATTTGATTTACACTTACACACACATCCGTATAATGGTTAAAGAACATATTCTTTATGTGGTTGGTGAATTTCTGCCTCACGAAACGATGATTGTTCAATATTCTTCTAACACCATTAATGGTGGCCATTAATATGTCACAATTTTTATATATTATATATATTATTTTTATGATTTCCCTATTCTTTTGTATTTTTCATTTATGGCATACCTTTATGGATTCCATTATATGTAAACGCGATATCATCATTTTAGGAAGTGCGGACTACCACCCCCTCAATGTGATTTGATTCGTTAATTCCATATGTGGGATGTATAAAAGATGGAGTTTATGATGTTATATATTATACTATAATGGAATTATAATATACTTTTATATCATTAGATTTCACTTCTTTAGATACGAAATATAAATGAAAGTAGCGTTAATTTGAACGTACGCCTTACCGTCTCCATGAACGGTGAATTTCATTTCTTAACTCTAAATGTTATGTAATATTATAAATGCATGTATATACTGGATATATATTATATATATGATATCTCCATCATTAATATAATTCTGGATATAATAGATTTTTTACCACATAAACGACATGTGATTATAATAAGTTTTTTTTTGGCTCAAGTACCACAGATCGACAAAACAATTGTTGTTATCTTAAATAAATACATAATGTTCATAACATGGTAATAAGTTATATAAAAGGAATAATGAACTTGAAAAAGGTTATTAAGCAAGTTAAAATTAACTCTAGTTTATTATTCAGGAGATTAAAGAGCGATCGTGTCACGTTGCACACTATGTATGAGACTTCGTCTCAATCTTCTTTCATTGAGGCATATTTTGTTCTAATACAAGAATTTCGTTTATTCGCTTTATAAACCCTCTTTGACTTCTAATTTTATTAAAAATGAATCTTTTCTATATAAATCATTTTACTAAACAACAAAAATTATGTATCTCTTTAACGTACGCGGGTACGACGACCTTTCCGCCGTTGCGTGTATCATTTGATCTTTGGCTTCCTCAATAAGCCGTAATATTTTTAAATGTAAAAGATACCATATACACTTTTATGTATATTGGTATTGAAATTTTTTTTGATAATGGATGTGTTATTTCAATATATTGAAGTGATATATTGTGCATGAAATGTGTAAATGTTTTCTTTCCATTATAATTGTTTTATGTGTTATGATTTTATAATGGTACTTGGACATTTGATGGGTGGTTACGTTATAAACCAAATGATGGGTGGTGCCGGGAATTCCAGGACGGGTGGTTATGTTATAACCTCTAATGAATTGGGTATGGAATTTTCCTGTATGGATATTCCATGTAGTGATATGTGTGGAAGTCGACTGTATGGTTATTCCATTTAAGTATGTTTGTGTCCCAGGTTACCTTTATATGCTATGTGTTATTTATATGGGTTTTATGGTAATATTTTGGTTACAAAAGAGTAAGTAATGATATTTTATTCAGTAAATAGTATTTACTACTTCTTAATGTCGAAAACTATTACATTGGTAAAGTATTCATGGTTTATTTGATGTTTTGAAAAACTAACAATTTTCCTTCTTTTTGTATCCCTTACTGATCTTTTTATGATGACCCCAAGATTTTTTGAATTTTTTTTCACATGTCATAATGTGGAAAAGGGTCACGGATGGGATCAATGAAAATTCATGATATCCTAATCATGGAGCTAGACATGACTCTATTTTTAAGAGTTCTTGTTTTATTAAAAAAAGGAAACTTTGTAGAAGTGTATACTGTGAAATCTTTTGAGATGTAATAGTTATGATCTAATTCTCTAAAAATCTAAACCTGAAACGATCCTCAATGTGAATTATACATTTAATTCAATATTAAGTGAGGTTTAAGGTCGATTCCTTATAGAGAAGGTAGAGAAATCCTTTTATAATAAAGGCGAGGGGATCTTTTGGAATTTCAAAAAAAATATTAAATTGAAATAAATTAAATATTAATTCAAATTATTTAAAAGTGAAGGGTATTATAATATAATGTGATACATATGGGTAATACCATCAACAAATTTATTTAATATAAGTTTAATTGTAAATGTATAACTTATCTTTTTTATTAACTATTAGTTATCCTATTTTAATTTCTATAATGGTAATAACATTTTCATAATTAAAAGGTGGATATTTTAACATATAAGATGTAAATTGAACCATAAATGTTATATTTAAGATATTTGAGACCAATATATATATATACAATTTTTCTTTATTTAATTTTTTCTTTTATTTTTAACTAATTTTTTAATATATTAATTTCATAAAATATCATTATTACTAATTTAGAAACTATTCCTGACATTAATTTTATTAATATTAATACAGAATGAAAACCTTGTAAAAATTACATTACTATCCACCTAATTTGTCATATAAACAAATAATATTTGGTTAGATCATAAATTAATTCAATGTATTTTTATTATATTATTTTTAATCTCTCTTATTTTTGTTTTTAGTTAATTAAATAATACTTTTTCTTCATCGTGTAATTGTTTTTGATAATTAGGTCCTTACTAAAAAATAAAAATAAATATTCATTATGTAGATAATAATTTTTTATTTCATAATAACATACATATTCTACCATATCATCTGTTTATCCACATATTAAAAATATTATAGTCATTAAATGTCAGAATGTGATATTTTGTCAGTATCTTTGATTTTAGTAGCATCCATGTTATTTTCATAGAAAATTGTTCATCAAATTATTAAATTTGTATAATTATTTTATAATAATAAAATTAAATTAATCCAATAATTTTTCTCACGTGTTAGGGTAGTTTGATAATATTTATTATATTATTTTTACCCTTAATTATTCGATTTACCCATAATCGTGCTAATAAAAATTAATAATGTAACTATTTATATTGAATAAAAAAATTTAAACAAATTAATATAGTTTTAACTTATGATTAAAAATATGGAATCCATTATTCCAAACTCAATTCACATAATTTGTTTAAAATTATTAAAAATTAATCTTGTAGATGGGTTTAAATAATAGGTCTTTAATGTAAAAAGGATCAAATGATTGAAATGTTTTTATATCCAATTTCATTGTGACATTGATTAGTATTATCTAAATATAATTATATGATATACAACTGATCTAATTTTCTTTTAAATCTAATAAAAATATAACATAATACTATAAATTATTTTAATGAAAAAGTTAATTTTAATTAAAATTTAGAATCTTAAACTATTTTACAAAACATGGTACTTATCTGGAAAATAAGAAAATAAAAAAAAATTAAATTTTTGTATCCCAATTACTAATAAGAAGTTTATTTATTAACATAAATTTTATAAAAGTTTAAAAATTTAAATTTAAACAAATTCTTTATCAAAGGGTGGAAAACTGTCGTTTTAGAAAAATACATCTTTTATGCATTAAATTCTATTTTTTCTTATAGAATGTCTAAAAAACAAATAATATTAATATTATATTTATATACCAATATTATAATCCAATACGTTTAATTTTTTTTTGTTTATTTGTATAAATCATACATTTGACCATTTATATATTTTTATTTTTATAAATATATTTCCTTTTATTCTAAAAAGTGTTTTATATTTTATAATTATTTAGTCAAAGGATTATATATGAACGTGTACATAATAATTTCATATATTGTAATCATATTCATTCATTCCATTACAATAGACAGGTTAAAATTGTGATATCTAAATAAAAATAACAGTAATACGATGTTTCGTAGAAACTCATTGTTGTGTGTAATGCAAGTAAGGCTAGTGTTTCATATAGCACTAGCTTAACAATGTGTAGTTTGAAATTCAAGATATTAAAAAAATTAATAATTTTAAAAAAATTATTTCATAAAAATATCAGGGAGTTACATTCTACCCCCCTTAAATCAAATATTTCCTTGAAATTCTTTGGGGTCATCAATGTTGAAAGATACATTTATAAAAACCCCCATCGTAAAAATAAGTGCAAAAAATAACTTTTTAAAAAGGAAATTTGGAAACATAATGGTTACCCAAAGTAACTCATTATTGTGTTTCCACATAGAAGAACATAGGTGGAATGTGAAAACATTATAATAGAAATGAAATCTATCTCACATGTTTTCAAAAGGAGTGATATAGAACATGGTCCAGAAAAAGTTAACAATCACAAAATCATAAATTTAGGATGATCTAAGGGAATATTATATTCTTTCTAAAAGAAGGAATTATTACAAATTTTATTTCAAGATCCTTTCCTTTGATTTTATCAATCTTCATGAGAATAAATACTTACATGATTTAATTACATTTTATAAGAACAATCTCATCCTTTCATTATTCCTTGATCAATTTCCACTTCATTTTTTACCTGAAATTAAAGTGAATTTTCCATTCCAAAATCATTATAAAATAATGATATACATAAATATAATTATAGGTTATTTTATATTCCATTTCCATAAAAAATGGTTATATAATGTTTTCGAATATGTATAAATGACAATAATCTCTAAAATGTCATCCAATGTTCATGTTAAAAGTGTCATAAATGGTTACCAATATGAACCATCAAAAATAATAAAATCTAAGACACTCCAAATAAGAATACTAATGTTTCTAAATCAACTTATCATTAATGACCCAAAAAACGCTAATTATCTCTTAATTTTCACACTGTAAACATGTTAATACAATTATCATATAATCTTTTGAAACATGTTAATATTTTTAATTACCCTAAATCCTTAGTGAAAACATTCAGGCGTTCAAAAGATAACTCTTTCATCATAAAATATATCAAAAATTAAATAAACTCAGTCCATGAGATCATAAACCATCATGTCATCTTATAAATCCCAAGTTCATCAATACTATCCCATTTATTTTCTCACAGCCAAACACCTCTAAATTTCTTTATCCAAAAATAATTTACATTTTAGGATTTGTCTTTCCCATAATCATCTATTTTCCAAAAATATCACACTACCACCTTAATCACTTTTCATAGATAGTTTAAATTTCATTAGATGATGTTAAATACTTAAGAAAAAACTACAGTAGACCCATATTTGGATGTTTCATTATTCCATAATAGCATAAAAGTACTCCTACAACATTATTCATGAATTCAGTAACATAAACACTAAATAATTCCAATATTTCATTGTTATAATCAACCTCTCTAAAGTTATCACATAATATTTTCCATTTTCATTTTCATTAATGGGGTTCCGATATTTATCATCATTTTTAACCCTCATTTATGGGAACTATTTATCATAATTACCAGTTTCGCGAAACACAAATCACTGTAGTGTGTGTGGTTTATTACAAGGAATCCTTTTACCATGATTTAATTAATTATCCTATTCATCTCCATTCAACATTAATGATCTTTACATCATAACTTTACACATTTGAATCACCTCCAAGTTCCGTTAAAACAATTCCCTAGATGTTTCATCCAAAATTTCTTTCATGTAAATATTTCGAATTTATTTCCACCATTTTATTCATTAATTTTTTCATGAAAATCTATCTTTAGTTTCTTATAAATACCCTTGGGATGGTGGGTATATCTATTATCCATTTCCACCTAAAGAGTACATTGATAATGAATTTATAGTTACTGAAGTGTCTTATGACCAAAACCCTTCATAGAAATTGTTTTAATCAACTCAAAAATTCTACAATATTAATTTCAAGTTGGATAAAAAATGAGAAACATACATTTAAATCATAGAAAATTTTATTCAAAGGATCCACCTGATTCACCATCCTTTGGAATTAACTCAAGGAATTCATTTTCTTAACATATATGACAAATACGAAGAAATTACTTATTAAAAAAATAGTAATTGAATTCATCCCATTAAATGGAATAAATTTCATCTCATTGCTTCACATTATTGATAATATTCCACCATTTATCTTCTTCACCTACCAAAATTATAATGAACCAAAATTAATTTCTCATGTTATAAACATTGGAGAACAGAAAATATATTTTCCGTGTTACTAATCCTTTTCTCAGCAACTAGTAGATTATAAGACCCACTGAATGAATGTGTAATTCTCATCTTGAATGACTAAATATAGTGTTGTTCAAAACTTATTTAATTTTAAATTATTACATTATTCATATTTTTTAAATGTTGTGTGAGCGTAACAACAATGTTGATCATTCCATCATCATTAACATTTAATTTCTCAAGTGAAAAATCATGGCATTGAGTATCACAATCTTCATTAAAATGGATCCATCCTGTTATAACCATTAACTAAAATTATAAATAATAGCATGAGAAACACTACTCATAGATGTAAAACCCCATAATCAAGTTAAATTAACATCAATGTATATCATCTTAGGTTCAATAAAAGGTTATTACTGACTGTTAAGAAATTATTGGATTGTAACAAATACATTTTTATAAGATTAAAGACATACAATAGAATTATCTGTCAGTCTATCACTAAATTATTATCATCCATGTTTCCAAAGTATGAGAGAACCATTTATTTGAAACTAATTATAATGACCCATTATTTGAATACGTGGACATAACATCTTTTTAAATTAATATTAATTAAACTACAAAAACACATTCTTGTCTACCATAAATGTTTAATTCCTCAAGAAATCTAAAAATAATTCTAGTATGGTGAAATATATATAATGTTTCTTACCAAAATATTACCATTTGGTACCATACTTAAATCCTTTCATCATAACCAGTGGAATTGAAACATAAGAAAATGTTGAGATCAAATAATCAGTATGGATAACCAAGGAAGATATAAATTTATTATCTATGAAAGAATAAAATAAGAAATATATTTATTTGAATATAAAAAAGTTCATACATCACCTTTCATGGATTAGATAAATGATTCATTCCCTAAAACATTATCATTTCAAAAGACATGTATCATAAGAATGAAAATTCATTATACTTTAAAACATGAAACATAAGTTCATATAATTATTGTCTGTGACATTATAAAAATTGTAGATTAATATTTCATATGTCAAGGTATAATACCTGGACTCTATGATCATTCCTTATCACCTGATTCCCCTAGAAAATAGAGTACATCGACGTGTTTCCCATCATGGATCAAGCACATCGACTTTTTTCACATTATAGATCAAGTGTGTAGTCTTTCTTAACCTAACTATCACATGATATATAATCCATTACTCAATTAATTTGAGGGAGATATAGGTAAAATATGTAAATTCATGAAAACATTACATATGTGTCCCAATGGACCATAAATCATTCATCAAATTAGAACATGTGTAATGAAATGAGTTTCTAAAACACCTAATCATTACCTAACTCTTGGAAAATAAATTGGTTTCAAAAATATCATTCCATCATAAACTAAAATCATTTAGAAAAATAGTAATAAATTTATCATTTTTTCTTGTCCCCAATAAATAATAAGTAACATAATAAAATGGATTCTTATAAATAAAATAAATTATTAAATATTACAAGAAATATTTCCTGAGGAAAATATCATTTCCATTATTAGATCATTTTTTTAAGAGAAGGAAGATTTTACAGGAAATTTTTTTTCATGGAATATAACCTTATATGATTATATGATAATCTTGAATGAATTAATAAATCATGAATAATGATAAATTAATTCATTCGAAATAATTTAAAAACATTACATTCTTACTTGTTTAGGTAGACTCACAAAGAACCTCGTTTAGAAAATGAAAAAAACTATTCATTTGAAACAATTTGATAAAAATTAAAACATGGTTAAAAATAAAATTAAATATTCAAAAGAGAATACGAAAGAAAATTGTAAATTTTTTTAAAGCATGGATGTGGAAGATAAATATTTCCAAATGGAGATTTCAAATGATACACTCTCAAATCTTGATGATATTGTGAAATAACTCTTAAAACTTTAGAATTAGTATAATCATAGGCTGCATGAAGGAAATAAAATAATATTGATTTTAAGAAAGCATAATATATTGAATAATTCTAATAAAAACATCCATGGGTTCAATATAAACCACATAGAAAAATTAAGTAGGGAATTAAGCATGTGTCCCATAGAAATAAAAGTGATTCAAAAATCTTTTACCATGTGTCTTGACATCCTTCATATACAATAAAACCTATATAATTATAAATATAGGTTTGTTATACATATATAAAATACATATTTTCTTATATAAAATACCATATATGAATTACTCATGAATTTATATTACTCTCTTATTAATATTTCCATGTTAATGTTATGTTTAAAGAATTAATCACGTTTTTGTACTTGTTATGGCTTGTTATTCTTGGTATTGTTACTTATAGAATGATTTGATCATCTATATAATGATAACCATGATACGAGTATCACAAATATATTTAGTATATATGTATTCATGATGATTCATAAACAGTATAGGTAGAAAATAAAATGACCTTTTCATGGAGACTGTAGGCCGAACATACACATCACCGCTATTTTCATTTACTTTTCAATTCAAAATAAAAAAAATATATGATATAAAATCATTCAAAAATAATTTTTATTGTATATATATGTTATATATATTCATTAATTTCATCCCTATTACCATCCATGTGAAATATTGGTGAAAATGATGCATATCATTTCCTAGAGATGGTAAGACATACATATACAAGAGCGACATTATAATTTCACAAAAAAATAGATGAAAAAAAGAAAGATAAGAAATTATAATTATAGAAGAATAAATATTTCCTAAATATAATATAAAAATATTAAGTACATAATAATTCCCACTCACAAATAATTATGATCTAAAATAAATTGTATCACTACGTGGAGACGATAAGATATACTTACACATCTGTAATACCTTCACTTCTTATTCGATGGGAAAGGGGTTCTATAATTGTGTTGTAAAAATAAAAACAACATTTAATAATATTAATTAATATGAATATATTATTTGATGATATTTATGATATATTTAGTGGAGGTATAGAAGCAGAGAAAAAGAGAGTGATCGGTTATACTGATTACCTCTTCTTCGTAATGACTCCTTTAGTTATCCTCTTATTGAATCTAGAGATGGCCTTTTGGGAACACCAAAATCTCAAAAATGTTGACAATAAGGTTGAGAAGTTAGTGTATCAGATTATGGTAGAGATATAAGGGTCAATGTGGTGAAATGGGATGATTGAGGTGGTGTCCTTTTATAATGAAGGTTGGGGAACTTTCGAAATTTCTCAAAATGAACAAAATTTTTATAAAGTAGATTTCCATAAAAAAGAATAAAAATGTCTAGGTATTCAAATATAATGTAGTATACTATGATTATGATATTAAATAATATTTTTATTAAAATATCTATTCTGAAAATTGATTTTTTATTATTTTTATTTACCATTAGTTATCTTATTTTAATTTTTACTACAATAACAACATTTTCAATATTATAAGTAAAATATTTTTATAATATATGTTTTTAATTGATATAAAAATAAAATATTGTAGTAATTAAGGGCATAATTTTCCTACTTTTTTGCTAATTTTTTTATTTTTTTTTAATTTAATAAATTATTATTTTCAAAAAATATCATTTGTGTCAATTTTTACACTATTCATTACATTGACCTTAAAAAAATTAATACATTACAATAACATGTAAAAAATTAATTTAATACACATATAATATGTTATATTTTTCTATTAAATTTTTGAAGAACCTTAAGTAATTAAAGTTATATTTATTTTATTATTTTTAATGGTAGTTAATTTAGTATTTCATCAATAAAATAATTACTCAATAAATATTATTCAATTATTTCTGACACTTTTTTATTTAATAAAATTAAAAATACATTTCCATGATTTAGATAATCCTTTTATACTTCATTATAATATACATAGTCATGAATATTTTTTATTTAACAATATATTAAAAATATTATTCTTATTAAAAGTAAGAGTGTGACTTGAGGTCACTCTCTTTGATATTAATAATATCCAAGTCATTTTCATGGAATTGTATCCATCTAATTGTAAAAAATAGATAATTATGGTATAAGGGTAAAATTAACTTCAGACTATAACATTTTGACATGTTTTAGGTTATTTTAATAATATTTATAATAGTTTTTTAAAATTAATTACCTGATTTAGCGTTAAACGTGACAGTTATAATAACTATTATCACTACTAATATAGTCAAAAAATAGAAGATATCAATTTTTTAAATTATATCATTATTATCTATCATATGGAATATATTTTTTGGAATTAAATTCACATAATTTTTAAAAAATAATTAAAATTTTGTCTTCTAGACCTGATGAAACTACGACATTTTAAATTAAAACTTTTATAAGGTTCGAATGTTTATATATCCTATTTAATTTTGAAATTCATTACAATAAAATAAATTGGATTAAAGTATATAAAATGGATATAATTTTACATTAAAAACAATATAAATAAAATTTAATACAATAAATTATTTAGAAGAAAAATCTATTTTCAATTCGAATTCAGTGTTTTTGACTATGCGTAAAAACCTAAAACTTATTTTAATATTACCAAAAAAATAATATAGAATAAATTTTTATATACCAATTTAAACGATTAGTTTTATTATTTCATATATAACTGATTAAAGTGTAAAAATTTAGTTATTAAACAAGTGTGGTATCAATTTGCGACAAAACAGCCTTTTTAGAAAAATACTTTGTTTTTGCATAAAATATGATTTTTCTTAAATAATGTCTAAAAACACATATTATATTTTTATTATATATATATATAATTAATATAATTCAATAAGAGTTATATAATGATTTTTAAAATTTAGTTTTGCAGATTTAAATAGGTTTTTTTTCATGAAAACATTTCCTTTTTATTTTAAAAGTGTTTTAAATTTTATAATTAATTATTCGAAGGATTATATATATATGTGTAAACCTTAATTTCATAATTCAATTGATCTTATTATTACCATCCATCCAAATTACTATGTTATATTTTAATTTTTCCTAATTCTGTTGATCCAATTTCATTTAGCACAAGCATAGCATGGTGTATCAGGTAAACCATGCTATTCAAGAAATCTGATTATTTTGAAAATTTTATTTCATAATAATTAAATGGTGTTATATTAATTCACTATTAAATCCTAGAGGGATCCGTTTAGAGAATCCATTCCATGTTACTAATAAATTATATAGAAGAAAAAGGAGAAGTAACTCAAGTCCATTGGCATCTTGGAGAATGGTATCAACTAAAGGAATTGAACATTTTCCACTATTAATTGAAATAGATGAAGGATTTTGTTGGGAATAATATTAAATAATGATTTAGGAACCCTAAAAGTAGTTTCACCATGTAGTGAACATGTCATCACAATGAGGAGAAGTGAGAAATCATTAATCTAATTTTTTCCTAGAAGAGAGGGTCCAATGAGCATGGGCCAAATTTTACGGGGGTCACCAAATGGGCCCTAACATAACTATGAATACATTATTTATGATATATTTTTTTTAAGATATAAATATGATAAGTTTTTAGAGAATAGAGTTGAAATTATCACTAACAACCCTTTCAACATTTTTTTCCTAAAATGTTGTATGTCACATTCAATATCCGTTTAAGGTATTGTGATTTGTACTATAAAAGTATATAAATTAAATTCATACATATTTGATGAATGTATATGAAGTTTAAGGTTATTATTCATATGGAACAGATATTAGGGGAGTTTTAAAAAATATCTTAATTAGGTTACCCAATGCCAAAAGTACACTAACACCTTTCCACGTAGAGGATGAGAATGATTTAAATCATGGATCAAGGTTCCCATGTCATTAATAATGATATAGGATTATCCCATCAAGTATGATAAGGAATCAATCAATGGAGATGATCTCTACTATTATGATGTTTTGGATCACAAGGATTGGAATACATTTCTACACTAAAAACGCAAATTTGGTTGATGGTTGATAGATCATATGCTTGATCCATGGGAAGACATGCCTAGATAAGAAAAGGTTTCCATGTAGTTAGCTGTCATTTTCAGTGGTCCATGTAATGTTTAAAACAATTTAAGACACTCAATATATGATGTGTGGTTTACGGATTTTGGGAACATTAAAGAATAAAGGAACCAACCTGAACATTAGTTGACTGTGTTCAGGCTCTTACGGTCTTATAATAAAGAGTGATTATAGATTATGGATTACATAATTTGGTGTCATGTAGTGGGGACTCATTTGTTAGTAATTTTAGCTTCTTGTGACAAGGAATTATTCCTTTCAGTTTATCATCATATGGTAACGATGTAGAAACTAGTGTGAAATTCTACGTGATATCCTTAATTATTCTTTGTAATGGTTAGTCATGACTTGATGTGATATGAATATTTAATCCCTTCATAAGTATACTAGTGGGTATCCATATACTGGATTGATTTTTATATAGATATTTCTCAGGTTCAATATGTTTTTTATAGACCTCATTAATACACATGCAAAGAAAGTTTGTAGGTATCATCAATTCATAAATAGATGACTATGAAATTTATATAGATTGGATTCATGTGGAGTTCCTATGAATTTTTTCAAGGGTAGTAATCATGACATTGTCAACTCTATTAAAGATATCTATATTTGTATATGTATCTCACATGTAGGTTATGGAGAATTATTTTTTCTTATATTAGTTAATATCAACATCATGGTTGGATTAGGTGTCCTCAAAATTGATCATGTTCATATATAAGTTAAATGGAATTTAAATTATTTATTCTAGTATTAAGGTGAATGATTCATCCCCAGAACATATTCATGGATATGATGGACCACTCTATGACAATTTAGTTCTTTCATGAAGAACTATATGTATATTAATTTAATTCCATAAAAGTAGTTTTTTTTCATGGAGTTTAATGTCATTTTAGAAGAACATATCTTCACATGTTTTGAAAAACTCTAGATAATTGGGTCATTAGAGAAGCATCATACCTTGTGATAAAGGGGTAAAATAATAGTATATTAAAATCGTATATTGAATGCGGGTATGGTGCATAGATATGTATCATAGAGAGTATCTTAGTTTTATTTATTAGCTTTCTTATGTGAATTGAATATAAGAACCCGTGATTATATGAGTTCACTAGAGGTGGAGACTAGTAGGTATCAGGATAAACATTGATAATTGAAGAATACTATATTCCACACTATCCTGAAAATAACTATAGGGTTTAAGGGGAGACTCTCCACTTGGACACAATCACCCACAAGGGTAATCTATTTGGAATTTCCTCATTCATCAACAAATACTACTGGCTCAACTTTTTGTTAACCGTTCCACATTAACATTTTTCTACAGGGAATAACTAGGAGTAAGGGATCCTAGGGTCAATGGGGGTCCATGATATGAATATTAATGCAAGGAAATGGATGGAATGAACTCATGTATTGAAGATATGATGTTGGTTCATAGAGAATGAAATATTAATTAATATTTCAGTAAATTTAATGTTCATGACTATATGTATTAAAAAAAATTCATGGATGAGGAATAAAATGTGATTCTTGAGTACAAAATCATCAGTGGGTATGATATGTTCAATGTAAAGACTACTTCCCATGACGTTTAATGTTATATGAAAATGATATCATCATGAAATATAATGTCATGAGACTAGGATTTACTTCCTTATATTTGGATATAATAAATCATGGATATTTTATTTAATGTGAATTTCTAGGTTCCCTAAGCTTACATGGGTCATGCAAGTTGTGATAAAAAAGAGACTACTAGACATTTTATTGTGTTGTGCGAGTGTTCAGGATAATGAATGTAGAATGGGGGACTCACAATTTGGTTTTACTATGAATACCAACAAAAACATGGTTAACATTAATGAACATATTTTGGAGTGACGAGAACTCATGGTTGTGCTTGAAATAGAGGATCCAAGTATCACTAGAATATTCTATAGTATGGGAATCAATACACATTATGTTCTTGGGAAGATTGATCCCTAAACATATCAAGCTTCTATGTAGGGATGTTTCTTCTTATCATTACATTTCAGCTAGAATCTAGATTGATGATCTATGAATCATTATGTTTTATAAGTGAATATAAATGAATCCAATTGTAGTTATGATATGAAAGTTTTTCCGTTCTGAGTCATGTTTCTGGAAATTAAAATATGAAGGATTAAACCAATGAGACATTCCTATTATCTCATTGAAGTGGAAAAATGGATGAAATGTATCATGTACATAGTTTGAAAGTGTGGGTGTCCAAATGGATTTCCAAGATCATGGAAGTTATGTCTTCATAGGTGATGCATTCCCTAAAATTAAAAGGGTAATACAATGTGGTTTCATAATATTGGTTATAAAATGGGTATGATGAAAAGATGTATAACATTATTAGTATAAAAAAATGCTTCAATAGCTAGGTTATGGGAATTGTAAGTCATAAACCAATAGTCATTGGGAGGTTGAGACTAGTGGGTATGGGTCAACATTTTGAAATTAAATAAGTCAATGTTCTACATAATTAGTAAAATATCATAGGGATTTACGGGGGTCTACCCTTAAAGATAAAACACCCACAAGGTGTAAGCTATTAGGTATTATGTTACTAAAAATATAATTCTTGGGATTCCCCTTTACAGTATCATGTACATGTTACAAATGTTCTATTGTTATGAACTAGAATAAAGGTATCCCAAGGTCCACGAGGTACCAAGAAGAGAATATCAACCAGAGGATTTTGATGGTATCTACATAGGTATCAATGATATGAAGTTTGTTTATGGATAATGTAACATCTAATAAGGGATCGAAAACCCTAATTTATATGAAATTGGGTATTGAAAACATTTTGTGATGAAGGGATAAAAATTTCATTCTTTAGAACCCAATAATCAATTGTAATGATATATTCAACTTGAATAACACATCATGTGTAGTTTGTTTCCACGTGATAGGGATGTTGTCCTGATGTTTAATGTCATGTGACTATGACATGGTTTCATTTATTTTTAAATAACAAACCTAGATCATGTTGGTTTGATTGGATTTACAGGTTCCTTAAAATTACATGACCCATTATTTATATGAGAAAAAAGATCCAATCTGAGAGTATATTGATTCATGATAGAATGCATGATTAGAAATCTGTATGGTCATTCACATCTCGGTACGAGAGGGAATTCCTACATAATTGATTTCTCACTGAGGATAATAGCTAAGAGTCATGAGAATTTATATATGGGCCTAAAAATAGAAGATACTGACATCACTCCGAATCATATATTATGGGAAACAAGCCACATATAGTTCTTGGAAAAAAATATCCTTACAGGGGTCTTACTCATGTTTGGGGATGAGTCATTTTATCCTATTTTCACAGATTGAAAATGGATTGGAAACTGAATCATCACTATATATCCCGTGGAAATAGGAATCCATCCACACATATTACTTATAAAGGAATTCCACATAATACATGATTTCATGTTAAGAGAGAATATATTTTTATCATAATATATCTCAGAATATGATTTATAATCTGGGCATCACTATTTCTCTTGTGATAACAGGAATTCATCTATTGGTAGTTCTATGAATATTCCCTACAAAGGTCCAACCCATATGTTGGGAAGAATATGTTATTATATATTTTGAGGCTGGACCCGGATTTGAGATCCAATCATCACTACATATCCTACGACAACAAGGAATCATGAAACACATAGTTCATGAATGGAAAATTCCATTCACATCTTTGACCAATACAGAGGGAGGGGGAATCTTTTCCCATTTTTATTTATATTGGATCCAAAATTTTTGATATATGAATCACAATGAGTCTTATAGTTATTGGAATCAAGAAACACATCATTCTTGAAATGGACAATTCTACACATAGGTCTAACTGATATATAGATACATGCATTTTTCATTTATAATGTGGAAAGACATGTTATTAGATATATGGTAATCACTATGTATCCTATGGTAACATGAGTTAATGAAAACATAATTATTTAATTAAAAATTACCTATATAGGATTTAACCATACAAAATAATGGGAGAATTTTAAATTAATAATTTGGTGGGACACAAGATTAGAGATCCAAGCATCGATATGTGTCATGTGTAAATAGGAATCAAGTTGTATTTAGTTCTTGTATGACAATTTATTGTATAGGTTTGACCCATGAATAGGGAAGGGATAGATTTATATATTATAGCTAGAACATGGATTGGAGATTCTGGAATCAACACATTTTATATAGTAATTGGAATTAGTCCATTCATAATTCATGAAGTTGAAAATTCATATGCATAGGTCATACCCATACATAGAGGGGGTGATGATAATTTCTTTTTATATTATGGATGGAACTTGTATTGGAGATCTGGATATCACAATCTATCTTGTGTTAATATGAATCAAGAAAAAATTATTACATAAATGGAAAATCCCATTTTCATACCTAACTCACAGGTGGGGACTGCAATGCTTCATTTTTCTTTTTCATTGATCTAGACCATGTGAAGTGAATTGATTGTGAAGTAACAACTTATTTTTAGTTTAACATATTGTTGCAAGGATGCCGTCTGTGAAATTTTAACTACATATATATAGTATGTCTTCCATGCATTTCAATTTCACGTGGTATGTATATCATTATGCAGGTTAATGTCATGCAGTAAGGATATAAGATGATAAGTAGTCTAATGACTTTCCACTAGGACATGAAATCCCTGATGGAATATATTATACATATTTCTTTGCAATCTTCTCATTGTTGAGGTATACAACACATTCCCCATTCATTTTGACCAATGATTAAGCTCCATTGGCATTGAAATTATATATGATGTAAGGAACATCCCACATGGGTTCCTTCATAGGAAGTTTCAGTCTTTGTATCATTAGGGTTTCGAGAACCAATACTACTTCTCCATTAAGGAACAAGCTGAGGTGTGCCTTTTTGTTGAAGGATCATTCAATATGATTTTTCTGAAATTTAAGGATGTTTTGGGTACACAACCATTTCACATCGAGTCATTAAAACTCTCCAAGAAACTTTTACAATATCTCATCATTTGAATGTTTTAACCAAAATGAATTTCATAGTGTTGGATACTAAACATCTATGAGAAACAATGCCTCTATCCCATAATCTAATGAACATGGGGTTTGTTTCCTGGAATTGGGGGGGGGGGTATAGTATACCCATAAATAAGGATAGAGCCTATCTAACAAAGAAATATTGTAATAATCAACCATTTTCTAGAATATAATTGATATAGTGTCATTGACATACTATAGTTATCGATTTTCCACAACATGATTATAGGATAAATTGTTGGACTCTATATTGTACTCCTGGTATACTGTATTTATTTATAAATAAGATAAGTTTTTTTAATTTTCTATCACTATAATGTTAGTGAAACAGAGTATGTTGATGACATTATAAAATATGTAGTAGATGATACATTTCATCCCAATATCATATACTGGTGTGACCTAGACCCATTTGGAAAATTTGTTATTAGAAATAAAAAATGGATATAAATGATTATCTTCAACTAGGGGATATTTCCCCAAAATATTAATTCCTTATACCATAGATGGTTGGGATTACATACATGTATGTAGAAACAATGGGGTTTCTTTGATCAATTTCTCATACATATTGCATGAATGACTTTTCCTGGTGAATTTATCACATGCCTACATCATTGTTTTATAATAGTTACCAGACATCCTATTTTTTTGGGAGATTATAGTTCTAAACTGGTGGGAACCACAAAATCCTATTTTGAATACATCCATGATGGTTGAATGTATCCTTCAAAAATGAATATCTATTGGAATCCATTGAAACATCATTTATAGAGGGTTTTTTCACATTAGGCCCATCCCAAAGTGTTATGTTCATTTCTCAGTGTCGAATATATTCCTTTTAGATGAATTTGACATGAGGGTCTCATTTTTTAGGTAATCTATTGTCAGATCCATCCATACAGGGTTAGATTTCACCTCATCGTGTTTGGGGTTGTTTTGACCAGATTGATTTCCTCTATATCATAGACTCTTAATGATGGGGCCACCACTACTATTAAAGGAAAAATATATAGAACTAGTAATTATCAAGGCTATCAAAAAGTACTCATGAAGGCTTCCATTATCATCCCTAAAAAAGTGATGATAAAGGGTTATTATCCTATCACTTGAAAATTTTCCCAAAAAAGGAATGATTTATTAGTTATTTTCATAGCATTAATAAATGATACCCTTTATCAGCACATTATTTTTAGCACTGGTTCAGGGTACCAGTTATCAATTATTTTTTAGCATTGATAATGGTCATGATCATGTGGCATGTCCCACTACAAAATAGAAATAGAATAACATATTCATTATATATCATTCTTCCTTGTCACACACTCAGAATCCTACTATGTGGATGGGCTCCCACATATACTTCTCACAAATACATGGGTCGTACAAGGGTCTCCATGGGATATGGCCCACCCTCTTCTTCCAATAATATTTTTCCCACATTCAGGCACCCATTCTGGTCCTGCATGACCCACTATTACTATCTTACCAAATACCCAATCTATGAAACAATTATTTTATACAAATCAATAATAACTAAATTATTAAAAATATGAAATAATTGAAATAATTAAACAACCAGAAATAGAAAATATATTAATTAAAAAATATAAATAAATTAATTAAGAAATTAATAATAAATTTAATAGATATATATATAGAGTATAAATATTAATAAATAATAGTCAGTAAATATATATATATATAAATTGAATAAAATGAAATGAATAAGAAAATCGAAGTTAAAAATGACCAAATTTGAAAAAAACTAATTTTTTTTAATAAAAAACTATTCATAAAAACATAAAAAAATTAATACACAGACATAAAATTATAAATATTAATAAATAAAATGTTGTAAATATTGTGAAGAACATCCTCTGATGGTGTGCAGACTAGAACCTCTGTTGATTGGCATTGTGGGTGAACATGGACTCATGAGAAATGATGTTGGGGGAACACCAATGTTCTTGGGTGAACATATTTCTTTATCGAAGATAATGTTTGCGGATGGAATGTTGTCAACCATCCCCATCAATGCAGTCAAGTACACTACGTCATCAACATTGGAAATTGTTGGTTGGACACAGGGTTTGAGCCTTTTGGATTTTATGATGTCAGGTTTCCAGCTTTGTTAATTGGTCCACGAGCTACGATGAACGGGGTATTGGGCAATTGTGTGTGTGTTTGGGGTGGCATTTTTTTTCTGCTTTCTTGGTTTGGCAGTGTTTTATATACCATACACTTAAACATTATTGTCTTTGAACTTTTATTTTCATTAATAATTTTTTGGGCCGAGTTCACTTTGTACTTGAACATTAATTTTATATTGTAAATATATATATATAAATTAGTAAATTCAATTTTTTAATAAAAAATTACAAATAATAAAATTTTAAATAATTTAACCAAAAGTATTCATAAAAAAATTATTAATGAAACAATTGTTAATAAATATAAAAAATTTAATATATATATTAAGTATACATAGAAAAAAAATTATTTATATTAAATATAAATATTTAATATTTAATAATATATTAATTTCTTATTTATTTTTAGTGGATTTTATAGATAATGATTTATTAAAACATTTTATATATAAACATATTAATATATTTGTATATATATATATAGATTATTTCATAAAATATGATTTTTAATAATACAAATTCTCTAGCATACCTAAAATAATTCAAATATTTAGAGAAGAATATTATATTATTAAAAATCCATATTAATTAAAAATATTGACTAATTATATCATGAGAGGAACATCAATTGAATTTTATTTTATATTTCAATTTAACAAATATCAAACGCAAGATACGCTGATTTCAAACATTCATATATGTAATTAATTTAATTTTATATAGAATACACATGCACAAATTTTTATGTAATTAATGAAATATTATATAGAAACACATTCACCAAATAATTATGTAACTTATTCAAATATTAATATTTATTTTAAAATTTAAATTTTAACATGATACATTTAATATATATTATTTTAAGGGATACATTTTATTCACATAATTTTAATATTTTTATAGTGAGTTATTATATATTCATTTTAAATAGTTTTTATATTTTACAATTTTAATGTGATCATTTTCTTATATATATATATATATATATTTCTGTTTGAAAATTTTCAATATTTATTAATCTTTGTTTCAATATATACCCATAATTTTTTATAATTATTATTTAATTAATAAAACATATCATGTTCTTCTATATTTTAAATGTTTATACATTTTTAATTATTCAATTCACTAATTTAAAAAAACCTATATTTTAGAATATATATTTATTAAAAATGTTAAAAATATATTTATAAATAATTGTGGTCAACTAAATATTTTTATAAATATAAATTTATTATATTTATAAAATTATATATTTATAAATATAAATACCTAATTATAATTTCTATAAAATTATTTGTATAACTGTAAGTAAAAAACTAAATATTTTAATAATTATAAAATTATAACAAATTTATTTAATTACTTAATATATTTATTATATTTATATAAATGTTTTGTTTATATACATATATTATATATATATATAATGATATATATATATATATAATTTTTAAAAAATATATATAATTATAAATAAAAACTTTTATAAATAATTAATTATTCAATTATAAAACACATCTTTAAACAATGATTATATTTACTATATTTAAATTTTTATTTATATATATTTATTAAATATATTTATTTAATTATTTAAAAAGACATAATGATATAGATGTATTTATAATTATAATATTTTAAGCAAAATATTTATAATAATGACAATATTTACTATAATGATGTTAATATAATTATATAAATATTAATATATATATATATATGTGAATATATATGGTATAAATATAATTTTAATTATTCATAAATAATTAAATTTGTTTACCAAAATATATATTTATATATTTTTTCATAAATGCATATTTCCTATATTTATAAAATTATATATTTTTACTTATAAATAAATAATTTTTTTAAGAGTATTTATATAAATATAAATAAATAATTATTTATATAAATAATAATAAAATTATTATAATATTATGTAATTTATGAATATATTTATTATATTTGTTATATTTATAATAATATAAATATATATTATGATACAAAAACATTTATAATCATATAAAAATATTTATAAATAAATCATCAAATATATTTAATTATATTAATAATTATAAATATTTTATCAGTGCTATAGTTTTAGCTTCAATAAAGATACCTATTATCTTTGAATCTTTTATAATGATAAGTATTTCTTTTATCATTGAATATTATTTTAGCATTGTTAAAAGGTATATTTGTAAGCACATTTTTAGAAGTTCTGATAAAACCCACCTCGATCAATTTATAAGATATATAACGGAACCAATTTCACTCGCACATATCAATATTTCACGGATGTCCACTCCTATCATTGCTCCTTGTCGACATTCTCTCAGATGAATCATGCCAAAAATCTTAAGCATGTTATTTTTTATCCTCTTCTCTCATTTCTTTCTTGTTTTGGTATCGTAATGTCCATCAATGAAACTCTTATTGGATCAGTTCTTTCATAGGATCTATATTTAGTGTATCTACTCATTCTCTTTTGAGTCTTACTTATTTCACATGCCTCGAAAATCAACCCCCCATCAAGTTCAATAATCCCTCAACAATAATTTTGTTTCCTTAGGAAATTTTTTCATCGAATCTTATCTTCCACTTATTTTTCAGTCCATGTGAAGCGAGTCATTGAATTTTCACATCGAGTTATCTAATTCAAGATTACTCTTTTACTTGTGTAAAATATGGGATTATCATGATAGTTCTTTCATTGGGTAAATGGAAAAAATTACCCAAAAAAATAAATAACCAGGATAATAAAAGTAAAAATGGGGTGCGCATCATATGAATTTATATATCATTTCTATGTGACATAATGTGTTAATTTTTTTTGCTTCTGAGAAATTCATTACTTCTATTAATCTTATTTTTATACTTCGTTTAATTTATAATATTACCTTCCACAAAAGGGTAAAAATTGAATAATTATTATTTATTGTGTTATGTTGTCACTTTTTATCTATCTCTTGTTTCAATAATCACTTGACATTTTAGTACTGGAAGCTAAATTTTCTTTTTATGGAATAATCTAAAATTTCAATAAATGTAAATATTTTAGGGGATAATGTGAATACAAAATACGAAAATAACATGAGAACATGTAATCTGTTTACGATCCCCATATTCAAGAATTCTTCCATGTCAAATAAATACCATTAGACTATCCCCACAGTATCCATTCATTTTGTTTCTTCTTGTCTCATCTGAATTGTTATTCCATATTTTATAAAATAATCTATCGTATATTTCCACCCTAAACATTCCCCAATTTTCCACATATAATCCACTTTTTATGGCTGCATAAAATGTATATTTTGGACAACATACAGTGTGTAGCTTCCTCATTATGGAATCATATCCTTCCCCTTAAACATGTATACATTCATCTTGAATATGTGAACATTAACAACAACACAATCAATTTTTAATGTTAATTTTTTAGAAAATAAATATTTTGTTTAATTTAAGCCACTGGATATTAGATTGGTAATTATATATATATATATATATATATATATATATATATATATAATCTTCATTTTGATAACTAATATTGAATTTAAAATATCCTAGTTTGAAATTGAAAAAATATATTGTTCTCCTATTCATCCATCTTATTTCCTCTCTATAAAACAATTTTTTATGAAAGGGATATAAATCCCTAGGGTTTTACTGGACATGAAAGAATGAATTTAGAGTCCTCATAATTAATTCCATCCATCAATTTTTATAAATGAAGACTCTTATATTTGGACGAAATATCCAATTTTTTATATGTTCTGTTGATTACATATCCCATGTAATAATACATATATACTTAGGATTCAAGATTATGTAGTAAATAATTTATTAGTAAATTGGAATTGATGATTACAAAAATTAAGGAACATCTTTACATAGGTTGATGTGCACACATATATTTCTTACATGACCTGCATAAAAATTACATTAAAAAAATAATACTTACATGGGTCTTGATCAAGTTTATATAGAGAAAAATTATATTTATGCCTAGTGAATATATTATATAAAATATTAATTAATCTTAACATTAATCATAGTTTGTGACATCATCCCTATGGATCATTTTTACATAGATCACAACTTTTACATTTTTCATTGTCCTAACTCATAAATTCAATATTCATAATATTTATTTAGAAACACAAAAAACCATTGTTGACCCATCTCAAGCTCATTAATCCTCAATAAATAATCATCCAATATTTATTGGAAAAATCAAAATTAGTCCAAATCCATTTAGGCTCATTTAATTTCATTTGAATTATAAAAAATACGCTTGATATAGAATTTGAAAATCCTTCCTTACCTCCACTCATTCAATTAAATAATGATGCTTCACCTTTGAGATACCAATCCTTAATTTTAGTATAAAATATGCTATGTATGTTAAGAAATGTTTTCATAAAATGTGATGTAGTTTCTCCCATTTATTAAAAACTCTTAAAGAATTTCGAATACATATTATACAGGATATCTAGAATAGATCAACAACCATCTCATCTTCCAACTTCTTGTTAGAATTATATATAGTTCTCCAACCTTAAAAACATTTAATTATAATATAAATTATATCATCATCCATATGATGTGAATGGATTCTCACCAAGAAGCCTACTCTTCCACATTTCTTTTCCAATATTGGAAAATTAATCAATTACATGTCCAATGATTTCCAACATCAATAAAGATATTCCATAAAACATATTAAACATACATTACACCGAAAAAAACTCACAAAAATATAAATTCAACCCATGGGAACATTAATGATTAAATAAATTTATTAGGTTTAAAAGTTACAATAAATAATAAAAGTAGTTCTTTGAAAAATATAATATTTTAAATATTAAATAATTTTAACCACCTCTTACAAATTTAGTTATTTGTGGTTATATAATTTAATTAATTTATTTCCATCATATTTATTATCATTGATTGTGTTGAAATTTGTCTTTAAATGACTATATTGAGGATGAAATCAATTTTATTATCATTTATAATAATATATTTTAGAATTATACATGAAATAATTATTACAAATCCATTGTTCTATAATGTATAGAGTATCCTATCATGGTAAATGAGAATAAATAATAGAGGAATCATTTAATATTCATGTGGAATGTTATTATTGGTATGATTTCAGAATTAAAGGAAAGGATGATCGAGGGGTGAATGATAATAGTCCATGGTAAAATTTCCCATTTGGTTTAAATTGCTTATATATCATTTATAGATCTTTTAATTAACAATAAATAAAATAATTTCACTGAAAATGGGAAATCACATGAACTTCCCCACTCTATTAAAGCCCCAAATAGACTTTAAATGGAACACCATATGAGACACCACATACTATGTAAATAAATGAATAAAAATCAATACTTACCACTTATTGGACTAAAACCTAAAATGGATTAAAAAATATTTCATGTTCCATCACTTTTTCATTATATGATAAGTGACTGTGAAATTAAATCCTCATGACAATGGTCTTTTACATTTCATGGAGTATTTGAAGGAATTATTTTAATGTTGAAACTACAACTACTTCTTATACATGACGTTTTGTAAGTTCATTTAGTTGAGTGTTCTCATGGTCACACCAATCAAGTATCCCTTTATAGGGATCTAACTATTTAGATTTTTTATTTCATCTCTAGGATACAAACTATTAAATGTGTTATGATGCTTCAAAAATCCCATCCCAATAGTATTTAGATTTTGGGTGACAACAACAATACCTACCAAATTCAACTCCTGAATAGTTATTACTTCATTTTTTCCATGGGACTCAACCCCCATCTCTACTAGACATGAACTTATGTTTCACGAAATACTATGATTAGTGACATCCCATACCGAGTACCTTTGATCATTTTGGATGAATTCATAGGATCAAACCTACTTTTAGGGGAGTAAATATTTTATAAAATTTAATTTCCCATTTACTTCAAAGCATACAAACAATATTTGAAACAAAGGGTTTTCTGGTATACCTTATTAGAGTTATCTATAACTATAACCTTTTACTATATATATCTTATTGTTATTTAATTAATTTTTTTGAAATTAATATTTTTTGAACCCAATAGATTGTAGATGAATCAAAATGGTTTTATGCTAATTGGATGATAAAATAGTTTGAAAATGGAATTAAATACTTCACGACATTTTAAAAAATCATGAATAT
This sequence comes from Viscum album, assembly GCA_963277665.1. Taxonomy (NCBI): domain Eukaryota; kingdom Viridiplantae; phylum Streptophyta; class Magnoliopsida; order Santalales; family Viscaceae; genus Viscum; species Viscum album. The sequence continues at coordinate 2,049,782,482 of OY728157.1, read as the reverse complement.
GACACTTCTAAAATTGTGGTTCTATGTTTATGTTATTTTAATTCATGAAGAATTTTTCTAGAAGAGTTGGAGGAACCTATTATTTTCTAAAAAATATACCATATTTATAAATGATGGACTAAATATGAGGAAAAAATGAACATGCACATATATTGGATGATTCTATGGTAATATATCACATGATATTAATTATAGTGTAAATGAAGAATGAGATAATATGAATGAAATAAAAATTAAAATTTTAGATGACCACATAATTTTTTATTTTTTATTTGAAATGTCAAATAGTTATTCTTATCGACCATTGTATACAATTTGTACTAAACACGCATCATTTTCAGTAGTATTGATGTAATTTAAATTGAAAAAAAGGAAATGTTTGGGGTGACACAATATTTAAAGAAAAACATTTTCTATATAATGATAAGACACTAGAAGAAATTTATCTTACATTCCAAACATATAATACTAAAACAGTTTTTTATTCAATGGTTCCGATCTCTAAAAACATACATTCTTCACCAAGGGATTTCATATTTTTTTCATAAGGACCCAAAATCATTCAAAAAAATGCCAATGTTTGGCACAGATCGATAAAAGAATGATGAATCATGGCCTTTGAAAGATGCATGGTACATTCCTATCATTCCATAATTTTGAATAATATATGGAAGTTAGGAAATTGAATGAAAATTGACATAGCATGATGATAAAATAATAAAATATGGGAAACTATGTTATCTAGAACACTCTCCTAAGTGGATGAAAATCGATTTTGAGTATCCTGAATTTGGAAATGATCTGAGAAAATTCTTTCATGTGTTATCTCGAGATGGAATAAATATCATTTCTTGTATAGAGTAGCACTCATGGTACATAGCCAGTCATGTTTGTTATATAAAGAATTCCACCATGGTTATACATGAAGAACACATAAATTATGTCTTATATGCTTGTATCTGGATTAATATAACATGATAATTATATTGTTGTCTATTTGGATTCATTTATAGATTATTTTAAAATGATTTGGGATATATGTTTTATAATATATTATTCTAATCAACATGAAGAATTCACATTATGGGTCACGTTTGATAGGAAAATAAATTACTTTCCTACATATTGATATTTTTTAGGCTATAACATTAATGGAATCGTGGTGTGTCCCATATGTGCTGAATTCATACACTCAGTTTTGTTGATTTATACCATGATGTTTTTTAGGTGATTAGATGTTTTTTTACCTCGAAAAAATTAATAATAATTTTGGACACCAACATTCGATGGGAATAATGAACAAGGTACAACACCAACTCCATTAATGGTTGATAAAATATTTTATAATGTAAAATATATTGACACTATTTTTATTAATTTTTTTTTGAAATTCCTTATGAAATGATGTTGGAAAAATAAATCATTTTTAATTTACCACCATAGAATGGTTTTTAATTCATACATTTTCTTCTTTTCAAGAATGTAGAATAAATTTATGTTATATCATTATTGTAACATTACTAAATGTTCCTAAATCAATATGACATCAAGGATATGTTAGAAATGATTAAAATGACAATTAGGGAAGTGTTGCAAGTAGTGATTATTAGAAGGAGAAAATCTTTATCCCTAATAGCTTACACTCTATCCAAATAAAGAAAAAAAATCAATTTTTCATTCTCCATTAACACTCAAAGTTACAAATGGGTATTCATAAAATATTAATAATTTCATACTGATGAATTGATTTTATAGGGAGTAAAATCACAAAATGTTCATGTTTTAAGAATGATTTGATGCTCGTCACATTAAATTGATTTCTACCCCAAAATCTATGACATACATTAACTAGTCTATTCATTTTCTTAAAATCCATATGCTATAAATATATAAAATTGAAGATGTTTCCAATCATGAATAATTAGGATGTGGTAATATATTTTGAATTATATATGTTCTTCCCATTATAATTATTTGATGTAATCTTCCACATGATCGTTCAATTTGTTAGCGAGGTTCAACTATTTGGTCATGTCCATTATATATGAATACAACCTAGTGAATATTATATGAAGACTTTGAATTTGTATGTCAATAATCAATGATGGCTAAAATATTTTATTTATTACCAATATTTTGTTGAAATATATGTTCAATTTTGTACTGATTACCAATCATATGATGATATAATCATGCTCCCAATGTCTTATCACCATGAACATCATATTTTGAAAATGTATTTTTGAAAGAGATAGAGTTAATATTACCATCACAGAGTTGGATAAATTAAAAAAATTTATTTTATATGATAGTGAATATGTTGGTTCATATGTTCAAGCCACAATGTTATTACTAGAGATTTTAACCAATTAAGGGTTGAATTATGGCTATTAAATAAACATAATTAATATTATATAGAATTATTTTGAGATCATATTTATATTTAGTTATATAAAAATATGAATTCAAATGTTGATCAACATGATGACTATCTTGTGGTCCAAATGAAGATGATATATATAAAACTTGTTTTTGTTATCAAAGCATATATGTTCTATACCAATGTATATGATAACTAAAATGTAATGAAAATATGTGGATTTATTGTTGTGTTCAATGTGATAAAAATATATGGATCTATGAATATATATCCAATTTAAGATAATACATATTAAATTAGAATTATAAAATTGTCATATGAGTAGGATTATACTACATTTCACCTTTTAATTTTCCATTGCAAATGTCTTGAAAATAAGAGTGTACTGAAATTTGATAAAATTGGATTCATGAAGGAGGATTTTAGTATGGAAGGGGAAAAATATATACCGATCATAATGGAATCATAGGATCTTTAAGGATTTTTTTCTCCTACCCAGTAAAGAATAATATATTGATTCTGTTATTGGTGACTAAAACAACTATAGGGTCATATTAAAATTAAATCGACGGTGACCCTTTTTTTGGGAGATCACAATCATTTTATGTTGTCAACAATGTATTCATTGTCTTGTAAAAAATATGGGGACACAAATATTGGATTTTTATTCATAATAGAGGATCCAAATCCAATCAACATTGAAGAATGAAAGGTATTTCAATGTCTAGGTTACTTATTTGTAAAGATAATATTATTTTTTCATAATATTAAGTGTTATATTCTGTATTAATATAATATAAAATAAATGTTTGACTACTAATGCAGAAAATGAATACTTCACATGATGATGTTACCAATTATGAGGAAAAACAGACAGCAGATGCTGAAACTATAGAATTATTATGGGATCAAAAAAAATCTTTTGAAGAAAAAAAATAATGACACAACATCATAATGTAGACTAAAATCATGAAAGAAAAACGTGTGGGTATAAAATACGAGATTGGGTGGTGTCAATATGGACATCCTAATGATCCCAAAAAGTTAATGTTTATTTGAAATTATGGGGTCCAAATTTGAATGAATTTATTGATTGATATTGAGTTATGGCACCATGTCTATCTCATAATGATTGAAACCATTTTGGAAGATATAATTGTAACATTATGATATCATTTCCATATTTAACAAAAAAACATATAAACATACATGTTTATTTAATTTCCATTATTCGTAGTAGATAGCATTTATTTTATTTTATTTACTTAACAAATTTGTCTTCATGGACCCTGAAAAACCCCATAGAGGATTTTTAAGTCTTCTTAAAATGTCTTCTCTTAGGGAAGATAAAGTAAAATTAAAGCATAATAAAATAGTTATTTGTTCACACATTATAAGGTAAAAAACATGGAATGAGCTCACCAGTTTGTGCAATGAGAAATCATTTCAAGTGCATCGTAGTAGATAATATATTATTAAAAAATATTTATTTATCCAATTTTATACAAAATTTATAATTTATAAATGAATAATGGAGTGTTCAAAATAAATTACTTTTATCAAAACTAATGTACCCTTATCCTAAATTAAAGACATGGTATGCTTTACTAGAGATGAAATTGGTATATATTTTACATCTAAAATAAAAATTTTATTTCATATAAACATAAATATGTCTCTTTATTATATTAATATTGATGACCCATAATCAGATGATACTTCAATCCCACATCATGTGATATGGAAGGAAGATCAGGTAAATTAGAAGGGTAAACTAGATGATGAATACAATAAATTTGTATGGGAAAATTGTGTAAGTACCAACTAATACTACTTCTATATTCTTTATAATTTTATAAAAAAACATATTTTTGTCATATAATTTTATATGGTTTACAAAAAATAATTTCCCCGAAGTATCCTAAAAAAAACTACACTCAATAGCTTTTATGTTTCCGAAATAATATGGTCGCATACGAGGATTAGGTTTCAGAGTGTCTCCTAAAACATATTTATAAAAGTAAAACCCATAAAAAGATACATATTAGATGACGAATGGATTTCAGTCACTAAATTATTATATTAAATATATAATTATTCCTTCTAGATGGAATTACAGAATATGGGAAAGGATAAACGAGAACTGACTCTGGAAAAAGATCAGCACTTGAATAACCAAAGGACCATGATAATATTGAGGCTATTCATTCCCTCAACTGTATACCCTACCAGATTTAATCAGTTTCTTAATTACTCTTTCTTTTAAATGTAAATAAAACAACTATTTATAACATTATATTTATAAAATTATTCACGGTGAAGTTGTACTGGATTTTATCAATCAACACCAATTCATAACCTTTTTGCATGGGGTACAGTTTATAATATCCAAGGAGACATGATACATAAAAAATAAATCCCAAAAGATAATTTAAGAGTTGGAATTTAGGTTTCTCATGTGTTTATCATGGAGTTTATTATGCCACTTAATAATCTAGAGGTTGTAATAGTAAATGATTCTTTCGAAACATTCTTTGCATGTCTATTTAATCATACAAAAATAAATGTGGCATCTTTTATTAAAATTCAAATAAAAATCCTATTATAATTGATGATAAAATGAATAAATTAATTTATTATATTAAATATGGATAGAATGATGGGGAAATGGATGGTTGGATAAAGGAAATATAAGGAATCACCCAGGAAAAAAGACCTTCTGATAGTACCATCTACCTACTAGATCCACTAAAACTTATATTATTATTACCACATCATGCTGACCCCACATACAAAAATAATAATTTTTTCAACATTCTCTACAAAAATGAAATATATGGATCATTCATTATAGACCATGTTTGTCTCGAGAGTATAGATGATATTCCAAATATTGAATGGATCTGAGTTTCAATTGTGAATACATACATAAGGTACATTTTAACAATACACCTATACAAACAATGATATAATGAGTTCATTGCTATTAAAAATTAATCATCTTTTCTATAAGAATTTATATTACTAAAATATAAAGGGAAAACATGTGATGTATGATATGAATTTATTAATCCTAGTTTCATTTCTAGTTTTGAAATTTCAAAACACTTGATTTTTTTTTAAAAAAGATGTGCTAAATTATGAATTTGAGAATGAAATAATATATTAAACACAAATATTGATTCCTATAATATATGTGTAAAACTATGAAATCCAATACTATAAAATATATTATTTTTTATCTACTCTTTTTGGAAGTAATAAATGTTGATAACTATCAATCTGGATATACAACATATTTATTTTTTTGGATCCAATGCTGGGATACCGAAAAACCAACCACATATGATGTTTATTGTAAATTTTTAATTCACTATAATAAAAAAAATTCAATAAAATTACAATTATAGGTTGCATTATATTTTTTTAAATTTTGTCATGATTATGTGGTTTCTAATTATAGGATAAATTATCATATGAAGTTGTTGACATCATATAACATGCTTTTTTATTATATCAAATCAAAACAAACTCAGGTGTAAAAAAAAATTTTAACTATCAAAAACATATTTTAAAAAAATTAACTCATTTGGGACATTGTTTCAGTAGTTTTTTAAAATTGATAATTATAGGGATGGTTAATATTATGTTTTCAAATAAATAAAAGATATCTTAAATAATGGAAAGCTGAACATCTCCAAAAAAAATAAATTTATGATGAAAATTAGAATTTCCTTAAAAATATATATTAATCATATTTTATATATTTTATTATTATTACCAATATTTTTGACAACCTTATTACTCAAAATTAGAAGCTAATTTTTATAGAGATGAGTGTGAAAAATATATGGGTTCAGAATATTTTCTAACATCAAATTTAGGTGATTACCTAACATTTTTGTGATCATGTATGGGCTATAACCAAATAAATATATTAGGTGTCAGAATCATTAGTATTAGAATGTTTATATATTACTTTTTATCTATTTATCTAGAAGAAGTATAATGGATGAAATAATTTTTTTTATAAACAAACGAAAAGAAAACATGTTGTTAGAATGTATTCATATATCCTAAATCAGTGACATTCTAATACATATTTATTTAAATTTCCCATCATTCATACTAATGTTTTTCAAACATTACAAATAATTTCATTCTAATTTATTAAAATATTAAATTATTTTAAAACACACAAAAATGGTAAAACAATATCATATTGTCTTCAAAAATCAGTGAAATGATGTAAAAGCCAATCATAAAATGTATGAATTTAATTAAAATCTATTCAAAAACATATGTTTTATGTAGGACTTTAATTGTGTGTCTCCCATACACAATTATCATTTTAGATTAAAACATACATTAAATAGTCAATACTAATCAGGTGAGATCACATTGTATTCAAACATTATGTTACAATCAATATGTCCTTTCTAACATATAGGAATTGACCACATTTCAATACGACACCTGATGTGGTCAGAATGAATCAAAGTACACATTCATAACATAATAGTCTCATTTTATTTTAAATCATAAACAAAATAAAAACGGAGAAAATGTTCTTGTATTGTTTTCACACAGTAGAAAAAAAATCCATAATTTATTTTTTATTTATAGGAATTGATTGTATGTTAATCAAACACTCAATGTGGTTGACATTCATAGAAGTACATGTTTTAAATGTAAATGTGTATTTTAAGATTAAAATATATATAAAATATTATAATCCAAGATAACAATCTATGATGGTACACATATATCATGATTATGTGACTTACTACTACTTATTTATTCATCTTTTTAATCCTTTTATATATCTTTTTTAGTAAATATCATAATCATTTTTTTCAGATACATATGTGATTTATTTTCATATTGATAAAAAAGAAATTAATTATTTGAAAAGTATTATTCAATCTTGTACCATGAACATGAACTCAACAAGTTTGATACACTCATGATGATGCAATTTCAATTTTATTATCCAATGCATTCAACATTATTGGTTATAAATAGACAATATTGTCAGATAACACTAATTGTATAACAAATTGTAAGATAAAATGACAGAGTGGAATCCAAAATACCTCAATCTAATACCCGGTGTTCCTGATATGAATGAAATTATGTTGTTTCAGTTTGAAAATTACATGTTATTAATGTATTGTTTTTCATTTATATTTATTTTATATTTTATATTATTTGTAACATTAGTATTTATTTCATATATAATTGGATTATATTTCTCTAGTTGTAGTGAAGTGTTACGAAATTCTCATTCCCTAGAGATATTGGACTTATAGACTGAAATATAGATAATAGAACAAGGAAATATATCAAGAATGTAAACAAACTTCATTAAAAGGTGAATTCCTTCTACCTATATTGATAATTTGGAATTATTTAATATAATATTTCTAATTTAAAATTATTATAATTTGTATCTAATACTTATTTAGTTTATTAAAATATCTTTTGGAATGTAGTATTTTACTTTGACTGTCTGTAACAAGACAAAAAAGAGAACCTAATCTGTTTGGATAGAAAATGAAGCCACATGTATCATAAAACATGAAGTTCTTTAAGAAGAATGAGGTTTCATCATCTATCTAAATAAAACATTTTATATCCTTTTTATAGTAATAAAGACAGTTAAAATGAATATATACATCACAAACTCAATAATACATGCCTCAATCTGATAATCATTTCGATCAATATGAATCTTATTGTATACTATGGGATATAATATAAATTTTAGTTTAATAAAAATATTACATAATGAAAATTTGTAAAACACATTAATATTGTTGAAACATTAATGCATCGGTCCAAAAGTCATTTTCGACATTTAATAATTAATCACACCTCAATATGATCTATGGTTGGACTTGTATGAATCAAAGTGTGTAATTTTTATTAAAATTGACATATATTCTGATAGAAAATAATACGACTTTCTAATTACTCGGAACATGAATTTATATGTTTTTATAAATTGGTAAAATATTTAATATTACATTTTTAACATCTAGGAATCATTATAACTTTAATCGGATACACGGTGTAATCGGTATGACTGAAAGAGTTATTTAGTAGTTAAAAATTGACATTTTAGTTCAAAAATTATGTCACCAATTCAAAATAAAAAAATGAATAGAATTAATTTTTAATTTAGGAAAAAGATTCATAATGAATTTTCTACATTGTGGGATTTTTACCATCAAAATCCACCACACGATGTGACTGTTACAAATCAAAGTGCGAGTTTCCAGTTTAAAATGTCATTTTAGTAAAAAAACAAGTGACAAACTAGAGAAATGCGAAACTTCCTTTAGATAGTTTTGATACATTATTATAATGTTCAATATGATATTTATGACTTCTATGATTCATCTGGACTTCAATTTTGTGCATCGTGTGACTGATTTGACTCCAACTGTGCCCTTTTAATTAAGAATGAAATTTGTTTTAGTTCCAAACACATGTCACATTTTAAAAAAGATAAAAACATTTGTATTATTTTTATAATTTTTTTAAAATGATATATAATTCATTTGTTTCATGTTGGAAACTACTGCACCACAATCCGACGTCTGGTTTAAACATTAATACGCATAGTGTGTGTTTTTATTTAAATTTTAAATAAATTTTTGTAAAAAGGACAAGTGACATACTCAAAAAAGAGAATATAAATTCATTTTGTTATCCAATATTAAAATAATATAAAAGTCATCTTTGATTTATAGGAATCATCTTCCCCTCAATATGATACACAATGTGGGTGAAATGACTTAAAGTGTCTATTATTAGTGTAAAATTGACATTTTAGTTTAAAAAGACTCTCACTCACTGAATATTGAAAAATCATTCTCATGATGTCTAGATAATTTAGTAAAACTATTCATAAGTTATTTCTTATTTTTTGGAATCAATATTATGTAAAATTGACATATGATGTGATATATATGATTCAATGTTCATGATTCTATTTTAAAATGATATTTTAGTAAAAAAAACCTAATTACATACACAAAAAAACACATTCATATTATTTTTATAGTTTATAAAAACAATTCACAAGTCATTTTTGACATGTAAAAATTATCCTCACCTTAATATGATGCATTGTGTGACCTATATGTCACAAAGTGTGTATTTTTATTTAAAATTGTAATTAATTTTATTTCAAAACACATATTACATAATCAAAAATCAGAAGAAAAAATTTATATTATTTTAATTCATTAGATATGATATGTGGTGTGAATATTTATGACTCTATGTGTGTATTTTTATTTAAATTTGACCTTAATTTTATTAAAATAGAAATGTAACATTCTCAAAAAAATGAGAAAACAGAGTCAGATTATTTTGATCCACTAGGAAAATGACCCATACAAAATTATTAAACTGTAGGAATTAGCTGCATCTCAGTCTAACATAGGGTGTGAATGGTATGAATCATATTGATTGTATTCAATTTAAAATTTTCATTTTAGTTCAAAATATTTTTTTTTCACTGTGAACTGAACTGATAAAATGAACTCAAATTGTCTTGATAATTTCGAAAAATTATTCATAATTCATTTGTAATGTGTAATAATTAGTCGCACTTAAAAACGTGACATGATGTGACTGTTATGACCCAATGATTATATTTTTACCTTAAAATGATATTTTAGTAAAAAAAACATGTGAAGTAATGAGAAATAAGAAAAAATATTTTAATTGTTTTTAAACGTGATTAAAATGATCCATAAATCATTAATTATTTGAAATAATCTACTACACCATAATCTGATGCATGGTATGATCAATATGACTCTATTTGTATATTTTTATTTAAAAGTTACATTATTTTTTGTAAAAAATGATATAATAAAAACCAACAAAATGAATTTGGATTGTTTTAATACTTTATGAAGACGATCCATAAGTTATTTTTGGCATGTAGGAAATAGTCTAACCTCAATCGGATGCATGATATCAATGGTTTGAATCATGGTCTGTATATTTATTTAAAATTGAAAATAATCATAGTAAAAAATACAAGTAAAATACTCAAAACCAAGAAAACCCTTTTTTATTATTTTGATACATTGATAATATGATCCATATTTTAATTGAAACTTTTAAAAATAAGCTTCAACTCAATAAAATACATAGTGTTCCCATTATGACCCAAATTAGTTGTTATGTGTTTAAAATTGAAATTTTATTACAAAATGTGTGTTTCTAACAAAAAAATTGTCAAACACACATGGATTGTCTTGATAGTTTCTGAAAACGATTCATAAGTCACTTTGATGTGTAAACATTTTTCACTAGTCATGCTAACACATGATATGATCGATATGAATCAATGTGTATGCTTCTAGTTTAAAATGAAAATTTGGTAAAAAAAACTAACATTATCAAATACATGAAAATGCATCATATTATTTTTATTCATTTCAAAATCTTTCATTAAAACTTTATTAAAACATAGGAATTATCTAAACCTAAATATAATGTTAGTGTGACCATTGTGAATCCTTATTTTTATTTTTAATTAAAATTTAAATTAATTTAAGTAATAAATTCTAATGAAATATTCAAAACATAAAAAAAATTCAGATTTATCTTAGACAATAGAAAAATTTTCAATAAGTCATTTTTTGATGTATAAGAATCATCTGTACATCAATCTGATACGTGTCATGCCTGATATGGGTCAATGTTTCCGTCATCAGTTTAAAATTTACATTTTAGTTCAAAAAGTGTGTCACTCGTTGGAAATCCTAAAAACATGCTAATATTGCATTTTTAATTTCAAAAAATGATTCTTAAGACATATTTTGATGTGTAGGAATTAATGCCACATCAACATAACGCATGATGTGACAAATAAGATTCCAAGTTCCAGTTTTTATTATAAAATGACCTTTTAGGAAAAACTCATGTGACATACTGAAAACAAAGAATAATGAATTTAAATTTATTTAATATATTATAAAAATTTTCAATAGGTGATTATACCTATTTATAAATAATCCACATCTCAGTCAGACATAGGCTGTGACTAGCATGACTCAAAGTTTGACTTTTTATTTTACATAGATATTAATTTTATTAAAAAAGGAAATTGATATACTCAAAACTAAGAAAACACATTCAGATTTTTTTGATACATTATGAAAACAAACAATAAATAATTCATTATTTGTATAAATCAAAAACTTATATCCAATACATGGTGTTCATGGTTTGACTTAAAGTGTCGATTGTTAGATTTAAATTGAATCTTGAGTTAAAAACATGTTTTTCTCCCTACAAACCAAGAAAAATCACTCATATTTTGTTGTTAATTTTGGAAAATGAATGAAAATTAATTTTAGGAATATTTAAATTTATAATATATCAATTTTACACATGAATTTGTTTGTATGTCTCAAGTACATGTTCTCAATATATAGTTACATTTCAGTTTAAAACACGAATCACATCTCCAAAATCAATATAATGATCTCATATTTATTTCTTATCTTTTTTTACTATTACATAATTAAATTTCATATAATTTTATCTTATAATTATATATTTATTTATTACATATATATTTCATGAATACCAATAAGAAATAGAGTGACAAACAAGAATCAACTGCAACTCAATCGGATACATAGTGTTCTTGGTATGAATCAATGTATGTTTTTAGGTTAAAATTGAAACTTTGTATTTAATTTAGTAATTTGTATTATTAAAAAAAAATATAATTCTTCTAATATATTAGTTTGTTCTTTTTCTTGAGCTGGTGTGAATTGTTCGGGAATAAGATGATTTGGGTTTGTGGGCCAAATACAAAGGAACATTGACTAATTTTAATTTCTATGATAATTTTTACATTCTCATGTAATTGTATAAACCAATTTTATAAATTTCCATAGCATAGTGATTTTTCTAGTATTGAGTTTTAAATATTATTTCATTTAAATTTTTTATTTATAACCGTTTTTTTCTATATATATGTTTTTTTAATGTACCGGTGTATTGAAATTTTAAAAACACACTGAAGCAGTATGCCCCTTTATCAGTGATAATTATGGAGCTCATTAAGGTATCCTTTATAAACTCTACTAAAGTTTCAAGAAATGGGTCACTTTATATATGATAAAGAAATGTGTTGATAAAGGGATTCCTTTATAATTGATTAAACATGTTATGATAAAGGCACCATTTATCTAATATTTTCATAACATAGATAAAATCATATGGCAGCAATCACACATTAGTAATCAGAAATTTTTTTACGCAAACAATAGACAATTTTTTCTTGTTGAAAACTGTATTTGTATTAGTGAACCCTTCAATTTGTGATTTCTAACACCAATTATTCATGATTAGGATGAACCATCACTGTAACTACATTTTCCAGTGCATCGGTATGGGTATTTTATAACCAAATTAAATTAGGCATTATGGGATAAAAAGGAAATTCATCCACCATTAAACATTCATAACCAATTATATTTTCTCAATCCTCAAAGTAGTTAGTATAATTTCAATTGATATTATTGAATCGTAGCTTTTATTCCTCTTTTATATTCTGGAATTCTATATGTAGCTTTAAGGATACTTCTAAGATGGAAATGAGGCATTGGTATTCATCACCCTTATTAGAACACCATTCAATTTTTTATAATTAATTGGGAAATGATTCTTTGTATGGCATAACAAATATAATTCCTAAATATTCCTAGTTTGGCTTCAATTCAACCATACTCTTTCATATAGTAAGTCTATAGGCACCATAAAAATATATATCCCACATTTTAGGAGTGAAAGGGGCCTTACAAACTTCTTCATCTTGATGCTCAGGGTGTACTATATTTCATTCTGGATTGTGAATTTCAATAAAGAAGTTATCGAGGGCCTTGCGTTTATCTACCATATGTAAAAAAATTATAAGTACAATTTTTTGTAGGATAAACCCCAATCGAGATAAACACATAGTTAGTTTATGGAGGATATTAATGTTCATTAGCTGGTTAACATGAAAGACTAAGTGGAATTTGGGATATTTTAAGTAATTCCACCTACTTACAATTGAATAGATGAGTGAAAAAAATTATTATTAGTGTGAAAATATAGAGTGTAATATTTATCAATATTCGAGTCAGTTTATAGAGGTTGTTTTAATCCCACATGTAATTTTTTTGTGCGTAGAGCACCAAGAGATCATTATATATTTTCCACATATAGGACAATCATTTTCCTTCTACCAATGGAACCATGACATGTGGATGTCTTACGTACTACCCGAAGTTCCCTAAATATTATTTTATTCCCTTATTCCATTTTTGGAAAAATATATTATTCATTAGATTAATATAAGGGTTGATATTTTATTATTATATTGGTTATGATATGATTAATATAAGAGATATTTCCCTATATTATTTAAGATTTATAGGGGCTTTCATTTTGAGTATTTCAATATTAATTTCTCGATCAACTGCAATGTCGTGATGGCCTACTACAAATCCCATTAATTTTCTTGATGTCGCTCATAAGGATAACTATAAATGATTCATAATAAAACTATGATGCTGAAATTTGTTGAATTTATTATGAATATTAGTGAGGTTATCACATCACTATGAATATTTATCAACCATGTCATTGAAATAACATACCATGATTCATCCCAAGAATAGATTATTGATATGAAGCCTTGTGTGTTGGTATGTTCCGCTAATATTGTTTAATACAAAGGGTATGACCTATTAGAAAAATATCCTTATAGGTTCTGTAAAGGATATCAATTCCCCATCTTAAAGGGTTATCTTTTTCTAATAATACTATAAAAACACATCTATGATTGAAATTTATTAGAATCCAATATTTGAATTATCAATGATAATATGATTGATAATGGTAAATCCACACACTGGTTGTGTCAATTATGGTTTTTAAAATAATTGAATACCTTGATCTTTTTATTGTTTTTTATTAACGGGGATGATGTTGGTGAGACATTTTGTAGATCAAAACTCTCGTAGAATGTTCTATTTGATCTATTTATCATATTCAGACTCTAAATTAGAATCATGAGATGGGTATAATCATATGGATTCCTACTTGAATCCTCAATGGGAATTAGGTAGGTCTAGATGATGAGTATCCACATCGAGGATCTTTTTAGTTATCTCTGTATTGTTACAGCTAAACATATATCAATGTGGCTTTAGAAATGTAAAATATATCTCCTTATCCTCAAGAGAAATAGAATAACTGATTAACATATGCCACATGGACTCTTTTATTACTATATTCATCTTCCATATATCTTCTATGGTGGTTATGTATCCTTCCTTAAATGTGGATGTATAATTCCTATGGCCATTCTATTCTTCTTCCATCATTGTGTCTATAGAGGCATTTTGAAACATGGTGGGTAACTCAGGGGCTTCAGTATCACTATTGATATAAGTGAAACCATAAGAATATATATTGAAATCCATAAAATTTAGATTCACTGTAGATAGATTTTGTGGATTTATGTATTTCTATATACAACTTCTAGGAGAAAATAAAAAATAAAAATACAGTGTTTTAGATAATTTCATGGTTGAATATTTACTATATATAAATGGTGAAAGATATCTCCCAGATCTTGTTATTGCATTACCGCTATAGACCATTGAGGATTCCACTCCATCTAATCCAATTTTAGTCAAATGGGCATAGACTAGTGGTGTTCGTTATTCAATATAGATTTCTCATATTAATTATACTTCTATGATCATGTTTATGATCAACGCATAGTAATTATCGATAATTCTCTATGTACAAAAAGGGGATGTCCCATTCCCATGGGGGATAAAAAAATATATATCATTATACACAATTCGTTGTTTCCAATCCCTAATTTATAATCATTCCTTATCCAATATGGATTCTCATGTCTTGAAGGGAGTGTTGTCGCCATGTTGGAATCCAAAATTTATGTCAATGGGAGTGTTTAAATTAATGATGACATATTGAAGTCACCACCTTGTGGATATGGATCCAAGGTATTCTATTAAAAAATTATATGTCATGTTCTTCTAGATAACCATGAACTCAACAATAGATTTGAGATATCAAAACTATTCCTTTATATTGATCTTCCCATGAGGCATGTTCTCTCATATATCATACCCTTGAATGGTTAGATTCATCGAGGATAAGACCCCCTTACTATTTCCTATTAGTTCGAGGGTCCTGATTGGGATGAGGTTCACCCCAAAACTATTTTCACTTAGTGCCCATCAATTTTTTACTTTACCATGTTTTTTGGAATCCAATAGTGATTTGATTTGTCCCATGATGACCTCATCCTAATCCTATTATATGCCAATGAAAATGGTTCAAAACTACAACGTCATATTATCCACGTTATAAATCTTGGATATATAGAGTTATTTACCAAAATAAAATGGGATTTGGAGGGACTTATGGATTTTAAATCTGAGTTATTTCTAAATAAAGAGAGCATCCATGATTTGGAGTTTTCTTGGGTTAGACAACAATAATTTCATAATTTCATATTTTTATGACAGAGGAAACCACTTACCAAGGATGGTTTTTACCAAATAATTTGGAACAAGAACTTATATGTTTGATGTGGATATACAAGGTTAATGAAACGAGGTTAAGGGATAATCTATTACAAGTAGAATAGGTGGCATCGAAATTCCCCTTTTTTTAACTGAATAGTCAATTGCCCCTTCCTGTCGGTCATGTAAACTAACTAAGTTTGAATGATAGCTCGATGGATCTAGTGAATCTCTAGGTTTCTATTTTTTATGATCTTATCTTCCATGGGTCTCAATTATATATATGACATCCATGAAGATATGGCTTAAATAGTGGGTTTGATTATGCATGTACCATGCTAACTATCCACTACTTCGATATTATCGGCCTCCATCTCCCCTGATAGTTATAGGGAACTCATAAAAATATGTTTATTCATCATCTAATAAGGGATATAAATATTGATATATGTTAAAAAATGAGCACATTAATTGATGAGGCTTCCATTTAGTCAGTCGATTTCGATTGTGGTCATGACTTTAAGTGTAACACCTGGTTGTTTTAATGAAATATTATCATTAAATAATTATTATTCTTTAGTTGATTACTTTTCCCAAATTTGTGAGACTAAATGAACAATGATACACCCTCATAATAAAATTAACGTTATAGCCTAGCTTTTAGATTTCCACGAATAATCATTACTATCTTAGGGAAATTCCATATGAATTCATTAGCTATCAATTATTTATGAAAAATATAAATGAATAATATATTTGTTTTCTTGAGTGAAATAATTTCGGTAATTAAATTAATGTGATATATATTTGTCAAATACATAATAAAAAAAGTATCATTGATATTAAACCAATTTATATTTTAATCATAGGTTTGGAATAAAACCCAATTTGATGTATAAAAGGCTATTTTTTTGTTCAATTTTAAACCGTTGAATGGAGAACCCCTTTTAAATTATTATTTTGAAACATTAAAACATTTTATATGAAAACATAACCATTTTTTGGATGTGGTATATAAAAAATTACTTTGGATGAATTTATGATTTTTTTCTGATAAGTTTCATGTTTTGATGAATAGAAATAATACTCATAATTTTAATTGGAAATAAGTTTATTCATTGAAAAACATTATACTCTTAAATTATATTATTATATAGTCTCAGGTATATATATAATATATTTTTACAAATTAATATAATGTAAGTCATTGGAATTAATTTTACATTAAATTCATATTTATAAACAATTCAATCTTTTTCAGTATTTTATCTTTATAAACTCATTTTCTCATTTCAAAAGTGGTATAAATTTTATGTTAACTAATGTAACTTATATGATTTTCATTTTGAAAAATGGATTAAAAATTTGGAATCCGTAGGTCCAATTTATTTTAATAGCCTACTTTATTTTTTGGGCATTATGAATAGTAAAATTTGTAATTATTTTTTTAACCATGGTTTAAGGTAAATCTTGTAATTAAAGGTAAAAAAATATTATAAAATATTCATAACACCTATAAAACTAATATTTTATGAATAAATTATTACTTCATCGTCTATTTTTCTAAATTTGATAACTTTATGACCACATACCGATGAATATGAGATGAATATAATAAAAACATATGAATGTGACAAAATGCAACAATCTCATTTTATATAAGTATAATAATTTTAATATATAGATACATAGGATATAATATTGACTATATATAGGCCCTAGAAATCTAAAATAATGACCTGTATCATAGAAATATAATTTCAATTTTTAGAGATTAAATATTTACTATCAATGATGACACAATAGTTGTGTAGAAATTATTTTATATCAACAAAATGGTTTTAAAAAATATAGAAATAATATATTTCGAACTAATTAATGTGATACCCAATTTTTATGGGTGAATATGACACATTATGAGTATATTAAATAATTTGGTTAGTATTTATCTTATGTGTGGATTTTTCTTGAGGTCAAATAAATGAATAGTCTCAAAATTGACACTGTTGATATTTTATAAAAATAAACAGTTTTTAAATTATTTAGAAATCATAAAAATATTTAAAAATTATAGAGTCAAATTATATGTTTTAAAATTTCACATAATATATATTTATTTTCAATTAATACCATATAAGTAAATATTTAAAACCATTTAATATTTTGCATGTTATTACAAGAATTAAAATTAAAAAAATAACTATGTTTATATTAAAAAAGATGTGGTTTCAATTGAAAAATAACTTGTCCAAAATTTATTGGTTGATGATATTAAATTCCTATATCAACTCATCTTTGAAATTGGGACATTTTTTAGGTTTTGGGTAGGGTTTTATATTATTATGAATTATTATTTCTGGATATTCCAAAAGTGCACCTCGCCTCAATTATAAAAGGGAACCTCCTCCCTCACCTATTCACTTCATTTGAGCTTTCAAGATCGACCATATCCTGGAATGTTTCCTTATCAACTATGAAATTTTTATTCCATAGGATCTGGTCATATTCAACGACAATCTCTAATACTATAGTAAGTGATATAGAGGGAGCACGTCGAGGAAGAGGTAATCTCTTTTATCGGTTCATTAAAATTTATTTCTTCTTATAATTCCTCTTAATTAGTTTTTACATTATAAATTAATAAAATCAGTGTGAATAATATAAATATATTCTATTATAAATATTAAAAAACCATATTTTACCTTTTATTCATCCAATGAAAAACAAAGTCCTCGCGTGTGTATAT
Organism: Viscum album; assembly: GCA_963277665.1. NCBI lineage: Eukaryota > Viridiplantae > Streptophyta > Magnoliopsida > Santalales > Viscaceae > Viscum > Viscum album. Next base: position 2,049,763,764 of record OY728157.1, on the reverse strand, counting down.
GTATTACTTGTCGTCTCCATGTCGTGGTGTAAAATTTTTTCACAACCACCTTACATGGATGAATATAATAATGTAAAAAATAACTATATATGATTATTATAAGATGTTACTAAGTCATTTTTATTTTACAACATCCACATCAATACCATTCAATGATATTTGGAATGATATCATCGCTAATGCGTATATACAACGTACTGTATCCACGATGAGATATAATTCATTCTACATAATATTATTTAAAAATTGATTATAAACATGAATTGAATGAATAAATATGATATATATGATACGAATATCATTTTTTAAATGATTTAACTATATCCTATGCAGTGTAACAGGAATTTATTTTTCAATTCATGCATAAGAAAATAAACCAATTAATATCTGAATAACGAGGGACAATGAAATGTTACTAACAAAGAGGTGATAATATAATCATATATGATATTATAAAAATTATTATGATTTTAGATGAATTCAATATCATTATTTAAATAATTATAGATGAATTTTGGATACATACAAATGATATTAGACTTAAGGTAAGAGATAATTTTACAATCTCATTTTTATCTGAGATTGTTTATAAGTTAGTATTTACTGGGGTATATTTTTTCATCCAGCTCCAAGTTTTATAATTAGGAAATATTATTTATATTCATCTAAAATTTGAAAAATTTATAATTACCCTTTTTTATAATTTTTATTACATGGGATGAAAGTAATATTTTTTCGTTATTCGATTTGAGGTACTTATTTGACTTTTTTTGGAAAAAGTACAAAGAGAATGATTTTTAACATATATGACATTAATGGATTTATACAGTGTAACATCCCAAGTAAGTAATGAATAATAGATATTTTTATCTATGTCTATTAATGATTAAGATAGTGTAATAGAGGCTTAAAATGAAAATAAATACAATCTTAGGCATGGAATACACTAATATTCTTAAAAGATTGTTTTACAGCCTTTTGATGGCAAACCATTTTTGAATCTATACTTTGAAAATTTTATAAACTATGTTTGTCAAAATAAACTTATTCTTTATAATTGGGATATCAAAATTTACCTTGTGTGAATTTTTGGTATTTTTCTGACAATGTTCAGTTTTTAATGAATAGTGAAAAATACTACATTTTACATCAAAACTGTTTTTTAATCTAATTTATTTATATGATTAGATTATGTTTTTAATTGGTTTTGAAGTGAAATTAGAATACATTTTTACCATTTTATCCAATGGTGGTCATTGGAATCAATTTCACTTTGAAATTAGACTTAAACTGGTGTCAATATTTTGATACTTATTGTTTTGTAGAAACACGCTATTTGCTCTGGTAGCGGGAATTAATTATTGAATTAATTAATGTGACTTATATGATTTGAATTTTTTAAAATGGACTTCATTTTTGAATTCGGAATATCAAATATAGCTTAGGGTGAATTTTTGTTAATTTTCTGAAAAACTTCAATTTTTGATGAATAGTGAAACCACTAAGTGGTAATCAAGCAAACTGATTTTTCAGTTAAATTAAAGTTTACCACTAATGTGTATTGAATTTTTAAAATCCGACATACATGGTTGTCATTAAGAATTAAAATGTGGTTCAATGAGATTATAATATTTTTTTGGTGAATAGTAACTTATTAAGTTCTTAATCACGATTAGTGGTAATTAGGGTAGTTTAAGATATAAATAATGCTTTAATAATAGGAAATGACCTAGACACATGTCCCAACCTTATTGGTTGTGTCATGGCCGACCAAGACAAGCCATGGATCAACTTGGGGACCCCATGGAGACACTTTGGTTTGGAAATGACATAAATAACTTTTTATTAAATGTTAAAGTAAAAATGACACAAACATAATATGTTTTACGAAAACAATTTTTACATGGGGTTATAAAAATCTGATTTTTGATTATAAATAGTCATTGGAAAGATAAAGAGACTTCCTACATCATAGTATTTTTTTTATGATTTTTAGACATTAAATAAATTAAAATATTTATGACATAATAATGATGCAGTGATGACATCATTATTTGACGATTTAAATAAAATGGAATGATAATGTAAATTATATGAACTACACATGGCCAAAACCAATTGGATGAGTGGATTTCGAAGCCTTATCACCTTATACACGAATTATATCAATGTGGGACCTTTTGAAACCGAAAAACAGTTTCAAATAATGGAATATTTCTTTACTTTCCAAAAGTGCCCCTCCTCTCCTCTTATAAAAGGCCCCCACCTCTACCTCATTTGACACACTCCTCAAGCCTTTGGCTCAGCCAAACTCTGCCCATTTATTCTCTCCACATCCCTATACTCATCCTAGAGGATTCCATTTGGTCAGAAACCTTTCAAAGGAAGCATTTAGGATCAAATCAAAAGGAGTTACACTTTTAAAGGTAATTCATTCTCTCATGTTCATTTGTTTTATTTTGCTTCTCCAACCCCCTAAACTCTTTTTATTTACTTATTTTGTAACAACACCAGTATATTAAAAATACAAGGATGTTGTTATAATATTTATTTGAGATACACTCTCACACAACTACATCAAATGGTTAACGAACATACGGTTTCCGTGGGTGGCGAAATTCTGCCTCCCGAAATGATGATTGTTCAACACTCATTTAACACCTTAAAAGGTGTCCATTATGATGTCACTATTTTTATATATGATATATAATATCTTTATGTTTTCCTTGAGCTTATGTTTTTTTCATTTTGGGCATACCTTTATGGTTTCCATTATGGGTAAACACGATATCTTCATTTTAGAAAGTGCGGACTACCGCCCCCTCAAAGTGATTTGATTCGTTAAATACCATATGTGGGACACATAAAGGATGAAACTATGATATTATATATGATATTATACTGGAATTATAATATACCTTTATATCATTGTGATTCCGTTCTATAAAATACGAAATAGAAATGAAAGTAGCGTTCATGCGTACGTACGGATTTCCGTCTCCATGAACGGTGCATTTCATTTCTTACCTCTAAATGATTGTGTAATATTATAAATGCATGTATGTACTGTATATATATGACATATATGATATCTACATCATGAATACCATTCTTGATTTAATGAACCTTTGACCAAATTAACAACATGTAAGTGTAAGAAGTCTATTTTTGACTTAAGAACCAAATACCGACAAAATGAACATTATTAACTTAACTGATTACATGATGTTCATAACATGGTATAAAAGGAATAATGAACTTGAAAAAGATTCATAAGAAAGTAGAGATTAACTCAAGTTTATTATTCAGGAGATTAAATAACGGTCGGGTCAAGTCGGATACGAGGTATGGGACTTCGTCTCAATCTCCTTTCATTAAGGCATAGTTTATTTTATACACAACTTTCATTTATATGGTGTATAGACCACATTTACTTTTAAGTTTATTCAAAAGGAATCTTTTTTATACGAAGCATTTACTAAACGACAAAAAGGGAATGTTTTTGTCGTACGTATGCGGCGACAACGACTTCTTCGCTGCCGTGACCATTATTTGAGTTTCGGCTTCCTCTACAAGCCATACCTTCATTTTAAAAGAAAAATAAATACCATGTTTTACTTTTCTTTTACTTTGGTATTGAAAATGGTTTTCATAATGTTTTTATATCAATGTTTTTTATTGATATATCGTGATTGAAATGTGGAAATGTTATGTTTCCTTTATGCATGTTTTATGTGATATTATTATGTTATGGTTCTTGGGCATTATTATGAAGACGGGTGGATCCTTGATAAACTAAGGGCGGGTGATCCCGTTATAGCTCTCTAATGCATTGGGTAACGTGAAGGAGTGAAACGTTAAGGTTTCTCTGAAGAGATTTTAGGGAATATACTGTGATGGGTATTCCAAACGTAACCAAGAGGGTCACTCCCTACGTAAAAATGTTATGAATGCCTCAAGTTACCTTTATGTCTTATGATTTCTATGATTTATTCATGATTTTATGAGGTATGTTAAAGTTCCTATGTTTTATGGGTAAAGTATGATTTCATTCTTATGTATATATGAACTCATGTTTCCATTCCATGTATTTTTATAACCCATACTGAGTTTTTATGCTAATCCCAAGTTTTTGAAATGTTTTTCACAGGTCAAGGGAAAGGTACATGATAAGATGATAGAGTCAAGGATGTGTCAAGAAATAATCCATGTTTTTTTTAAATGTGTTTCCATTGATGGGAATGAAGAATACTATCTTTATGTAACCACTTTGTTTATATGTGGAATGTAATGCAAGTTTTATGATCTAATTCTCTAAAACTCTAAACCTGAAAAGATCCTCAATGTGTAATCTTGTAATAACTCAAGATTAAGTATGGTTTAAGGCTGGGGCCTTATAGTTGTTATCAGAGGTCAGTTTAGATATATTTAGGATTTAGATTTCTATTAAATGATTATCCAAAAATATTTTTTTTTTCGAAATGATATAGCATTTAAAGATTAACATGTTGCTTCATCTAAGACATGCTTGTTCAGAATGGTTTTCCATAGAGGAAACAGGGAAGCAGTGCTAGGAAGGCATACAGAAGGAAATAACCTTCCGAATCAGCATCCAGAAAAGGTCGGAATTGGAACTGAACAGTTTGTTGCAGTAATGGTGCAGTTGACTCAAGCGATAAATGAAGGTGGTATCCATACACGAGATCAGCCAGACCAACCGCAGAAGAACATGTCAGTGGTGGAACATTTCATGAGGAAACATCCACCATCATTCAGTGGATCATCTGACCCTGTGCTAGATGAAGGGTGGCTTAAAGCACTGGAGAAGATTTTTGATGTCATGGGGTGTTCAGACAATCAAAAGGTTAGTTTTGCTATTTACCGTTTGGAGGGTGAAGCAGATCAGTGGTGGTCTATGGTTAAAAATATCAGGGATGTCGATGAGATTGATGCTCTCGACTGGGATGAATTCAAAGGTATGTTTCTTGAGAAGTATTTTCCTAAGGCTGTTCGAGTTAGGATGGAAATGCAATTCTTGGAATTGAGGCATGAGGAAGACTCAGTGGATTCCTATGAAGAAAGGTTCACTCGATTGGCAAGGTATGCTCCAAATTTTATCCGGGGCCTTGATAGTAAAATCAATCGTTTTTACTTAGGATTAAAGCTAAAATATCGAAGGGCATTAGCTTCTCGTGAGTATAAAAGTTATGAAAAGCTTGTTCGATGTGCTGAGAAGGTGGAAATGGAGTTTGTCGATGACCAGGTTTTCTATAACAACTAGCAGAGGAAGAGACCTAGGTGGCAGGAGAAAGGTAAGAATTCTTCAAAAAAGTCTGATGGAAAGAGAACTAAGTTTCCAGTTTGTGATAAATGTGGCAAAAGGCATGCTGGGGAATGACTTCTGAATTCTGGGAAGTGCTACCGATGTGGTAAGATGGAAATAAGGCTCGTGATTGCACTGAAAAGGATCAAGGTGAAGGTAAGAACAAATTTGATTTACAGTTAGTGAAATGTTATAAGTGCAATGAGATGGGTCACTATGCAAACGAGTGTCCGAAAAGGAGCGTGAGTGATGGGAAGCAGTTAGACTACAAGCAGAAGGGGGTGGTGAAATCCTTTGCAACTACTTCAGCAGATGTCGGGCCATCAAATGAAGTTGTATCAGGTACTTTGTTTGTTTTTTCAGATTATGCCAGTGTGTTGTTTGATACGGGGTCTACACATTCTTTCATCTCTGAAACCTTTTCTAGTAAAATGGGAATACCATCTCAAGAAATGACTCCTGAACTTTTGGTAAAAACACCTGGGGGAAGTGTCGAGGCAAAAAGAATTTATAAGAATCTTCATATCCTTTTCTGTGGAAAGAACCTACTTGAAAACCTTATTGTTCTACCTCTAGTAGAGTTTGATGTTATCCTGGGTATGGATTGGCTCTCTATTTACCACGCTAAGATTGACTGTAGAGCTAAAGAAGTTTCTTTTCAGAAAGACTTTCAGTTTGTTTACAAGAATGAACCTTTACTTTTGATAACATATCAAGAGGCCGATAAACTTGTAAAAGATGGAAATGAATGTTACCTTGGACACGTCGTTGAAAATAAAGGAACTGTTCAGATTAATGATGTGCCAGTGGTAAATGAGTATCCTGATGTTTTTCCTGATGAGTTGCCTGGAATAATACTAGATCGGGAAGTTGAGTTTACTGTTGACTTAGTTCCTGATGCTAAGCCAATTTCAAAACCCCCTTATCGAATGGCACAAATTGAACTTTTAGAGTTGAAGGAGAAATTGCAATATTTATTAGAGAAAGGTTTCATTAGACCTAGCACATCACCATGGGGTGCTCCTGTTTTATTTGTTAAAAAGAATAATGGTACTATGAGACTTTGCATTGATTATAGAGCCTTGAATAATATCACTGTTAAGAACAAATATCCTTTGCCTCATATCGATGATTTGTTTGATCAGCTCTAGGGAGCTCAGTTTTTTTCAAAGATTGACCTGAGATCGGGGTACCATCAGGTGAAGGTAAAGAAGGCAGATATTCCGAAGACCGCGTTCCGTACGAGATATGGCCATTATGAATTTGTAGTAATGCCTTTTGGGCTAACCAATGCACCTGCTGTATTTATGGACTTAATGAATATAATTTTCCATGAGTTCTTGGATAAGTTTGTGGTGGTTTTCATTGATGATATTTTGGTGTTTTCTAAAAGTAAAGAGGAGCATGAAAAACATTTAAGGGTTATCTTGCAAACCTTAAAAGAAAAGAAACTGTATGGGAAATTCAGAAAGTGTGAGTTTTGGTTGCAACAAATTTCTTTCCTTGGTCACATTATTTCTAAAGATGGAATAACTGTTGATCCTGGAAAAACAAAAGTTGTGGAAGAATGGCCAAGGCCCACAAATGTAACTGAGATTCGTAGCTTCCTTGGTTTGGCGGGCTGTTACCGAAGGTTTGTTAGAAATTTTTCACAGTTATCTAGTCCAATGACTAAGCTCACTCGGAAGGGTGTTAAGTTTATCTGGACAAAAGAATGTGATGATTGTTTTCAGGAATTTAAAAGAAGATTGGTGAATGCTCCAGTTTTGGAACTACCTTCCAGGAATGGTGATTTTGTTATATACAGTGATGCTTCATTGAAAGGACTTGGTTACGTCCTAATTCAGAATGATCAGGTAATTGCTTATGCTTCATGACAGTTGAAAACTCATGAGGTAAATTACCCTAAACATGATTTGGAATTAGCTGCTGTTGTTTTTGCTTTAAAAATTTGGAGGCATCATTAGTATGGAGTAAAGTGTGAAATATATACCGATCACAAAAGTTTAAAGTATATATTTACTCAGAAAGAGTTAAACATGAGAAAAGGAGGTGGCTGGAATTAATCAAGGATTATGATTGTACAATTCATTACCATCCGGGAAAAGCAAATAAAGTGGCTGATGCTTTGAGTCAAAAAAGTAATGCTTCATTAAAAATGTTGTGTTTGGAACGTGATCCTTTGGTTAAAGATTTGATGAACTTTGGCATAGAAGTTGTTGGTGTAGGAAGTCCTTCTGTTTTGTTTCAGGTATCAGTGAGATCATCTCTATCAGATAGAATCATGCAAGCACAGAAGCAAGATTGTGAGTTGCAGAAAAAGGTAGAGCTGGTTCAGAAAGGTAAGTTGCCTGAATTCAACATTGATAATGATTGCGTTTTGAGATTTGGGAAGAGATTGTGTGTGCCTTGTGATTAACAGTTGAAGAGAGAGTTGTTATGTGAAGCTTATAGTTCTCCGTTTTCAGTTCATCCGGGCAGTACTAAGATGTATAGAGATCTATGGGAGTATTACTGGTGGGATGGAATGAAAAGAGATATTGCTGATTTTACTGTGAAGTGTTTGACATGTCAACAGGTTAAAGCAGAGCGGTAGTTACCGAAAGGGATGCTTCAGCCTTTACCAGTGCCAATGTGGAAATGGGAGAATATATCCATGGACTTTGTTGTTGGATTACCGAAGACATCTCGAGGTAATAATGCAATCTGGGTTATTGTTGATCGCTTGACCAAATCTGCTCATTTCCTTGCTATACGAGATACTTTCTCTCTTGATCAACCTTCCCGTTTTAATCTTAAAGAGATAGTCAGGTTACATGGAGTTCCTCTCTCCGTTGTATCGGATCGTGATCCCAGGTTTACTTCTAACTTTTGGAAAGGCCTTCAGAAGTCGTTGGGTACTGAATTAAATTTTAGTACAGCTTTTCATCCTCAATCAGATGGGCAGTCAGAACGAACAATCCAGACGTTGGAGGATATTCTACGAGCTTGTTCTATGGATTATCAGGGAAGTTGGGACCAACATCTTTCTTTGGTTGAATTTTCATATAATAACAGTTTTCATTCCAGTATACAGATGGCACCATTTCAGGAATTATATGGGAAGCGGTGTCGAACTCCAGCTTTCTGGGATGAAGTGGGTGAAAAGAAGTTGATGGGACCAGAATTGGTAGAAGAGATGGCAGAAAAAGTTCAGCTGATTCAGAAACACATGAGAACAGCTCAGAGCAGGCAGAAGAGTTATGCGGATAACCGGAGGAAGGATCTATCTTTTGAGGTAGGTGATCATGTTTTTCTCAAGGTTTCTCCTTGGAAAAGCGTGATTAGATTTGGTAAGAAAGTAAAGTTGAGTCCAAGGTTTGTTGGACCATACGAAATTCTGGAGAGAGTTGGATCAGTTGCATACCGAGTGGCTTTACCTCCGAGTTTGTCTCAGGTACATAATGTTTTTCACGTTTCGATGTTGAGAAAGTATATGCCAGATCCATCTCATGTTTTGAGTCCAGAGGTAGTTCAGCTGGAAAAGAACCTATCTTATGAGGAACAACCGGTCCAGATTCTTGACCACAGGGAGCAAGTGTTACGGAATAAGGTGATTCATCAGGTAAATGTTTTGTGTAAAACCCACATGATTGAAGAGGCAACATGGGAATCTGAAAATGCAATGAGGGATAAGTACCACCATTTATTCAATAAGTAAATAAATTGCGGGGACACAATTTTCTAAAGGGGGGAAGGATGTAACATCCCAAGTAAGTAATGAATAATAGATATTTTTATCTATGTCTATTAATGATTAAGATAGTTTTATAGAGTCTTAAAATGAAAATAAATACAATCTTATGCATGGAATACACTAATATTGTTAAACGATTGTTTTACTGCCTTTTGATGGCAAACCATTTTTGAATCTACATTTTGACAATTTTATAAACTATGTTTGTCAAAATAAACTTATTCTTTATGATTGGGACATCAAAATTTACCTTGTGTGAATTTTTGGTATTTTTCTGACAATGTTAATTTTTTAATGAATAGTGAAAAATACTGCATTTTACATCAAAATTGTTTTTTAATCTAATTTATTTATATGATTAGATTATGTTTTGAATTGGTTTTGAAGTGAAATTAGAATATATTTTTACGATTTTATCCAATGGTGGTTATTGGAATCAATTTCACTTTGAAATTAGACTTAAACTGGTGTCAATATTTTGATACTTATTGTTTTGTAAAAACACGCTATTTGCTCTGGCAGCGGGAATTAATTATTGAATTAATTAATGTGACTTATATGATTTGAATTTTGTAAAATGGACTTCATTTTTGAATTCGGAATATCAAATATAGCTTAGGGTGAATTTTTGGTAATTTTCTGAAAAATTTCAATTTTTGATTAATAGTGAAACCATTGAGTGGTAATCAAGCAAACTGATTTTTCAGTTAAATGAAATTTTACCACTAATGTGTATTGAATTTTTAAAATCCGACGTACATGGTTGTCATTAATAAGTAAAATGTGGTTCAATGAGATTATAATATTTTTTTGGTGAATAGTAACTTATTATGTTCTTAATCGCGATTAGTGGTAATTAGGGTAGTTTAAGGTATAAATAATGCATTAATAATAGGAAATGACCTAGACACATGTCCCAAACTTATTGGTTGTGTCATGGCCGACCAATACAAGCCATGGGTCAACTTGGGGACCCCATGGAGACACTTTGGTTTGGAAATGACATAAATAACTTTTTATTAAATGTTAAAGTAAAAATGACACAAACATAATATGTTTTACGAAAACAATTTTTTCATGGGGTTATAAAGATCAGATTTTTGATTATAAATAGTCATTGGAAAGCTAAAACGATTTCCTACATCATATTATTTTATTTATGATTTTTGGACATTAAATAAATTAAAATATTTTTGACATAATAATGATACAGCGATGGCATCATTATTTGACGATTTAAATAAAATGGAAAGATAATGTATAATATATGAACTACACATTGCCAAAACCAATTGGATGAGTGGATTTATAAGCCTTATCACCTTATCCACGAATTATATCAATGTGGGACCTTTTGAAACCGAACCACATTTTCAAATAATGTAATATTTCTTTACTTTCCAAAAGTGCCCCTCCTCTCCTCTTATAAAAGGCCCCCACCTCTACCTCATTTCACACACTCCTAAAGCCATTGGCTAGGCCAACCTTTGACAATTTATTCTCTCCACATCCCTCTTCTCATCCTAGAGGATTCCCTTTGGTCAGAATCCTTTCAAATGAATCCTTTAGGCTCAAATAAAAAGGAGTTACACTTTTAAAGGTAATTCATTCTCTCAGGTTCATTTGTTTTATTTTGCTTATCCAACCCCCTAAACTCTTTTTATTTATTTATTTTGTAACAAAACCAGTATATTAAATATACAAGTATGTTGTTATAATATTTATTTGAGCTACACTCTCACACAACTACATCAAATGGTTAAAGAACATACAGTTTCCGTGGATGGCGAAATTCTGCCTCCTGAAACGATGATTGTTCAACACTCATTTAACACCTTCAAAGGTGTCCATTATGATGTCACTATTTTTATATATGATATATAATATGTTTATGATTTCCTTGAGCTTCTGTTTTTTTCATTTTGGGCATACCTTTATGGTTTCCATTATGGGTAAACACGATATCTTCATTTTAGAAAGTGTGGACTACCGCCCCTCAAAGTGATTTGATTCGTTAAATACCATATGTGGGACATATAAAGGATGAAACTATGATATTATATATGATATTTTACTGGAATTATAATATACCTTTATATCATTGTGATTCTGTTCTATAAAATATGAAATAGAAATGAAAGTAGCGTTCATGCGTACGTACGGAGTACCGTCTCCATGAACGGTGCATTTCATTTCTTACCTCTAAATGATTTTGTAATATTATAAATGCATGTATGTACTGGATATATATGACATATATGATATCTACATCATGAATACCATTCTGGATTTAATGAACCTTTGACCAAATTAACAACATGTAAGAGTAAGAAATCTATTTTTGACTTAAGAACCAAATACCGACAAAATGAACATTATTAACTTAACTGATTACATGATGTTAATAACATGGTATAAAAGGAATAATGAACTTTATAAAGATTCATAAGAAAGTATAGATTAACTCAAGTTTATTATTCAGGAGATTAAAGAACGGTCGGGTCAAGTCGGATACGAGGTATGGGACTTCGTCTCAATCTCCTTTCATTGAGGCATAGTTTATTTTATAGACAACTTTCTCTTATACAGTGTATAAACCCCTTTGACTTTTACGTTTATTCAAAAGGAATCTTTTTTATACGAAGCATTTACTAAACGACAAAAAGGGAATGTTTGTGTCGTACGTATTCGGCGACAACGAATTCTCCGCCGCCATGACCATTATTTGAGTTTCGGCTTCTTCTACAAGCCATACCTTCTTTTTAAAAGAAAAATAAATACCATGTTTTACTTTTCTTTTACTTTGGTATTGAAAATGGTTTTCATAATTTTTTTACATCAATGTTTTTTATTGATATCTCGTGATTGAAATGTGGAAATTTTATGTTTCCTTTATGCATGTTTTATGTGATATTATTATGTTATGGTTCTTGGGCATTATTATGAAGACTGGTGGTTCCGTGATAAACTAAGGGCGGGTGAGCCCGTTATAGCTCTCCAATGCATTGGGTAACGCGAAGGAGTGAAACGTTAAGGTTTCTCCGAAGATATTTTAGGGAATATACTGTGATGGGTATTCCAAACGTAACCAAGAGGGTTACTCACTACGTAAGAATGTTATGAATGCCTCAAGTTACCTTTATGTCTTATGATTTCTATGATTTATTCACGATTTTATGAGGTATGTTAAAGTGCCTATGTTTTATGGGTAAAGTATGATTTCATTCTTATGTATATATGAACTCATGTTTCCTTTCCATGTTTTTTTATAACCCATACTGGGTTTTTATGCTCATCCCAAGTTTTTAAAATGTTTTTCACAGGTCAAGGGAAAGGTACATGATTAGATGATAGAGTCAAGGATGTGTCAAGAAATAATCCATGTTTTTTAAATGTGTTTCCATTGATGGGAATGAAGAATACTATATTTATGTAACCACTTTGTTTATATGTGGAATGTAATGCAAGTTTTATGATCTAATTCTCTAAAACTCTAAACCTGAAAAGATCCTCAACGTGTAATCTTGTAATAACTCAAGATTAAGTATGGTTTAAGTCTGGGGCCTTATATACAGTTTCATGAAACCTTATTTCCATCAAACATCCAATAAATTATTTCAAGATTATTCTCAGCTAAATTATTTTCTTTTAAAATCTCATGACATTTTCAGAAAATAAAATAATTTTGAAAAAGAAATGATATTTTCCTCAGGAATTAAGTTGATGTTTTTTTTGAAATGTATTTTCCATCTAAGATGACATAGGACTGTGTTTCAATATTGATAATTAATTTTATATTATTTTAATTGTGATGGAATTATTTTTAGGATAATTATTTATTTTAAATGTATTCTGAGGGAATTATGTTTAAGGATCCCATTTTATTTAATGGATTATGCTATGATAAATGATTTATGTTTTTGTGGAAGTCATAAATATGGATTCATTATGATATTTGTGTTACCAATATCTCCTTCTAATTATTTGTATAATGATTTATATCTAATGAGATAGACATTACTAAAACAGAATGAAAAATCAGGATCTGTAATATAAGGTTAAAACAAAGAGTGAAAAAGGTTCAGTAATAGACTTTGTTCATAATGGCGGTCCTTCCAATGGGACTTTAATAATATGAAATGATATTTTATGATAATTTATGCATGACATGAAATTTAATGTCTTATGTTATGATTATTGGGGTTACATTCCACTTTTATGATTTATCCAATGACATGATATTTTGATCTTTTATATACATGATAATATTTTCAAATGTTATGTTCTTATGATTATAGTACTATTGATATGTCCTTTGAATACTTAAACTGATAATTTGATCTCATCCTTTCATATGTTTCTTTTCACATGTCATGAATAAGGGAATTAAGTATGATATTTAAAAAAATGATTCTAGTTTTGAATAAATAAGTGTGAGGCAGTATAGATGTTTTATGAACTCATTATTTATATTTCTAAATTTCTAAAGTCACTAAACATATATGATTCAAGATTGGTTTTTGTTATTTTATGTAATAAATATTCATCAATGTTTATATAATATCTATATGTAATTTATGGGCTATTATAGTTGGTATCGGAGAAAATGTATACAAAACCTTTGGGAACATGGATTAAATAACCTTATTAATAACCCTAAGGATATGTCTATGTATAGGTTACAATCTTTTATTAGTGTTTTAGATATTTTCATGAATAACCTTGGATAAGAACTAAAGTGTCCATAATTGAAATTTTATTCTATAATAATGTGGTTTTCCCATTATGATTAGTGTTTCTCGCATTATATTTCTTGGTTTTAGTCAATGGCTTGAACCTAAAGGAACTGTATTAATGCTGAATGTGACGAGAAATGAAATTATTGTCACCCTAATAAACCAAATGTTTTGTTAGATGGAATGATAAAAATATTTATCCATGCTCACACAACATCCTGATGCTTTGAATTATGACAGACTTCCAAATAGCCAAAGGTGGGAGAAACATTCTGTTGAAACCTTATTCAAGTAGTGTCCACCTTCATTCATCATGTTTTCAAATCCATTTTTGGATGAACAATGGAATATTAAGACAAAAATCATATTTTCAATTATACAATGTCTTGAATATGATAAATTCATCTTAGAAGTCTATTGTTTGGAAGGGGAGTTGATAAATGGAATAATCTTGTCAATAATATGTGCAAATAGATGAAATTGAGTCCATGAAATGGGACTTGTTAAATTTATTATTTTTCAATAAGTATTTTCTACGTATTCTTCAATAAAAGTCGGAGAAGGAGTTCCTTGAACATATGAAAATGGATGATAATTCCTTTGGTACGTACAAATCCTATTTTACATGACATTCAAGGTATGCTTCAGTAATTATTATCCAACTTGAGAGTAAATTCGATCGATTATTTAGTGGCCTAAAACCAAGTCTCTGAAGGGAATTATCCAGAAAGGACCTCAATAGTTATGATGGAATTGTTCAATGTGATCTCACGGATAATATGCATATTGGAGTATTCCACCAGTCATATGGGTATGGTAAAAAGAGAAAAATGGAATTCAATAGAAAATCTAAAGACCATACTGAAATAAAGATGAGTTTTCCCTTATTCTCAATGTGTGGAAAGAAACATGGTGGGAATTGCATAAAAAGGACAGGTAAATGTTTTAATGGTCGAAAATGTGGTCATCCGGATGCAAAATGCTGAAGTAAGGGGGAAAATATTTCTAATGATACAAACAAAGAAATGGCTAAAAATAATGATCCTCCTACGCTTTAATGCTACAAGTGAAAGGAAATAAGGAATTATTCCAATAAATGCCCTAATCCAAGGGATATTTATGATGATTAACATCAACAAACTCTTATCGACAAATACAATGTAATGTAACTTATAATCACTATGGGTGACGTGGGGTACGATAAGGAATCATTTAAAGGTACACTAACCATCCACCCAAAAGTAGAAATGATTTATTGGATTCTAGATCCACTCAATATATTATTTATAATAAAATTTCTACGGGTATCGCCATATTTTCTACTAAATTAGATGTTGAGTTAGCTCTGAGAATAGATAATGGCACAACGATCGAATGAAAAATTTATAATTATTCTTCCGTTGAAGTCGGTGGGAAAGTGGTTCATGAAAATATTGTGATCCTTCAAATAGTGTAATTTATTTGATTCTTGGAATTGATTAGATTTATATATAAGGATAACATATCAATTACTATGGAGGGGAACAAAAATTTCATATTCCAGATCAATCTATGATCACATATCGATGAAGAGATGAATATAACCTTCCAGTGAAACTTTCTTTCATCTTATGGGTCTTGATTTCTATAAATGAAGTTTATTTATCTCAAATTTTTGGGGAGAAACTCATGATTAAGAATAAACCATTTGTACTATATTTTGATGATGTCTTTTCAGAGGAATTGATAGGCCTTACACAAAATCATGAAGGTAAAATTTCTATATAACTCATATCAAGTGTCATGATTATTTTAATGTCACCTTATACAATGAACCCAATTGAGTTATAGGAATTGATTAAGGAACTCCAAGAGAATCTTGATTACAGATTCATACGCCCATGTTTCTCACACTAGGAAGCACCTATTCTGTTTTTATGAATACATATTGATCAATGAGACTCTTCGTTGATTATCAATAACTTAACAAGATCACTATCCAAAAATAATACCCTCTTCCCTTCATTGTTAACATATTTGACCAACTATGTGAAGCTCAATACATTTCCATGATTGATCATTTATCAGGATTACATCAAATAATGGTAAAAAATGGGGATATACCAAATACGACTTTTAGTACAAGGTATGGACACTATGGATTTATAGTGATGAATTTTTTTCTTACTAATTCCCCCATTATCTTCATGGATCTAATGAATAGAGACATTAGAGACTATCATGATCTTTGTGTGGTAGTATTTATAGAAGATATTATTATCTATTCACGGATCCTGGAAGAACATGGAGATAACATGAGAATTGTGTTGAAGACTGTAACAAAGAAGAAGGTTAATGACAAAATTACTATGTGTGAATTTTGTCTTCACAAATTTTCATTTTCAGGTCACATAATCTCCAGGGAGGGAATATCTATGGATACAACAAAAATAATGGTTTATGAAAAATAGTCATGACCAACAACGAGAACTATGATCCAATGTTTTCTTTTTTTGGATGAATATTATCAATGTTTTGTTAATTATTTTTCAAAATTCTCTAATCCAAACACCAATTTAACTCAGAAAGGAGTTATGTTTTTTTTGATGAAGTAATGTGAATTGAATTTCAATAATCTAAAAAGAAGGATAGCCAGTGCACCTATGCTCACACTCCCTTCTAGTGTAGAAAGGCATGTGATCTACAGTGATGCATACATGAAGGTGTAGGTATGTGCTAAAATTAAAAATGATATGGTGACATCTTATGTCTTATGGTAGTTGAAAATTCAGGCGAAAATTTACCCATCTCTTGATTTGGAGTTATCTACAGTAATATTTTTATTAATGATATGGATGTATTATCAATAAGGTGGAGGGTGTGATATTTATACTTATTATAAAATATTAAAGTATATTTTCACACAAAAAGAGATGAATATGTTCCAAAGAGGATGGTTTGAGCTGATTAAATATTATAACATCTCAATACATTACCACCATTGGAAGGAAAACTAGGTGATAGCAGCAATAATTTGATAAGACCATGCTTGCCTATCCATGATGAGGATCACAAAATGAACAATATTTATAAATTTTCAATAGACGGACCAAGATATATTAATGGATTGGGTGAAATATTATCTTTCTAAAAAGAATTTTCAACCACTAATATAAGTGAATATTTAGGGGGTATAGAAAAAATATGCAGAATAACAAAAGAATGTGATAAATGATTCATAATTCAACCTTGATGGTGATTAAATAATAAAATTTAGGAATATGTTTTCTATTCCTCCCATAAGCAAATTATAGGAGGAGATATTGGATTCAGCTCATATTTTTTTATTCTCTATTCACCCTATAAGGAAAAATACTTACATGGACCAAAATGGGTACTTCTGGTGGGATGGAATGATAATAGATGTCACCGAATATATATCTTGATGATAGCTTTTTCAGTAAGTTAAGGAAGAGGGAAAAATGTCTTAGCAGATGTTAGAACAATTACCAATAACATAATAGAAATGGAAAACCATTACTATGTAATTTTTCTTCAAAATTACTAAAACTTTCCAAGACAATAATGCTATTTGGGATATAGTTTACGACCATACGAAGACGATAAACATGATTTTTATTAGAACAGATTTCTCACCTGTTATATTTCCAGTATATATGTAAAGGATATGGCAAGATTTCATATAGATCCAATTTCCATTATATCTGATTGGGATATAAGGTTTAACATGATGTTCTGGCGATGTCTTCAGCATCCTTTGGACACAGCGTTATGTTTTATCACTGCTTATCATCTTCAGACAAATGGTCTATATGAGAGGACAATTCAAACCCCGTAAGACTATTTGAGAGATTGCACTATGTATTCCAAATGTGGTTGGGATAAATACCTTCCATTAGTGGAATATTCGTACAATAATATCATTCAATTCAGTATTCAGATATCTCCTTATGAATCCCTCTATGGAATAATTTTTAAAACACTAAATTGATAGGATGATGGTAGGTAAATAAATCTGTTAGGACATGAAATTATTTGTGAAATGGAAAAAAAGGTCATATCTATTCAACAACACATAAGAGAAGCTCAGGGTTTACACGAAAGTAAAGCTGACAATCAAAGAATAGACCAAGAGTTTGAAGTGGATGATATTGTGTTCTTGCGAATATATCCTTGGAAGAGAGTAATGGAATTTCGAATGAAGGGAAAGTAAATCCCTAGGTATATTGGACATTTTGGAATTATAGATCATGTGGGGAAGGTAGCTTACCAATTGGTTCTTCCACTGAATATCATTAAAGATCATGATGTGTTCCATCTATCCCTCCTGAGAAAGTACATACCTGATCATTCACATGAACTAATCTCATAAGTCGTACCACTAGATCCAGATCATTTTTATGAATAACAACTGATATAGATTATAGATCGAAGAATAAATGTTCAATGAAATAAGAAAAGTCACAAGGTTAATGTTTTATGTAGGAACTACTTATCTGATTAAGCTACATAGTAAATTGGGGATATTATTAGGGAGATGTATCCTCACTTGTTTGTTTCTATGTGATTAATTTTGAGGGAAAAATCACATTAAGGTGGGTAGAATGTAACACCAAGTTGTTTTTATGAAATATTTTCATTAAATAATTTTTATTCTCTAATAAAATTCATTGAATTAAATCTTTTTTTCAAATGAAGAACGGTATTAACTTATTATAAAATTATTGTTATACCCTAGCCATTGGGTTAGAGGGAATATTTATAACGAACCTATGAAAATGAATTATGAATTAATTGGATATCTATTATTTATAAAAAAATAAATCAATTATATGTTTTTATTTTTGGGTGAATTACTTTTTTAATGAAATTAATCTGATATATATGTGTTATATACTCAATAAAATAATTTTGATATTCATCCAATTGATATTTCAGGCATAGGGTATGAATAAAACCCAATTTGATGTATTAAAGCCTATTTTTAAAAGATTAATTTTACACCTTTCAATGGAAAACCCCATTTAATTTAAGTTTTTCACACATTAATAACTTGAATATAACAATATAAACATTTTATTTTGAAGTACGATATAAAAATATACTTTAGATAATTTTCTAATATTTTTGAGGAACAATAAAAACACGCAAATTTTTTTTTACATAAATTCTTTCATTGAAATATATATTGGTTAAATTATATTATCAAATGGTTTCGATGTATAAATATAATATATTGTTTCTATTTAATATAATTTAGGTCATTGGAATCAATTTTATGATAAATTTAAATGTATAAAAATTTATAACTTTTTCAATTTTATCTTTTAAAACCCATTTTCTCATTTCAACAACATGATTAATTTTATATTAATTAATAAAACTTCTAAGATTAGAATTTTGTCAAATTGGTTAAATATTTTGAATCCTTAGGTCAAAATTATCTTAATAGGCCACTTTTATTTTTGGGCATTATGAATTGTAAGTATGGTAATTATTTTTATTACCATGGTTAAAGGTAAAAATAATATAATAAAATTAGAATAATTCCAGTAAAAATCTTATTAGATGACTAAATTATACCCTTGTAATCTATTTTTTAAAAATGGAATAACTTGATGGCCACATACCTATGAATATGACATGAATATAATAAATACTAATGAATATGACAAAATCCCACAATCACATTTTATATAAGTATAATAATTTTAATATATAGTAAACTAAGAGGTAATATCAACTATAGAAATTCTACAAAAAAAAATTTAAATACATCATATATATTTATTATTAATTTATAAATATCAAATAATTATCATTAATGCTGACACAATAATGAGGTAGAAATTATTTTATATAAAAAATTGTTTTAAAAATATTAAAATAAATATCATATGAGAAAATTAATGTGATCCATGAATTTTATAGAGGACTATGACATGTTTAGAGTTAATTAAATATTTCATTTTTAATTTATCTCCCCGGTGGATTTTAGGTAAGGACAAATAATTGAATAGAGTCAAAATTGAAAATATTCATATTTAATATGAGTAAAATTTTATTAAATTTTTTAAAAACCATAATAAAATTTATAATAAACAAAATGATAATTATAAGGTCTAAAATGTCATAAAATATCTATTTATGACCAATTAACACCATATAAGTAAATATTTATAATAATTAACTATTTAGAATGTTATTAACAATATTAAAATTTAATAGAATAACTAAGTGTCAATTAAAATGACATGGTTTCAATTGACAAAATAAATTTTCCAAACCTCATTGGTTGATGAGATTACAACAATATATCATCTAAAATTATGAATTGGGACATTTTTTATGTTTTTTTCGGGTTTTATTTTATTATAAATACTTATGTATGGAGTTTCCAAAAGTAACCCTCAACTCAATTATAAAAGGGAACCTCCTTCCTCACCTCTTGACTTCATTTTGAGCATTTAATCTCAGTAATACCCTTCCCTCTTTCCTTCTCATCTTCCATATTTTTATTCTAGATGGTTTTTCATATCTTTAATGCCCAACTCAAGTGCTCTAAGAAGAGATTTAGAGCAAGCGCATTGAGGAAAAGGTATTCTCTTCTGCAGATTCATTAACACTTCACTCTTCATGTACCTCCTCTCCATTTTTTATTTAATTATAACGTAATTAAATCAGTATAAATCATATAATAATGTTGTATTATAAATATTAAACAACCATATTTAACAATTTATCAATCAAATGAAAAATGAAATCACCACACGTACGTACGTACTTTTTACTATCCCCACGCTATGGTGTAATATATTCTTCACCACCACCTTACATGGATAATTAATATTATTGAAAAAATAAATATATATTATTATTTAAAAATTTTACTAATTCTGAAATATTATCCACTATCCAATTCAATACCATTCCAAGTTTTTGGGAATGATATCATCCCTCGTGTTTACGTACGACCTACCATCTCCACGATGTGATGCGATTCATTCATCACGATCTTCATTACCCCATGATTATATACATGAATTTACTGAAAAAATATAATATATATTACACAAATTTCATTATGTAAATGATTTATCTATAACCTGTGAAGTGGAATATGAACTTACCAAACAATTCTTGCATAATAACCTAATGTAGTTTGTATCTGAATAATGAGTGACAACGAAATGATAAAAAAAATTGGATGATAATATAATAATATATGATATCATAAAAATGATTATGATTCTGGAATAATTCAATGAAATTATATAAATCAATATATAGGAGGTTCAGAAACATAAAAAGGATATCAAACTTAAGGTAAGGGATAATTTTAAAATATCATTTTATCCGAGATTGTTTATACATAAGTATTTACTAGGTTACATTTATCATCCACATCCATGTTTCTAAATACGATAATATTATTTCAATTCTTCAAAAAAAAAATTAATTTAATTTTACCTTTTGGTGAATTGTTATTAAATTGTTTGAATTGAATCTATTTTTGTTAATCGATTTGAGGTACTTTTTTTACTTTTCTGTCAAAATTATGGGGAGAATGTTTTTAATCTTATACGACATGAATGGCAATTTACACTTTCATGAAACAATATTTCAATTAATGTTCCTATATATGAATTTAATATTATTCTAAACAAATTTAATATCTTTTAAAATTGCATTCCATTTTGAGAAAAGAAAACATTTTTGAAAAAGAAATGACATTTTCCTCAGGAATTATGTTCAAGTGTTTTATAAAAATTATGTTCCATATAAGATTAAATAGAGTAATATTTATATAATTATTATAAATTTTTATTGATTGTGTTTATGATGGAATTATTTTTATGAAATATGTATAATCTATATGGATTATGATGGAATGATTTTTATGAAACCCATTTTTTCATAGGTTATACATTGATAAATTATTAATGTTTTCGTGGAACACATACGAATGGTTTAATAATGATATGGGTTAGACTTATATCTACCTCCAATGAATTGGGTAATGATTTATATCTCATTATATAAACATGAATGGAATGATAAGTAATTTGGTTCAGTAATATCGTTATGGAACAAAGAGTTAAATCAGTTCAGTAATGGCCTTTGTCTGCTAGGACGATCCTGGAAATGATCCGTGATTATTTGAAATTATAATATATTTTTATGTTTGTATTCCACATAATTTCTTGTCTCATTTAATTACTATTGGTAATACATTTCACTTATATGATTTATCCCACGACATGATATTCTGATCTTTTATATGCAGGATAATATTTTCAAATGTTATGTTCTTATGATTATGATAGGATTGGTATTGCCTTTGTTTACCCTTACTGAACATTTGAGATAATCCTTTTCATATTATTCTTTTCCCTAGGTCATCAAGAATTTTATTATGTAATAAATGTCAAAAAGGACTCTAGTATTGAAGAAATAAGTTGGTTACAATGTAGATTTTTTATAAACCCGTTGATTATGTTTCCCAGTTTCTAAAGACACTATACCTAAATGGTCCAGGAATGGTTTTTGTTATGTTATTTGATAATTATTATTAAGTATTTAAGTAATATCTACATGTAATTTCTATTAAATTACAGTTGGTATCAGAGAAAAGTCATAGTTATCCTTTGGAAAATAGGATGAGAGGACCGTAGTAAGAACCCTTAGGATAAATCTATGTATAGTTTAAAATCCTATCATAGTGGTTTAGAGATGTTCATGAATAAACTAATATAAAACCTAAAGTGTTCAAATTTGAAATTTTTTCCTTGAATTATGTGGTTTCCCCATTATTATTATTGTTCCTCACAATATGATTCATAGTTTTAGTCAATGGATGGAACTGGAAAGAACCAGATTAATGTTGAATGTGATGGGAAATGGAATGATTGTCCCCCTGAGAAACCAAATGTTATGGTAGCTGAAATAAAAAATCTTGTAGTCATGGTCACAGGAATTTCTCAACCAAAGAATCATACTATACTTCAAAATCACAAAAATAAGAGAGAAACATTTGGTAGAATCATTTATGAGGAAATGCACACCTTCATTCAATGGGTATTCCTATCCATTAGTGGTTGAACAATGGATCTGTTCCACTAAAGTGGTATTTTTAGTTATAAAACGATATGAACATGATAATGTCATCTATGTAGTATATCTTTTCAAATGTGATGCAGATTAATGGTCGAATCTTATTTATAACACGAGGAAAAGGGTGGAAATAGAGTCCATGTAGTCAAAAAAGTTCAAGAACATATTTTTCAATAAGTAGATTCCTTGTATTATTCAATCATATATGGATAATGAGTTCCATGAACATAATGAAATGGTTGATAAATCCATTGGAACCTATGTAAAAAAATTTACAATATTTTCAAGGTATGATTTTGGAATTATTATCCATCCTAAGTGTAAAATTGATCGATACTTTAGTTCCCTAATAACAAGTCTCTAAATGGCATTATATATTAAGGAATTCAATATCTATAAGGAAATTGATTGATGTGCTCTAAAGGTTGGGATAGATATTGGAGTAACCCATCAGTCATATGGGTTTGATAAGAATAGAAAAATGGAATTCTGGGGAAAATCTAAAGACCACACTGAAAATAAGATGAGTTTTATCTTATGAAAAAACGTTTTCAAAGAAACATGAAGGGAATTTCTTTAATGGGAATAATAAATGTTTTAAATGTGGAAAAGATGGTTATAGAGATGTTGACTGTGAATTTAAGAGGAAAAATATGTTCTCCTATGTGAACAAAGAAGAAGCTGTGAATAATGAACCTCCTACACTTCAATGCGACAAGTGAAAGGAAATAGGGAATTATGTCATTCACTACCCTAATCCAAGTGTTATTGATGATGATGTACATCAAAAAACTCTTAAGTACAAAGAAAATGGAATGGCACATGAAATATCTATCAGAAACATGGAGTATGATAATAGAGTGGTAAAAGGTAACCAAACCATCCACTCTAAAGTATCAAATGTTTTCATTGATTTATGATCCACCGACACATTTATTTTTAAATAATTTTCTAATGGTATTGATGTATTACCTCAAAAATTATATGTTGAGTTAGCTATGAAAAATAATAATAGAACAATAGTCACATCAAATTTTTATAATCCTTATCCAGTTAAATTTTGGGAGAAATTGATTACTAAAAATCGTGTGATCCTTCAAATAGTGGAATTTTATCTTATTCTTGGCATGGATAGTATTTCTATATATGGAGATCAAAACAACATCCATGGTAGGGAATTAAATTTTCATATTCCATATCAATCTATGACCATCTATCAATTAAAATATGATTATAAATTTCCAGTGGCTATTTCTTCCATATTATTGGTCTTGATTCCTATTAGTGAAGGTTATCTATCTCGAATGTTTGGGCAGAATCTCATGTTTTAGAATAGACCCATTGATCTAGAGTTTGATGATGCCTTTCAATAATAATTTCCAGGTCTTCCACCAATACATTATGTTTAGTTTTCAATAGAAAACATAATAGTTTCTATACCTATTTCAGTGACACATTATTAAATGGCCCCAATTGAGTTTCAAGAATTGAAGATGAAAATCTAAGAGAATCATGAAAAGGGATTTGTCTGCCCTGGTGTGTCTTCTTCGGAAGCACCTGTTCTATTTTTTATGAAGAAATATGGATCAATGAGACTCTATATTGATTATTGATAACTTAACAAGATCACATTCAAGAATAAAGATCCACCTCCACACATTGATGACTTATATTTCCAACTACGTGGAGAGTAATAATTTTCCATGATTGATTTTTATTCAGAATAACATCATTTAAGGATAAAAAATAAGGATATACCATATAAGACACTCCATACAAGGTTTTTTCAATATGAATTTATAGTGATTCATTTTTGCCTTAATAATTCCCCTTCTATCTTTAGGGATCTAATGAATGGAGTCTTTTGATACTATCTTGATCATTAGGGGGTAGTATTCATAGATGATATTTTTGTCTATTCAAAGATAAAGTAAGAACATTAAGATTACATTAGAATTGTAAAAAAGATCCTAATAAAGGAGATTATTTTTTCCATGTTTACTAAATGTGAATGTTGGATTCAGAATATTTAATTTTTGTGTCATATAATCTCATAAAAGGGGATATCAATGGATCCATCAAAAATAGAGGTTATTGACCGATGGTCGAGACCGAAAACGGTAATTATGATCAATATTTTAATTTTTTAGTATGAATATTTTCTAAGTTTTGTGAAATATTTTTCATGAATATCAAATCCACTCACTAAGTGGACTCAGAAATGAGTAATGTTATTTAGGATGGAGGAATGTGGATGCGCTGATGTTTACACAACCTAATAGTGGATAATGTTTTGTGACATATAGTGTTGCAACCAAGAAGGGGCTGGGATGTGTTCTCATGTAAAAAATATAGTGTGAGAGCTTATGCCTCATGGTAGTTTGAAATTCATCTACAAAATTACCCAACACATGATTTGGAGTTAGTTGTTGTAATAATATAATTAAAGAAATATAAGAATTATATTTATAGTGAAATGGTGTGATATTTATACATATAATAATATTTTAAAGTATATTTTCACGCAAAAAGGCCGAATATTCACCAATGAAGATGGTTGGAGTTGATTATATATTATGACTTCTCAATAAATTAACACCCTAGGTAAGTAAACAAGTTGTAAAATGCATTAATTTGACAAGATCGTGCTAGACTATCCATGATGAGGATCACAAAAGACCCAATATATATGGATTTTAAAAAGGAATGATCGTGAAATTTCAAAGGAGGCAGAAATCTTATCTTTTTGAAATTAATTTTTAACCATGAATACAAGTGATTATTAATGAGTTTGAGAAGAAAGATGTAGAGCTAGAAAAAAAGGTGGGAAATGATCTTTAATTCAACCATTATTATGATTAAAATAAAAAGATTTAGGAACAACATTTTTATTCCTCTCATACTATAATTAAAGATGGATATATTTGATGAGGATTATAGTTATTCATTATCTGTTCACCTTAGAAGAAAAAATATGTATAAGAACCTAAAAGAGTACTTATTTTTGGATGCCATGAAATGGGATGTCACTGAATTTGTCACCTAATGCTTGGTTTTTCAGTAAGTTATGGATGAGAGATAAATGTATAAAGGGATGTTACAACCATTACCCATAACAAAATGGAAAGGGTAAAACATCACTCTGGTATTTTTCATCAGACTTTTCCCAACCTTCCATGTCAATATTGTTATCTGGGTTATAGTTGATCGCCTAACGAATTCAGTACAATTCATTGCTATTAGAGAGGATTTCCATCTTGATCAACTTTCCATGATATATGTAAAATAAGTTGTATGATTTCCTGGAGTACTGCTTTCTATTATATCCAATCAGGATCTGAGGTTTACCTTGTTGTTTTGGTGAACTCTTCATAATGATCTGGATACATTGTAATGTTTCAGCACTTGTTATCATCCTCAGACAGACGGTCAGTCTGATATGAAAATTCAAACTCTAGAATGTATGTTGAGAGATTTCTCTATGTATTTCAATGGTGGTTGGGATCAACACCAACCATTGGTGTAATTTTCTTACAATAATTTCTTTAACTCCAGTATTCAGTTGGCTCCTTATGAAACCCTTTATGGAAAAAAGTGAAAACTCCAGCATTATGGGAAGAAGTTAGGGAAAGAAATCTATTAGGACTTGATATTATAGATGAATTGGTAGAAAAATTCAGATCTTTTAAACAACACATTAGGGTAGCTCAGATTTTAAAAAATGTTATGCTGACAATCAAAGAAATGACTTTTGATGTGGGTGATAAGGTGTTCATACCAATATCATCCAAAAAGAGACTAGTGATATTTATAAATAATGGAAAGCTGATCCTTAGGTATATCAGTCCTTTTGAAATTTTAGATCTTGTTGGGAAGGTATCTTACTGATTGGATCCTCCACCATATGTATCTCAAGTAAATCATTTGTTCCATGTATCTCCCCTAAGAATTTACGTAACTGATCCTTCACGTGTACAGATTTCAAATGACATACCACTGAAGCAAGATATTTCTTATGAAGAACAACTAATATAGATTCTGGATTGTAGAAAACATGTTCAACAAAACAAGACCACTTATATTATTAATGCTTTATAGAGTAACCACCAACATTATGAAGCTACATAAGAAATTGGGGATACAATTAGGATGTATTATCCTCATCTGTTTGTTTCCATGTGATGAATTTCATGGGTGAAATTCAGTTTAAGGGGAGTAGAATGTAACACCAGTATGCTTTTACAAAATAATTTCATTGAACAATTATTACTCATTAGTATATTTATTTGCATAGAATCTTAAGTGTAAAATAATCACGAGACACCATTATTAAAAAAATTACTATTATATCCTATCAATTAGGTTAGCATGAATAATTATAAATAACTTAGGAAAATGCATTCTGAATTCATTGGCAATGAGTTAGTTATGAAAAATATAAATCAATTAGATATTTTAATTTATGAGTGATTTAATTTATGTAATGAAATTAATGTGATATATATGTGTTATTTACATAATAAAATATCATTTATATTCATCAAATGGATATTTTAGTCATAGGGTATGAATAAAACCCTATTTGATGAATTAGAGCAATTTTTAAAAAAATTAATTTTATATGTTACAATAGGGAGCCCATTTCAATTTTATATTTTGAATAATTAATAATTCTTATAGAAAACATAAAGGTTTTATTTTTAATCAGGATATAAAAATTTACTTTGAATGAATTGCTAATAATTTTCTGACAACATTTATGTTTTAATTAACAGTAAAAATACACTAAATATTAAATTTTTATAACTTTTTTCATAAATATGATTTATACAGTTGAATTGAATTATATAATTTGTTAAATGTATTAGTAAAATATAAGTTTACCATTTAATTTAATTTAGTTCATTTGTATTAATTTTACATTAAATTTAGATATAAAAACATTTCAATATTTTGCAATATTTTAACTTTTAAAACTCATTTTTTTTATTTCAACAATGGTACTAAAGTTATATTAATCACTAAAACTTCTATGATTTGAATTTTGAAAAATGGATTCCATATTTGGAATCATTACGTCCAAATTATTATAATAAACTACATTAATTTTTGTTCATTATGAATATTAGCTTTGGTAATTATTTTTATTACCATGGTTAAAGGTAAATCGGGTAATTAAAGGTAAAAATAATATTATAACATTCCTTAACAAATATGAAAATCCTATTTCAGGACTAAATTAGACCCCAACCATCTATTTATTGATATTTAATAACTTTATGGGAACATACCTATGAATATGACATGAATACAATAAAAACAAATGAATATGGAAAAATCTCATAATCTCTTTTACTATAGGTATACAAATTTTTATGTATGGATAACTACTAGATAATATTGACAATAGATCAATTCTATAAATATAAAATATTTAATTACATCATTGAACTTTATTTAGATCATTTAGATATTAAATAATTAAAATTAATGATGACACAATAGTGATGTTGAAATAATTTTATATTACAAAAAAATGATTTGAAAATATTAAAAGAAATATAATATTATCTAAATCATCTAATTCATGAATTTTTTAACTAACTATGACATATTATAAGTGAATTAAATATTTTGGTTCCAATTTATCTTTTTTGTGTATTTTATTTAATGTCAAATGAATGAATAGTTCCAAAATTGACACTATTGATATTTTATAAAAATAACAATTTATTAAATTATTTAAAAATAATAAAAAGAATTCAACTTATAAAGTGAAAATTATAAGATCAATAATTTCATAAAATATCCAAATATGGTCAATTAATTCGATATAAATAAATGTTGATAATAATTAAATATTTTAAATTTTATTACCACAATTAAAATTAAATAGAATAACTAAATGTAAATTAAAAATCTATGGTTTATAATAAAAAATATAACTTGTCCTAAATTTATTTATTGATGATATTAAATCACTATTTCTTATAATATTTTAATTTGAGACATTTTTCTAGTTTTTTGGAAGGGTAAAATTTTACTATAAATTATTATTTATGGATTTTCCAAAATAACCCCTCACCTTAATTATAAAAGGGAACCTCCTCCCTCACCTCATTGGTTAATTTTAAGCCTCCAAGAACATACCACCCATTCCAGTATCCTTCAAAACATCCCTATATTTACTCTAGAAGTTATGGAAATCTTCAAAGACCAACTCTAGTGATCTTTGAAGATATTTAGAGGAAGTATATCGATGAAGATGTAATCTATTCTACTGATTCATTCAAACTTATTTCTTCTTCTAAATAACTTCATTAGTTGTTTCATTATAAATTAATAACAAAAGTATCACTAGTATACTGAAATGTTATTATAAATATGAAAACCCCATATTTCACCTTTTATCCATCCTCTGAAAAATGAAATCACAGCTCGTGCGTATGTACGGCTTAACGTCTCCACGTCGTGGTGTAATTTGTTTTTCTTAAACACCTCACATGGATTGTTATAATGATGGAAATAATAAATATATATTATTATCATCACATTTTACTAATTCTGAAATATTATACACCATCCACTACAATATGAAACAACAATTTAGGGAATGATATCTTCGCTCGTGCGTATATACGTCCAACCTTCTCCACAATGCGATGTGATTCATTAAACTTGATAATTATTAAACTATTATTATATACATGAATATAATGAATATATATGATAAATATTACATTAATATCAATATTTAATTGATTTAACTATATCCTTTGCAGTGGAACATGAACTTATCTGACAAATATGTCATATGAACATAAAGTAGTTAATATCCGAATAATGAGTGACAATGAAATGATACAAACAAAAGGATCATAAAATAATAACATATGATATCATAAAATGGTAATGATACAATAATAATTCAATAACATTATTCAAATCATTATAGTAGATGTTTAGTTACATAAAAAGTTAATCTGACCTAAGTTAAGGGATAATTTTAGAATTTCATTTTAAACCGAGATTGTTTATACATAAATATTTACTCTGATAAATTTATCATCCTCATAAATTTTACATAACTAGGTAATATTTTTTATATTATTCTAAAATTTTATAATGTTAATTATACAATTTTGTGATTATTTATTAAATGGAATGGAATGTCTATTTTTTCATTATTCTATTTGAGGTAATTTTTTGAAATTTCCAGCAAAAGTAGTAGGAGAATGTTTTTAACATATGTAGCACAAATAGCATTTTATGGTTTCATGACACATTATTTTTATGAATCTCACTCTACAAAATTTTAATATTATATTTATCTAAATTATATTCTATTAAAATTGATAGGAATTTTGAGAAAATATATTGTTTTTGAAAAATAATGGTTATTTTCCTCAGGAATAATGTTCAAGTGTTATAGAAAAATTATTTTACATCTTAAATGACATAGGGTTATGTTTTTTACCCTGTTATTAATTTTATTTTGTTGTGGTTATGATGGAATTATTTTTATGAAATCCATTTATTTTAAATGGATTATGATGGAATGATTTTTCAGAAACCCATTTTATTTCATGTGTTATACTATGATAAATGATTTCTGTTTTTGTGGAACACGTAATAATGGTTGGTGGGACCTATATCTACCTCCAATTCATTTGGTAATGATTTATATCTCATGATACTGACATTAATTAAAAAGTATGTAAATCTAGTTCTATAATACAGTACTAGAACGTGTACTAAACTTTGTTTAGTAGTGGACTTTTTCCATTATGATGGTCTTGACTATGATAGATGACTTATA
Source organism: Viscum album (assembly GCA_963277665.1). Classification (NCBI taxonomy): domain Eukaryota; kingdom Viridiplantae; phylum Streptophyta; class Magnoliopsida; order Santalales; family Viscaceae; genus Viscum; species Viscum album. Next base: position 2,049,733,036 of record OY728157.1, on the reverse strand, counting down.
TGAAATGATTTTCTATGAATATGTGTGTATAACATGAAATTTTATGTCTTATGTTATGAATATTTTTATTACATTAACTTTTATGATTTATACCTTGACATGATATTTTAATCTCTTATATGAAGGATAGAATTTTCAAAATTATCTGTTCTATTGATTATTATATTATTTATGTTTACCTTATTTATGATTTCAGAAAATTTTAGCTCACCCTTTCATATTTTTATTTTCACCGGGTCATGATGAGGTGTATTAATTAATATATGTTAAAAATGGGTATATTTTTTATTAAATAAGTGGGTGACAATGTTTTTGGTTTATCATCCAGTTCATTATGTTTCCATGTTTTTAAAGACACTAATCCTATACAGTCTGGGAGTAATTTTTGTTAGGATACGTAATAAATATTCTTCAATGTTGACATAATATCTACATTTAATGTATGGTCTGTTATATTAAGAAAGAGGTTGTGTGGATTTGACTTCCACATATTCCACTCCCCTTTCACAACTCGTTTGTTCTCAAAGTTATAGGTGATAGTATTGGTTGTTTTTTCCAGATTTATGATCATAATATTTTCATGAAGCAACCGGGATTTTGTCCCTTATGCATTGAGATGGTCCTCTTAGAGCATCTCCGGAAACGTCTTCATCTCAAGGTGGAAGTTACGTCTTTTTTATAGTAACACATTCTTTATGAGGAAACTTTTTTCTATTGTTCTATTTTCTATTGAAAATTCCATTTACCTTTGTTTTTTAATTCAGATGTGGGAGAGGTCATAAGATATTAGTGGTTCTACCAATTGACACCCATTCTCCAACAATCTAAACGGTTACTATTAGAAGGACTACCCCTAGTTGTGGGATGGATTCGTGAGAAGATGGACATCCATCCCCATCGAGAATCCAATGGGATCCAACCAAGTCATGACTTAGGAAACCTACCTTTGCTTCTAGTCTTCATGGTTCGACTAATCTTGATTATCCATTTATTCTGAAGACATCATGTGGTGATAGAAAGGGTAAGGTAATCACTACTGTTACAGGGGGTGATAAACATTCCTATGCCAATGTTATGCATTTTGTGGTGGCTAACCATACCACCATATAGAATTTCACTACTTTTGTTGGTTCTTGTGGAGATATTAAAATATTTGTTGGAACTTCCCCCCTCTACATGTATGAGTTTGTGCTGATTAGTGGCATCAGTATTCTGGTTGATTCACCTATGGTTACCCAAAATCAGCCTGACATCCTTATGTGATACAATCAACAAAAACATAACCAAAAACACCAAGGGAAATCAAGATGGTTTTCTATCCTATGTGTTTTTCCAAGGACTTTGGAAAGAAATAGGTGGCTGGAAGGCTAGACGAGATCCACACTCGCTCTTTTAGCCACTAATCTTTTCTCAATAATGAGGATTCATATCTCGATTCTGAGAGGGAGAAGTATGTTTCTGAAGGTATGTTTGATGTTTATTTTTTTGTTGTAACATGTGTATATTCATGGCCTTCGTTGGTTCTCATTTTTCCAAATGTTATTTATTAAAATTCAAAAATATTTTTGGGGGTAGATCTTGTGTTGGATTTGTATATGACTCTTTCTGTTATGTCATTTTAATTATCTACTAAATTTTATCTTCCTCTAGGTTTAAAATTCAATGATTCCTCGATAGGTAATAGAATCGTTACTGATTTTCATAGATAAGATCTATAAATGACATGAGATCATTCAACTATATTTTAAGTAATCTTGTTAAAAACATCATTCCAAATCTGGAATGATCATATTTCCTTCCCCTATCCTCTTATTGTAGGGTTAAAATTACATATATATCACCTATGGTGGGGCCTTCTCTAGTATCACATATCCAGAATAGACTATGATATGGAGGAATATTTTAAGGCAAAGAAGTTATGGATGGTGTTTCCTAGTCTCATATTGAATGCAAAGTAGTTACGATGGCCAGTGAGGTTTTCCTCATTGGGTTTCTTGGGATTAGGTAGTGTTGGTAGGTTTTGTTCAATGGTTTTATGGAAATAACTATGATCCTTCTTATTTACGAAGGATTAAATTTTTTTCATTAGTTACTCAAACAATGGGATCCCATAAACTATTTTTTTATTCCAAATTAGGGGTATTTTGTTCCTTTTGCTATTTGCTGGGAGGATGTATAAAATCATGGGTGAACTTAGGTTCTTGAATTGTCACCTCTACTGGTTTGAGGGTAACAACTATAGTATCTTCTTTATATAAACTTTTACCTATGTAATGTGAATGGGTATTGATTTATCATGGGTTTTATGAAATTAATCTTGTAGGATTTTGGTCATATCTTCAAGCTCATAGAATCCAATATGATATTTCATCATGATTAGATGTTGTTTCATCTCCTCACCAATATTCTCTTCACAATTTTCTAGAAACTAATCTTGTGAGGGTGGAAAACTAATTGAATAGGTTAAACCATTCAATCAAATGATGATGTAAAAAATGCTATAATTTTACATTTTTAAATTTTCGAGGTGTAAAATAATAGTTTTCCATAATTTTGAGTTCAACTGATAAAGGAATTTATTTATAAGGTATTAAAATCCTACAATGTATTTTTCTAGAAGGATGTTCTTCCAAACAAATTTTGTGTGAATTGGAGTCTGTAAAAAAATTGCCATTGGATTCCACTTGCTAATATCAAGGTCACATCATTAGGCCACAATGGGACATGTTGTGTGTGAGATTCTGTTCTAGATCTCCCATACCATCATAATTTGGGAATATAAGATTTCCAAAATTGGTCATGTGCCGATTTTCATCCACTCATTCTTGATATTGCCTGTATTTGGGCATCATGGGAGCACGCCACATTGCCATGGATTCTATTCAGGAAACAAAAGATTCAATGGTGTTGAGGAATTCTAGATTTATCTCAATTTATACTACCTACACTATACAAGGAGTGGGAAAGGATTGATTATGTGGTCACATTTCATTGTCCCACTTATTCATTATATGTGTTAGAACCAAATGATAACCATGATAGGGGAGAGTTTTTCAATGTAATGAAGGAAATTCACAATCATAATAAAATTAATCAATTATATAAACTTATTTCCAAGAAATTGATCCATATGGATGATTAAATACTTATATTTCAAGTGGATTAGGTATCTCTAGATGAATGAGTGTAGAGATATTCATTTCTATTTAAAGATGATAACAAAGAAGAATATTTCCTCGGAGTAGTTCCTCATTGTGATTTTTTATATCAGGTTTCTCATTATCATATTATGATATTCATTCCACTATAGAGGTATTTTCATCTTCTTTTGGTGGGGAATGGAATGTATACTCAACATTCCATTTCTCCTCGGATATGTTAGGTCGAGGTTGTCACAATACATCATTAGGTGTTTACATAATCGAGAACCTTCAATGATTCCAGGTATCTGATGCCTCAATTTATGAATCTTGATTTACTACATATAGAGTCATGGTTATTGTGTCATGTCTCTCCACTTTTAAATCATGGACCACATGAATTTATAAATTTTTAGTGATGATGTTCCCTACGGTTTATCTAGAAATAGTAGTTACCCCTTCCCTCTCTACAAAATTCTGAAGTTCTATACCGCTTAATCCTACTTCGAGAGTTATATTAGGACCATATATCTAACCCCTAGTCATATTGGACCGGTTTGTCTCATGAACATTACAGGATTTTGATGCCCTTGTTATACTTTCCCCCAATCTCAGTCAATGAATAGTTACCTTAAGGGTGTTTTTCATAATAGATTAGGTACAGGCCCCAGAAAAAAGTTTTCTGTCTCGTGATGGGATAAACCAATGTGACATTACATTTCAGGATTTACCTTTATACTGGAAGAAGACTAATTCCTTTTACGTTGATGAAAATGATAAAACCCCACGTCATTTTGAGATTGTGACGATTCAAGTGTGTTATTTTCACTATTGTTCATGTTTTTAATGATCTAAGGACTTATCTAAAGGAAAATATGGATATTTAGATGAATATTTATTTACAAATCCCCCACCTCGAAGGAATGGTGATTATCTGGAATTGCCTCCATTTTCTCCAGGGCCCACTTGGTGTGTGATGAAATTGGTGGTGGTGATTGAGATAAAAATTCTCTCGTCCCTATGTGATGGGGTTGGTTCATAGTCACCCATAATATTTATGGGATCCTCTTATGGTTTGATGACCCTAGTAGTGGAGGTGGGGTAAAAATTCACCAAGACCTGTGGAATATTTTTTCATCTAAATATATCTTATTGTGATCCATCTGATTTGGGGAAATTTTAATCATACGTGGACCATGTGCAAAGGAATATAATTATTTGAGTAAATTCTTATGGGAAGTCATCATGCTGTCAAAAACATTAGATTCCTTGTTTGAGATGTGTTGCAATATTTTATAGAGGTCCATATAAGGAGTATATTATCCTCCCTCTATCTTATTTCATGGAATATTTGCATCCTAAAATTGTTGGAGTCTGAATATATCTAGCACACAAGTTAAATGGTAAAATTATTTTTCTTGGCGATAAAAAATTATATGAGGACGTATCTAGGGAGCTCTATGATTTTGGGGATAGACTATTGTATAATGGTACACATATTCTCCATCATTGGATAAATACATTTTATGGGGCCATGGAAATTATTCAATGATGTTTTTTTATGGTATTGATACAAATAATATATACGATTTTATCATTATCTTCCAATCATATGTTCCCTTATATTGATAATGGATCCATATATAGGATACATCATAGTGTATTTATGATTTAAAAGGTTATCATAATATACTTGATAAGTGATGTGTCTTTTCTTCAAGCACGGACGAATCTCCCACATGCATTGTGATATGTAAGGCTGGAAATCATTTTGATTCTCATATGGGATCTCATATTTGGATGTAGGGACAAGCTAGAACATGTTTGTGTAGTCTTTTCTAGATAAATCTCTCTATATATCAATTTTATCTTTTTCATTGTTTGGAGATATATTCCTCCACCTGATAAGACTATAGAGATCGTTCCCCAGTGTCTCCGGTTAACTATGATGATGTGTTTTTGATGGTTGATAGGGAATGATATATGAATAACAGTACTGCTTCAATAACCTCTCTATAAAAAGAAGTATGGTTTGGTTCACAAATATATATAAATTTATCTAGAAAAGGGATGATTTCATTATCTAAGAGATATTTTACATTGGGGAGGATTTCCACAATTGATATCTGACGTGGAGTCCCTATGAACCATATATTCACTATTGTAAGGAGTACTACTAGCGTATTAATCACATTATTCTCGACAAAAAAGATAAAAGATCCTTGAAGCGTATATGATATGTATTGTATAGTCTCAAGGAAACCAGCATTAAGAATATTGGGGATATGATACTCATTATACATTGTGGATAGAATATGATGACCATCATTTCGGGTTTGATCATGTATATGATAGTATTGAACGATGGTCACAACAATATGTTGACAACCATATACTGTAGGGGGATATGATCCCACTATTGAGAAACTGAAGAAGAATTTTGATAAGAATAAATCATCAGTGGGGATACGAGTATACTAGTGAGTGGTCACCATACTATTTTGGTTAGTCCTACATGAATCAGGGGTATGAACCAAGTTCAAATATTCATTCTTCTTTGGAATATTCTGAAATCATCTACAATATGATAATGGATATGATACTCCTCATTTATAGCCTCTGAAAGATACTGATGTAGTCATTCAACTTTGGAAATATAGCCACATGACTTGCATCTATAAGTTGTTGGAATAGGAAAGTTAGCTTTTTGGGATGGTATATAAGCCTTGTAAGAGATGATATCCACACTGAAATGAAAAAACATGGTTGGTGAAGTGGTATATGCCTGGTCTTATTACATTGATGTATTCCGCTATATTTCTTCTCTAGGAATGTAATACTACCCTATGAAATGTGCCAAACATATTTGGTGATCCCCAGTAGGAATGGTGGTATTATCCATTTCCTACACCTCATCCATTACATGAATTTGCGGATAATCCTCCTGGATAAGGGAATGAAATTTTTCTTTCCTTAGAGTATCAAACTATTCATTTTGACCATGGTTATAAGCTTATCTAGCCCTTGGATTAGGTATATTTGTTTGTCCATGTATTTCTACCACTATTAAAATTCGATGGCAGATCTCTTCTACTATAATTAACTATTTTATGAAACATCATAATGTATGGAAGGTGATAATTTCCATGATATAGGTATAGTCTTATAAATTAGTCACTTGTGGTAATAGGTCAAACCAATTTCAATTCATATTTCATTAAATGAGATGAAATTATTGTCTTCATCAACTTTAGGCCTCTATATAGGATTGTGAGGGTATGTATTGTACCGTTTATTTGGTATTCATGGTCTATCATGTTCTCAACCTGATGTTAATGGTGTTAGTAGGATGATTATGTTTTGAAACATGTGGAGGTTATTGTCATTGCAATGGTTCCATAACATTGTCATGATGAAAACATAATCTCGTGTATTTGTGGTCTCTAGGTGACCATGTTTTATAGTTACATAATTAATAATGAATAGGTTCCTTGATCTATGCATCTTCACAAGTTTAAATTGTGATAAATTTTATTGGAACATGTAACATATTTGTTCATCATTATTTTCATTTCTGATATTTTTATCCCACGGAATTTCAATAATATGAATGTCTAGTTTCATGGGAACTAATATATATTGTTGCATAATTTCACATTAGGAATATCTTTTTTTTTATTTCCATGGGATATTCAATTAAAAATTTCTTGATGCATGCTTAGTGGATTCCTTTTTTATTTAAGAGATTCATGTCGGGTTCCCCATTTTTTGATTCATTAAAAGGTGTAGATCAATAATTGATCAAAGAGAAATCTGAAATATAAAATTTTTATTCTGTGAATAGAATTAGATTGTTAATGTATTTTTTCATCATATTATCATTCCTAAATTGACATTGTGTCCACAATCATTTCTTCTAATGAAAATTGAGGGGTCTAAAATTGATTATCTGGGGTGGGGTAGGGAGATCAGGTATAGTTTCAAAATTATTAACATTGGGTTAACAATTTTGATTTTTCATGGAAAATCCCAATGTCTCCAAATTCCTTAGTGAATCATGGGCCTAAAATTTAAATGTTGGAGTTCACTTGGGGTTTTAAACCTAATGATACTTAGGAACATACATTGTTCGAGACGATGTGTGGTTGGGCTCATCGCAACCTTTTGGGTGGAATTATTTCGTATTATGGGACTCTATTAATAATTTAAAATATTTTTTTAATCTCTTCCAAATCTTGGTATGGTAACATTTACACTAGTAAAATTATCGAAAATTGAGTCATTATAAAAGTAACCGAGTTATATTAATGAGAACATCTATATATATTTGATGTCATCCAAATATTTCCCACTATTTATATGAAAGGAGTAGTTGGTTTTTTATTGGAGCCATATGTCTAAGAATTCTTCAGTGTATTTTCATCCAATAAGTATATTAGTGTTATGATAGTGGGGTTGAAACCTCCAAGAAAAATCATAAATATCATATGAGAATAGGAACCAAAACAAACATAGTTCATTAAAATCAAATCAACCTACTTCAATGTCATGATAAATGGAAATATATGACAGAACACAGGCATCGTGTATGGATCTCAATCATTAGGATGGAATAAAATATATCTTGATTATAATAGAGATAAGACTCTTCATAGTTCATTCTTCCAAAAACACCATGATTGGCATGAATAGATAATTAGTACCAATGAGGGTTGCCTCAATATAGTCGTCCAATATGGGAATGACTATGGGACCTTCAAAAAGGTGGACACACCTTGAAGGTAGAATTTTCACCATAGTATTTATTTGGTATTAAAAACTATGGTTTCCTTGACTTGGGTAATTTATTTATGTCAGTGATATGATCACTAAAAATCACAAATCCCACATTAGTCATTCTTGTTTTGAGAAACAAGGATAATACGTATTTATAGTCACTTAATTTGGAAATGGTACTTATGAACTAAGGGGACCCGAAAAGAGTTTCTTATTGGGATAGCATACCATAGGAATGAGTCCTACATATATTGTTTACAAAATAAACATGAGTTCTCATATTTCATATAATATTTCAATATATTGACAGATGAAGAAGATTGATAAATCCATTTGTGACGGGTCCTACAAAATGACATATATGGGACATTCACCGATGTTTATTACTGTGTATGATTCAATTTCATATATGTTGTTGGAAATGTATGGATGTTTTATTAATAGATGTGTTCGGACACCATGATCTTGAGTGTGTGGAATATTGGGGGCCTTAGACCAAGTTGGATGCCCATTGGATGATATCTGATCCTTACCCTCTAACAGAACATGGTTGGGGATCATGAGTTGAATGACTATCCAATAATGAGTGCATATCTCATGACCATTATAAAAACTATGCAAATGTGGGGGAAAATAATCCAAATATTCAAATTTTTAGGTTCACATGATTTGAGGTAACATGAAAAATTACTGAAGATAGGAGATGTTGCAATATAAAGGGGCATTTACCTGCTAGGTGAAGGGTGTCTTCCTAACATGTCAAGAGGTGTATTACATAAATGTATAGGGGTATTCATATGATTTAATATAAAATGGATAATGGTTGTTCTATGATCAATCTAGTAGGTCTGGAGGACATCGTATGAACCAAGTAATATATTCAGAGGACTTTACATGAACTAGCTAACATGTCTGGAGGACTTCACATGACCATGTAGTCATGCCAAGATAAAATCACATGATCCTAATGAAATGTCAGTAGGTATTCACATGAACCAGATGAAAATTACCAAGGAGGCTGTCATATTGTTTCCTGAACTACCTAAAATGATGTCACATGATTCACATGAAATGTCTTGGGGCCATCGTGTGACTAATGAATGGGTCACATGTGGCACAAGAAAACTTTTCATGAAAATCATCATATCTATATTCATGTAAAGATTATATATTTTTAAAACATTTATCACATAAATTCCTTAATTTTCTCTAGGAACTTTCATATTACGACCCCACAAAACCATGTAAACATGTGGAAAATCCTATATGTGATTTGATCAACACGCTATAAGTCCTTTACATAATGAAATTTTTTATCATGCATGTAATATTGGAATACCACATAATCTCTTAATTAATTCCACATGTTTACATGGTTGAATAATATTTTTATTTCGTGGTTCTCCACTCTGTAATATTCTCCCTCATCTATATGCTCCCATGTTTATGTTTTCTCTATAAAGGGGGGTTGTAAGCACCACTTCTTCAAATTTACAATTGTTCTATCAGTTCTTAAATCAGATATATAGGATTCAGTTAGTTTAGGTAGCATCACATCCCTCATTTCAAGTGAACCTATCATGGGTCACCCATGACACCAAATTTCTTTTGCATGATTATCATTAACCTTGAGATAACTCCATCATTTCATTATTTATTAATAATAGGGATTCTAAACGGGAATTATCATAGTCAAATTGAAATTTCAAAGAGAATCCATAGGATTAGTTCAACCTTTATGATCTCTTCCTATGATCTGGTTGGCATGCTGGAGGGCCTTCGTATGATCGAGGAATAATTTTCTGAAATCCTTCACATGGTGATAGTGAACTACCATGTGTCCCTCACATGATGGGGGCAACATATAACTCAGACATTTTATTTTTCAATATATTTGACATTAAAATTATATCACCCATTCACAAAAATATCAGTGTATGTCCCTTCACATTATCCTTTCACATTTTCTAGATTAAAATTTCTAAATCCCAATACATTATACCATTATTTTCCTATAATGTAAATTCATAATTAAATGGAAATATATGTTACTATTTTCATGATGAAGGAGACACATCTTCAAGTCATCAATTGAAAAAGATGATATGTTACCATGGGTTTTTACATGTTCTATAACAGACCTTGTGGACCACATAAGTGTGTCGTGTGAAAATTAATGAAACTTCATTTTCAAAAACCCTCCTCCATTGTTAACATTTCTTTTAAAAAAGTCATGGACTATTTTCATGCGCATATTGATCAACATGTCTCGGGATTGATGGAACACATCTGGAGGCCTCACACGATCATCAAAACATCTCTGTAAGACTTCCCAAAATTAGGAGGTTGAGTTTGTTGGTCTTATCACTATTATGAACATATCACAAAAAGTGCATGAGACATTAAAATAATTTCATTACTGTTATGGGATTCATTTGACATTGGTGGATAATACCCATGATTCCATGAATCTATTTTATTCCCTTTGTAGATAAAATAATACCTATGCTCTGGGTATTTCTCTGATCCCAAATTTGATTATTCTCTTTGAGTAGGCATAAAAAGGAGATAATTACAATCCATGTTTTTATATTTAATTTATTGTAATTATAGATGAAAATTTTAATCTATAATAATATTTTATAAAAAATCTACTTCAACATGGGAATTGATATTTACATAAATTCAATCTTTTATAATAAAAAAATCATAAAAAATATATAAGATTAAGTCATAAAAATATAAGAGTAAAATTAAAAACATAAATGATTAATGAATGGTATATTGTTTACATAATAGATAAATATTAAATATGAAATAGTAAAAACATTATAATGTAGGATAAGGAAATTGAAAATAAAATACATATAAGGTACATGATATAATATTTTAGTAATAATCATTCCATGACATAAATAGATAAAAAAATTACATCCAATGAATTTTGAACCACATAGAAATGAATGTATTTTATAAAAGAACAATTAGAACCCATTTTTTAATAACTCACGTAGGTTCCATAGTAATTTCCTCTTTTCAAATATAAGTATGGTAATTCTAGATATTTTTTATTTTATTCATAGATAATCAGTTTTTCCTATGCGTGACTCTTTGAAAATCTATATATAATGGGTAAATACATGATACAAAATAGTTATTTAGATAATTTAAAAATATGGAATATTTATGTAATATTCTAGAAGTGGTCGTCTTGGGCCAAAATATTTAATTAAATCTGTCAAAATACTTATATCAAGTGGTAATGTTTTCTAGAAAATAATTTAAACTCTAAAATTGTAATACGAACATTTTAGACTCGGTTTTATCATATTATGTAACCATAGATGTTTAGATTTAATTAATATTGGATTTAATCATTGAAATATTATCATATATGTTAGTAACATGATTTTTTCACTTCTTTAGCTCACTAGTAGACTTAATATGGTCAATATTCTTCCCAGTGAATTTGGTTTCAAAACCTATATATTTCATTGAATGTTTAATAAGATATCAATTCATTTTATTCCATTATTATATCATTATTATATCTGATATATCTAAATTATTTTCTTAATAATTTATCTCCATAAGTGATGGTTCCTCATAATTATTGTTTGATTCATCTTCTGATGAAAATAATACATTATAATTAGGAAATTGATATTCAGGTGAATCATAGGATACATTATTATGAAGAAGAAATGATTCTTGGGTACTCTAGTGTATAAAATTTTTATCCATGGGGTATCATAACTTTACAATCCACTAATACCGTCCAAATATTATACATTATAATTAGTACTATACGTGTAATTGGTCACCCAAAAATATTTTCAATCCTATTTTTTCAATAAGTTTTTTCTCATCCTTATTTAATTAAGTCTTGAATAGTACATTCTGATGTTACATGTATTTTTTACATTCATAAAAAATAATTTCTATATAATTATTAATATAATAATTTTTATTCCTTTTTAATATCCCTTCATGTGTTATTCATTCATATGTATCTATTCATAGTTAATGAAAATTGAGCAATCTATCCATCAATATGTTTTAAAAACTATTACTTTTTACTATACTAGGATTATATATATCTCAAATCGAATTTAAATCCTAAAATTTTAAATGAAATTCCACTCTATTCAAATTTATTTTCTTTTCCAAATGATTTTTTATTTTAATCTCTTATTTCCTTAGAGTTCCAGTAAGATAATCCAAAATGAACATAATAATATACTCAATATTAATGATTTTTTAATTCATTAACTCTTATTCTATATATTTTATTTCTATAATCATTTAAAAAATTATTATTTGATATTTATTGTTCTACATGAAATTGAATACTATGTACAATGGTCATAAAATTATTCTGGGTGAAAAAATCACCAAGGAAAAAATTAAAAATCTGATAATAAAGTCACAACATAACCGTTTTTGTTTACTAAACATCATGGTTACAAAAGTGATTAAATTACTAGTTATTATAATTTATAGACACCATCCAACATTATTAAAAATAACTATACGTATTTCATTAAATTAGTCAATGGATTTAGTTTCTAACATGGGATATTTGCTGAAACTAGTCTATTGAAACTCACGTATGAATAAAAACTTCTTTCTTCATAAACATGTAACTTAATATAATCATTACCAAGATATCAAACCACTTATTTATGATATACAAATAAATTATATCACCTTATTATTAATATTATCAACCATCTATGATTGGTGGTCTATTTGGATTTTTATTATATATAATAAATACATATATAATATAAACCATACTAATAACTATCTGATCCCACAACAACATAAAGGTTTATGGAAAAAAAATTAGGTATAGATATAAAATGGACAATAAATAGAAAATGTCAATTATATAGTATTATAAAATACCTATGTCCAATTAATTTTAGGCACTAATATATAATGTTATATCGTTAAAGGTATGGAATGTATTTAATCATTCTATGGATGAATTATAATACAATTGGGATTTGAAATAATTGTCTCACTCATTGAATAAGTTTTATTGGAGAGTACACATTCTTATTAAATATCAATGTAATTTGTTTTAAAATTTTGAAAATATTTAATCTATCATAATTCACACTATTTTTTGATAAATCATATAAGTACTATGTAAATTAAAATTTAAAAAAAATGTAATAAAATAAAATTCTCAGGGTATTGAATAAAATTTATTATCTCCCAAAATTATTTTATTATAAATATATTTCTAATATATAAGAACCATCACTTATATCCGAATAGATGCAATGTTTTTCAGACCAGATCATATTTATCATATTCACAAAACTAAAAACATCTCTGCAATATATTTGCATGACTGAATAAAATTTTCAAATAATCTTGGATGATTGATGATTATTGGAATAAAAAAATATAAACTTTTAATCTCATTGATTTAACATCAGTCACCAATCACTCAGTCCCAAGGACATATTCAATCAAATTATTAGAAGCAAGACCATAGATAGATATTTTTGAACATGTTGGATCAGGAAAGACAATATGTACCCCTAGAATATCATCAATGATACTGGATCAGATAAAAAAATTACGATAGAAAATTATATGATCATTATAATAAAATAATCACAAGATTATATCTCTCAAAGAACTCATAAATAGATTAAAAAAAATCACTAAATATAAATAAGATGTTTTCATGGCCTAACATGTTATCAAATTTGTAGGAAAAGTATTTTTTTCATTTTATATCCTCTAATACTTATTTTTAATTAATAATAATATTTTTTAACAAGTTTTGTAGTTATAATTCATTATCATCACGTTTATTTTTAACTACAATCTATGAAACCTTCAATTATTTGATTGATATATCTTCATCTTATATAGTCCGATGAAAATTATTTCATAATGTGTTAATATCTGATGAATGTAGTTAAATAACTAAAGATAATGAATTAAAAAATAGGTATAGATTTTATTCATTGATAACTAAGCCTATAAAAAAATGATGGAAAATATGTTTTTAATTCAACCCAATATGCACTGATTTATTGTAACCCCCCGACCTATATTCTACTAAACCCAATGGCCAATGCGGATTCACTATGTGACCTCTGTCATGACTCCCTGTACAATAGAAGCTACGGTCTATTATAGAGAGTCTAATGAAACATGTTGGGATAATATAATATAATTATCCTAGTATTCAACCATAATTAATAATGATAATTAATAAATAAAACAAATCAGTTAATCAAGAATTGCTAGAAAATTCCCAAAACTAGGTACATACCCAATAATAAATAGATAATATTTAAGGTCATGTCATACAATTACACATTCCAAAGGATAATATCCAAATAATGAAATATATATATATATAAAATGTGTCCCAACACAATTTTTTGTTCCCTCATCCACACACCTCCTAGATCCCCAATCCTCCATCAAGTATTGAGACTTTTGCCTTGAACTGACCTGAATCCTAGATGTCTGCTCAGGTACCCAATGGTAGCCCAATAAGTGGGTGAGTACAACCCCTTATGCAACCACTATTAGTTTTTATAAAATATAAACTGTAAATATATAGTGTATGAAGAGTTACAATAACTTGTAAATGGTAACAAAAGATAAACCATGTTCCATCAATTAAAAATATTTTGATTACCCACATTCATCTTTAGTTACAAATGTTATATACATTCAACAAGTAATTTTTATCCTATTATATTCACCTAAAAACATATATAGATGGGTCATGTTTCATATTCAATCATTTCAAAATTCAATATAACAATTTAACAACTTACCTCAAATACTTGATCTAGGTATTAAAACACATGCATTCATTAGTAGCATAGAGCGTCAGTCATACAACATTACCCGATAATATATATGGCTAGTTCCTAGAGCCTTAGTCTATCCCGACCTCTAGGAGTATAACCTTAGTCGACTACCCCAAAAGAAACACTTAATCTTGTGCACATGGAACTTTAATTATTTTTCTCAATTATCATTTACATACCATAACCCAGATAAAACATTCAAGATTTATCAAATACCCCCTTATTCCACATTATCAATTAAAAAATATTATCAGTTTTATCCAAAAACCCTTTAATTTAACATTTAACAATTAACATTCAATGTTAAATGTGGAGAAAACACCAGGGGCTACATTAGGTTTAGGTTAAATCCAATCTATCACATCCCATGGGGATCATGTTGGGATTAATTTATCTTCCAATTTACCATGTCATCATTTCCTACCTATGAGAAAAAATGGACAATTCAAAAAAAAACTCATGCACAACCACATACACATAAATACTACAACAAGATAATGGGATATATCTAGTAGACCACCCACATCATGTTCGTAGATGAACACTCTATTAATCCTAGATCGCGATTTTTAATAACACCACCTTCAAATAAACAATATATATATCTACCTAAAATTGATATTTTGCGATTCAGGAGGGGAAAAACGAATACATAATCCCCAAATGATAAAATTTAAAGGAGAAGAGTGTTATAATCACAAAGATTGTCTATTGAACCATAAAATAACTCTAAATGTATTAGAAATGGGGGAGATAAATCATTTGGAAGATTTTGTGGGGTTCATTCTTCAATATGGTTATTTTAGGAAGATATGGGGAGAATGTTGGTTGACATTTCATAAATCGTTTGTGGGGAAAATATGAAATTTCCCCATGCTTGGTGTGGTGCATGGTTCAGATGCATGGTTGCACCAACTATGTGCAACCCTATATTCAAGAGGGGTATTGGGTGGCATATTCTCCATGGGAGCCTCAATGATTTAAAAATAGTGTGGTGGCTATGTGGGATGTCTCTATCTAATCCTAACTATGTTTTCCACCACCATGAAGTGTTTCAAAAACAATCCACTACCCCTCTTCAGGGAGCATGGTTCTAGTGCAGGGTTTTCACTATTTGTGCAATGAATGTGCAACCTACAATGGATGGCCACATTCCCTCCCATTTCTTTTCCAAACCCCAAGGACACCCCAGCGATTCTCATTATATCGACAAAAAATTCAATATCCATTTTAATTAAAGTGAAAAAAAATATTAATAAATAACTAACTTCATTAAATGTTTAGTCTGTTACAACCACACCACCTTATAACGATTCATCCTTGATCTAAATTCTAATAGTCCCCATTTACCCAAGTTAAAATGATAGGACAACATAGACCATAATTTTTTTGCCTATCCTAGGTTTTCTCATGATTGTTTTCTATGATTCCACATCCCTGAGACCAACAACATGGTATTACATCATAAAAATGTCTCATAGTGATCCATGATACGAACCTAATTCTTGTTAAAGGAAGATTTTTATTCAAGATCAACAACCTCATCCATAATCACATGAGATGAGTCTTGTTGATACATCATTATATGTGACACCCGAAAAAAATCATTTATTCCACTACACTATTATAGTATAGCCAATCAGTATACCACATTTATGATCATCTCTTTAATATGCAACATCATCAAGTACCTAGGAACCAAATTATGCAGTTTTTGAATCTGATAGTGAGCTAATAATGATGACATCCAAAGGAATACATCTTCCCCAACAATAAACATAAATTGTTGAAATTGTCAATCATCATTGAAATTATATTTACTCCAAGATGTATCCATATGTTTTAGAATCAACTGATATAGATTTGATGTCTCCTTCATGATACTTATCCCAAATACTTTGATTACCAAGATTATAGGAAATATAATTTAGATCTACACAACCTTCTATCGAGGGCCTCATATATTTGAATCTGAATTGTTTCATGGTAACTATTGATTTAATATAACTATATAAAAACAATATTCTTCCCAAATGATCCACCAAAATCTAGGATAAAATCCCTCAACATGTCCTCTAAAACCTCAATAGGATGATATGACTATTGTTCTATCTATGGGTGATATTGTGTACTAAAAAAATGAGTATTTAGAGAATTATATATACCATTCCATATGTGTGAAAAAAACATAGATCCCAGTGTGAAAGTATTTTTTGTGTCATCCAATGCAAATATAATATCTCCCATACATATAACCCACCCATCTAAACCATGGAAAAATTATCTTATATCTGTATGAAAGTGGCCACCATAGACAACAGATCCAAAACCACCAATATAGAGTCAGTCTATTAAGGAGTCCTCATAATACATATTATATAATCACTGGTTATATTATCCCACTTCCATTTCTGAATGGAAAATGACTGTTCAAATCCACATGTCTGCAAATGTTCGGCCTTCACTTGTTGACAGGTGTAGCATCATGTCATGAAACCTAAAACCTCTTTCATCATATAGGGCCACCAATGGTCTTAATAAAGATAATGATAAAATTTGGGTGAACTGGGATACACAACCCTCATTGAGGGATGAAATTCACACATCTTCAATTCCTCTATACAAGTTGGCACAATAATGAGACCCTCAAAGTAGATGATATCATTATAATAATATGTACATTCAAAAGGTGAATCCCAAAAATCAAGGTTTTATGTCAATTCCATCTACTATGAATCCTCGTGCTGTGTGAAATCTCAATCCTGAATTCCACTGAATGGTGCCATGGGCCTTGTTGGCCACATGTCGTCAAGAACATATCCCCAAACTCTAGAGGCTACAGACTAGAAGTGAGGTCCAAGTGTGTGTCATTTTGTAGACTATAACCTCATTTCTAGAGAGGAACACAATAGATATGGAATAAAAGATTCAAAATGGAGTAATCATATCAATAATGGAAATGATATCAGTGGTAATAATGAACATAAAATCACTAAATAAAATTAATTAAACAAAGTAAAAAAATCCGATATAATGGATGATAATGTCAAGTGTTTATAAAGCATGAAATCATGGATATATGAAACTAGAAATAGTACAATACATACTAAAAACAATAATAAATAATGGGGGAAATTCTATCCAAGAATTCAAAGGTACATATCATTCATATTCTTCCATGATCCTTTCATATTTTATCTAATAAGTCAATCATCCATAAGAGGATGCTTCCCCTTATCTACACCTATAAGCATATAGACTACCTGGGTACCGAAGATGGTTCAGATAGGGTGTGAGATGACCGTAATAGGCCACCACAAACAATGTCTAAAAATATCATGTCCTTTTCATTATATATCAGATTGCATATATGATAATGTAAATAATAAATAATAACTATAAATGTGTTAGATCTAGTTTTAAAAAAAACTAGGATGGCACTATATGCTTCGACCTATACTGAAATATTTATGAATGTGTAACCTGGGAAACAATTTCTATCATCACATTTATAGAGACTCTATCATTTTATATAAATCATTACATGATTTTAAGTATAATTGAACATCAAATTTCACGAAAAGGATAATAGAGTATAGTGCCAAGAATATTAGATACATAATTAAACATCATTAATCCAAAATAAAATATATTTCATTTAAACATAATAAGATTCTACTAAATTATTTCAATCCCTTATATCATCATAGGATATCATGGGGAATACATGAATAGACTAATGAGATACAAATCTCTAAAAGGGAATAGACATATGAATAATACATAACACATGGGTTAGAAAGCATAACATGGTGACCTAAAAATACAGGAAACGTGAATAAATATAAGGATACATAATTTTAATAAAGTGGGATCATGGTATCATCGAAATGTGAAAAAAAATTACTACATTACTTATCCTTCAGTCAATGATCATTTCACATGGAGAATGATAATGGCTAACCACCAAAACAGTTGCACATGGAGCACGAGTCAAGGATAACAACAAAGAATGTTGGAAAAGAATTCTGATGAGATTAAACATTTCCCAATGGATTGGATGTCAATATGGGAAACCCCATCATTAAATGTTCATGAATATGTGTTCCACACGATTTTCACATATAAGGCATCAAATATAAACATAGGGTTTTCCATTGGTTGTAATAGGAAATCATAATCTTGTCAAAGAGAATAACATTAAAGAATATCATAATGGTGTACTAGAAAGACATGATTTAAATAATACGTGTAAAATCATAAGATAAAATATACATATATCATGATAAGTGATTTGAAACATAAGATTATTCATGTAATAAAATATTATAAGAAATTTGTGTAATAGTGAAATTCAGTGTGTTTTATGGAAAATATTAATGATTCATTAAAATAGAAAAGGAATAATAGTTTGTATATAACCATAAATTAAGAATTATATATTTTGATGATAAAATTATTGATTTATGAAAAATAATAGTTTCTTCATATATGTTATGGATTTCACTTGGAAATGGGTAAGAAATAAGGATGTTCACTTGAATCTGAAGTGTTTATCGAGGAGAATTGACACGAGATTCTTTTTTAAAAAAAGTTTTTCATTGTAAATTAATTTTGATGTAATATGAATATATGATTTTGGAACATATAATTTATATTTAAAACAAATACTCAAAATTAAATAGTCATTACATTAGAGTAATGTGAGAGAAAGATTAACCTAAATGAAAAATGGGTATTCATGTAGAATCCCTTATCTTATGTCTGAAACAAGTTTTAACTTGATCATAATGGCATGATTAATCAAAATAGATTAATTAATTAAAAATTAATGAACCTTTTCTACAATTAAATTATTTATTATAATTTTATTATGTTTTTTAATTTACTTCTTGATAAGTTATATGGTTTAATTTTTTAATTGAGGAGTGTTCATTTTTATATTTTTCAGGATATGTTTACTTGTATATGATTATGGAAGTTCATTTAGAATTGGAATAATTATCCAGAATTTAAATTATATGTTATAAATGAAAAAATTTGATTAAATGGTATTATAAATTATTTTTCATACATGATAACGAATCATTATAACAAGTTAATGATAATCATTTATCTTTTTTTGAGTTTTTTTATCACAATGACATAGTTTTATTATATCGTTTCAAATAAAAAATATATAATGGATAAATAAAATTACATAAAATATAATATAGATATTATAATCTAGATCAACCATAATTTTTTTTCATGACCATCCTTGAAGATGATAATAGAATTTTAAAACATATCATCCTTGACTGTGATAAGATAACACATCATATATGATGTTTTCATTTTTTTTAAAAGAAGGATATGAGAAAGAATTAAATATGTATTATTAAATAAACAAAATAAAATTATATTATATTAATTGTACTACAGTTATCATTCCATTTGGATGAGATAATGTGAGGATATAATAAGAAAAGAAAGAACATGAAAAGAAAATAAAAGGTAGAGAAAAAATGGAATTAACCTCTTGAATTTATCCTCCATTAGGGCCTCATCAGCGAAATGGTGTTGGTATATTGTTGATTCAAAGAAAAAATAGGCGTGGGTAATAGGTTTGGGAAGATATTTGAGAATAATTTGTTCAAGTATCCAAGATTGATAAGTTTAAGGTGAAGAGGTGGAGAGGGGTGGTATTTATAGTGGAGGAGAAGGGTGTTTTCTCATTAGTTTATTATTTTACTTCAAGAGTATGAATATCTTGAGAATTATCATAAAAATAATAAAATAATTGATTATATATAGAAATTTAGGTCTTACATTGTCCATTCATCATTTATGAATCCGTAATTCATATATTTATCTTTTATTGTAAATTAGTGTATGTTACTATTCACCAAATATTCAAATTTTGTAGAAAAATCCTAAAAATCATCCTTAAGCAATTTTTGATATTTAGAATTCAAAAATAAACTTCATTTTGTTAAAAAAATTCCAAATATGAGAATCATAATTTTTAATTAAAATAATCATTTACTTGGAAAATAAAAATTTTATAATTATAACTGATTTCATAAGACATTGAAAAATAAATCAACGACTAATAAAATTATCTTATAGTCATAATATAACACAATTTTAATTTATCTGTGAGTTTTTTAAAAATTAATATTCTTTTAAAAATTTATATTATTTATAGAACTGAAAATAAATAATCATGTTTTATAAAAATATCAACACATAATTAATAATTTATAAAAGATTTATTTATTTATAATAGGATATAATGATATCATTCTACAATTTATAAGATCTTTACATTAAATTTTTTTAATTTCATAGGTGTCCATAATATTTATTTTGGTAGTTTTACTTTTCATAATGGTTATATTACTATTCCAAAGATCATGTTACAATTTCATCGATATAGGTTCCTTAACAACTAGAAATACATATTATTTAATAATTTAATCATTTATAATGTTTTTTTGGGATAAAAATTTTATTGTATGTGGTTTTTAGTATAGGAAAAAATTATGAGAAGGGAATTCACAATGAATGAATTCAAGTTTGTTACATTCCAACCCTTATGATATTTATCCATCAGGATTTTGTTTTACAAACTAAGGGGGAAAAATGTGAAGGTAATTATCTTTTATCACAACCACTAGATCCCATTTTTATTTATCCTACATATGGTTCATCCATAGTACATTGACAAGGTAAGTAGTATTGTTGCATATATGTTTATCTCTACATTATAAGATCTTAATATGATTCTCCATAAATGAGAAATCATTTTCCATATGTACCACCTTAGAATTCAGTACATGTAATTTACCTAGTATGTACTTCCTCAAGATGAATTCGTGGATACATTGTGTACCTAAGACATGGTTTGTGGAAGTGATATCTGATTTGACATTTTTCTAAAACGATTAAGGATATCATATGGTGCATTGTATATGGGACATATCATTCATTTATTCCCAAATATCATGATTTTCTTCCATGTATATATGTGGAGGAATACCATTTTTTCGACCATAAACTCAAGGTCATCTAGTTGACATATTGCAATGATATTTTGTCATCATTTTGCTACCTTGATGTGTTGTAGATTGGTTATCACCTTCTCCACCATTTCGATGAAAATTTCAAGTCGTAGTAGCTTATATTCACCGACTTCATCGTAGAATGCTATGGTTCAACATATCTTCCCATAAAGAGCTTTATATAGAGCCATTTAAATACTGGGGTGGAAAATTTTGTTGTTAGAAAATTTTACTAATTGAATATGTTTTTCCCATCCTTTTTTTAAGTCCATAGAACTCACATTCAACATGTTTTCTATTTTTTAAATCACCCTCTAGGATTGACCATTAATTTTAGGGTGATAGAATGTACTAAATCATTTCTCAGTGCATAGAGCATGTTGAAGACTTTTCTAAAACATGGAGGTAAATCACGTAACTTGACCAAGTACAATAGATTTTGGTACCACAATCATCTTTACCACTTTTCTAATATATATCTGTGCAATTTATTCAGTGAGAATTTCACTCAAATTGTAATAAAGTAAGATGTATTTTTAAGAAAATCTCTAATAGCCAATATAAAATTTTTTCCTCTATATGTATTTGGAAGTAATGTCAAAAAGTCCATGGTAAGGTTCTCCAACTTCCATGTTCGTATAGGTAGTGGTTACATCATCCCCTTAGACTTTTGAATTTCATCATTCACTTACAGACATACCATACACATTGATATATATTCAGTGATCTCCTTTTTCATATTATCTATCCAATATCTGTCTTAGAGATCTCAATATATCTTTTTTTCCATAGGTTAATATAGAATTCTAAGCTATGTGTGACATTCAGAAGATCATTCAGTATATCGGGATCATATTATAAACATAGTCGTGACCCAAATCTTATAACTCTTTTTTCAACTATTTTAAATACTTAGGATTTCACCATTCTTATATCTTCAACCTTCTTCTGGATTTACCCATAATTTAGTACAGAATACTTTATTTTATCTGTATGGGATGGTTGAGAAATCATTTGGGAAAGAATTAATGATTTTCCTTCAAAAATCATTTCCATGTCAATCCATTAAAAATATAAGAATATTGAATCATTCTAAATTTGCATAATTGATAATGATGGAGTATCCTTTATACGTATTCCACCATATTTACGTTACAAATATGGTAGTTAATTGAGAAGTCATTATATTTGATGAGATCTACCAATCTTCAATGGAACATATTTTGATCCTTTTGTGTGAATATATATTTGTGTATCCTATAATCAATATATATTTCACACTTCTCCCCAATGAGATATTATCACAAGATTTTCAATGTAAATATTTAAATAGCCCACTCCGGATCATTAATCATGTTATTTTTCTAATGATTTTTCAACTAACATGAGGTACCAGATATCACTTTATCATTTCTCATTAGTAAAAAGAGTAATACCTTTTTTGAAGCATCACATTACACCAAAAATTTATCCTTACATGTTTGTAGTGTGAGCACTGGTGTAATGATAAGAAGACATTTCATCTCTTAAAAGCAATCTTCACATTCCTAACCCAGAAATTGTATTCTCCATTTCGAGTCAGCTTTGATAGTGGGTTTTACAATCATGATAATTCCTTTACAAATCTCAAGTAATACCCAGCTAGTCCATGGATTTTATGCATATTCCATATAGATTTTTTCCAGGTCCACACATTGATTTCCTCTATCATGGAAGGGTCCTCATTTTTCCCTTTACTGGTTGTTACATGACGAAATAATGATACTTCCTTCATGTAAAATCACATTTACTAAACTTTTCATATATTTTCTCCCTTCACAATGTCTTTAAAATGATATTAACATACTCCTCATGTTCCACCTTGTTATCGGATAATATGATAATATCATCAATATATGTTACCACAAATTTGTCAACAAAATATCTAAACACTCTATTCATTATGTCAATGATATTCTCTGGATATTTAGATATTCTATAGGGAATCACTATAAACTCATAATGTTCATACCTTATTTAAATGGAGGTTTTGAGAATATCAACCATCCTTGCCTTTAATTGATGGTGACCTGAATGAAGTTCTACTATAGGGAAATATCTGGCCCCACATAGATAATCAAACATGTAATCTATCTGATGTAGGCGATAATTTTTCTTTATCTTGATTTCATTGAGCTCATTATAATCAATATAGAGGCACATTTATCTATACATATTTTTATTGAAGAGGAATAATGTACCCCATGGTGAAGCACTTGGGAAAATAAAACCCTTGCCCGATTCTACTGTAATTTCTTCTTCATCTCTTCAATCTCAAAGGATTCCATTCTATTAGGATTATTTGATATACACATTGATACCGAGATAATTTAAATTGAAAACAAAACCTATCCACCGAAAGTAATAATTTGAAATTCATTAGGGAATAAATCAATGTAATCCATCATGATGGAAATGTCCTCGAGCATGATTCTCTTTTTTGTATCAACATTTTTTGATAAATTTTTTTTCTCATATAGAAGTATTATCCACACTTGATATATTGATTTTAAAAAAGATTAATCTTCCTCCTTCCACTTGTACAATATTGGAGGATGCTATGGGATGTGAAGAGTGATCTCCCATTACCGACAATCGATTTAGGCATAGTATAATGACATAAAATCCATTACCAAAGAGAATCAAACTATACCCAGGGGATTATGAAACAATTTTCTAGGAGTTTAATTCCACATTAATTAACTATGTAGGATATATAAAATTTGGATGTAATAATTTTCTCATTTTCTATTCTCACAGATAACTCAACATCTAATTTTTTTGGTTGTGTTTGAATCATTCTACTAATAATAAAAGATATGAAAGAATGTGTTTAACCAAAATAAAAATAGTATATTATCTATTATTCAATGAATAATAAGTTTACCAATCATGACATCTATTTTAGTATTCACGTTAGTATAAGGGATATAATATTCCCTTCCTTGCCGCCTTGGAGGTTGGTTTGGTTGATTACCTCTAATATTATATGCCATAGGGAAATTGTTCGTGCAATTCCCATGTACCATACAATTCAAACACTGCACTGTATGATGAATTTTGAAATAAAACTTAACATATTCTTCCACATTATTGGAATTCATTATATCCCTTCAAATGTTATTAGCGACATGACCCATTCTTCCACATTTGATAAATTTTCTATTTCCCTTCAAACAGTTCCCAAAATTCTTCTTCTTATTATTTTTACATTTAGGATACTGTGTTTCCTATTCATCATGGGATTTATCTATTAATCCACCCATATTAACATCCAATATCCTCATTTTATCACTTCCATCATAAGACTTCTAATCTATATCATTCCCATTTCGACCTTAAGGATAAATGAAAAAAAATACTCATAGCTATCAATGTATCGAATTGAGACAAATTTTTAGAGATTCATCTTTATTTCCCTAAATTATAGATCCAAATTACATTCATTTTTCATGAAAATATAGACCTATTCCTTGAAAGCCTTATAAATGATTTGTAATACACCATGACAAACTCATCCTCATTCTATAAAAGTAAAAAGAACTCACTTTCCATCTTGAGATGGAGGGTTTAGGGAAAATATTTATTGAAAAACCTTTTCTTAAATTTTCCCCAATCTATAGAATCAATTTCATCCTTTTAATATGTGTTCCTGATCAATTTCATGCACTGATCAGCTTCCCCATCAAAATGATAAGCCACCATCACAAATTTCTCTTCTTTTGAGAACTAAAGGGAAGCTGATATCTTCTCAACGGAGTAAAACAAATTTTCACTGAGGATGGGATCATAAGATGAACTAATCAAGGGAGTCATTTTCCGAATAAGGTATTTGACGACAACTTTATCTCTCTTAGGATAAGGAGGCAGTTCCTCACAATTCATGTTATTATTGATAACTTGATCTAGTTGAGAATGTATTTTCCTGATGTTCTTAGCACTCATTCCATTCATATTTGGCATGTCAATAGAGAAATCATTACTTTACCTATCACATTGTCTATTGGCCCAATTTATTCAATTTATGGTCATTAACTATTAAGAAAAAATTACAGTTAGGGGGCATTAATACAAAGCTAGTAATAATATAAAAGGAAAATTTATACAAAAATTATAAAATTAAAAAAATAGTATATCCTGACTTGTGATTCCTTAGGATTCAATATAGGTTATCCATGATCTGTTCCATAACAAATATTATTATGGGAATTTTTTGTTCCAGTAAAAATTGACTGTAATGAGCTAATAAATTAACCAAAGAATATCCCCTGAGAGTGTCAAACCCATTTAGCAATAATTCCCACTATCATGTACCTGGTTACATCAAGAGAGGCCAGAAACACATTGTCATATTTTTTAATCCTAGGATTATCAACTCAATGACCATTTCCACTTGTAGTATCCATATATGAATATATATTCTTGATAAACAACTTAATTAATAAAAAAATATGGTTGTTTTTTCATTATTAATATTATCACTAGGGTTCTTGTTAAAGTGTAATATTTATAATCTCTAGAAACAAATAGACCATTCAATGATACCAACTATAGATGTTTTATTCATTTTTACATATCATTATCTAATTTAACCATAATTAAACATCAAATTACAATGAAGTATCATAAATTACTGTGACTTGGATATTAGATACATAATTAAACCTCCCGAACCAAAATAAGACAGTTTTTATTTAATATTAAAAAGTAGATCTTAACATTCATTGATCCCTTACCTATTCGTTGGATACACTAGGAAAAAAAGATTAGTGGGATGATTTGAAAATTATATTATGGGAATATACATATGAATAAATCAGAACACAGGGGTTAGAAAAAATAACATGATGACAAAAAATAGATGAAAAGTGATTAAAAATAAAGATTCATAACATGTATAATGTGGGATTATTTTATCAAAGTAATGTGTAAATAAAATACAATATGACATAAGAATTATTCAATGCACATTTAACATTGATCACAAGTCAATGCATACCACCATGATCGTTGCACATGGATCACAATTGAAGGCTAACCACTGAGGCCATTGAACATGACATCTCATAAGACTAATAATTAACCAATTCATTGGTGTTATATCTAGGTGAACAAATCATATAATTTTCTTGAATATGTGTTCCACCTAAATAATCATACATAATGAATCAATCATTAACATAAGGGTTTCCCATGGTATGAATTGGTTATCATAATCATGTCAAAAGGACTAACATAAGGGAATATAACAATGGGTTCCATGAATGAAATGATTTAAATAATAAATGGAAATTAGTAAGTAAATATATTCCTATATCATGATAATTTATGTAAATATAATGTGAATACAAATTAAAAATGTGTTTAAGAAACTTTAGAAATAAAACAGCTTAGTGAAGTTAAAGGAAATTATTTAGGATTATAAAAAATAGAAAAGGAATAATATTTTTTATAATAATAGAAATTATCTAAGAAATATTTTAATTTTAAAATTATTGATTAAAAAAAATAATGTTTTACTAAATATATTATGGAGTGCACATGGAAATTTGTACAAAATCGGGAAGATCCCTTTATTTGGGCTTGTTTATCGGGGATAATTGAGAATGGATCCTTTTTAAAACATGTAATTCCCTATAAAGGAAATATGATGTGACATAGATATATGAGTTTTAAACATATAATAATAATATATATTTAATAAAAAAATAATTATTACATCAGATTAAGGAAAGAGAAAGTGTAACCCGAAGAACAAAATGGGGTTTCTGGTTGAATCTATTACCTTATGTCTGGAACAGTTATGTACATGATCATAATTCCATGAATAATAATATTTTATTAATTAATTAATCAATATATAAAATTTTATACATGTAATAGTTTTATTATAAATTTATTAAGTTCATTTATGGACATCAATTTGAGTTATAGTGTTCAATCTCATCATTTGAAAGTGTTTATTTTCTTAGTTTTCATGATCGGTTTGCTTGTATATGAGTATGGAAATTCATCTAAAATGGGTATAATTGTCCAGAATTTAAATTATATGTTATTAATGGAAAACCAAAAGGATAATTGGTATTATATATTATTTTTGTCAGATATTTGGATGAATCATTAAATAAAAAGTTAATGATAATCATTTAGCTTAATTTTAGCAGTTTTAAGATTACAACGAACTAGTTTTGTTATAATATTTAATAGCATGTATATAAAAAAATTATAGAATATTAAATAAGTTTTAATAAATATAATATAATCTGTTTTGACCATAATAATTATTTCATTGCCATTTTTTATTATGGTAAGTGAAATTGAAAACCAATCATCCCTAAAGGTGAAAAATTAACACATCACATATGATGGTTATGTATTTTTGAACACAAATATTGGGGAAATAATTTATGATTGATTATTACACAAACATAATAATATTATATTATATGTAGGTAACTAGATTTATCATTCCATTGGATTTGGGGAGGTATGGAGAGAATAAGAAAAGAAAGATCTTGAAAATAAAATAAAAGAAACAGAAAGAAGAATTTACCGCTTTAATTTATCCTCCTTGAGATTCTCCTTAGGGAAATAGTTTTGGATTTTTTATGAAACAATGTGATCATTGAAGTGGTAATCAGTTTAGGGAAGAACGTTTTGTAGAATTTGGACCAGGGTTAGATCTTAAGAGGTGTGAGAAGAAGTAGTGGTGAGGCTGGTATTTATAGAGTAGGAGAGGTGTTTTTTTACATTATTTTAATCATTAGTATATTATTTTTCTTCAATAATATGAATATATAGTGAAATATCATTAAAAATATTAAAATAATTAATTATAGTTAGATTTATTTGTCTTACATTATCCATCCATCATATGTGACTCCATAATTCATGTATTTATCTTTTATCGTAAATTAGTCTATTTTACTATTCACAACAAATTCAAATATTTTATATAAATACAAAAACATCACATGAACCATTTTTTGATGATTAGAACTCAAAAATTTACTCCATTTTTTGAAAAAAAAATTATAAATATGAAAAACATTTTTTTAAATAATATCTACATTTACATGGAATATACGTATATTAAAATGATAATTGATTTCGTAACAATTTAAAATTTTGATTATGATATCATAATTTTTTATTCTAATCATGAGATAAAAAATATTAATTTATGAGTAAAATTTATGGAAATACATTTTCTTTAAAAACATTATAATAATTATAAAAATAAAAATAAAAATATATGTTTTATAAAAACATAAAATCATAAATATTCATTTCTAAAAAATTATGTTACTTATACTATGATATAAATATACTATATTACCATTTATAAGATTATTAATTTTTATTTATTCTTTTATTGGTGTGGTTATAATTTATTTTGTCATCTTTTCTATTTATAATGTTCATATTACAATTCCAAAGTTAATGTTTCTATTTCATCTATATACATTCCTTAACTTCATGTAATACTTATAATTTAATTCATTTTCATTTATAATGTTTTTATTTTTTCCAAAATGTGATTTTATGTGGTTTATACATTATTAAATAATTATTAAAAGGTAATTTTACTTGAAAAAATTTAGGGTCGTTACAATAGGTTTTGAGGGGAATCTATGCCTAGTACCATATTTATAAGAGAATCCATACATAGAATCAAAGAATAGGGATTCAATTCCAAGTATCAAATAATAGGGATGATATTCCCAGTATCATACTAGTTGGGGACATCATGCCCAATATCATAGAATAAGGACAACATTTCTAGTATCAAATAATAAAGATTTTATGCACAGTATCATAATAGTAGGGGACTTCATTCCTAGAATCACATGTAAGGTTACCAATCCCTTGTCATAGTATAGGGAAAAGATGACCATATCATAAACATATAAATGGTCATCATCACTAGTATCATATTTACATAATGAAGGATTTCATGCCTATCCTTATAAAATAAGGATTATATTTTACATTTAGTACTATGAAGGAGGGATTTATTGCCAATTTTTATATAACCTACATTTGGGTCATCATTCTTATTTACCAGAATTAAAGAGGGTCTTCCTGCCGACACAACATTAGAGATGTGTAACCATTGGATTTAATATTATCCAATGTTTAATCTATAACTCATTTCCCTTTAATATCAACAAGGAAATAAACATTATTCCATTTTAGAAGCATGATGTTGTCGTACTACTCGCATTAAATTTAATTCATTATATTATATGTATGTTGTAAAAGACATAACACCAAATTGGAACATTAAAACTTATGATAAAATCATTTAGAATTGAAACCAAACATTCCAATATGCTCTTGGAATACATAATTTTGAAATTCAATTTGGAATGTAGGATGGAAAACCTATGGTATGGATCACTATGAGGTAATAGACATCAATATGATTTGGGTTCTAACTCGTCAACCAATTGAAGGATGATTTAATTTAAGGCAATGCAGGATGAAATCAGCCTCAGGAATAATGAAAAAATTATAAAAACATAAACACATGAAGGGATAATTAGTATATCAACTACCTAATGGTCATAAAACACTCCTAATATATTATTGGCCCATTATTTTCCTTTATTAGAATAAAATTAAATAACGGAAGAATACCCTAGTTATAGGGCATATGATCAAGAACCTCAATAATTCATTCAAGGATGAGAGAAATTATTAAAGCATCAATATGAATGAATATATTTCTAGAAATAATCCAACATGACCAGATGATCCAAAAACAATGGTTAGATCATGAAATATGAGCAAATCAAAATTCATTGCTCAAAATGGGGCTCTTCAACGATATAGAGGGAGGAGGTGAGTTTCTTTTCAAGAAAGGGTATGCCCTGCCACCTATTTTGAAAATTTTCGTTGAGAAATTATATGTTGTCTAAATGATTTTCAAATCATTTAATATTTTATGTCCCCCTTTTGAGAATATAGTTTACGAGATATGTAATATCCTTGAGGGGGTATTACACATCATTTAATGGTTACACACAATGTATTCCAATTACAAATCCTGTAATTGGCATAAAAACCACCTTTATCCCACCCACATCTTACATTCCAAAAACTATCCAACTGGCCCATAGCCTTGCTATATGGTCATAGAAAAATGAATTTAACAATAGTTTAACAGGAAGTTTTAAAGGATCCATACATAATTG
The DNA here is from genome assembly GCA_963277665.1 of Viscum album. Lineage (NCBI taxonomy): Eukaryota > Viridiplantae > Streptophyta > Magnoliopsida > Santalales > Viscaceae > Viscum > Viscum album. The sequence continues at coordinate 2,049,701,978 of OY728157.1, read as the reverse complement.
AAAAACCAGGATCTTACAATCTTCCCCCATAAATTAAATCACCCATGAGTTCACCATCTATGGGAGGAAAAATAATGATTTTTAAATATTCTGGCCACTGTTCATGTACATCAAACTCATTATCCTATGTCTCATACAGTACCTGGCCATGATTCCATAACACATGTACTAATGGTACATACTAGCCTTAGCGATCCTCCATGCTCTGATCAATGATGTGAATGTGATGCTACTCAGAAGAAGCAACATTATCTTCCACAAAATCCACAAGATAAAAATTTAATGACATATCGACATGTTTTCAAAGAAGCTATGAAATATGGAAGACATCTTTAATGGAATGATACCAATGAGGTAATTGTAATAGATATGATACTAGCACCAATCTCTCTAGAATCTCAAACAGTCTAAAAAATTGAGGTGTCAGTTTCCCATTCATCTATATCCATCTATGGACATTCCTAGGATTTACTCGTATGAAAAACAATTCCCAACCTCGAAATCAAGAGTTCATCGATGGGAATCAACATAATATTTCTATCTAGACTAAGCTATAGACATCTACTTCCTGATGAGTTGAACATGATTTTAATCCCCGTAATAAAATGATGACCTAGTAACATTGTCTCTCCCTCTTCTAACTAGCATATTGGTGAATGGAATGACCTAATTCATATGTCCCAATAAGAATCCATCTGAATTGTTTCCTAATTACTATTATTGTAGGTGAAATCTTTGAGGTGAATAATTTTTCCCATGAATAGGAAATGTAAAGGACACTTGGTCGAGGTATGTCCTCTAAAACATGTGTGGTCCATTTTGATTGGATATTAGTCTGAGGGTGATAGGATATTCTTAGAAGAAGATATATACCCAAAGCCTTTTGTTACACATGATATAACATTTATGTGAAATGAGAATATCTATATGAGATGATAGTTAAAGGGACACTTTTTAGACATATGATATCAAAAACAAATAATATCCCCATCTCATTATCTAAAATGGTCTCCTTGATAGGAAGGAAGTGGGATACGTTATCTGTTGATCCAAAACGTCCAAAACTAGATCTCTACCTCGAGGTGATATGGGTAATCTGACTACAAAGTCAAATGAAATATCCTCCCATTTCAATTATAATACTAGTAATATATATAATAATCCAGCAGGTCACTAGTTCTCTCACTTCATCTACTAAATGGTGGAACACCTACTAATAAATCCTTTTATCTAACGTTTTATCCATTGACCCCAATATTATTGGCACATATACTGAAACATATTTGAGATACCCAATTGAACATACACTATGATGTATTAGAATCACACTATATCTCCACTCTCATATATGGGGGAACCCATATATGCTGATTTATATGCAGGATGTCATCATCATCGATAAACCATTCTTAAGGCTGGTCCTCTCCATCCATACTCTCTCACCGGAAAAATCCTTAAAGAATAAAAAAATACCTCATATTCAAATTCTCTAGAAGTGAATAAGTCATAGACAGTGATGTATGTATAGACATTCCATGATGGTTCTTCACATTTATTTTATTCTATTAAACTAAAGACCTAATATTCCATTCACTAGTGTTATATAGAACTATCTATGTCTAAGTCATATTACAAAGATCATCGACAACAACATTTCATTTCCAAGGTATATGTCTTATTTTTATGTGAAAGTACATTTTATATTCAACCCATCTTTGATGCCAAAGATTCAAGTCAAGTTGTGTAAAAATATTCATGAGGCTATCATGGTCCGTAAACACCACAAATTTCTATAAAACAAGTAATTTATTGGATAGTGTATGGTGTGTTCAACCATTGTTATCTGCCTATTTTCCATTGGGTTATTCCATTGTTGAGGCCTAAACTACAAAAACTTGTGAGAAATGAATCAATCTTCCTGTATCGTTAAAACTCTCAACCCAATACCCAAGGTATTATAATAGACTAAATCATGACTTCATGGAATTGGAAGAGTTTGGATCGATATTGAACATAGACTCCCTTTTAGAGCATGAAAGGATGCATCACAAGAATCATACCATATAAAATTTACACCCATAATATTCGATCAAATATGAGAAGATTCTATGAGTGATAGGTCATTTATAAAATGCATGTAGTAACCATATATCCCCTAGAATAATTGTATGTCAATGTAGTTCATGTCCTTGTCATACGTAAACATAGACCCTAAATTCTTTTGGTCCATTGGGACTCCATCCAAACAGATAATTTTACCCTTTAATTGAACATTATCAATCAATAAAATGAAAATGGTTAAGCTTAAAATATAGTTAGAGCTCTCTAAATGTAATGAAAATTATCACTAGATGTGTGTCATGGTCTCTTCGCATAGGTGAATACACCAAGATGTCATCTACCAAATCCGCCAAAAAGATTCCAAAGTGGGTTGAAAAAATCCTATTAATAAAAAACTTGTAGAAGAGATGAATTTTGGTATGACTAAAACATCATGATAAAAGCATATAAATTGTACCGACTATGGAAGTCGTACATCAAAAATCTAACATGATGATTTGACCTTGATAATATCATGATCTCATGTAGATCTTTGAGAACACCCACTCTCCTCAAAAATGGTCAAAATATAATCTATACCTTAAAGGGATACTCATTTTCACTATATGATATTTTATGATCTGAAAATCTAGGTAAATCCTAAGGGACCCATCCACCTTCTTGGAAAAAGGACTCAAGAACCCCCAAGAGAAGTAATGGTCTGTATAAAACCCTTGGCCTCTAAATCCTCTAGAATCCTCCTGAGATTCTTCAAATCAAATGTCTCCATCATGTAAGGATGAATGAGTACTAATGTATATCATGGAAATATCTTCATAGTAAATAAATACTATCTTTCTAGAGGTGGCATGAAAATTTTTCGGGGAATAAATACCGGTTTCGATCGACTATATGAGGAAACTCCATATGATGTAGTACCTAGTCCTCCATGTAATGGTTAGAAATTTTAGGGGGGGTCACTAAACATATAAGATGATGCTTTGGTCCCTCTATGTCATCTTAGAAATACCACTCTCCGTTTTGAATATAACTGTCTCCCTCTGGTGTTGTAAATGACACACTCTAGCAATAACAATCTCCATAGTCCTTATAAGGAACCAAAAAGTCCAGATCAACCATTACATTGAATCCTATCATCTCAAGAATAAATAGGTTACATTAGAAATTATGGATTATAAAAATATGAGGAAAATATGTTAAATTGATTATGATATTTGATATTACACCAAAAGGTGTATTAAGCATCATAACACCACCAGATAAATAACACGAAGCCCTAGCATGTCAACCAGAGGATCTTATATGAAGGAATATGATTCACATATATAAAATAATGTTAAAAAAATAATTTTGGATACTATTATAATACCCCTAATAGTATATGTCCCAACAACCTACTAATCAGGTATATGATGCACTGAATAGAGATGGTCAAATCTAAAACTATATTCAACAACTTGAATACCTAGAGCATTTCCGCTATATAGGAATTGTATATCTGAATCCTGACTACCATGACCAAATCCTCCACTTCTGCCTGTTTTATTAGTACAACTCTAGATAACATCCATGTGAGGTTCTACATAACATGCTATTGATGGGGGTGCTATCATGGATCCTTGTGCATTTAGTATAGATATGAAGGACACACAAAAACACTATAGATTCCCCAATCATCCAAATACTAATTTCTTGGTTAGTTATATAGGAAACTAGTAAATATTATTCCTGGGATTCCTAATCTGGGGAAAAACCACGTAACAACCTATTGATTTAATCTGGCTTCTATTACTCGTGTCCGCAGTCTAAAGTGTCACTTCCAACGGCTAGTAGAACCATTGCTCTATCTATGTTCTGAACAAGCCTATAGCAGTACTATAGTAGTGGTAGACTGTAGCAGTGGTAGCACTGTAGTGGTAGAGGGACTGTAGCAGGCACTATAGCGGCGGCAGTACTGTAGAAGTACTGTTCACCAAGCGGTTCTTTGGGACAAAAAATGGGCATTCAAGCCTTATATTCAGGCCATTGGACTTGGGCCTTTGGGCTATGTAATGGGTCTCCCTCTACCCAGTCTAAAGAGGCCTTTTCTTTAAAATAATAAATTGAGGCTTCGACCCCAACCTTTTAATAAAATTTACCTATGAATGAATAGGATGCCTCAGACCTCGCTCAAATACTCTATCCTTCGCTGGCTCATCAATAGTGTAGATGGGCGCAGAGCACTATAACTTTATAAAATGAGTGGAATAGTCATTGTATATCATTGAAAACAATTGTAGGTTCATTTACTCCTTATAAAATTCATCACCCGGGGTCTCTTGAATGATGAATTAAAATATTTTTGAATGTAAATTCCTCCAAGTCACTTCTCGATACTGAAAAACCTGAATCAATATATCCTAGCAGTGTTTGGAAGAACCTAAAAGCGTATAAGTAATGAGTTTCACCATACTATATGGGGGTGTCGGCATGGGCTAAAAATTATACATAACAGTTTAGAGCCATAACACTATAGCATGGGGTCCCCCATAACCCACAAACATGGGCGGCTGCTGCTACTTGAACTCTCGGGTCAACTCTACCATAGAAAGGGAAAATAGTTGGGCTCCCTGTAAGGTCTATATAAGCTATAAAAAATATCCTCCTAACTAGGAATGAATTCCTATTTTGGTAACCAGATGTGGTTCCACTTCTAGAGGTATAACTGGTGGCTCAAGGCGCACCACCACCCGAGAATGGTCATCAACACCCCCCTGACATATTACTAGAGGACGCATTGGTGGAATTGATATACAATTTTCAAAAAAAATTACTTATATAATATTCAGTAATGGAAACCACATAGAAATAGGACATTAATATGTTCCAATTATTTCTATGTAACATTGAAACACAACTCTCCACTCAAAAGAATCTTGTCTAGGAGATAAAAACATTAATATAGAATAATAGAGGCACTGCCTACTTCCCACTAATATGGTCCGAAATAGTAGAAGCTATGTGTTATATATTGTAAATTTCAATATTAATTTTTGTTTATATATTATTATCTATAAATAATTGAAACATATGGTTCATACCTTATGATACATAAGGTCACATGAACCTTATGAACAAAATTTTTGTGTCATTTAATCCATAACATAGCACATTCTTGTCCACGGGACCAATGGTCCATGACTCAATGTTCAATAATTGAATGTATATATTGTTTTTATAGAATTTATTGGAAAACACTATTAGGTTATAGATGATTCTCTAAGTACGAACTATGTATTCTCATTTCCATAACAGAATCATTATCCCATTAAAATTACATTTATAACAATCAAATAACTCATGGAAGTAATATACAATTCCATTACACAATACTTACATATGGAATGGCATATTCATTTCATGTGAATTTATTACAACGTTATAATTAGAATGCATGATCAATGCTTTCAAAACATAATCTCACTGGGAAAAGGATAAATTATAAACATAAGATATATCTATTGTAACATCACAATTCAAGCACATCACACAATAGTGGAATCTTAGCAACTGTAATAATAAAAATATGAATTTTTTTTCCATTTGTGGTAATTTTTATTTTCTCAATACTTAGGACAGATACTCCTATGTACACATCATTACAAAATCCCATAGTGTTTAAAATCTCTTATTTATTATCTCCAAATTGAAATGAATAAAATAGAAATATTATTTGATACCACATTTGGATATATCAAACCGAAATTCCACTAAAATGTTCCTTGATCCTATTTGGAAACATGGCCTCAAACGCATCTCCTGGAATGTCAGCGGCTACTAACATGCAGTGAGGGTATGGGGTGTGTCTTTGAAGAGAATACCACTCATTTCCAATGTGGAAAATATGAGATAATGATGAGCATTTAAAAATTCACATAAGTGTATCAATAATTAAAATCACAGAGGAAGAAATACTGAATATCCAATAATTGAAAAATAACCAAAGGGGGAAAATAGAATCATATATAATAGATGAAAATTTCATGTGTCTAAAATGTAGGAAAAATTGATACAAGAAAAAGGTAAAAGTATTATACATGAAATAGAAAAACAATCATATTGGGGATATTCTACCTAAGCATCTTGAGGTTTATCAGGAACATAATATACCATGCTCCCATGCTATATAATTCAATAAGTCAAACATCCATAACAGGACACATCCCATTATCAACACCTAAAATTATGTTGCCTTCTCAAGTACCATACATTTCTCAGACAGGGTGTGTGATAAACATAGTAGGCCACCACCAGAAACCTATATAAGTAGCTAGTTGTGTGAAATATAAGAAAGTATAAATATATATCAATGTAAAGCAGTAATAACAAATATAAATGAGGTTTCTTGGGTTTATGAAGGAAACCAAGATTCCACTACCTACTTCATACCATTCCATGATTTCTTTGAATTAGTAATAAGGGACACGATTATCGGTATACCAATTATAAAAAATTCTCTACCTGGTATCATGGTAGTAAATAGGATTCCATGAACAATATCAAATTTATAAGGGACTCTATGCCTATAATCATAGAATATGTACACCATGTACAATATAATAGAATAGGGATGTCATTCCCAATATCACAATAGTAGGGAACACCATTCCACGTATCACATGTAGGGACAACTTGCATGTGTCATATTAATGGGTCCTATGCATGTATCATATTAATATTAATGGTCTTCAATCCCGATATAATGTTTTCATAATATTGGTCTCCATTCTCATATACATATAACAAGGTTCATCTTCCAATTTAATATTACTCATAAGGGTCATCATGTCCATTTAACCATTTTCTAAAATTAAAGAGGGTTATCATTCCCATAAATCAATAGAGTTGAGTAACCATTGTATTTCATATGAGACAATTTATAATCCATAATTCATTACAATTTAATATAAACCAGGGTGTATCCATTTTTCCCTTTTAGAAGGGTGACATAGTCATACAACTCATATTCAATTTAATTCATTATATGAAAATAGTGTTAGTCATGATACATCATGGAATTGATCAATTTACAATCACGATATCGCCATTTTGAATTAAAATCAAACACTCTAATTGGTTATTTAGATATATAATAAACCAATCCATTTCTAAATATAGGAGGGCAGACCCAATTGATGGATCCATATAAAGTAATAGGGAATGATATGATTTGGTTTCTCATAAGTCAACCAATTAAAGGATGATTCAATTTATGGAAATTCATGGTGACACCCTAATGTGGGAAAATGAAAAAAATATTATAAATAAACATGAAGACATGATGAGAAAATTATTAAACTTCAACCACATTCTCATAAGACACACCTCATCCAGTATAAAATAGTAGTTCTTCATGGATTGGATAAAATATGAATAATAGAAGAGCACGATGAAAATAGGAAATATGAGTTGAACTTAGAAAACTCATTTGAGGAGAAGAGAATCGAAGAAAGGTGAAATATGAATGAAGATCTTAAAAGATCTCATATAATATTAATTATGGATTAAAAAATAGGGGTTGGATCAAGAAATAGATGAAAACCCTTGATATTTGATTAAAAGGGGGGCCCCTATATGAGAGAGCTAGAGGAGGTGCGGTTTTTTTCTGAAAAAATGGAGGCCATGCCTCCTATATTAAAAAATTATGTCATAAAATTATATTTTTTTCAAATGATGTACACATCATGTATTGTTCGGTGTATCTGATCCCATAAAAACCCGTTACATGATTTGAAAGGTTATGGAATTCCCATTAAATATCGTTTAATGGAAACATATCGTGTATTCCAAATTTAAATTGTGTAATTAGGAAAAGGCATGATTTCACCCATCATGCCTCTTAGTTTCCAAAATATACCCATCCTTCCCATGACCCAGCCTTAGGGTCATGTAATATAGAACATAACATGATTTTAACAAGATTATATAAATGATTCATACCTGATAGGAAAACTCGGAGCATACATACTATCTATCCTTGACCTATCATAAAAATATAGACATAACTACTAGAGATGAAAGGGTCATATTTCCCCATATATCTTAAACCACTATATTAATCTCATCCAATAAGACCATCATTATCCCCTCATAACATGACTCAGGAACTACCTGATTCTATTACTCTAGGATCATGGAATCCACAAAACTATCACCTTTTCTTAGTGTATAGGCCCACTCAAAATAAATATATTTCATGTACATATCCCATGTTCACATTAATTATTAAAATCATACTAGGAGAATATATACATATGGATTATATGGTTTTATACATAATAATATTTTCCCAAAAAGATAATTCCATCCACATTGTAAAGATTAAACCACAATGGAGAGGTAGATATAATGCGTAGGGTATTTTTTGCAACGTGGCCTCAAATATCATGAACCATACACCAAATCCCAATTTCATTACATCAACACTACCCTAACCCCAATACAATATAAATTACAGAAAAAATTATAATACTTACATGGATTAGATAGGATAAAAATTAGTGTAGTAGTCATGCTGTTATTTTGGTATTGGAATGAATTCATGAATGTTGAAAACTATGCAATCATTACACTCGTCTTTGTTATTCATGAAATTGGTTCTTCCAAATGAGAGATAACATTGATTACACTTTTATAATAGTCCAAAAATCCCAAATATATTCTAATTTAAATAACATTCTTGGTCTTCTCTCATGATACATTGGATTGAACCTTCTCCAGGTCTATAGATAATCCTTCCATTCAAATGACGTGACATAAGAAATGTACCACGATTTTCCTAAACTAACACTTAAATGTATTTAAGTATATCTTATTATCTAGTAGTGTAATTGGAATGATGTAAAGGTATTTTTATGATCATCATGAGTTTGAAAATACACGTAAATTTCATCCAAAAAACAACAGATAGATCCTGATTTGGATGGTTGAATCATTTAATTAATTTCATAAACGTAGAAAGATTATTTATTAACCGGAATGGAATCAATAAAAACTCATGAAAACCTTACCTACAACTAATACCATTCTGAGGTATATCACAAGATATCATCCTTAGATGATGATACACTGATCCAAAATCAATTTTTTAGAATTATGATTCTATTTTTAGATAGTAAAAAATGTCATTAATTTGTAGAGGGGGACATCAGTTCTTAAGTATAGTTAGATTCAACATCCATTAGTAAAACCACAATGGAATCCTCCTATAATGAACCAACCTAGTTCAACCCTCAACCAGTAACCAGAGACGGCCCGTGGCATGGACCAAATGGTGTTCCCAATCCCCACGGGCTTGAAACTAGTTCCTAGAACTAAACAAAATAAAGTGGGAGTGATTTGACCCAAAAAAGACTGGAAATAAAGTAGCTAAATACTGAAAATAAAATAAACTATAGTGGAAATAAAATAATTTACATATACCTCCCTTTTGCCTCATAGGTCACAAACCAACTAATAAACAAGTTCTCTCCGAGAGTGATACATAACTAGTGGAACCTAAAACTAAATATAATATAGGTGTGAGCACAAAAATGCTCAGTAGGAAACCCAAAATAAACCATGCCTATGGCCTGACCTATAAAATGATATCAATTCTTCGTAATTTGAAATTATGATATATAATAAAATGGTTCTCTAGTCTTTTATTAAAATAGTTAACATGATTTTACATTTATGAAAAAAAAATCCCTTTTGACTTCATTTTTATAAATAAATTACTAAAGCATATAATTCAATACAACGAATTATTTTAAAATCAAAGACTTACTAAAACATATTTTATAAAGAAAAAAATGCAAACGTGTCATGAATAAAAAAAATTTACACTATAGAAAGAATGAACATACCATTATGAAACCTTGGTAATTTCTTAATCATCCCTACAGATCTCCCCAGATGTACTCGGATTGGAACCACCTACTGGCATATGGTGGAGATCCTAATTATATAACCAATTAGCCACCCTCATCTAAATAATCTAGTGGCACATGCTACCTGGCCTAATAGTAAATATAGGGTGTACCAACACATATAATTTCATTTGTTGAGAAATTGTCACTCAACCCTCTAAATGACGCCCAAGATCCCATGGTGGTAATTGTTATGTTACGTATGAAAGAGGCCCTTTCACACATGGCTCACCTATTCTGTCATCACTGCACTCGCCCACCCAAAAGACAGACACCCTATACGATAACCCATAAAGGGATATCCCTCTTATAGTCGTTCCGACTATATACACACACACACATATATATATATATATATATGTATGTATATGTATAAACATGTGCATGTCATATCAACCTAGGTGCCAACAAGGCCGTCATGTCACATGAACATTTAAACCAATTCCAAAAGAACTTTCAGTTTGCATCAAGCTGTGCACACTTTAAAAGTGACATATGTTGTCAACCAGACCTTTAATACCCTCATTTCAATATCCCATAAATATATTCCACTCCAAATTCACTTCACAAAGACATTTACAATTCCAGGTTAGGGCACACAACACACTTAAAAAAATTCCAAATCGGACTTCATGTCATTGAATTTCTAAACCACGATTCATGGTTCCAAATAATTCATGTTTCAAACATAAATTTTATCAAAATACATTTTTATTCTAAAAATACAATTTAAAAATAATAAAATTTTAGTAATTTATTCTAAAGCACATAGGATTACTTCATAATTAAAATAAATGTGTAAACAGGCTTTGACATGTTATGAAAATAGAAGTGAAACAACCATCCAAGAGGTAAAATTGATTTCACAAAACACAAATACATGTCTACATATATGAATACCACATGAACATATAATCAAACATATAAAAAATTGTTGATCAATTATTGAAATCAAATTAAAGGCACATGCTTAGATGACTTACCTCAAAAAGGAAGTGGACCAAGCTTGGACACTTTATCTTTTGAAGATTTTGATGAAACTCACCCCCACTATCATAAATATACATTTTCATTCATATATATAATCCCTTAATCTAGTGTACATATTCCCCGATCCATGAGGTAATATGTTCTTGGAATATATATATATATACATGTACACATACATACAAATGTATGTGTGTGTGTGAAACAGCACTGAACCACGAAAGATCTAAATAATTAACCTTTAGGTATAAACAAAAAGTAGAAACCAAAGGATCATTTAAGAGGCCTAGGGTTTTATATAAAAATATTATAAAGTGTCATCTTCATTTGAGTCACATCCATGTCTGCATGTCATGCGCCCATGGATGTTCTAACATCTAATAACACACTCTAATATCAATAAAAACACTCAATAATTATTTTAACAAAAAAAATATTTCTTTAAAACCAAACATAACAATATACATAATTTGAAAAATATATGAAATTACTTAAAAACACAAGGGGTCCATTACAAAACATCTAAAAAAACCTACCATGTAATAACATTAACATACTATATGCCTAAAACCAAATTGACAATCCAAAAAAATTTATAATGTATTTCAAGGGAAAACATCATCTAAATAACCAAATTATTTTTCTACTAAAACATGCTTGAAATTTAATTAATCCCTTTTGGTACACACCACTAGTTATAAATAAATAATCACCTTGAAACCTATTTTTAGTGAATCTAACTACCATAAAAAAATCATAACAAGCTAAAGGCACATATTATGAGTATTTTAAAACAAGTATTGAAACACAAAAGAAAAAAAATAAATTGAATGAGAATGGAAAACCATAGAAACGATTACCTCAATGGCATGAAAATTCTTAGATGCTTCAGTGGAAGGAAGATAAATCCCAAAGACCAATCCTCCCACACTAAAAAACGATAAAAAATCAAAATTTCTATACCTAAAACCCTTGGTATTAGCCAAAGATTAGGTGACCTGTGAAAATCAAGGAATGTCACATGGAGACTCACTAGAGGTGAGAAGAGGGTGTGGTCGGAGGGAGGCCACCACCGGAGGGAGAAAAACTCACTCGTGAAAAAGGGTAGCATGGCAGTGGGTGCACCGATCAAAATGGGGAGGATGCACCGAACTTATGTGAGCAGGGAAGGGGCACCATCGATGGGATGATCACTAGAGGGAGGTATCATAGTCAAAGGGAGGGCTTACCGGAGAAGGAAACACAGGGGAGGGAGGTTCAGGACGCCACAAGGCAAGGGGGGAGCAGGGGACAACTACTGTGAGGTGAGGGTAAGGGAATGCATGGATGAGATAGAGTAATAAAAATAGTGTGAATAAATTAAAAAAAAATAATAATCCTTTTCATAATAGTAATGATAATAATAATTATTATTATTATAAAAATGATAATCCTAATCATAACATAATATTGATCATCATTATAATAATTCCAACAATAATATATTAATATATATAATAATAATTATTATATTAATAACATTATTTTCATTTATTTAATAATAATACTAAATAAAATTTACAAATAGTATTATTAATAACAATTTAAAAATAACAGTATTAAATAAAATTAATAATATTATTATTATTTAGTTTCTACAAAAATAATAATATTATTATTAAGGATTAAAAATTTATATAATTTATTTATTTTCAGAATTGGGCAGCCAAACGGTCATCTGGGCCACCCACACAGTAATCCATTACCATGTGGTGCCCATACACTGGCCCAAAACCTACAAAAGTCCCCAATGTTCAACATTTTCAAACTGGGACCAAATCATAAACGTCAAAAAAATATTCAACATTGAAAAATTATTATAAATTTAGGAGACCCAAGAGTGAGACAATTCTCCCCAACACAATCACTAACTTCCCCAAGAAAGCCACCAAGTAAATGGATAAACAAAACTCGAGTCCATACTCAAATACAACCATATGAAATAAGGAATTATAGGGTGATTATTTATTTCCCATGTCACACCAGACCAATCGAGAGGAAACCACAATCCAAAACATGGGGGAACACCTGAGAATTCTCTAAAAATGATTCTACTAGCACAAAAATTAAAATTCCAACACACAAACCCTGTGAGGGGGATGAGGGAACTCCAAAATGATCCAAACCAACTTCCATCACATGAGAAAAAGAACACCCCAAAAAGAACATGAATCTTTTCACGCAATAATTGAACCCCCGATATTTGGGTAAGACTCATGAAATGAAACACCAACCAAAATCATGGAACGAACTGGATCCACTTTTTACCCATCCCATAAAACCAAATGATCTCCTAGTGAACACAACCAAAACCAAAACTTAAACCAACCCATGAGTGGATAAAACACACGCTATGAAAAACTAATGGTTCTAAAAGAGACATTCTGAAAAATTGGATTGCTTGATTTATAATAGAAAGAGTCTATCATAACTTCCCCACGAAACAATGAAACTACAATTTTGGAAAAACATTAATTGATGAAAAATAAGAATGAAAATACATTAAATTTTCCACTCCCAACACGGAACACAATACACAGACCGATGCTTCACACCCCTGAAAAATCATACTATCTGTGAGCTTCACTCTGAAACCAGTGGCTGGAGATCTGATGGACGAATCATCTCTTGGTCATAGTTAGGCATTGGAATCCATTGGTCATGGCGTCTTCTTTATGAAATAATTCTTAAAAAACATCTCCAAATGACCCAAATAGTCTCAATGATGGAATTTCTTCAGAGGGATATTACAAGATGGCTTGAATGACTAAAACTGCCATACCGATGGAAAAGCAAAAGGTGGTCTGATGAACTAGATTCCAAAACCAACAAGGGTAGATTCTTATAGGCTGGTTCACCTGGTTCGTGGTCCTTTATATATGGGGAACCATCATTAAATGAAACTACAATTAACTATCACATATTAACTGACCTCGCAAAAAAACCCTCATTCACCAACCTCTTGAAACAAGTTTCACTATATGAGAGAACTTTCCTATAATATATGGTTGATAAATACAAACAAATAGAAGAACCAGCTATTAAAATTTTTAATCATATACATTTAATATCAACTATGCCACTGAACATCCATAAACACCACCACCTTCCTTATATTCACCTCCACAGGTATAACCCTTGCTGGAATGTGGCCTTGTAAATTTCTAATGTCACTGAAAATTCCAATGATAATGAGGCAACCAGCCTCCATGAGTCCAAAATTGGACCCTAAAATAATCCCAAGAGGGAAAGAACATTAACAACCTTATGAGTTCCCAAAAAGACGAGGAAAAACTCTATTTCCTTTAAACCACTTCACTACATCTAACGGTCCTTTGTCACTTCGAATAATTGGCGACACTCAAAAAGAACTGAAAACTGGTCATGAATCATTGGAATCATTTCGGAAATTTCTAGGTTCCATGATTTGAACAACACTTAGAACAGTAAAAATTAACCACCATAAAAAACACTATTTAAAAGAACTCCTCGACTTGAGACCACTAAACTAGAATACAAACAAATACTGACACCACAAAAATCCTCTTGTTCAAATTCACCATTTTTCGCTAAACTCGCAAACATCCTTATCTCAAAGTCAATTTCCAAATACAAAATTTAATTTCACAAGTCAAAAATCCACTCTAGAAGGAAAATAATTTCAAATCCCTATCCATTTCGAAAACTCACCCATGGAATCATATGAATCATCACATGCAAGTCCATCCATTTCAATCCACATCATCTGCGAAAAAGTTCTTCACAAAATTTACATACATACCCATACATATGTGATCCTCCATTAGGAATTCCAAAGGTCACATTATTTCATTCCTCATAAAATCCCAATCTTTTACCATCTATTAAATCAAAAACTCTTCTAATTTTTAGAACTCACTTTATCAATTTAAAAACATTTAGCGAATACATTTTCATTTCAAATTCCACTATCAATTTCAAAAGCATTCTTACAAAACCGAGAATCAAATGGATCCTTCCTCACAACGAACCACTATAATGATGAAATACTAGTTATACTTTACCTGGAAACGGGGTAGTGGGCCATGCCTCATGTTAGCAACAATAACCATGAAGTTCTTGAACCATGTACTCAGACTCCAAATGGGTCACCACTGCTGGTGGGATCATAACATAACACTATATCACTTCCATTTTTATTCCACAATCCACAACCAATAAAAAAGGCACAAATCATGGTCCAACCATATAAACTTGTGGATTAGTGTAAGCAATATTTTGTGATGATCTTCTTGCACCCACCTCTTGAGTCTCGACAATCATAATTTCCATCTACCATACACCCTAAAGATCGAGGGCCTCCTTTGAAACCATTTTTTCACAAACCATACCAGTCGACATGGAACCAATCACCCAAGATGGTCTATAGTATGGCCGAAATGGTGTTCCTGACACCTACATGCTGGAAACTAGTGTTGTGAACAAAATATAAACTAGTGGAAACAATTAGTCCCATAAAATAAGGTCACAAAAATAGATAATGACTGAAAAAAAATGAAAAATCATAGCATAATGAATATACCTAACACATACCTCCATATGAACTCATAGGTCACCACACAACGTCGAACCAAGTTCGCATCCAGAGAGATCTGACATAAGTGGAAATTGAAAAAAAATATGAATTAGGCATGATAATATAAATGCTATGTAGGAAATCCAAAATAAACCATTGCCAATGAACAACCTCAAAAATGGAATCCTTTCTTTCTAATGTAAAAAGAGGATACATAAAAACACGATTTAAATTTTTTTAATCAAAAAATGTATGTTTTTTTACTTTTAAGAAAACTCTATTTTCCATTTCATTTTTCGAAATCAATTTACAATGAATATAATTCATTTGAAATAATTATTTTAAAATCCAACTAGTACCAAAACATGTTCATTAATATAAAGAAACAATGTATATGTTTCATGATATAAAATTAATAAATGTTCTACAATATAAATCTGGTACATATAGGTATGAAACATTATCTATTTCTAAAACATCCATAGAACAATCACTAGATTTACTCGGTGTTGAACTACCTATCGGTGTACGGTGAAACTATTATGTTTATAACCAAATGGCCACCCTCAACATACAAATCCAATGGAATATCATGTCTGGTCTAATAAAAAATATAGGGTGTACCAACACGTCAACACGAGGTTGATCAGAAACTGTCACTCGAACCTCTAAAATAATCATATGAAACCATGGTGGTAATAATATTGTTGTGTAAGTTGGAGGCCCTCACACGTGTGACTCTCCTTACATATTGTCATCGCACTTTCCTACCCCAAACATGGACACCCCATACGATAACCCATAATCAGACATCCATCCTATAGAGGATCCAACTATATATATATATAAAAGTACATTACATATCAACTATGTTGTCAACCCGGTTGTCACCTAACATGGAATTTTAAACCATTTCAGATATTAATTTATGTTTCAAAAGGGGTGGTCAAACTATGAAAGTGACAAAGTGTTCCAATAGGGTCTTTAATACCATAATTCCAATATACCATAAAAATATTCCAAACCAAATTCATTTTGGAAATCCATTTCTAATTCTAGGTTAAAACACACACAAAACATAAAAAAGTGTGAAACATGAATTCATGTCATTGAATTTTCAAACAATGCTTCAACATGCCAAAAAAGTAAATTTTTAGAAAATACATTTAACCAAATCATTTTTGTTGAAAAAACTATAATTCAAAACTATGAAACATTGACTAAACTATTCTAAAACAAATAGGCCACCAACATAATTAAAAGTAATTTTTAAACGGGTTCATGCATGTTATAAAAAGAAATGGGAAGCGAAAAACCAAGAGGTGAAATCCTTTAATCCAAACAAATAAACTTTTATAAAGATATAAATACTATATGAAAATTTTGAAAAACTATTTTAAAAAAATTAATTCTACAAAATCATGAAATTCAAATTAACAGCACGAGAAGAGAGGAACAACCTCAAAAAGAAATCAGACCAAGATGATGCACATTAGCACTTGATGATTTTGATGAAAATAGCACACATTAGCAAACACATACATTCTTATATATATATATATACCCTTAATAAGAAGTACATATTCCTCGCATGAAGAGGGAATATTTTCAAGGAATATATATATATATATACATACGTACCCATGTATGTGTGTGCGTGCACTGCCAAGGAACCATCAAATATCTAATTAATTAATCTAGAGGGACCAAAATAATTTATAAACCAATATACCATTTAACATACCAATATTTTATGAGAACTCTATTTTAATGTGTCATCTTCATTTTAGGGAACATCCTTGTGTTCACATCGTGCACCCATGGATGTGCCAACATCCAACGACACATGCTAATATCCATGAAAAAAAATCATAAACCATTTAATGAATGAAATTTCTTCCAAACCAAACCCAAAAACATAGATAATTTGATAAACACAAAAAAAACCTTTAAAAACCTTGGGGGACCCTCCAAAAAATTTTAAAACACCCTCCCTGGTAACACATTAACAAACTATATGTATAAAAAAATTCCCAATGCAACATATTTTCTAAATTGTTTCGAAGGGAAAACATCATCCAAATAACCCTATTCTCATTATACTAAAACACACTTGGTATTAAATCAATCCCATTTGGTACAAAAACCTAGGTATAAATAAATATTCACAATGAAACATACTTTTATAAAATTCATCTAACATAAATACACCATAACAAGCTAAAGTAAAATATTACCAGTGTGCGAAAAACAATTTATAACACCTAAGAATCAAATAAATTTCATCAGAATGGAAAACCATTGAAACCCCTACCCCATTTGAATTTGAATGAAATGAAGAATGAAAATAAGGATGAACATACCCTAAATACTAATCTTCCCCTCTTAAATAATGAAAAAAAAATCAACATCGTTATAACTGAAACCCTAGTGTTCCACCAAAGGATTGGAACCCTTTGATAATCAAGGAATGTCTCACAATGAATAACCATTGGGTGTTGGAGTGTGATTACATAGGGAGGCTACCACTAGAGGTAGTGCCGATAATTATAGGTAATGGTGGTGGGTGGACAAGCTAAAAGGGGGATATCACAACAGACTCGTGTGAGTAGGGAAAGGGCACTGTTAGAGGGATGCCTGCCAGAGGGAGGTAGTGTGACCAATGGGAGGGATCAACGGAGATGGAAAAATAGGTGAGGGAGGGTGGTTGTGTCATGAGTCAAGGGGTAAGGGGAGAGTCATCACAAGGATAAGGTATGGGAATTAGGGGGCGAAGTATCAGAGTTAAAAAAAGAGAGAAGAAATAAAAAGAAAAAAAATAATCCTCTTCATAATTATAGTAGTAGTAATAATAATAAGAATAACTTTAATAATAATCATAACATAATAATAATAATAATACCAGTAATATAAAAATAATAGTTATTAAAACAATCACCACATTAATAAAATATATTTCTTTTTATTAATAATAATAAATATATTAATAATTTTAAGAAAATATTATTAATAAAAATTTAAAAATAATAATATAAAAAAAATAAAAAATAATAATAATTTCTAGAAAATTTTATTATTATTAATGTTTCATAATTTATAAAATTTATTTATCTTAAGAATTGGGTGGTATCATCGTCATCTGAGCAGACCACATGGTTACCGTTAACCATGTGGTGCTCATGCACCAGCCCAAAACCCACCGAATTAATGAAACCTCCAAAAATTTAATATGGTGACCCAAACCCCAACATCAACCAAATATTAACCATTAAAAATATTGATAATTAAGGGAGACCCTTATTCAGGGTGTGAAGCATCCCTCCAACATTATTAGAAAACAAAACTGATGATCCCTAAGGTGATTATGTTGACGGATACAACATTTATTCTAATATTACTAAAACATGGTTTTAGGTTCCTGATGATCTACTAGTTCCATTCATTATGGTGGAATGAATACCGAATCATCCCCATAAGTATGTTCAACAATGAAAGCAATTTATCTCTAAAGTGGTAAACCTAATATTTCCTAAAACATATTTTGGAACTGATCAACTAAATAAGGAAAGAAATGCTGGTATACTCCCCCATTATCAAGCACAAGACATGCTAATTGGACCGTGATCTCAATCAGTTGGTGACCAAATTTCCCTACATAGAGACATGAAAATCCCATTCCCCATAGTGAACATAAGTTTCACCCTCATGCAACGTGAACATTATGCATCCATGATAATAGGTATCATGGGATCGATAAAACCCCACCCATTTCATTCCCAATAATAGGGGAAAACCTCGAATATCAAACAAAACAATGTTCCATTGGAAATGGGAACCACCAACCATGAGATAATACTCCTTAAATTATACAATATTTTCTTCTCGTACACTTAACAATGTTTCAATCGAAAAAATCCCACACATATGTTATACCGCTAGACACAAAACAATCACAATGTATGAAGATATAATATTTTGAGAGTCCCCTATATCAAATAATTCAAAATAATTTGTGGAATTTACCTGGATTGTTCCCCAAAAATCTATGGTCTAGTTTGGCACACTGCTATGTGCATACTGAACTGCATGACGATGACTTTACCCATGACATCGGGATCCAACCTTAGTTCTTAGTGATGTTATAGCGTACTGATAAAGAAACAATTTTCATGAAGCAACGTGTCCTCCACCCAAACTATTATGTATAGTAAAACTCCAACTATATTAATATTATGGTATATTTGTCCCACTTATTACTACTTATATCTTCCTTGATCCTCCATCACTACCAACATTTTGGGGGTTCCTACAAAACCTATGTACATGTCCCATCACTCTTCATGCTTGGTACTCAACTGGTGTTCATGGACATGAATCACCCATGTGTCCCAACCCACATCACTGATAACAAAACGCATGATCCCCATGATGATAGATCAATTCTCTTCCCCATCAACACTATCCACTACCACCTAGTTGAAATATCTCAAAATATATCTTCTTTCTATTAGTAGTCATACCACTAGTCTGTCCAATTGAAACAACACATCCACCAACTAATGTCTCCTCCATATTCCCTTCATAAACGAGGGTCAAATACACCACCTTATCAAACATATTTAATTAAAAAATATTTTCCTATGACATTATATCATGTATATGTCCATCCTAAAAATGAGTCACCATAGCTACATTTTCCCTTAACAATGCTGGAATAAAGTGTTGCAAGTTAGTGACGAAAAAACATAATCCATCACTAACATTGCTCCCTAGGTAAACCTCATAAATTGTATATCTTTATTATACCTCATATTCTACAGAAATAGATTTTATATAATCATTTACTATAAAAAATTTCACAACATTCCTTCCGCATGATCAGTTTGAATTATGATATCCTAGCAGCATTTTCTTTTCCTCACAACATGTAAGATTCCATCTTGACTCTTTTCCTACGGGGAGTCTTCAAGTGATCCAGAATCATTTGGATGATATCTATGAAGAAAAAGGATTCCTCTAATCCACCATCTACGATTAATTTTGGTGGTTTCACAACCAAAACCCTATAGTTAATTAGTACATTCTTGGTACAACCCACCTTGGTCATATTCCATCATCTGAATAAACCGTGTGAAATTAGTACAAAACTTCTCTTCCTCATTCTTACTCGGATTGATCATGGTTTCTTTATTCTCTTCCAAAGGCACATTCTAATCGATTTCTCCATTTTCCCAACCTATATGTTTCATCGTCATTGAATATCTCTAAAATTCAAAAGTCAAAACTCAAAATACACAACTTAAGGATTTCAAATGTTAAAAAATGGATCAGTACTATATATAAGAAACCATTATAAATTAACTATTCTGAAATATTAACCATATATCAATATATATTCTCAACCACCACTATCCCAGGTCATTTTAAATACAATTTAAATCCCAAACATACATAGTAACATGTTTCTCCATAGATACCCATTCGAAACTTTTTCATTTTCTCTAACACATAGTTTCATAATTAAGAAACTAATTATACCAGTTTAAAAACTTCATTAAATTATTTATATAATTATAACATCTCTATTTTCCTAATTTTCATTAAAACTAAATAAATTTGTAATTGAATTTATAATTTTTATACTTGACCATAACTTCTTTTCCCTATGTGTGCTTAATCATGATGCATTTCATATATATCCCTATGTTCCTAAAATGATGTATGAATTCAAAACATCATGCCAATTTGGCCCATGATGAAAATATTATAAACAAATTTGAACCACATAAAGTGAATTACTAAATGGTAAAATAACATTCAACAGTAACAATGAATATTAAGAACAACAATCCAACCCTAGGTACCTATTTTTTCATCTATACATAGCTTAGATTCACCCCTTTATGATCATGTTTTCAATGCCTAACACATCCAAAAAATTAATCATACCTACCAAAATAAATAAATAACAGAAAATAAAATCCCTCTAATAACACTATGTCACTCACAGACTAGGGTCCCACTAAATCTAGTGCCCCGATCTGGTTCGTTACATGACCTGAAGTGAACCTCCTCATATGAGATAGGAAAATGTATAATGATCAAGGCTTAACATACATGGATATTACATCATTTTAGATGATTACTCAGTATATTACAAAAAACATTTCTGAGGGACATAATTATTTAATGTCTTTGGAAACTTGGAATCAAAACTTTCTATCCTGTTGAGAGATCTTCAACATCTCCCATAAATACCTCCACCTTTAGTAGTTATTCCTAAAAACATTTATCATAACTCATGGAATGGAATCATAAGAAAGTGGTGATCTCAGATACTCAGTAATGGTAAAAAAAGGAAATCATTAAGAATAACATGAAAAAAGTGTATGGAACATGAGAATAAAATTTAAATATCATACCCTTCATATTATAGATCGTAATAAAGATTGGAATTTCATAAGACATAGATCATAAGGGAATTACTAGCATAAGTCATGAAATCATAACATAATAATAATACATGTAATTTGTAGCATACACATTGTTTTATAATATTGGGAACATGTATAACTATAAACAATTTCACTCCTTATGTTAAGGACATAAAATCATTCCTCCGCAATAACTTATAGACATGCAACTAGGTCATTACATAACATTGTGAATGTGTAATAAAGTTCATGAATAACCTTATAGAGATAAGACCGGGTCCATATATAATATTATGAATGTTTAATCATGTTAATGAATAAATTTATAGACATGAAACTAGGTCCATGATACTGAGAATGTGTAATCAGTTTGACGTATAACACTATGAACATTTAATCAGATTAATGCATAAACTTATTAATATGAAGAAATGTCTATGAATAGAATTATGAACATGTAATAATGTTCACTGATAACATTATGAACATGAAATAATGTTCTCACATAATCCTATGTACATGAAACTAGGTCCACAAATAATATTTTTAACACACAATATTGGTCACACTTAAAATTATGAAAACATAATCAGTTGCACACATAACATTGTGAATAAGAAATTAGGGTCACACATAACATAAACACTCACATGTCATCAATAGTTATCTATTTAATTGGAGTGAGATATTTATCTAACCCAAGACATAACAAAAATCAAACATACGAGTTCCACACGAATATAAACAATAATCAAATTTTATCCCATGAAATGAGATAGGAATCATGAACATTTAATCGTATCAATACCTGTGTAAAAGAGGTAGGATTCATAATCACCACCAATGAAAAGAAGTGGGTTCCAACATCATATAAATTGTAGAATATATAATGGTTTCATAAGACTTCTACCGTAAAAACAAAAACAATTCAAGAATCAATAATATTGGATCTACTGGATCATTTACTATAAGGGCATGAGTAACATCAATATATTTCATCTTAGATGGAAAATAACATGGAAAGATATTTTGAAAATCATTTTTGAGTAACATAATATCTAAAAATTGAAAAAAAAAATTAAAAGATAAAATTCTTTTGAAAACCATTTTCTATGAAAATAATCAAGAAATCATATAATGAATTCTTTGAAAACATTTAGGGACATTTTTCACCAAAATTATTTAAGAAAGCTTGAAAACATTTTGAAAACCATATTCCATGAAATTATACTTGAATATTTGTAAATATATCTTTGAAATAATTATGAAATACTTTTTATTCGATAAATTATAAATATTTCTTGAAAATGATGAAAAATTTTCAAATACATATAACATTTTGAAAAAAAAAATTCTTTGAAAATAACATTGAAATATTTTAATGGAATCTTTAAAAAACAAAAAAAAAATTGAAAACCATTTTCTTTTATAACCACATAAAAACAATAAATGTCTAGAATATCATAAAAATTATTTTCCTTAAAATGAAACCTAAAACTATACAATTCATGCTTCAAGGAAATGATGGTTTCAATGGTGTTATGACTGTCTATACCGAACATTTCTTTTTTTTACCCTCAAATTTCTGAAATGTTCCATGATAAGAACATAATAAATTTACTTCTAAGACTGTAGAAGGTAAATTATAGGTGAAAATTATTGTTAACATCGTATGATAAAAGTAAAAAATTTTCTAGAAGATTTTTAGAAATCATGAATTTTAACAACCAAATATGTTTGACCAAAAAGAGAAATAAATCCATATTTTTATTATAATAATTTCATAACTATCATAAAGCCCAAATAGTGAAAACAATGGTTCTAATACATGAATATGACATGAAAAATGAAGTATAAGACAACTAATATTTTTTTCCTGGGATGTGGATGATGAGATTTCAAGAATTTAAGAATAATCATTGATAATGTCAATAAACAATGAGATTATTTCAATATAATCTTACCACTTCGTAACATAGAATCATATTACACATGTTAGAAAAATAAATTTAATGAATCATATAGAATAATTAAAATAATAATATTTATTATATAAGACACCAAATTGTAGTTTATATACCACACAATAAATGTTAGTGGTGAATAAGAAATATTTCTCACGGTAATAAAATGGAATATGAAATTCTTTTACCTTATGTGTAACTATATTCACATTCATTAAACCCTACTATTAGATAATAATAATTTTATTATAAATATATATATATATATATGAAAACCATAATAATATATAAAATAAAATATACGTTTATATTAAGGCTTTATATTACAAATTTATCATTAACTCCATGTTTTAGGTGATAAACTCCTTGTTAATCATACATGATTTGACTTTTTATTATTATTATTCGTACAAAGATCATGATTTATTTATTTACAGAATGTAATACATGATATAAATATATTATTTATTCATTATATAAGTATTTATAAATATATATCATGATAAACTAAATACATCATTCATGGAGAAGGTAGTATATACATATGCATGAAAGCAATTTTCATTTTCCTGTCATATTGAAAGAAATAAACTATAAGAAATGTGTGTATATAAAATAATATATTATAATATATTATATTATTATTAATATTTCATAGAAATATAATATATTTATAAAAAACCTTCATGAATTCTCTATAAGGTGTGAATGAATTTCATCGTTTTGAGTTGGTGGTTGTCCACACGTCTACAAATGAAGTAATTGTATATACACATTATAGAATGAACAAATGGATGTTTTATTTAAAAATTATATATGTTTAATTATATCATAAATATAATATTTATAATCAAAAAACATATAACCCATTATAATGAACCCCAGGAGGGGTGGTAATGGAAAATGAAAAACCGGTATTTCGGGAGGTAGTAGTTCGTCGTACACGTAAATAGTATATTCGTTAGCCATTAGATGGTTGTGTGTGTATGTTACATTAAAATAATTAGCATAAAAATCATAGTATATTTAGGATATAGTTTTTTTATAAAATCATGGAATAATGAGAGTGGCTGGGGTTGAGAATGAAAATAAAAGAATGTATCTTGAGAGAAGATGTTACCACTTAATCGAGTAACTTCTTTTGGTTTGTTTCAAAAGGATTCCTTCGATTGATTTATTCATAAATGGGGACTCAAGGAATAAGTAATTTATTTTAGGAAGTGTATTTAGATGGTATTATCCAATCTTAAGTGGTTTTAGTGGCATGAAGCATAGGGAGAGGTGGTGACCTTTTATAGAGAAATGACATAATACACTTCGAATTTTTGAAAAGAAATTAGGTGTTCCGAAGTTTTTACCTAACAATAGCCTTAAAAATTTCCAAAAAACCTCATGAATGGATGTTTATTATCAAAAATGTTTTCATGGAAATTGGTTTGGGTGACGTATATAGACCATTTTGGGTCATAAATATATATTTTAGAACATTATTAACCCAAATTTTCACTTAACTGTTGTAATTATTTTTAATTACATTCAATAATTATTTTTAAAAAATATATTCTCAAATTTTTTATTTTTTATATTATGATTATAAAAAATAATTAATCCATTATTATAAATTATAATGAAAATGTTTCATAAAATAATTAAAAAAACCCTGCTAATAGGATGACATTGCGGGTTTTTAAAGTAAAATCATACAAAAGTTCGCTATGTTTTTATTTCCCATTTCAAAATTAAATTGATTCAACTAAAAAATATTGGATTAATTGATAAAAATATTTTAAAATTAAACATTGAAACCAAATTGAAATATAATTTTACATTTCAAATAAATTAGAAGACCAAGCAATTTTGAATTAAAATCCTATATATATATATATTACTATTCATCCAAAAATAATGTTTCATGGAAAAATACGAAATAATCACCCTAATATAATTTCGACATTATAAATTAAAAAATGAGGATTATTTTACCACATATAAATTCCATAATATTTATAAAATTCATATTATTATGTTTTTACAAAAGGACATTTTAAAAAGGTTATTTGAGAAAATAATATTTTTAATCATATAAGGAATTGTCCAAAAATTTTATATTTCAAAATCAATATGTTTTATTTATACAAAAAAAATATTAAAATATATTTGAAAATTAGTTTTTACTATTCATATTATTATGTCTAATGGGTATGTTATAATTATCTCATTTAAATAATTATGATAATTAAATGATGTTTCGTAGAAACATCAGTGTTGCATGTAACATATTCCAAGTAGGTGTTGCGTGTAACATAGGCCATGTCATAGTTCCATGTAATGTACACCAAATTACTTTTGTGTGTAACACAATCAATGTTGGTTTCATGTAGCACATGCCATGTTGGTTTCATGTTAATGGAATGTTTGTTTTATTGTAATACATTACACGAATAAGAAATAATTGATATAAAATATTATGTTCAAAAAAACTCAGGGTGTTACATGATGACTAATATAGAGGGTCTGATGAAACATAAGTGGATAATATAATATCTTTCTTATAGTAATAAAAATAAGTAAGGAATTAAAAATAATAAAACAACACAAATGTTAAGAATGCATTACCAAAAAATTCCTAAAACTAGGAACATACCGGAAAATTTACAATAAATATGTCATTTAATTCCATGCATTTGAAATTGAAAAAGATAAATCCAAAAATAATGAAAAAATAGACTTACAAAAATGGGTCCCAAATCCAAGTTTGGTTCCCTTATCCCTACACACACTAGAGCCTAAAATCAACTATCTATAATAGATCCTTTTCTAATGGTCGGAACTACAACTACATAGTCAGATCTAGAAGAAAAAGGTATCTTTAGTAGGGTGTCAGTACAAAATAATAAGCCACAACCAAAGGTGTCTAAAATATATTAATTCTAAATATATTGTGTATTGATAAGTATAATAAAATTTAAATTGTTACAAAAGATAAATCATTTTCCATCATTTAACTACATTAATATTAACAATTTTATCTTTTAGTTCCAAATGATTTCCATATTCCTAATGTCAACTTTGTCCTTTAATGATCAACTAAAAAACCTACAAGTGGGTCAAGATGCCAAATTATTAAGGATAATCATATTACAAATTTATGTATCATTTTAAAAACATACCTCAGAGCCTTGGTTTAGGTATCACAACGTGTGCATTTGTTAGGGAAAAAGAGCCTCAGTGAGACACGCCATCCCATGAAATATAAGGGTGTGTCCTAGAGAATTAGTCTTGCCCATCATATTGGAAAAGTGCATCAGTCCAATACCCCAAACCACCCACTTAATCATGTGCACAATTCCCTTTCACTATTTATCACATTTACTATTTACATTACATAAGCCACTTAATACATTCATGCCTGCCCGAACCCCACATTATGAAATGTAATAAAAAATAATAATTATAATTGTTTTTATCCCATAAACCCTTCAATATAACATTTAAAAATTCAATTTCCATGATCAAGGTGGGGAATACCCCATGAGTGGCCTTATGTTCTAGATAAATAATCCTTATCGTATCCCACAAGGATCTTGAAGGATTAAATTAATCTCTTAGTTAACATGTTTATAATTACATAACTAGGTGACCAAATGGATGAGACAAAAATACCAAAGCACAACCATATACACAAAAATAATTCATCTAGACTGTGAGATCTAACTGGTTGAGCACCACCTCAAGTTTATAGATGAGTTATTAGTTAATATTATCCTTTGATTTAAACTCACACCACCTTCAAATATACGACCTAGAAATATTCTAAAAAGGGATATTTATGTATGAAAGGGGAATAAAAAGTAAATAATCTCCTAAAATGTAAATTTAAGGTGTAGTAGTGTTGGAATCACCTTGATCATCGATTCTTACCCCAAAATCAATCCAACGAGCATAGAAACAAGGGAGATCGTACCTTGGAATTTTTTTAGGGGTTTGGGTTTTCACAAAGGTTATTGTTGGAATATATGTATAGAAAATTGGGTGATGTTTAATAAACACAAATGGATAAAATTGGAAATTACACCATCTTTAATGAGCTGCATGGTTTGACCACACGGTTGGTCAAACCATGCACCAACTGTTATCCACCCTCTATCTGAGAGGGGGTTTATGTTGCACGGTCTCCTAGGGAGCCGCAATGTTTAAAAAACCATGTATTGGTTTTATGGGATGGATACATCCATGTTTTCATAGTTTTTTCCCAACCATTCACATTTTCAACAATTATGCACCAACCCTCTCCTTAGAAGATGATTGTAGATCATGGTTTCATCTAATCAGGTTCCAATTGTGACACCTGCAATTGATGGACTCTTTTACTCATTTTCATGCCTTGAACCAGTTGGTCACCCCAATGGGTCATCATATTATCCAGAAGCACTTCATTTACCATTTTAAATGTATTTAAACCAAAACATAAATGTGAATTTACCTCAATACAAATGGGGGATATTAGATTTATGATTTTCAACAAAATCATCGTGATGATGATATTTGAACAAAAAATTTAGTTGTTGTAGCTTACTAGAAGATCAGATGATACAACTATTTTTAAAATGTTAACTTGTAAAATTTTATAGTTATACTACAATCATCTCTAGAACATTATTGAGAATAATATGTTTCTTAGAGAAGTATTAGGTATACTGAATCTTGATAACATGATGTTTTTGATGATGTGAAATTTGTACACATTGAAAGTAGAAGATGGTGTCATTCAATATAATAAGAGGTGTACTGTATCCAGTGAATTTAGATCTTGTACAAAAGGAAATTTTTTATGGGATTCTTCTTATTCCCATAGTGGATATCAATGTACATTTCCATGTTCAATGGTGATTCGATAATGAATCAATGGGTTCACATCCAAAAATAATTTGAGGTGTTGAAATGTTTTTTGGATTGATGTCCATGCTGGGGAAGGAAATGGATATAAGATGAAATTATTAAAGTTCAAAAAAGTATAAGAAAATTATATTAATGTTTTTATTTAATTTTTTATGTGGTAATGAATAACGATTTAAAACACCACACCTAGAAAACTAAACAAGGTTGATGTAGAAATATTTATGAATTAAATGCTAATAAACACTTCATAGATCATGGGGTTTTATTCTATAATTTCTAAAAATATTTGGCCAGAAGCACAAGTCATATCTAATTAATAATACCCAATTTTCTCCAATATGATATGAAATTCCAAATTAGACAAAAAAATGAAGTCCATGATTTTTTACCAACCTAATGTTTATATATTTTATGTATATATTCTTTTAAAAATTTCAAGGATAAGGAAAAACTAAAAGAAAAGGCCGATTAATGTTTAATAGTAGTATATGGGGATGAAAATATTGGTTTAATGCGTTGGGATTGTAGAAGCCGAAAAGAACTTCAGTGCTGAAGAATGTTCGAGCGCGACAAAACGAATCCATATTTGGAACCGGGGATCCATTCCAGGGGACACAGGGGGGGGGGTGCGAAAAAATAATGAGTTGCATGAAAAAATATGTCATGTGAGAAAAACTCCGGGATTTGTGAGAGCTTTCTGGGTGGGAGAGGAACTTTTTCATGCCACCACAGTGCATGGTTGATGTACACATTGCTGACATAGGGCGTGCAATATTTCACGCATCCCCAAAATCATGAGGGCCTATAAATTGAAGGCCACCCCTTCGACTTACAGGGCGAAGAATCTGAATTGTCTCCCCTGTGTGAAATTCCTCTCTTTTGTGCATAGAAAGATGGCTCTCAGGTACTATATTTTTCATTCCAGGTTGTCCATGGGTCGGCCTTTTCACATGAACACTCGGGCTTTATCCTTTTATGAATCCCAATGATCCCCTTCCCCCGCGTGTAATTCCTTCTAATTTCACGCAATCAGTTATTTGGTGCGCAATTACTTTTTCACGTCGGCCCGGCTGTTTTCACATGAGAAATTCCTTTTTTGTGTCGTCCCTCTCTTCTTCATGCCCAGCGCTCACTTTCTCACAATCTGGGACCCTTTTTTGCTCCATCTATTCGTTTGTGCACTCCACCCGGCCTTTTTCACGCCCGCTGCTCCATTGTGTGTTGTCCCAACCCTTTTTCGCACAATAGTCCCTTTTGCACGCAAGCCTCCCTCCTTGTGCACCTATGATTTCCCTCTTCCATGCATCATTTTCGGGCACCTCATCCACCAAATGAACCATCACCATATACTCATTTCCCATGCAACCTCTTAGGTTCGTACAATGTAACTTAAAATTTCCCTAAACAATACCACCTGTTGAGTTGCTTCTACTCATGCTTCTTCTCATAGGCATGATAAAGGCTATAGATTCTTCACATAGCCAGGCTAACATGGACCCCCCAATGGTTCGCTCCAGGAAACCCCCTAGCCACGGTGTTTTCTGTCCCCTCTCTTCACTAAGGTACAGAGGGTACCAGTAATATAAGTCCTAGGGGTGGGGAGAAAACACACTCATCTGAGATGTAGGATGTCAATCTGCCAAGAACCATCATCCTCATCACATGACATTAAACTGTGGCCTCGCCCCTTGACTCAAACATGGGGTCCCCACACCATGGACATTCTCCATGCCGATTGGTCTCCATGAGGATGAGATCTTCCCTCACAGGGGATGATATCATCCATATCGGAGTGGCGTTTGTCTGTGAGGAAAGAGTGACCATCTCAGGGTAATCCCTTTGCTTTTCTTTTCAGAGGCAACATCCTTGCTCTTCTTTTCTTCATTTATCCCATGGTCCAGTGGGAGGGGTAAATGGACACCAGACCCCTCATTTCTTCAGTTCCAAATCCCTCTCCTGCTAGGCTTTGTTGTCTTCAGGCCTCCCTCCTGAAGTTAGTCCCAACTTATTTGGGTTGCTAACCACGCATAAGCCCCTATTTCCACATTGGGATGCAATCACCTGTAATCCTCACTCCAATTCTCGTGAACACAGCTTTCGTGACATGAAATTTGGGTCCCTACTATCTCTTGTATCTCACACCGATCATGACCCACGTGGGATTAGAGTGTTCACCGACCATGACATCTTCCTTGGGCCGCCTCAGAGCATAATACCCAGATCCCCCCCAACTGAACTATGATTTCATTGATCCTTTCCAAGTTAGGGTACGTAAGAATCCTCCATGAGGTTCCAACCCAACAAACATTAGACCGTAGGTCCACCTTCACGTCATTTCCCAACCACTTGAACTATGAGGACTTTGATCTTTGCTATGGAAAGGTACGTAGGAATCCTCCACGAGGATTAAGCCCACCATTTACCCAGTCGTTCTGATCCCCTTCTTGTTGGTTCGCCCAATACCATACCTGAACTATGTGGTCTTTGATCCTCTCCAAAGAAGGGTATGTAGGAAGCCTCCATAAGGTTCAAGCCCACCATCCACCTAGACCCCAGGTCCTTATTCATGTCGGTTCACCGACACCTACCCCATACCCAAACTACATGTAATTTTATCCTTACTAGGGTAAGGTATGTAGGAATCCCCCCTGAGGTTGAAGCCCACCATTCAATGGGTCATTCCAACCCCTTTACATCAGATCACCAACACATGGGGCTGCCACAGACCGTAAGCCCCAAATGCCCCAATAGCCTGAACTATGTGGACATTGATCCTTTATAAGGTAAGGTATATTGGAATCCTCCATGAGGTTATAGCCCACCACCCATTGGTTGTTCTGACCCCCTTCACGTCGGTTCGCCAACACCCAAAACCAAGATGTTCTGAACCCCTTCATGACGATTCATCCCTTTCCAGCATGACGTTAAACAATAGACCCCATCCAATGGTAAGTCATTGTGACCCCGTTCAACAATATTGTGTTGTCTACCCTATCCAGTGGTAATCCATTGTCACTACATCTAGTGGAATGCTGTTGTGACCCCATTCAACAGTAAGCCGTTGTCAACCCCATCCGGTGGTAATCCATTGCGACTCCATCCGCGGTAAGCCGTTGACTTCCCCAATCAGTGATAAGCTATTCAACCCCTCATCAGTGGAACGATTCCATTATACTAACTACGTGTACTTTTATTCCCTGCCACGGGGACACATAGAAACCCTCTTTGAGGATCAATCCCAACACCATCGTCATCCCCATGCTGGTTCCATCCCATTCACCTCTCCCCTCACAAAACAATCAATCATCAATATGGATTCATACTCGAGCCGCCACATCCTAGTGGGATCATGCCACCCCATTCCCCATTCCATCTAATTGCATTTGGGAAGCCACCCACATGATGGTCCCAATATTGGTGTTCCCTCCAGGGGGTTTCTCTATCTGATCCACTCTAGTCGGTGTTCTAATCAACCCGATGCACATACCCCAGACATTAGGCTTGTGGCATACCCTGTGATAAACATGGGAAGCTAATGAAAACCTTAGATAAATTCCCATGGAAAATGATTCGCCACGTTCGATGTGGGATGCCTCAGGCTTCTACGCCCTCGAGGATCCCTATAATATGGGACAGAAGACAGACATGCCAATCCCCCAGGGTCCAGACATTCCATTGATGCCCAACGTGACTACTCCATTGACCGAAGGTTGCATCCCTGACTGGACCCCATGGAATGTCCCAAGGGAAGCAGTGTAACTAACTGGTGTCCATGAAGATATGGCGCCAGGAAGAGTTTCACGAACAACGTCTTATGTTTATGAGGGAGACCCAGACTAGGGGACGAGTTCTAAGGAGTAATCAATGGAAGGAAGAAATTACATCCCATTATATTGTTTTGACCATAGAGCAGACATCCCTATATAAGTGACGAATTCCATCCTCCATTGGAAAGCGAGAATATGGGGAAATAAAACCACGCCATTCATCCCCAAATGAGATGGATGCGTACACCCTGACGAAAGCGTTGGAAATAAAAATGGTGAACCCGACGTGAATATATTCTCCACAATATGGATATTAGTAGCACTTGGGACATCAATGGATTGACATGTCACCGGATCCAGTTATCCGACGCCGGGTCATGCCATGAAAATTGCAGGCGTAGCGTGAAACTCACCGAAAGTTGGTGCAGTAGAATGTTGGACATATCATTCTGCCACGTTGTTAGCTGGATCCCTCTTACCGGTCCTAGAAGATGGGATGGAGCTGGGGAATTGGTCTTCTTTTCCTTTTTCCTCCAGCACTGATAATTTAATCTCCCTGCTTCCTTGGAATCATTTTGCTGCTCTAGGGACGCAATCACCACATGCCCATCAATGTAGGGGCAGCGGCGGTGTGAACACGGACATCCCGCATGGATTCACCTCTCCCATGAATACAACTCAATATACGACTATGGGGTTCCCACACCCCCTCTCCCAATCAAAAGTTATCCAATGAAGGGTAATTAATGACCCTGTGCGCCATTACGAGGAGGAGGGCATGATCCCAATTCCGGATATGACCTGCCTGGACCTGGAGGAATCTGCGCCTCATTGCTAACACCACCTCGTGAGGGCTGAGTAGGAATCCAGTGCTCCCCAAGCCGACATATAACCATTTCAGGAGCCTCTCCCCGAAACGCTTTGATGAATCCCTGCCCTACGCAGATGAGGTAGCTGTGGTCTGGGCGAGGCTGGTCAGAGTCCCATTTCAGTGGCTCCCACTGAGGACTCCCATCCACCCGCATCAGCGTTGTCGCCCGGTCTTACTAGAGGTGGAGCAGGTAAGCTATGTACCAGCACCAATAGCCCTGGTTCGTCCGATCCGATGCCAACGTCGGGCGCAAGCTAAGGAGTACCCTTGCCAAGGGTCATTAACATCGGTAACTACTATGGCTCGAGCCACCGCTGAAGCATACCATCAGTTCCCTACATACACTGAGGAGGGGAACCTCTATGCCCGACTAGGATCAAGGCCCCAACCGCCCCATGGGTATGCTAGGCCAACTCTCTTGGTCACCGGTCTGAGCAGGGGTTGCTGCGAGCTAAACCGCATTTATATCAACCACTACGGAGGACCTCCCTATACCACTACCACAGAGAGCTCGGGCCTTCCCCACATTGAGGCTTGGCATAGAGGTCCACCTTGTGGTACCCCCAATCTGAATAAAGGTCCTCCCCACGAGAGTGATACTCGTCATAGAATCCTCTCTTGTTCCCATCACACTAGATATGGGGTCGTTCCTCCTCCTCCCGACTGTCGTTGTAGGGAAGTTATGCATATGATATCTCTTAAATGTGGGGATCCCCCTTACATCCTCTCCACAGCTTGTGAAGGCCCTCCATGCCTCAACAACCAGAGGGGTGATGTCAGGCCTCGCTCCACCCATACCCAGCACGGGGGGTCATGCCTGTGTTCATCTAGACTGGTACAAGGACCCTCCTCATACTGAGGTCGCCTAGGAAAACAAGCATGGAGGTCCTCCCCACGCTTCTTCCAGTTCCATCATAGGTTTTTACCGCTATAGTTATATCCATAGACGTCCTCCCTAGCTCCCCTTAAACATTTTTTCTGGTGCTCCTCGCACCCTAGAATTCTCAGGTGGAAACCATATCTGCCCCATCACTAGTGCAGCCGAAGGACCCCGTGACCGAAATCTGCCATGTCCTAAGGAGCCACCAAAGGGCAGGAAGGCGGGTCATCGCCGCCATAAGAGGAATTCAGGAGAGGTCTGGACAGAGATCATACAGGTCCTCTTCTCAGACTCTAAGGAGGAATACGACTCAGCTAGGAACTATCTCGTCACTTATCTGAGTCAAGGGATGTTGTAGGGATGAGACGCATCATCATGGTGCTCCTGGAATTCGAGGTCCGTCCGATTACTACCTACCACCATTTTTATTTCTATGAGGATTAAAATATGGTGACCCCATAGGTTACGGTCGTGAAATCACCACCATCATCACCAGAAGCACTCTCTACCTCCACAACAGATCACAAAGAGCTATTTTGGGGACCAATGGCTGGAAAACCGCATTGCAGCTTATCACCAGTAGCCCTAGTCCCTGATCCAGGAATGGTGGCCATCATCCCCTCTTATCACGACATAGTAGCTAGGTCGCTATAGTATTTGGAGGAAATCATGAGATTCGGCGGCCAGTCAGCCCATTCTCCATTATCTCCATCGACCATCATGTCGTCCCAGCAAGCTGCCTCAGTACCGCTACCAGTTCCTCAGCCACCACCAGTAGATGAGTGGGGAAATCAAGGGACAAACCCTGAATCTGAGCTAAAGAGCTTCTGGAACATCCTCACAACATACCACTTCCCTGAGACATTCTGGCATGTGGCAACACAAAATTTTTACGTATTGGAATCCCTCACCCCAGAGGAGGTTGCATATTTCCGCCCAACCCTATGGGTGATGCACGTTCACCTTTATAATTAGCGAGGGTTTTATCCCTGGAGCCAATCAAATCTTCAATACCTTCGTGAACAATGTCTTCTGGTTGATCTGGATGCACTCCCTATCACCCAGTGCCCTGAGTCACCAGGTCGTCGTAAGGCCCTCCGGCAACAATTCATTCTGCGTTTCAAGGTACTTCACAAAATTATCAAGGAGGATTCTCCAAAATTATGAATCTATGTCTAGGGGAAGTATGATTACCTCCTCTTCAGTCCTATTCAGCGGCATCCCAACTCTCTAGGTGATATCAAAGACATTCCCCCAGAAAGGTTCACAGTCAACATGGCCAACATAGTGGACGAGGAGGACGCGCTGGATATTCTCGATGGATACTTACCCCCCGAGGCCATGAAACCACTATTGGACCCATAGGGAAGGATTACCCATCACTATCGGAACCTTCTTGGTCTCCTTACGCCCACCAAGGCATTGGTACACAACCGGAATGATGTTATGTTCAAAGATAACCTCGGAGCTTCCGAGCACTCCGACCCGTCCACCTCAGTGTTGAAGACGGGGGAGGATCCCTAGAAGGAAACACTGCTCCAACAACATGCTGAGCAGAATATGTTGGTCAATGAACTCTTGGCTGAATGCACTGCAAAGCGACGATCTGACTACGGAAATCCCAGGCTGGTACAGCAGTGGTAAAAACAACTTCCCCTTGGTGAGATTCTCTTAGGCAACCCTGATCATGCTGCTCTTGCAGACAGGTCTGAGGCCAGAGCTCACGGAAAGAGGGCTCGGTATGTCTCTAAAAACCCTCTTGAATGGAGCATAAATCCAAGGAACCCATCTCAGGTTCACCCAACTACCCATCAAGGTTCTCCACTAGCCACTCTATGAGCCGCTGAGCCTGTTTGATATGTTGAAGAACCTGCCAATGCGCTCGTAGTTATGAATCCCCAACAAGACTGGTACCCCCACCTAGATGATCTTATGGCTGTTCT
Organism: Viscum album; assembly: GCA_963277665.1. NCBI lineage: Eukaryota > Viridiplantae > Streptophyta > Magnoliopsida > Santalales > Viscaceae > Viscum > Viscum album. The sequence goes on along the minus strand of OY728157.1, from coordinate 2,049,665,629 downwards.
CATAGTCCTCCTTGAGCCATTGGAAACACGAAAGGTGGAATTCCTACCTGATGGTAATCCATACCCGACATGGGTGGATGATATGTCGATTCCTCCGGGTTTTTGGAATCCCGCAATTTCCCCCATTAACGATACGGGGGACCCACCGTAGCACCTGGCCCACTTCATGTCAATGTTTGAACCCATGTTTGGAACTCCAGCACAGTAGTAGGCTACCATGTTCTGCTGTTTTGTTCAGACATTGGATGTGTCTTCATTCATCTGGTACAGCCAGCTCCCCGTCGGATCAATTACTAGCTGGGAGGACCTTCGTAGGCAATTTCTCTTCTAGTTTAGTTCAACCACTCAGAAAACCAGCATCACAGACCTCTTCAATTGAAAACAAAGGCCTTATGAGTGAGTCGCATACATTATCATCCTGTGGAAAGGGCTTACATATTTCCTTGACATGCCACTTACTCAGGAGTAATTACTGACGATGTGTGTAGGTAATGTCAGGACGGAACGTCTTCCCTCTCTAATAACCCAGAACATCCTTGTGCGATTCCTAGACTTCTCCGATAATGCCCAGAAGCAGGAAGAAGCCCTGCCAGTGGCCTTGCAAACACAACCATTGCCTCAGACAATTCCTGCGATATGAGTTGTCAGATCTGAGCCCGCCTTGGAGGCACAGATAGAGGCCCCAAACCAGCTGGCATTATTACCAGTGGAGTGACCTCGGTAGCCTTGTAGAGGCCCACCACCGCCTAGGTGGGAAAACTATGATCCACCTCCTCGACAGGAGCCTCCAAATCCTTGTCAGGTCTAGGCTCCAATATCCCCCTTTCCAGAAAGAAGAAACTGGGCCTACTACTTAAATGAGAATCTGGTCCCATGCTATTTCAGAAGTTCCATGGATAGAGGGATCATGCGGTTTGGTGAGTGTAGAATTCCAGAAGAGGCAAACCTCACTGATCACCCAAACTATTTCCACTATCATTGGATTCTGGGTAACACCCTCAAGCAGTGCTATGTGTTCAAGGACTGGCTTCAAGACTAGGATGATAACAACATAGTCAGGCAGGGCCCGACCTCAACACAAGTGGGGGTGTCTTCACAAGTCCAGATAGTAGCAGCAACAGTGAGGGATAATGGAAGCAGGTTTCCAACGATGTGGCTCAGAAATATGATGACTGGATGGCTTGAATAATGGTTTCCCATGCCCATGGCATCATCCGGGATCACCTGAATCAACCAGAGCCTTCAAAAGCTATAGCCACCAATTTTGCATCATCATCTCAGCCGGACTCTTCCCAGGAGAGTAAGCATCGACGGTGCAAGGGAATGAAACACACCCCCACAAATTTCATCATCGCCTTGCACTCTCGGTGACTTCATGCCCCTTGATATGGGGATTCCCCCTAGAATCTTCCCGGTAGTGGATGATTTATCAAATGATAGTCAAGGTATGCTTTGGTTAATACTGTGGATTTGGTAAACCCCAACATGACTCTTGATGATAGGGAAGCCAGGAAGATCTCCCCAATGTCCCTAGACAACGCCAATGTCAGGGGATTCATGACCACATGGTTCATCAAGGCACCTCAGATGGAACCTCCAGCCAGGTCGTGCATGCCACTGAGACCAGACAACATGTCCATCACATAACTCAGCATGTGCAACCTCTTCATATGGTGTCGTTGGGCCCACCTCTACCACCATTTTTGTTATTGGATTATGAATAACTATCTCAACCATGTCACGACCAGCCTCACCCTAATATATGTCGATCTCATTCATCTGGTCCTCATCCGATAGCTACTCTTCGGGATTTGACTAGCGAGTAGCCAGACATGCCCAGCACCAGTCAACCGTCGGTCTGGCCGGTAGGGCCCTCCATGCCTCCTATCACAGAGAGGCTTCCTGAAATCAAAAGTTCGTTCCTGGCATGGAAGTATGATGTTCTCAAACACCTTTCCATCATCCCAGCAAGGCTTTCCATCCTTGAGTCCCTCTGCGTGTCGCTAGATATGCGTGAAGCCCTCGCTGAGGCTTTATGAATCCCCCTCATGTTTGAGATGGTGGTAGCAGTTGTAGAGGCCTTTCATGTGGTGGCTCTCGAGAATGAGAAATGATAGGTCATAATTTAGTTCTATGGAGAAGATGAACACTCCCCCATACTGGGGGCACATCTTCCCACTGTACATCACCGGCCAATTCAACAGCATGTAGGTCTGCTGCTGTCTTGTTGACACCGGCTCTAGGATCAATCTTATCCCAATGTTGACACTACAGAACCTCGGGTTATACGAAGTTGATTTGACTCCCTCCGATTTAATAATATAGGGATACGACATGACATAGAAGTCCCCGGTCAGAATGATCTATTTGATGACCCATTTCAGCGGCTTAGTTTTCAGCACCGATTTTATGGTTGTCTCCCAGGACACCACGTACAATCCATTGATGGGAATAACATGGATCCACCTACACGCAGTGGCCCCCTCATCGTACCAGCAGTGCCACAAGTACTCCCTTAATGGTCGATTAGGAGTACTCCAAGGTGATGCATCTCCTTTAGCCTCTTTTGAATCTCGCTACCTTGATGCTGACTATTATAAGAGCAAGGACAAACATATTCAGTCCAGTGAGGTTGAACTCGCCGCAGTTGCAACTGACCCCTGGCGCGGTTCTGGATGATGCCTATATTGTCCCAATCCATAAATTGGAGGCCACAACCCCTGAAATGGGAAAGTGTTTTGTTTTTTCATGTACAAGGCGGAAGATTATTCCCAAGTCCATGCGACGGTGGAAAATCACATCGTACTCCTACACAAATTAGGCTTAGGTGATACCGTAGCCTCCTACCCCCATAAGTTATCGGGATGTCCGCCCCATTGCAATAACAGTACATCATACGTGTCTGTTTCACTGAGCTGGAATTAACCGGATCAAACCGACGCACCACTATTTCATTGATATCATAGAGTGTGGCCCTTGGGATGAAGACCATATGGGATTAGATTGACAGCCTTCATTGCTATGGTTTCAGTAGTACTGAAATATCCCAATGCAGCGACCACTGCCATCCAGGCCGGTACCAGCCTCTTGTCAGAATCCGCCATCCTAGAGGAATATTCTCCCACTGGGGATCCTACCTCTACAAAGGAAGAGGATGATCTAGAGGATTCTCCCTTTCCTTTGAAGAGGGCATCTCCGCTACATTTTATGAACTAGTACATATGAACCTTGGTAGCAAGTCAGATCTGATAACCACATTGATCAGTGTCGCTATATCCCACGAAGAGGAGCATTGGTACATTGACTTCCTTACATATCATCGTGATGTATTCTCCTAGAGCTAAGATGAGATTTTTGGACTAGATCCTCGTGTATCCATCCACCACCTTGATCTTCCGGCAAATCATCGTGGGTTCTAGCAGCGTCCAAGAAGGATGCACCCTTATCACAGTGCCATGGATGGGGCCAAAGTTGGCAAGCACATCAGAGCCAACATCTTCATGCTACGGCGGGGTTTCAGGCCCATTCCTTCATCGATGAGTACTCAGGATATAATCTGATATGGATGGCTCCTAAGGATGAAGAATCCCTAGCTTTCAGGGTGCCTCAAGGTACATTCTGTTACTAGGTTATGGCCTTTGGCCTGAAGAATGCAGGTGCCACCTATCAGTGGGCCATGCACCACATATTCAAGCTTATCCTCGGGACTTTGGTGGTGTGATATGTGGAAGACTTGGTGGCCAAATCCCGCCACCACTAGGACCATCACAATGACCTTGAGAAAGTGTTCATCTTCCTCTTTTCCTGTCACCGGAAGATGAACTCGTTGAAATATGCCTTCAGGGTCACCTCTAGGAAGTACCTTGGAATTTGTTTCATGAACTAGGGCAACGAGAGTGACCCAGAGATGATCAAGGACATTGATAAATGGCTCCCCTGAGCAATATTCAGGAGCCTCGAGTTTTCCAAATCCACATAGCCTAAATTTGCTGATTCCATTGGAATATGGCCGGAATGTGTAGGCCCTTTTCTCGGTTCATGTAGAAGGGCTCTGCCTACGAATGTGATGATGATTACGAGACCACATTTGAGGAAATCAAGCAGTATCTGCTCTAGCCTCCGGTCTTGATGCTAACCATTTATGGAAAACCACTGATCCTGTACGTGACTGCCCTGGAACGTTATCTTGGTGCCCTTATATCCCATAAGAACAATGAGGTGATGAATAACAGTCTTTACCACCTTATTTGTATGCTCATCGATACAGAGACCAGATACTCCCCCTCGAAAAGAGCTTCCTTTCACTGGTAGTCGCAGTACAAAAATTACAACACTACATGAAGCACCATGAGGTATAGCTAGTGTCTCAGGTAGACCTTCTGAATTACATTCTGAACCGCCACATGTTTACCATCCATCTATCATGGTGGGTAGCAATCCTCCAGCAGTTTGAAATCATGTTCATGCTCAGAAATCTATCAAGGGACAAGCATTGCAGATTTTCTAGCTTCCCATCCACCCCCCGCAGACCTTCACTTGGACCTAGATTTTACTGATGAGGTGATCATCTCAGTATATCATGCCCCACCATGTTGGCAGATTCACATTTATAGTGCCTCCTAGGGCCCCACCGACAGGAGTCTCAACGATCCTAGACTCAACAGAGTAGGCCTAGGTATTTCCTTTATTACCCCAATGCAAGCCATTTTGTCATACTCATTCTTGTTGTTAGAAGGCTGCACCTAAATAGAGGCAGAGTATCATGCTCTTGTCACTAGCCTCGAGCTGGCCCTCTAGATCGATGTGCCCCATTTTCATGTGAAAGAGGATTATGAACTAGTCATCAAGAAAATAATCGGTGACAATATCATTAGAAATCCAGAGCATGTTCCATTATTGGAGCGCACCCTCGAGCTAATGGTCCAGTTTCGATATCGACCAGAAGTTTATCATGTCCCTTGATCTCAAAACGGTCTACCTGATGGGCTAGCCGGCCTGGCTGCATCACTTGCAGAACCTGAGAAGGGTGATATCATTATAGACATAGCACATCAAAGATTCATTGCTCCTATCACCCTGGATGATTATGATGGACAGAGGGTAAGCCATATTACCACCGGCATCGCAACTTCAGTACACCCAAGTTCCTCAGATGCAGTGATTCATGTGACCCCCGACTAGAGATCCCCCTTTGTCGAGTATCTCCAAAATGGTTTCCTTCCAGCTGATCGGGCTGAGCGCGAGTGAATATGATGTCGTGCACTGTAGCTTACCCTCCAGAGTGGTCCTAGTCTAGAGCATATCCTCAGCAAGTGTGGGTTTGATGATTTCCTCCTCCATTGCATCTAGGGGGTCGAGATTTTTCAGGTCATGCAGGTGAGTCATGTCGGTTCCTGTAGTGCCCATCATGTTGGGTCAAAGTATCCAATAAAATCCAGAGACTAGGGTACTTATGTCCCTACATGATCCATGATTGCAATGAGTTCTCCAAGAGATTTCACGTGTGCCAAATTCATGAAAACTTCATGCATCGACCACCAGAACCTCTCTACTCCACCAATTATTCATGGCCGTTTGTGATTTGGGGACTCGATGTCATGGGGCCAGATCCACCGGTGACAACTCAGTGGTGTAGGTTCATACTGACTCCCACAGATTTCTTTTCCAAGTGGGCAGAGGAAGTTCATCTCAAGGAGGTCAAGTATCGTTCTATCGTCGAATTAGTGAGCTCTAATATCATCTACCAGTTTGGATCCCCTTAATCCGTCCACACAGATAACATCACCAACATTCGCGCCTCTGAGTTGATGAAGTAGTACGCGAAGTACAACATCCGTTCGAACCATACCTCCTGCTACCACGCGCATGTGAGGGGATAGATCAAGTTTTTCAAAAAATCCATCTCTAACATATTGTAGAAAATGGTTGGTCAGAATAAATTGAGTTCATCAGACAACCTCCCCAACACCCTCTGGGACTACCAGATAACGATTCGTAATTCCACCAAGGTGATCCCATATTACCTAGTGTACGGATCTGAGGTCGTCCTGCCCATCGAGATACATTTTTCTTCATTACGCATAGTGGTCTTTGACCAGCAGGTGCCAGATAAAGTAGAAGAAATTCAGCTTGCTGAATTCGAGGCACTTGATGAGTATACGCTTCATTCCATGCACAATCTGGAAAGGCAACAGAATAAGATAGCTAGATCCTTCAACAAGAAGGTTCTCCTCTAATCATTCCAACAAGGCAACTTGGTATTGGCCCTCAGGGCACCAATGATCCCTAGCATGAAACCACCCAAGTTGGAGTCTAAATGGGAAGAACTTTACATAATTCACAGGTCTTACCCAAATGGATCATACTCCCTAGTGACAATGGATAGTTAGCATATAAATCCTCCCAACAATGCCAAGTTCCTCAAGAAATATATTTCCTGAGCCTATTGGTCCTACACGACCTTAAACTGAATGGTCCTCCACGACCTTAAACTGGATGGTCTCGCATGACCCTAAACAGCACGATGGTCTAGAATGACCTTAAACTATCTGGTCCTACATAACTTTAAACTACGCATCATCCTACACACCGTTAAACTGTATCTTGAGAAATACATATGTCTTGATTTCCATCCACATGGGATACTTAGGAATTCTAAACTGTTTTTTCTTGAGTCGAGCCCCAAATTCTTCTCTTTGACTATTCCTCCTGGGTACAGTTCTTGTGGAGGATCCTATCATGATATGGTGTATGCTTCCTTTTCCCCACTCATTCTAGGATTATAACGGTCACACCATATTCATGCTCCCCATTACTCTATCCTCCCTCGTGCTCACCGAATGATGTCAAACTGAATGGCCTTCAAGAACTACGTACGGCTCGATTCACATCCTTATTGTATACAAAGGAATTCCTAGAACTTTCTTCTGTTGACCCACCACAGACACCAGAATCTTCCCCTCGATTCAAGACATATTTTGGGGTGCAGACTTTTGCCCCAATTCACAATGATCTCATCTCAATCCGGCCATACGTCCAACTCCCTGGAGATGTTCTCCTCTTTAATAGATGGGTACAGCTATGCTTCTCCCACACCTTTGATAGGGACTCCATCATATTTCTCATCTAGAAGGGCCCCCGAATGGCATGGATGAAAGGCCTAATGGCTCTAATACTTCTTAGGAACAACGTCCTCAAGCATGTTGAGAAACAAGAGGATACAACTCTCGTGTTGCAAATATGGTCACCGGACAATGCTCATTTGATGTTCACATTCTAGGACATTATCAGGATACTGAGTTTTGAAAATGGTCAACAACTATCCTGTGTCGTTAGAACCACACCATGATGTCCCAAACACTAAGTGTAGTTGTTCATTTTTTCTCGTTGTATCTCCATGAGATGAACTCCCATCGGGCGATGCACGTTATGGAATTGTACGATGTGGTATGGGATTATGTACACATTCACGTCGGGTTACTCACGGCGCAGTACACCACATGTATTTGGGGTATCTTACCCACTTTATTCCTCACTGTAAGATGTTAAAACTATGAATTGACTAGGCCTTCCCATTCAAAACCCGGCCTCAAGCCCCTTGCCCCCCTTCGGCCCCTTGGCCCTTTCTTGCCCCTGGCCCAATTTCTCATTTAGGGTGTCCGTTGTGGAGTAGAATTATGTCCTCATTCACGTTGGGCTATTTCTCCTTGCTGCGCATATAGCATTGAGACATCCTTCCATTCATTTATCATCCATACTGCGAGAACATGAACTATAGTGCTTCGTGCACCCAGTTTCAGTCCCCTGACCAAGGTTCAATTTTATGGGATTGTACAGTGTGGTATTGGATTATGTCCTCATTCTCGTTGGGTAACTCTTCATGCTTTACAGATCCCTGGATGAGATAATTTATACATGATCATCCTCTCTTCATGACATTAAACTGTAAACTGGTTGAGTTCTTACTAAGGCCCAGCCTCAGGCCCCGGCCTTTTCTAGTCACTTGGCCTTCTAGGGCCCCGACACAAATTCTTATGGGATTTTCTGTTGTGGTATGGGATTATGTCGTCATTCACGTCAGGTTACTCGTCGTGGAATACCCCTACTTTTTTTGGGGTATCTTACCCATTTTTGCATCATTTCTAGTACTACGTGTGGCTTTATACCCATCCTCAATGGATACATAGGACTGCCCGGGCATCTCATCATTGGGTCCAGCCCCATCATGGCCCCTTTGACCCCATTCCCCCATAGGGAGGAATATATTGTGTGGTATGGGATTATGTTATCACTCGCGTTGGGTGATGTGACGACCATTCCATGCACCTCTCACTCCAGAAAGTTCTTTTTCCCTGTATTCTATACTCATCCCTTCAAATTGTTCACTCTTAAGTTGAGAACCCTCCTCAACCCTATTTTTTAATTCACCAATCTATATATGAGTACTCTGGTTCATCATTTGGAGTGTCAGAATTTACGTGGTCATGCTTTCCCCCATTTTCCAGGCTTTGTGTAACCCTTCATTTGGGCTTCCATAATCATCCACATCCGAAGGGACCCCCAAATGGAATGGCTTCAATGCATAAGGGATGCCATACCATAGCGGGCCAACATCCTAGAGGGTTTCAGAAAACAAATTGATACAAGTCCCGCGTTGCGAATATGGTCAGCGGTCGATGCTCAATTGTTTGTCCTCATCACAGGCTAACTTGATATGGATTCTTTGATTCGAATACGGTCAATAGTTATCCTACATCGTCACTACATAAAATTTAAGACTTAAATGTTGGTTAGATTATTCACATCGTTGTCCACCCCATCATGCACAAGTGGAATTTTGACACTATTGACACTATCCCTAAGGGTACATTTTCACGCTAAGAGGACAAAGTTGTGGTAAAGGCATCATTCGAGGCTCTGCACTTACTTCCCTTCTACATGGTCCATGCTCTATGACCATAAAATACGATCTCTTTTAGAACTATGTGTATCTTGATTCCCATCCTAATGGGATATGTAGGAACACCCAGACATCTCTTCTTCGGGTCCAGCTCAATCCAGAGCTAGTTTCTCCTACCCCTTACCCTCTTACCTTGATTTTGTCCCCTTGGACCAAGGTTTATTTCACCAAATTGCACACGGTGTGGTATGGGATTATGTCATCATTCATGTCATGAATGTTTTAGTGTACCGTGTACATTCCATATTTAGCCTCATCTGTACAATGTATGTGCCACATGGCATTAAAGTTTGCACCTGGTCCCATCACATGACCCTAAACTGTGAAATTATCATCCAGGCCACACGATGAATAACGACACTACATCATGATGTCCTCACTCAAGGGGAAACCATGTTTGGTATCGGTCATATGACATACCATTTGTCACCTCCTTATTACGTCTTGATTCTTATGGTGATGCTAGGACATGCTATCTTAGGCATGCCACTTCACAAAAAAAACCATTCACCTTAATGGAAACAAAAGAAACATCAAATATTGCTTCTTTTGGTGCAAGGGCCACACCAGCATGCCCCTTTTATCCCGAGCACTGGTACCTTACTGTGACACCCCTTATAACTATGTATGTCTTGATTCTCAGTCTCGTGAGATATGTAGGAATTCCTGAACACTTCCCCACAGGCCCAACCTAACCTTTTCGTTTGGTCCCTTGACCTAAACACGTCTCCATGGAACACACTGTAATCTGGGCTCCAGGTCCTCATTCACGTCATGTTTCATAATCACCCTACCATGTGTACTCCCTACTGATCCTTGTTTTAGGTTCTAAGACCTTAAACTAATATCTTTTCATATTTCCCCTATGTGAGAACTACGTGAACCTTGATCCCCATCCTCATTGCATATGTAGGAATGTCGGTTAACCTTGCCTCGGGCCCAACATAACTCTCGTTTATTGTACCTTGATTTGAAACCTTCATAGGGAACATGTTTTGGTCAGAACCCCAGGTTCCCATTAACATTGGGTTTTAAAATTACCCAACCATGTGTCTACCACATTTTCTACTATCCATGGTCCATGCTCTATGAAAGTAAACTAATACCACTCTGCACCCATGTCGTGAGATGTTAATGTGCATGACGTCTCCCAGAACTATGTATGGCTTGATTCACATCCTCATGGGATACATATGACTCCCAGGCACCTATCTCCAGGTATAGCCCCAAGAATCATAAATCATATTCCTCCATATTTTCGGCCCCCTGGCCTGGCCCCTTGTAGAAAACCATGTAACTACAGTTATGCCTTGAACATGTTTAGGATTCCCCACAGTGACATTGGGATGTGACGAATCCCACACCATAGAGGTCCTGTATAAAAGAATGAATTATCCATGATCAGACTGATGCACCCCACTAATGTGGTTCCACCATAGCGGCATAATTTCGAGAGTGTTGGATCCTGTTCGAACAAACCATCTCTCCACATTCCATGCTTTGTGTTCCCCTTATTTGGACCATCATCCTCTTTTATTTTTATGGGAACCCCCTAACAATATGGATGATCATCTTTTGGCCCACCTATTGTCTCAGGCGAACGTTCTGAAATGATAATAGATGGAATTTTGAGTCAGGCCTCGTGTTTCGAACATGTTCAATGGTTGTCCCTCATTTGTTATCTACATTCCAAGCTAACACATTAAGGATACTATGTTTCAAATACGTTCAACATATATTCTTCATTGTCATTCCACCCCCACAATGTTCCGAATCATTTGTATCGTGATTCACACCATCCATTCTCATCTGTTCAGATTGATTCCACCGCCCATGGCGTTATCCCATTCGTGCACAAAAACACACTGGGAAAACGGTAATTCACCTGTTCTAAGAGCTTCATTCCCCAGTCAGGTCTCTCCCATTTCCTCCTAGAAATCCGGCCCGATTTTTTAAACCATGGATGCCCGAAGCATGGTTGACTCTCCAATATTAAAAATAAGTATTGGATTGTTGTTGAATTCATTAAACCAAATGAATGAGTAAATGAGTCTATCCATACATTTATCCATACATGCAGTTTAGAATAAGAATCGGAATAGAGAAATGATTTTATGAGTGTGGCCAAAACAGGGCCCTTAATGGTCAACTTCATGGATGGATCGCTCCAGCACCGCAACCCTTTGGCTTATGGCCTCTAAGATTACTTATTGCCCCCTGAGGACTCTTTCTTCATCAACATCCACAGAGCGTAGTCCACTGACCCTAGACCGTGCCTACACCAAGTTGGGTTGAAGTTCTATCATCAGGTGATCCTCCTACACTAGTTTCTCTTGGGCATCTTCCAGTTGGGCCCTAAACTTCTCCACGAGCTCCGAACAGTTTGTAACGAATGTATCCTTTCCCTTCATCTTTTCATCAAGGCGTCAGACCTCTTGTTATTCATGGATGAATGCTTGGGTACTCCCTGACTCTTCCTGACACTGGGCAGCGTCGGAGCGTTGGCTTCTCTCACGCAGCTTCTCAGCCATGTGGTCGTGGACCGTTGAATGAAAGTGTTGAGTATCCACCCCTCCATCACAGAGAAAGAACAACAAGGTTTAGAGTGATCCCGTCCATTTCATCAATTATATATGGGGATGACCAAGAAAGAGATTTATGTAATTACACCCTTTTCGTAGCATCATTCGGCTCTCCTCGGCCGCCTCCGAGTCAGAATCATCTATCTCCTTGGGGTTTGCAGGCTGATGGTTGGGTAAGGCAGCCAAGATACCAACAACTGGGTCTTCTTCGAGTTCACCTCCAGAGGGGCTAGGCTCTTCAACTCCTGGGTGATCGTCCCCACTCTCCTTAGTCTCGGTACCTCCCTTGGAGACTATCAGCCCCTCCACAACATGTGTACCGCTGATGTCCACCACTCTTTGCTCACCGATCGTTGTGGTCTGCTAAGTTTTATAAGTGTGCCCTGAATGGGATGACACATTTCCAGTTGAATCAATCGTGGATGACTTGGGTTCTGCATCTCGACGACCTTCCAAGTCTATGACTACTGCACAAACAATGAACACCCTGATCAACTGAGCTCTCTAATGGTGAATTCCAGCATTGATGTAATGAACTTACAGGAGCCCAAAGCATCATCATCTAGTGTTCTACCCACTACAGGAACTACCATTATAGTGGATCCTTCAGCGCTCGTCTGTTAAATTATGGGTGGCAGCTCCTCACCTTGTTCTACTGGCGCCTCCTCCCCATCGAATGAAGACCCATGGTTGGTGCCCATATGATCCTGAACATGATAAAGAGATATAATTTTTGGATACAAAAGATGATGATTGGAAGGGATAGATAAGGGATGAGACGTACCCGAAGAAGCTCAGTTATATCCTCATTAGAGCCGACGATCTCACCACTCTCCTAGAGACTCCTTTGGTGGGACTCCCCCTGAGACCCTCCACCTTCAAGAACCTCTCCTCCTTCACCCCATCCTTCATCTTCTCCTTATTCCTCCTATTTTTTCTCAGAGCCTCCTAGCTCATCGTCGCAATCAACATCCTCAGATGACATCTTTTCTTGATCATGCTCTTGTCCAAACATTAATTTCACCATGAAGGGTGGCTATGCACGCCGACCCCGTTGATGTGCATAAATGTCCATGGATGTCAGGTATGCAAGAAGATGATGAAAGTTCACCCTATCAAAAACCCAAAGAAGTCTGAACTTCGGCAGTTGGATTCCATCTTGCATTATCTTTTTCCAAAGAGCTTAATTACCCATAAACAGTCACAGGGTCAACCAAAATGACCACAGATCTGGAAAGATTGTGTCATTAGAGGGCTGAGGTAGATACCTTATCTGCTTCCCTGGGAGTTCCCTGGATGCTACATGATCCCCTCTCCCCCTAGGCGATGAGGGACCGACAACGTGTCTCGACGTCCCCACTATTGAAGTCCTAGCATGTGCGGGCCCAGTTGCCTGACGTGCGTCCGACCTTTCCTTCCCAACAACTTTATGTTTTCTCTCTCGCCACCCAGGTTCTACACTGGCTAGCTTGAGTTTCCAGAATTGCTTCTGCAAAAGTCCATCGGGGTATGCTATAGATCATTGTTCAGCATATTTTGTTGAGAGGCCAGCATCAACTTCAGTGGTGGGAAAGGTATTGACATCGCCCGAGCTATATGCTGTGAACATTAGCCACACTTGAAAAATAATGTAGGGGTTCCTCTCTTCCCGAACATCTGTGTAAACCTTATTCGGAATCCGCTGAAGGCATCCAAACTGTCTGGAGAACCTGGATGGCACGATGGGCTCGCAAAAGACCTTCCCGTCAATCTGAGCCATGGGCACCCCACCTCTAATTCTCTAGAAGTATTCCTGTTTCTCTAGTGATCCATGAACGTTATCTATCATCTAGACAGTTGGGGTGGGGAATGGGATGAATGTGAAGATGACATGATTTCTAATCATAATCCTTACTCCCTCCTCATTAAGGATCAACAGCAGGACCCTAACTATGTTCATCAAGGACGCACTACTGAAAAAACGTCCTATACCCATGGTTCAAAACCGTAGGTATATCACCCAAAACTGTGGGTATAGCCTATACCCATAGTTTTTGGAACTGTGGGGCTGAGAGGCGTCGGTATAGGTCCCCAACCTATACACACAGTTTGTAAAACTGTGGGTAATTCTTTATTGCCATGCTGTCAAAGCCACATTTTCCCCCTCCATGCTGGCAAAGCCCAATTTCCACATTTCTAAAACCGTGGGTATATTTTTTGGACAAAAAAGACTGCCACCAGATTAGAACACGTGACCTGCATCTCAAATTGAAGGCCACCCACCACTCCCTCTACGCATCTTCTATTTACATATATCTATATTTCCATAAAAATAATAATCCACGCCCGTATTAGAAAAACAAACCCCGCATGTTTTGATCCCGTGACCTCACCTTCAGACTCCCGATGACAAACCAACCCATAAAACTTATTTACATAATTATATATCTATATTTCAATTAATATATTAATATTACTCCCGATTTTAGAAAAAAAACACAGCCGTAATGATTCCATCCTGCGGCCATGCAGAACACAAACCAACGCCTCACAAACTCATCTACTGAACATTTATTATTTATTTTTTGTATATATCTATATATATTAATATGAATCGTGGGTATAGGAGAGAAAACTGTGGGTATAAGTTATTGTCCCGTAGAATTTTTCCCTTTCCATAACCCGGGAAAGCTATACCCATGGTTTTACAACCGTGGGTATAGGTCTTCGAATTTTTTTTATACCCACAGTTTTGAAAAAACTGTGGGTATAAACCATCAAAAAATTAATATTCCCAAGGTTTTGACGAAAACCATGGGCATAGCTATTTTTCCACACAGTTTTCCAAAACCATGGGAATTGGTCATAAAAAAACATATAGCCATGGTTTTTCAAAACTGTGGGTATTGGTGACCATACTACCCCTATACCCATGATTGTTTTCAAAACTGTGAGTATGGGGTTGTTTTCCAGTTACGATGGTCGCATGCCATTACCTTGAGGACGAATGGAATTAGGAAAGGTATACCTTCCACAATGAGCTGTGACCCATCCTTAAAAGATATGGAGGGGACCACAAATCCACCTCGGTGACCCCCTCTTGAAATGCTCCCCAAAATGGAATATAGATAAGCCAACAAGGGGACCCCCATATTGAATCATTGAATAGCAGCCATGATGCCATCCATCAACAGAATCACTGGACGAACACTCACCCTTACATACCTCACCGGAAAGAGCCACCCACTTATTAATGTGTCAAGAAATATGGTGTACCGAACTTTTGGGTCTAGACTCTCATTTATGCTAAAGCACAAAGACTAATATTCCCCCGCCTTCAAGATCCTTCATTATGATCTGCTTTTTCTCCTCTATGTCGCGGTCAGACATAGTCTCCCTCTCCCCAACATCTTGACATCTGGATCTCTTTATAGGAACATGCAAAACCACTTCTTGTAAAGGATGTTCTTCAAAAAATTCTTGACCCCCATCCTATCCTTGGCCAACACCAGTAGGTTCCATGTCAGTATAAGAGTTCGTGATCCATCTCCCCAGGGTATTCTTGTCGGGATGAATTCATTGTACTGGTGCCCATCCTGAGGGATACCCCTGTTGCAATGAATTTCCCAGAGGCTAATACTGACTTCCCCAGGATGAAGATGACAAATTTTTGAATCGGGGGACCATCGTGTAAATAGATCTGGCCCAAGCTCAGGCTGGTGATAGATGTGAAACTGTAATGTCCACACCACCACGAACAAAATGATGTGCCACAGTTCGGCCCCAAATTAGTCCCCTGTCTGGAGAACCCAATACTCCTAGGACCATTCACTGGTGGAATGGCCTCTAGACCGCATATCCAAATCTTCTAGCCATCCTTTGGTCTCGTAAGTAACACTCTGATGTATGGTGCTCATGTAAAGGGCCAGATAATTCTCCAAGATAGTGTCACTTCCCGAGATGGTCCTGGTCCTGGGATTCAGGATGTAAACATCTGTGTGTTAGGTTTCTCTTGCATGATGTCCATTGTAGGTGATGTTATACCAGGGTAGGTCATCCTAGCAGGTCACCCATGACTGCGGTGAGTCGACCTCGAATCTTTTCATGTGTACCTCTTCTAAGATAACGAATTTCAATATCGACAGGTTTGAAGATAGTTCATATTGTTTCTCTGCTAGGGTCAACATGTTGAAGAGAGTATGGTTTCTGGATATGATCCTTCAGGAACCACAAACCTCAAGGTTGGATACCATCTCAGCCCTTCAAGAAGCGTATGCGACTTCCCTCTCAGCAACAGCAAGATTGGCGGCCATCTACTGTATGAAAGGATTTAAGAATCCAGTGCAAAAAAAAGATTCAAAAATCAACGGCTGGTGCGGAAAATATGATGTTGAAGCAAAAAATCAGAATTCAGCGCGGAAAATCATGGGTTTGCGAGTAAATCGAATACTGATCGTGGATAATTACATGAAACCAAAGCATTTTTCATATAGGAAGAGGAAATTTTTTTGCGCACGAGATATCTGTGATTATCGCGCGTGAAAATTTTTAACGAATGAGGGACCCATGAGGTTTTTATAGATGTAGTGAGCGGTCTTCAGCTGCGTGCAAAAATCATATTGCGTGCTCCGTATCAGTTTTTCACCCTGCTTCTGTTTTAAGATCGTGTCGGCCCTGTGGAGTCCTTTATCTCTGTGTTTCCATCGGAATATGACCATTATGGGACCTCGCTAATCTGATTCCTAGGGGTGGATTTTGTAGACGCCGAAAAGTGCTCCAGGGCTGAGGAAAGTTCAGGCGCGACAAAGAGAAGCCATATTTTGACCCGGTGATCCATTCTGAGGGTCCCAAAGGGGTGGCCCGACAAACTTACTCAGTTGCGAGAAATTGATTTTGTCTCTCACGAAAAACTCCAGGATTCGTGAGAGTTTTTTGCGCGGGCACAGAACATTTTCATGCAATTGCTCCACGCAGTTGAAGTACGCACTGCCGACATCGGGAGCGTGATATTTTGCGCTGGTTTTTCTTTTGCACAGCCCCCCGATCTCAAGTGCCTATGAATATAAGGCCACACCTTTGAATTCCATACAGAAGAATCTGAATTGTCTCCCCTGCGCGAAATTCCTCTCTCGTGCGTGCAAAAAGATAGATCTCACATTTTAATTTTTTTGTGCCAGGTCGCCCAGGGGTCCACCTCGGAGTGTGACCACTAGGGCTTGATCCTTGTCTGAATCTCATCGAGTCCCTTTCCCCGCACACAATTCCTTCCAATTGGGGTCAATCAGTTCTTCGGCACTCAATTCCATTAATGCAGCGGCCCGACCATGTTCACACGTGCAATTCAATTTTCACATCGACCCTCTCTTTTTCTCACCCACCACTCAATTGTGCACCGTCATGGCCCCTTTTGTGCGACCACTATTCATTTGCGTGTAGCACCAGGCCTCTTTCGTGCAACAGTCCCTTTTTAGCACAAGCCTCCCGCCTTGTACGCCCGTGATGTCCCTCTTCTCTGCATCATTTTCTGGTGCCTCCCACGCCCAAATCTATTTATCCATATATGCATTTCTCGTGAAAACTCCAAGGTTTTCATGAAGTAATTTCAAAGTCCCCTAAACGCCACCGCCCATTGTGTTTCTTTGCCTCATGCTTCTTCTCATAGGCACACTAACGACTATTTTTTCTTCATATATACATGCTAACGTGGACCCCCCGATGGTTTACTCTAGAACACCCCCTAGCCGCAGAGTTGCCTATCCCCTCTCTTAACCATGGTGAAGAGGATAACGGTTATTTATGTCCTTGGGGTTTGGAGGAAACCCACTCGTTCGAGCTGCAGGACATTAAAATGCGAAGCACGATTGTCCTCAGCACATGACGTTAAACTATGGTATCTCCATGTGCCTCGCACTCAGGGTCCTCCCACCTTGGACATTCTTCACACTCACTAGTATCCACAGGGATGAGATCATCCCTCACAGAGGATGATATCCTCCTTATCGGAGTGATGTTTGACTGCGGGGAATGGGAGACCATCTCCGTGTAAGCCCCAATATTTTCATATCAGATGTACAATCACTGCTCCTCATTTCTTATTCAGTCCCATGTAGGAGGGTTAGGTGGAAATGGACAGCGGACCCCTCCTTTCTTCGGTGCCAAATTCCTCTCCTTCAGTGTTTTTTCACCATCGGTCCTCCCTCCTGGAGTATGTCCCATCCTCTTCGGTCTGCTAACCACGCATTAGCCCCTATTTCCTCTTTGGGCTGCAATCACTTGTAAAACCCACTCCACTTCCCACAGACGCACCTTTCACGACCAGATCGTTGGGTCTTTACTATCTCTTGTTTCTCACACAGATCATTACGCACATGTTCATAGAGTGAGCACTGACCATTACATATTCCTTGGGCCGCCTCAGAGCATAAGCCCCAAATCCCAACCACCTTAACTACGAGGTCTTTGATGCTTGCCATTGCAGGGTATGTAGGAAGCCTCCATGAGGTTCAAGACCAACAACCATTGGACCCCAAGTCCACCTTCACATATGTTCCCAACCACCCGAACTACGATGACTTTTATTTTTACTAAGGCAAGGTACGTGGGAAGCGTCAACGAGGTTTAATCCCACCATTTACACAGTCATTCTATTCCCCTTCACGTCGGTTCACCCAAACCCATACCAGAACTATTTGGCCTTTGATCCCTTCCAATGCAGGGTAGGTTGGAAGCCTCACCGTGGTTCAAGCCCACCATCTACCTAGACCCCAGGTCCTTATTCATGTCGGTTCATCGACTTAAGGCCCAGACATAAACTACATGGACATTGATCCTTGTTATTTTATGGTATGTATCAATCCTCCCTAAGGTTGAATCCCACTATTAAACCAGTCGTTCTGATCCCTTTACGTTGGTTCGCCAACACCTTGGGCTACCTTGGAGCGTAAGCCACAAATTCCACCATATCCAAAACTACATGGAATTTGATCCTTTCTAGGGTAAGGTAAGTAGGAATCCACCCTAAGGAACATTGTAATGACTCTTAAATTTCAGGGAAATTTTTTCCTTAATTTATTTGGGATTTTATGAGTACGCATTTTTTGATGGTACCTGATTCTGAGGCCCGGTGTGCCCGGAATCAATTTCCGGAGTTTAGCTCGGGTATGTTCAGTGAACGAATGAGTGGGTTTTCCTACCATTTGAAACGGTGCTCGGAATCAAAATCTAAGGGCACCAATAAATCCTTAGTGCTGGTAATTTCTTAGGAACACCTTTTCCGAAGGTGCGTTTACTTTGGAGGAGATGTTAGTAATGTGAGGAATAAAAATATAATTGTTTTACAATTTTATTTTTATTTCTCTCTTCTATGTGGTTTAACTTCCATGTGAGGAAGTTGGGGGTGGGACCATGTAATCCTAACTCCTCTGGTTAGGATATTAGAGAGGTGGGTCCCACACGAGCCCCCACCTTTTCACTTTTCCCATAATCCCTTTAAACTCTTTTTAAAACCTCACTTGTTTTTAATGATGTGACTTTCCCTATCCTATCATTTAATCAATCCAACACATTAATTCAATTAATGGATTTGAGATTTTAAATTTTGAACTCCTGGTATGACTTAGTAAAATAATTGGAGCTTATTTTATTTTTGGGTTATATTGGTTGTGTTATGGATTGGAGAAGAAAGATATAGTCTTGAAGAAAATCATCTTCCTCGTTGAAGAATGTCGGAGCACCAAGGAGTGACGACGTGCCGATCTTTCCCTTCTCTGCAATCCGTGTGAGACATCATCTTTTTCATTGACGCTCGCCAACACTGTCATCAAAACCACCCCCGCGATGCCGTTTTTATGCGAAGATCATCATTCAAAAACTTCATCGAGGTAGGGGTGTGTTTTGAATTGAGGATTATTGGTTTTCTTTCCATGTTGATGTTTCTCTCTAAAAATTTTTCTATCAAAATAATGTGGATGGAACCAGACCAAACTAACACGGTCTGATTCCTCCGTCGTTCTTGTTGTATGGTCTCCTCCAACCGTTCTTGAGCGGTGAATCAAGGAATGTTTTCAGAGCCGATTGGGGGCCATAAAACATTGTAAATGGCCTCATAACATTGGGACGGCCTCGGAACATGAGTTTTGTGTCAAACGGATCATCGGAGCATAGGACGGACGCTTCGGGAGGTGTGCTGGCCATATGCGTCATTTATGGAAAATTCCAGAATACACGACGTGTACTTCTATAGCACATGCCATATAATACAAACGTTCAGCGACCGATGTAATGAAAATCAAAAGAAGTGACACACTGCGTGTGACACCGGTCACACATCGTGTATTGTCTAGTCAGTTTGATATAGGAGACATCGATGGACATGCCGTGAAATCCGGGAGATACACGGACACGGGCAGAAATACACAACCAAGAGGCACGACATGTACTCCCTTCACCATGGCAGAAGTGGCTTTAGTATGACTCGGAATGTATTCTGGGAATATACGGACTTGGGGTGGGGTACACGAGCTTGTACACCACTACACGGCCAAGCATGGTCAGTGTACGCGGAGCCGACCCCAGAAGCTTGGACACGGCGTGTAACTATAACACACTCCGTGTATTTACTTTTTACACTAATAGACCATCGACACGGGCTCGGGTTCACAGACAGTACCCATGGGCTAATGAAATGGCGTGTAACCATACCACACACCGTGTATTTAATTTTTACACGACCAGCCCTGTGACACGGGCCGTATCACACGGGCAGTACTCGGTGTCTTATTACCCGACGTGTATCGCTTATCTACACGCCATGTACTATTGGAAAATGGCTTGGTCGTCCTGTTATCTGTGAATTGGGAATGTATTTCTTGGTTTTCCCCTAGGATGTGGGACGAAACATTGGAATAAATCATCCCTGGTCTTCATGATGGTTGATGTATCCATCCCTTTGACTTGAGGAGCAGACCCTCCCAGAAATCGAGTATGTTGTGTGCAGGAACTCTAGAGCTGGTTGCGACTGCAATGACTTCTGTACTAGAATCCTCCATGGGTTCTATGGTAAAGACTTTTGTACTGGAATCCTCTGTGGGTTCGACGACGACGATTACCGTACTGGAATCCTCCATGGGTTCGACGATGATGACTAATGTTCTGGTATCCTATGTGGGTCCGACAGTACGTGACTACTGTTCTTGTATCCTATGTGGGTCCGGTAGTATTTGAATCAATACATGTATCATATGTGGGTCCATCAGTGTAGTTTCTCTTGTATCCTTTGTGGGTCTGACAGCTTAGCTGGTCTTGTATCCTATGTTGGTCCGACAGATTAGATGAATCAGTGGCTACATCTGATCATCTCTATCATCTTACGAAGAAGTATACCTGTGTGAGCTGAGTCTTGACTTTAAATCATTATCTTCGATATTATTGTTTTGATATCCTGTGTGTATTGAGTTGTTTTATCCAGTGTGGATGGGATTTTTCTATCCTGTGTGGAATATATCGAACATGTGCTCGAATGATGAAGCCGAACTGGAATTGATGATTTAGGTATAAGTATGGGGATATTCCTAAGTAAGGTTGGTTGTTACTTCGTGATTGTAATCATTCATTTTGGTTTATCCTTCATGGATTCTGGGAGACTTTCAGGGGTTTCGAGGTCTCTACTGAGTAGCGTATACTCACCCCTACACGGGATATGCCCACACTACGTTGTATTGGATGCCGAAAACAGACAACGCTAATCGAGGTAGGAGCTCGTAGAGTTGGATGGAACCGGGAGGTGGATTACTGGACGAGACATACACAGAGCGGACGGCTGGAGCCGAGGAACTGAGAAGACTATCTATAACCACGCTTTATGTGGGATTTCCAGAGGATGGCTCAGACTCGCTGCATTACTTTTCTACTATTGTACTCTCCATTAAGTTGTACTTTACTTTCAGTTGGGTTTGTATTCTAGCCCATTTACTTTTCAACACTTACTTTTATACTGATTTTACTTAGTGTTTACTCATATTGTGTACTATGTGGTGTTTTTTTACTTTATAAGGTCAATGAATTCCCTTTTTTCGGGATTTACACCTTTGGTGCTAGTCGCCAGCC
Source organism: Viscum album (assembly GCA_963277665.1). NCBI lineage: Eukaryota > Viridiplantae > Streptophyta > Magnoliopsida > Santalales > Viscaceae > Viscum > Viscum album. The sequence goes on along the minus strand of OY728157.1, from coordinate 2,049,644,005 downwards.
CCTGGCCTATGGATGGAGGGCTTGGGGTAGTCATGGAATAGGCCCCGAGGACGGGTCATGACAAATTGGTATCAAAGGAGTCATTTCTACCACGGAACTCAGGACTCTGATAATTTCTACTGCGTGAAGAAATCGTGTTAAGGGTATTGAGTGTGGTTATCAGTCCAGGGAGTCCAGTGTTGGTGTGGCGGCTGACATATCCATATACCAGGACCCAGACTTTTGATTTCCGACTTAGTGCACGAAAACATTGATTTCATGTGTGTTTCAAAAGTTTTCATTGTGATTAGTTTGTGTCAGCTCACCAGGAATACTATATTAACCACGGCGCGCCTGTCTCTTTTCAGGATTTCCCCACGATAGCAGCCATCTAGGGTTCCGAGCTATGAGCAAGACGATAGACCACCGAGCGACGAGGACTCAGTGTAGTGCCCTATTACATCGGGGGAACCAGAGGTACCTCTACCCGTCGAGCCACTGATGCCACCAGCCCCAGCTGCTGAGAGTGCACATCCCCTTAGTGCACTGCACGAGTATCAGCATCAGAGACCGCCCAAGTTTCACGGGGAGACGGACCCTCAGGTAGCCGAGGATTGGATGGAGGCTGTTGTATGGGTTTTCAGGTTAGTGGGGACACTAGATGACCTCATGGTGATCCTTGCAGTGAGTCTCCTGCTCGCGGCAGCTGGTAGATGGTGGAGCCTGATGCTCTAGGTGCACGACGAGGAATATCTTATTTGGTCAGAGGTCGAGGGACTCTTTTACCCGTAGTTCGTACCAGCCACCCTCCGTGCAGTGTTCATTCATGAGTTACTATAGCTGCGGCATGGCATCATAACGGTAGCCCAGTAATCGGTGAGATTTACCGATCTCACGTGTTATTCCACGACCATGGTATGGGACCCATTATTCTGGGCCCGGACCATCGAGCATGAACTGAGGCATGATATCAGGGCATTGCTGATCTCTCTCATCATTCTGAATCAGGCATGAGTACCGGAGAAAGCCCTTCTCGTAGACTGATTTATTGCTGAGCCTACAACAGCAGTGAGACCTACCGCAAGGAGGCATGTAGTTGAGTCTTCTGCAGCTGGAAATCGATGGATGTCATAGGGGTCCAAGCGGACCAGACCATCAGGTGGACGACCTCAGGACACATGCTCAGAGGTGTGGGGCACCCAGCGAAGAGCCAGTCTTACGAGGAGCATACAGTGCTATGCATGCGGCGGGTAGGGCCACATGGATCGTGAATGCCTAACCCTCCATGCAGAGGAGCAGCACATGATTGATGGACCCCCCAGGTAGAGGAAGATGTTCGACAGTGGCGGTCTATATAGATCAGGAGGATGAGGCAGTGGATCTGGCTGAGCAGCAGGTGGTGGGAGACACTTTGAGGCTCTACCACCACCACCACTTTGAGGTCCACCCCGACCACAGGGAGCTGGCAGACAGAGACAGGCTCAACTTCAGGCAGTAGAGTCCTATGACCACGGCACAACTGAGATGATTCGTGGAACTATCTATGTCTACTCCACCCTTTCTGTAGTTATTATAGACATAGGAGCGAGTCATTCTTTCATTACCGTTTCCCTTGTTCGGAGCTCGGACAATCTGTCAGAGCCGTTGGCTCGATCCTTATGGCTAGAAACTCCTACAGGAGTATACTCGACGATTACACACTAGTGTCGGAAGTGTGAGCTTGCTCTAGGAAGCGAGAGCTTCGGCCAGGATATTCTTGTAGAGGTTGCGAGGCCTTACGATGTCATCTTGGGAATGGATTGGTTATCTATAGTTCATGCTCAGATTTACTGTATTAGGAACAAGGTGCGGTGTGTTCGCACCGATGGGTGTAGGTTCACCTTCACCGGCGAGAAGGGAGCCTTTGTAGTGCAGGATGGACTCACGCATAGGAGAGGAAATCTGATCACTCATTAGTTGGATAGCCTCATCCTAGGAGTAGTGGACGTGCAGTGTCCGAGTTTCCCTGTAGTGGTGGATCAGTATGCAGACGTTTTTCCTAACGATGTTCCAGGACTACCTCCTCACAGAGAGGTATAATTCTATATTGACTTGTTCCCCGGTACAGCCCCGATATCCACTCCAGCATATCGGATGGCTCCCACTGAGCTTCGAGAGCTACAAATACAGTTGGAGGACTTAAAGGGAAAAGGATTTATTCAACCCAGTGCTTCACCCAGGGATTTCTCGATTTTGTTCGCTAAGAAGGAGGATGGTAACTTGTGACTGTGTGTAGATTACCGTTACCTGAACCAGGTGACTGTAAAGAACAACTATACAATTTCAAGGATTGAATACCTCTTTGATCAGCTCAAGGGAGAACGATGGTTCTTGAAGATAGACCTCAGGTCAGGCAATCATCAGCTCAGAGTTCGAGACAAGGATGTGCAGAAGATGGACATCGGATGTCGGTATGACCACTATGAGTTCTTGGTTATGCCTTTCGGTGTAACCAATTTTCTAGCAGTGTTCATGAGTCTCATGAACTTGATATTTCAGCCTTACCTCGATCGTTCTGTCTTAGTCTTCATTGACAACATATTGATATACTCGATCACTGAGGATGAACATGCCTACAACTTGCGGGTTATACTGGGCACACTATGAAATCACCAGCTTTATGGTAAGCTCTCGAACTTTCAATTCTGGATAAGTGAGGTCCACTTCATGGGACATGTCATCTCTGAGGTGGGAGTTGCGGTGGATCCTGCGATGATCGAGGCAGTGCTAACTTGGGAGCCACTCAGGAGCGTGACGGAGGAGCAAAGTTTCTTAGGTCTGGCTGGGTACTACTGGAGATTTGTGACAGACTTCTCCAGAGTGGTGGCACCACTGTCAGCTTTGACGAAGAAGGGAAAACACTTCATGTGGTCAGATAGATGTCAATAGAGCTTCCAGGAGCTGAGACAGAGATTGACCAGTGCACCTATCTTGAGGCTACCAGAGGAGGGATTACGGTACGTAGTCTACTGCGATGCATGAGGGACCAGACTCGGGTGTTTCCTGATGCAGGAGCGGGCAGTCATCACCTATGGATCATGAATGTTTAGGCAGCATGAGCAGAACTATGCTACGCATGACCTGGAGTTAGTAGTAGTGGTCTTCGCTCTGATGATGTGGCGGAACTACCAAATGGGCGAGCGCTTTACAATCTATTTTGATCACCAGAGTCGTAGTTACTTCTTCTCACAGAAGGACAAGAACCTGAGACAATGACGATGGCTCAAGTTCCTCAAGGAATATGACATTGAGATAGTCTGTACTCCTAGGAAGGGGAACATAGTAGTTGATTCTCTTAGCTGGAGGATATGCATTAAATTTCTTGGAGAGGCAACAGAGTAGTTAGCCGCGTTGCAGATATCCTTCGTGGATAGAGAAACGACATCCTATCTACAGTCTCTCATAATCACGCATCCAGTTCTTCAGCGGGTTAGAGAGACACATCGTGGGGACATCGATTTTGAGACACAGCGTGCACAAATTTCCACAGTATAGGCACATGATGGATTCTCTGTAGGAGGAGAGCACATCGTCCATTTTAGAGGACGTGGCATGGCACTAGCTGCATTACAGGAGGAGGTGATGAGAGAGTTTCACACTTCCCCTTTAGCGGTACATCAAAGAGTGGCAAAGATGTACCAGGATATCCGACGACAGAACTGGTGGCTGGGTATGAAGAAGGCTGTTGCAGAGTTCGTATCTCGATGACTCACCTGCCTGTAGGTGAAGGCGATGCACCAGGTACCAGAAGTCTTGGTAAATCCATTGGAGGTCCCGAAGTGGAAGTGGGACTGGATATCTATAGATTTAATGACTGGACATCCACGTACTTCTAGAGGACACAACTCCATTTGGGTGATCATCGACCGACTCAACAAGTTGGCCCACTTCTTACCCATCAGAGAGCAGGACTCAGTGGAGAGCTTGGGACACCTCTACATTCAAGAGATTTTACGGATTCATGGTGTTCCACCATCTATAGTTTCTGATCGATATGATGTCTTTACTTCCTGGCTTTGGAAGGGATTTCAGGAGGCATTCAGGACGTAGCTACTCCTAAGGACCGACATTCACCCCCAAACTGATGGTCAGAAAGAGAGGACCATTCAGACTCTTGAGGACATGGTCTGTACATGTGTCCTCAACTTTGGTCGTAGCTGGGAGGATCATCTACCCATGCTGGAGTTTGCGTACAACAACATATACCACTCCACAATCGAGACGGCACCATACGAGGCATTGTACGGCCGACCATGCAGGTCACCTATGTGATAGATAGACCATGGGGAGTCAGCTCTTGTGGGACCTGAGATGGTCCCGACCACGGCCGAGAAGGTTCAGGTAATACAAGAGCGGATGAGGACAGCTCAGAGCCGAAAAAAGTCTTATGCTGACAGGAGGCGGAGACCACTAGAGTTCGAGGATGGAGACCACGTTTTCTTACGGGTCTCACCTTGACGTGGATTACGGAGATTTGTCTGGGGCGGTAAGTTATATCGGTGCTTCATAGGACTATACTAGGTTCTCAACAGGATAGGAGAGGTGGAATATCCCCTGGATCTTCCACCTCAGTTGCACCGGGATCACGACGTCATCAACGTATCTCAACTGAGAAGATATGTACACGACCCGACACATATCATCGACCATGGGGATCTGGACATTGATGACATGGTGACTTTTGAAGAGGCCCCAGTGGAGATCGAGGATTGATAGGAGTGGGTCCTACGTGGATGGTCGATTCCTCTAGTGCGCATCAGGTGGCAGCACATGAACCTTCAGGAGAGCACATGGGAGCGGGAGGCTCAGATGTGTGCTCAGTACTCTCATTTTTTACCCTAGTTTGTGATGTAACTTTACAGGGATGTAAAACCCTAAGGTGGGAGTAATGTAAAGACACGTAAATTTCAATGAATTTATTTTAATTTCTTTGGGATTTTACAAGTGTGGAGTTTCTGACGGCACCTGATTCCGAGCCCCGGTGTGCCCTAAATCAATTTTCGGAGTTTAGCTTGGGTACGTTCAGTGAACGAATGAGCAGGTTTTCCTATCTTTTGAACCAGTGCTTGGAATCGAAATATGTGGGCACCAATAAAACCGTAGCACCGGTAATTTCTTAGTAACACCTTTTTCAAAGGAGTGTTAACTAGGGAGGAGATGTTAGTAATGTGAGGAATAAAAATATAATTGTTTTACAATTTTATTTTTATTTCTCTCTTCTGAATGGTTTAAATTCCATGTAAGGATGTTGGGGGTGGTGCCACATAATTCTAACTCCTCTGGTTAGGATTTTAGTGAGGTGGGGCCCACATGCGCCCCCACCTTTTCACATTTCCCATAACCCCTTTAAACTCCTTTTAAAACCTCCCTTGTTTTTAATGTTTAGACATTCCCTCTCCTATCATTTAATCAAACCAACACATTAATCCAATTAATGGATTTGAGTTTTTACATTTTGAACTCATGGTATGACTTAATAAAATAAGTGGAGGTTATTTTATTTTTTTGGTAGATTGGTTGTGTTAAGGATTGGAGAAGAAAGCTCTAATATTGAAGAACATCATCTTCCTAGTTGAAGAATGCGGGAGCACCGAGGAGAGACGACGTGCTGATCATTCCCTTCTCTGTAGCCTGTGTGAGGCGTCATCCTTTTCTTTGATGCTCACCAACGCTATCATCGAAACCGCCACTGTGACGCCGTTTTTCACTGAAGATCATCGTTCAATAACTTCTTCGAGGTTGGGGTGTGTTTTGGATTGAGTATTATTGTTTTTACTTCCATGTTGATGTTTCTCTCTAAACGTTTTTCTATCAAACTAATGCTGAAGGAACCAGACCAGAAAAACACGGTCCAATTCCTCTGTCATTCTCGTTGTTTGGTGTCCTCCAACCGTTGTTGATATGTGAATCAAGGGAAGTTTTCGGAGCTGATCGGGGGCCCGAAAACACTGTAAACGGACTCGGAACATCGGGACGACCTAGTAACGGGTGTTTTGTGGAAAACGGATCATCGGAGCAAAGGACGGATGCTTCAGGAGGCGTGCTAGCCAGAGGCTTCGTTTTTTGAAAATTCCAGAATTCACGGCGTGTACTTCCAAAGCACACGTCCTGTAGTACAAACGTTCCGGGTGGAAGTAACTGACATTAGAAGAAGTGACACACAACATGTGACACAGGTCACACGACGTGTACTGTCCAGTCTGTTTGATAGAGGAGACTTTGATGGACATGGCGTGTGATCTGGGAGATACACAGACACAGGCAGAACTACACGGGGAAGAGGCACGACATGTACTTCCTTCACCATGAAATAAGCGGCTTCGGTATGACTCGGCGTGTATCTGTGAATATACGGACATGGTGTGGGGTACACGAGCTTGTACTCCACCACACGGCTTGGCATGGCCAGTGTATGTGGAGCTGACCCCAGATGTTTGGACATTGTGTGTATCTATACCACACGCCGTGTATTTACTTTTCACATGAATAGCCCATTGACACGGACTGTGGTACACGGACAATACCAATGGACTGAAGACACGGTGTGTAACCATACCACACACTGTGTATTTACTTTTTACACAACCACCTCTGCGACATGGCCCGTATCACACGGGCAGTACCCGGTGTCTGATAACACGACATGTATAAATTATCTACCACTGTGTAAATTTTGAAAATGTCTTGGTCGTCTTGTTCTCTGTGACTTGGGAACGTTTTTCGAGGTTTTCCCCTAGGATATGGGAAAAAACGTTGGGATACATCATCCCTGGTCTTCATGATGGTTGATGAATCCATCCCTTTGACTCGAGGAGTAGACCCTCCCGGAAATTGAGTATGCTGTGTGCGGGAACCCTAGAGCTGGCTGCGACTGCAATGACTTCTGTACTAGAATCCTACATTTGTTCGACAGTACATTCTTTTGTACTGGAATCCTCTGTGGGTTCGATGACAACGACGACCGTACTGGAATCCTCTGTGGGTTCGATATTGATGACTACTGTTCTTGTATCCTATGTGGGTCCAGAAGTACTTGACTACTGCTCTATTATCCTATGTGGGTCCGGCAGTATTTGACTCTATACTCGAATCCTATGTGGTTCCAGAAGAGTAGCTGGTCTTGTATCCTTTGTGGGTCTGACAGCATAGTTGGTCTTGTATCCTATGTTGGTCCGACAACTTAGATGAATCAGTGGCTACATCTGATCGTCTCTATCATCATACAATGAAGTATCCCTTTGTGACATGTGTCTTTACGTTCAATCATTATCTTCGATATGATTGTTTTGCTATCCTGTGGGGATTTAGTTGTGTTATCCGATGTGGATTGGATTTCGCTATCCTGTGTGGACTATATCAAACTTTGGCTCGGATGTTGGAGCCGAACTGGAATTGATTACGTAGGTATATGTATGGGCATATACCTAAGTAGGGTTGGTTGTTACTTTGTGATTGTAATCATTCCTTTGTGGTTTACCCTTCGAGGATTCTGGGAGACCATCGGGGGTCTCGGGGTCCCAACTGAGTAGCGTATACTCACCCCTACATGGTGTATGCCCACACTACATTGTGTTGGATGCAGATGACGGACATTGCTGATCGAGGTAGGAGCTCATGGAGTTGGATGGTACCTGGAGGTATATCACTAGACAAGACGTACACGGTGTGGATGACTAGAGCTGTGGAGCTGAGGAGACTATTTGTACCCACCCTTCAGGAGGGATTTCCAGAGGATGGCTCAGACTCGCAGCTTTAGTTTTCTACTAATGTACTATCCTTTCAGTTGTACTTTACTTTCAGTTGGGTTTGTATTCTAGCCCATTTACTTTTCAGCACTTACTTTTGTACTCAGTTTACATAGTGTTTACTCAGCTTGCATACCCTGTGGTGTTTTTTTACTTTATAAAGGAAATGCCTTCAATTTTTATCGAGATTTACGACATTGGTGCTAGTCTCCAGCCCCTGGACTATGGATGGAGGGCTTGGGGTAGTAACGACATAGGCCTCGAGGATGGGTTGTGACATTCATTCCCACCACTCATTAGTTGTTCTGACCCCCTTCATGCCGATTCACCAACACCCAACACCAAGCAGTTCTGACCCCCTTCACGTCGGTTCATCCCTGTCCTGCATGACGTTAAACTGTGGACCCAATCCAATGGTAAGCTGTTGGGAAACCGTTCAGTAGTAAGCCATTGTCAACCCCATCTAGTGGTAAGCCGTTGTGACTCCATCCAACGATAAGCCGTTGTGACCCCGTTCAACGGTAAGCCGTTTTAAACCACATCCAGTAGTAAGACGTTGCGACTCCATCCACGGTAAGCTGTTGACATCCCCAATCAACCGTAAGCCATTGAAACCCTAATCAGCGACAATCTGCCATCATATTAACTACATGGTCTTTGATTCCCTTCCAAGGGGATGCGTAGGAATCCTTTTTGATGCTCAATACCAAAACCATCATCATCCCCATGATGATTCAATCCCAATCAACACTCCCCTCTTGAAACCTTCCATCATCCATCCTGATTCCAACCTGAGCCCCACATCCTGTTGGGTTCATGCCACCCCATTCCTCATTTTATATAATAGAATTCGGGAACCTAGCCCCATGATTTCCACAATATTGGTGTTCCCTCCACGGGGTTCCTCCATCTGATCCACTCTTATCAGTCCTCTGACTAGCCCGATCTATCACTACTGGATGTTAAAATGGTGGCATACCATTTGTTAAACATAGGAAGATGAGGAAAACTTCATATACATTCCCATGGCATATGATTCCCCATGTTTGATGTGGGATGCATCTTGATTCTGCGCCCTCAAGAATCCATATAATAAGGGACTGAAGACAGACAAGTCAATCCCCCAGCGTCCCGATTTTCCAGTGATTCCCAATGTGACTACTCCTCTGACCGAAGTTTGCTGCCCTGACTGGACCACTTGGAATGTCTCGACAGAAGAAGTGTAATTAACTAGTGTCCATAAAGATATGGCCCCAGAAAGAGTTTCACGAACAATGTCTTAAGTCTATAATGGAGACCCATACTAGGTGACGAGTTATAAGGAGGAATCCACAGAAGGTAGAACCAAAATCCAATCATCCCATTTCAATCAAGGAGAAGACATCCCTGAATAAGCGACAAATTTCTCCCACCTTTGGAAATCGTGAATACGGTGCAACAAAAGAACATCTTTCAACCCCAAACGAGACAGACGTGCACGTCCCGGCTGAAGCGTCAGAAATAACGATAATGATAATAAGAATATTGTTAAAATTTTGAATGTTTTATTCAATGATAAGGCCTTATAGAATGGCAAGAACATGGTGGAAATTAATATTTATAAAAAAAATATGCAACTAATCAAATATGAATTGATTAGAATGGATGTTTTGAAATGATGACTGTTTCCGAACATTTAGGGGGAATAAAAATATTATAATATGGGTTAGTAGATGATATACTAGAATGGAAGATCATCCTCGAGTTCATGAAGGGAAATTTCAAAATGTTCTAGTTTAAGAGATGTCAAAACTGTCAAATAAATTATGGATATCAATCATATATAGATGATTGCGATAATGGATAGCACTTGAACAAAATTAATTTCTTCTAATAAATTGAAAAGAGATCAAAATATCATAGAAATAATCTAGTAGAAATGTTTCTAAAATTATTTAGTTAAAAATAATAGAATAAATACATTTCATAGATTAAAATTGTATAGGGGAGATAAATAAACATGCAAAAGGAATGAATGAATAATATAAAAAATATTTTATGCATATGAATAAATAAATTTCTCATGGGAGAATTTATATGGAAGAGATTATAGTTAATGGATTTTAATTGAAATAATGAGTGCACCTCTTGGATGATTTACAATTTTAGATAAACATACTTACAACTAGACTGTGTTGAGTTTTGTTAAATTTGAAATTTTTCATTAGGAGTAATATTATGTGGTGAACAAAATTTATCATTGTGCTTTGGAGGTGGAAATTTACATGAACTAATTGGATGGTTTTGTGTATATCTATAATAAAAACATGGTGTCTGTGCTAAATATAAGATATTATGGATTGAAATTACCACCATGAATTAAGAAATATAATCATAATACATTCAAGGTGGAGTAGGGGATTCCTAGAGTATCATAGGTAAAGGTTTAAACCTGATGGAATTTGAGGAAAACTGTTTTACAATATTATTATGTATATGAATGGCCTGATTCTAGAGAATTTGGATGACAAGATGACTCGTGATATAAAGAATGATTGGTCCATATGGTTTGAGTTGCAAAATCATGTTTATTTTATGAAAATATTTAGAATGTGGGTTAAAAGGGAGATGATATCTAGAAATTAATTTTATTCTTAATATAATTAATTCTACATGGTCATCTAGAGATTCGGTATAATTAGATGTACATACAATTTGACCCCATTGGTAAGGCACATAAAACTATAAATAGGTAAAGTGATGAAAATATAATATAATGTCAATTAAATGGTGACAGTTATGTTTTTCTCAATATTTGGTATCTTGATATCTTCTGATGTATTTAATATACTAAGTATTTATTTTTCAATGGGATTAATTTTAAAGTTCATGGAAAATATGGGGAATGAAATATTGGATTCCATGAAGTGGATCATCTGATATGTAAATGAATAAATATATACAGTTATTTAGAAAATAGATAACTGATTGAATGATTATGTGAGTGGGGACTTTTAAGGGGATAAAAACACTTATAAGATTTCCCAAAGAATTATGTTAACATTTATTTGAATGATAATAATATTTATATCAAGTACACATGTGGTGTTAGAATTTTTAAGGAAGGTGAATATGTGTACATCAAAAAAAGTAAGGAACAAGTTGGTATAAATAATGTTATAGATTTAAAGAACTAGGAAATGGATAGGAATGTGTGTTTCTTGTAACACCCCAAGATTTCATAGTGTGTTATTTCTTCAAAATAATTCAATAAATTTCACTACATGCAACACCATGTTCAAGCACACCATGACTTACCAAACAAGCCGTTCAAAAGAGGTTATGAATAGTGTTAACTAAATTTTAAACTTTATATAATCCTTATAATTTTAGAATCCATATTATGAGTTTCTTAGACATAATGTAAGAACAAATTCATTTTCAATATTGCACTTTAACCAAATTTTAATAGTGAACCCTTTTTAGATACAATATTTTAAACCTTTTGACAAAATGGGGACATCAAAAAATTTAAAATAAAACATCCCAAGCTTCCACGGTACGCTTTCTTTGAATAATACAGTAGCGTGTGTTGTACGCAACCTTGAGTTTTAACACACACCACAACCAATCAAACTAGCCGTTATGAATAGTAATACCTAATTTTTGAAATTATATATATTTTATATTTAAAATGGACTTCATTTTTGGATTCGGAATATCGAAATTATCATAGGGTGAAATTTTGGTACTTTTCGGATAACTTTTATATTTTGATGAATAGTGAAAATTACTAAATTTTAATTAAAAACAACTTTTTTAATCAAAATAACTAATAGTGATAAATTATGAATTTGAGTGGTTTTAAAGTATATTTAGAATATATTTTTACCATTTAATATAATGTTGGTCATTGGACATAATTTTACAATTAAACCGAACATAAACGAGTGTCAATCTTTTGATAGTTATTATCTCTTAAAAACACGCTTTTTGTTTTGACAGCGGGATTTAATTTTAAATTAATTTCTGCCACTTCTGTGTTTTGAATTTAGGAAAATGGATTCCATATTTGGAATCAGGATGTTAAAATTGTGTAAATAGGTAACTTTTATTTTTAGACATTTTGAATAATTACTGCGGTAAATATTTTATTTACCATGGTTAAGGGTAAATCCGGTAAATAAGGGTTAAAAAAATAATATTATAATAATACTAAATTACCCTAAAACGTGTCTTAACCCTATTGGTTGATACATGGTCGACCATGGGAATCTTTGGGTCTATTTTGGGACCCCATGGATCCACTTGTAAGTGATAATGACACTTTATTTTAATTAAGTTAAAATGAATACAAAAATGACACAAGCATATATCTTTTAGAACAACAATTGTTACATAGGGTTATATATGTTGGATTTTAGATTATAAATATTCATTAGAAATCTAAAACGATTTCCTACATAATGATATTTTATTTATAATTTTTAGACATTAAATAATTTATTTTATTTATGACACAATGATGATGCAGTAATTACTATAATAGTGAAAAATTAAAATAATTGATATTATAAATACCCAAATAAATATAATATGAAACTTTTAATGAATTAAACTAATTTTATAGGATAATATGATATATTAGGATTGATTTAATTGACTTTGTTCGAAGTAATCAATCTGTTATGAGTTTCACAAAAATCAACTATTGAATAGTGTCAAAATTGACATAAAAGAGTTCTTAAAACAAATATTATATTATTAATTGATATTAAATTCCTAAAAATCTAAGGTTCGGCCAAAAGACTTATATTATGATAGGGTAATCATTAATGGACCACTTGGGGGTCGCTTGGATGTATATAGTAAGTTTATTAACCATATTATATAAAAATACAAAGAGACATTGTAAAAGTGAAACTAATTAACTTAGAGTTAATACTTAAAGATAAGGTTAATATAAGTACCCAAACCTGTCTAAATTCTATTGGATGATTTGTTTTCGACCTATACCTACCTCATCCTTTGAATAGTCAACTTTGGAGCCTTTGGAAACCGAATATGAATTTATTATAAATTAATATTTCTAGCTTTTCCAAAGATTCCCCTCACCCCTCTTATAAAAGGGCACTCCTCCTTCTCTTTTCCTCACACCTCTCAAGCCACTTGGCTCGTCCAAACTCTGCCCAACTAAGCTCCCCACATCCCTCTCCTCCTCCTTGAAGCTTCCCCTTAGGCAGAAAGCATTTCAATAAGTCCTTTGGTTCCAACCAAAGTGAGTTACCTAAATTAAAGGTAACAATTTCTCTTAAAGTATTTTCATTTATTTTGCTTCTCCAACCCCCAAAATCTTTTTATTTCCTTTCTTTTGTAACAACACCAGTATCCTCAATATACTAGGATGTTGTTATAAGAAGGATTCAAACTACACATTCACACAACTCCATCTAATGGATGATGAACATAATGTTTCTGTGGATGGCAAACTAACGCCTCACGAAACGATGATTGTTCAAATACATCTTACCGCCTCTCATGGTGGCCATTAGGATGGCACTGTAATAAAATATGATATTAATGATATATATGTTATATATAAGCTTCTGTAATTCCATTTTATTTCATACCATTATTCGTTTCGTGTTGTATATACATACGATAATTTCATTTGAGGAAGTGCGGACTACCGCCCCCTTAAAATGATATGACTCATTCATACCACACATGGAACGTATAAAGGATGGTGTAAATGAACTTAAGTAACATATATAAAATATTATATTATACTGGAATAGTAATATACCTATTTATAATTTGGATTCGATTCTTTTAAAATAAAAATTAAATGGAAGTAGCGTTCGTGCGTACGTACGGACTACCGTCTCCACGAACGCGATGAGATTCATTCTCCAACGTATCCATTCAAGTATAATTTGATGATTTAAAAATGATGTTTAAGAACTTGATACCATTCTGGATATGAATAATATACATCCCATTAATAACGAATATGTCTCACATAACAAAGAATATAAAGTAAAATGAACCCGTTAACACCCGAAATGACGATAATTCTAAAATATTATTAACAAATCAATGATAAAAGATCATATATGATATCATATTAAAGTAAATGATTATTTTATTATTCAATAACAATTATTTCACCATTATACAGGAGGTAAACCTACCATCGACCAAGGAAAAAGTACAATGTAAGGGTTTTCTTATCTCACTTTTAATTCCGTGAGAATTCCATTGATCACCACTTAATTATTGCATGTGGTGTATGTGTACTGCCCATGATCGTATTCATTGTGTAATATAATTTAATTTATGGGTATTTACATCATCATGGTATGATACTTCTTTCATGGGTGTATGTTTCGTAAGTTACCTAATCGATAAGGGAATTTGAGATTTCAATTTCCACTCATTTGGCTTTACACATATTTCATTGATTATATTACCCCCAGATTATGTGTGGAATCACTATTCATTTGATTATGTCATAATTTCCACTCCCCTTCCTGTGGATAGAAGTTTGATACACATAATCACTCCATTGGTAATTCTCAAGTCATTGATATGAATTTGATAAGAGTAATTTTAACTCATTCTCCATTTGTTGAGTTAAACATCCAATTCGTTGGTATTGTTTTTACAAGAATATGTGTGAATGTCCTTTGATTGTTTTACACTGAATATCCAATCATATTTAGTGTATTTATATTTGTCACACATAATTATGTCATTGATTTATCCTTAACCTAAGGATACAACCTTTTTGAGAAATTTCATCTCAATTTACATTCCATTGAGACTTCTTTGATGATATACACCAAATCACTTTTATGTGGTGTATATAATGTACTTTGACATAGTATATCATGAATTCCTTTATTCTCATGATATTACAATGTTTTGATTACCTCAATTATTTGTATTCAAGTGTCTCTCTTTTGGTTAGGAACTCTAACCAAAATACCATTTTAAAATGTTTTAAAGAATTATTCTTCTAAATCATGCTCATTAATGTCCATATTTTAAAAATGGTTTTAAGGATTTATTTATATGGACATTAAAGTTTTGAAATTAAAACTCCTTTTAAAAGTTTCAAAGTGGTATGGGACACTTTGATTCAAAAATATACTTTTAAACGGCTTCTTGACAAATAGTGTGATTTTTAAATGTTTTCAAGAAAAGGGGGATATTTCTCTCAAATAGTTTTGATGATTATTTTCATCTATGTCAACATCCTTCATTATTATTTGAGGTTAATGTGATACAATACAATCTTCCATATTGTATTGAATGAATTATGTTTGACTGTGGATGTGCTATTTTTATACCATTCATGGTTTGTGGTGAAAGTATTGACATTTCGTATGCTAGTTTAATACGAATGTTTACGTTATGTTTAAACCTTTTCATATGGGAATTCATTTGACTTAATAAGTGACGGGTGGAGCCCGCTATAGCTCCTCGATGCATCGGTAGGTCTCATGAGACAAACTAGTGTCTTGGCACAAGGCCTTGGCAAAATCTTATTTGTAGTCTTGGCACGAGGCCTTGGCTATGTGGTTATGATAGTCTGGCATTATGCATTCCATCATTATGAAAGTGGTTATTGATATTGCATGTGATCATTCGACTAGTAGAATATCCATGTGAGTAAGTAAATGGCATTATTTCATTTTACCTTTGCCATTTTATGCTGAAGTTCAAGTTTAAAATGCTTTTGTTTTAGTTATAAATTGCCTTAAGTGTTTATGCTTATTTATGAAAGCTTCTGCTATAATGTTATCCTTACTGAGCATCCGAGCTCACCCCTTTCAATGTTTTATTTTTTTTCCCAGGATTATGAAGAAGTAATTTATGAATGACCTGCAGGGATAGTATGAGGGGATATGAAGACAAGATGTTTTTTTTATGATATAATGTAAAAATTTATGGATGTATCTAGTTATTCCAAGGCTACTAAACTAATCGGTCTTTCGAGACTTGATCTTTCTCATGATCATGCCAATGTTATGTAATTAATGCACCGACTCTGGGTAGCTGGGGTCGGGGCGTTACAGTTGGTATCAGAGGAAGTTTAGTACAAACCTTGGAAGCTAGATTTAGATAAACTCTGATTAGAGCACGTAGACCTAAGATGAACTTTGAGGATTAGTATAAAAGAACTTCCTAGAATTTTGGTATTGTAGAGATTTTGTGAGTTTTCCGAGCAATACATCCCTGTCTGGATACGAGCAGGTAGAGGCGGCTCTGGCACAGATGTACCTAGGGGTAAAACCCGAAAACACCGCTTTGAGCTAGACTCGAACGGGAACTGGTGCACGACAACGGGCCTTGCTGCACTCTTGGTTACGACACTCCCGGGGGATATGCTTAGGATAATTTACATTTTCTTTACAAACCAATTTAAGTAATATATATATAAGATGAGAGTAAATGACCTTGGTTAATCCTAATATGTTTCAAATTGAGAATATGGTGACATTTTAATCTCTAAATGATTTTACGACTATTATTACTCACACAATGCTTTATGGTTTTAGTCAATTGCTGGATTCCAAGGAATTCATAGTGACTTTGAGAATGATGTACAAGGTGGGAACGGTGGTGGCAATGAGCAACAAAATGGAATGTTTATAGGCGTAAAAGATATCGTCTTTATGCCAAATCAGTTTTCCAAAAATATGATCAACAACATATATATTAACCAACTCCCAGACTCAACAAGGAAGAGAAAGGTGATAAATGATAAGAGCTACAGCAATGGAGACCATGGAGAAAAGAACCCTCAATTTTCATCATGCAGGAAATGTGGAAAGAGACACCCAGGAAAGTGTCTCAATGGGACAACGAAATGTTTTACGTGCGGGAAGGAAGGACATAAAGTAAAGAATTGCCGAAGAAAAATGAAGAGTACTATGGAAGAAGATAAAAATGGTCCCAAGAGTCCATTTACAGTCATTTGTCGTAAATGTAGGGGACCTGGCCATTACCCGAGTGAATGTCCTATTTTATAGGATATTTTCTTGGTCAAAGAAGAAGCTATGTGGAAATAAATGGCTGGAGAAAAATTTAAAAAGTATTAGCACTCCTTGTTGATGGGTTTGCTTTGGAATAATTTTCTCTTGTATTTGTAACCCCGTAGTTTGCCATGTGAGAATGATATTTGAGGAAGAATTGTCTCTTCTCTTGTGGATATAGGTATAAATAACCATTTGGTTTTATATGATCATTGGGGTTTGAGAAAATGATAAGTTATTATAATTTGGGATGAAAATGCAAAGTATGATATAACATTTGTGGTTAAATTATGTTATTTTGAGGAATTTATCTCATTTTGGTAATATTATAAAATATAGTTTTTGAAAAGGACAACACGTAGACCGTGTGACAACCCATCGCGTCGGACAAAGCCGTGGGAATCGAACCCACAACCAAAGTGCGATTGGGATTTATCGCCTACCACTGGACTACGTGAAGTCCCTGGTTAGTGTGACTATTTTTTTTTTGTTAAATGATTTTATTGATCAATAATAAGATGATTTGGGTTCTTATGTCTTATCAAATGAATACCCTTGGTATAGGAAAATGATTTGGTGATTAAGTGATAAATGTTATTTTGGAAGATGTTCGTTTTGTTAGGAACACTATATGCCCAAGGAAAATAGAATACAATGAGGTTTCATTTGTAGAGTAATGGTGGATTTTTATCTACATTTTTATTGTTGATTTATAGTGATTTGGGTTATTTATGGAAATGATTAACCTATAACAGAGAATATGTGATGATTACTTTTAAGTATGTGACTTTAAGAGTATTTGATGTAATTTGGAGATACAATTTAACATGGGAGACTACATAATCAAATTCTTCTATGTTTTGGGTTTCAATATTAGTTTGGATTATATTAAAGGATTTTAAGGACAATTGGTTATTGAATGGTATCTATTTAACTTTGGGGTATTGTTGGTTTAATTTTAGAAAATTAAGATTAGTGCATATTCATCTCAATGAATATCCTTTTGGGGGATCATTAGATCATTCACTAACCATTTTGGTTTTGATTAATTTATGGTTTATCCTGCATGGATCATGTGATTCTATAGAAGTTTATTCTAGCTCTTCAAGTGTGACCAAGTCTTCTTGAATACTCATCGTTTAAAAAAAATTGAGTTAGTGGTGGATATTTATTAAAGAATGAAAATCTACTTAAAATTTAAGTATATCTCATAATGTTCTTAGACAATCTCATAAATAAATTCCCCAACATTAATAAAAGAAACATAGAACAAAAATGTTGTCCTAGATGGTACCTTAAATCATCACAAATTTATGGCTTTGGGATTTTTGGCCTTTTCATAGCCATGTTCTCTACCACTCTCCATCAGATAATTGATGGTTAGATTTCTCCTCCATATCCATATTTTCCTTCATGGAACCCTAGTATGTGTTATTTTCGGTAATCTTCATACTTTCGACTCTTTATTTTAAATAGAGGCCTCATTAATTCATTTTTTCGATGTGGGATTTCAACTAAGATATTTTGAAACGTCAAAAATGTGTTATCCTAATACCCTATGTTTTGTTGAACCGATGGTATTTCAAATCATCATAGATTGATGATTATAAGGACCTCAATTTTACACTTGTTTGTGATTGATGACCTCAATCACCACCTATAAATATTTACGTTTTTCCTCCAATTATATGTCTCTAGTTGCCACCAATGTTCTCCTAATCGAGATCATAATTTGGTGGTGACCCTTTGATTTCACTTTTTCTCATATTAAGACTAAATTTTAGTAACCCAATTTCCGATGTGGGTTTTCCCACAAATATATTATCTATTTTCAACCTTTTATTTTCGAAGAACAATTTCAAATTGCGAGGACGCAATTTATTGAAGGAGGGGAGAATGTAACACCCCAAGATTTCATAGTGTGTTATTTCTTCAAAATAATTCAATAAATTTCACTACATGCAACACCATGTTCAAGGACACCATGACTTACCAAACAAGCCGTTCAAAAGAGGTTATGAATAGTGTTAACTAAATTTTAAACTTTATATAATCCTTATAATTTTAGAATCCATATTATGAGTTTCTTAGACATAATGTAAGAACAAATTCATTTTCAATATTGCACTTTAACCAAATTTTAATAGTGAACCCTTTTTAGATACAATATTTTAAACCTTTTGACTAAATGGGGACATCAAAAAATTTAAAATAAAACATCCCAAGCTTCCACGGTACGCTTTCTTTGAATAATACAGTAGCGTGTGTTGTACGCAACCTTGAGTTTTAACACACACCACAACCAATCAAACTAGCCGTTATGAATAGTAATACCTAATTTTTGAAATTATATATATTTTATATTTAAAATGGACTTCATTTTTGGATTCGGAATATCGAAATTATCATAGGGTGAAATTTTGGTACTTTTCGGATAACTTTTATATTTTGATGAATAGTGAAAATTACTAAATTTTAATTAAAAACAACTTTTTTAATCAAAATAATTAATAGTGATAAATTATGAATTTGAGTGGTTTTAAAGTATATTTAGAATATATTTTTACCATTTAATATAATGTTGGTCATTGGACATAATTTTACAATTAAACCGAACATAAACGAGTTTCAATCTTTTGATAGTTATTATCTCTTAAAAACACGCTTTTTGTTTTGACAGCGGGATTTAATTTTAAATTAATTTCTGACACTTCTGTGTTTTGAATTTAGGAAAATGGATTCCATATTTGGAATCAGGATGTTAAAATTGTGTAAATAGGTAACTTTTATTTTTAGACATTTTGAATAATTACTGCGGTAAATATTTTATTTACCATGGTTAAGGGTAAATCCGGTAAATAAGGGTTAAAAAAATAATATTATAATAATACTAAATTACCCTAAAACGTGTCTTAACCCTATTGGTTGATACATGGTCGACCATGGGAATCTTTGGGTCTATTTTGGGACCCCATGGATCCACTTGTAAGTGATAATGACACTTTATTTTAATTAAGTTAAAATGAATACAAAAATGACAGAAGCATATATCTTTTAGAACAACAATTGTTACATAGGGTTATATATGTTGGATTTTAGATTATAAATATTCATTAGAAAGCTAAAACGATTTCCTACATAATGATATTTTATTTATAATTTTTAGACATTAAATAATTTATTTTATTTATGACACAATGATGATGCAGTAATTACTATAATAGTGAAAAATTAAAATAAGTGATATTATAAATACCCAAATAAATATAATATGAAACTTTTAATGAATTAAACTAATTTTATAGGATAATATGATATATTAGGATTGATTTAATTGACTTTGTTCGAAGTAGTCAATCTGTTATGAGTTTCACAAAAATCAACTATTGAATAGTGTCAAAATTGACATAAAAGAGTTCTTAAAACAAATATTATATTATTAATTGATATTAAATTCCTAAAAATATAAGGTTCGGCCAAGAGACTTATATTATGATAGGTTAATCATTAATGGACCACTTGGGGGTCGCTTGGATGTATATAGTAAGTTTATTAACCATATTATATAAAAATACAAAGAGACATTGTAAAAGTGAAACTAATTAACTTAGAGTTAATACTTAAAGATAAGGTTAATATAAGTACCCAAACCTGTCTAAATTCTATTGGATGATTTGTTTTCGACCTATCCCTACCTCATCCTTTGAATAGTCAACTTTGGAGCCTTTGGAAACCGAATATGAATTTATTATAAATTAATATTTCTAGCTTTTCCAAAGATGCCCCTCACCCCTCTTATAAAAGGGCACTCCTCCTTCTCTTTTCCTCACACCTCTCAAGCCACTTGGCTCGTCCAAACTCTGCCCAACTAAGCTCCCCACATCCCTCTCCTCCTCCTTGAAGCTTCCCCTTAGGCAGAAAGCATTTCAAGAAGTCCTTTGGTTCCAACCAAAGTGAGTTACCTAAATTAAAGGTAACAATTTCTCTTAAAGTATTTTCATTTATTTTGCTTCTCCAACCCCCAAAATCTTTTTATTTCCTTTCTTTTGTAACAACACCAGTATCCTAAATATACTAGGATGTTGTTATAAGAAGGATTCAAACTACACATTCACACAACTCCATCTAATGGATGATGAACATAATGTTTCTGTGGATGGCAAACTAACGCCTCACGAAACGATGATTGTTCAAATACATCTTACCGCCTCTCATGGTGGCCATTAGGATGGAACTGTAATTAAATATGATATTAATGATATATATGTTATATATAAGCTTCTGTAATTCCATTTTATTTCATACCATTATTCGTTTCGTGTTGTATATACATACGATAATTTCATTTGAGGAAGTGCGGACTACCGCCCCCTTAAAATGATATGACTCATTCATACCACACATGGAACGTATAAAGGATGGTGTAAATGAACATAAGTAACATATATAAAATATTATATTATACTGGAATAGTAATATACCTATTTATAATTTGGATTCGATTCTTTTAAAATAAAAATTAAATGGAAGTAGCGTTCGTGCGTACGTACGGACTACCGTCTCCACGAACGCGATGAGATTCATTCTCCAACGTATCCATTCAAGTATAATTTGATGATTTAAAAATGATGTTTAAGAACTTGATACCATTATGGATATGAATAATATACATCCCATTAATAACGAATATGTCTCACATAACAAAGAATATAAAGTAAAATGAACCCGTTAACACCCGAAATGACGATAATTCTAAAATATTATTAACAAATCAATGATAAAATATCATATATGATATCATATTAAAGTAAATGATTCTTTTATTATTCAATAACAATTATTTCACCATTATACAGGAGGTAAACCTACCATCGACCAAGGAAAAAGTACAATGTAAGGGTTTTCTTATCTCACTTTTAATTCCGTGAGAATTCCATTGATCACCACTTAATTATTGCATGTGGTGTATGTGTACTGCCCATGATCGTATTCATTGTGTAATATAATTTAATTTATGGGTATTTACATCATCATGGTATGATACTTCTTTCATGGGTGTATGTTTCGTAAGTTACCTAATCGATAAGGGAATTTGAGATTTCAATTTCCACTCATTTGGCTTTACACATATTTCATTGATTATATTACCCCAAGATTATGTGTGGAATCACTATTCATTTGATTATGTCATAATTTCCACTCCCCTTCCTGTGGATAGAAGTTTGATACACATAATCACTCCATTGGTAATTCTCAAGTCATTGATATGAATTTGATAAGAGTAATTTTAACTCATTCTCCATTTGTTGAGTTAAACATCCAATTCGTTGGTATTGTTTTTACAAGAATATGTGTGAATGTCCTTTGATTGTTTTACACTGAATATCCAATCATATTTAGTGTATTTATATTTGTCACACATAATTATGTCATTGATTTATCCTTAACCTAAGGATACAACCTTTTTGAGAAATTTCATCTCAATTTACATTCCATTGAGACTTCTTTGATGATATACACCAAATCACTTTTATGTGGTGTATATAATGTACTTTGACATAGTATATCATGAATTCCTTTATTCTCATGATATTACAATGTTTTGATTACCTCAATTATTTGTATTCAAGTGTCTCTCTTTTGGTTAGGAACTCTAACCAAAATACCATTTTAAAATGTTTTAAAGAATTATTCTTCTAAATCATGCTCATTAATGTCCATATTTTAAAAATGGTTTTAAGGATTTATTTATATGGACATTAAAGTTTTGAAATTAAAACTCCTTTTAAAAGTTTCAAAGTGGTATGGGACACTTTGATTCAAAAATATACTTTTAAACGGCTTCTTGACAAATAGTGTGATTTTTAAATGTTTTCAAGAAAAGGGGGATATTTCTCTCAAATAGTTTTGATGATTATTTTCATCTATGTCAACATCCTTCATTATTATTTGAGGTTAATGTGATACAATACAATCTTCCATATTGTATCGAATGAATTATGTTTGACTGTGGATGTGCTATTTTTATACCATTCATGGTTTGTGGTGAATGTATTGACATTTCGTATGATAGTTTAATACGAATGTTTACGTTATGTTTAAACCTTTTCATATGGGAATGCATTGGACTTAATAAGTGACGGGTGGAGCCCGCTATAGCTCCTCGATGCATCGGTAGGTCTCATGAGACAAACTAGTGTCTTGGCACAAGGCCTTGGCAAAATCTTATTTGTAGTCTTGGCACGAGGCCTTGGCTATGTGGTTATGATAGTCTGGCATTATGCATTCCATCATTATGAAAGTGGTTATTGATATTGCATGTGATCATTCGACTAGTAGAATATCCATGTGAGTAAGTAAATGGCATTATTTCATTTTACCTTTGCCATTTTATGCTGAAGTTCAAGTTTAAAAGGCTTTTGTTTTAGTTATAAATTGCCTTAAGTGTTTATGCTTATTTATGAAAGCTTCTGCTATAATGTTATCCTTACTGAGCATCCGAGCTCACCTCTTTCAATGTTTTATTTTTTTTTTCCCAGGATTATGAAGAAGTAATTTATGAATGACCTGCAGGGATAGTATGAGGGGATATGAAGACAAGATGTTTTTTTTATGATATAATGTAAAAATTTATGGATGTATCTAGTTATTCCAAGGCTACTAAACTAATCGGTCTTTCGAGACTTGATCTTTCTCATGATCATGCCAATGTTATGTAATTAATGCACCGACTCTGGGTAGCTGGGGTCGGGGCGTTACATTTCTCTACTATGGAAATCATTGTGTGATTCATTAGACTATAAATCTATGGTTTTAATCATTTAGTAAATAAATTATCCATAAATATTTTTCTATCCCAAAGATACAGAATGAATAAGTAATAGATATGTGGGTGATACGATGATGTCTAAAGTAAAATAATTTTTTTACTAAGGTTCTATTCCCATAATGTCTATGTAGGAATTATACCACATTAAACATGTGTAATTATAAAATAGTAGAGACGCTACTTTTTATTATTTTAGTTGGAATTACTTATATTTTTTCATGTGTTGGAGGTTTTAGTGGATTAGATGAATGTAGTGTTCTTGTTGGATATTTTTATGAATATGAAGTTTTTTTATTATTTAATTAAAAGTAGAATGTATGGGAGAAATAATTTTTCATTCGGCTCATATGTGAAGTGGCACAAATCAAACAAAGGAATGTGTTCTAGAATTTAGATTAAGATTATTGTACATAAGTGGACTTCAACAAAATATTTTTTTGTATATATTTTTGAACCCATAGGACTAATAATAATGGAATGATTTTTAACTTAAACATAATCCTAAGGTTTTTTTTAGTACAATATCTACTATTTGATATTAGATGATACCATGATCAATAGAATCACTAATCTAAATATCAGGTGTTCATGGAACTAGTTAACAAGAAATCCTACAATATAAAGGTGATGTGGGGCCATTTCACACATGTATTGTAGTTATTAATTTTTAATCAATTTTAAATTTCAATGGGGTTTATACTATTGAACATTTTGATTAATTTAATTTTCTAATATTTTTATCCCATTGTTTAATTACATATTATCCAAACCATATAAACCATTAGATGGTTTCATTATGATTTTGTTTTGTTGAATTACAATATAAAAGATTATTTGGGCATGTGAGAGATTGAATTAGTGCTACAATATATGATTTATTATCTTCTTAATTATTGGTATAATAATGTTACAGGGTTCTTCCACTGTGGGGAGATTGTATTTTTTTATTGAATTGATGTTCCTTGGATTTTACGTCGAATATATGATGTTCTGAAAATCGAAAAAATTACATAGTGAATAACCATTATTACCATAATATTGGAAAACACATTCACCCATTTGTAAATAATTAATTATTTAATTTTTATAAAGAAAATAATTAAAAAAACATTGAATTCACACCAAAAAAACAACAAGAGTGAAGACACCATATTTGGAGATCGATGGAATTAATATTTTTTATGTATGTCATAATTAACTTTGTTAAATTTTATTTTTATTCTATATTATGAAATTACTAAAATTAAATTAAAAATTCAGACTTTTTAAAACTAAAATTCTAGATATTATTTAATAGAGACACCTATAAAACAATTCAATATTGAGAATTCAAATATTATCTTGACATCCATGAACCCCCTTGTATGTTAACTATTTCAAGGTTTAAAACATGATGGTATATAGACAATATAACTCAAAAAATTCACGCACCATAAGTAAATAGAGAAACTCTTATAAAAGATACAACATTAAAAAGTGTGAGATATAATTCCAAAGATATAAACTGAGTTATAAATAAAACCCATAGATTCTAATAAATTTTTATTACCCATTTTCATCAATTCAGTCATGACTTTTATCAATACATAAAGGTGATATACATTTATCAAGTTATTA
This sequence comes from Viscum album, assembly GCA_963277665.1. NCBI lineage: Eukaryota > Viridiplantae > Streptophyta > Magnoliopsida > Santalales > Viscaceae > Viscum > Viscum album. The sequence continues at coordinate 2,049,618,773 of OY728157.1, read as the reverse complement.
TAACTTAATCTAGAATTTCCATATCTGAAAATATTTCTTCTTCAGTTCCAAATTTGTTATAACTCGAACTATTATTTATATAATTCCATTGATTGATTTAATTTAATGTCTTATGGTTATAGAAAACCCATTCACTTATTTTGTTTTTTATATTAAATTTAATTTAAATGATCATTAATTATCTTTACCATAGATAATATACTCGTGGAATATTGAGCACCTAACTGGTATAAATATACAGATTTAAAAAATCATTTTGGCACACACAAAGGAAGCAATGGCCTCCAATAGTATGATAGTGCCCTATGAATCCCATTTTTCTAATATTTCAAGGGATATAGAGTTTTTTTATATTTTCCCTAGACAAAACCTAATATTATATCAAACAACTTATGGGTGATAAAAACTATTTACATGATAAGTTCAAGCTCATCGAGATCATGACCCAAACCATGTTCTGTAAACAACCCCTTGAAAGCCACACCCACATGAACCATACTTGTAGGGTGTATTCATTTTTCGTAAAAGTATATTTTATAGAACTTATTATTAGGATAATTTATATTATTTATATAGAATAATGTGTATATTTTCATCTGATTATTGTTCATTTTAAATGAATTTTGAAGGAAAATAACATGTTTTGTTAGTATTGAAATTCAATTGAGAAATATATGTTGACGAATTAATGGATTATGGAAATAATTAATATTTTAATAAAAAATTGTTATGATTTTTTTTATTAAAATGATCATATGAAGAAAAATATAATTTTTATGTGTTTAAAACAGTTATTGACGAAAATCATTCATTTTCAATAAATTTCCCTTCTCATTTTAAATGTATAAATTTACATATTTAAAAATTATTTAGATAAAATAAATATTATTTTTTGAATCAGGAGGTTGAAATTATCTAATAGTGAACTATTCATAACATTATGAGATATTCAAATTTTTGGGTAGAAATTAAATACCTTATAAATATACGGTGTGTTTTATGACAACATAATGACCCAATAGTCATATAGTAAATTCTATAAAGGATATCCTAATCCAAATAAATGTTTTTAATTTAAAATAAGAATATTTTAGGTTTATTTTATTTATTTTATATAACCTTAGTGAATCCATTAAGACTTATACAATATTATATGATTTTAAAACCATTTCATTGAATGTGAGACTCAACACCCACTATGAAAGGGAAATATTTTAGTATCATCGGCCCTTGGACTTATAAAATATTTTAAAGAGTCACATTTGAATGAAACCCTGGGGAAAACCATGATATGGTTTGTGATTTTGAATATTTTATTATGTAGTGTCCAAAATGAAAATTATAATGAAAACCCTCTCCTTTGCTAAATAATCCAATCCATGATCCCATTTAGGTTCACTAATTTTTTTTTAAATAATGCCTAATGTGTTCCATATATTCCATACAGTCCTCCCACGGCACCCCATATATCCCAAAAATCCACTATTAAGCCTTTGGACTCACACATTCAAGTAAGGGATTTTCTCTTTCCTCTTTTTATCAAGAGTATCATCTATAATATGCCCTTTTGATTTTAATTTTCTTATGTTGGGATACATTCTTATTTTTCCCATAAAATATCCATTTTATTTTTAAATTATTTTATCTCCATTAAATCTCATTTATCCCTCTTATTAACCCTTTTTTACACCTATTACTATGACAAAACATTGTAAGAAATCTTCCACCCTCTTCTATTATCAGGAATTCTTTTTATGATATATCTTCTAAATTCCTTTTTTACTGTGTTGGGATTTGTAATTATATATCACCATTACTATCCATTTAGTTTCTAAAAGATGAGATCCCATTTCGCTCTCACCAACCCATTTTAATTAATTTCTCTATGATGTTGTTATGTTGCCGAAATTGCACCATGATTTTCCAGGATAAAATAATTTTGTAGTGAATAACTTAACTATTTCCTCATCATGTGTATTCACCATTATTAAAATATACATATTTATTTGGGATATATATATATATATATACGTATTAATAATCCATTTATCATGGAATAAATTATGATGTCGATTGAATCCATGTTTTATGATATATTTGACACACTTAAGCATGAGAATGAGATGATTATGTTGGGTGCATCCTGATAGCACAAAAATACATTAAATAATGTTTAGTATCATGATACGTCAGCTTAGGATAGGGTATTTTCCAAATTCCATATTGTTCATTTTCCACCATGGGTTCTTAGTGGATTTATCCTTAAGAGGGATAAATTAGATATAAGTATATTAATCATGTATTGTATTACTCATGTTATTCCCAGTTTATTCCATTACTAGGATTCATAACTCACACTTTTATTATGTATGTGCTTAGGAAATCCTATGCAGTGTTATGTATGAAGAAATGTTTCGGTCATGTCAATGATTTTTTCAATAAAGATGATGTTTTTCAATGATTTAAGTTTTTATTTAATTCCCCTAATTTCCAAATCACACTAGACCTCTTATTCTTTTTATTTTTATTAAGTCAAATTTTATTTAATAAATCATGGTTCAAAATGACATATAGTATATGGTTGATATAGTTATTATATGAGGATAGGTATAGTTGTTTTTTGGATTATGATTAGAAAATCCTAGTGAAAAAACTTTAGTCTTAGACTATGTTTAAGAAAACATCCATAAATTTTGGAATTTTTATAGTAATAGGTTTACCAAGAAAAATAATCCCCATCGGGATATTATATGTGGAAATGGTTCTGGAACATAGGTACTAAGGAGTGACAACTTCGACGTGGTTTTCCAGGCCTCACTTGGGGTATCCCAGTACACAAAAACATGCCTTACTATGAATTCGGTTTTATACTCTTATGGATATGCGTCAGAAAATCAATAAGAAAAATAAAAACCATTTTAAGAGACTAAACAAAATATTACCATTAGAATGTATGTTACGAAGTATATCATGGTTTACATGGAATGATGCATAGAAACTAATTAGTTAGGTAGATAAAATTAATTTATTTGTAATACATTTAAGGTAATTTTATTCGACATATATGTCTTTAACTATTTAATATACTTATATCTAATTTTTCGTTTATTTGAACTAATTTCTCGAAATAGGTAAAATCGTGATAACACATGATGCGAAAGACAATGTGAGGATTTTACCAATTGGATGCCCATCCCGATGGGTGCGGGAATAGAAAAAACATTCATGATAATATCTCAGTTAACTAAAGTTTTGAATAGAATCTAGGACCATGAGAAGTTCACAAATCCTTCTAAGAAAGAGTAACCCCCAACTGATAGCTTCATGTGACAAAGGCCTCCTACATTCAATAAGTCATCTAATCCCTTAATCACAGAAGAATGGAAACATTCCATTGAAAATATATTATCCATACATTAATGTTGTGAAAAAGATAATATTATTATGTCTATTTATCATATGGGGGGTAAAGATGATTCCTGGTGAACATTGATCAAGAATTCGAAGCCTGATGACGAGTATGAAGCAATGGAGTGGAAGGAATTCTTGAAAGTGGTTTTTGATAAATATATCCCCACACATTTTATCATAATAATGGTATAGATTTTATTGAACATAATAAAAAGGATGATAAATATGTTATGGTGTATGATGAAAGCATCACAAGGCATTCATGATATGCTTATGGTTCTATTGTTACCCCAGAATGAATGGTTGGCCGCTTCGTTGTTGGAGTAATTCCTAGTGTACAAAAATCCTCAAAAATTTTTGACTCTAATATCTATGAGAAACTTTTGTTATGATCCCTTATTTTTGATATGGATATCAATTTTTCTCACCGTTATCATTCGGATAATAAATATAATGTGGATTTTAATTCTAGAAGTCCAATGGATAAATCAAACAATGCTAACAACTTTTATCACTCCACATGTCAATGGTGTGGAAAACGTACCCCCAAAAATTACAAAGCGAAATAATGATATGATTTCGGTGCAGAAGAGAGGGGTACCTTACCAATGGTTACTAGAAAGAGAATCCCACCAATGATACATAGGAAATGATTGCTATTATAATCCCCTAATGTGTCATTCAGTGGTTTAATTGTAAGGTACTATGGAACATTGTGAACTAGTGTACTAATCCATGGGTTTTCAAAGGAAACCAACAACTTCCAAGGTAGAAAGGGGGATATTTTTCTATCACCACTATCAAGGTGGATACTGACAATGAAGTGGGACATATACGCTAGTTATTTATTAATTAATATTTAATCTACTTTATTATTCTAGCGATATTCATTATTTTATATAATAATATTTTATTAGAATTTTTCAAACACCCCCATAAAGCGTTGAAGTATAGATGTTAGTGAAATTTGAAATTAGAGAAATTATTGCATCCCATGTAGATTAGTCCCCCCCTATCACAATTTTTCGGATTGAACATCCCAAAAAACCTTGTCATACATACCTTAGTGTAAATTGATGTAATTATAAGAATGGATTGGATTCCCCTATATAGATCCATCATAAATTTCCATGAGAGGGAAATCACTATCAGAATGGAGAACCAGAACCCAATTATATTTAAGTGAAAAGAAAAGAAGGAATCTTATTTAGAACCAATATCTCAAGAATGGATATTAATTCCCTATAAACAAGATCATAGAGCTCAAATGATTGTGTTTAAGGAATGTTTCATCTATAAAGAGGTGTCTATTATGAAGGAATTGGCTAATGTCTTTCTTGAGGAATTTATTTCTATTCCTACTAGCCGAGAGGTCAAATTATTTATCAAAGTTTTACCAAGGAAATTTCTAATATCGAAGACTCCATATAGAATGGCTATTGTGGAACTTGAGGGGATAAATAAACAACTACAAGAGAATCTGGAGAACGGGTTTTTTCCCAAGTGATTTACTATGGAGTGCACGAGTCAACTTTTTCTAGAATAAGGATGGGTCCATGTTCCTTTTCATTGATTTTCTTGATCTCAATAAAATCTTGAAAATTAAAAAGTATTATCTACCATGAATTGATGACTTGTTAGGTCAACTATGTGGAGAAAAATACTTCTCCAAGTTGGATATATGATAATCATATTACTAAATTTTGGTGAAGATAGAGTATATCCCTATGGATACTTATCATATGAGGTAGAATAATTCTTCGTTCATAGTAATGTCATTCAGACTCACTAATGCGCCAAAATTATTCATGGACCTGATAAATAGAATGTTTCAATAATACCTTGAAAAAGATGTTATAGTATTTATATAAGATATTATAATACACTCCCAAACCAAGGTGGACCCTGGGGAGCATCATTACACAATTCAAAAGACTTTAAGAATCGAGAAACTCTTCGAAAAGTAAAAAAAGTGTACGTTCTGGGTGAAGGAAGTATCCTTATTGGGGAATATTATCACAATGAATGAGATATATTTAGATTTGTGAAAGATAGAACTAATTTTGGTATGAACAGTTCAAAAATCCCTGACATATCCAAAGATTCCTTGGTTTAGATAGATATTATCTATAATTTTTGAGAAATTTCTCATGACATTCATCCTCTATTACCAATCCAACTCGTAAGGGAATCAAATCTTATTTGAATGATGAATGTTAAAAAAAGAATCATGTTATTGAAAAGGAGGATTATCAATGCCCCAGTTCTCACACTACCCACAAGTAGGGTGATTTTCATAATATCCAGTGATGCATCAATGAAGGGATTAGGAAGTTTGTTAATGTAAATAACAAAGTCATTGCCTACTATTTATAGATGTTGAAAATTATTCAGAAAAACTATCCAATGCATGATTTGGAGTTGGCAATTGTGATCTTTAGTTCAAAAGTTTGGAGAAATTATCTCATTTGAGAGAAGGGTGATATATGTATGGATTAAAAAATTATAAAATATATATTAACATAGAAAGAGCTAAATACATACCAACAAATAGGGTTAGAGCTCATCATGTATAACAATTTATAAATTGACTATTATCTAGGGAAAGAGAACAAGATGGCTGGTTCTCTATGTAAAAAGGGCCTACAAATTTTATCATTTCTAAGAATTGATAAGTATTCAATATTCGTTGATTTAAAATATATTGAAATGGGAGTGACAATGAAAGTTTAATCATAAATCCTTACACAAATTATTGATCAATCATATCTTTTGGAAAGGAAAAATGATTCTCTAAATGCATATTTGGGAATTTAGAAGAAAATTGAAACAATCAAAATAAAAAAATCTTTAGAGTTAAAAGATAATGAATACTGAATCTTGAGATTTGGTTCAAGAATATGTGTTTCATCATATCCATAGTTAAAGAATAAATTTTTGATGATGAACATATTTCAAAATTCTCTATTCACTCAGGAAACAAAAGGATATACAGTTAATTTAGATTCGAGTGGATTTTTCACCAGATCAACTGGAAAAGATATACATTAGATATGTGTTATGTATGCATGGAGTAGAACTACTGATATTTTCTGATAAATATCTAATATTCATCTCTATATTATATAAAAGTCTCCCACATTCTCTAAACACTGAGCAAAAAATTAGTATAGATTATCATACTCAAACTGATGGACAGTCTGAGCAGACAATCAACACTCTTAAAGACATGTTGAGATATTTCTAAATAGATTGTAGAGGTTGTGGGACCAACAGCATCCTTTGGTTGTGTTCTCTAAGAAATGTTTTTCCACTCAATCTACCAAATAGATCCCAATAAATCCATTTTTGGAATGAGATGTAGAACATCAACATGTTGGGATAATGATGTGGAAAAAACATCATGGTCCTAAAGGTTTATATGAAAAGGTGGAGAAGGTTAAGACCATAAAATATCATATCAAATCTTTCAGAGTAGACAACAGTGCTATGATTAAAATCATTGACGATACCTAGAGTTTAATATTGGAGATTTATTATTCCTCTGCATATCTCCATAGAATAGAGTGATGAGATTTAGGAATAAGAAAATGATTAGAATAAGGTACATCCGCACTTTTGAGTTCATTGATCACATCAGTGCAATGTCCAATCATCTATTACTCTAACAAAACTTATCTCATGTTCATTATGCATTCCATGTATCCCTATTAATAAAGTACATGCCAGACCCATTACAGTTACTTAATCAAGACGTAGTACCATTAAATAATCAAAATTACTTTTATAGAAGCCGATGAATATATTATATCATAGAGAAAATGATATATGATGTTAGACAATGCCCATCATCAAATTGTTTTGGGGAAACCAAAAGTTTTATGAAGCAATGTGGGAACTAGTGGAGGTGATGAATCATAGAAACCCACATCTATATTATTGCGAGGAATGGAAATTTTGAGGGAAAATTTATAAAGGGGGGAAGATCATAATGAACCGAACTATTATGAATAAAATCCATCTTTTTTACTTAATTAAATGTATTACCATTACAGAAAAAACATTCACTTATTTTTTTTATTATATAACATTGGATTCAAAAGACTATTATGTATCTTTATTGTCGATAATATATCCTTTGAACAATGATAACATAACTAGAATACATATAGGTTTTTAAAAAATCCTTTTCACATTGGAAAATAATGTGATGTTCTCACCCAGTAAGATCGTACCCCATGATGTTCATTGATCAATGATTCCTAGGGAGATACCATTTCTAGGATTTTCCCCAGACCAATACCATGATGTGATCCAACCACATAATCATGAGAAAAACTGTTTATGGGGGACGTTCTTGATCATCGAGATCATGACTCAAACCATGTTCATCAAATAGACCCATGAATGACTAAGCATTGTGAACCACACTCTTACGGAAAATTATGGTCTAATAGTGGAATATGTATCAAGTCCGTAGAATTAAAAAAATGTACATTATATTTTTAGAGTTATGAATATATTTTATTCGGATTGTTGTTACTTTTTAATTGATGTTTAATTCACATATAGTAATATTTGTTAATATTCACATTCAAATATGAAATCTATATTGATGAATTAATGAATTTTTTTTTAAAAAATAACACAATATTATTATTATTTTATTTAATTTTATGTAAATGATCCTATGAATTCCAAATTAATTTATATTAGGTTTCTGAAACTATTATTTTCAGAAACCTTATATTTCCAATAACTGATAGTAATTATTTTAAAAGTAAAAGATCATATATATATATATATAATTATTTCGATAAAATGAGTATTAATTTAAGGATCGGGATGTTGAAATTTTAAAATGGGTAACATTTCATAATTTTTTGAGGTTGTCGAATATTAAGGTAAAAATTATACAACGTATAAATATACAGTGTGTTCTATGATATCATAATGGACCAATTGTGGTCTCATAAATACGATAAAATTTATCCTCATCCAAAAATATTAATTAAATTTAAAATAATTTTTTTGGGGTTTTTTGTTTTATTATATAAATCCTAAGTGAAACCTCCAATACTTATAAAATATTGTTTGATTTTAAAATAATTTTGTGGAAAGTGTGACTCAAAACCACATAATCAAGACTAATATTTAAATTTATTTCTCTCTTGGCCTAAAAAACAATGAAAAAAACTCCTGTTTTTCAGAAACTATGGACAAAAACCATGGTATGCTTTTTTGTATGGAATATTTTATTATGTAGTGTCCAAAAGCAAAACAATAAATAAATCCCTCTCATTTACAATATATTACCACCCAAGATCCCATTTTTATTCAATAAAAACCATGTAGAACTACTATATTATACCCTATACACCCTATAGTCCTCACAAGGTTCCCCCCAAGCTCTAAAGAAGCCTATCCCATGCCATTGGCGTAACACATTCAAGTTAGGAATTTTCTCTCATATTTTTATCAAGTGCTTCATTTATGATATTCCCTTTTGAATTCCCTTTTTTATGTTCTGATATATTCATAAAAATACTCCTTAAATCCCATTTTAGTTTTAAATGATTGTATCCCCATAAACTCTCATTTATCTCTCCTAAAAAACATTTCATAGACCCACTACTATGCTAATATTCTATTAGGAATCTCCCACCCTCCTCTTTTATCAATAATTCCTTTTATGTTATGTGTGTTAATTACATTTTTCTTATATTGGGATATGTTCATAAATATCACATAACTATAAATTTTATTTATAAATGATTTTATCATCTTTCATTATCGGAAAACCATTTCTTGGAATTTCAATATGACGTAGTTATGCTGCATAAATTTCACTATGATTTTCCGTGCCAAAAATAATTGTATAGTGAATACCATACCCATTTTTCTATAAATGGTATTCACCATCATTCATATATAGTTATTTATTGTTGAGTTACATGTATATATTATGAATTCCATTATCAATTAATAAATTATGATGTTGAATTAATCTAGGTTATATGATCTATATGGAACACATAAACATGAGAATTATATAATTATAATGGGTTCACCTTGATAGTGATCCAATGAATTAGATAATGATTAGTATTATAATACATTAGGTTGTGATAGGGTATTTACCTGACTCCATGATTTAAATTTTTCCCCAATGGGTTCTTGGAAGATTTATCCTCGATCAATTCATGATGTAGTACTTTATTTTGTTTCAATAATTTCCATGTTATGATTATCATGATATATAACTCTTTATTATCTATGTTACCTTTATGCTCCAGTTATATGCCTATTGTCTAACATGTATTGTATTTTTCATCTTATGTATTGTTTATTCCCTTACCGTGCTTTATAAATCACCCATTTATAATGTTTCAGATCAGGTTATCCCATGCATTGTTAAGTATGAAGGATTGTTTGTATCATGTCATGGATGTTTTCTTTAAATATGTTTTCATGTTTTATGTTGTTATGTAATGTACCTAATTTCCCAAATATATATGAACACTGGATATTTTGAGTTTTATTATGTGCAATTTTATGTAATCAATAATGTTTTAAGGTTATATAAATAGCATTGTTCATATAATGTTTCCATCACACTTATACCAAGGAATGTATTCATCCTCCATATATTCTCCATGTTATGGGAACACACACTATTTTTTCACCACTCATAATCCAAATATATAATAATAAATAGTATTAAAACTCTCAACAGTGACCTTAAATATTAATTATATATTCTTGTGAATGTAATAGTATATTAGAAACATGATATGACATGAACATCAATAAAATCATAGAAAACCTCATTATATCAACCAAAGTAATTCACACAGATAAATAATTAGTATAAAAACTGGTTGACTCGTTCTATGATTTAAATAAACAGATCATGAATTTAAATTCCATAGTACAGAAATAATGTGTTGACTTCATATTCATAATTATTTATTTTATTAAAAAATCCATAATAAACTCCTAATGATGGAAATAAATATTTGTTGAGAAAAAAATAGAATGCAGTGATTGATATAAAAATAAGTAATTTATTTTGAACTACCAAGATTTAAATAAGAATATATTTAAAAGTATCTAAATAAAAAATAATTTTTATTAATAAAGCTATAATAATTATTTAGTTTGATTGTTTTATCTTTTTTTTTTCAAATCAATCTAATTGGATGATATTTGAATGGATTTTCACTCAAGACAATACTATAACATCCCAGGTTGATATGACTATGGATACATTGATTATTTTACTAGTCAAATAAATTTACAATAAATCTCTTGGTGAAACATTATAACTCATATTTCTATCACCCATCCTCATATGATTATTATCACTTTTTAGTTCTAAGTAATTTTGTTGTGATCTCTATCCATTAACTGAAAAATTATTGAATATTTCACCCCAAAATTGTTATATTACATCACATACCTCATTTATGGAATACTCTATAATATCCCTGTTAAATAGAGAATATAATATTTTCATATTTATTAATATTTTTGAATTAAATATTAATAATATGTAAAAGGGTATTCTATGTTCGATGGATTACTCCATACACAACAATAGGTTTCTTCGAAATCTTACGTTACATACTAATAATATAATATTATTTTTTTAAATGGTAGTAAACACCTAGACGTTGTATTGGATAAAATGAATAGAACTAACTAAAATATGATTATACATGGTTTTTAAATGTTTTTACCTTTATTCAATTAATGTTAGAGGCTTAAAATAATAAAAGTATTCGATTTTAAGCATGAATACTCTAATATTCACTAAAAGGTCGATTTACCGCCTTTTGAAGGAGAACCCTTTTTAAATCTAATTTTGGTAAATTATATATGTTCTATTATAACAAATGAATTTCTTATTTAGAATCAGGACACCAAAATTTACTTTGGGTAAATTTTTGGTCTTTTTTTGAAAAAATTCATTTTTAAATAAATAGTGAAAAATATTGTATTTTAATTCAAAACAATCATTTAATATATCATATTTATATGTTTAAATTAACTTTTTAAATAGTTTTAAATTGTAATTAGATTTTTTTACTATTTAATCCAATGATGGTCATTGGATGAAATTTCACATTGAAATTAGACATAAACAAGTTTCAATCTTTTGATAGATATTGTTTCATAAAAACATGCTATTTGTCTTAACATCGAGAATTAAGTTTAAATTATTTATTAAAAATTATATGTTTTGAATATTTTAAAATATAAATTATTTTTTAATTTTGAATATCAAATATATCTTAGGCATAATTTGTAGTATTTTTCTAAAAAAACATCACTTTTTTATAAATAGTGTAACAACTAAGTAGTAGTTTAAAAAAACTGACTTTTTCATTTAAATGAAATTTTACCGCTTTTATGAATTGTATTTCAAAAATCTGACATAAATTGTTGTTATTAGTTAGTAAAATGTGGTTCAATAAGATATACATAAGTTTTTGGTGAATAGTAACTTTTGACTTTTATTTGCTGCAGTTAAAGGAAAATAGGGTAATTTAAGGTAAAAATATACTATAATAACATAAAATTACTTTAACACTTCTCCTAACATTATTTTATGAGTCATGGACAACCATGGGCATCCTGGGGTCGATTTCGGGACCCCATGGAGCCACTTGGGAGTGATAATGACAATTTATAATATTTAATTTAAAGTAATGTCCAAAATGATACAAAAAAATATCATTTAGTAAATTATTTTTTACATGGAATTATATAAGTAATCTTTTTGACTATAAATATTCATTGGAATGATAAAAATATTTACTTCATCATGGTATTTGTTTATAATTTTTAGACATCATAAAAATAAAATTATTTACGAGACAAAAATGATTGAGTATTTAACTCATTATTAAATGATTTAAATAAATAAGATTATAAATATTAAAATATCATTTAAAAACTATCAAATTCTTATTTGATGAATTTATTTAGACCATGAGTCATATTATCATATAACTAAATCAGTTTTTGACCTTTAGAAATCGAAAATCATTATATAATAAAATAATATTTTTAGAATTTCCCAATGAACCCCTCCTCCCCCTTATAACAACCCCAGACTTGTAACCCATTCCTCAAACCTAAAAAGTTCCTTGGCTCATAAAAAACCATCCCAAATAAGGTATCAAGATAACTATCATCCTCCAACAAGCCCTAACATACGTATAAGGAACCTCAATAAGTCCTTTGGGTTCAAACCAAAGGGAGTTACCCAAATTAAAGGTAACAGTTTCAGTTAAATTATTTTCATTTATATTACTTCTCCAACCCATAAACGCCTTTCATTACATTCTTTTATAACAACAGAAGTATCCTCAATATAAAATTATGTTTTCAAGATATGTATTCCAACTACACTTACACACACCTCTATCTAATGGGTATAGAACATACCGTTTTTGTGGGTGGAAAACTAACACCTCACGAAACGATGATTGTTCTGTTATCTCCTACCGCCTCTTATTGTGGCCATTATGACAGAACTAAATTTACATATGATATATATTATGTTTATTTTATCTTTATGGTTCTGTATTTTTAATTTATATCATACCTTTATGGTTTCCACTATGAGTAAATGTGATAATTTCATTTGATGTAGTGTGGACTACCTCACCCTCAAAGTGATATGAATCGTTCATACAATATATGGGACGTATAAAGTATGGAGTTAATGAAATTATATATTATTTTATAGTGGAATTATAATATATCTATGTATCATTATGTTTTCATTAAATTAAAATACCAAATATAAATGAATGTAGCGTTCATGTGTACATACGACTTACCGTCTCCATGAATGGTGCATTTCATTTCTTATCTCCAAATTTTATGTTCTGTTATAAATACCTATATATTCTGGATATATATGATATATATGATATCTAAATCATGAATATAATTATGGATATAATATAATCTTTACCACATGAAAAAATTGTTATCATAATTTATTCATTTCTGACCCAAGTACAAAATATCGACAAAAAGTCCATTATTATCTTAAATGATTACCTAATGTTTATAACATTGTAATATGTAATATAAAAGTAATAATAAACATTAAAAGTTTTTCTTAATCATGTATAAATTATCATATGTTCATTATTTAGGAATAACAAGGAACTAACATGTCATTTTGGAAACATGGTAAGGGATTTCTTATCTCACTTTTAATTCTGTGAGATTTCCATTGTTCGCCACATATTTATTGCATGTGGTGTATTGTTTATGGAAATTTGATATATAATATCAGGATTATCATTATATTCATGATATTCTATGAAAATTTTTGTGTTTATTAACTTTTTTTCATACGACTTGATTGAATTAAAATGTTGTAAGGGATTTTCATCTCACTTTTTATTCACGTGAGATTCATGCTATATTTGCCACAATTTCCATTTGTGTAGAATATGTACTACCCATGATCATATTAGTGGGAGAATATACATTAATTTATGGGTATATACAACTTCATTTTATGATCCCTCTTTCATGGGGTGTATGTTTCAAATGTTACCAAATCAGTAAGGGAACCTTTCACCCAAATCATTATAAAATTCTTCTTTTCTTTTCATGTAATTTAATTTATATATTTTTATTTTGGGATATGTTATTATATATCCTTATTGCTTTAAATTTTATTCCCATGTGATGATATACCCTTTTTATCTCTCATCAACTCATTTTCTTAATTTTAATGTGATGTCGTTAGGCTGTCGAATTTCTGTAAGGGAACTTCGTTACCAAATTTCAATTCTTTGGGTTAAACATATACTTATTCATTATTTCATGCTATAAATATGTGTGAATAACCTATGATTGGTTTACACATAATATCCACTTATATTGGGTGTATTATTATTTTTCACACATAATTATGTTATTGATTTATCTTTAATATAAGGATACAGTCTTTATAAGGGATTTTGTATCAATTTACATTCTATTTAGACATCAATGTTGTTATGCTCCAATTCACTCTTATATGTTGTATATACAGTACTTTGGCATGTTATATCATGAATAAATTTATTATAATGGTATTATAAAGTATTTATTAATTTTATTCTTCAATTATTTGTATTCAAGAGTCTCTCATTTGGTTAGGAACTATTGATACAAAAAATTGTTTTAAATGTTTTAATGATTTATTATTCTAAATATTTCTCATTAATGTTCACATTTTGAAAATGGTTTTTTTGATTTATTTATATGGACATTAATTTTTTAAAATGATAATTTATGTAAATGTTTCAAACTGGTATGAGACACTTTGAATAAAAAATCTCTTTATTAAATGTTTTAAATGATTTTAAAAATTGATTGATAAAGCATTGATTATGTCAAAATATTAAAATGATGTGTTGTGATTGCAATGTAGAAATTTTATATTTCCTTTATTATTTTTTAAAGTGTTATGAATATGTTAAGGTTTTTGGGAATATTATACATAAATGGGTGGTTCCGTGATAATCCTATTGAGGGTGAGCTCGAGATAGCTCTCCAATGAACTTGGTAAAATAACTGAGGTAAACGTTAATGTTTCTCCTATGAGATTTGAAGAATATACTATGATGGGTATTCCAAATTTGTCTCCCTATATATCTATGATATCAACAATGTATGTATGTTATGAATTCCATAAGTTACCTCTATGATTTTTGATTTTTGTGTGTTATTCACAAATAATATGATTTCATGATGTATGTCATGATTGAAAAGAAAGGTTTCATTGATTTGTATTTATTAATGGGATAATGTTTTCCTTCCTTATTTTATAACCCTTACTGATCTTTTTATGCTCATACCAAGTTATTGAGATGTTTTCCACATGACTTAAAGATGAATAGGGTCAAGGATGAGTATAAGGATAAGTTGTAACACCCGAGATTTTTATGAGAAATAATTTGTTTTTATGTTATATAAATCATCAAAGGAATATTTCACTATACACAACACTAGATTGACTTTATTTACACGCAACCTCGGCCTTCCTCAATAGCTTGTGTCGTACGCAATACCGAGTTTCACTAAACAACGATATGCTATTAAAATATTATTAAAACTATCCATTATGAATAGAAACAACCACTTTTTGAATTTTTGTAAATTTTATTTTTCAAAATGGACTTCATTTTTGGATTCGGAATATCGAAATTATCTTAGGGTGAAATTTTTGTACTTTTTGGATAACTTTCATATTCTGATGAATAGTGAAAATTACTAAATTTTAATTAAAAACATTTTTTTAATCGAAATAATTAATAGGGATAAATTACTAATTTGAGTGGTTTTAGAGTATATTTAGAATATATTTTTACCAGTTAATACAATTTTGGTTATTGGATGTAATTTCACATTTAAACCAAACATAAACAAGTGTCAATCTTTTAAAAACATGCTATTTGTTTTGATGACGAGAATTAATTTTTAAAAAAATTAATGCAACTGATGTGTTGTGAATTTGGTAAAATATACATCATTTTTTAATTCATAATATAAAATATAACTTAGGCCTATTATTTGATATTTTTCTGGAAGCTTTCATTTTCTGATGATTAGTGAAACCACTAGTGGTAGTTAAACAAACTGAATTTTTCATAAAACGTAATTTTACCGCTCTTGTGAGTGGAATTTCAAAAATTAGAGAGACATGATTAATATCAAGGACTAAAATGTGGTTCAATAAGATGAAAATAATTTTTTGTGAATAGTAAATTTTTACTTTTTTCCACGGTTAAAAGTAAATAGGGTAATTAAGGGTAAAAAGTATATTATTATTACCCTAACACATGTCCTAATTCTATTAGATAGGTGTAATTCGACCAAAAACAACCTTTGGAATAAAATATGACCATTTAGGCCCACATGTATTAGATTAGGACATTTATTATTAATTTATTTAAAGAAGAGTTAAAATAGTTAAAATCAAAGTTTAATAACAAAATCATTTTTAATATAGGATTATATGTAAGATAAATTCAACTATAAATATTCATTAGAAAGATAAAAATATTTCCTATATAATGGTATTTTATTTATAATTTTTAGAAATTAAATAATTTTATTTATATATGACACAATGATGATGCAATAATTATCTTATTAATGATATATTAACATAATTGTTGTTATAAATTCACAAATAAATGTAATTCGAGACTTTTTATGAATTACACTAATTTTATATGTTAATATGACATGTTATTATTTATTTAATTAACTTTTTTAGAACTAATATTTTTGTTATGAGTTTCACAAAAAACAATTACCAAATAGTGTCAAAAATTGACATAAATTTGTTTTTAAAACAACTATTATATTATTTATTGTTATTTTATTCCTAAAAATCTAAGGTTCGGCCAAATGACTTAGATAAGGTTATATATATTAATAATAAACAACTTGGGGTTCTTTTGTCTTGTTATAGTATGTTTATTAACCTTATAGTGTAAGAAAACAAGAAGATACGGTAAAAGTTAAATTATCTAACTTAAAGTTAAATCTAAATGATAAGGTTACAATTGATACCTAAACCTATCTAAATTATATTTTATGAGAGTATTAAGACCCATCCTCACCTTATCATATAAATAAATCAATTTGGAGCTATTAAAAACCGAATATGACTTTATAATAAAATAATATTTATAGTTTTTCCAAAGGTGCCCCTCTCCTTCCTTATAAAAGGGAACCTCCTCCCTCTCTTCCTCACACCACTTTGAGCTTTCAAGATCGGCCAAACCCTGCCAAATTCTCCTTTACACTTCCCTATAAACATCTTAGAGGTACTGGTCTTCTTCAAGGACCAATTGTATTTCCCTAAGAGGATGTCTCAAAGAGGCGCTCCAAAGAAGAGGTAATGTCTGTTACTGATTATTTCAACTTTACTTCTTCATCCACTTATTCTTTTTTAGTTTTTTCATTATTAAGTAATAACATAAGTATCTCTAATATACTTATATGTAATTATAAGTATTAAACAACCCTATTTCACCATCTATCCATCCTACGGAAAACGAAATCACCGCGCGTGCGTACGTACGGAATACCGTCTCCACGCTGTGGTGTAATATATTTTCCACCACCACCTTTCATGGATGGGAATAATGGTGTAAATTATAACTATATATGATTATTTTAAATTTATATTGATTCTGAAATAGTATACATACACTCCATTACAATTTCACGATCATGGGAACGATATCATCGCTCGTGCGTACGTACGGGATACCGTCTACACGATGTGATGCGACTCGTTCTACATGATCTTAATTGCTTAATGATTATATAAATGAATTTAATGAATGAATATGATATATATTACACTAATACCATTCTGGAAATTAAGTATATATAACCTAAAAATAAGAATAAGAATTTATTCGACAAAACACGCATAAGAATAAAAAGCAATAAACACCCGAATAACAAGTAACAATGAAATATTACTAATAAGATGCTAAAAATATGACCATATATGACATCATAAAAATGATTATGATTTTTAAATAAGTAGATGACAATATTTCAATGATTATACAGTAGGTTTGGACAATTACGATGCAAATCGGACCTAAGGTAAGGGAAAATATCACATTCTCATTTTTATCCAAGATTTTTTATACTTTGATATTTACTGGTGTGTATTTTATCATCCAAATCCATGTTTCCTCAACATGTAATATTATTTACTTCCATCTACAATTGTTTAAATACAATTTTACCCATAGTTCGGTTTTTAGTAAAAGTTATGAAAGGAATCTCTTGTCGTTTTTCGTACGAGGTACTTTTTGACTTTTCCAACAAAAGTACGTGAAGAATGTTTTTTTAACTTATATGGAATGATTGGATTTTTACAAAATTATTTCCAAGAATCTTTCATTACATGTTTTCATGTTTATTTTTAGTCAAATTCTATTAGTTTAAAATTGTATGACATGTTAAGAAAGGAAAAAAAATTGATGTAGAAAGGATATTTTCCTCAAGAATGGAATTCAAGTGTTTAATCAAAATTATTTTCCATCTAAGATAATATAGGGTTCTGTTTCTATCCTTATTATTACATTGATTTGATTATGTTGTGATGGAATTATTTTTATTAATTCCTTTATCTTATATGAATTTTTTTATGATGTCACGATGTTTAAGAATCCCATTTTTATTAAATGTGTTATGCAATGATGTATGATTTCTGATTTTTGTGGCTCACTTAAGAATGGTTTCGTTATGGGATGCGTGGGACCAAAATCACCCTCCAATGCATTGGGTAAATATTTTATATCTCATGATATAGACATGTCTAGAATGGAAGTTTAAACCGGTTCAGTGAAACATGACTGAAACGAGGAATGAACTCGGTTCAGAAATGGACTTTGTCCACTAAGATAGTCTTGGCAATGAGTCTTGACTAACAATAAATGATTCTATATTATTATGTTTGTATTCCACAAAGCTTCATGTTTTAAGTTATGATCATTGTGATTACATTTCACTACAATGATTTAGCCCATGTTATGAAATTTTGACCTCTTTTGCAAGGTGAGATTTCCAAAATGTTATGTTCTCATGAATATGATGTGATTGATATTTCTTTTGTTTACCCTTACTAGGAATTTTATCTCACCCCTTTGTATGTTTTCTTTCCCCAGGTCAGGAAGAAGGTTATTAATTAGGATATGCCAAAAAGGGACTCTACATGTGATGAAATAAATGGGAGACAATGTAGATTCTTTATGAACCAGTTATTTATGTTTCCGAGTTTCTAATGACACTATACCTATAGGGTCCTTTCATGGTTTTTTATATGTTGTAATAAGTGTACTTCAATTTTGAAGTATTAACAATGTATGCAAAGTATGGGTCGTTATAGTGTGTATCAAAGGAAAGGTATAGTCAACCTTTGGATAGTAGGATGTGAAAGCCTAATTAAGAACCCTATGGATAAGTCTAAGCATAGAACACAATATTAGTGTTTTTAAAATTTCCATGAATAACCTATGATAAGACCCTAAGTGTGAAATTTTATTCATGATTTTGTGGTTTTCCTATTATAATTATTGTTGCTCACACTATTCTTCTTGGTTTTAGTCAATGGCTGGAACACGAAGGTACTGTCTTAATGTGGAATGCGACGGGAAATGAAATTATTGTCCCCCTGAACAACCAAACGTTATGGGAGCTGGAATGAAAAATCTTGTAGCCATGCTCACACAACTTTCTCAAGCTATGAATCATGAAGGACTTCAAAACGAGCAAAGGAAAGAGCATCATTCTGTTGAATCCTTCATGAGGCAGAGTCCACCTTCATTCAGCGGGTCTACTGACCTATTAGTTGCTGAACAATGGATTAGTACTACTGAAAAGATATTTTCAGTTCTTCAATGTTCTGAACATGATAAAGTCATCTTAGCAGTGTATCATTTGGAAGGATATGTTGATCAATGGTGGAATTTTATTAAGAAAATGAGGAAAAGGGATGAAATTGAGTCCATGGAATGGGACGAGTTCAAGAACATATTTTTCAATAAGTACTTCCCTAGTATTCTCCGAACAAAGATGGTGAAATCGTTTCTTGAACTGAAGCAAAAGGATGATGAATCTCTTAGTACCTACGAAGAAAATTTTACCAGACTTTCAGGGTACACTTCTGGTATTATTATCCAACCTGAGAGTAAGATCGATCGATTCTTTAGTGGCTTAAAACCAAGTCTTCTAAGGGCCTTATCCATAAGGGAGGTCAATAGCTACGAGGAAATCGTTCGATGTGATCTCAAAGTTGAGATGGAGATTTGAGTAACCCATTAGTCATATGGGTTTGATAAGAAGAGGAAAATGGAATTCAATGGAAAATCTAAAGAGCACACTAAAAAGAAGATGAGCTTTCCCTTATGCTTAATGTATGGAATGAAACATGGAGGAAATTTTCTTAAGGGGACAAGAAAATGTTTTAAGTGTGGAAAAGAAGGTCATCGGGCAATTGAATGTCAAAATAATGGAAGAAGGTGTCTAATGATGCAAACAAAGGAAGGGATACACAGAATGAACCTACTACACTTCAATGTTCCAAGTGCAAGGAGATGGGGAATTATGACAATCAATGTCCAAATACAAGGGTTGATGATGATGGTCGACGTCAACAAACTCTTAAGGCTAAAGTCAAAGGAAAGTTACATGCAATTTATATCAGCGATGTGGAGTAAGATAACAATGCGGTAAAGGGTACATTTACCATCCACTCTAAAGTAGAAAATGTTTTATTTGATTCTGGATCCACCCACTATTTTATTTCTGATGATTTTTCTTAGGGTATCACCATATTACCTCAACAATTAAATGTTGAGTGAGCTGTGACAACTCCTAATGGCACAAAAGTCGCATCAAAAGTTTATAATTCTTATCTAATTGATGTTTGTGGGAAAGTGCTTCCTGCAAATATTTTGATCCTTCCTATAGTGGAATTTGAGGTGATTCATGGCATGGATTGGCTTTCTTTATATGGAGCTCATATCAATTTCCAAAGAAGGTATGTCACATTTCATATTCCAGATCAATCTATGATCATCTATCGATGCAAGGATGAACATAACCTTCAAGTGGAAATTTCTTCCATCATATGGGTCTTGATTCCAGTAAATGAAGATTATTTATCTCAAATGGTTGGTGAGAAACTCACGATTAAGAATATGACAATTGTACGGGAGTTTTGCGATGTCATTCCGGAGGAATTTCTGTGTTTACCACCAAATCGTGAAGTTGAGTTTTCAATAGAACTCGTACCGGGTGCTTTGCCTATTTTAAAGACACCTTATAGAATGGACCCAATTGAGTTGCAGGAATTGAAGAAACAACTCCAAGAGAATCTTGATAAAGGATTCATACTCCCTAGTTCGTCACCTTGTGGAGCATCTGTTCTGTTTGTTAAGAAGAAAGATGGATCAATGAGACTCTTCATTGATTATCAAGAACTTAACAAGATCACTGTAAAGAACAAATATCCTCTCCTGCGCATTGATGACTTATTTGACCAACTACGTGGAGCTCAATACTTTTCCATGATTGATCTTCATTCAGGGTATCATCAATTAAGGGTCAAAAGAGAGGATATACCAAAGACGACTTTCTATTCAAGGTATAGACACTATGAATTTATAATGATGCCATATGGTCTTACTAATGCCCCTGCTATCTTCATGGATATGATGAATATAGTCTTTAGAGACTATCTAGATCAGTTTGTGGTAGTCTTTATAGATGATATTCTTGTCTATTCAAATAGAACAGAAGAAAATGAAGATCATTTGAGAATTTAATTTAAGGCCATAATAAAGGAGAATATTTATGCCAAATTTAACATGTGTGAATTTTGGCATCAAAAAGATGCCTTTTTGGGTCACATAATCTCAAAATAGGGGATATCTATGGATCCAGCAAAAATAGAGGTTATCGAAATATGGTCAAGACCAACAAAAGTAACTATGATCTGAAGTTTTCTTGGTTTGGCTGGATATTATTGACGTTTTTGTGAATGATTTTTCACGATTATCTAATCCACTCACCAAGTTGACCCAGAAAAGAGTTATGTTTGTTTGGAAGGAGGAATGTGAAGTGAATTTCAAGGAGTTGAAAAGAAGTTTATCCAGTGCACCTGTACTCACACTTCCTTGTAGTGGAGAAAGGTTTGTGTTCTACAGTGATGCATCCAAGAAGGGTCTGGGGTGTGTTCTTATACAAAATTATAAGGTGATAGCTTATGCCTCACTACAGTTGAAAATCCATGAGCAAAATTACCCAACTCATGATTTGGAGTTAGCTACGGTAATCATTGCATTAATGATTTGGAGGCATTATATTTATGGAGAAAGGTGTGATATTTATACTGATCATAAAAGATTAA
Source organism: Viscum album (assembly GCA_963277665.1). Taxonomy (NCBI): domain Eukaryota; kingdom Viridiplantae; phylum Streptophyta; class Magnoliopsida; order Santalales; family Viscaceae; genus Viscum; species Viscum album. The sequence goes on along the minus strand of OY728157.1, from coordinate 2,049,596,392 downwards.
AGTATATTTTATCAAAAAATGAGCTGAATATGTGCCAATGAATATGGTTGGAGCTGATTAAGGATTACGACTGCTCAATTCATTACCACCCTGGGAAGGCAAACAAGGTGGAAGATGCATTAAGTCGACAAGACCATGCTAGCTTATCCATGATGAGGATCACAAAAGATCCAATATTTAAGGATTTACAAAGGATGGATCTTGGAATTATAATGGAAGGGGGGAATCATATATTTCTCAAATGAATGTTCAACCATCTATAAATGCGATGATTAAAGAGGCGCAGAAAGAAGATGTAGAGTTACAAAAGAAGGTGAGAAATATTCTTGAATTCAACCTTGATTGTGATGGGATAATAAAGTTCAAGAATCAGGTTTGTTTTCCTCCCATCCCAGAATTAAAGAAGGAGATGGTGGATGAGGCTCATAGATCTTCATTCTCTATTCATCCTGGAAGCACGGAGATGTATATGGACCTGAAAGAGTACTACTGGTGGGATGGCATGAAATGAGATGTTGCTGAATATGTCTCTCGATGCTTGGTTTGTCAGCATGTTAAAGCTTAGATAATGAAGTCTAAGGGTATGTTACAACCATTACCCATAACATAATGGAAATCGGAAAACATCAATATGGTCTTTTCCACTAGACTTCCTAAAACATACAAAGGAAATAATGTTATCTGGGTCATAGTTGATCGTCTTACAAAGTCGACACACTTCATTGCTATTAGAGAGGATTTCTATCTGGATCATCCTGTTAGGATATATGTGAAGGAAGTGGTTAGATTGCATGGATTACCACTTTATATTATGTATGATCAGGATCTGAGATTTACCTCAAAGTTCTAGCAATGTCTTTAGCATACTCTGTATACAAAGTTGAGTTTCAGAACGACTTATCATCCTCAGACAAACAGTCAGTCTGAGAGGACAATTCAAACTCTAGAAGATATGTTAAGAGCATTATCTATGGATTTCAAAGGTGGTTGGGATAAACACCTACCATTGGTGTGATTTTCATATAAAAATAGCGTTCACTCCCGTATTCATATGGATCCTTATGAATCTCTCTATGGAATGAAATGTAGGACTCTAACTTGCTGGTATGCATTTGGGGAAATAAATCTATTAGGACATGATCTTGTTGATGAGATGGAAGATAAGGTCAGATCTATTCAAAAACACATAATAGAAGCTCAGAGTCAACATAAAAGTTATGCCGATAACAGAAGAAAAGACCTAGTGTTTTAATTGGGTGATAGAGTGTTTTTACGAATATCTCCCTGGAAGAGGGTCATGAGATTTGGAAAAAGGGGATGTTGAGCCCTAGATATATCGGTCCATTCGAAATACTGGATCGTGTTGGAAAGGTAGCTTACCGAATGGTGCTTCCACCGAATCTCTCTCAAGTTCACGATGTGTTCCATATATCTCTGCTGAGAAAGTAAATATCTGATCATTCACATGTACTCAGCTCAGAAGTTGTACCGCTGGAGCAAGATCTTTCTTATGAAGAACAACCGATAGAGATTCTGGATCGTAGTGAAAAAGTCCTATAGAACAAGACCACTCGCTTGGTAAAAGTTTTATGGAGGAACCACCAGTTAGAAGAAGCTACATGGGAGCTTGAGGATATGATGAGGGAATGGAATCCTCATCTGTTTGTTACAAAGTGACGAATTTTGAGGGCGAAATTCATTTTAAGGGGGGTAATATGTAACACCCGATACTTTTATGAGAAATATTTTGTTTTTATGTTATATAAATCATCAAAGGAATCTTTCACTACACACAACACTAGCTTGCCTGATTTACACGCAACCGCAGCCTTCCTCAATAGCTTGTGTCGTACGCAATACCGAGTTTCACTAAACGACGAAATGCTATTAAAATATTATTAAAACTAGTCGTTTTGAATAATAATAACCACTTTTTGAAATTTTGTAAATTTTATATATCAAAATGGACTTTATTTTTGAATTCGGAATATCGAAATTAGCTTAGGTTGAAATTTTGGTACTTTTCGGATAACATTCATATTCTGATGAATAGTGAAAATTACTAAATTTTAATTTAAAAAAACTTTTTTAATATAAATAATTAATATTGATAAATTATTAATTTGAGTGGTTTTAAAATATATTTAGAATATATTTTTACCATTTAATACAATTTTGGTTATTGGATGTAATTTCACATTTAAACCAAACATAAACAAGTGTCAATCTTTTAAAAGCACGCTATTTGTTTTGACGACGAGAATTAATTTTTAAATTAATTAAACCAACTGATGTGTTTTGAATTTGGTAAAATAGACATTATTTTTTAATTCATAATATCAAATATATCTTAGGCCTAATTTTTGTAATTTTTCTGGAAACTTTCATTTTTTGATGAATAGTGAAACCACTAAGTGGTAGTTAAAAAACTGAATTTTTCATAAAACATAATTTTACCTCTTCTGTGAGTGGAATTTCGAACATCTGAGAGACATGGTTATTATAAAAGACTAAAATGTGGTTCAATGAAATGAAAATATTTTTTGGTGAATAGTAACTTTTTACTTTTTTTCGAGAGTTAAAAAGTAAATAGGGTAATTAAGTGTAAAAACGATATTATTATTCCCCTAACACATGTCCTAATTCTATTGGATAAGTGTAAATCGACCAAAACAACCTTAGGAATAACATATGTCCATTTAGGCCCACATGGATTAGATTAGGACATTTATTATTAATTTATTTAATGAAGGTTAAAATAGTTAAAATCAAAGTTTAATAACTAAAGAATTTTTAATATAGGGTTAAACATAAGATAAATTCGGCTTCAAATATTCATTAGAAAGATAAAAATATTTTCAACATAATGGTATTTTATTTAAAATTTTTATACATTAAATAATTAAATTTATTTATGACACAATGATGATGCAATAATTATCTTATTAATGAAATATTAACATAATTGATGTTATAAATACCCAAATAAATGTAATTTGAGACTTATTATGAATTGAACTAATTTTATATGTTAATATGACATGTTATTATTGATTTAATATACTTTTTTCTAACTAATCGTTCTGTTATATTTTTCCCAAAAATCAATTACAAAATAGTGTAAAAATTGACATAAAATTGTCTTTAAAACAAATATTTTATTATTAATTGTTATTTTATTCTGAAAAATCTATGGTTCGGAAAAATTACTTATATAATGTTATATATATTAATAATAAACAACTTGTGGTTCGTTTGTCTTGTTATAGTATGTTTATTAACCTTATAGTGTAAGAAAACAAGAAGACACGATAAAAGTTAAATTATCTAACTTAAAGTTAAATCTAAATGAAAAGTTAACAAGTTATACCTAAACATGTCTAAATTATATTGGATTATAGGAGTTCGACCCATCCTCACCTTATCTTAGAAATAAATCAATTTTGAGCTATTAAAATCCGAATATGACTTTATAATAAAATAATATTTTTAGTTTTTCCAAAGGTGCCCCTCTCCTCCCTTAAAAAAGGGAACCTCCTCCCATTCTTCCTCACACCACATTGAGCCTTCATGATCGGCAAAACCCTGCAAAACTATCTTCTCCATATCCCTAGAAATATCATAGAGGTCCTGGTATTCTTCAAAGACCAATTTTATTTCCCTAATAGGATGTCTCAAAGAGGCGCTTCAAAGAAGAGGTAATGTCTGTTACCGATTATGTCAACTTTATTTCTTATTCCACTTATTCTTCATTAGTTTTTTCATTATGAAGTAATAACATAAGTATCACTCATATACTTATATGTTATTATAAGTATGAAACAACCCTATTTCACCATCTATCCATCCTACGGAAAACGAAATCACCGCCCGTGCGTACGTACGGAATACCGTCTCCACGCCGTGGTGTAATCTATTTTCCACCACCACCATACTTGGATGGGTATAATGGTGTAAATAATAACTATATATGATTATTTTAAATTGATATTGATTCTTAAATAGTATACATACACTCCATTACAATTTCAAGATCATGGGAACGATATCATCGCTCGTGCGTACGTACGGAATATTGTCCCCACGACGTGATGCGGCTCGTTCTACATGATCTTCATTGCATAATGATTATATAAATGAATTGAATGAATGAATATGATATATATTACACTAATACTATTCTATAAATGAGGTATCTATAACCTAAAAATAAGAGTAAGAATTTATTTGACAAAACACGCATAAGAACAAAAAGCAATAAACACTCGAATAACAAGTAACAATGAAATATTACTAATAAGAAGCTAATAATTTGACCATATATGATATCATAAAAATGATTATGATTCTGGAATAAGTCACTAACATTATTTAAATCATTATACAGGAGGATCAGACACTTATGAAGCAAATCAGACCTAAGGTAAGGGAAAATATCACAATCTCATTTTTATCCGAGATTTTTTATACTTTGATATTTACTAGGGTGTATTTTATCATCCACATCCAGGTTTCCTCAATATGTAATATTATTTTCATACACCTACAATTTTTTAAATCCAATTCTAACCTTAGGTGAGTTATTTGTAAAAGATTTGAAAGGAATCTTTGGTCATTTTTCATACGAGTTACTTTTTGACTTTTCTGACAAAAGTACGAGAAGAATGTTTTTAACATATATGGCATGAATGGATTTTTAAAAAATTATTTCCAAAAACCTTCCTTTACAAGTTTTTAAGTTTATTTTTAATCAATTTATTTTTGTTTAAAATTGTATGACATGTTAAGAAAGGAAAATGTTTTTGAAGTAGAAAAGATATTTTCCTCAAGAATGGAATTCATGTGTTTTATCAAAATTATTTTACATCTATGATAATATAGGGTTCTGTTTCTATCCCTATTATTACATTGATTTGATTATGTTGTGATGGAATTATTTTCATGAATTCCTTTCTCTTATAAGAATTGTTTTATGATGTCACGATGTTTAAGAATCCCATTATTATTACATGAGTTATGCAATGATGTATGATTTCTGATTTTTGTGGCACAAAAAAGAATGACTTAATTATGAGATGGGTGGGACCTATATCTACCTCCAATGCATGGGGTAAAGATTTTATATCTCATGAGATAGACATGGCAGGAACGGCTTGTTAAACCGGTTCAGTGAAACATGACTGAAATGAGGAATGAACTCGGTTCAGAAATGGACTTTGTCCACTAAGATAGTCTTGGAAATGAGTCTTGACTAATAAGAAATAATTCTCTATGATTATGTGTATATTCCAAAAAAAATCATGTTTTATGTTATGATTATTGTGATTACATTTCACTACCATGATTTATTCCATGTAACGAAATTTTGATCTCTTTTTGCAGGGTAAGATTCCCAAAATGGTAGGTTCTCATGAATATGATGTGATTGATATTTATTTTGTTTAACCTTACTGAGCATTTGAGCTCACCACTTTGTTTGTATTATTTCCCCAAGTCAGGAAGACGGTTATTAAGTAGGATATGCCAGAAAGGGACTCCAGATATGATGAAATAAATGGGAGACAATGTAGATGCTTTATGAACCAGTTGTTTATGTTTTCCAGTTTCTAAAGACACTATACCTATATGGTCCTTTCATGGTTTTGTTATATGTTGTAATAAGTGTACTTCAATTTTGAAGTATTAACAATGTATGCAAAGAATGGGTCGTTATAAAAGTCATTATTTCTAAAACATGGGACTAGACATGTATCTTATTTTAAGAGTTTATATTTTATGAAAAATGGATTCTTGTTAGTAGTGTCTATATGTAATATTCAAGTTGTTATGTAATAGTTATGGTATAATTATACAAAAATATAAACCTGAAAAGATCCTCAATGTTAATTCTTGACACATTACAAGATTGTGTAATGTTTAAGGTCTGGTCTTTATATACTCTCTATGGATATTCATATCAGGATAAAGGGAGAATAATTTTTATCATCATCACAAATAGAATTTACGACACTACTACTTACTATTATGAGGCACATCATCAATAGTTGGTGTTATTTTTAAAACATCTATTCAAGGTTCAATCCATAGGATCCAATAATCTATGAATTCATTAAGAGTATGTGGTATTTTAATATCTCCGTATATTACTTATTAATCATATAATGGTCATGTTAATTTTTATTCTTCCATATCTAATACATCATAAGATTCTATTCAATCATTCAATACCTGATTGTCTATACAGATGAAAAATTTATCACCACTAATTTTTGTCATTAATTTGTATCTAAAAAGTTTGAAATGAACCATTATCAAATCACCATAACTAGTTGTAAAAAAGTAGGTATATAGGGAACCATTATATCCATAATGTGGAAATCATCATTTATTCACCAAAAATTTCTTATAATGACATACATTTTAGAAATATACAATTTAAATACTTTTTCCAAAAAAACCGTATAGTATAATATAGCTATAATCAAGAGTTCAAAAATGTTTTAGAAAAAATATAAATAATATATTATTTATTAGTCTGATAAGGTTATATACCATAGAGGGGGGTAGGGTATGATAGATTAGTACTTCCTCCCCACAAGATCATGTTTCATTGTTAAACCAAACACACTTTTCTCACTTTGTCATAGAAATATATGAACTAAATTGAAATCATTCATAAAACGACTTAATTTTACTTGGTTAAACCTCACAGGGACTCATCCAAGGAACCCACAGTGAAAATGTGTTGATTGTACCAAATCCACTATGACTCAATACCATGAACGGTGGTTTAGGCTAGATCTATTATATAGATCGCCTCACAACATTTACAATGTTTGGGGGTCATCTCACTACTTTACCAAGGGTAAATTCCTATGTATCTTCTTCTGGCTCACAGTCGGTGGAAATGATCACCATATTCCTCTTACTTTGATCACTACTATTGGAAGGGATTGACATAGAGTTTATAGACTTTCAGGTCCTTTTAATACCATTAATGAATACATCATTAGTTTTAGATAGATGTTATGTTGATTTTCCACATTCATCTAACTAATCAACACCACTTTACCAATGATTTACTAGAAAATGCCATGTGATTTTTTTTGGCAATGATCCATTCTTTCATGATTATTCTCATTTGTGAATCTCAAATAGCATTTGCGAAGATTCTACCTTTTGTGAAGCTCACTTAGCCTTTGCGAAGCACACATATTCCATTAGCTCAAAAATCCATTATGAAAGACCTTTATTTCATGAAGCAAGCATAGCCTTCATGAATTTTCCTACATTCACGATGCTCAAAACATTTGGATTGATTTTATATCCTTCGAAAAATTCTTTTCATAAAACACCTTTATGAACAACCTTTGTGATTCAGGATCCTTACGATTTTCATTAAGTCCAAATAAATATATGAAGGGGGGTAGAGGCCTATTTATAGGTGTATCCAATGATTCTCGAACCTCCTGTCCATGGCATCATCATTTCATAATTATCATTATTTTCTTCTACAATGCTCCCTTTTTTTGCAATGCTTTATGAAAGTTATCTATTAATGAATATTATTTTAACCATATAGCTTTCATTCAAAACATTAATGTTGCCACAATAGTCCACTCTCAATGATCATCACCCTCATCGTTCATGATGGTCATATCTATCATGTAGATTACCATTAGATTTATTTGATCCTTCATGAAACACACGATTTGAACCCTGTCTTCTTGAAACTAATTCGTTTTCCATATTTTCATAAGACCTTCAAGGAAATCAACTTTTCACAATGCTATCCAAACTCCAAATTTTAGTCCCCCAAAATTTGGGTAACATTTAGAAACAACATCACCTTTTGTATGAAATTTTATAAAACACGTACAAGGCATCCATTAATTCATCATGGATTGTTGTAAATATACTAATTAAAAATTATTAATGGACTCTGTACTTATCCTTGTAATCCTTCTTTATCAACAAACACAATCAACCTACGAATACTACAATGTTACCTTGATTGATTATTTCCAACAATATTTTACATAATAATACCTAATAATTTTTTTTCGTGTTCTTAATAAACACATTTTAACTCATAACACATATAAAAATACCTAGGATATACCTGGAAAATATATAAAAAGGGGGTGAGTTAAATATTCTAGTAAAAAGAAATTGGAGTAAATATGATGATGTTATGTATCATAAGATCTAAAGGATGTAACATTGGATCATAAATTTTTATGATCAAAATTATATTAGACATAAGTAATAAGAGAAACTATATCTTAGGAATAATTTAAATATTAGAATTAATAGAATGTAGCACAAACATAAGAAATCTCATTATAAAAAAATAAATAATTAATGATAGTGAATCTTGACATATTGTTCTAGATTAACATTCCATTCACCTTAAAATATATCTTGTGTGATTTAATAATTAATTAATTGATTGGGGAAGTGTATAATTCCATGATAATCCATTGGATAATAATATTTTCTTGAAATGTGTCCCATGAAGAAAAAAAATATTAAATAATTTATAAAAATGAATAAACCATGAGAATGAAACTAGTCTAAAAACAATGTTATAAACCATAAAACGATAAAGAGTCCTAATGCTTTCCTAGATATAAATAGTTTAGGTCAAACGAAACCATTATAAGTGATTAATGAATCTTAATTTATAAATATATATAAAAATTAGAAGTAAATAACATAGGAAATTTTAAATTATATGTAAGGTAAATGAACCCCCAAAAAACAATACTGGGATGGGTAAATTAATAAATTCAAAATAAAATGGAATATAGTTTCAAAATACCTAAATAATAATAATTATATTATATTTATAAGTAATGGTTACTAAATATCCTCAAATAAAAAATTAATTATAATAGTGAAGCATGAAAAGTAAGAATATATTGAGAAATTTTCCTTTTTATTGTATGAATTAAAAAAATATTGGATTATAACGTGAAATACAAGCATATCCCCAATGAAAGAAAAATAAAATGAAGATAAATTAATTATGTATGGTTGTATGAAATAAATTTAAATAAAATATATTTTACTAATAGAATAGCGGGGTACATTATATAAAATTACAATGAAATATGAGAGTGCCCCTTACCTCTATTTTTACTCATTTTGGATTCTCCATTAGCCTCTTGAATTTATGAATTACATATTTTAATAAAATATTATATATCCACTTAAATGTTTATTTCAATTATTCGCATCCATTTATTATAATATATTATTTATTTAATGAACATATTTGTTGTATGTAGATAGTTTGGGTTGATTGGTCCAAATATTCAAATATAATTTTATATAATGGCAGTGATCAATGTACATGTCCAATGATTCCATAAGATCTATATAAATAATGAAATATATTCTTATTAATTATAGAAAAACAAAATTTTTAATGTTTAATATATAATATAAAATATATTCAATTCATAAAGTGTTTCTCGGTATGGTTTCCTTATAGAGATAAAATGACAAGGATTTCATAAATAATTTTAATATTATTCCTCTTATATCACTGTGAATTACTAAACATGATATACATTTACATTTCATTCATAATTATATATTAATTACATTTGTAATACAACTAAAATAAGAAGTTAATGAAATCATAATCATAGACATAGGTGGTCTAAACATATAGTAGAGTGAAAGGTATTTTTATGAATGGTCAAAGTGAAGGATGAAAAATAATTTCTTTCAGAATTATATTAAATAAGTAATGTTATTAAAAATATAAATTTTATATTAATTTTAAAATATGATTATTAAAATAAATTCATTTTGGTGATAAGTGTTTACCTTCTCTTTGAGGAACCATATTTGGAATTTTAATTAAGACTTTAAAGGATTAAATTTCAATTATACCAAGGTTTCCAAAATTTTGATAATGTATTTTAGATAATTTTTTGGGAATATCATAGTAAAATGGATATTTTTAATAATTTAAGAGAAATAAGTTGTGATGGGGTGTATTAATTTACAATTTCGATTGGTGTTTTTGAATAAAATATTGAATAATTAATTTTTTTCAGAATAATAGATATAATATTGATCGTTATTATTATTAATACTATATAATTAGAAAATTTATTTTTATTGACATTCACACCCATCTATATCTTATTGGATCATTTTACTAATTCCATTAGTGAAAATAATTAAGATTTTTTTTAAAAAAAAATATATAATTTAGACTTTAAAAAAAATATTACATTTCAATTTCTATTTATTATTATTAAATTTATTATTTTACAAATTTGAAAAATTTTATTTTATGAAAAAAAAATTTTAGAAAATATTAAAGTCAAATAACTTGTTACAATATTTGAGCATTGATTTTATAATATTATAATACTTATATTTACTTCGTTAATTTATTATAACCATTACATAAAATGTTACTTAACCAATTACTCTGATAAATATTTTACTATTAAAATTATTAAGGTACTATTTTAACAACCACGTTACTATTGTAACATTCATACTTCCAATCAATTCATTTCCCTTTTATAATAGTCATATAGTCAAATTAATTACTATATATACATCTTAGTTTCTTTTTTTATCATTTATTTATTTTTATTCAATTTTCTCATAATGCCAATCTATATTTAATTGTATTGTTTTCTTCATAGGGTTATTTTTGGATTTGTTATTTTATATAGACCTTGAAAAATGATTCTTCAATATTCTAATTATGTTATTTCTTGTATTTATTAAACCAATATACATGTATTGATATTATAGAATCTATTTATCCATCATTTATAATGTTATGTTAGATAATAAAATGATTTTTTTATGGTGCATATGACAATACACTAATGTTTTGATAGGATAATTTAACTATCACACATATGTGATTTATGGAATGAGAATTCATAAAAACATGTGATGGAACACATGCACCTAATATCTTTAAACTTGCTTCCTACCAAGGAACCATAATAATATAATCACAGTTAATAAGTTCATTGTTTCCATAAAAACATCAAATAATCTATCTAAAACACTTATAGAGAACTTAAGTGAGCCCAAACGCCCAATAAGGTTGAAACACATCATAATTCCAGTTCATCCCTCATAAAAAACAAATTTAATGTCTTCATCGGTGGAAAAATTATTCCATATTAAATAATGATATTTTGTTCCATATTTCGATCCATTTAAAAAACGGATAGTTGAAACATAGTTGATTAAATATCCAAGGTCAAACCCAGAATAAAAGTACTTAGAAAATAGACTATGATGAATTTTTCAATAAAATTTATACTTTTAGTGTTACAATTTACAATTAATTTAAATTTTATAACTTGATCCAATCCTCATAGTAAAATCTCCATTCACATATAATCTATCATTTTAATGCTCTTATAGGAGGAATGTAAATGTCAATCCATTCCTTTTAAAATTGTTCCAATGGCGATCAAATGGAATTCCTCTACACATACAATCAATAAGTGATACCATTATTTGACTTTATTCAACATATTATACTCAAACTAACAAGTCAAATTGTCATATATTTATTTTTTAAAATATTATCATTGAAAAAGGATGTGAGATCACAACACATCAGCATCTAGAACACGAAACTGATTTACAATAAACCACACATTAAAATTAAAAATTGGGTAATAAGTAATCACCCTTTAGAACATGAATAAGAGTCACAATGTATCTATTTATAGAATACATAAATATGTTACAAACATAAAAAAAATACATATACATTGTAATGAAACAAAGTAATATCTTTTTAACATGAAACCTATCGAATATCACAATTAGAAATACTAAAATTCAAAAAGTATTTCCCTTCTCTCCAATCCATTTTATATATCCAAAAAGTAAAAATAATCAGCTTCCACTACCTTCATACCAATAATCGAACAAGGACATCAACAAACAAACAAAACATATCATAACTCTTTAAAGTCTCACACATCCAATTATATATTCTACTACACATCAACATCTTGAACATAAATATATAGGGAATTCAAAATCACAATAATAATATCCAAAATGGTTAATTAATGAGGATATAACCATTATAATAAGAATTTCAACACAATAATGAAATAAATGTGCATAATTAATGATGTATAAAACAATAATTATAATTTAAACCACCATCATTTTATACTAAAAACGCAATCAATGAGAGAATTTCCACCAAGGGAAATAACATGAGGACAAAAATATCTCTAACCCATGCCCCCAAAATAATATCAGAAAATCAAAATAATATGTGATTACTTAAACAATATATAAATTAATAAATTATATGACGAAGGAGGTGACCATATCTCTAGGTTTTTTAAAAGACAACCTCATCATCCTAATGACCAATAATGGTAAGAACTCAAATAGGTGCATGAGTAATCAATTTAACCTCCTGATATCTCATAGAAGTTTCTATATGAAATAATAAAAATTTAAACAATAGGATAACCTTGAAATTACTGTAGCAAAATGAAGTGAATACCTAGATGGTTTATTTAATATTTCTAAATTACAGACAATTAAAATAGTTCCCCTATAAAAATAGTGCATACAAATAGATCAAACATAAAATAGTATATGAATTTTTAGCATACATAAAATTATCTTTATATCAATGGTTTATGTAATAAGGTTAGTAAATAGATAGTGATACTTCATTTGTAGGAATGCATCATCCACCACACCCAGTATTGAATTTTCAAGGTAATTAAACTAATCTTTAATATCATTATCATTAATGACCATGTTTTCCTAAAAAAATAATAAAATTATTACCAATTATTTGAAATCTATCCTCAATATACACCAAATGCTCATATACCAATATTTCATGACCTCAGTCAATTAGGACCCCACAGAGGATTTTTATCATTTAATTTTACACACCGCAAATAAAACATTCAATAGACTATGGGTAGGAAACTATAACCATGTTTATAAATCTCACAAATTAAAGATATTAATATATACTGAATTCATCAGAAGAAAATTATTTAAAAAGAAAACCACTAAATATCAAAATATATGTATTATAAGATAAATTTATATTATAAATATTCTGTAATTCATAAAAAAAAATAAATGAAATTAATGATTGTAAAATTCAATTAAAATAACCATGAATCCCTCACAATGAAAATATAACCTATAATATTATCTAACCATATATTTGTATGAAAAAAATACTAAACACTAAGATTCTATTATAATTTTTTACCATGATATAATAAATCAAAAAAATCCACTAACATGACTAAGAATACCTATATTTAAAAATAGGAGCTAACAAATCCATTTTTTCAATAGTCTATTACATATGTCCAAAGAAACAAGTAAATATATTGAATTCATCATTTCCAATGGATCAAAATCATAACACTTCATCACATCTCCACCAATAAAAATTTGAAATGGTAATTGAGGTTAAATGTTGGCTTTTAAACAATCTCATATTTAGGCCTCATAAGATACTACACATGATAATGAAATATTAGAAATATATAAAATACAAATTAACACGTCTAATTAATTAATGAAATATATTCCACTACATAGAAGAAGAATTACTAATTGAATAATATAATATATTATTAAAATAACGCACATAATAAATATATATAAGTCCCCCCAGAAACCCAAAACCACTATCCCAGTCCCTGATAATTAAAAAACCTAAAGTCATGAGGAAATTGATGTTATTAATTCAACCACATGTCCACATAAACCACATAGAATTGAAATACAAGACATAAAATTCATTCCCCATCCTCATGATTTAATTGAATACATATAATTATCACAACTATATTAATCGGTTGAATGTATACATGTTATATTGGTTGGATATCACTCTATCATACTAACTCTGAGTGTGTTGAGTCAAACTTGAGAAAACATACAATCATGTTATATATTTTATGTGATTGATACTCTTATCAAATAAAATAATTAACATAGAATGAGATAACACACTTATTCCCCAACAAATATTAAAAAAATTGAAATAATTAATAATAATAAATTTTTTAAACCATCATCATAAAAATAATACCATCACTATCACTATCATCTTGATGTGCTAATATACTGGTGTCAGAGATCCATGTTACTCTTTGAAGAAATCATGCCTCTATCAGCCACCTCGGAGGAAGCCTCCAAGAAGATATGTATACATGTAATCCTCATATATAAAATATAATATAATCAAAATGATTTATCAAGATGATGAAAACTCTAGGTGAACACTCTATAGTAAAACAAGATGGTTAATGTTACATCAAATAAATTTAAATTGAATTTCTATCATCTAACCATGAGTATGCAATAACTCATTTAATAATTTCCAAATTATAATAGAACAAAACATCATTTATAATATCCCATAATATATAAATTATAAAATGTTGTGAATTTTATAATTCACAATAATTAATTATAGAAAAATTATAGAGTATAATGTCAATCTAAATCCAATCATCGATGAATCACAAGTCATTCATGCCTCTAGGTTGGTATCATCACTACATCAAAATCAAATCTTGTTATTTTGATCATTATAATGTAAATCTAATAAAATAATTTTATAATTCCATTATAATTAAATTAACTTCAAATTGACCCCCTTTATTTCTAAATGATCATTCAATAACCGAAACTGGCCACTTAATATTTATTCTACTCATCATCATTGTTAATACAATAAAAATGTATATCATGCTAATTAAATGATTGAATTTATATGTATTGTCTATTATATCAATCATATATATTACCAACATATCCTTATATATATACATCGTTATATAATTTGTTATTCTACCAAAGCACAAACCCCAAATCAAAAATTTATTTTATTAAATTTCATTATCATAGAAAATCATATATATTTAATGGCTAGAGTTGTTGCACTCTACTCATGAAAAGTGTTGGGTAGGAACACTATTTTTTTTACACAAATATATATTTTATTACATCTATGTTTATTAATTTTAAATTTATTATTTTTCAAATTAATGAACTATAATGTACTGAAATGTTTTTTCATTATTATAAATGTAGAAAAAAAATAAAGATCGACTATTTACCTATATACAACAACCACTTAGATTAATATCCAATTTTTCATCATTTGTTTTGTATTTTTATGTACACATATACATAAAAAATTTTCTACAATAATAATAATTCCATTATTATTATAAATATTTATGAATTTATAAACATGAAAAAAATTATTAATTTACTTTAAATTTAATTTGTACAAATATAAATTTTAATTAAAAATTTAATTTAAAAAATTAACTGGTTTAATAATATATAAACATATTGATGAAAGAATTAAAAATAATTAAATAAAATACATGTAATAGAGAGGAGGTAGAATTCACCTTTTTATCCATGTAATCCATCCTCCATCTTTTTGTACTAAATAATTTTTTTCCTGATTTTAATTTCATCCCCTAAAATGCGGAAACCCCAACCTCCACCCATTTCTATAAAACTCCCCATGCAACATGTATCTTCACATGAACTACTATACACTACGATAAAGTAACCCTCTTTATAAATAAACACATTTCCCAAATATCAAGTGATCGCCTAAATCTTTGAACAATATACCACCCTTATAAAATCATAGACAAATAAAACCATCATTTATCCACCTTAACATTATAAATTTATCTAACTAAAACACATCCAACATTTATCCTCTATCACATCACCATATTTTATTTGAAAACCTTCTTGAAGGAACTTACCAAACCATAAATATTATTTTCACTAAAACCAAAAACAAATAACCCTCTCTCATATTTAAAATCTGACACTCTAACATGTCTTCGTGCATAGGATAGTCATTGAAGGGCTTCACCCACTATCCCCATTATATTTATCATCAACTAACCTCATCCGATTTCAAAAACAAACTAAAAATATTTCTCTATAATTTGATACTCCTAATACTTTTGTGGTGATTTCAAACTAATATGTTTATTTATTGATTAGTATGGAAGACAAAATGTCAATCATTATATAAACTATGGTCTGAGTTTTTATATTCCACCACAATAAATTTTAAATTATGTTATTATTTTTTATAAACATTTCTATAATATCTTTAATCTTCCAAAAAAACATGAAATCTATTTGACATTAGTATCATTGAAAATAATCAATCTTAACACAATATTTAGTTTACTAAATCTAACTATAAATTTTTATAAGACCATTATTAATTGATAGAGAGATAAATGAATTTATGATGTTATTAAACAAATTTTACATTCAAGGATATCTACATCCTTAATCTAATCATACTCTAATATATATCCCTTGAATAATACTTCAAATGAATATTTAATGAAGAAAAAATAATATTTTAATATTGAAAATAGGCTTGGGAATGGAATCAAAACCAATCACAACAATCATCACCATAAAAAATACTTTTCCCAAATAAAAAAAATTAATCATTTTAATATAATTAGTATTTTTGCTAATAATATACAATATAAATGTATTGAACAATAATTATTGAAACAATGATTCAGTATTAGAAAATTTTTTGGGGTGTTCCTATTTTACACATCTTTTTTGTATTAATGACGAATTAATAACATCATATAATTTGAATGATTCACTAAGAATCATAAATTTTTTATATTTATAGTTCAATTATTATATTAAGAGAATATAATTTTTTTAATTTTACATTTAACCATTTCATTAGTGTGAATGGTTGAATAAATTTCATCAAATTTTTATAATCTAGAATAAAATAATGGTCATGGTGAAGTTATATAGGAAATTATTTAGTTAGATGTTCATAGAATAAATAAATTAGTCAAATATCATGGAAATTGGAATAAATATTGATTGTTTTTTAAATAATTTAAACAGTTAATATACCACTATAATAATGATGTATCATTGTTGGAATATTGAGTATCCCAGTGGGATGTATATAGATGTAATATCGGTGACCCATAATCCACCGTAATCGGTGCCCTGAGTTGGGTCATCCCATGACCTCATGGATGCCTCCCCATATTCCCGAGGCTTCCAACAAGAAACACAGGTCTAATGGGAACTAGGGGATATAATACCCACTTATCAAAGTTAATCCATAATATAAGTAACATCGAAAGACAAAATTACCAATGAAAACAATAAAAAGACATCACGAAATAAAAACTAATATGCAACCAAGTACCCATGTTATAAAAAAATTGTTTGAATTGTCTACATGTGAGGCAGAAATAAAAAATGAGTAATTCCAAAACTATAAAAAGACTTTATACCTGTACCAGAGTCCCAACATGGTCCTAACGTCCAATCATTAACTCATCATCTCATTCGCCACCAAACAATAGTTCACTACTCTCAACCTATACAAGAAAACAAGTAACATCTTCTCGGTTACCCATCTGCCATGGTATCCTGAGTAGGGTGTGAGTACAACTTCATAGGCCACAACCAATGTTGTCTCAAGCAATATCCTGTGTGTACAAAGGATTATGATGGTAAAAAGTGAAATTAATAAACAATTAATAGGGAATAAATTTAAGTAATAATGTAATATATATATATATATATGCATTATATTTTCTAAAAAGAGTCGAACAACCCACTCTGGTCACACTGTGAGTCCCAACCAGTGCACAAAAGCATACACACCCTTTTATCCACAATGGGATTAAATATTCACAACACATTTCATACCCATTAAATAAAATATTAATTTAATCCATTATCAACATTATTTACATTTCATCACCTTTTCAATATCCATTAAAAAATTCAACCTCACCACATGATTCGTATATTAATACTTTGAATCATTTAAACTACTACCAAAGATGATATATTACCATGAATAATGGAATAAAAAAATTCTGCATATCACTATAGATACACACATCACAATAAACACATTATCCTCACCTCGGATCCTCAGTCTAGGTGGAATGAAATCGTTAGGGGAATAATTCTATTTCCCCTTCCCCAATCCATGCATTATAGGTAGAGTTTAGAGCCTCTCTCTATCTTGATCCATAGGCATAGAACATAAGTCAATAACCAATACTACCAACCCATGGGGATATGTTTATACATATAGGGGTATGTTAGAGCATCATTCCAACATGGCACATGGGTGGAGCCTATGTCCATTACCCCACACCATCAAACCAAAACCATACTTAACTATTACAGCTAATCAATGAAAACATAAAAAAATCAACATGGGAATTTATATCATGCCACAAACAATTAACACATATACCTTTTACACTACAAGGACACTTTATCCCATTCCCTTTCATATGCCTAGCCCATTACGCATATTCACTAATTATCTTACATTATGCCATTTAACATATTTGGTCACTCTGTATGTTAACTCTCTAATGAATATTAAGAACAGATCATATTACACTAGGAAAATTCACACTATTACCATTTAACCTATATTAACATCATTCCAAAAACTCCCTTATGCTATATCATCAACTAAACTCTTTCATTAATAAGTTTATTTCAAAATCATGCTGAAATGAAAATGTAATTTTTATGGGTTTTATCTCACTAACGCCTACGCCCCTTCAATTAATCAATGTCTTATTGGACCTTTAAAAAATACATCATTTTCCTAATAACAATTCAAAATACACATTGAAATCATATTGAAAACACCTTCTTAAAACATGGGTTTTTCCCATTGAAAACTAAAACATTCCCAATGCATTTCATTTCCATTTCAACCATCGAAAAAACATTAAACTATTTCCAAAAAATGGGACCTTGACCTAAATTATAAAATCATTAGACATATTATGAGAAAACCCCATTTTAAAAAAACATTGAGTTCAACACCTTAATTAAAAATGTTACCTTTTTTAAAAACATGATTTTGCATCAATAAACCTATAATCGGCTTAAATCGTGAAAACATAACATCAAAACCATTTCAAAACCACTAAAGCCTTTAGAATAGACAGAAAATAATTTCTCCAATTAACCATTTAACCCTTATCACATTCAATATACACATTTTCAACCCATTTGTAACCATAATTCCATTATCTTAGTGTTTTCTAATTTTATTATCAATTTACAATGGTATGGCTTACACATTCGGATCCTTATGTACGGTCTCACATTATCAACAAACAAAACATAGTCTGTGAAAGGTCTTACACCTAAATCTATGCTCCATACCACTTCTTGTAACCCATGATTTAAAAATTCATCATAACAACAAGAAAGAAATACTACATACATATATTACATATCAAGACTATGGGTGAAAGCAAGGAGACCACCTGACTAATGGTCGTTGATGACTTGACATATATTTATCGTTGATATGAAATAATGAACCTAAATCTCAAACCTAAAATCTACTTGAAAATTGAAGGTTTTAGGGATTTAGAAGAAGTTGAGGGATTCTGCAATCCATAGTCTTGAAAATAGAGCAAAGAGGAGTGTTAGACTCACTCATATCTTCAATTTGAACCCCAAACATACTCAAAATGCACATGAATCGAAGGAGAATCATCCATGGGGAAAGAGGAGGATATTGTTTCATCACATAGGGTAGAATGGACCAAATGGGTGACAAAATATATGGGGAAAGTGATAGTTTCATAAGGGAAAATGAAAAATTCACACTTTTTAGGGGCCAGAAGGTTTGATCACGATGTTTAGAATCCACGTGCCAACTATGCGGCTCTCTCTATCCAACATGATCTTTTTCTCATGGTTTCTTAGGGTAAAAAAAATGGTTTATAAAAGTATGTGGTAACTATGTGCTTTCTCTCTATCCAAATTGTCACCATGCTTTATAGTTTTTGGGGTTAGGTGGATGATTTACACTAACAATGTCCAACTATGAGCTATTAAATGTTGGCCACTTCTGGCCACTATTCTGGTCAGACACGCCTGGAAAACTTCCAAAACACCTCAATCAATCAATAAAATGTTATTTAACCATAAAATGTAAGTTATCCAAAAATATTAAAAAAGGAATAACTTCACTAATGACCAGATCAAACAACTTCTCCACGTAATAATGTATCATCCTCGATCCATGCCTCAATGCATTACCAAGCCCTCAAGACCAAAAATATTAGTCCATGAACCGACCAATAAAACTTTACCTTCTGAGTTTCTACCCAAACACATCCATGCCACAACAATGCTAAGACCATGGAAAGAATCCTCCCTTGAAAAAAATTCGCTCACTGAGATTCACAACCATGAACTTATGATCCTCACGAACTTTTCCACCTCAACTTATCATTACCAATATCAAGAAAAGTTGAATGATCAAAATTAAAAACTAACCCATAGAAAAATGGTTATTGATATGTAATTATATTATCTTAGGAGTGCCAACCAGAACACTCTCGGTCAGATCCACTCTACAACTCAGGGCCCTAATCGATCCGCACCAACTAACCCAGACTCTTTTAAATCTCTTATGGTGATCAAATCCCAACACAACCAGTTAATGATTCCATATTTTAATATCATATCATGGCCAACCTGATTCATAACTCAATCTCAAACATTCATGGGAACACCATCAGACAATGGAATTTCATATATTCACTGAAACCACCAGGATTATACACATACATAGTCCATACTCATTTAAGGGAAACATCGTTGTTACTTAACAAATATTACCATTACTAAAGTGTTCTTGACAGTTCAATTTTTACAAGAGGTGGCTCAAATACCACCACATCCATTCTGTTTTTCCCAAAATTATTGGGTCATCCTCCATCGACTCACTCTGTTGGTTCCCAACTTCAACTATCGATATGTTTCCACACTACATACACATGATTCCCCTTCTCACTTATGGAATGCTACCATCAACCATATTCACCTACCAAAATTTTCTCTGATATCCGATAGATCTATATAATCATTTATTTTTATATTCTTCATACCATTTTTAGGCCCAACAACACCCAAGAAAAGAACTACGACACAACCAATATGACTTACTTTAGAACAATATTGGTTCACATGCTATCATTATACCCAATAATCCATCACATCTAAGGACAACCTTGATTTTCTCCAAGGAACCTAAATAATCTCCTCACATGGTTCTCATTGGTATCTCAATGACACCAAATCTACTTCATAGCTTTCTCCATACCACAATGACTAACATAATGCTCCCCCTAGAACTATTGTTATCAATGCTTTCCTCAATCAATTTCAACCTCCACGGCTTTTGACCAATCACTGGATAAACCCCAAAACATGGACATAGTCAGACATCTCCCATTGAAATAACAAAACAACATAACTCACTACCACTTCCTGGCTCCCAAGAACAATACCCATGGAATTCATTGACCTCGAATCCATTCCTAATACCACTTCTAGAACTAGCTGATGGTGTACTCTCCCACCATATAGCTCCCTCACACATACCAATCCTTGTGTGAATCCTCCAGGATGTCCCACATCTAACCAAAACACACTAAAGTTTCCATGCATAATGTCATAGCCTTCTCATAATTCTTGGGATGATGTTAATATATTGAGAATGATCATTACTAGTGAATTGTATTATACAGATTCATTAAAAATCACCACCACAAACTATACACACCACAATCACCCCCATAAATATTATACCTTTATCTACTGAAGGTATCATGCTTGTCTACCCACAAATGACTCTTCAACGATAGAATGTCACATCTCAAAAGAAATTACCACCCAAACTCACCCCTGCTTCACAAAACACTACAATGCGGTCCTGACCCAAAATTCCTTTTGTAACAATTATCATCACTCTAATAGAGTTCCTTCTTCATGGTCTCGATGACCACAATAGGTACACACCAATTCGCTCCAATGGTCCAAAACATACTGGTTTCTCGCACTACCTAGGATTATCCACTATTTATCCACTAAGAACATGTGTTCCTACATCCATACCACATGTGAACATGTCTCAATAGAATCATGTTACAATAACATTTTACCACCAATCAGAAATTTTCAGAAACATTTAGGTATCACACTCTCCTACTACCAAACATCATCACCCTAGTGCTTTATTGTGGAAAGTCCAAGGCAAAAATATGAAATTTTTCCAAAACCTGGTGGAACACACAATGATTCAATTTTATCTTTGATGAATCCACATATGCATTACATTCAACGACATCTACAACTCTTTTCTGACTTCCCTTGAGGCCACCCTAGAATTCCCAAAATTGAAAACACCAATCCACCACTCAAGTCACATCTCCAAAAACCATTATTTTTTTAGTTGACTCTCTAGGTTTATATCATAATAGAAATCACTCATTGTGTGACACTACAATGGATTGAAACATCTACCTCTTCCACACACACCCATAAGCAAGGACACCCCAACTTCCCCTCTCATATGTGATACTCAATAATCTAATGATACCAACTCCCTAAACTGAAGCCACACAAAGTAAATATTATAATATCTCTCAAAGAAAAAAAACCAATTGAAAAGACATGTTTTCCAAATCAGTCATCCTACCCATGTTTGAACCATATTATGTCCAACATGCCATCCAACCTATATTATAGTTCACACACCATTGATTGTCACATGCGTACACTTTTACAATGAACCGAACACCCACTCTAGGGTATAAAACATAACACAAAATTTCTCAATTCGCAAGAGTTTCCAAATTCCCATAAAAACGTCATTTAAAAACTTCATTGTTATAATATAACTATGAACATAACAAGAAACACCCAATTAACCAGCACACCCCACTCAATAAGATATCACATCCCACAACATATGGTCTCAAACACTGTCCCTCACACTATCCAAACCACTCATACATAGGGTCAACAACCAACATATAGTATAACCACCAAATGTGTCCAAAAAGATATATTATAATCTATCCTCCATTCATTATTATACTTTACCATTTAAACCCACCATTTAATCTTTCGAAAATACGTTTATTTTCAAAACTCAAGCATTTACACTTTCAGAAACCAATTTTTCACTCCATCAATTTAAAAATTTCAATTTTATTCCAATTAACATTTCATTACATTTATTATTTACAAATAAAGAAGTTAGATTTCTCAAAACCAGTTATTATCCCACTTATCTGAACTCGTTGTTTCATTCACTTTTACTATTTATACCCATTTGATTTGTCATCGTGTTATAGAAAAATCAACTATAGGAAACATACAGATGACATATCTAGCATGTGTACCTATCATGATTCATGAACTTAAAAAATCTCTCATTCCTCACCAGGACAAGGAATACAGCCTCATGCATTAATAAAATCACATCCAATAATTCCACCCAAGGTGGAAATACCCACTAACTATAGTATCAAGAATCATAAAATCATTTCCCTCCCATAGAATCATGGGGGTTCCCTTTATGCATGTGGCTAGAAGCACCTTGGAATGAGATCATAACAAAGTAAAAAGAAAATATAGTTTTATCTATACCATAGTGAAATAACAAAAAAAATTATGATCTATTATTATACAACATTGTAATGTACCTAAATTGGAATCCACTATAACCAATTCCCCGAGTTGGGTGGTCACATATCCTCCGGGGCACCTCCACATATACAAGAGGATTATGACTAGTATTGTGGGTATAATAAAAAATATAGGGGGACAATACTTTCTTAATAGAATAACATCACAACTAAAGTGACATCAATAGATAAAATAACTAGTAGAAAAAATAAATTGAAAAAATTCAATTAAAACTAATATGAAACCATGTACCCAAGCTACAAAAAACCAGTGAATAATCTACATGCCGAAAAGTTATAAAAATTGACAAAGAAAAAAACTTTCAGAATAATCAATATCCGGACATGATTCCCAACCCCGTCCTGGCCTCCATACTATAACCCGTTATCCCATGACTAACAAAAAACTAGGTCCATTCTGGAAACTTACACATTAAAACAAGTTGCCTATTCTTGGGTACCCATGTGCCA
This sequence comes from Viscum album, assembly GCA_963277665.1. Taxonomy (NCBI): domain Eukaryota; kingdom Viridiplantae; phylum Streptophyta; class Magnoliopsida; order Santalales; family Viscaceae; genus Viscum; species Viscum album. Next base: position 2,049,572,321 of record OY728157.1, on the reverse strand, counting down.
AGGTGGCTCATAATGGTTATGAGTACAACTCAATAGGCCCCCACCAATAGCGTCTAAAAGTAATATATTATCCATAAAAAAGTATAAAGGTAACAAGGGAAATAAATAAACAAGTAACAAGGAAAAAATTATGTAATTTTATAATATCTATTTAAACATTATGTTTTCTAGAATCATCCCAAAAATCAACTCATGTCACACTAGGATTCTAAACCACGATATGAAGTCTGACACACACATTTATCTACAATGGGATTTAATATTCACAACTCATTTCAGGCCTATTATCTACAATATTCATTTAATCCATTATCATCATTATATTAATTTCATCAATTATGTTATCTTCAATACAAAATTCATCATTACTGCATGATCATTGTGTTAAGAATTTACGTAATCAATAGATTAACCTAAGCCAGTAAATTATCATTAGTAAGGGAATAATCAAAGTCCCTCTTTCACAAGTGATACACACATAAAACAACGAATATTGTCCACTCATAATATCCTTTGTATGTGTTGAATTAAAATTTTATGAGAATAGAGCTTGGTCCCTATCCCTAACCCATGTATTATGGTTAGAATTTAGTGCCCCAGTATAACTCAACCTAGGGGTGTTGAACATCTGTCAATACCTATCACTACCAAGCTATGTGCACATGTTTATCCAACTAGTGGTAGGTTATATAACCATTCCAACTCGACCTATTGGAGGAGCCTCAATACTTTATCCCAAAACAACATACAAAAAAATATTTAACCAATAGACATAATTAACCACAATTCAAAACAACCAACATGGGAATTTATATTCTTTCATAACCAATTAAAAAAGTTAACTTTTAAACTACATAAGCCATTTAGACCATTCCCTTTATTATTCATAACCTCATAATAATATTCAATAATTCCATTACATTAACCCATTTCAGATATTTTACCATTCTATATATTAACAAACTTATAAATTTTAGGTAAAAATAATATTTTATTGGTCACATTCCCAATTTTCCCATTTATCCCATTTCCAGATCATTAAAAACACCCCATTACACTATATAATCAACTAATCTATCTTATCACTTATTTCAATTAATAACCATGCTAACATGCCAATATAATTGTTATAGATTCTATCTCACTATCCTCTATGACCGTTTAATGTATCCGTATCCCATTATAAATGTATAAACTATATCATGGCCATAAACATTATTCAATATACTAATTTAAATCATATGGAAAGAACCATTTTAAAACATGGGTATTTCTCGTTGAAAGAGTAAAACATGACCAAAGATTTTATTTACATTTCAACCATTTAAAAAAACAATATTCTATTTACAAAAAAGTGGACCATGCCTTTAATTAAAAAATAATTCAAAATCATATTAGAAAATTATTTTTTATATAAACTATGAGTCCAACACTTACATTCAAAATGTTACCTACTTGAAAAACATATCGTTCCTTCAATAAATCAGTAATCGGGTCGATGCCCCAAAAAATACCATCAATCCCATTTCAAAACCACTAATGACTTTACAAATCAAGAACATAATTTCCTCAATTAACCCTTTAACTATAATCACATTATAAATAAACATTTACAACAATTTTTGATCCATAATAGACTTATCTCAATGTTTACCAATTTTATTAACTATTTACAGGGGTTCAACATACCCATTGGGAATCCTAGGTTTAGTCTCACATCATCAAGGAATCCAACAGGGTCTTTCAAATGCCTGTCACCTCAACCTATGGTCCAAAAACATCCCATAACCCAATATATAAAAATGTAACATGGTAGTGATAATGAGAAACTACATACACATATAACACATTAAGTTAATGGGAGAAATCTTAGAGACAACCTACCTCATTTACATTGAGGAACCCTTTCTTAATATCCATCAATGATCCAAACTCAAATTCCCACTAAATCCCAAACCTAAAATATGTTTTAAAAGTTATGGTTTATAAATTCATAAGAATAGAATGGATTCTACAATCCATAATCTCGAAAATAAAGAAAATATAAGTATTAGACTCACCATGATCTTCTATTATCACCCAAATGCACTCAAAATGCACAATAATCAAATTTGAATTACGCTTGGGGAAGCCGTTGGTTGGTGGTTCATCACCTTGGGTTTAGGGGGTTGAATGGAAGGAAAAATTGAGGAATAAATAATTAGATTCATAAATGAAAAATGTAAATTTACAAATTTTTAACGGTTGCATGGTTTCGCCACATGGTTTACAATGTCTGTGCCAACCACAAGCCTCCCTTTATCGAAGAGGATCATAGCTGCATGGTTTCTTAGGGGAATTTGCAGAGTTTAGAAAATTATGTGATAATTGTTAAATATCTCTCTATCCTAAATAGTAATCAGGGCACATTGTTTCCGGGGCTCGACACACTATTTATATTAATCGTGTGCCAATTATGTGATACGTATTATTGGCCACTATTCTTGTAGATTCGTGTTCCATGCCCCTAGAAGTCTTCCAAAACCCCTATGAACTGAATAAAAACATTATTAACCATAAAAGGGAGGTTAAGAAAATATAAAAAGGAGGTACCTTCACTAATAATCAAGTGCTTACAATAGAGATGATCTATCCATAGGACTTGATAATGTGCTTGCATTGAAGGATATTTAATGTAATCAATGTATAATTAATTTATAATTTCTTAATAATTTAAAATTGTGGTTGGGAAATATAGGTTTAAATAAATAAAAACAAACATATTATGTAATGAAAAATTATCAGTAAATATTTTTCAGTATCACTAGATAATGAGACTAGTTTTTTAGTTGTTCTTGAAAAGTATTTATTGATTTCCTATTATTTTAGGATTTTAATATGAAATAATATCATATTATTTTTACCAACAATAATGTATAATTTTAATGAGAAAATACTATAATGGAATCCTCATTTTGTATTATTAATTAAATTTCAATATATAAAATTAATTTTGAGTTTCTTAAAATTATTAGTTTCATTATTGTTATATTTTGACATTGTTAAATGAACTTTATGTGAGATGTATACCTGATGCATAAATTTTGAGAAGATACACATGAAATGATAACATAGAATCTCTTATTGAATGTAATGTTCTTATGTACATGGGAACATATTTTATTTTAAAATTTGAAAAACATAAAGGGTTTACTATGGTGATTGTAAGTGTTATTTTATAGGATCATGTCACTTAAAATGATCCTTAACTAGGAGAAAAATCATAAAAAAAATATTTATTTTGGGAGTAATATGGAAATGAATCCTTAGTGTTATCTCCACTAACTATGAAAAATCCAAATTCAACGTATCTTTATCAAAGAAAAGGTGTTCTAAAATTATTTCATTTATTAATTTTTTAAATATATATAACATAATATATATTTCAATGTATATTTTAATGTAATCATAGTTCACTGAAAATGGTACTATTAATACTATTTATAATAACAATTCAACATATCAAAAATAGAAATGTCGTATATTATTTAATTGGCATTGTACATACAAATTTTTGGAAGGATTTCGTAAAGACAAATGACAATAATCAATGAAATAGTAATGGTGGAAAATAATGTTCATCATAATATTCATTAACATGTATTTATATTTAATTCTCAAAACATTTCATTAATGTTTTTCTTAATGTGATGTGTTTTTAAAGATAAAAGCACACTGATACAACATAATGGAGGAAAATTAAGCCCTAAAATCAAAATAATATCATATTTTGAAAACAATAACAATGTGTAACTTAATGAAAAATATCATATTCGTTTAACCATAGATGTATGATTCCCCTATATTCAAATAAATACATTATGGTGATTATTATGAACTACCACAAAAACTATTCACTCTAAGACTTATCCACTGATCAAAAAAAATTCCACATGTGGTGAGATCTTAATACTAAAAAAGATATATTAGTTTCCCTTTAATGATAATTAATCTGAAGGAATTATGGTTTATGTTCGAGAATCAAGAAGAACCAATAAAAATTTTAGAAAACATTTCATTGAAATTTCCAATTTATGTATAAATCAGGAAAATCCCATCCTTTTATGGAATTCAATTTTATGTTATGTATAGTGAGACTAATTTAATCTAGTATATAATTTTTAAACATTCATCTTAAAACATATCATTTATTTTGTTTTTATTTCCCAAGCATTTCATCTTTTGAATGTTAGTTATAAATGATATTGTATATTGATTATTATTTGAAAGTTAATATTTAATGATTTATTTATTTATTGATCATATGGTGTTTATATTAATTCTATTACTTAATTAGTTTTTATATTATATTATACTATGATAGGAAAATATGACAATATAATATTATTATATCATACTAAATTATTTTACCAGACCTTGAAATACTACATGACTTGGTTTTTATACATCTTACTATATGACATATAAATATCATATACATTGATATTTGAGTATGTTTGTCATATATATATATATATTCCTTAAAATTATAAATCAAAAAGTCTCCAAATTTCAATAATTCCCAAAATTCTATTTTCTTTTCTCCTTATATTTAATCATCTGTTATAACATGAGAATACAAGTCTAAAACTCATTTATATATACAGACATGGACCTCAAATAGGTTGTTGAGGACTCTCTAAATAAATCCGTGAGACCCATGTTCTATTCCAAGTAGAAGGATAATTCCATTTATTGTAGTAGTAATGTTGTATTTACTATAGTATGTATTGTAGTAGGTATTGTTCTATACTGTTGTTGTCTGAACTATTCACCTACATGCCACCGGTTTGGTCCATGAGTAATTAAGGCATTCGGGGAACCCTGGATATCGTGTTGGTAATGCATTTGAGCCACTATAAAGCCTTTATGCCACAATAAGGGCTTCGAGCCACCTGATGTGTAGATGAAAACAAGAGTGATTCTACACGGAATAATCTCCAGCAGAGTATTTAGATCAAGTATAATTCACTAGACCAGAGATAATAGATTTTTAAGAATTATAGTTTATTGTATTTTCCCCAAGTACCACACTTGTGCCCCTCTACACAAGACCGCTAGCTGAACATCCATGCAACGGTGTGAAAGGGATTACAATGCAGTTTCTGGGGAGGGGCAGTTTTACTGAGTCATAGTCTGAAAATAATTTCTTTAAGACCATCAAGATATATAATTTCATGAATCCTTTGATTCATGTAAGGGTTCCCCTTCACATACTAAAATTGTGATTATCCAAAATGAATAAAAACGAAGGCATTTAGGCCATTAATGAATTTTGATATATTATGAACACTTTTTGAAATATATTTTTAAAATTCACTATGTGGAACAATATATAAAAATTCATATTAATATCTATCCAGAAAACATTTTGGATAAATTTTAATAAATTACCGAAGGTATCATTGTTCTTTAATACTCAATCCCTGTTATTTATTCAATAATGAGTGACCCCATGGGATTTAATACTACAGAAATAAAATAATAATTCCTAAAATAATGAATTTAAGAAATGTTCATAAGTTATAAATATAACAATTCTAATCAATATATAATGTGATCTGATGTGATCTCTATTAAACAGATGTATCTATATACTTATGTTCACAGACTTTATCATTTATAATTATGCATATTGATTTGATCAAATTACCCAAGACATTGACTAAACAAGTGACATGGATCGCATCAATCCTATATAACCTTCCCAATAATTCTATATTATTCTGGTATAGAGTATCTAGGATAAGTAATACATTAATTTGCAATAATATTTATTGAATATCACATCACATGTATCTCATTCAATATATTATTATACGAAATTTCTTATATATGTATGGTAATAGAATCCTTTTATATATCACTAATAAAGTAAAATGATATCATAGTATAGAGAGGAAAGGATAAATCCTATCATTTTAATTCATTACCTATGAAAAGAGACACAACATATAGAACCACCCCCCAGGTTTGCTAAGCCACACAGATTTCCCAAGAAACACATTGATGTATGAAGATTATCATGCTTTGTATATTTCAATAACACATATATAGATAAATCATAACATAAAACATGGACCCCTACTATACTATGGACATAGTGTATGAAACTATATTTGGAATACTTTAGGGGTCATCCAACACAAAATTATTATTTTGGGACTTATAAGCGCATTCCATATCACAATATGAAATACATCTCTTGATAACCTAAAAACAACGTCGAAACCTATAATAATAAATTATGAAAATTGGTTAAGGATAAATAAAATTAATACATTGAGGTGTCTTTCATAATTTCACTTCATGAAATATTTGTATCTACTATAAATTAATTGTAATTCGGACTCCATGCATTCTATAAAATGGTACATTATAAATACATTTATGAACACTAACAAAATTCACACATATACACTAGTATAATAATATACCATATGGAATAATACTTTTTTTCTTATGTTCAATTATTTTTAAGGGGTTTTAAATCTCATTCCCTTTCTTTATATTTCATACCACGTCTGTATTTGACCATCTGATAAAATCACCCTTATAAACTCCTTTAGTGAGTTTCATCTACGATATAAAAAATATTGAATAATAGTGATGCTTAAGAATCATATTCATTATTTTAACTATTTTACCATAGTATTTATACTCCTTTACTCCACAAAAAGGTAATGTTATGATTTTAATAACATTTTTTGATTTCATATGACTCAATCTATATACATTATAATTATATTTCATATAAATATTCAATCGAGTGTTTTCTTGAAGAAATTTTTTATTTATTATATAATTCATTATATTATTATTTTACAAGAAAACCGTAAATAATTAATATACATTTTTATATTTATTTTTTAGGGTATCTAAATTTAACTCTTTATATTCCACTTTACCAAAAAAACCATAAACTCATTTTAAATATCAAGTTACATTAAACTTATATATTTTCTTGAATAATTTTTCATGTGTTTAATTATACAATTCTATGAGTCTAAATATAGTAACACAAGTCTCTAAGATGCTATATTCATTTATAATATCATGTGACGATATAAGAAAATATATTTTCATAGTAAATTAAAATTTCTTCCTTTATTGCGAATATTTATCAAATAATCTACTAAAATATATATATTAATTTTTTTAATATAATCATTCCAAATTTTGAAAATAAGACATTATATGTTAAAATATTCTAGTGATGGTTGTTCATATATTTTACTTCATTGTTTTGATGCTATATTTATCCTAAAAAATTGATCTGTTTAGTATCATTCTTTTTATGAAACATCGAGTTTCAACAAAACACTAGATAATATTAAGAATTTATTATTCAATATTCTAGTTATATCCTTTACATTAGGTTGGTGTTTATGAATTGTAATAAATAAATTTAAATTTTATATAAATATACATGAATAAAATTCATTCATTTCATATCAAATGGTCGTAAATTAAAATAATAACATTTGGGGTTAAAATGTATGCTTTTATGAAAAATAGTTTCTACTCCTACCAACATTATATTTCATAATAAATTAAATTTATCACTATTGATGTTTTATTTTAAATAAATTTATAAATTATAAACTCAAAAAAATGTTTATTCATTCATCAAATTATTTTTAATATGAATGAAATAATAATAAATCCAGGTTTATGACTAAAAATTGATTTTTCTAAAAAAGGTTTTTGTTATATTTTGTGGGATTTTTTTAAATTGAATTTAAAGATCATATAGTAGTTTAATTTTTAGAAATGGGTTCTATATTATAAATAATTAAAATTAATATAATTTAATACGGTTAATGATTTTTTATATTAACAATAATAACCATGGTAATCATTTTTCACCTCGATAAACAGGGAAAACCAATAAAAAACTATTGGGTAAAGAAATAAAATATCTCCAACACATTCCATTTCCCTGTAATATAATTCTTTTTTTAACATATATATTTATAATGAGTAGAATATTGTATATTATTAAATAATTTTTAATTTTAGTGCTCAATCTTGAGTTTTTTAAACATAAGTTATATTTTATTAAAATTAAAAACTATTTCTGGGACAATGCATTTAATGAAATTGTATGAATTTCCAATTCAATTGGAATTTAAATCAAATGTCTAAAATTATTCCTCATTTTACTATTTAATCAATAAATGTATTATAAAAAAAATATTTACTTAATTTCAATGTTAAATTATTTGTATTCAAAAATATGGTATTCTCCAAAAAAATATTTTTATGTGTTTTATATACATGTAATAAGATTAATATCATCCAAAAATAGAAATAGAAAAAGATAAAAAGTGATTCTAAATTTTGAATCATAAAGAAATTGTTTTTTGAATGTCCCATTTTTTTATGGTCATATAATAATATTATCAAGTTACAATGTTTTTTTATCATGGTTAAAGTTAAAATCATTATAAATGAATTTAACTATTAGATAAGGCATAATTTTTTTAAAACACTGCCAAACAGATTCTATGAGTTTACCATGAACCTATCAAATATTTTATTTTCCTTTTTTGGTTCCATGGTTTCACATTACATGATGATGATCTACAAATTATTTAATAATTAATTTAAATCAAAGTCTTTCTTTCCCCTCACTTATAAAAGGAAATCCCCACTTCCTCATTATTCAATATTTTGAGCCTTCTATATCATCTAATACATACCCTAATACCTTTATATATTTATTACCCATTTCCTCTATGTTATTTTATTTTAAATTATTATCCTTATATGAGTTATGGTGTAATACCAAATATATTTCTCAGTGAATAGGTATAACTCTTAACAGACTAAATTCAATTTTATATCTTCTTATAGCTCATCTAAATCTATGAGGTCCATATTAAAATATATAATTTAGAATCCACAATATATATAATTTTTATTATGAAGTTGGATTTTACAGACAAATACTTTCCATATATTGATATTACATCTTATTAGATGGATATTACTTAAATAATATAACAATCTGAGCCAAGATCTCATAGGTGTAGTATCTTAAGAAACATTTATACATATAAATCAATTTGATTATATATCTTCATATTAACCTCCTTATTTATTCATAACAATATCCCTTCAAAAACATATAATTCCTAAAACCTTTCTTCTTAACCTTAAGAATGTAAAAATATTAACGGTGAACACATAGGCTTGTTAACATTAATAAATGGAGATAATAACTATAAAAAAACATAATAAATGTAAAATGGTATAATAACATAAAAAAACTTTTGAAAAAAATTTCCAATATATATAATATCTTAATCTTTAGTCATGGAATGAAGCCTGGATTTTCATAAGACATGAATCATAATGGAATTAATGACCATGAGTCATGGGAGCATAACATTGTCATAGGAAATTAGTTTTTTGTATAAATATATGTATAGAAATTCATTTAATTAGTATTAAATGATCACTAAATATAAAACTAATGTTTTTTGGTTTAATCCTAATTTCATATTAGTTGTCATGGTTTACATTCAATACTTTTATAGTGGAGAAATTCCCATTCTGAACAGGGTCAAATCCACGTTCCAATCCTATATATCTCATTCGATATCCATCTTTACACAATGCATTTGAGGGATATATAATTACAATCCCAACCATAAAATAATTCTACATATCCTAACCAATTAAATTTAATGGGCTTTAGAATCATTTCATAATATCATAAACCATGTAAAAAATTGGGTTTCATAAACAATTCATCATAGAATTATCCATTGAATGGAATGGGATTCATAAACATCTTGGAAAAATAATCATAAATTATCTAATGAAATAAAAAAAATAGAATCATTGGATGTAATTTCTATTAAATATTAGGAAAATTAAATGGATGTTATATTAGATGTAAAATTCTCTTAAAATATCACATGGAAGAATTTTTTATTGAAAATACATTTTTCTAAAATATATACTTTATTGAAAATATATAAATACATAATAAATAAATAATATATTTTCATTAAATTTAAACTTGAAAAATTTTAATATAATATTCCATATATTGTGTGGTTATGATAGTGAGAAATTCCATTCATGTTGTATTCATTAAAAGAATAATTCATTTCACATTTATGATAAAAATTAAAAACTACATGATATAGAAAATAGAATAAATATTCATTTATTAATTTTTTTTTTAAAATTAAAATAAGTTTAAAATTTGATTTTAAAAATAATTTGTTACTCATTGAAACATTATTGAAATCATTTTTTAAAATAATGGGAATGAAAGAGAAATGATATTTGTTTGAGTAGTGTGATAATTTCGTTTTTCCATTATAATGTTATTTTTTACCTTGATAACGTAAAGAGATAGAAATGAGAAGAAATAATGTAATTTATGAAAATAAATTGATTAAAATAATATTCATGGGATTCTCGGGTGATAGACCATAATATACCATCAATATAACTTAATAAACACAATCATGATAAATAATGTTATTGTAATATAACACCCTTACTTCATGTTCATCATCATCCATATATCTTCAAAACACATATATAATTAATATATAAATATAAGGAATCTAATATAAAACCATTATCAAAAATAAATTACAAAATATTATTTTTTTATAACCTTTTATCAACCATTTATTATAAATTCTTTATTTATATAATTATTCTGGGTGTTAATTGATTTGTTTTTCATAAAATTGTATTTTAAGTAGTTTCAGTCCATGTACATTTATTATTGTTAAATAATTTATATAATATATAAAATAAATAAAATAAATATTTATTTAATATATATAGATGTTAATCCACAAATGTACAGAGATAAAAATGAATTACATAGTTAAAGGAGACAATAGGTCATACATATGCATGAATGATGTAATCTCTTAGGAAATATAGAATGAAAGAATAGTGAATAATAATTAACCAATCAATAATCACTATTTTTTCATATAAATATCAAATATTAATCAAATCCATTAATGAGGATAAATATTAATCACATATCTTTATAGATTTTCTTTTCTACACATACGCGGGAGAGACATTATCATTCTCCAATAGATTGGAAGGTTGGAATATAGATATGATAGTTTCATTAAATATGAATAATTATGCCATAAATATCATATATAATAATTAAACACATCATAATTTTCATCCATATAATATGGTTATGAAAAATTATTTTTATCACTACATGAAGGTGGTGAGTTGTATACACACATGAGTCGTACGTTTACTTCCCATTTTATGGGAAAGAGGGATCATAATTATGGTTTAATAATAATAATAAATATAATTAATTATATTAAATTTACATAATTTATTATCTTATAACAAATAATATATATTTAATTGTGAAAATAATATGTAAAATAAAGTGATCTGTGAAGGTGATTTCCTCTTATTCAAAATAACTCCTTCAAATATACCGTTGAGGATACTAGGAATGGTCTTCACAAAATACTGGAAAACATAGGACATGGATAAGTATTTTATTAATGTAATTTAGTATGTTTTAGATGATCTATAATGCTTAATGCAGTGAACATTAAGAAAATAAGGGGTGTCCTTTTATAAAGGAATTGTAGGACACCTTCAACATTTATTAAAAGAATAAAATATAATAAAGTCATTCACAATAAAAATGGTCCCAAATAGACCATAATTAAAATAAAAAGTTCATTTGGTCAAAATAATATCATCCAATAAAATTTAGATGTTTTTTTTTCATTTAAATTCATATATTTTTTAATTTACCCATTCATTACCCATTTTTTACATTAACCACGGTAACAACCATTTCAATTATTAGGGGATACGGGTGAGATCATAAATGGATAAAGAACTCCTAAATAGACCATGGGAGGTATTTTTAAACATATTAAATATGAATTTCCAAATATAATGATTTTATGAGTTGGAAATTATTTAATAAAATATTATTAGTTACAAAATAAATCTATTTCCAGTTTTGGAACTATGCATTTAATTATACCTTAAGGAAACAAAGAAAAAGATATTATTTGAAAAAAATATTTTAAAACATTTTATATATATCATATTTTTAATAAAAAATAATATAATATATATTTAGTTATATTGAATAATTTGAATGGTTTTCATAGAATAACCATCATTCCGGAGGTGATACACATTACTAATACTAAGTAAATATTTAGAGCCTGCTGAAGACATCACCAAAACATCGATGTAAACCTCATATAATAATTATATTAAATTTAATGTGGTACTCCATGAAACCTCACCACATTATTAATTTAAATTATTTCAATATAATCAAGATATTTAAATTTTATGCTAGAAATGAAGTGTACATACTTTGTAAGGGAATATACTATAAAAAAATAGCTTGATGCCCTTAAGATATTTTAGAGATTCCATTGAAAAATTCCATGGTGATGTTTTCCCATTTACATTATTGAATGGGAAATGGTGGTATGATCCCCTCATTATTCTATCTCTCAGCCCTATCATGTTAACATTTCAATAACTAATATATATACACGAAATATCTCTACATGTTTTCCCAATAGAAATTATATTTCATATCTCAATACATATCTATAAATCCATTATTAATTGAGAATGATGAACTATGAGTGTGATAAAATAGCACCTTCCTAATATTTGGTATATATAGAACACATACACATTACCTAAACCTTACCATTCTTTTATAATCAATGTTGAACTATGAAAAATTCTATCCTTTTTCTATAGTTCAATATCAACCTACAATACTTCTCAAATTCTCACATAGATATATTATTGAATAACAATTATTGAAATATTAGGTTTACCCAATTCATTAATGAATTCTAGATCCTTCTAATATAAATCTAGAAATATTAAATCATATATTATCTATATCATTGATAATTTATTATTTTGATTTCGACATAGAGAATCTCCACATGTTTTCATTCATACGGTGGTAACGTATTGAGTATTAATAATATTTAATCACTTAAAACAATTTTTCAAGTAATTATTTATCTATAGTAGAGTTAATATACACATTAATGTTATAGGATTAGTAAAAATATGAAATTATTCCCTATACTGGAAATGCCTCCTTAACTATAATTAAATTTTTTTTAGTAAGGTCTAAATCTTGAATTGGGATAATTATTCTTAGAAATCTTCAATTTTAATGAGGAATATGCAATACCCATATCATTATTAATTTATCCCAATAACTTTTTTAATTAATAACTATAGATTATAGAACCTTATCCACTAAAATATAATGTATGTACCAGTGTTCTTACAAACCTCCTCTTCTGTTCGATCAATTTTCACCACATTCAACTCTCTTAAGGAACATGACTCCCATCCAAGATAACATGGTGAGAGGATTATCTAGTTTTGAGAAATTATCCAAAAATCATTGATAATATCCAACCAAACCAAGCTAAATATGGATCTAAGTTACAATCATTGGACTTATCCAATGTATAACAACATCGGTCATTGATATATCCACCAAAATTTGAGATGTTTAGTTGATATGACCCAAAAAATTAATATTTGTGTAGCCAAAATTCAAAATTTTTATATTTTTCATACAAATTATATATCCATAGTGTATTTTCTATAATCCTCATGTTATATTCATGTTCCTTCCTTGATTTTTAATAAATAAAAAATCATTAAAAACTTGCATAAATTGGTAAAGGTAATCTCTAATTGATTTATTCATTAAATATATAATGATAGTTGTGGTATTAATAAGACCTAATTTCGTCACTAGATATTCATTGTGTGCATACCATGTATGGAATAATGTTATAGGTATATCTCCCATCCATCCCCTCAATTGACAATTTCCAAAATGAAAATTAGTCTTGGAAATGTATTGGGATTCATGAATATGATTAGATATGACATAGATATGAGTAAAAAGATACTTATTTTTTATTATGAACTTGTTAATTTCTTGATAATCAATACGATGTCATATTGATCCGTATTTATTCATAATAATAAGAACATGTTCACCCCATGTTGATTCCCTTGAAGAAATGAATCGTGTCTCATGATTCTCTTAGAGTTTCTTCTTTGCATCTAGAAACTCAATGAGGTTTATTCTATATGAAGAATTTTTAAAAAAATTATATCTAGGTTTGAGTTCTTTTGAGAACTCAAAATCATGATTTTGTGAATGTCTAAGAAAAAATTTAGGAAGGGAATATAAAAATTCACATATGATGGGAATATCATCGTTTTCGAGTTTCTCACAACCACATGAGTAAAGAACCATGATTTAATATATTCTATGACTCATAAATTTGTTGCAATTTTTAGTAGATGTTCATATTTATCATCAATCCAATTTTTCATCAAATGTTAATTTAGAATATCATGCGTTATTTCCCTAAGATAATTGGGGTATTATTTTTTAAATAAATCAAATAGATGCTAAAAATAAAATAATATTCTACTATATATAAAATAATGTGATTTATCCTGAAAACTTTATCAAAAACATTAATCAAATAATAATCGTAGAAATATGATGTGATAATTTAAAAATTAGAAGTTTTCACTACTAATTAATCATCTAATCGTCGAGGTGGTACTATTATACTCTTATTAAATTCATTAAATATAATTGAGTGGATATATCAAGAATGAATTGTGACATTTTGAGTTCCAGAGAGCATCATTATTATACCTTTTATCAATATGTTATCATACTCTACATTAACTAATTTGATCACTTGAAATTTTAATATTTATTTTTCATTATGAGGTTTCTAATATATATAATTGTCAAAAAACTTTGGGTTTGATCATTGGATATAATAATACCAATATTCATTACATTTGAATCATTGGAGTGTGAGTGGTGCATTATTTGGTTCTTTTTCATCATCATTAACAGACTTCTTCCCATCACTATGACTTTTGATTACCTGAAGATCTTCCTTTCCATACTTATTAAATTTAGTAGTGCCATTATTATATTCTCTAATATATTTACATTTACACATTGATCCTAGAAAAAAGATCATCATTTTATATAGAGATTTTTAATTGATCCTTTAAATTAAATATTTCATTTATTATCAAAAATATTTTATTTATGGGTACCCCTAGTATCAATTTCCATCATAAGAGAATAATGAATTATTTTATTATAGCTACTAAAGTATATTATGGATAACACCCTTCAGAGAAATAGTTATAGTCCACCAGATAAACCTTAAATTCAAGTAGGATGGTAATGCAATAATCACATCTCATGATTTGTAAAATTTTGTCATAAGTACTAATAGATTCAGCAACTATCTTATTTAGCTCAAGGAATTCATTCCATATTTTTAGATGATTAATATTAGTAAAGTACTTATTGAATAATATGCTCTAAATTTCAACCAACTCTATAGATTCTATTTTATCATGTTACCTCATGGTGTTGGTAATATTTCACCACTAATCTACATCGACTCCCAAATGATAAAATTTCAAAATAAACATTTGATGTTATGAACATTGGGAAATATAAAATATAATTTTAGTTATATTAATATATTTTCCTTAGTCTATTGTATCAAAAGAAAATCTTAAATAAGGTTGGTGTTTCCTCTAGAATGAAAATATAGAATTATGTTCCATCATTTTCTCCTTTGAAATCCCATCATGATTTACATTTTGAGTATGTTTTATAAGAATTTAATTGATTTTTTGAATACTAGTTCCCATAAAACATAATTGGTTATAAGGAAAATAATTTAATTTTTTCTCACATTTTACACTAACATGATTCAATTAGGATCCATCCATTTACAAAACCAATATTTATACTATGAGAAATAATCATAGTGGGAAACCACATAATTATGAATAATAATTTATTGGATTCCTAAATTAATACAGTATATATTCAGTATATGAATCCATAAGATTAATCTATATTATAAATGATAGTTACAAAAATATTAGCTTGGTATAATACAAATAGAAATATCTACATGGTTATTAATGTCGATTTCTCATCCTAGTTCCAAATGTTAACAAAATTTACATGATAATAACTATAATAACCCACACTTTTAAAATATAGATATTACATCATATTAGAGTAATATTAATTATACAACATAAAAATTAAATCACTAATTTTATAGGTCATGTATATTGTGAAACATTGATACATAAAAAACTGGTCCATAAAAAAACTACATCATCACCCACTTTTTTCCTCAAAAATAGCATCCTTATTATACATATCATACCTAAAAACATTCATCATAACCTAGGGAAATGAGAGATAAGATAGGGGGAGACCATATTTTTGTTAATGGTAGTCATTGGAGATATCATTGATCAAAAATATATAACATGATCATAATGTCATGAGAAAATGGTCATAACTTTTTAAAACCATTCGTTTCATATCATAGAACATAATTATGAGTCATGGAAAAAAAATTGTAACACCCTAATATTGTATGGTATTATTATTTTTAGATTTAATTTATTCAACAACATTGGTTTCAAAAAACCCCATTCTTAAAAGAAAGATGATATAAAATTAAATATAATTATTTTAAAATGAATGTTATAAACTGGTCATTGAATTTGGGAGAATGAATAGAGATGACAAACAAAAATATTAAATATTTAATAAATATTTTTTACATTGATATAGAATATTTTATCGACATAATATATGAATAAATACTATTTTTCAATTAAAGGTATAATTTTATAAAAATAGTTTTTACCTCTTTTTAATGGCTATCATGTTTTGAATACAAATCTTGAATGTTTTATAAATTATATTTGACAAAATAAATATTTATTTTGAATGGTTATTGTTATAATTAACAATTGGTTAATTGTTTTTTGTATTTTTATAATAAGTTTCATTTTTTAGGAATAGTAATATGATCATCGAAATAATAATGTGACCATTATGAATAATATTTTAGACATTAGAACTATAAACTCTCATATTATATGATAAATAAAATATCATAATACTATGAATGAAAATATGGTATATTTATATCATGTAATAAAAAAATAAATGTTTTAAAAATTATAAATTAAGTGTTGGTATTTTTGTGAAAAATAAATGTTATTTCAAAATTTATAATTAACATAATTATTTTAAAAAAATTAATTTTTAAAAATACCTTCATATATTAAACTTTTTTTATGTTTATAATATAAATTTATGAGACAATAATTAAATCTTCAATGTGTTATAAAATCAGTTATAATTTTATATTTTTTATTTTTCGAATTAATGTTTTTTTAATTAAAAATTAAATTTCTATAATTAGGAATTTTTCTATAATACAGAGAACATTTTAAATTGGACACATTGAAAAAAATTAGTGTTATTTTTTGGGATTTTTCTAACATAGTTGATTTTTTTGAACAATACAATACGTTAATTTATAGTATTTTAGAAATTCATGATTTATTGAGTTATAGATGATGTATGGATGATATTATCACATAATATAAAAATATAATTCATTATTTAAATACATTTATATATATTTCAAAAACTATTCATAGTCTTGATCTAAATCGATAAACTAATGAATAAAATAATGAAAAAACACCCATATCCTCTAGTATAAATATAACCACTCACCTCACCTTCTCCTCACACTTAAAAATCCTTGAATAATACTTATAGTATGACCATTGACCCTCCCAAACATCTCAATCAATTTTTTATTTCTATTCTTAGAAAAGACCATTTCCACGTCCCATGTGGAGGTTCTCAAATAGAAGAATTCAAGATGTAATTCCTTTTTCATTAAATATTAATTTCTTTTAATTTAATTTATTATTATTATATCCTTACCTATTTTATCCAAACATGAATTATAACTCCAGTATCATAAATGTAGTAGATTTTTATTATTTCAGTTTGAGATCCATCTTCAATCCCCTTCTCCTATCCCTTTTATTCTTAAAATGAAAACATCATCCATGATGTGCCGATTTACCGCCATCAAAGGCAATGTGATTACATTTTTCATTGACTCTTTAAATGATTTCTATAAAACCATTATTATTAGTGAAAAATATTAAATTATACATATTATAATTTATTTTTTAGTATTTGACTAGTATATATACATTATGGTAAATAGTAAGAAAAATATCGTTCTTAATGATTAAAAAACAATAAAAAATAATCTAAACCATTATCACTGACATATTATCTAATAATTCATCCTCAAAAAAAATAAAAAACTGTATTATACAACCATTAAATATTCTATATGTTCAATAAAAACATATAAATTAAATTCTAGATATCAATTCCCATTTAACATGATTTTTGGTACTTTTATACAAGGGATCCAATCATGAAGATAAAGGAAACCTACACTTCTGATTGATGAAGTTGAATCTTATAACTCCTTAAAAGGAACATAAATGATATTAATAAAATAATAACAACAAAAATATATGATTAATATTTAATAAATAAATTAATTAATTAACCAATTTAATTTTATTGTCAAGGAACTTTTACAGAACGCTTTCAAAAACAAGGGCAGGGTTTTCTAATCTCAATTTAATTTTAGTGAGACACATCTTATTCAATAATATTTCTTATGTATCATTAATTTTAATTTCTCATTGATGTATCATATCATTAAACTCTTCATATTAATGTTATTTAATTATTAATTTGATTATTATTAACAATATAGCATAGATGATTTGATTTATTACAAAATTGTAATGGTTTTTTCCCGAACCTCCCTTTTTCATTCGGGTTCATATTTATCTTTCTTTAACATAATGTAATTAATATTTGTTGTTATATAATTCCTAAAAAATTTATTTATATTTCCCACTCTCATTTATCCAAATCACTTCACCATTTTTTGAGGGTTAAATACATGTTTTACTAGGTTCCCTTTTTTGATTCCTCCCAATAAGCAAACCCGATTAGAGGGAACATCCCAATTTCATACCAATTTTCATGTATACACTATAATATTTTTTAGGAAATATATATTTTTCTAGAATACCTATTTTTATCATAAAAAACAATATTAACTTTTTGTTAGTTTTATGTAAATAATAAACCACTTCCCTCTTTAAAGACTCTAATATATTTTCTCTTAAACCGCATTGAGGTGGATAAACTCTATTGTATCTTAAAAACTATTTTTAATTATTTTAAATACAGATGGACACCATTTGTGAATTAATGATAATTTCATTTTCTTCCCCTCTTTTCTAGGATATACATATTTAAAATCTTATTTTATGGAAAATGAAATTGATTTTCCCAAAGAACTCTTCCTTCAAAAGTAAAAGGTTATTTCTCTCTAGAATTTATTAATGATTTTGTTTGAGTATTTTCATAAATGATTATGATTCAAATATTTCAAAGGGTTATGGGATTATTTAATTTAATGAAATATTTTAATATCTATTACTTGACATATGAGGAATGCATCGGACTTAGTATATGATGTGTGAGTCCCTCTAAAGCCCCTCAATTCATTGGTAGGTTTTATGAGACAAATGAGAATACAGTTTAGATGATACCTTAATTTTTTTTTGGAATTCTTGGTTGAGGCCCTAGTGGTATATTTATGATGTCCGACATTATCAATTCCCCCATTATTATATTATAAATTGAAAATTAATTTTATATTTCAACTAGAAGAATATTAATGATGAAATTTTAGGCATTTATATATATGAAATTACTTAATCATCATTTTTTCCTACCGTATTATGGTCGATGTTATATTTTATTTACATTTGTTTTCATAATTCTCTTTTTATTATTGTTTATATTTATGATAGATTCTTCTATATTGTTTACCCTTACTGAGTATTTGAGCTCATCAATTTCTTATGTTTTATTTGTCCCAGGATGTGAATATATATATTATGAATGACTTGTGAGGATAATCTAGGAGTTAAATATGTTTCCAATAGTGTTAATATGTTTTTTCAATGATTTTTTAATGTAATGATTGTCTATATATCTAGTTTCCCAAATGTACTAAACTATTCGATCTTTTGGGATGCAAAAACTTGTTCATAGAACTAATGTAATTAAGTAAGGCACTCGCTCTGGGCTACTAGAGTCGTGGTATTTACAGATAGTATAAGAGTTTGTTTATTAGATTCTTTAAAAACTATATTTATAAAAAATTGATTAGAGAACATAACCCCAATATAGACTTTGGGTATAATCATAAAAGAACATCCTAGAATTTTTTAATGTATATTTTTTTTGGGCCTTCCAAGAAATATATCATTGTCTTGATAATACATGTTGAGGTGGTTCTGGCGTAAAAGTACCCAGGGCTAACAAATCAGACAAGGCATGTTGGACAAGACTCAGAATAACCTGTTACACAACTTCAGGACTTACTATTCACCATGTATGACACTCAAGTGGGATATGTTTAGGATAATTCATCTTTTATTTACAACCAATTATGAATTATGTAAAAGATAATGTGTTCTAAAGAAACCATGATATTGATTATGAAAGTATCTAGATATCTTTTCGGGTTTGAATATTATGCATTATGATTCATAACCTAATTTAGATTCTAAATTTTTTTAGAAATAGCTTCTAGTTGAGAGGATGTGAACCTCACCAATTCATGAGACTTGAATAGAAATAATGATAAATTATTATATATCTTTAAGACATTTTTAATGATAATTATCCTCCCTAATATTATCATCATATGAAGAAATAATATCATGTTATATCAAGATATAAAAATAATTATCCATGTTTTGTGACTTCAAAGAGAATAAACAAAAGAATAGGAAAACTGGGAAAAAAGAGATAAATGGAAGAATGGAATGAAGTATTTTACCACATGTGATATATGTGGAAGAAAAAAAGATTGTTATATGATTAATAGGTAATGAAGTTTGCCGAATTTATAGATAGAAACACCAATATGCTTGTGATTTCAAGGTTAAGGAAAAAAATTTGATGTAAAATGTTTTAACTTCAAGGAGACATGACACTATTAAAATCATTTTCTCAAGAATGAACATAATATACACAAAAAAGGTTAATAGATCATTTCTATGATTATAATATTAACTTATTCAAAGTTGAATGATTAATATTATTGTTTTTGGAATAATAAAATATGTAAGCCGAGAATTTTTTGAATAATTCTTGGTTTTAATGTTTCATAAGATATATAATAATTTTACTATATTAATTATTATTTAAGGAATTGGATGCCCGAGATGAATATAACCCATAATCTAGAGAAGTGATTCTACAGTAGGATGATCTTTTTCAAAACACTTGATTTAAAAAATATAACCCTAAATATGTGCTTAATAATTGAGATAAAAACAAATAGATGTTTATGGGAATGTATTGGTGAACATGAAAGTGATATAATAGATTATGTTATGTTGGAATTATTAGATGTTTAGATTTAGGAACATCCTGGTACTGTACTCTTGGATGGAAGAATTATTTCATTAATTTTTTATAGAGATCAAGGTATTCATATATTTGGAATATGGTTTATTAGGTACATTTTTTAGAAAATCTTCTGTTTTGTTGATATTTGAAATTTAGTGATCTTTTTTCAAAAATACAGGTCATTGGATGTGGATAGAAATGTTTTAGATGGTCCAAAAGATTAACTAATTGTGTAATATATCATGTTTAACATTGGATATAATTGTTTGTTGATAAAATATGAAAATTATTTTTGTTCTATTAAACAATTAAATGTGTGAGAATGAATTGCGTATAATATGATTTGATAAGAGTGATTTAGGAGTGAAAAATTCATTCACTTACAGTTGTAATGGTTGATGTTAAAAAAAGACCAAATCACAACCATAAGATGAGATTATGTTTAAGAAAATTAATGTAATAATGTATGATTATTTTTTGAAGTTGTTATATGAATATTAAAATAAACCCCTAACATTAGTGAAATGACTGTGGAACAAAACGTTATCCATTTTATTTTATTTTTTGTGAAATCAATGGTGTTTAAACCGATAAAAATGTGTATTGTTTATTTGATAGTTAACTTTCAAATGTCCCTTTTATATGTCACTCTCAATCAGGAATTTATTGTTATATATCATTACCATGTCCATTTTATTTCTTTCTACTAATGTTTTATTACCTAAAATACTAGTTTAGTGGTGACCTTTTAATTTCATTTTCCATAATATTATGGGGATATTTTATTAACCTTTTTACCAATGATGGTTTCCTAGAACAGAATTTGGAACTATCAAACATTTATTTTGAAATTAAAATTTAATAAAGTGAGAATGCAATTTTTTGAAGTATGGTAGAATATAACAACCCAAAATATTATGTTATTTCTATTTTTTAATCTAGTTTATTCAACAACATACCTATCACAATACAACAAGCTTAAACGAAAAGTTATATATAATTAAATAACATTATTTTAAAATGAACATTATAACATGGTCATTAAATTGGTAGGAAAGAATAGAATTGACCAGATTATTTTATTCATATATTATATACTAATTCATATTTTTCGATAATCATTCTAAATATTTTATAAATAAACTATGAATAAATATAACTTTCCATAAAAACATGCTATAATTTCTTAATTTCTGTTTTTAATACTTATTAATGGAAAATATATTTTAAATATAAATTTTAACTTATTTATAAATTATATTTGGTAGAATAAAAATTATTTTTTCAATTTTAATATCAAAATTTACTTAGTTTTGTTTTTTGTTTTTTGTTGATAAGTTTAATTTTTGATGAATAATGATATGATCGTTGGAATAATAATGTAATTTTTAGGAATAATAATGTGGCCTTTATAACAAAAAACTCAACTATTAAAATATAACTAATATTTATGTATCTTATAAGTTAAAATATTGTATATATATATATCATGGAATAAGTAAATTATGATTTTAAAAATGATAAATCAAGGGATGGTGTTTTGGGGAAACATAAATGTTATTTATAATTCCACAATTAATATAAAGAATTAAAATAAAATTTATTTTCATAAAATATAATCATGAATCAATATTTTGATTTCTTTTGATTTTAATTTCATTTTATAACACATTAATTATTTTTTTAACGTGTTATAAAATGGGTTATGATATTAAATTTTATATTTTTTGAATAGTACATTATATTAACAAAATTAAATTTCTAATATTTAGAAAATTATTTTCTTAAAATTGTGTCCATTATTTAATTCTAAAAATTAATAATTGGTTACTGTTAATTTTATGGATTTTTATAAATTACTATAATATTTTAGAAAATAGTGAAATATTGTAATTTATGGTATTTAAAAAATACAAGATTTATTAAGTCATAGATGACGTATAGAATATGTAAGAATATAATATCTAAATATCCTTCATTATTTTAATATATTTTGTGTTAATTATAACATTAGTCATAGTCTTCACCTAAATTAACAAACTAATGAATGTAATGGCGAGAAAACACCTCTCTCCATCACTACAATTACCTCCCATCCCCGCCCCTTATCCACACTTTTTGAAAATCATGAAGATTTATTATATTCTACCCCATATCAATATAAAACCTCTACCCCATGTTTTAATAGTACTAGTATCAACAAATGACCATTTCCATGTCCCATAAAGTGGTTCTCAAGGAAAATAATTATAGATGAAAATCCTTTTTCATTCTCATTCAATTTAATTTCATTTATTTTCTTATTATTATATCCATAACTCTTCTATAAAAACATGCATGATAAAACCTGTGTCCTATATGTACTTTAATTTTATTATTTCAATTTAATATTCATCTTTAAAACCCTTATCTTCTCCCTTTTATTCTAAAAAAGAAAACAACATATGTGATGTGCTTATTTCCCACCATCATGGATGATGTGACTTAATTTTACATTAACACCATTTCGAGTGGTTATGAAACCATTATTCTAGTTAAAAATTATTTTATTATACATATTATAGGTTATATCATGTTATGGATGTGTTACATGTTCATGATACTAAGTAATTAGAAAAACCTAGTTCGTGATAATCGAAAAACCACAAAAATTCTAAATAATTATCACTATCATCTTATATAATTTTTAATCCTCACCCCAAATAATTGAATTTCTTATAAAAAAATTTCATATTATGGATGTTCATTAATAAAAAATAACTTCAATTCTTTCTATCTATTCCTATTTCATAAGATCTTTCCTACATGTACACAAGTGAACCAATCGTGACCACAAAATAAACAAACACTACTGAATGAAAAGATTGTATATTATATCTCATTAAAAAAAAAATTAATCAATTAAATTATAAAAAAATACATAAAAAAAAGTTCCTGAATTAATTAATAAATGTATTTAATTTGATTATATTATAAGTTATGTATAACTATATTATACTTTATGACATAAGGTAAGGGTTTTTAAATCTCACATTCATTTCTACATGATATGCCTTCTCCACCACTATATCATGTCTATGGTGTATTTTAAATGAAAATTAATTTATCACATCATTAATTTCTTTTTCATTATATTATTTAATGTTTCATTTGATCATTATTATTTTTAAGGGTCATACGATTCGATTTATTACAATGTGGTGATGGTTTTCTTTTGAACCACCATTTTACATTCGGGTAATGTTATCTCTCCCTTTACCCAAATTTAATTCATAATTATTTTCATAATTATGCCACATTGTTTTTATATGATCTAAACTCATATATCTAAATCGTTTCATCTTTTTAATGGGATATGACATGTTTTATAAGTTTCCCTTCAAAATTCATCATAATAAGAAAACTCGTTTTTAAGGTAACTTCTGAGTTTCAAAAACATTTTCATGTACAATAGATAATATATTTTACGAATCCATTATATTTGTAAAGTCAATAATTTTTTCATTAAACTATATTTTTTCATTTCTAATTTTTTTAAAAAATTATGAAAAATTAAAATTATTTTCCATAAGAACCATTAATTTCATATAAAATTGTATTTCACTCAATAATATCTCAATGATATTATTAGATTACTTTCATCTATGATTATGATTCAAATATTTGAAAGTGGTACAAGACACATTGATAAAAATTGATATTTTACTGGACATATGAGGAATTCATTTGGCATTGTATGTGATGGGAGGGGCCTGTTATAGCCCCACAATGCATCGATATGTCTAATGAGACAAAATAAATATGGACTTGGCCATGGACAAGTCCCATTTATTTTAAGATATTGATTTCGCTGAGTCCCTAACCATTTATTTTCATATGTCATGGATGAGTCTTTGACTATTTGTCTTAGATGTCTAGTATTATGCATTCCCTCATAATGAGATTAGTAATTGATCAATCAAGTGTCTATTGAACTAGTAAAATATCTATTGTTACATTGAATGTGATTATTTATATGGAGTTGTTTATTCTTAAATTATTCCTTACATATTATGCTCATGATTAAATTGTATTGAATTTTTTATAGTTATTTATCTTAACATATTTTCTATTTTTATAATAACTTCATCTCTATTGTTTACCATTACTAAGCAGTTGAGTTCTCCACTTTTTTTGTATTGATTTTTCCCAGGATGTGATTGTCTATATTGTGAATGAATTAATGGGATAATATTGGAGTTATATATGTATAAAATATAGTTTCTATATTATTTTCTATTTTTATTTTTATTATATACTATATGATTTTATATGATTTTCCAAATCTACTAAATTATTTGGTCCTTTGGAATGTGATCTCTTGTTCATTGTACCATTTTAATTAAGTAAGGCTTCGACTCCTCGATACTGAGCTCAGGGGAATGGGTTTTGGATAAGGCCATACCCATTTTTTAGACTTCTTGGATGAGAACATGATGGTCTGTTTATGATGTCCAAAATTTTTCATTCACTGATTATAATATTATTAATTGATCAATCATGTGACAATTTTACAAATAGAGTACCCATGGTTATGTTTAATGTGATTGTTTAGATGAAATTTTTTAATCATCTTTTATTGCTACTATATTAGGATCAATACTTTGTTTTATTAGAATATAATATAGTCATTCACCTTGATTTATTGTTAATGTGTATGATATATTCTATTATGTTGTTTACCCATAATCAGAATATGAGGTCACCCATTTCTTATGTTTTATTTTTTCCTAGGATATGAAGATGTATTTCATGAATGACTTTTAGGGATAATACAGTTTTTTTAGTGAAATTCTCTTTTTCCATTACCTTTTAGTAAGAGGATGTTTTATTATCACTATTACCAATGTAGGTATCCCATACCGGAATTTTGATGTACCTAATGTTGATTTTTGTGGTATTATTTCATAATATGAGGGAAAAAATTATTGAAGGAGGGGAGAATGTAACACACCAAGAATTTATGTTATGACTACTTTTAATTTTCATTTATTCGACATCAAAGGTTTCATAAAATAAAAAGCATAAATGAACAATGTTATACAGTTAAATATCATTATTTTAAAACAACTATTATAACCAGGTTGTTAAATTAGAGGGAATGAATAGTATTGAAATAATTTATACATTTATATAATATATTTTTTTACGACCATCAAAATTAGTTTATAGACATAATATAATAATAAGTAAAATTTTACACATAAAAGGATATATTTCTTTAAACACAGTTTTAACCTCCTTTTAATGGTGAACTTGTATTAAATATAAAAGTTTACAAATTTATAAATTATATATCACAAAATAATTTTTTTTTAAATTGTGATATTAAAATTGACATTGGTTAATTTTTTAATATTTTTGGAATATGATTTATTTTTTATGAATATTAATATTATTATTGAAATAATAATGCGACCATTTGGGATAATAATATTTCCGTTAAAACAAAACCTCACAAATTATAGTTTAAATAAAATTCAGGTATCTTACTAATGAATATATGGTATATTTATATCATGGAATAATTAAATAAATATTTAAAAAAAAATTAAAATAATTTTGGGTATTTTGGGATACATAAATATTATTTACAATTTTATAATTAATATAATTTTTCAAAATAAAATTAATTTTTTTCTAAAAATATTCAAAAAATAATATCTTTTTATCTTATGATTATAAAATAACATTTTGAGACCATAATTAACTTATAAAAAAAATCATTAATTAATATTTTTTTTCTTAGGATTATAACATAATTTTATGAGACCACAATTAAAATTTTAAAGTGTTATAAAACCAGTGATAATGTGGAAGTTGTTATTTTTAAAATAAATGATGATTATATTTAAAAATTAAAAATATAATATCAATAAAATTATATTCATAATATTTATTAAATTTTTTAATTCTACCCAATGAAAAAAATTTAGGTTGAATTATTGATATTTTTATATAATAGATTTTTTGGGTGAATAATGAAATATGAGAATTTATGTTATTTTAGAAAAACAAAAATTATTTATTCCTAAATGATATATACAATATTTAATCCCAAAATATTGAAATCTAGTTAGTTATGTTTATATATTTTGTTAAAAGTGTTAAACTATTCATATATTTGATCCAAAATAATAAATAGATGAATAAAATATTCAAAAAAACAACCCTCCCATCCACTATAAATACCATCGCTCACTATATCCTTCCCTCACAACTTGAATTAATTTATAATTGTCTAATATATGTCAAATAATATTCAAAAAATCCTACCTCATGTCTATGAGACCTTTTTCTAAAAAAATAGCAAAACCAATCCACTTAATGAGGTTGTCATTGATGAGAATTCAACTGGTAGAAATCCTGATTATTTATTTTATTTTATTTTCAATTTCAAACATTTTCATATCATTCTCTCAAATCCCCTTAAAGAAGTGATAGGATAAATATATTATATTTTATATATTTTAATGTTATTATTTAAATTTAAAATTCACCATCAACTCTCTTCTTCTTTTCCTTTTATTTTAATGATGAAAACATTGTCTCTCACGTGCCGATTTATCACCTTTATGTATTACATGTTTTCTTATTTCAATTACAGCTTCAAGGATGGAATAAAACAAATTTTATGGTCAAAATATATTATAATATAGGTATTACATGTTATATAATTTTTCTGGAATCAGTATATATACATAATATTAATTAATGAAACAAAACATGTTTATGATGATTGAAAAAATTCCAAAATAACCTAAACGATTGTCACTAACATATTGTCTAATGATTCATTATCAGAAAAATTATTAAATTACAAAAATACCATTTAATATTGAGGAAGTTAATTTAGAACATACAATTTTTTTATGTAAAACTATTTAAATTTTATATGATCTTCCTTATTTATATTAAAGTAAAATAGTCATGAAAACTAAGGAAAAACACTACCGAACTCTACAATTTTGTATTATCACTCATCAAAAATACCAATAAATTAGCTTAATAAAATTATAGTAATGAAAATAAATGTTTAATAGGTTCTAAATTAAATTACTAATGAATATAATTTCATTATCTAGGATATTAATGACAAGTTCATAACACTTTCATACATATGTTAAGGGTTTCATTATAGACCTCCATTTTCCATTCGGGTTATGATATATATATCTTTAACCCAATGTAAATTTTCATTACTTTTATATAATAATTATAAATTATATATATATATTCCAAAACAATATATCCTGATCATTTAAAATTTTATTGACATTAGAATACATGTTTTTTAGGCCTTCCTTTTTAATTCTTATCGATAAACACGCCTGATTTAAGGGAACAACCTTGTTTATTACCCATTTTTTGGTGAAATAAAAGATATATTTTAAGATAAACCTAATATAATAAAATACATAATTTTTATATGAAAAATTTTTTTAGTTAATTTCATATATTTAAAACAATTAAACCTTTTCAAAACAAATATTTTTAAAAAAAATTCTTAAACGATCTAAAAGTGTCCAATTTCAAAAAGATTCTTTAAATCTATTTTCTACATTGATTCAATTATGTTCGACATCATTTTTTCATAAACATATTTTTATTGGCCTTCCCTTTTCTTTTCTATAATAGTCATGTTTACAATATAATTTTATGAAAACTGTAAATGATTTTCCAATATAACTCTTCTTTCAAAAATAATATGGTTTTTATCCCAAGAATTATTCAATGATTATATTAATGTATTTTCAAATATGATTATGATTAAAATATTTCAATGTTGTATGGGACACATTTTTTTATAGATATATTTTTATATCGATTATTTTTCATATAAGTAATACATATGACTTAATAGGTGATGAGTGAGGTAATCTATAGCCCCTTGATGCATCGATATGTCTCATGAAGAAAACTTCAAGGGGTTTTTACTAATGCCTATTACATTATGTATACTTCTTGTTTGAGACCTTGATGGTATGTTTATGCTGTCTGAAATTACGCATTTCATCATTATGATATTATAAATTGATAAATTATGTGATTATTCGAGTTGTGGAATATCCATGGTGAAATTTCATGTGATTTTTATATGACATTACTTAATCACCATTCATTACAGCAATATCATGATCAATATTATGTTTTATTTTAATTTATATTAGATATAAACCATTAATTATTTTTTATGTTTATGATGTAATTTTTTGTATAGTTTATCCTTATAGAGCATCTAAGATTAGAAATTTCATATGTTATTTTTTCCACTGGATGTGAAGATTTATTTTCTTACTGACTTGTGGGGATAATACAGGATTTATGGATGTTTCAACTTCAGTTTTTATGTTGTTTTTTTATCATGTCTAAGGTAAATTTTTTATGTATCTAGTTTTCTAAATCTACTAAAAAATTTGGTCCTTTGGGATTTGATCACTAGTTAATAGAACCAATGTAATTAAGTAAGACATTGGATCTGAGATTATGGGTTCTGGATCATTACAATTGATATTAGAGTATGTTATGTGGATACATTAAAACCTATTTTGAGAAAACATATATTTTTTATCCTAACCCTAATATTGATAGTGGGTATAATCATAGATGAACATCCTAGATTTTTTGTAGGGTAGAGATTATGTGGGTGTTCATAGAAATAAATATATTTCTGTATACTATAGGTGGATGTGGTTCTATAATAGGTGTATAAATTTGTATCATCTCTAAAAAGGTGCATCAGTCCTGACTCAACATAACCTAGTACATTATATGGTGCCTTAATATTCATCTAGTTTGACAGACCTGGGGGATTTTCTTAGGATAAATCACATTTTTTCACAACCCATTACAAAGGAAGTAAAAGTAAATATTTACATAAATAACCCATGTCTTTTATTATTATAATAGTTATAAGTGATTTTAGTGTTAATAGATAATGAATTAGGATTCATAACCTAATTAAATGTATGTCATTGTTTAAAAAAATTTCCATATCAGAATGAATGTGAACCTCACCAATGTATGTGATCTTATGAGTAATAATGATAACTTATTTTATGAGTTTAATCCATTATTTCAATGGGATGTAGCCTCCAAAATATTAACATCATTTAGGGAAATAATATAAGGATATAACAAAATTTAGGAAAAATTATCAATGTTTTAGGGATTAAAAAATAAGCAAGAGAAGAAGGGGATAACTGTGAAAGGATATATAAAAGTAATAAGGGAAAGATTTATTTTCCCACATGTGATAATTATGGAAAGATACACTATGGTATATGCTTAATAGGTAAATGAGTTTTCTATAAGTGTAAAGTGAAATGAAACAATAATTTTGATTCCAAGGGATAGAAAAAGAATTTCAGTTTGAAATGATTCATCTTCAAGAAGATGGTACACCACAGAAATCAATATCTCATGTGTCAAAATAATTTACACAAAAATAATAGAATAGAACATGGTCATGATTATGATACTACATTTGAATAAGTGAATAATTAATATTACTATTTTTGTATTAAATAATTTTTTAATTTTTTAAATCAACCAATAATTATTTATTTATATGATTCATGAGATATATACTGATTTTACTATAGTACTTATTCTTTAAGAAATTAGATGCATGATATGAATTGCACCCATAGTCAAGAAAAGTGATTATGTTGCAGGCTGATCATTTTGAAAAGACAATAAATGGAAAATATAACCCTTAATACGTTCATGATGATAGAGATAATAATAAATAGATATTTATGGAAAAGTATTGGTGACCATAAAGGTGATATAATCGGGTATGTGTTGTTGGAATTATTAGATGATAGGATTTGATGACAAACTAATATTTTCCTCTTGGAAGAATACCTATTTTCGTTAAGGTTTTCAGGTGATCAAGGAATTCATATGTTTGAAATATGTTATATGAGCCACATTATTTAGTGAATATTATGTTATGTTGATCCTATAAAGTTTTTGATCTTCCTTCTAAATATTTGGTAGTTTGATATAGATAGATATGTTTTGGATGGTTCATAAGATTAACTACTTGTGCAATGGATCAAGTTACACTTGGGAAACTATTTTCTGTTGAAAACATATGCAAACTATCTTTGTTTCATTAATAATTTAAATATTAGTGAACGAATTAAGAACCATATGATTTGTCAAATGTTCTTCATGAGTGAAAAAAAATCATCCATTTTTGTGTGTAAGTATTTTAGTGAAAATAGACCAATGCACAACCAAAGGATAGAAATATGATTGTGACATTTAACTTATCAATTAATTTTATTCTATCATGTAATTAACTGATTCTTAAAAAAATACCTCAACTATATAAAAATTATTTTGGAAGAAAAATGTTATCCATGCAATTTTAATTTGGAGAAATCAATGGTCTTTTAACTGATCAATAGATTACTAGTTTTGTAATAGTTATCTTTCAAATGACTATATTCTATACCACTCTCTATCATAAATTGATAGTTATATTTCTAATATATGTACATATTATTGATTTCAATTAATCATTCATTACAGAAAATCCTAGTTTTTGGGCGGCCTTCACATTTCTATTTCCCCCTTATTAAAAAGAAATTTTATTTACCCTATTACTAATCCGAGTTTAAAAAATGAATTTTTAACTATCAACCTTTATTTTTGTAGTAAAATTTAAAATTTAGAGGATGTAATTTATTATAGGATGGGAAAATGTAACAACAATAATTTTAGGTTGTTTCTTTATTTAATTTTAGTTTCGTCAACAAAATACATTTCACAAAACAACATGGTTAAACGAACAATGATATACAATAAAATATCATTGTATTAAAATGATGGCTATAACATGGTAATTAAATTGGCGGGAATGAGTAGTATTGAAAAAATTATGTAATTTATATAATATATAGTTAATCCAATGTTTTGACATTCATCCAAAAGTTTTTTTAAATGTAAGACAAGAATAAATACAATTTTATACATAAAAATTTTATATTCTCTTTAAAGTAGTTTTTACGGTCTTTTAATGGAAAATTGTTTGAAATATAACTTTTGAAACATTTAGAAATTATATTTTCCAAAATAAACTTTATATTTGAATGTGTTATATCAAATTTTACTTATAATATATTTTATTATATTATTCTGATGAGTTTAGTTTTTTATTTCATGTAATATGACTGTTGGAATAATAATGTGATGGTTATAAACTATATTGTGGCCATTAAAAAAATAATCTCACATATTAGTGTATACATAATATTTATGTATATTATAAATGAAAATATGGTACATCAATACCATGGAATAAGTAATTATCTATTTTAAAAAAATGAATTATGTTTTGGTATTTTTGTGAAACATAAATGTTATTTATAATTTTATTATTAATATAATGATTTAAAAGGATTTTTTTTTTAGAAAATATATTCATAAATGAATAATTTTTTAATATGATTATAATTTGATTTTACTAGACCATAATTAAATTTTCATGGTGTAATAAAATTAGTTATAAATATTAAAATGATATTTTTTTATAAATAAAGTATTTATAAAAATAATAAGCTTATCATATTTAGAAAATTATTTTAATAAAATGTAGTTTATTTTTTTATTCTACATATTTATAAGTTCATAGTGTTATGTTTTTTTATTTTCCCAAAATAGTTGATTTATAAGTTGTTTTTGAAATGCAATAATTTATTGTACTTAACAAATACATAATTTATTGAGTCATAGGTGATGTACTAAAAATTTAAACGTAAAATATCAAATAATACTTATTTTGTTTAACATATTTAGTGATAATTATCAAACAATTCATAATATTGAGCTAAAATAATAAAATAATGAATATAATAATGAAAAAAACCACTCTCTACCACAATAAATAACACCACTAATCCACACACATAGAAAGCCATGGAGCTTGCTTATATTATTTCAATTCACTCTCTCAAACCTATCCCCCACATTCTGGTCATGCTGTCCTCACCAAATGTCCATTTCCATGTCCCCTAAGGAGGTTCTCAAGGAAAATAATTCATGAGGTAAATGCTTTTTCTTTCTCTATAAAATTATTTTAATTTCTTTTCTTCTTATTATATTCTTAACTCTCTGAACCAAAAATACATGATATCTCAAATCTGGATGAAGGAGGAGGTGATGTGGGAGTTTCATACTTCTCCCTTATCTATAAATCTATGTTTGGGGATGATTTATAAGGATCCATACTGGTGGTTTTGGTGGTCCGGCAAAAGATTTAGAATATTTGAGTTCATCTAAATATGGATTACCTGTCAGTGGGTGAAGTATGAGCATCTGGTTCCATCAGTTTCATCACATCCAATCGACATCCCAGAGTTGAAATCTAATGGATAAATCAGGGACATGAATACAGGGATTCTGCGCACAACGAAGGTTCATGACCCCATCTAGGTTATTGTTTACTGACTCACCAAGTTGGGGAACTTCCTTGCAATCAGGGAGAAATGTTCATTTGGAAGTTTAGGGAAGTTGTAATAATAGGTGATCAACCGCCTTCACGGGGTACCCTCGAATATTGTCATCAATTATGATGAGTGGTTTACATCATTATTGTGGAGAGTCCTATAAGAGGAATTAGGTACTCATCTACAAAGGAGTTTGACATATCACTCCCAGACCATTGGGTTGACCATGCTCAAAATCCAAGTACATTATGATATGACGAGGGCCTAACTGTTAGATTTTTGTCGGAGTCAGGAGGATCACTTTCTATTTGTAGAGTTTTCATACAATAAGAAGTACTCGTTCACCATCGGCATGGAACCTTTCGAGGTCCTACATGGGATACCCTGTAGGACACCTTTGTGTTGGAAGAGGTGGGAGAGTCTTCCATCATTGTGAAAGAGTAGGTTCAAGTGATGACAAAGAAATTATATTTCATCTATGAACAGATGAAGATAGCCCAGAACAGACATAAATTATTTTTAAACCACCATTGTAGGCTCTAGGAGTTCGATCCTGGTGAACATGTCCTCTTCAGAGTCTCCTCGCGATGTGGATTGTGTAGGTTTGGCCCGAGAGGAAATCCATTCTATAGGCTCATCAGGAAATTAGATATCACTCTTAGAGTTGGTGATGTGTCATACGCCCTTACCCGGCCCCCACAGATATAGAGTGTGGATGGAATCTTCCACGTGTCTCATCTAAATAGATACATGCATGATATTATCAACTTCATTGACTGGAGAGAGCTGGACATTGAAGATGGATCCACCTTTTTAGAGCATCGGGTGGTGGTCGAGGATCAATAAGAGCAGACATTTTGTGGGTAGTCCATCAATTTGGTTCGAGTGTTTTGGAATCAAAGAAACACACATGAGAGTTCATAGGATTGGGAGAGAAAGATGTGGGCCCAATAACCCAAGTGGTTTTCCATGATTCCCTTTTTTGGGACGAAAATATTGAAATAATGAATGACATAGTGATCTGGTTTTTACTTTGTAAGACTTAGAAATATATCTATATGTATCTATAGAGCTAGACCATGAGATGGATTACAATTCCAAGTCCTGGCGTGACTAGAATTAATTTTATAAATTATTAAAAATATTTTAAACTATTCAGGTAATGGAAATGGAATAATTCTTAAATAATGTTTTGGATCATAATTATGAGGACACAAGTGGGTATGGAATGTGGATTTTTCCATAGTCAATACATAAGTGTTGTCAGTGTGAGACTTCTGGGGAAAATTACACCAAGGGGAAAAATAATAAATAAAATAATTGAACTAAATTATTTATCCCTGATATCTAATCAAATAACTATCGAACAAGGTCTCAGATTTGAAAATAGATACCTCCATTGAGTTAAAAATGGGGTGTTTTTCATAAGCGTGACATAAAATGAAATGGTGTGGGGGATTAAAATTATACGGTGGGAAAGACTCTTATAAATAGATATTTAAGGATTCAAGATTATATTTAGACCCTTAACCCCATCTCTGTCGCTCTATCCCTACCAACACTTCTCTCATTGGTTCTTCATTAGATCATAGAGGAACCTCAGTAGAATCATTGGTGGATCGGAGTGGGAGTGAAACAAATGCATCATCAACAATGAAGGATCTATTCAAAGTAGTATTTCTTCTACCTTTGATTTATAATTGAAATTTTAATTTTAATATATATTTTTTTCCATATTGTTTTACATTTCATCCATAAATCATTGATGGCCACAAGAACCCGTCCATCAATATGGGTTTAAAAATCCGTTATTTGTCCATTTTTTTATTGATATCCCTCACCAACATTTGGGTGCATCATTCCACCAAGGTATTGATGAGTGGAGGTTGTCATTGTGAAGATATCTTATTTGGTTTCACTGAATGAGAATACACACACACACACATATATATATTTATATATATATATATATCCTATTGCTACCCCACTCCTTGGGATTTGGATACACTTCTTCTAGGTGAGGTGAGGACAGACAATGAATGTCATGTGGTTTCTATGTCTTTTATC
This sequence comes from Viscum album, assembly GCA_963277665.1. NCBI lineage: Eukaryota > Viridiplantae > Streptophyta > Magnoliopsida > Santalales > Viscaceae > Viscum > Viscum album. Next base: position 2,049,536,243 of record OY728157.1, on the reverse strand, counting down.
TCATGGATGGATGAGTATACTATCATAATATAGGAAGAAAATATTCTATGATAATTTTATCTTCTCACATTTTATAGCTCGTAATGTTTAGATGAGCTTACATCACTTCCATACTGGGTTGAGCTGCATACTTTTACGGCAATTTGTTTCATCTACTGTTTTCCTTCCATTTTGTATCTCCTACTACCCAATTTTTTTTAGGGTCATCCTACTCGGTATGTAAATACTCACCCCTTCATGGGATTATCTAGAACATATTTCATCTAATGCAGATAACAAACAGTGTTGATCATGACATCATTGAGCTCATGGATACATGTTCATGGACTTCATAAGATGGTCGAAGAATGGATTCCTAGAATAGGTCTCTCAAAACAGTTTACCATTACCAATATTCCATTGTGTTGATATATTAATCTTATTGGGAGTGTATTTTTCACATTTTCCATTTTTTTAATTTATTTACTTGTTCTATTTTAGTGGTCAATGCATATTTCTATTTATTTACATCATGTTGTATCATTTTATTTTTGGACTCTTCACTTTTTCATTAATTTTTCCATGTGTGTTAATATAGGTACATAAGAAACTACCACTCTATGTTTTTTGTTCCTTTTTAACTTTTTACCACCCATAGACTATGGAGGTAGGCTAGGGGTAGTCGTGGCTTGAGCCTTGGCATGGGCCGGGTTGTGACATATAATATTAAAAATGTTATTTTTTAAATAAATTATAATTTTATATAAACTTTATCTTTATTATATTTATAAAATATTTTTCATAAAATGGAGTTATGTTACTAATTATAAATTTTTCGAATATTATTATGGTGATTTTTTGGTAATTTTCTAAAAAAGATGAATTTGAGGTGAATTGTGGAATACAATAATTTAAGGTATTTAATAAATATATGACTTACTAATTTGTAGTTTATATATGGATGATCTAAGCCTATAATATCAAACTATCCTATATTAATTTAATATATTTTCTGATAATTATATAATTTTTCATAGTGTTGAGCTAAAATAATAAGAAAATGAATAAAATATATAAAATACACTCCTCCTCTTCACTGTATATATCTCCCCTCACCACCCCTTATCCTCAAATCTCCAAAGCCTTGAATGTTGACCAATTTATAAAATGTACTATGTAAAACAACTAAACCCATGTATAATATCTTTCATTTACAATAAATGACTGATCCCTTTTCACTATAACAGTTATCAAGGTGAATATGGTCAAGAGGTAAAACCCTCCTCCAGGTTCTTTTAATATATTTTGATGTTCTATTATTTTCTTACCTTCTCCACACCACCCAATCCTAAAGTGACCTGATAACTCTAATATAATTTAGATACATCAATCCATTGTATGAAAGGAAAAATCCATCATTAATTATTTTATCTTCTTCCTTTTATTCTAAATATGAAAAAATTATCCATGAGGTTCTAATTTACAGCCTTCGTGGATAAAGTTTTTATTGTTTTTCAATTATACCTTTAAATAAGGTCATAAAACCATTTTTATGTTTAATAAATACTATAATATATGTATTAATTCTTATTTAATTTTTTGGAATATGTATATATACATAATATTAATTAATGAAACAAAACTTGTTTGTGATAAACCAAAAACATCCAAACTAATCAAAAATATTTTCTCTATCATCTTATCTAACGATTCATAATTTTAGGAAAAAAATGTATTTATCTAAAAATTTAATATTATATATGTTCGTTAATAAAATATAATATCAATTTTGAATAATTATTCCCATTTTACATGATCTTTAAAAAATGTAAACAAGTGAACCAATCTATAAAACCAACGAAACGAACACTCCCGAATGATGTAATTCAATCAAATAACTCATCCAAACGGTTATAATTGGGCATAATAAAATTATAACAAATAAAATAAATATAGGAATAGTTATTGTTTAATTAATAAATTAGTTTATTTTAATTATCCTACATGTTATGTAAATATTCAGAAATCTTCTAAACATAAGGTAACATGTTTTCCCTCAACCACCATTTTTCATTCGGGTTATACTATCTTTATCATTACCCCAATGTAATTATCCATTATTTTTATATACTTATTCTATATTCTATTTATATGTTCCAAACTCATATATCATGATCATTTAATATTTAAATTATGTGATAATACATGTTTTTTAAGGATCCCTAATCAAATCTTCCAAATTATCAAGCTTCACTAATGTAAACATCATTATTTAATAGCCATTTTTAAGTGCACCCCATGATCTGTTTTATGATAAAATTATTCATATAAAATAAATTTATAATTATTTAAAACAATATTTGTTTATTTTATGTTTTATGTAAATAATTAATTATTTCCCTATTTATATATGTTTATATTTTTTCTCAAATTGCATGGAAGTGGCCTATTTCAAAAAATTTTGTAACTATTTTCTTAAATTTTCAAACTTTTTGGACAAAATTTGTTCATCAATGATAATTTCTTTGTCCTTACCTTTTATTATTTTGGGATATACATATTTACAATCTGATCTTTTGAGAAATACAAATGATTTTCCAAAATAATGCTTCATTCCAAAGTAAAAGGTTATTTCTATCAATAATTTATGAATGATATTATTAGATTTTTCTAAATTAGGTTTAGGATACATTTATTTAAAACACGAGAAAGGAAATTTCCTCTTATATATATAATTTTAAATCAATTATTCAACATCTGTGGAATGTAATAGACTTAGTAAGTGTTGTCATGGGCCGATTATGGCCACTCGATGTATCAATAGGTCTCATGAGATAATGTAGACAAGGATTTGGATGAGGCATTACCCATTTATACAATATTATTAGCTAAGAATGTGATGTTATGTTTATGATGTATGAAATTATTAATTCCCTCATTATGATATTCGTAATTGATAAATCATATGATTATTCTACTAGTATAATATCCAAGGTTAAGATTATTGTGAAAATTTATATGTAATTTTATATTTAGTTTTTATTAGTACCATATTATGCTCGTTATTATGTTTTATTATCATGTGTTTCAGTTATCCACCTTTCCCAATTATAGATGTCAATGATATATTTAGTGTTATTGTTTACCCTTACTAAGATTGTAATCTCACCCCTTTGTTTTTATATTTTTCCATAGAAGGTGAATATGTATATAATGAATAACATTCTAGGAAAATCTAGGAGTTGTGGATGTTTTTAATGGATTTTCTATTTGTTTTCTTTGCATGTTGTAATGTAAAACAAATATTCTTATCAGGTTTTCCAAAACTGTAAACAATTTAGTCCTTTGGTATGTGAACAAATGTTCATAGTACAACTATAATGAATCAACGCACTGGCTTTAGACTACTAGGGTTAGTGTCTTTACATATAAGGCTCAATTTTGTGTAAGGAAGATAAAGGATGGGTCTCCTTTTATGAGAGAGGGAGAAGATACATTAGTAATTTCATGGAATATTAAAATATAATAAATTAATTCTACATATAACATATTCACATGGCTATGAATTTGTAGAAAAATATTATAGGGCCTATGTGACATCATATAATGAAATTTATATGGTTTTTTGTGTTATTTTAATTATTAATTGTTTATTAACCCCTTCATTAACCATGTTAGACCTTAACTATGGTAACAAAAATTTTCAACACTAACGAATTAATAATTTTACCATAAATAAAATTGTAAATTTTAAATTAAAAATGGATAATGTGTTAAACAATATTCCATTCACCTAGTAGAGGATATGTTTTTTATTAATTTGAAATCATTTAATAAAATATTATTAATTATAAAATATCAGTAATCTAAATTTTAGAACCATTCATTTAATTTGTATATAAAGACACCAAGACAATGTTGTAATTAAAATATAATCTGTTCACAATTCTTTAGTATTTAATATTTATATAAAAAATTCAAGGAACATAATATTTCAAAGAAATTGTGTTCCTATAGTTTTTTGAAATAATTATTTGTTTTATTCCATTAACAGAATAAATAATCTATCAACATTATCTAAATATTTAGGGTAATAATTCACTTATAAATTTTTTTAAATAAATAACTATGATAAAAAATTGATTTATATTTAAAATAAACATTTATATATGAACTTAACATCTTTTTTTATGTAAAAACTTTAGAGATATTAAACTCAAAAGGGTGAAATTTTTTATTCATTCTTTTATTATGTAAACATAAACGTCATAATGAATCAAAAATTTTTTCATGTGAATTGTATTATAATAATTGATGGAAATTTATGAAATACACTCATCTAATAATATAATTTCTAGTGGTAGAGATATTCTAGATCCTTATCCCAAAGATATAACCCTATTTTACCCATTGTACCCTTACTACGGTGAAAAAATTACTATGTTTATTATTCATATTGAAAAAATGTTAATAAAAATTAACCCAATTATACCCATTGATTTCTAATATGGAATTAGTTTTTCATAATTCAATTTCTATATGTTTCATAATTTCATTTCAATATATGTTCCAAAAACACTATAACAAAAATTTCTTTAAAAATACAGTTTAAAGCATAAATTTTTTTTTATTTATATCTCATTATTAGAAAAAACATTAAATTAATATTAAACCATTTTATTTAATAAATTATGTATAAATATCAATACAATAATTCCGTAATATGATTTATTTAATTTATTAATATATAAAAACAATGTATGCATACATACAATTTTGTATAAAAATAATTCTTTATTTTCAAATGATTTTTATATTCATTTGTAATTAATTGATATAAAATTAAATAAAATTATAAATTTTTATACCGTAATTGTTTTAATATTTTATGCCATATTTGTATATTTAAAACTATGGTCTAGGAGATAACTGTCACATTAAATAACAATATTTTAATAGTTTTTCACAGTTTGTTTGAACTTGATGTTTGATATAACACAACCTATATAGAATAAATATAATATATTTAAAGAAAATTATATTTTAATATATTAGTTTGTTTAACTTAACTAAATTTTTTTTCATCATTTACATCCTATAAAAAAATAAAACAGCATTCATGTATATTTTTGCACAACAACCTCCAAGAACAAATGCATTTTGTTTTTCATTAGGGCATGACATTGATGGTTATAATGGTGTATTTAATTAATATATATAAATTTAAGATGATATTATAGTTCTTCAATAGAGAATTATTATTTTCTTATCATTTAATATTTTCTTCGAAAACTGGAAACATCACTCCTTCATATATACAAATTACCACCTCTATGAAGTGATGTAATTAATTTTTCCTCGCCAATTTTTATATATAGTTCTAAATGTGTATATAATTATTACATATGAGACAGTTTAAATGATTAAAATTCAATATATGATGTAACCATTATGAAATTTCCATGAATAGAACCTCTGAACTATAATATTCAAGAAAAATGAAGTAGTTATCTCCATAAAAATTTATATTAATAATTTATTTTGAATAAATTGGAACTAAGATGACATAACTAAGTCAAATTTGGTATTAAATATATGAACATGGTTCTATAATTTTTTATAATAAATATATATTTATTATATAGTATTTTTGAATAAAAATGATCAATTATGAGACTTGAGGTAAGGGATTGTGTTCCAATCTCATTTTTTTGGCTTTATCATTGTTAAATTTCCACTGAAGGATATTATGTTGTTATTAAACTATAAATCACATCTATTTTATTATATTATTTTTATTTCTTACAATATTAATGTATTAATGTAATATTTAACTCTTTTGTACTTAATTGTATTGAGAATAATTTTTAATGCAATGAAGATCATAATTTCTCTTAGGTAAATTATCTTTTTCTTCCATATTCAAAATATAAAAAATTATTGTTTAAAAATAATTTTTTATAAGTTTAATATTAAAATAATTCATTTTTATAAACATTATCAATATGTATATTATTTTATGAAATAATCTCTCAAAATTATTTCTAAAATACTCGTTTACATTAATTTTTACAAATATTCTGAAAGTAATGTTGTCTTTTAACTATTTGACTGGAATAGATTTTCCCACCAGCATTGTAATTCATTTCATTGAATATTCCATTACATTTATTCATGTTTATTTTCAATTAAATTTATTTTATTAATAATTCTTTATAATTTAGTTAATATTTCGTAATGTAAAAATTATTTTTCTATTAGTTTCAAGGAAATGTTTGAATGATATTTTAAGATAATTTTTCATCTCTATCATCATCATTTATGACTATTTTTTTCTTCACTAGGAATATTATCATATTATTTGAGAGAAATTTTTTATATGTATGGATTATGATGATGATGAAAAAAGATTTATTTTATGGAAAACATTTCTCAACTATAGGTAAATTATTATGAAATGAAATCTATATGGAAATTGTTTGATTACTGTATGATATTCTCTTTTGAATGGATTTAATATATTTATACATGTTTTCATTTTATGAGTTATAATATGGTGTAGTAATGAATATTTTATGATAATTTTTCACATGTCTATATGGTTTTTATTATTGGATGGGAGGTTATTTTATTTCCTCCTATTAATTAGGTAAACTCATATATATCATGTGATAATTATGGGAAATTAGATAATGTGCACATTAAACCCTGGGAAATAGGTGGTGATTCATTATCTACTATGATATGAGAAATTGGTTTTGATTCTCGATCGACTATAACATGGTAAAAAAATTGATGCCAAATCCACTATAATATAATGGTCATGGTAGTAATAATTTTTATATGATATGATATTTATACCAATGATGGTGCCACACTATTATGATATGTATTTATTATTATGATTTGATATTATATTTCTTGATTGATTTATTAAGATTCCTTTCTCTTATAAATCATGTCTTTGGAATGATAATGTTTTATACTTATGACTCACAGTTATGATCGATGAAATATTAGGTATAATAATTGGATGATATGATAATGATCTCATTCCCCTATGCTTATATTATTACTATATATGATCATCGATTAACATATCCCCTATATACCATAACTATGAATCCGAGCTAAACCATTCTCATGTTTCCATTACATAGGTTATGAAGAAATTATATAAGTAGGTTATGTTAAACAAGGTTATATTATGATAAGAACATTATGTGAGATGTATAAAATATAAAATGAAATGAGATGATTTTGTATCTACTGTCTAACTACACTATGCCTTTTACATCTTGGGGTGTGTAATGTTATTATATGTGTTAAGTGTTTATAAATAAGAATTAATATCATTGCATGTTGTGATTGGATCACTAGTGTTTGTGTAAGTGTATGGTGTAGTTGTTTAATGACAATAAAACTAGAGAAAAAGGTAAAAACACTAGAAATACACCTAATTATAGAATAAAATAATATTTTTTAGTAATGGTAGATATGATGTTTTTTCCTTGAAATGCCACATTTTTATGATACTATAAGTAAGTGTTGTTCTGGAATAGATCTATCAATGGTTAATAACCATTAAAAGAGTTAGTAGAGTATATATTCACCATAGTTCTATTTCATAGTGAATTTAGCATTACTAAACTATTGGTTAGACAACCTCTATGGATATTCTTGGCTTAATACATATTTTTATTATTGACCATTATAAAGTATTTTAATAGATAATTACCACAGATTATGAAAGACCAACCAAGGTGTCATATTTTGGAAATAATGTTCTATTTTTAGACATTATATGAATGATTTTTTAGGACTATATGATTCCTCACTGATATTATAGTAGTGTGATGCATTAAATATGATTTTCAATTTTATTTAATGTATGGTACCAGAAGAAATAATGGTAATAACAAATGTGATGTAAAATGCAGTGATTTCTCTCTAGATTAACTAAATTATGTGTGATTTTTAATTTCAAATATTTTTCATATGATCCTAATGTTTTTTATGCCATAATTCATGTTGAGGTTATAAATTAATAATGGAGGGAACAATTTATTATTTAGTTTTTCACGATACAACATCCCCCAACTTTTAGTATACCAGTGGTGCAATAATATTTCAAATATTATGAAGGTGGATGAAATTTAATCAATGGAATGGGATGAATTTAAGAGGATATTATTCAATAATTACGTTCCTTATATTCTATATAGAAAATGAATATGGATTTCCATATAAATTCAATTAATGATATTGAATCCATTGATAATTATGATGTAAATTTTACAAGGCATTAATTATATGATTTTTGTTTAATCAGCATCAGTAAAAGGAACATTTTACGTATACATTGGTGTCTTAAAACTAAGTATATTAAAATAGATAGATACAAGAGAAATTAGTATCTATCAATAATTATTTCAATGTGCTCTCAATGAAGAAATAGAAATTTTATATTCCAATAATTCCTAAGATTTTTATATTGAAAATATGGAGTCTCATTAAACATAAATAAGTAATATGGTAGAATTGAATTATTGTCAACTAAAAGCTAGAAATAGAGGAAAAGGAAAAAAAATAAAAACATAAATGTTACTGGTAGGTGATTAAAATATGGAATATATTTGAATAAATACCATGTATGTCAAAAAGTGATAAATATTATGGTTTAAATAGTGATGGAATGGAAGGTACCAAATAATTCACCACACATAGATTATTAATTCAAATTCAATTAGTTTTGTAATTATGCCAAAAATTACACAAATTCAATGGTTTTTTATATCGATTATCAATAATAGCTGATTATGAAAATATAAAAAGGGGAATCTGATTTGATGATGACTATCAAAGTGGGATATAAGCATGGTGTGTTGAAAAGAACACTTATCATCCACTCTAGAATAGGTAATGACTTATTTGATTCTTTATATACCCACTTTTTAATTTCTAAATTATTTTTCTAATGGGTTTTTATAATAACCTCAATGATTATATATCAAATGAACGATGATAACACATATTGGAAAAATCATTAATGTTTTTACCAGAAAACTTATCCAGAAAATATTCCAAATTCCTCAATACATGATCCAAGATCATAGCCAATTTCTCAAGGATATATTTAAAAGTTGATAGGGACCTAATGGAGTTACAAATTTGGAGTTATCGGCATCTAATGATGTTCTAGAAAACTGGTTCGTGGATCCCATTTGTGAAGCTCCCTTTGTGATTGTAGAGTAAGGGATCTGGACCAGAGCCTCCGCAAATGCAGTAAATCACAATGACGGCCAGATCCGTAGTTACAAAAAACATTAGGGAACATAACTGGAGCCTCCGTGAGTGCTGTGAAGCTCGATGATGGTCATCTGCATAGTTATGAAAAAACTTGAGGGAACTTGTCCAGAGCCATTGCGAGCGCTACAATGCTCAATGATGGTTGACTCCAAAATTACTCGAAACATGATGGAACTATCTTCTATTGTGGAGCGCGATTTCCTTCATGACATGAATTTCGCTTCGTGGTGCCCATTTGTGCTCCACGGCGTGCTCTGCCAAGTTCCAACTCCTATAAATACCCGGATCACACCCCTTTATAAGGACAATTACACCGCTTTTCTCCGCGATCCTCTTTGCTCCACGAAATAATTCGCTTCGTGAGAATCTATTCTCTATGATCCCTTTTTCTCTGCAAGACCATTTTCTCCATGAGATCCTATGCACCACTAGGCCACGCTTTGAGAGTTCATTTCGTTTGTGTGCTTGCTTCGGGAAAACCCATGCATAGTGAGAGCCTATCCTCTATGAGGCTACTTCATGAAGCCCTATCCTTCGTGAAGCACCGAACTATGTGCCAAATCGTCCATACCCTGCGGGATGTGCCCCCACACCTCCACTTGGGTTCACTGCCAGGATGTGGTCATGTCCTTTCGGGTCAGTCCCTTTGTTTCCATCATTGAACCCCATGAAAAATTGATATCCACACATCGAACTGTTTGGCCCGGGACGTCGATATTTTCTATTATGCCCTTATGCACTTCCACCTTCACCCTGTGGAATAAAATGATTTGAGATACTCCTATTCACACCATGAAATAGCTTGAGTCGATATATTCATCTTGGTTTGGTTCTCATGTTGTGAGTTAAGATTCTCATTATCTATTCCCCAAGTACGTTGAGTAGAACCATTCCTCCAGTTAATCATTCACACCCCATCACCTGACTCTTATGATAGGTTTAACTAGAAAGGGATGCCCTTGTGTAAGTCCCAACACCAACCATTTCTATTTTCCTTATACCTAATAGTACTCTCGACATGACTATGAACTATAGTACACCATATGTGCCAGTCATAGGTTTCCACTTTCTCCAAACAATATATGCCTTTTACTTCAAAAATAAGATTCCAATAGTCTTCTCTACATAACTATAAACTTTTGTTGACAATATATTCCAAACATATGATGCATCTTGCTCCAAATAAGATATTTCTTATTCTCCAAGAATAAGATTATAATAGTCTTATATACATGACTCGAAACTGTACTACACCCTATGTGAAAATTATAGGATACAACTTGCCCCGAAAAAGAGATTCCTTGTTTTTCAAGAAAAAGATGATAAGAGTACTCACTACATGAATATAAACTATAGTATTCCCTATCATTCAATAATAGGATTCCACTTCTTTAAAATAATAGATGGCTTATGTTAAAAGCATAATATACCCCATGCCATGATTGCGGTGGAATAACTTCATGAGCATTTGAATCCGTTTGAACATTCCATCACTCCACATCATGCTTTTCATGTCCTTCATTCGGATCATCATAATCATTCATGTCTTAAGAGATCCCCTAATGGCCTGGTCCCATATGGCCTCGTCTCACATACTATCATAGGCCAATGCCCTAGAATATTTTGGACAACACTCAGAAACGAGTCATGTGTTTCAAATATAGTTAAATGTTGAACATCATTTGTTTCTCCCAATTTCTGGCTAAAAGGAAATGTATGATGTGTTTTGGACATGTTCAATGGTTATCCTCCATCATCACGCCACCCCTACTGCATTCTGAATATCGGGAATGTGATTTACACTTTTCATCTCCATTTGTTCGGACTGATTCCAACTCCCATGGTGTTATCCCGCTTGGGCACTAATGAATAAGTATATGCCTCAAATTTTATGCCTCAACCCACCAGTGAGTTAGTATTCCCTACTTTCCCGATATGAGGAAGACATTACGGGAAGCTTCCATTCTTAAGCCCCATTAACCATTGCCGCTCCATAGAGGCACCCGGGCCACTTCCATGCATAAGCCCCATTCACCATTGTCGCTCTATAGTGGCATACGTGAAATATCCATGAGTAAGCCCCATTCACCATTGATGCTTCATAAACTCTCCTCGGAATCATCCATGCATAAGCCCCATTCACCATTGCTGCACTATTGGGGAACAGGAATAACGTCCATGTGTATGCCCCATCCACCATTATTTCTTCTTAGCTGCACCCGAGAAGTGTCGTTGCTTAAGACCCTTCTACTGTTGTAGCTACTAAGCAACCCCAATACATCATCCATGCGTATGCGCGATCCATTGACCATTTTATCTCTATAGAGGGGTATGATAATCTCTCTTGTGTAAGCCCCAATCACCACTGTAGCCCAATAGTGGCACCCGGGAAACTTCCATTCGTAATCTCCATTCCCCATTGCCGCTCCTTAGAGGCATCCAGGTAGCTCCCTTCTATAAACCCCATCAAACATTGTCTCTCCTTTCCCACACCTATGAATCATTATGGAATAAGCACAATTCATCACCCTTCATTGCCGCACCATTTCACCACAATCGTCAAGTAGTTTCCTCCTCTTGTTTCTCACACTGATCTTGACCCACATGGGCATAGGGTAAGCATCGACCATGACATCCTCTCTGGGCTGCCATAGAGTGTAAGCCACACACCATCCTGAACTACGTGGACATTGATCATTGCCCATGCAAGGTGCGTAGGAATATTCCTTAAGGTTCAATCGCAACACCTATCGGTGCTGACCCATTTCCCATCGGTTCACCAACAACTTCGAACTATGTGGACTTCGATCCTTGACAAAGTATTGTATGTTGGTAGCCTCTCTGAATTTCATTCCCAACACCCATCGATCCAGTCCACTCCACATCGGTACATCCTCATCTTGCAAGATGATAAAATATACCCATTTGAACTACATGGGAATTGATCTGTGTCTCCTAGACATGGTATTTATGAATCCTCATTGAGGTACAACCCCATCCAGCGGTAATTCGTTAGAACCCCATTTAGAGGTAAGTGGATGGAACCCCATTTAGCATCAGGCCATTGGAACCACAATCTATCGTAAGCCATTTCACCCAACAAGTGGTAAATAATTGTAGTCCACAATCGACAGTTTGAAATTATAGTACCTTTCATCGAGACCCACATCTCCTGTCTTCCCCCAGGTGTCAGATCAATCTGGGCTGCTAATGATGGGTAAGCCCCAGTATTTCATCAGGTTGTTGTCCTATGCATACACCCGAATTCTATAACCCCATATTGAAATAAATGAACATTGATTCAATGCCACAAGGATACGTAGGAAGCCACCCTGCGGTTCAAGCATGTCACTCATGTCCCATCGCGGTTTCTACCTCGAGGATGTGTGTTTCAGGAAGGTCATGCCCCACCATGAAGGTTCCAATTCCACCGTGTCTCATCCATGCGTCCATTCCCATGGGCCACCTCCATATGTGTCATATCATCTAACCTAACTACAAGGACTTTGATTTCCTTCCACATGGATATGTAGAAAGTCTCTACAAGGATCAGTCCAAACATCACTATCATCCTCACTCCAGTTCCATCTCATTCTCCATCCACTTCTCTCATCCATATCAATCCTGATTCTTACTAGGGCTGCCACATCCTGGTTTGATCACGCCATTCTTTTTGGTAGATAACCAAACATAGGACCCACAAAATACATAACCATTAAACCAAGAGTGTCCCTCTTGCACTGGGTCTTTAACCTTGCATTAGCCTTAGCATTCCTTCAGGTCGTTGTCTTTTGTGTACACCCTGATTCATCACCCTTTCGAACTATGTGGGTTTTTATCCTGGTCGTCTACTCATGGTACATAGGAAACCACCACGAAGTTCAATACTAGACAATGGAAAACCATGGTGTCCCCCTTTCTGGGGTGCACTCTCCATGATACGCCCTTAGTGGTGTCCAGATCAAACTTCTATGTGTGATAACATCCCTTTAGGTGACACACTATCATGGGTCCGCTCTTATAGAGAGTTCTGATCCATCCATTAGTTAAAGACTCCTTGTGATCCCTCTAAGGGATATACCCATCTGATCCACCTCTATGGAGTATTATAATCATCCTCATTCTGTCTCCACAAGACATTAAACTCACAGCCTACCTTGTGTTAAACATGAGATGCCTGAGGAAAACCTCGGAAGACATGCCTTTGGTGTAACTATCACCGCATGATGTTAAACTTGGGTCCTACATTGTGGTAAACATGATATGCCTGAAGAAAACCTCGGAAGAAATTTCTTTGGCATATCCATCTTCCCAAGATGTTAAACTCATTTATTACCCCCTATTCAGCATGAGATTCCTAAGGAATCCCTCGGAAGACGCACCTTTGGCGTAACACTCTATTATAGACGTTAAAATCTCGGCATACCCTGTGTTAATAATGGGAAGCTATGGAAACCTCAAAGACATGACTCTATAATTTAAAAACCCATGATTGATGTGGTATTCCTTCGAGTCTATTCCCTTGAGATTCCCTCTTATGAGGAAGAAGATAGGTTCCACAACATCCCTGCATCCAAAGATGCCCCGACATGCCTAATGTTTTCCTCTACTCTGACCAAAGGATTCTACCATGTCAGGACCCCAAGGAATTTCCTAAAAAAATTACTTTAATTAACCGGATTCCACAAAGATATGGCACTGAGAACGAGAATCATGAATAATGATTTATTCTTTAAGGGAGACCCTGACTAGGTGATGAGGCCCGAGGATGAATCCACTAAAGGAAGAACCGAAATCCCATCATCTCATTTTGATAAATGATCAAACATACTTGAACAAGAAATGGAAGCCTCCCACCATTGGATAGTGGGAATACAGAGCAACAATCAGCGTGTCTTACTCCAAAATAGACGGATGCGCGCACCTCGGTGAAAGAATCAGAAACGATTATTTATCATGTTTATATTTACTATCCAATTTAATTTTTCGGTGTTTTGATATTATAAAATCTTTATATTATCCCTCTAGATTAATTAATTTGATTCTAGGAATATATTGGAAATATTTATATATCTTTTTTTTAAATTTCCAAGCAAGGGATGTCACATTTAATGTTTATTGCAAATATATGAATGATTATGGATGAAAGGATGAATAAGAAATTATAGTGGTAATTAAATATCTCATATTTGTCTTACTTCAATTATACAGATGATTTCTATCGTACATGGCTATAGATATACTCATCATTTTTGTAATTCTTATTGCAGAAGAGATTGTTGGTGTCTTTCCTATGAAGCTTGCAAGTCTTCCTTCAAATATTAAAGATGAGTTTTTAATAGAAATAAAACAATGTGGAAAACTTATTTAAAATAATTCATATGGTATATCCAATTTCGTTGATGTAATGGAAGAAGAACAATTTGGAAAATCCTGATAAGAAATGCATATTCCCATGTGTGCAATGTTTTCGTGAACTAATTTTTCTTTTATGAATAAACATGGGTAAACATGTCTTTTCATTGGTAAGGGTAATGTATTATGATCATTATTAAGAAAAAGACTCCAATACCATGTATCATTTATATGTTTAATAAATAATGAGGATCTAATTACTTTTACCACACTGGAATTTTATCTTCATATCATCATTTGAGATTCATAAAAGAGGATATATACACGATAACATTTTGTATGAGGTATGATCATTATGAATTAATTATGATTCCATTTAGTCTTAAAAATTCTCCAAATATTTTATTTTATTTAAGGAATATACTCTTTATAAATTACCTTAATCGGTTTTTGGTAGTCTTTATAGATGAAATTCTCATATATTCACATAGAATGGATGAGTATGAAGAATATTTAATGATTATATTTATGAAATTTGGAAGGAGAAACCATATGATAAATTTACATAGTTTGATTTATTTATACAAAAAATCAACTAATCAGTTATATATTCTCAAGTGAGGATATATAAGTGGATCCTTTAAAGTACAATATTATTAAATAATTTCCCTAAATAACCATGATAACTAGAACACAATGTTTTCTCCTTCTACATAGATACTACCGGAACTTTTTTGGGTTTTTATCATGAATTTATAATCCAATCAGAATGCTGACCCAAAATGGGTTATGTTCATGTGGATAGGTAATTGGGAAAATAATTTCATGGATCTAAATAGAAGTTAGGTATGTGAACCTATTCTCACACTATCCTATAATGGATAAGAGTATGGGATCTATTTAATGTATCATCGAATGGTCTAAGAGGTTTTCCTGTGATTAATTAAGTGTTGATATCATATGTATAGTTTAAATTAAAAATATAGGAAACAATTACATGAATCAGGATTTGGATATGTTTTTGGTAAATTATTATTGGTGACATTGAATCATTTTATTTATAGTGAATGGTGTGTAATGTATATCAATTACAAAATTTTAATGAATACATTTAAAAATAAATTGTTTAATATCTGTAAGGGAATGTGTTCGGAGCAGATTAATGATTACAAATGCTCAATACATTACCATCCTAGGAAGGAGAGTAAGGTGGATCATGCCCTGAGTTGGAAAAATCATGCCAATTTGTCCACATTGAGTATTGAATGAGAACCCATATTATATTTTCTCCAACGTTAGATCCTGAAATAACGAGGGAATGAGATAGATCCTATCATTACTAGATTAATGTTTAACCATCCATCCATTTGCAGAATAAAGTGGTTTAGATAAAAAATATAAAACTAAAAATGATGGTGAGAAATAATTCTAAGTTCAACTATTCTTATGATGGAATGATTACATTATGGAACCATGTTTTTGTCCTGAAAATTCCATATTTGAAGAAAGAGATACTGGAACAAAGCTCATAATTACGTATTCTTCTAGGAAGTATAAATATGTCTATAGATATGATATTGTAATTATAATGTCACAAAATGAAAATGGATATTGGAAATTATATATCTGGATTCATTGTATATCGATGACTTAAGTAAGAGAGATTGAAGTATAAGGGGATTCTAAAACCACTACACCTATCATAATGTAAATGAGAAAATAGTACCATGGATTTTATCATTGGACTCCCCAATACATTGAAATGAAATAATGAAACTTGTGTAATAGTATATCACCTTCCAAAATAATTATATTTCATTAGAATATTTAAATATTTATCTCCTTAAAAAAATTCTAGAATATACCATTTGGAATTGATAATGTTTCATGAAGTTAAAAATTCTATTTTATCATATCAAGATTCACAGTTCATATTGATTTTCCTTGGATTTCTTCAAGAAGATATGGATATTGTGTTTAGTTTTAGTACTACATATCATTTATTGTCATATGGTATGTATTATAGGACTTTTCAAACATTAGAATAAATATTGATATCTTAATATATGGATTTGAATGGTATATGGAATCATCACCTCCCTTGGATGTAATTTTCAAACAACATTAATTTTCACTCGATCCTTTGGATGGATCCTTATGAATCCCTCTATGATTGGATGAGTAGAACAAAAAAATAATAGGTTGATGTTGGATAAAAAAATATATTGGGAAATTATTAAGATAAGGTGGTGAAAAATAATTTTAGATCCATTAACTAGTACATATTTGAAGAGTACAGTTGAGATAAAAAGTTATAATGAAAATCATCACTGAGATCTTGAGTTCAAATTTTGGTATAATGTATTCCTCTAAATAAATTATTGGAATACCATTATGAGATTTTTAATTAAAAAATTTTTGATCCATAAATATATTGTCCCATTAATATTTTATATCACATTTGGAGATTATTGTCACATCTCACACTTCCACTAAACACTCTAATTCATGTTGTGATCCATGTATCATTCCTGAATAAGTACATGCATAATCCTTCACATGAAATGAAAATAAAGCGAATTATACTGGAGTAAAATATATCATGTATAGAATTTTTATCGGAGATAATGGATCATTGAGAGAATGAACAATAAAATCAGATCACTCAGTAGTTCAATTTTATGTGGGAAAAAAACTAGAGGATGTTTGGTGGGAACATCAAGATGTGATGTGGAAAAAGTATCATCACCAGTTTATCTCGGAGTGATGGAACTTTTAGCATAAAATTATTATCCATTTTTTATAATATAACTCACCCTTATATTTAATAATATATTTCTAATTAAATAATTAAAATTTCATTGATAATATTTTTTTATAGTAACCATTAAATTCTAAAATACTACTATAAAAAATTAAAAAATTATTATTTAATATGATTGTTTTCACAATGTCAGTGGATTGATGTGTATGAATAGTACTAAGTTAATTATTATGAAATATTTATCGAAAATTTAAGGAAAGAAATCACTATTTTCTAATAGATAAAATGATAAAAAAATAATTTGATTGGGAAATAGATTCTATTATAAATAATATTTTTTCTTTTAATAAAGTGTTTTTATTAAAAAATAAATGAATTCCTATTGATAAATTATTTCAATAATATATGTAATATATATGATTTTTTTTAATTATTCTTCTATTGGTTTTTATTATTCATGGAATTAGAACATATCACGTTTTATGCCTAAAAAAATTATTTTTATAAAAATAGTTTTGTATTAGTCTTTATTCTCAAATTTACAATTTAATTGATAAACCATATATATCGTAATTTTTTAATAATTTGTTTCATATTATTAATTGTAATGTATAAATAAAATTTATTGGATCAACATAATTTTTTGCCATTATAAATAGAAATCGTGGTAATGAATTTTCACCTCAGTAAAACAAGTAAAACATGGTTATATCTATGGAGTAAAGTATAAAATTATCTCTAACATGTGAATTTATACTATTTAATTGGATTTTATTAAACAAATATATGATTAATATGGTAGATGATTTATTTTCAAACACTATTTTAAATTTGAAAACCAAGGATTTATTATGTGAGTATATGTTTTATTTTATTAAATTTAATTTTTTTAGATCCTGTCATTTTGTAGCCTGGTGGAAGGTATTCGATTAACTTTTAAAGAGATTAACGGTATATAAAATATTAACTTTTTATTATTTAACCAAAATAATTAACGGATATGAAATTATTACGTGATGTCATGGAAAACATATTTCCATGCATTAATTATGTATTTTTCAAAAAAAAATCATGGATTTGGGGTTCTGGTATTAAAATTAATGTCTTACAAGATATAAATTAACTATAATAAATTGGGTTGATAATATTGAATCAATATTTCAAAATTTGGATTGATGTGATTTAATATTATTTGTTATATAATTATATTGTCATGGTAAAAAGTTATATTATCATGGTTAAGGATGAAATGTGTTAAAATTTAATTAACTAAGAGATATGGATTAAAATTTATGAAACACATTTCCAATTTTTATTGATTGAGTTTATTTCATATCTATCAAATCATATCGTAGAATTTGTGGTGAATTTGTACAACATGGAATGATTATGATATATACAATATTTACTCTTTTACGTAATTAATTTTTTTATTCTTTTAATTATAAAACAGAACATACTCTTATTCATTACTCAAATATTTTTGAGCCTTATATCATTGAAAATACCCACATTAATACATCAATATTTTCCTTACCCATTTCATAGATATATATTAATTGTTAAAAAACATTCCTTTAATGGTATTTAGTGTAAGATAAAAGGGATTCTTAAGGAAGGTGCATAATTCTAAACCAAGTACCTATATTTTATTTTTTTGTTATCCAAACTCAAAATCTATTTTCATTGCCTGAATCACCACATTCTAATCAAAAAGTACCAAAGACCACCTCTAATAGGCCTGGGGATAGACACTAATGTCATGTAGGCATATCCCACACATAGAAGTCATTATCCATATGTTCTTGTAACCACATAAAAATATACTTTCCCATAAAATGATAATATTTAATACAAATCAAACCAAATCATGTATACTTATATGATCCCACAAGCAGAGTACAATAGCAAAGTAATAAAAGTGAAAAAGGATTCAAATACAATCCCCAAAATGTGTAGAGATTCCAACCTTATCTAAGGAAGATGAAAATGATAAAATAAAATCACAAGAAAAAAATCTCAGTTATTCAAACTCAAGATATTCTCTTCCTCCTCCTTATCGTCCAAATACACTGTTTGGTGGGTCATCTTCTATAAAAGACATGAAACATGATGGAAGAGAAAATTAAATGGTTATTATAAAAATACACAGTAAGACACCTAAAAATAACTAAACATGAAACATCTATTATAGACAGCTCACAATACTAAAACAATACTAAATAAACACATGATATACCTAAGAAGGAAACTATACCACTAGGTAGTCAGAACCAATTTACAACCACTATATTTTTCTCCATGTTGTAATCATTCTATGATAAAAATCTTTTGGAGAAATGATACCATTAGATAAACTCATTTAGAAGGTCATGATCAACAGTCCCAACCTATGAGATCACACACATTACAGAATCCCCTAACATCCAGATATTGGGTCACACACAGGACCACTAAGGGACACCATGAAACCAATATATATCAACCTGCTATATAGGGGATCATACTCCAATGATACCCTGAACCGTATTGATATGAACTTCCATATCGAGGACCAATTCACTAATCAATGAAGTCATGATCATTCTATAAACCTCAAATAGGTTATAAAGATGATAGAGGATCTTACTCCAGTATCATATAGGGAAACCACTAACTCCATATAAGTCTCTTCTACAAATGGGGATCAAAATAATAAGATTTTTATTTAATAACTCACGATAACCACAAAGAAAAATTGACCAAGGGAATAAACAAATCCATGAATGGTATATAAAAAATAAACAAAGGGATAACAACACCCTCAAAGAAAGTACACATCATATACTGGAGGGGAATATGGCATGTCCATCCAAACCATGTTCTTACTATGTTATTCTTCCTCACATGATATTTAAATCATTATATACACATCATATAGGAATAGTAAAATATGTGTAGATATCATCCTTCACTATATCATCATCTTCTCATGCCCATATATCACTGGTTGTGCATGTGTACCAACCCATGTACACATGGCCATCCCTATGTATACCTGAAAATGTTCTTGAACATGACCTTCCCATGACTATTTAGCCCCAGAAGTACATGAAAATATTCAATCAAGTGTCACGCAATGTCTGATAGGGTGACATGGTGTTGGATATTTAATTCTCTATGTAAACCGTAGAACAAAATATGGTGGTCCCACATGGTGTGTAACTCTTTATTACACACCATGTAACATAGGATTTTGAAGAATATATATACCATCTTCTTGTTAACAGAAATATTTATACCATCAAGATTTTCATTGGAAATTGATGATCGAGGGTCATCCAACCACTTCCTTGATTTATCAACTAAATTTGGGTTTAGATCAACTCGAAAATCTCCATTGCAATGCAATTCATTTTCAACACATGTCAAAATTGAGAAGAATAAATCTAGTGCTCAAATATATTATTTTTCCTCCCAAAATAATCCATAGTCTTTTTCGATCCTCAAATAAAAACATTCCTCATAATCTATTCCCATAAGATGGATTCATTGCATCATTGAACATCACATAATGATTAAATATCAAATAATCTTGAATGAAGAAGTAGTGGAAATACCTAGTATTAAAACAAGAATAAATAGTGTAGAAAACCATAATCTGAATGATGTTATGAACTAACCTAGGCCTTTATTCATTCCTCCTCAATCCATTTTCATATAATTGACGAATGAAGATGGATAGGAAAAAAAATTTAATTCCATCACTTTATACAACTATCAAATTATTAATAAAATATATTAATGGATTAGATCGGTGTTTTACTAGGATTAAAATAATGGGATGGAAAATTAAAACAAAAAAAAATCATACATGGTGTTTGGATCGATTTTTGAGGAAGAACCGTCTTACATCTCTATATTTGGCGAGACCATTGAACTCCATGGGTACAATGATCCTCAATATTAATCTTATCCACCGTCATTTTCTAAGATTGCTCTCTAATGGTTATTTATGACTCTAGAGTTTAGTGACCAGCCCTAAAACAACCCTATAATCCTGAATTTATAAAAATACCAGTATCTATGTTTATAAAAATAAAATAAATCCGAAAATTTATTTCTTTAATTAATATATGTCTTTTACTTCTTTTTCACAAACACCTCAAGATATCAAAGGTTATATTAGACCTCGGTAAAATCTGGGTTATGAACTCCACATTGACCACATAATTCTGATCTGAAAACCCATTCGAGAGTTATTCTTATTTTTTAGGATAAAATAATTCATGTGATGTAAATATATTTAAAATATTTCTAACATTTATATCAGGATCACTAGGCCTCAGAATAACATGTCGTCTCAGCTCCTTATCTAGATAATATATCATATAATATTTAAAAATATTACATGGTAAATATGATTCATTAAATCTATGGTGTACATTATAAAATAATATATTAAATAACATGAATATAAATAAAATTTATTATGTTTATTAAATGACTGATAGACACTTCATTTCTATCATACAAGAAAATAAAATATCACTATTGTGTTTGTGGGGAATACAAACTCTACAAAGAGATAAGTTTTCTGTTTCATCACTAATTCAAAATTATCATTATGTCGATGGATTTAATGAATAAATATTTTATTTATTATCTTATTATAGTTATGAAAATTTAAATTATTTTAAAAATATTATTTTTTTCCATGAATCAAAAAAAATTAAACATCACTCGTGGGTACGTACAAACTACCATCTCAATGAAGAAATGTAAATATTTTTTAATCACCACAAAATATAAATACATATTAAAGTTTATATAATGATTATATATAATTCTAATGAAACGAGTTGAATTATTTAAATTATTTATCCATAATCTATGGTCATGGAATGGGAATTTTGTGACAAAACATTCATGAAAAATTAAGCAGTTATCACATATGAAAATTATTTTAATAACATATTTTTATTAAATGGGAGTTATGATGTTATATAAAAAACATATGTGGTGTTATATAAATGTTCATAGTTCTATAAAATATTTTTTATCCTAATATCCTATTTATGCATGTTTTATAAATTTCAAAATAAAAACTACATTTATCAACATCACTATATCATATTATTCATAATATATACTTCCATAGAAATAAATTTTTGTACCATATAAGATAAATAATATGAAAACATTCATCATTTATTTAGACCCATATGAGGAAGATATTTTTATTTGAAATAAAATTCATCATTTTACAACCCTTTTAATTAATTTTTAAATAGAAAAACTATCTCTGTAAATTAATTATATTATTAATGAATCATGTATTTTTTTATAAAAAATTAAAATGTACATTTCTTGTCATATTAAAAAATTGAATAATTGAGTTATCACAAATACATATCCAGGAAATTACATAGAGTTTCATAAACCCATTGATGTATCTGAAATTCTTTAAATATATTGGAAAATTACATTTTCTACATAATAAATCTTTCATGTTTCAATTTCAAGGGTATATTATTGGATAAATCCAATAGTATTCATCATTTTTAAACATGTAATCTATTATATATCAAAAAAGTCCAAGAACCTAAATAAAACACATCCAGTTCTTCAATCACTAAAACATTGAAAAAAATTGAAAACAATTTTTTGAATAAATTCATATTATTGAAACCTTTTATATAATTATTTTATATTGAATTATTTTTTTATTGAGAATTAGAGATAAATTTAGTCTCTCTATTCCATTATTGCAGACAATTATAATAAGTGTATGATTAGAGACTCTAGTTCTTTTAGTCATATTGATTCAAATTTATTTGAAGAGTTCTGTGGATTCACCTTGATTTCCATAAGAATCTATATTCAATGGGTGAAAATTTTAAATTCGTTGGTCTTAGGAAATGGATTTCCCTAGAAGATATAGTATTTATAATAATATTATAAGTTTATTTTATTATTATATAATATGAAAAAAATATCTTACATTAAACTTGTCATTTATCTAGGATTTATATCAATATAATGATAATGAAAAAATGATTTATCTAAAATAAAATTGTTTATCAGATGATTCTATTATTACAAATTTATTTAATAATTTCATTTACTAAATTACATCCAACTAAATTTACTACTCCTTTTACAATATGTTTAATTCATTATTGGTGAATGATCTATATTAGTCTAAGTAATGAACCCATTTTTGTACATATCTAATTACATTATATTTATAGGTGATCCATTATCTCCATGATATCCTATATATAGGTATTTTTGATGTTTTTTAGGAAAATTTATTATTTATTCTCTCATATTGATAAACATAACTCTATTACACACCTAACCTACCACTTATGGTTCCCAACAATGTGTATGATGGGTTAATGTGATAATAAATGTTTATTTGGATTTTTATGGGAATTTCAAAATGTAGTGATTCCAAAAAACCATAACTATAATTGGATGAAGTAATGAAATGTGGAAATAGGGTAGTATAAAAGTGAAAAATAAGGTGGAAGATCGAGTGGTGGATATATATGAATCTATATTACAGAAAGTTTAGAAGAGGCAATCAACACACGTAGTATTGAATTTTTTAGACATAACTAAGATTAAATTATCATTTTTGAAAGGCTATATAACATTCTTCAAAAAGTTTTTTTGTAGATAAAGATAATTTATCAAATTATTTATAGGGAACTATATGTTATAGTGGTTCATCAATTGATGGATTTGACTAAATGGAGATCCCTCCATATGATTAGAAGGAAAAGGGATTTTTTTATTGATATAATGGAGATAGAAAAAAATTTAATGAACTCTTCTATTAATGGGAGGTTGGGATTATTTATTTATTATGAAAATAATATAATATTATTATTTCATTATTAAAAAAACTAGCAGTGATTATTTGTTGGAGTAGAACTAATTCGGAGTAAAATCATTCCCATTTTATTTAGGGTTTTGTGGGAATTAATTTATTTTTCTACTTGATTATGTTCTATAATAATTTATTTAGTGATCATGGTGATTAAATTATTTTTGTTGGAGAATTATTGCATCTATATGAACATTTATATAAAATGGTGATAGTTTTAGTAGTCTTCATCCTTATTCCAGAAGTGACCAGCTTGAATGTCATTTTGGTACTTGTATAGATTGGTATAACATGTGGTACTGGGCACTATATTGGAAATAAAATTCTAATTTTGTACTCTCCATATAATTTTATTAACATTATTAAGAGATTATTTTTTGGCAAGAATTAAATTTGAAGAGGTTATGGTCTATATTGTAATTTTCAATGGGCCAGACACTAGATTTTATTAGAAGAATATAAACCATTATTTATAACACATAATCTTGATGTTTTTTATAGGAGAAAAAACTAGAATAAATGGACAAAGAATATTGTGAGAGACTTGTATAAAAATTCATTTTGGTAGTTCATATGACATTATCCTGAATTATGGCCTTCAAAATTTGGGTTGTGCTGAAAACTCAAAAACTTCTATGAAAACATGATTACATATATTTGAAGCATACCACAATGAGTAATGTTTTTATTAAATAAATAATGTTTAACCTAAATATATAAATAGGTATGTTAGTTTTAGATTATGCCTAGTTCTTAAACATGAATTATAGTCAAATCAAATATTTTATGAGTGGTAATTAGAGGGGAGATGTTTGTAATAGTTTTTTGATCACCACATTGGGTGTCATGGTATATTTTGGTTACCGTGGTAATTAATTTGTTTTGTATGAATGACATGGAGTTTTAGGATGTTGAGGATTTTATATTTAATGAATACATTGGTGGATTAAAGTACTAATAACTACTAGAACCACCTTTAGTTTGGAAGGAATAGGGTTAATAACATGGTGAAAATTTATAAAAATATTTATGAAAATTCTGAGGGAAATATGGTAATTCAACATCGCTCAAAACCATATGGTGGAATTTTTTTAATATGAGGAGGATGATGAAAGATTACAGAGATCGAAGGGTAAATTTAAGAATTTATAATTTGAGAATTTATTCTATAATTACCATAGACGATGAATAAATCAATTTAATGATAAATTCACCATTCTATTACAATCATTGACTACTTATTATAGGATTTATTTCACTCAACATTCATCCGGGGGTAAATTGAAAACATAAAATAAAAAAGATTTATGAAGGCACAAAATAGTGATTATAAAACATGAAAGATAGTTACAAAAGGCAATTTAATTATTTAACATATTAGGAGATATATTCAACAATTATAAGGGGTGAGTCACATCATTGTAACTATAATTTATATAATATTTATTTTCCAATTTGATGATGTTGGGTTTTTATAAAGTTTTAATATAGAGTGTGAAGTGTAATATGTGATTCAATAGTGGTGGAAAAATGTGTGAATGATTGAATTTTGTATAGTACTGACAGTTCATAAGAGAAAAATCTATACTGAATAATATCACCAATATTATCAATATCAGGTCATGATTATCAAGTAAACATGGGTGAGAAAGGGATGAATTTAGAATATGTAAAGGGAAGATATAATATAATCATGATTACTATAAAATTTATTAATAATGTATCATTAGGAAGAAAAGAAATATTTATTTAAATAAATAATAAAGAACACAATTAATAAAAACTATATCTCAAGTATATAGATGTATATGTTTTGTCTTTGGTTTAATATCACAAATGTTCATTGTGTTTAATTAAATTAATCTATTGAGAAATATGGATGATGTGGTTGTTCAATATCATAAAAAGTATAGTGTTTTCATATTTATCATTTCTTGGAGATACTTGGTGGAATGATCATATGGTTAAGGTATAATAATATTTGGGAATATAGACATAGGGAGTTCCTAAAGCTTAATAGAAAGAATGAAAATCTTTCTAAATTTATTAAGGACAGAAAAATTGAATAAAATTCACTAACGGATAGAAAAAATTTGATGAAATGAGAATGAGTTATAAGAATAATATTTCATTCTAGTATTCCCATGTTTGTTTGGTTAAAATATTTAGTTTCTGTGATATATGTCATAAATAGAATTCATTTTCCCAACATGGATAGTTTTTTATGAATAAATATGGAACTAATTAATGGTTAATTTTTTCAATTTGATAGTCTTTAGATAATTTATTATATCTATTATGATGTTATATAAATGGAAAAAAATTCTATGAGTTTTAGGAATTTCTGTCAATTTTTTATTTAAATAATGATTTTTGGATTCAGCCATGGGATAATGATCTCTACAATTAATTAGATTTTGAAATGTTCTGTTTAAGGAATAGATAATATGGAAGTATTATGAACTAGTAGAAGACCCAACTGAGAATAAATAATAAATGTATCATTCACAGTAGGATTTGCATGTATTTATAGAATTTACACAGAGTATAAGAAGAACTCATGTTTTGAAATAACATTATAATAATGATGTTGGGGTTTTACTTGGAAATTTGATTCTAATGGTTCATCAATTTTAAGATATATTAAATAAAACATGTACTATATAAAATTAGGGAAGACTTTATGGATGTGTAGTTCTATAAGGGGAATTACCTCATGTATTTTGGAAGTATACCAAAATTAAATAATTAGAACAATTTTATAGATCTAATTTTATTATATACATCCTATTGATGGGGGAGAATATAAAATCCCGACATATGTATCAAGTATTATCAATGAAAAATAGTGTGATTTATGGAAAAAAGGGAATATGGACTCCATTCATGATTCAAAAACATTATATCATTCAGAACAACCACAGAAAATGAAGTCATTCTAGAATTAGTGGTTTTAAAATTGAATTATGAAGAAGATTTCTAGAATTTTAAAAAAAGTATTAGTTATGAAAGAATTTTAATAAAATAAAGAATGCGATTTTTTGTGATATTTATCACCAATATCTATGAACTGAAAAAATTGGGTGGGAAATATAATGGACAAAGATGATGTTTTACATCATAAAAATTTATATGTTAAGAGGGATTTTATTCATGGACATTTATAGGAATAAATATATATGGTTTATCTAGAAGGATTCAATGAATCTGGAATGAACCAAGTGTGTAACCTCAAAAAGAGATTTTATGATGAAAAGAAATCACAATGGAAATGAAATAATGTTTATAATGGCATTGTGGAATAATTAAAGTACATATAATGATTGATTATTATTACAGCCATTGGAAGGAGTTTAATTATGGTTGGGCCGTCATACATCAAATATATGTGTATTAAAAGATCATAGTATGTGATTAAACAAAAAAACATTCGAGTGGATGGATGAGTTATCAAGATAGATCAAGATAGATGATATCAGGTAAGACAAATAGATTTTGGGGGTTATGAATGAGATGTATGGGGACAATAAAACATTAGTGTTTCTATACTAGGTGTACAAATGAAGAATAATGAAAATATTAATAATGTGAGGAATCAATCCTATCATTTCCCCATTTATCTAATATTTCAAACTATCAAAATAAAGGAGACCATGAATGGATGTATGCCCTGATTTGAACAATTATGGTCACTGCTCAAGAAAATTTGAGTATTTATTAAATTCATGTGAAATATGGGAACGTATCTCTAGGATTATATAAGATTGATAATGTAGGATCTCGTGATTTTGAACTAGACAAAACTACGAAGGTTTTTGAACTTTTTCATTTGATGGTCATGTTGGATTTAAAAATTGGTTTTATAATGTAATTCCAAGAGATGGATCACTCTTAAGTGATGTTTTTTGGCATGGGAGAAGGTCGAGAAGATTCCGGAGTGCCTCACGATGTTTTGTGAGTTTTGGACCCAAAAAAATCATGTTTTAAATAATATCATAGGGAACATTGTTTGCACATGATCTCCAAAATTGTGTGGCCCCCAACTATTAACCATGTGACCATAACTTAAAAGGAAATGTGGCTTGCACATAGCCTGCACACAGTTTCCTCAACTGTGGGCCTAGCCCATGCGGGGTGCATCTTAGAGGACGTATACTCTGTAGGATTTTCACACGGTTTGGAAAACTCTGCGAGCTTAACCATTTGTGATGCCTATTTTTAAAATTTTAAATCTGTATTAATTGAATTTAAATAAATTTAAATTTAAAACCTAAACTACTCTTCCCTCTCAAAAACAGCGCACCAGCCCAAGGGGGCTCCCCTTCGATGCACAAACCTCCTCCCCCAACCTCTTCTTCCCTCGATTTATGGATGCACTCCTTTAATTTTCCTTGCTGATCTATCATTGTGAGTTTTATCTTCCCTTATCCTTCTTTCCTCTGGCATCACTTCAACCAAATCGGTGCCGAGTGAGAATCGGTTGAACCCTAGGGTCATGTGGTGCTCATAATTTCAGTTTTCGTTTGGTCTAGGTTGGACCAAATGTCTCTTTGGACCTTTTGAGGCATGTTCTAGAAACCGTCGCCGAAGGAGAGGTGGTTCGGATAGTTTTGGTCCGTCAGATTGGTTTTCTGGTTAGGTTTTCAACTCCTAGTTTGTTTCACAATTGTTAAATTTTGTGATTTTGATATTTATGATTCCCCATCTTGTTGGTTGAAGTGATTCGAGCATATCCATGTGGTTTGGCTTCATTTTGGCTCATCGCCGATGTGAATGGCTTAGTTCAACATTAAGGTAGGGTTTCTTTCCATGTCCTCAATATTTATAAATACATTATTTTTCTTACTGTACTTTTGTTAGAAATAAATTCATGCAATGAAATATTATGTCCAATTCTTGTGAAATGAGAGTTTTAGAATCTTCATGATTTGAATTCTAGATTTATTAAATGATTTGTGCATTAAAAATATCATTTTTTTATAATGAAACTCATCCAATGGAGGTGTGATGCCATAAAGTTAAAAATTAGTTGTGAGAACTTCATTGCTTGACTTTTTGTATTTAAAATTATTATGCCTTGATGTTGTGTGGAAATATGGAATGCTTAGGACATGGCCATAATGAAATTAGAAACACTGATTTTCCCATTTTAAAATTTTTAATGGAATGAAGCCACATCTATGTGCTTGGTCCAGTTTTGGATTGTAATTACCCATGTAGGTAACTGCACATTATATGGATACAAGGATCCCTATAAATGTAATTGACATGTTTTGGTAAATGGAATGAGTTGATTTAAATTAATTGTAAATGATAATGATTGATCCTGAAAGCAAGTTACTAATTTTTTTAAAATATTTTGAATACTAATAAAACCTTGGGTGACACGTAGGTTGCCACATTGAAATTCCCTGATTGACTCAATGTATTTTCATGATCATACCTTGGGAGGTACATGGATTCTCATGTAGGAATTACATGGATGGATTCAGGTTCATTATACTAGTATTGTTTCCACGTCCTTGGAAACCCTTACCATGCTGAGAGAAGGTAGTGGTGTGGACCATTCCCTTTAAAAGTTCCACAATGGTTTTTACTAAATGTTTTCATGGATACCTGACCTTTCCAAAGTAAGCGACGGAAGGGCTTGAAAGAATAACTAAACGGTATTAAAGCTACATTACCTTTCCAGACTAATGGAAGCCAAGGCATGAACCAATAAATAATGGTTTCAAATCTACATGACCTATCCAAAAAAATGTAAGACAAGACGTGGACCAGATGAATAATTACATGAACTCTTTATCAAATAAGAATGGATTGACTCGAGCAAGAATTGGATTCTGAGAGTAGAATACCTTTGGTCTCGAGAACACCATTCCAATTCAAGGATACAGTTAATTAACTTGATACCCTCTTGGAATCTAGTTATTTTCTATTCCTTGGATGCCCAATATAGTATCGTTGGGTATCCTGCTCTTACATGATACCTCAGATACACTCCTTGGATCCAACATTGACTAGTAGGTTCCGTGGTTAAAGTTCATCGAGCCCTATCTCTTCTTAGCCTCATTTTACCATGGTCGATCTCTTTGGACACGTTCGGAAAATTATTGTGGAATGCCATGGATTATGCTCCTTTGATTAAACTCTTACCCCTTATCTAGTATCAGGTACTACCGAATTAAATTTTTCTGAGTTTATGTTACCTTTGTTTATACACTGGAACTCCCTCAATAGATTTATTTTCTACGTTTCCTTATTACATCTTGGAACCTTCACTAAAAATCAAATCGTAGGACACCGTGGATACGCTCCATCGGACCAACAATTATATGTAGGCTGTATGGTTATTTTCCATCGTCTCCGTTCATTGTTAACCCCCATTTTATCTTGGAGGAATCTCCGTGGAATTGGGATGTGATTTACTCACATGTAATTTATAAATAAAATTGTAAAACTCATTAAATGAACTGGTTACATGTTCAGACACTATCTGAGGTCTTAGCAGGTACTTAGGAATTTAGCTATATTGTATTGCTTACATTATTTAGTCATGCTTGAACCGTATTTAATTTGTATTATACTATTGGGATTGTGTTAGACACCGGTGGTGCCAACCTACAGTGATATACATCTCACTCGCCACTCATTCTGCCATTGCACTGGGGAACCCGAGTAATAGTTTCTTGTTTGAAGATCCTTAGAACTTGTTTTTTGTTATATTTCATGTACCTAGAGTAGGGTAAAATTACTGAGCAGAAGCTCGGGATGCTCAAGAAGATTTCCCAAGGGGATTTGTTTTTCATTCCTTTTTTCACTTTATTGAAAGGAATGTTTCACTATTTTCCGCTCTCTGTCATGTATCAATATCATTTCATGAAATCATTTATTTTATAAAGTGTTGTTGTCCACTTTTGTTTAGTCATATAAAATCTATTTCCCCCTACTTTGTCAATTATGCATTTCTTCTTCAGCTTTTGATCATTATTTAGTCTCTTATTCCACATCCTAATCTCTCATAAGAGGGTATAGTCTCCCCACTGACTATTCTTACACCCTTGCGGCTAGTCAGCAACCTCTGGTATAAGGGGAGGTGTGCATGATGTCATGTGGTGACCAGTCCAACAACCATCTTAGTGGTGATCCATGTCTAGATGATACAAAGTGGTATCAAACATGGTTTTTCCTTCTATCATGCTATTTTGGGTTGGTAGAAAGGAGACTAGGAAAGTTTCTTTTCTTGACTAATGGTCATTCTTGGGAATGATCACCCCATGTATGAGAAATGACCAAGTAACTAGGACTAGGATGGCGTTTTATCTGTTCGTGGTTACAATTGATATGATTTCACCAAGAGTGGTTGTTTAGAATATATTAATTATGATTTTTAAAATATTGGAAACATTCCATGGCCTAATATGGAAAGGATGTTGTATTACATGCAACATATTAGGCATTAGAAATTCACATCCCATGTATATATGCCTTGCCATGTAGTTGAACTTGTAGTTTACCTGCTATGTATAATTTTGTTCCTTATTAATACGCCATTCTTAGGATTATACCATTTTGGGTAATACACTAGCATTCATTCTATGCTTACTTCTTATTATAGCATGTTTCAGTGATTGAATTTCCATTCTTGTGTGATTTTAGCTTGTTTCTTTGTGATAGTTTCTTGTAGTTACATGCAATCATACATTGATAAATGCAAATGGTTGCATGGGATATGTTATTGATTGCGGCTATAAGAGGAGACAATTCAAAATTGTAAGGTTTATGGGTGCCTTATAGCGTGGATAAGGTAACATGTGTAGTTGAACCATTGTGAAAAGGTTGCTAAAATCATTTGGTAAGTGAAATTTTTATTGACTAAAGGGAGCCACATTCCAAACTATAAATTGTATGGGTACTTTTTATATTAGTAGGTGGCCAACAATATATGTTTTATGATTATTATTGATCATTTTAAACTAGGAATTTAAATTGGTACTGATTAATGGGAGCCAATTTTCAATCCATGGAGTGTATGTGTACATCATGAGTTGGGGAATGGAAACCCATATTAAATTAAATGGAATGATGATTTGTCGAATGATTATAAGAGTTGAAGAGGTATAATGATGATCTAAAATCAAATCGATAGCTTTCAAAATGAAATTGTACCATTGTTAGTCAGTTGGGTAATGTTTAATGAGATGACCCAATTGGGTGTTCAAATTTTAATAACTATGCATTTGTTGTTGGGTTGCATTATGGAGAACCCATGTTGGTTAAAATGGGATGCTTGTAGGACTCCATTTTTATCTTAAATGGATTTTTTTATTCATTTGTTTCCTGAAATTATGGGATGTTGACTAACATAAAATGTTTTAAAAATGAAGTTTTATAACCCATGTATGTTTTCCCTTGGGCGTTGTTTTAAATCAAGTAAATTTTTTTTATGGTACTTGATGTTTTGATTAAATCAGTTGATGATTAAAGAATAAATATGAATAAATATAAGAGGATTGGAAATGGAACCAGTACTGGTGTCCACTGTTAAAAACCCTCGATTAAGGGTAGTTCAGACTTCTATTTGAGTTTCCTTAGAATAGATGTGAGTACTTTCCATAGGCATTATTTTCTGTAGAAATGGATTTATGATCGGATTTTGAGCCTAGTGACTTTTGATTATTGTGACCCGATTTGAGGGTTAATCATCATTTTTCTGAAAGAGAAAACTCGTGGTAGGTAACTCTCTCAGAATATATATTCCATGATAGTGTTGTGTCTTTTCTCACTCCTGGTGTCTTTGGGTGTCATTTCCCCTAGCAGGACACTCAGTTTATAAGAGAAACCCTTGTTAGGATGGGTGGTCATTTATTTCATAACCTTGTTATGGGCTTTAGCATCGATTAATGCTCGTTTTTTCCAGGTTAGACATGGCTCAGGCATGGTTGTCCGCGTTGTAGGTTGTCTGACTCCTCCTTCATAGTGATGGATGACTTAGTATGATGTCATCCAAGAAAATGGTCATATGAAGCAATATGATTTCAAAATGATTCTTCTTGTAATTTTTTCTATGGTATGGGGTCATCCCCATGTATATTGACTTGAGAATTAATGAATATGTTCATTCCAATACATTGGATATTTTTTTAATAACTCAGTTGTTTTCATACGCTGAACATGTTGTTATAATCTATCATTCTTTTGAGCAGTTAATTTTATTCCCTTACAACTAAGAAACCACTAAGGTGGGTACCGTCCTATTAATATGGTTAACATGAACTTCCATGTATAAGGAACACCTGAGGGGACCATTGGGAAATGGTTGGGTTGCTTGAATTCCCTTGAGGATTGCAAGTCTGAAATTATGTCGGTGCATGCTTGGAAGCATGACATTGAACTAGTTCGACTGTTTCACCTTGCAGTTTATTGGTGTATTTGACTATAAATGATGTATTTAACCCTCTTAGAGTACCATTATTTAGATATGAGTGTGTCCCCTTTTTTGACATCGTCCTCGATGCACTAAGAGATCGTCAGTCTCACGCCACACTAAATAATTGAAAGCTGTTGAGCTTATTGGATGATCCTTGTCAGTGTTATATTCTAATGTGTGGTTCTCCTTGAAGCTTGATATGTCTTGAGTGATTCATGGGATACCATGTAGGAACACCTTTTTCGGACTCATGGACTCTATCCATTTATTCGGAATTTCTCTGGCCACCGACTCTAGACTTCTTCGAGATACGTCGGCAAAATGGCTCGACTCATTCTCTTCTTTTCAGTCCATATTTACGGTTATACGATGCCATTTGAAATCATGTTTCCCAGTGAAGTCAAGTGTGGTATCAAGGTCAGAAATGTATTCTAATAAAGCTTCCTCTACCAGTTCTGTTAGGTCAATCAGAATTCGACCATCTTTTTAAAAAATTATTCCATGAGGGTAGTAAGAACACTTAGAGTTATGACTTCAAAATCAATTCCATTGGTGGAGGTACCGTGTGTTTGAATTTTCCCATGATTATGTTAATATCTATGGTGGGAAGTAACATATGTCATGTGTTACCAAGAATTTGATGTGATCATGTCTCTATGTATGTGGGACCATGTAAGCTCGATTTTTGTATATTAGTTGAACATTGAGTGTGGGATCAGGTTGTAAAGGCAGAAGTGTTGAATACTTAAGACATGCTTAAAGGTGAATCATTAATTGGTTATGCAATGAAACCATTGGAATAAAACTTAATTACCCGTGTAGGTCGGGTGGGGTTTACATTGTTCTCAAAGGAATCAATGGTATGAGATGTTTTTAAGGTGGTTAGAATGTATATTCCCATGTTGTTGTACCGCACAAAAGTACGAATGTTTTATAACTTTTTTTGATGGTCGGGTTAGATTTAAAAGAATGTTTCAGAACATAATTCTTAGCATAGGATCACTTCTATGTGTTGTATTTGGGAATGGTATAAGGCCCATGAATTTTCTAGTGTGGCTAATGATGTTTTGGGTGTTTCGGAACCAAAAACATTATGTTTTAAAAGATATAAGAGGGAATATTGTTTTTGAAAAGTCTAAAAAACTGTGCATACCAAAATAGTTAATAGTGCGACCCTATTTTAAAATGGGTAGTGGCCTACACACGGCCTGCACACAGTTTCCTAAACCGGGAACCTAGACTACTTGGGGTGTTTTTGAGAAGAAGTGGACTCCGCACAATTTGCACACGGTTTGGAAAACTGTGTGGGCTTAACTATGCGTGATGCCCAGTTTATAAATTTTAAATTTGTTTCAATTAAATTAAATTAAAACATAAAACCTATACTACTCTCTCTACCCTCTTTTATGTGACACACTATCCCAAGGGGATCTATCCTTAGATGCACAGACCTCCTCCTTCGGCCTCCTCTTCCTCTAGTTTTGGGCCAAACTCCTTTAATATTCTTGTCTGCTCCATCATTTTGAGTCATATCTTCCCATTTCTTTCTTTCTTCTGGAATTACATTGAAATTATTGGCACCCAGTGAGAATCGAATGAACCCTAGGGATTTGGGGTGATCTAAATTTTGGTTTTCTGTCAGTCTAGGTCAGACGGAATGGTCTCTCTACACCATTGGATGCATGTTCCAACAACTTCTGTTGAAGGTGAGACAGTTAGGATGTTTTGGTCTTTCAGATTGATTTTAGGGTAAGGTTTTCACCTCATATTTTATTTCTCACATGATAACTTTTGGATTTTTGTGTTTATGAGTCCCCATGTTGTTTCTTGTAGTGATTTTGTTGGGAAAAATCCCTCAATGTATCATTGATTCATTTTTGAGGTGATTTTGTTTATTGACAAAGTGGACATCTATGTTGTGATTTTTGAAAAAGAAAACCTTGTCATACAATTTGGTTGACAAACAGGAATTAATGGTGGAATGTCTAGTTCAAGAGATGTGGTCAACAAAAAATGTTTTATTCAAGAATGTCGATAAAGGAATTGATGATCTAGAGGTGATACAAAAAGAAAAGACACAAGGTGGCTATGTTTTCCAGTGTTTGACAAGTTTTTGGGCCTGAAGATCGACAAATTGAAAAAATTGGTTTTGGCAATGAGACCTATGCGTCGTGTACTTGAAGGAAAGGGAACATGTGCTCCTAGTTTTTTTCAAGATCATAAGGTCAAAATATGGCAATGTAAAGAGGTCCACACAGGTATTGGTGTGGTCGCGCAGGTGACATGGGAGCCGTGAAGAGACTTGTGTGTCGATGCCTAGAAGGCTTGATAACATGCGCACATGTTGTTTTTCAAGATCAAAAGATCAAAATATGGAAATGGATATAGGGTCATGCAGGTATTGTGTTGGTCGCGCAGGTGACTTCTAAGGGTAGATACCTTCGTGCAGGGACTTGCGCACCACCGCGTAGGTTCACCAAATGACTATAAATATAGGACCACCCCTCCTCATTCTCAATGGAGTTCAACACATAGAAATATCATAGCTCACGTTGTGCTGGTGTGGTGGTCGCACAGGTGGTGTGTGGTCACGTAGGTGGACTTGCGCGCTGGTGTTTGAAGTTGTGTGTCAGTTGGTAGTGGCACACCAATATTGGCTTGGGCGTAAAAGGGATTGAGTCACGCAGGTTTGGAGTTGCAGAAGATTTTTCTGCACAGGTGGTAGAGGCAGACTTGCATGCTATTTGTGACATTCACACTGATACTTGTGTGCCGGGTTAGACATGTGCCCCAAGTAAGGCTGATTCCCCGGCAGTGTTTTTGGGCAGTGTGGAAGATGGAAGTTTGCCCGATTCCTTCTCTGCAAAGAGAGATTTATCTATGGGTGAAAGTTGGGCTTTAACAGAGCATCCACATATACTAAAGGATGTATTTATTAGTGATAATGAAGAGACCTACAATTCTATAAAATGTGAGTGGATCCTCTCCGGAGCAGTGAGAAATGAAATAGGAAGAAGGTGATCCTCTCCACCGGAAGTGAGCAAGGGAGAGGGAAACAGTGAGTGACCCTTGGTAAAGCAGTGAGCTGACCCTAAACCTTGTAAAGGCAGTGAGCCTGGGAATAGAACTGATCTATCCCAAACATTTTATTCATTATTGGCAGTGTGCTTTAGTGGATTTGGTACATCTGAAAATCGTCGGTGTATGCTCCTTGGACATATCCCAGTGAGGGTGAACCAAGTAAAAATCTATGTGTTTGCCTGCATGCTTTAATGCATTACATTCAAAGCATCATCATCATATAACGAAGAAAAAAGTGATCATAATAAACTTACAAGTGAAAACAAAGCGACCCTTGTAATAAAGAGGCCAATATCTAGTGGGGAAGAAAGAATTTAGAAAAGGAATACCCACACCCTGATTCACCCCCCCCTCTTAGGGTATATAGGCCCCTATTGGTCCTAACATCGTTGAGATTCTCCATCTAGTTTGTATTAGTTTTGGTTCATCACTAATGCAGACATCTTGGTTCCACCTTGAGGTAGTGTCCTTTTTCCATGTCCTCAATCTTTATAAAAACACTAATTATGTTGCTTACTGGAATTTTGTTATAAATATATTCATTCAATGAAGTATTATTTTTAATGCTTGTGAAATTTGAATTTTATAATGTTTTCGATTTGAATGATAATTGTAGTAAATTAATTTCTGATTAACAATATCATGTATTTATTATTAATCCCTTCAAATAGAGGTACAATGCCTTAAAGATAAAAATTAGTGGTCAATCCATCCTTGATTGACTTGACATATTTTAAATTATTATGCCTAGATGTTTTGTGGAAATATTGAAATATTAGGACATTTATTTAATGACAATAGAAATAATAGTTTTCCATTTTTAAAATGATTACTATTTAATGATTGATCCTCAAAACAAGTTACTAATTTGTTTTCAAATAATTTGAAAACTAATAAAACCTTGGGTTGCACGTGGGTTCCCAAATAGGAATTCCATGATGGAATCAATGATTTTTCATGATTATACCTTGGGAGATGCATGGATTACCATGTAGAAATTACATGGACGAACTTGGGTTCTTGAGAGAAGGATTAGTTCCACATAAATGGAAACAATTACCATGATAATGTAATGTAGAGCTGTGGAACATGACCTTTGATAATTCCTTAATGGTTTTTACTAAATGGCTACAATGTTACTTGAACATTCAAGTCTATTAGAAGTTAAGTCTTGAATAAATATCTAAACGGTTGCAATGCAACATTACCCTTCCACACTATTGGAAATAAAGTATTTACCTAATAAATAACGGTATCAAATCAAATTGACTAATCCAAACTATTGGTAAGTTGAACTTGAACCAGATGACTCATTACCTGACTTATTTATCAAATAAGAATAGACTGAATCGATCTCACATTGTATTATGAGAGGAGAATACCATGGGTCTCTAGAACCTCATTATGATTATAGGATAATGTTTGATAAGGTTAATACCCACAATTAATCTAGTTCTTTTATATTCCATTGATTCCTTGTACACTACTGTTGCATCCCTTCTTCTTACAAGATAGCTCAGATACACTCCTTGGATCTATCATTTACTAGTAGGTTCCATGGTTAAATCCAATCTAGTCATGTCTTTCCATAGACCTATTTTTTGTTGGTCGATCTCCATGGACTCAGTAGGGGACTAATTCTAAAATTCCTTGTATTACACACCTTGGATTACACTCTTACCACTAAGCTAGACTCAGTTACTATTGAGTTAGCTTTCCATGATTTTATGATACCTTGTTTTTTACCCTGGAACAACCTCACTGGATAACTTTTCTAGGATTCTTTGTTACATCTTGGAACCTTCACTATGTATACTATAAAATGATGCCTTGGATACACTCCTAGGGTATAACATTGACAAGTACGTTCCATGTTTTAATCCCATCGGGCTCAGTTATTTCAAAAACCCATTTTTTCATATAGGAAATATAAGGGCCCAGCCTTAAACCTTACTTAATCTTGGGTTATTATAGGATTACACATTGAGGATCTTTTCAGGTTTAGAGTTTTAGAGAATTAGATCATGAAACTTCCATTACATTCCACATTTAAACAAAGTGGTTACATAGAAGACAATATTCATTCTTCCCATCAACGGAAACATAATTAAAATATAACACAGATTCTTTCTTGACACATCCTTGACACTATCATCACATCATGTACCTTTCCCTTGACCTGTGAAAAACATTTCAAAAAAACTTGGGATGAGCATAAAAACCTCAGTAAGAGTTATAAAAATATGGAAAGGAAACATGAGTTCATATATACATAAGAATGAAATCATACATTACCCATAAAACATAGGCACTTTATCATACCTCATAAAATAATGAACAAATCATAGAAATCATAAGACATAAAGGTAACTTGAGGCATTCATAACATTCTTACGTAGGGAGTAACCCTCTTGGTTACGTTTGGAATACCCATCACAGTATATTCCCTAAATCTCTTCGGAGAAACCTTAACATTTCACTCCTTCGCGTTACCCAATGCATTGGAGAGCTATATCGGGCTCACCCACCCTTAGTTTATCACGTAACCACCTGTTTTCATAAAAATGCCCAAGAACCATAACATAAATGTACCGCATAAAACATGAATAAAGGAAACATAACATTTCCACATTTCAATCACAATATAACATTTTAGTATATTGAAATAATGAATCCATTCAAAAAGAAACCATTTCCAAAACCATTTAAAACATTTAATAAAGTGATTTTTGAATCAAAGTGTCCCATACCACCTTGATGCTTAAAATTTTAAACCATTAATATCCATATAAATAAATCCATAAAACCATTTTGAAAACATGGATATTAATAAGAACAAATAATTAAAACATTAAAAATGATATTTTGGTTAAAGGGGTATTACCAAAATTAGAGACACATGAATACAATAATTGAGGAATAACATTTAGTCAGAACTTTATAATATCATGAGAATAAATGGATTCATGATATAATACTCCAAAGGATAGTATATACACCACATAAGAGTGAATTGGTGCATAACAACAATGAACCCTCAATAGAAATGTCAAATGTGATGAAATCCCTTATAAAGAAGGTATCCTTAAATTAAGGACAAATCAATCTCAAAAATATGTGTGACAAATATAAGTACACCCAATATAAGTGGATATTAAGTGTAAAACAATAAATGTTCATTCAAACATATTCAATGGATGACATATTCAATTACTACATGTTGAAACCAAAGAAATCGAAATTGGGTTAAAAAGTTCCCTTGGTAAAATTCGACAGCCTAACGGCATCACTTCAAAATTCATAAAATGAGCTGATGAGAGATAAAAAGGGCATATCATCACTTGGAAATAAAATTTACATCAATAAGGATATAAAATAACATATCCCAACATAATATTATGTTAATTAAAAGACATAACAAAAGAAGTCTTTTAAAAAGAGGAGGGTGAAAGGTTCCCTTACCGACATGGGTATCTTTCGAAACATACGCCCCGTGAAAGAAGAACAATACATCATTGATGTAAATACTCATAAATGAAATAATATTACACAATGAGTAAAATAAGGGTCAGTACATACACCACTCAAAGGAAATTTTGGAAAATGTAGCATAAATCTCACAGGAATAAAAGTGAGATGAAAAATCCCTTATGAAAACTCAGCAACCTAACGGCGCCACATAAAAAATCCAAAAATGGATTTATGAGAGAGAATAGGGTCTCTCATCATATGAACATAAAAATTACAGTAATAGTAATATAAAATAACATCCCAATAACAAGAAATATGAGCTTAGAAGGAATGACATAAAAGAGTGGACTTAAAAAGAAAGAGAGGAGTAGGATCCCTTACCTCGGGTCCGACTTGACTCGATCGTTCTTTAATCTCCTGAATAATAAACTTATGTTAATTTATACTTCCTTAAGAACCTTTTTCAAGTTCATTATTCCTTTTATATCATTTATTACCATGTCATAAAAATTATGTAATCATTTAAGTTAATAATATTTGTTTTGCCGATATTTGGTTCTTAAGTCGAAAGTGGACTTCTTACAATTAAATGTTGTTCGTGTGGCCAAATGTTTATTATATCAAGAATTGTATTCATGATTTAGATATCATATATTTCATATATATCCAGTAAATTCATGCATTTATAACATTACATAATCATTTATAGGTAAGAAATGAAATGCACCGTTCATGGAGACGGTAAGTCGTACGTACGCATGAACGCTACTTTCATTTCTATTTCATATTTTATATAATGGAATAATAATTATATTAAGGTATATTATAATTCCATTATAATATCATATATTATATCATAGTTCCATCCTCTATACATCCCACATATGGTATTTAACGAATCAAATCACTTTGAGGGGCGGTAGTCTGCACTTCCTAAAATGAAGATATCGCGTATACCCATAATGGAAGCCATAAAGGTAATACACAAATGAAAAATACAGAAGAATAAGTAAAACATAAACATATTATATATCATATATAAAAACAGTGACATCATAATGGCCACCTTTGAAGGTGTTAAATGAGTATTGAACAATCATCGTTTCTGGAGGCATAATTTCGCCATCCACGGAAACCGTATGTTCTTTAACCATTTGATGTAGTT
This sequence comes from Viscum album, assembly GCA_963277665.1. Classification (NCBI taxonomy): domain Eukaryota; kingdom Viridiplantae; phylum Streptophyta; class Magnoliopsida; order Santalales; family Viscaceae; genus Viscum; species Viscum album. The sequence goes on along the minus strand of OY728157.1, from coordinate 2,049,494,812 downwards.
GTGTGAGAGTGTAGCTCGAATGAATCTTATAAAAACATCCTAGTATATTTAAGATACTTCTGTTGTTACAAAAGAAGTAAATAAAAAGAGTTTAGGGGGTTGGAGAAGCCAAATAAAACAAATGAACATGAGAGAATGAATTACCTTTAAAAGTGTAACTCATTTTGATTTGAGTCTAAAGGATTCCTTTGAAAGGATTATGCCCAAAGGGAATCCTCTATGATGAGGAGAGGGATGTGGAGAGAGTAAATGGTCAGGGTTCGGCCGAGCTAAAGGCTTGAGGAGTGTGTTAAATGAGGTAGTGGTGGGGGCCTTTTATAAGAGGAGAGGAGGGGTACTTTTGGAATGTATGAAATATTACTTTATTTGAAAATGTGTTTCGGTTTCAAAAGGTCCCAAATTGATATAATTACTGTATAAGGTGTTAAGGGTTCGAAATCCACCCATCCAATAAGTTTTGGACATGTGTAGTTCATAGATTTTACATTATCTTTCAATTTTATTTAAATAGTTAAATAAAGAGGTAATCGATGCATCATCATGATGTCATAAATAATTTACTTTATTTAGTGTCTAAAAATTATAAAAAAATACTATGACGTAGGAAATCATTTTATATTTCCAATGAATATTTATAATCAATATGATGACTTGTATAACCCCACTTAAAAATCGTTTTAGTAAAACATATCATGTTTGTGTCATTTTTACTTTTACATTAAATAAAAAGTTATTTATGTCATTTCCCAACCAAAGTGGCTCCATGGGGTCCCCAAGTTGACCCATGGCTTGTATTGGTCGGCCATGACACAACCAATGAGGGTAGTACATGTGTCAAGCTCATCTTATTTTATTAAAGCATTATTTTTACCTTAAACTACACTAATTACCACTAATCGCGATTAAAACTTAATAAGTTACTATTCACCAAAAAATTGTTTTTATCCCATTTAACCACATTTTACTTCTTATTGACAACCATGTATGTCGGATTTTTGAAATTCAAAACACAAAGATGTCAAAATTTCATTTAAACGGAAAAATCAGTTTTTATAAGTACCACTTAGTGGTTTCACTATTCATCAAAAATTGACGTTTTTCAGAAAAATCCCAAAAATTCACCCTAAGCTATATTTGATATTCCGAATTCAAAAATGAAATCCATTTTACAAAATTCAAAACATATAAGTCACATTAACTAATTTAATAATTAATTCCCGCTGTCAGAGCAAATAGCGTGTTTTTATAAAACAATAAGTATCAAAAGATTGACACTAGTTTAAGTCCGAATTCAAAGTGAAATTAATTCCAACGACCACTATTGGATTTAATGGTAAAAATATATTCTAATTTAACTTTAAAACCAATTAAAAATATAATATAATCAAATAAATAAATTATATTAAAAAGAGGTTTTGAATTAAAATACCACATTTTACACTATTCATAAAAAAAATGAACTTTTTCGGAACGATACCAAAAATTTACACAAAGTAAATTTTGATGTCCCGATTATAAAGAAAAGTTTTATTTGGTCCAATAGAATGTATAAGTGTGAACAAAAATATATTCAATGACGGTTCACCATCAAAAGGCGATAAGTGAACCTTTTGTGAAAACTAGGGCATATACGCCAAAAATTGAATTCTTTCCATATTTTGTGCCTTTATCCTTTATTGGATAAATGTAAAAACATTTAAAAAACATATATAATCATATTTTAGTTATTTATATCCATTCCCACCATTACAACAGCTACATGTTAACTACCATTTAAAATAATATTATTTTATTATTAGAGTGCAACGTAAGATTCCCAAGAAACTCGTTGTTGCGTGTTGGGTACGCCATCGAGCATAACAACCCATTAAAGTAATATTAATACTTTATTCACAAATATGGATAAATATGAAAATGTCATATTCTTTATTTTCCTAGGGTGTTACATCCTTCCCCCCTTTTGGGAATTGCGTCCTCGCAATTTTTAAAATTGAGCTTGGAAACATCCTTGAACGTCCCACATCGGAACAAGAGTCGGTAAAACAATCACTTTAAAATAAAGGAAGATAAGTACAGAGGTCACCCGAGTTAACCCATACTAGGATTCCATGTAGAAAAACATGGACATGGAATAAAAATAAAAGGGTCATGTTCTTGAGGGAGAGTGATAGTAAACATGTCTAGGAGAAAGTTAACAATGAGAAAATCACAAACTTGTGATGGGTTAAACGGTATTCGATTCCCCAGTAGGAAAAGTTAATAGACAACATTTTTGTTTTAAGTTACTTTTTATTGAGGAATTTATTCATAAGGAAACATAATCACTTATCATGTTGACTTTCAACTTTTACTAGATTCGTTAATCAAACTTCTATTTTTTCCAAAAGACAAATATTTAGGGAGAATTGTTCGCATTAAGAGTACTATAATTAACTTTTATAAAATCACCTAATCCACAAAAGAGAACTATATACTTCCAATGTCTTTATACTTTAACCAAAACCAAAACAAAAAACGCTAGTACAAGATCAGATAATCCAGAAAAGGATAACCCTTTATAAAAAGAAAATCTATTCTTAATCTCCAAAATTTGTCCAACAAAACCCAAAGTTCAACGAGGACCATTTGTCCATAAAATTCTTCAATGTAAACCAAACTAAGATTGAAACCCAAATATTTGAAGGATTTAGTCACATAGTCTACCAAGTTAAATCGTAACATTTATCTCCAAACAACATCAGTTGCTCCTAAAGTCTCGTATTGAAAAGTAATTAACCTAATCACATATCCTCCATGATAGGTTAATCATTTTCATAAATAACCCAAAATCAACTTACTCATAATTCATAAAATCATATAACTAAAAAGAATTAGTCAAACTAACCAGGGACTTCATGTAGTCCAGTGGTAGGCGATAAATACCAGTCGCACTTTGGTTGTGAGTTCGATTCCCGCAGCTTTGTCCGATGCGACGGGTAGTCACACGGTCTGCGTGTTGTCCTTTTTCCAAAACTATATAATTCTTAAAACATTCCCCAAAATGATATAAAATATTCAAAGATGATCATATCTTATTTTAACCTAAAGTTTATCTCACGCCTTTCATTTTCCGTCATAACATATAATAACCCATAATTACCTAAAAAATTAAGGATCATATAAACTCTAATGGTTACCTTTATAATTATTACCTGAACTTCCATATCGATTGGTCATCTTGTACATAATGCATTACAGAACATACCAAGGTTCATGTGGTCGATCATGACTCCTTGATAGTTGGTTTAGAACAACCACGAGTTTCCTCATTAAATACCCCATTTCGTACAGTCTCTTAATCAAAGAACCACCACAGTTTCCTTCAAACCAATTGTCTCTTTGGTGCCTGCTAGATTCATCCATTCACTAAAAACAGAAATGTCAGTGTGAGTATATCAACAAAACCATCATGTACTAATGAGGAAGGTAAACACTAAGATATACTTACTCATTCACATTATCTAAAACTAGGACTCTTTCTGAAATCCTAACCATTATGGTAATGTCACTTATGCTTTGAGAATACCCTAACCTCTAAAGTTATCTAAACCGACCTTTGATACCAACTATAAGGCCCCAGCCTTAAACCTTACTTAATCTTGGATTATTACAAGATTACACATTGAGGATCTTTTCAGGTTTAGAGTTTTAGAGAATTAGATCATGAAACTTCCATTAAATTCCACATTTAAACAATGTGGTTACATAGAAGACAATATTCATTCTTCTCATCAACAGAAACATAATTAAAACATAACACAGATTCTTTCTTGACACATCCTTGACACTATCATCACATCATGTACCTTTCCCTTGACCTGTGAAAAACATTTCAAAAAAACATGGGATGAGCATAAGAAGCTCAGTAAGAGTTATAAAAATATGGAAAGGAAACATGAGTTCATATATACATAAGAATGAAATCATACTTTACCCATAAAACGTAGGCACTTTATCATACCTCATAAAATCCTGAACAAATCATAGAAATCATAAGACATAAAGGTAACTTGAGGCATTAATAACATTCTTACGTAGGGAGTAACCCTATTGGTTACGTTTGGAATACCCATCACAGTATATTCCCTAAATCTCTTCGGATAAACCTTAACGTTTCACTCCTTCGCGTTACCCAATGAATTGGAGAGCTATATCGGGCTCACCCATCCTTAGTTTATCACAGAACCACCTGTTTTCATAACAATGCCCAAGAACCATAACATAAATGTACCGCATAAAACATGCATAAAGGAAACATAACATTTCCACATTTCAATCACAATATAACATTTTAGTATATTGAAATAATGAATCCATTCAAAAAGAAACCATTTCTAAAACCATTTAAAACATTTAATAAAGTTATTTTTTAATCAAAGTGTCCCATACCACATTGAAGCTTAAAATTTTAAACCATTAATATCCATATAAATAAATCCTTAAAACAATTTTGAAAACATGGATATTAATAAGAACAAATAATTAAAACATTTAAAACGATATTTTGGTTAAAGGGGTTTTACCAAAACTAGAGACACTTGAATACAATAATTGAGGAATAACATTTAGTCAGAACATTATAATATCATGAGAATAAATGGATTCATGATATAATACTCCAAAGGATAGTATATACACCATATAAGAGTGAATTGGTGCATAACAACAATGAACCCTCAATTGAAATGTCAAATGTGATGAAATCCCTTATAAAGAAGGTATCCTTAAATTAAGGACAAATCAATCTCAAAAATATGTGTGGCAAATATAAGTACACCAAATATAAGTGGATATTAAGTGTAAAACAATAAAAGGTCATTCACACATATTCAATGGATGACATATTCAATGAATACATGTTGAACCCAAAGAAATCGAAATTGGGTTAAAAAGTTCCCTTGGTAAAATTCGACATCCTAACGGCATCACTTCAAAATTCAGAAAATGAGTTGATGAGAGATTAAAACGGCATCTCATCACTTGGACATAAAATTTACATCAATAAGGATATAAAAGAACATATACCAACATAATAGTATGTTAATTAAACGACATAACAAAAGAAGTCTTTTAAAAAGAGGAGGGTGAAAGGTTCCATTACCGACATGGGTATCTTTCGAAACATACACCCCGTGAAAGAAGAACAATACATCATTGATGTAAATACTCATAAATTAAATAATATTACACAATGAGTAAAATAATGGTAAGTACATACACCACTCAAATGAAATTGTGGCAATTGTAGCATAAATCTCACGGGAATAAAAGTGAGATGAAAAATCCCTTATGAAAACTCGGCAGCCTAACGGCGCCACATAAAACTTCCAAAAATGGATTTATGAGAGATAATAGGGTCTCTCATCATATGAACATAAAAATTACAGTAATAGTAATATAAAATAACATCCCAATAACAAGAAAGATGAGCTTAGAAGGAATGACATAAAAGAGTGTACTTAAAAAGAAAGAGAGGAGTAGGATCCCTTACCTCGGGTCCGACTTGACTCGATCGTTCTTTAATCTCCTGAATAATAAAAATCAGTTAATTTCTACTTCCTTAAGAACCTTTTTCAAGTTCATTATTCCTTTTATATCACTTATTACCATGTCATAAACATTATGTAATCATTTAAGTTAATAATATTTGTTTTGCTGATATTTGGTTCTTAAGTCGAAAGTGGACTTCTTACAATTACATGTTGTTCGTGTGGCCAAATGTTTATTATATCCAGAATTGTATTCATGATTTAGATATCATATATGTAATATATATCCAGTAAATTCATGCATTTATAACATTACATAATCATTTAGAGGTAACAAATGAAATGCACCGTTCATGGAGACGGTAAGCCGTACGTACGAATGAACGCTACTTTCATTTCTATTTCGTATTTTATAGAATGGAATAATAAGGATATAAATGTATATTATAATTCCGGTATAATATCATATATTATATCATAGTTCCATCCTTTATACATCCCACATATGGTATTTAACGAATCAAATCACTTTGAGGGGCGGTAGTCCGCACTTCCTAAAATGAAGATATCGCGTATACCCATAATGGAAGCCATAAAGGTAAGACACAGATGAAAAATACAGAAGCATAAGTAAAACATAAACATATTATATATCATATATAAAAATAGTGACATCTTAATGTCCACCTTTGAAGGTGATAAATGAGTATTGAACAATCATCGTTTCGGGAGGCAGAATTTTGCCATCCACGGAAACCGTATGTTCTTTAACCATTTGATGTAGTTGTGTGAGAGTGTAGCTCGAATGAATCTTATAACAACATCCTAGTATATTGAAGATACTGGTGTTGTTACAAAAGAAGTAAATAAAAAGAGTTTAGGGTGTTGGAGAAGCAAAATAAAACAAATGAACATGAGAGAATGAATTACCATTAAAAGTGTAACACCTTTTGATTTGAGCCTAAAGTCTTCCTTTGAAAGGATTATGCCCAAAGGGAATCCTCTAGGATGAGGAGAGGGATGTGGAGAGAGTAAATGGTCAGGGTTTGGCCGAGCCAAAGGATTGAGGAGTGTGTGAAATGAGGTAGTGGTGGGGCCCTTTTATAAGAGGAGAGGAGGGGCACTTTTGGAATGTAAAAAATATTACTTTATTTGAAAATGTGTTTCGGTTTCAAAAGGTCCGACATTGATATAATTCGTGGATAAGGTGTTAAGGGTTCGAAATCCACCCATCCAATAAGTTTTGGACATGTTTAGTTCATATATTTTACATTATCTTTCCATTTAATTTAAATCGTTAAATAATGAGGTAATCGATGCATCATTATGATGTCATAAATAATTTACTTTATTTAGTGTCTAAAAATTATAAAAAAATAATATGACGTAGGAAATATTTTTATATTTCCAATGAAAATTTATAATCAATATTATGACTTGTATAACCCCACTTAAAAATTGTTTTAGTAAAACATATCATGTTTGTGTCATTTTTACTTTTACATTAAATAAAAAGTTATTTATGTCATTTCTCAACCAAAGTGGCTCCATGGGGTCACCAAGTTGACCCATGACTTGTCTTGGTCGGCCATGACACAACCAATTAGGGTAGGACATGTTTCAAGCTCATCTTATTTTATTAAAGTATTATTTTTACCTTAAACTACACTAATTACCACTAATCGCGATTAAAACTTAATAAGTTACTATTCACCAAAAAATTATTTTTATCCCATTGAACAACATTTTACTTCTTAATGACAACCATGTATGTCGGATTTTTGAAATTCAAAACACAAAGATGTCAAAATTTCATTTAAACAGAAAAATCAGTTTTTATAAGTACCACTTAGTGGTTTCACTATTAATCAAAATTTGAAGTTTTTCAGAAAAATCCCAAAAATTTACCCTAAGCTATATTTGATATTCCGAATTCAAAAATGAAATCCATTTTACAAAATTAAAAACATATAAGTCACATTAATTAATTTAATAATTAATTTCCGCTGTCAGAGCAAATAGCATGTTTTTATAAAACAATAAGTATCAAAATATTGACACTAGTTTAAGTCTGATTTCAAAGTGAAATTAATTCCAACGACCACTATTGGATTTAATGGTAAAAATATATTCTAATTTCACTTTATAAAAAATTAAAAATATAATCTAATCATATAAATAAATTAGATTAAAAAGTGGTTATGAATTAAAATACCACATTTTACACTATTCATAAAAAAATGTACTTTATCGGAACGATACGAAAAATTTACACAAAGTAAATTTTGATGTCCTGATTACAAAGAAGAGTTTTATTTGGTCCAATAGATTGTATAACAGTGAACAAAAATATATTTAATTACGGTTCACCATCAAAAGGCGATACGTGAACCTTTAGTGAAAACTAGGGCATATACGCCTAAAATTAAATTCTTTCCGTATTTTATGCCATTATCCTTTATTGGATAAATGTAAAAACATTTAAAAAAACATATATAATCATATTTTAGTTATTTGTATCCATTCCCGCCATTACAACTGCTACATGTTAACTACCATTTAAAATAATATTATTTTATTATTAGAGTGCAACGTAAGATTCCCAAAAACTCGTTGTTGCGTGTTGGGTACGCCATCGAGCATAGAAACCCTTTAAAGTAATATTAATACTTTATTCACAAATATGGATAAATATGAAAATGTCATATTTTTTATTTACCTGGGGTGTTACAGGAAAATCCTTGGAGTTGATATGCGACTTAATCAAATTTGATTTATAAATACAATGGTAAAACTCAATTAATGAACTAGTTACATGTTCAGACACAAGATAAAGGCCAAAGAAGGTACATTGGTATTTAGTTATATGTTATTTCATACATTATTTATTCATTCTTACACCCTATTTAATATATATTATACTATCGGGATTGGGTTAGAAGTCAGTGGTTCCGTCCAATTGAGATTTAGGTCTCATACCCAACTTAGTCAGCCATTGCACTAGGGTACCTAAGTAGACCTTTTTGGTTAGCATGGAATTGGACCATGTTTCTTTCTGTATTACCTGTACATGGAGTAGGAGAAAAAGAATGAGCTGGAGCTCAAGATGCTCAAGGATATTACCCATGGGGCTTTGTTTTCCTTTCCTTATTTGGTACTGTTTTGAAAAGTAAAGTGCGATGTTTACTACATTATATCATGTATCAATATCATGTCTTGCATTCATATGTGGTATAAAATGTCTTTGGGCTCTTTTTTCAGTCATATTAAATCTATTTTCCATTGCTTTATAAATTATGTATTACTTCTTCCCCTATGGATTTCCATTTACTCTTTTATAATACTGCACATACACTGATAAGACGGTATAGTCTCCCTACTAACTATCCTTGAAACCTCTCTTCTAGTCGAAAGCCTTTGGTGTATGGGGAGTCGCGCCTGGGGTCATGTGGTGATCAGTCCGTCCATTGTCTTAGGGGTGATCCGGGTCAGGAGGATACATATAGTCATGTATCACAATGGGTTTGAAGTTATTTCATTATGTTTTAAAATGTACAATATATTACACGGGTTTTTTCTCCCAAAATATGGAGGAGATACATATATTTGGAGAAGTGAATTTTGATTTTTGTATATAAATAATTGATTTTTTCCATTTTTTATTTCTATACTAAAGATGGTAGTTTCACTCTATTCTATGGAATTTTATAACGTTCTCATAATAGAAGTAGAGATGGGCATGCAATGTTAGAAGGATTTTTTATATTATTATGAATTTTAGAATGGGTATGTAATATTATTATATGATTTTCATAGTGAGATATATCTTTACATGAATCCTATATTTCACTGAATGAAAAAATAATTCAATTCACATGTCACTTCATCAATATTCCTATAGAGGACAGAATTTCTAAGATATGGATCATATGAAAATTTCAATATTTAGATGAGATACCAACTAAGTACAATGTTTTAGAATATACGAGGAATTTGTGTTCTTTATTTGGACTTCTGTTTATGAATATAAATTTTTTTATTTCTTATTAACTATTTCTATATAATGAAGATGGGATAAATGATGAAATTTTCATAAGATATCCAATGGACTCTATGGTGAATCCTTAAAAAAATTCAACAGTCGTCAATTTTTTGGATAAATCAATGATAAATATTAATTGGATACAACATGGAATTTTTTTATCTATTTATTTTTGAATTATATTTAATGAACGTGAATAGGGAATGGTCAGAGGAACAAGGGATTTGTGGAAATGGAAGAGGGGGTAGACGTGATATTTAAATATGGATATTGGGATGTATGGAAGAGGAAAACAACATGTGTATGATTAGAAATGTTACACCTATATATGAATTAATCAAATATGATTAAGGACTATTTTTCATTCTTTATGTTGGATATGAATGTAAAAATGGAATTCAATTCTCTTCGTAATGGGTATTAGATGTCACGGTGGTGCATTAGAAAGATACATTTACTAAATTGATCTCTATAAACATAGATCCAAAGGTATTCAATATTTTATGATTTTGATCGGATGGTGGAGACACTAAATCTACAATATACATATTTATATAAAAAATTTGGTTAATTTTTTTTGTAAGTTAATTTTCTTACATTTTCTTACATTATTTATATAATTAGTAGTGGTTCAACAGTGGAGTGATAGTATATCTACATAATTTAATTCTCTTAATGATCAATGAACTCTGATAGTTCATTTTTAAAAATAATTCGATGTATTCTAAAATATCATATTAGAAAATATTTCTATTCAGAATATGACTTTAGAAAATGCTTCCTTCCATCTAGACATTTATTTTGGGCATTATATTTTTTGGAAGTTAAAAATATTGTATGATAAGTTATGTTCACAAAATGGAATTAATTAACATTAAATCATTATCAATACAATGTAATCCAATGAAAATATCAAACAAAGGAACCTAACACTAAGGACTGGAAAATTAAATTTTGGAATTTTATGATATAATCAATGTGAATTATATGTTGTCATGAAATTATTCAAATGGAAGATTAAGATCTTGAAAATCATTTTATTTAGATTGAATTCGAAACATAAAATATTTTTGGGATTTAAAATATCCAATGTGTGTCATGTATTAAATTTTTCTATTTGAATACTAATAATAATATATTTATGAATTTTCATTCCCTTCACAAAAATCTATATGTTTTGTCCCTATTGATTTATATCTCTTTAAACAATTCATATCTTGTGATACAAACCTAAATTAAATTCTTATTGTATTCACACACATATATAAACATCATATGAGTAAGGTAAATGAAACCATTTCATGTATAGGTTTTTTATATCAAAAAATAATAAATAAAAATAGTGATCTTGATCATTATACTGATAATGATGAATTTCCTAATGATCATATTTAATGTCGCTACTACAATCTAATTAACGTACCTGATCATAATAAAGAATTATTTATGAAAATCATTCCTACACATTATAACATTTAATATAACTACCTCCTTGAAAATATTATTCTTAGGATATAAATTAAGGAAAAATTATTTATCCTGAATCCATATAGTGCTCCAAGACCACAATACATTACAAAATATTTTTCTAGAAATTTTGTTATTTTATATACTCAAATGTGTGTCCATTAGTCACAACTTTTTTATCAAAAGGAAACCTTCCCCGTAGAGATAATTCTCTACTCTACACATTGATTAATTATGTGAAAAAATAATCAAAGATCCATCTCTTCAAGAACATTCCCCTTTTCAAATCCATCGACAAAATCATTAAAATGAATATTAGTAATAATCATTTTACTATTTCCAGAAGAATTATGTGTTGGAAATTGTTTTTTAAGTGAATAAAAATTCATGATTTCATTAGAATATCCTATAAATGTATTAATATCCTTGAAAATAGAGTATAGGTGGTAGAAACTATGTTAAACATGATATTAATAAGGCATATGCAACTTTTTATTGGAACATTGTTTATAGGATGTTCGATATCTTTGGCACTAATGAAATTTTATATAAAATGTCTGAAATATATATTTGGATATTGAAAAATATAGATTGAAATTAATTTATATCTAAATGGTTATTTAAAATTTCATGTGTATTTGGGAATGTATATCCTCACCCTTCAAATAAATTCTCTATTATAGTGGAATACATTAATATACTATTCACAAACATGATTGACCTAGGAAAAAATAAAAACTTATATACTACAAAGATCATGTATATCACCTGTGATATTCTCTATGTGGATGAAATTATCCTCTTATTATATGGAGTTTAATGTAAAATCCAAAACCATAAAGTTCTATAGTAGAATAATTAAAATGTTTCATGTTCCGAAATCAATTGTGATGTTTTATCTATTTTTGGAAAGTGGATACCCATGGTAAAAAAGATCATACATCCACATATAATAGGGTATTAGAGAGGTAGTAAAAAAATTTCCTAACAAAGATTTTATTAATATTCTATGGTATGTTGAGTGTTGTTTATATATTTTGGATTAGAAGTAAAATTTTAAATCAACACTCATCTCATAAATAGAAATCATTCTCAATGGCTGATAAGGAATTCCTTCTCAAATCCATAATCAACACTATTTTTTTACTCTTTCATTATTAACTAATAGTCCAAGGAAATAATAAATATTATCAATCATCACATGAAGTATTTCATTTGTAATGGTTGATTCCTTAAATTAAAATTAGTTATTTTTTTCCTTAGATCTCCTCTTGTAAGACTCTAGTAAGTGGGGGATTAGGTATCAATAATTTAAAAGAAATACAGAAATTATTCCCATTCAATAATCACTTTTACACTCTCTAATAGTAACTCAAATGTGATCACATGTCCTAGATATTGATTTATAGTAAATTTGAAGAGGTGGAACATACATTAAATTAAGATTACAATATAGAGGGCCATCAAATCTTCATTTTAAAACATCATGCTTTAAAATTATTGGATTGAAAGTAGGGAGTCTGTAATCAATTTTTAGACTTATTATTATACTGGTAGTCCCCTTATTTTATAATTGAATCCCCAATATAGTCCTCTGAATTGATATTCCACTTTCAAGGAAATTATGTCCATGAATCAGCCAGATATTGTAGAGGAGATAAACATCATTATCCACAACTGCTTGTTTTCTCTTTTCGATAATGTTCTATTCTTGGAACCTACTCATAATGGTAATTTTAAACCCATGTTATATTATCATGAACGGTTTACTAAATCTTGTTAAAAAATTCAGAAAAAGGTATTAAAAAATAGTTGTATGAAGACCTCACTTCTGATCCTCATCTAAGAACATTTTCACAGTAGTGTTTTGAATGATGGTTTCCTAAAATTTTTTGGATTAATATTTTTTCCTAGTGTTTCATTTGTAACCAATATATGAAATATTTTGATCATATTTTACATTATTTTTTTACTAAGTCAGCTCCATAGAAAATAGTTTTTGACATCTTTGATGTACCCATTCAGAAGTAACATCCCTCATTGTGTATATCCATCTCTGTACAAGGGTGATTTTTTTCCTGATTCAAAATCCCGCTTCCATGTGACATTGGCATAGGTGCTACATGATATTTGGGGTGTCAGTATCATTATCATCCAAAATCAACCCCCAAAAATCTTATGCATGTATTAGTGAGTATTATTAGTTCAATAATGAAATATTGTTTACATCAAGTACATCATTGTTTGAAAACGATTCTTGATCTTACTATGATGGGAATTACTTAGAATTATTAGAATCGATAACCCATTGGTTAGCACAAATGATGTTTTTAGGAAGACCCTATCTATGAATGGAAGGAAATAATTTTTTATTGAACCTTTGATGAAAAAACAAGTACATTAGGTTGTGAAACTATATTATGTGGTCATAATGGTATAGTCATCAAATGACTATATGAAATATGAGACATAACATAGCCGCTTGAAGCCAAAATGGTTAGTGTCATCACAATAGTTTATTTTTAAAGAAAAAGTGGATGGACCAATTTTTGTAAAATAATAAACTCTAAATAAATTTTGAAGTTGTTAGTAATGGAAGGATTCATCTCTCAATGTGTCAATAAACTCATTGGATGCATTGTGTGAACTTTATTTTCAATTCTTGTCAAATTGTCCCCCAATTTTACCAAGTGAAAAATTATATGAGGGATGGTATTTAAAAAAAATATCATCAATAACCATATATTGTCATAGGATCTTCAATCCAAAATGTTTAACCTAATTTATTGATATTATAATAATATTATATTATTTAGGATCATGAATTTTATTCATTTAAATGACGAACCCTATGGAATTTTGCATAAGTCGGCACCATATTAAAATTTTAACTCCAAGGATGCATGTATGATAATATATAGTAGAATTTGATCACATTAATCTAATGAATATAACCATTCATAATAAAACACCTATATTTAAGAATAATATATAGAATAAAAAATGTAAATAATAAAATTCTTATTTAAACATGGTAAAAAAGATGTATGAAAATCTGATAAATAATTTTTTTGAAATTTAACAATGAATTAAGAATATCTCATAATTAAATAATTATACAATTTATATTTGTCTCAGATATGAAAACCTCTATATTTTCTTTATATATTATTTTTACAATAATTATGTGATATTAAATGGAATATAATAATTTTATATACCAAATCTATTATATAAAAAATTTATAAAACAAAGACATCAAATATTTAATATAATCTAGTCCATTATCATGTTAACTATCAAAATTCTGTTGATAGTGTTTAAATAATATTCCCATGTAAGGAGTTTTATTTGAAAATTTCTAATTAATAATTATGATCAATTCATAATATTAAATAAAACTCATATATATTTATACATGTAATATATTTTCTTTTTCAAAAACAAATCATGAATTACTCCTATAATTTTGATATAAACAATTTATATCAAAATTATATGTCGAACCACAATATATCAAATCTATTTGACTATAAAAAATCAATATTATTTAATATATATTTAATAATTATTTTATATTCCTTTATAAATAATTATATATTTTAATAAATAAATAAACATAATCTCGTTTCTCAATTATTAAATATCACAAAATATTATTTTCTAGAAATTCAAATTATTTTTGAAAATAAATAATGAAATTCATTATTATAACAAAAAAAATTAAAATTGTTATCTATATCATAATTTATGATATACACAAAACAAAATGGTGAGTCTTTACACATTTCATAGATGATGTATGTAAAATCTATGAAACATTTTGATATATAATACATGGATTATGATAGCTCATCGTGGACAATGTAACATTAAATTTGTTGTACTTGGTAATTGTAGCTTACAATATGTATTATTATTGTGGATTTCAATGTTTTTACCTTTTAATATCTAGAAATAATATTCTATAATTTTCATTGATAGTTATATTTTATATAATGATTCAATTTGTTTACATTAATCAGTTATATAACACCATAAAAAATAATATAGCATAAAATGAAATGTTTATAAATTAATTTGTTTAAATAGGTCATAGGTTATGATATCCCATATCATATGAAGTGACTATAAAAAATATTATGATGTCATATATTCTATATCTATAAAAAGTGAACAAAGTAAATTTATTCAAATAGCTGAAAATATCATTAACAAATAAATATGAAAGTTCCAAATTTTTGACATGATTTAAAAAATCAATTGTTTTATTTTGCTTTGGTACAACTAATTGGTTTGAATGGTTCGAACGACACCAACTGATTGTACTAAATGACAATAGTAGCTTAATATTACAAGAACACCATATTATGATAACTAAAAATATGTATACCTAAATAATGAATTTTTTTACCTTTCTAAATAGATGAATATTTCTAGTGTCCTAAAAATTATTTAGGAATATCATTATGAAAAACAGACTGACTATTCTCATCAAATGGTATCCATGGAATAAATTAATAACAAAACAATTGGGGTCAGATCTTCCTCACATCCATGATATGTTTGTATGTCATCAGTGTTAAGGAGGGTTGATAATGAGATATATTTTTTATTAAACTCATTCATAACCATATAAAATGTCATTCAACAATTCAATGTCATTGGCCTTATTAAATATTCCTTAGGACAACCCAAACACTTGTATAAATATTACAAAAATTTATTGTAATGTTCGAGTAATACAATCAATTTACAATATTTTTAAATGTTCAACTATAAACCACAAATTTTTTGAATTTTTTTCTTAAAAAATTCATCATATGAAACATTAGTTATAAATGTTATCAAATGTGGAAGATTCTTTAAACATTAAAGTATAATTTCCGGTTTTTTTATCAATATTTTGTTTTTATATGAATCATATTATATGATTAATTATATTAATATATTATTCTTTATTCTTTGTTTTATATATGTCTTTCAATTTTATATATCAATATTTTACACTATCTTATTAGTAGACACATATCATATATATATATATATATATGCTATTACATCATATAAATGAAACATTTTTATTCATATATTTAAAAATATATGGATTAATGTACAAATATAAAATGATTTAAAATAACTTTTTTACTTTTTTCTTAACATAATGGAATTAATTAAATCTAGGAAATAGTTATTGGTATCTATAATACACTTTTTTGAAGAAAATGATAGCTTTTTAATCATAGTAATGTATAAAAACTATATACCATAACAAATTATCAATCTTTTACCATAATTTTTGTAAGAAATTTCATGGGATATGATGTTATGATTGTATATAATATATTTAATATTAAATTAATCGAAAAAGGATATTGTATAATTAGTTTTGTAACGTGTATTTATTTTTATTATGGAATGATTTTGTTTTCTAAAACATTTATAAAACGGACCATAAATATCAAAAAAATTAATAGGTTATTTTAATTATTTTTATGTAAATAAAAAATAGTTGATTTTAGTTGATTTTAAAAAAAAATGTGAATTGGTCTTGTTTTATATTTCAACCATAAAATATTCTTTAAAATTACTAGTTTGTGGAAGAAAATTTGATTTTATTGATAAAATTATTAGCTATCTTCATATTTGAGATCTAGAGTATAAATATATAACTTAATTTTGTTATTCATGATAATTATGATAGTTTACAAAATCATCCCTTAAGAAAATAATTTATATACCATTATAGAAAGAGTATACAGAATAAAATAATTACAATAAATTTATTTTATTTTCTTTTTCTTGGTCTTTATTTTTCTTCAATCCAAAAAATATATAATAAACACATTAATTTAGATTTGTTTTCTCATGTAATAGGTTTTCCAACCAAGTAAAATTAAACACCCAAAGAAATAATTATTATTGACATTAAATATAACTATAACTCTCTTATTATAATAATAACTAGTGACTTATCGGTATTATATTTTTCACCAAACATTGATATCATCTTATCATCCAAAAATATATTAACCATATTGACAGTAAATTTATGTTCTTAATAGTGTTTTAACTTTTAGTGAACCATTTGTAACACCACCAGTTTTTATATTTTGTCCTTTAATTTGAAAAAAAGGTATTTGATAGCTTGTTTAACATGAAACCCCCTGTCAAAATGAATTATGATATAATAGTCCTTTATAAATAACATGTTAAATGAGATGGTATGAATAATTACACCAAAATTATAAAATATTTTGATAAAAATTTTAATAATGAAAATTTATTAATAATTTAACGTTTAATAAATACTCTATTTAAAATAAATCCAATTTTTCATAAAAAATTGTTTTCTTGAAAAAGTATTTTAATTTAATTTTCTGCACATGTATTATAATTAATTTATTCTACCATTAAAAAAATATTATTAGGTAATCAATATTAAATTTTAATTAATAATTTCACTATTTTATTAATGTTAATATTTTCTTTTTTTAAAAAATAATTACTTTTTCAATGAGGTGTGAAAAATAGATTTTTTTTAAACTTCATGTTAATTTCATTAAATCAGGTAATTCAAAAGTATCACTATTTTTTGAATTTGATAATTATATAAATTATGAATATATTAGTTAAATTTTTCTATTAAATTACATTGAAATTATCATTAAAATTTTTTTTTTATAAATTAAATTTTTTTTGCATAAAAACACATTTTTATAAAAATATATTTTTATGAATGAAAAATGATTTAACACAATAAATTAAATTATATCTAGAAAAAAATCATTAAAGAGAAATTTCTAGATTATATATTTAGTAAAATATTTTAAATTGATATGATGGTATTTACACGGTAAGGAATAGATCTATTTTTTTATAATTAAATTGATGTTTATATAAAAATGGGTTTTTGAGATTTTTTGACCCCTATTTAAAATTAAATTATACAGAAAATATAAATTTAATAACATAAAATGGATTACATATTTTCAATCATCATAATAAATTAAATTTAACATATTAAACATAGATTTTTTTCATCGTGAATATAAAAAAATTAATATTTAGTTACCATAGTTAAGCTTAAAATATGTTTACCTGGTAAGTTAAACTGTTATATAATAATAAGAACACTATATTAACATGTAATATTTTTAGTTGTTGATGATAATTCATCCTTTTATTATCATTTTATAAAATCAATGAACATATTTTCAACTTTCTAAGGAAATTTATACTATATTATTGATTTATTTTTAAGAAATTCCATGTGTATCCCTCCCCACACATATAAAATGTAACCACTTCTCCCCCCTCATTCACACATTTAATCCTTCTAGATTAGAACAAAAATACCCCAAAAACTTCTTATATTGATCCACTCCATTTTTAATACCATTATATTCTTATTATACCAATCATTAATGGATTTGGGTGTATGCCAAATGAGGTATCTTGAATAAGAGGTATAAATCATAACAAACGAATTCCAATTTTATTTAACCACAAAAATTATATATGAATGTGTTACGAGAAAATAAAAATGAATAATAACTCATTATAATTATATTTATATATTATTTATATGATTTCAAATTCATTTCCCACCTCTTATCCATCAATTGAAAAAATAATACCTCTCTCATGTGTACGTGTGGATTACCGCCTTCATTTAGTGATTGGAATCATTTTCTATCCCCATATTTCGTGGATATTTATTAAGATGGATTTAATTGTTTTCTATGATATCTATGATATATTATTAATCAATAAATTTTATTTATTATTTACCATTATTTTTATCCATCCCTAAGAAAATAGAGAACATCACTCATGTGTACGTACTGACTATTGTCTACTCAAAGATATATAGTATATTTTTCATAAATGATTTCTATGAGTGAATATAAAAGATTATGTAATTATTAAATATTATATTTATTAATTTATTAATATTTTCGATATGATGTATCCATTATCATAGTGAGAATGACATAACACTCAAACCAAAATATCAATGAAAAATGATAAATTGGCACTGATAAACGTTGATTATAATAAATAATTATTACTAAATGGTTGTTAAAATTATATAAGTTGAATAAATATTGCATTCTAGGATTAAATATCGTGAAATTATAAAATTATAATAAACTGAAATTAATTATATAGGAGGTTAGATTTCTTAATAATAATTACCCAATTAAGGTATAGTTTTTACGTTACAATCTCATATTCTTTTGGGATTTTTATTGCTATATTTATAAAGAGGATATTATAAGATCTAAAAAATTAATATTATATATTTTATTTTGATTTTTTTATTTTTTAATATTAAATTATTTCTATTCATTTTCATCTACTTATTTACTCAATAGACCGATTGATTTTTTTTCTCAATTCTGTCAAGAATCATATTCTTCTATACACATTATTTATTTTTAAAGTTTTGAATACTATTTTAGCCAATTTTTAATGATTATGTAAATTTATTATTTACCAGCACATTTATTATATAAATTAATTTCTTGGGTTTCTTATTTCAATTTTATAAATGATGTACTTTTGACTATCTATATAAAATGTGGAATAGGATTTATTTTAAAATTCCCCGCATGAAATTTTTTTCCATATACCCTGAATAAGATTTGATTTAAAGATTACATGACATGTTTACATGGTTATATTCATATAAAATTACTTATATAATATTTTTAATGTTTTTAGATGTTAAATAAATAATATAAAAATTAAATGGGTATTTTAATCAGGAAATTTTCCAGTGACATTATGAAGGAATTTTATTTTATATCAACATCCTTTGATTGTTTTATGATTTTCAATCAATATGATATGATGTTACAAAATTTATTCAGTCCACTCAAGGATTGTGATTTTGATGATGAACTATTGATTATATAATTTTATCCACAAGTTATGTGGTGATGTAATTTTACAAATTTTCATTATATTTTCTACACATGTTAAAGAAATATAAATATTTGACTAGTGGGTCACTTATTTACCACCAATGAATTTGGTAAAGGTAAATGTTATTTGAGATCAAAGGGTACACGGGATGATATACCAAATCCAAAAGAGTGTGCAATAGTGGTTATCCTAATCCCAATAAGGGTACATGGGAGGTTATCTAAAGCCTAATGTAGGTTCACATATTGTTTTTCTATGGATAACATGTGATTACTTTCATGAGGGGTATAATTAAAATAATATTTAAATTATTAGTATTATTCCACAAATTATGAAACCCTTTATTGATAGAGAATTATGATAATGTTTTTCTATCATTTTTGATGTTCATATATTCCTATATGATTCATATTCTATGAAATACAATGGTCTATGACATGACTTGTGATAATGATCGATGAAATGTTGGGTACGAATTTAAAATGTTAATCCCATGTTCTAATACTGTTATGATCATGATAATCTTTAATATGACGAATAATGGATGTGTCCATGATTTACCTATTCTGATAATGTGAACTCATGCTTATTTATGATTACTTTTAAATAGGATATAAAGAATTATATAATGAATAATATGTCAATGAATGGTGGTAGTTATGAAGAACATAATTTGAGATGACAGAGATCCTTTATATAATAATCTTTTAATATAAATTTCCAATTTCACAAACACCATTATAATCATAGAGTTGATCTTTATAATATGTAATGAATATTAATATAATATGAAGTATTATATTTTTATTTAATGATTGAGTATCTATATCTATTATCAGGGAAATGATTTTATATCTTTAGAAACTATATTGGGAAATATTTGGTTATGACCCTTAGGATATGACTGTGTATACGATAATATCCTACATTTTGGAAATCCAATTACTTTGGTTTTATAAGTAATTATATACTTGTTAGGATATAGAAATTGAATGTGGTTTTTCCCATATCCACCATGGTGTAGCAATTTTTAATTTTGTGGATAATTTATTATCTTGATCATATACAGTTCATGATTAGTGGGCCAAATACTGCACCCCAAGCTTGACATTCCAATGGAATATTCTTGGGTTCATAAATTTTCTACTTATGAAATAATATAAATAATTTTAAAATATAATGACTTTGGATGACCTAAGTTAATCCAACAGTGTCGTAGATTGAAAATAACGTGTCATGATTTAGATATCCACTAAATTATTTTATTCCTTTTATAATATCAAATTATGAATATTTTCCCTAATACCCTGTTCCTTGGTTTCAATTAGTGGATGTATCTTATAATAAAATTTTTAAGGATAAATGTATTAGAAAATGAAATTACATTCTTCCTGAACAACCAAATATTATTAGAATATTAATGATTGATCATGTATCATTGCTCACACAAATTTCTTAAGAAATGTAGCATTCTATACATACAAATTAGAATAAGTGGGGATAATGTACTATTGAGTCCTTTTTGAGGAATCATACACCATCTTATAATGGATTCGATGATCCATTAACTACTAAAAAATGGATATAGACCAGTTAAAAGTTATTTTTTTGTTTTCTAGTCTTAGATCGTGATTTTTTACTATATTTAAAATTTAGAGGGTGAATTTTTTCAACAAATGACTCCTCTCGGGAATAAATTTTATTGTGAAAAAATTATTCCATGTAGTGGGATTGGTTTTACCGCTTATTTTTTCATAAGTACATTCAATGTGTTCTCTATATTAAAATAATGAAATAATTCATGAAATAAAGATGAAGGTTGATAAACCTATTTTATTTTATGAGGAATATTTTATAAGACCTTTCTAGAAATATTCTAGTATAATAATTAAAAAATAATGAAATAATAATTAATTATTTAGTGTCCTAAACCCATTTCACTAAAGTGTTCCATCCGTAAGTGGCTTTAGTAGCTACAAATATTTGATTTTGATATAAAATAAAGGTATAAATGTTGATTAAATCATGTAATTAATCTCATGGTTTAGAAAAGAAATAAAAAAAAACAATTTAATAAAAATAATTATAACAAAAACCATGGAGGATAATATATGAATCCTAATTTATGCACGAAGTGGGAATAAAATAGGAAGAAATTGTTTGAAGTTAACTAGTAAGCGATTTATGTTTGGAATATAATGTCATCGTGTAATAAAATGATATTTTAATGTAAGATGGTAAATAGTAATATGAATGGACATGAATCTATGTAAAATACGTCACTCGGTATCATGATTCAAATTGATATAATATTATAATTATGGTAAATAGTGTTAAAATTATATGTATAATGATGATGATTAATTTCAGAAACAACTAAATCCCAAAGATGAAGAGCAATCACATGAAATCATTATTGTTGATGTGGGGTATTAACATTATATGGTGAATGGTAGAAATACTATCCACTCTAAAACTGATAATGTATTATCTTATATTAGTTTCACCAAATATTTTATATCAATATTATTTTTTAAGGGTATCACAACACCACATCGATGATTTGATGTTTAATAAGAATTAAAAAATCATTACCATAGGATAAACATATATAAACTCTAGGATTATTCTCAATTTACTTTTTATGATAACGTTCTTCCTATAAATAATTTCATTCATCCTATAATTGAATAAGATGTTATTATAGACATGGATGATTTTTGTTAATATTTTATTTATCAATTTTCATGTACAAGTAGTCAAAATAGATATTTCAGACCAACCTATGATAATTTATTTTTGGTAGGAAAAATATTCACTTCTAATGAAACTTGAATCAATTTTCTGGGTACTCATTAGTTTTTAAATGGAATATTTACCACTTATGATTGGGTAGTAACTCAACATCAATGATATCCATATTGTAAAGGAGTTTTCAATGTCCTTATAGAGGAGTTTCATATTATTACTATAAATCTTGATGATTATATTTTAATAAAAATTATCCTTGGTTCATTACATATATCAAAAACTATATATTTATTAGAGCCTATTATGTTATCGGAATTGGAGAAGAAAACCATGATGAACCATGATACGGTATTAATTCATTCAATTGTGACTCCTTGGGGTGAAACAATTGTTTGTAAGAATAAGGGTAGATCAATGTTACTCTATATTTATTGTCAGGAACACAAAAAGATCAGGGTAAAGAATAAGTATCAAATTCCATATATTAATGAATTTTTCCATCAATATCGTGGAGCTCGATAATTTTCCAAGATTTGACATTGATATGAATAATATAAATTTATAATCAAATTTTAATGCATAACCAAGATGTTATAATGGATTAGTTATAAACATTATGGATTTATAATTATTTTATTTGGTCGTACTAATTCCCTTGTTGTCTTCCTAGTTTAAATGAATAGATTCATTAGAGATTACCTTGATCATTTTTTTGTTGTATTTATAAAATTTATTATTATATATTATAAATCAATAAAGATAATGAAGATCACTTGATGATTATATTTAAAAATATAAGAATGAAATTTTTAATTAAAACTATACCTAGTGATAATTTTGGTTATAGAATGTTTAATTTTTGGGTCATATTATCTCAAGAAAGAGTATACCAGTGGATTCATTATTTTTGTGGTTTTTATAAAGGATATATAATCTAAACACATTGTAATTTCATAAGGGAGTGAATTCTATTTATTATAATTAATGAAAATATGATTTCAATGAACTAAAGAGAATGTTGGTTAATGCATCTATCATCACACTACATTATTTTTTAGAAGGATTTTTGATTTATATTAAATAATAAATGAATAGGATGGGATGTGTTCTTATATAGAATGATATTATGATATATTATAAATAATTATTATTTTTGTTTCAGAAGAAAAATTGATTGACACATGATTTAGATTTAGTAGTAGCAATCTTTTCATTAATATTATGGAGGCATTATATTTACTAGTAATGGTGTTCAATATATTATAATTATAAAAAAATTTATATATATCTTATCCTAAAAATTGAAGAATATGTTCTATAGAATATTTTTATAGTTTGTTAATAATTATTAATACTATATTCATTGACCAACTTGGAATGATAACAGGGTGGATGAGGCTTTGAGTTAATGGATTAGGAAATATTATCTAAAATTGAAAAATAATGATCAGGTATTATGGTATTTTCAATGGAATTCGATTTAAATATTGAAGAAAGATGAAACACCATATCATTCCCAATTCTGGATTAAAAAATAAATGAATTTAAAGATTAAATAAGAGAAAATGGATGATGTAGAGTTGTAGAAGAATATGTGAAATAATGTCGAGTAAAAGAAATATTATTATGGAATCCTAATGTTCTTGTATAGAGTATGATTACCATTAATAAAATACATAAATGAAGAGTTATTATAAGAATCTCATATAACATCATTCAGTATTTTTCATTGATGTATGAATATATATATATATATATATAAGTATTTTATGTTAAAGTTCGTGAAAAAAATATTGGGGAATATGTATCTTAGTGGTTGGTATATCATAATGTTAAAGCTGATAGAAATATGTCTAAGGATCAGTCACAACCATTACACATATCATAATTTATATGGGAAAATGCACTATGTATTTCTTCCAAAAACCCCCAAAAAAAATAAAGGACATATTTTTGTTTTGGCTATATTTGACTACCTTATGATTTTATCACCACTAATTTGAATAATATAATATTTCCATTTTGATAGTCCTTCCATGATATGAATTATATAGAAAGGTACCATGGAGTACAGCATTATATTATATAGGATCATTATTTGAGGATTACATCAGAGCTCTTTCGAAGTATTACATATGCTCTAGGTACACATTTATGTATCATTACTACTTGTCATCCAAATATAGGTTTTAAGACTTAGTAAACCATTACAAAACATGGTAGATATATTTAGATCCTATTATCTAGATTTCAAGTGTTTTTTTGGTTAAATGACTTCATGTAATTGAGTATTCTTCCAACAATATCTTTTTGTTATGAATTTAGATGTATCACCATAAATCCCTATATGGAATGTAGTTAAAAAATATAACATGTTTGGATAATATTGAATAAAGAAAACTATTAGAACACGTCTTTTTTTTGGATTGGGTAGATGATTTTATATCCATTTAGAGGAAAATCAATGTAGCTCAAACATCACAGAATATTTATACTGAAAATCATTAGTTATATATGGATTTGAAATTTTGTGATAATTTATTCATATAAAATTATCTACAGAATATTATAATGGGATTTTGAATGAATTTCATGATAATACCATGGTATGTGGGTCCCTTCTTGATTCTTTGTCAAGTAGTTAGTGTATCTTAACACTTGGAACCTAAACCGAACTTCTCTAAATTTCAGATTAAGTTCATTGTATCTCATTTGAGGATGTACACATGTAATCATTTATATCTAATAAACATGGATAGTTTATTTATGGAAGATGATATGCATTATTATGGAAAATTAGATGAAATTTTTTATCATAAAGAAATATTTTTACAGAAAAATACTACATATATTGTTAATGATATGTCGAGGAATCAAATATTTAACGAAGCTACATGGAAAACCAAAGGATTTGATGAAGTATGGATGTCCCCAATTATTTTCATTTTACTAATATAATTTCAAGGTAAAAATTCCTTTTAATGTGGGTGGGGGGTAGAATGTAACATTCCAGAATTTTATATGTATATACAAATAAATAAAGTAGAGTTATTGATAGCTTTCTTTAATAAAAACTCAGAATCTAAATGAATTGTTATAAAGTGATCCTTTATAACATAGGAATTAAATTTAAAAGTATGAATATTAATAAAAACATTATAAAAAATATTTTTATACATTTTAATAACAAATCATTAGTGATTTGTCCATAATACGAAAGTAAACAATTATTTATAAAACCAGTTAATGAAAATAAAATATATTTTCTTAAAAACAGGGTTTATTGTGTTTTAGCGAGTGAAATATAATTATTATCTTAAATTTAAATAAATATTATTTTTTGAACTAATATTTTTTTTCTTAGTGTTCCAATATTTGATAATGGTTAATATATATATTTTTTCTAAAATGTTTTTTTAGTGAATAATAAAAATAATTTTTTTGTGTAAATATGGGTTTTTTCATTAAACAGTGCAATTTAAAAGTAACAATTTTTTTGGAATTTGAGATCAGTATATCTAAGAATACATTAACCAGAAATTATATTACTTGTTATATAGAAATTATAATTATACTTTATATTTATATAACTTCATTTTTGGACAAAAAATTACATTATTTCAAAAAAACCATTTTATGGGAGGAATGTGTTTTTATCATAAAAAAATTATATTTATCAGGATTTATGAATGGTTTTGTTAATTTTAATGGAATATATATTCAATAAAATATTTTTATATTTATATTATGGATTTTTTAATGTATGATGTTGAAAGAATTTTATTTTTGTACTTAATTTTTTTAAAAATAACATTCATTATATCTATTATGCTTGTTTAAAATTAAATTATACCTATTGTATAATCTTTATATGGTTAAATGGATTCAATATGTTAATTCATCAAAATTTATATAATTAAATATTGTGAAAATAATTTTAATCTTAAAGAATATTAAAAAATCAAAATTTTGTTACTACGGATAATGTTTAAACAGAATTACCAGGATATTAAACTAATATATAATGGTGTGATGGAAACATATTATTGAGAAATTCATATTTTTTGGTAGGTATTTTTACATAATATTATCTTATCTATGATGAATATCTATATTTTCTACTTTATCTTGATTTGTTCCTTATATTATTGAAATGTTTTATGTAATTCCTTGTGTGTCCCTCCCCTCATTCCTAATAGGGATCCTCTAATACATTAATAAAAAAACCGGATTATATCACAGCCAATCACTACTCAAAACCATCTGGAATTATTTTAATTTTTACATGATCACCTATTTTTCTCCAAATTACAATAATTCAAGGCTTTGGTTATAAACCAAAACAGGTCTCTTGAAGGAGTATAACCACTAACAAATATCATTTAATTTTATTTCTTCTTAAACCTTATAAAAAATTTCCTATATAAATAAATAGGATCAATTTAATTCCATTAATATAAATATATTTTATAATGACTATGGAACAAAAACTTTTTTCATATTCTCCATCAAATGGATAATGATATTATCTGTTGTCCATACATTTCAATTATGGCCTCCGTATCACAATATTATTAATTTTCCCTCACTATATATAACAGATGGTTATTATGATATATTTATACATATATATGATATTTATTATATAATAATGACTATATTATTATTAATTATTATTTAATTTTCATTATTTCTATCCACAAAATTGTGGAAAATTTCACTCGTACATTTTTATGGACAACCATCTTCATAAAGTGATATATTTTATTTTACATAATTTCCTTATATGAATAGTCAAAAAAATGTATATAATGAAAAATATTATACTTTTTAAATAATTAATACACCATAGATCATATTACCATGATCAATGTGCATGGACTATAACTCACAAACTGAAAGATCCTGTGAAAATGAAACAAGTAACACAAAAATAAAATTAAAATTTAATTAATAATAAATAGGTTCTAAAAAGTAATAATTTCAACATATATTTTATAATAGGTATTAATAATTTACATGTATGTATTTATTAAATCTTAAATTATTTACACATTAGTTTAGATCACTTACTATTCGTGGAAGACATGTGTGATGTATTTTACATTACAATCTCACTTTTTTATAATGACTATTTATTCCTAAATATCTGATGATGAAATTATATGATATATGTCACCCAATTCATATTTATATTCTTATCAAATTGTAATTGGTGGAGAATAATTGTTTTCCATTAATTTTTACCTCTTTAATTACTAAATAGAATGAAATAATGTTTATTTAACTATTTTATTGGGAAATATTTTCTTATATATCAGTATTTTAGAAAAACAATTTTAAAAATATTTTCATCATTCCCCAATGTTTATTTAGTTTTATTATTAAACATGATTAAATTTATTTAGTAATATTAAAAAATAATCATGTTTTCATTTTCCTTATAATGATACATGTTGAATTTTTAATAAAAATATGAAATGAATCATTATTTTAAGAGACACTGATTGAATATATTTTTCATCTATTCTCACTACATGTTTTTCTGACCCATAGTATACATTTTTCCATGGTTTTCATCAATGAAATTATTTTCCATACTATTATTTATTTATTTTATTAATAACTGATTTCAAAATTAAAAAATACTTTTCCTTAAGAAATATTCCACAGATATGTTAAAGATATATTCATCAATAATAGAACCCTTTGATTTTATAATGATTTAATAAGGTTATGATACATTATTAACATAATTCTTATTTTTTTAATGTTTAAGACTATAATGTTGATATATTGATGAATATCATTTTCATTTCTTCTATTTATATTAGGTTGTAATGAAAATGTTTTCATTGGCCTTGCGGCATAAATACAAATGGATTATAATTAAATGACAGGTGCTTCCATTTTAGGCCTCTAATAAATTTTTTAAATATTAATTTATTATGAGATAAAATGGTACAAAAGACTATATTCTATGAAAAAAATGTGTTAAACAAGTGGTTATCCCCATCCCAAAATGGGTGCCTAGGATTTTATCTGAGAGGTAAATATTTAGAATAGGTGTTGAGCCCATGCCTAAAATGTTATGAATGGATCATAGGTCATCATCACATAATATTTCTATGATTATATTATTTCAAAATTTGTTCCACTATTTTATTATAGAATCTTATGAAAATGTTATTCTTTTATTGATCTTGACTATTTATACTTTTCTGGTTCATCCCGTTTTAATTTCAATGATTTATTCCATGACTCATAATTATGAACTATGAACTTTTGTCTTGAAAAATATATTATGAGGATCCATTAATCATAGAATTATAATCATGATATTATTATATAGGATCATTTTTTTATAATCCGATTCTTTACCCTTACAGATCATTTGATCACATTATTTATTATGTTTTATTTTTTCCCAAGATATGGAGAATGGTTTTAAATTTTCTATGTTGAAGAAGGATTATATTTATGATGAAATTAATGGGAGATAAATCATATAATTTATTTAATATAATTTTAGGTACCCATGTTTCCAAAAACAATAAACCTTTTTGGTTATATAAAGGATCATAATGATATATAATGAATATTCATCAAACAAGTATTAATATTATTGTCTTTATAGATTGGGTTTCTATATCATTTATCATGTAAATAAATTAAATTAATGTAGCAAAAATTAATTTTATAATATAAACTATAATGATATTATTATTGGATTACGTAATTTTTAAAGTACTATAATAAATAAGAACTAGTTGATATAATTAAAGAAGAAAATTCTCATGATAAAATACATTATTATGGATTATATTCATCTTAATTCTCGATATTCAGATGAAAGGATAATATCTCCACCAAAACAAAATCATTCTAATATTATTTCTATGGAGGACAGTAATTAATGGATTATTATTCTATTTTTCTAAATTCTAATATTTTGAAAATAATTATCATCTTACTAATTTTTTACCCATTTAAATTTAACCATCAATAGTGTATATTATTTGAAATAATTTATTAATAAACCAAATATGTGTGGTGTGCTTTGGAAAAAACCAACAACATAAAATGAAAACATCCATTTTATAATATTTAAAATAGAAAATATACTTATTAAATGCTTTCATGGATAATGAAACATATGAACTCTAATTTGATTCTTTGTTTTTTTAATTTTATTAAAGAAATTAGGATCACATTTATTTGAGACTGACATTTTTAAGATTGGAGAATTTATGCAATTCATGGAATGTAATTTTTTAACATATGAATGAATATGGTGATTTATAGGAAGTAGGAATGCAATATCTATCATTATATGTGAATAGACTTGAAAATAATTGATTTTAGTGGGCCATATTTATAAGATTCAACATTATATATTTTAATAGGGAATAATTATTCTATAAATACAATTTAATGAATCTATAAATGCGCCATCTTAATAGATTCCACTTTAATAAATAATATAGAGTACATTGGTGATGGAGAATCATATCAGAGTCAATTTACACAACATATAATAATCCTTTTTTATGTAAATTGTTTTAATCATTTGTTATGTAAAATTAAATTTATTAATGATATATGGGTCATCATCATAGAATGAAATATTTTTTATCTTTATTAACATAGCTTCTACAAATCTAATTTATAAAAAGAAATAGATGTTGGTGTTTTTCTTAATTTAATGTTATATAACTACATTTATGTTAGTTTATGTTATTAGTATAGTTAGAACTAAAATATTGGTATTTTAATATCACAACCTCATCGCATGTTCTATTAAGGACTTTCATGTACAGATTTAAATATTATAAGTCATGAAAGAAGATAACACTATTTCATTATGGGATAATCCTTAAAAAAAAATTCATAAGAATATATATTTTTTTATTCTCTTTATGTTTATCAATAATTAGTGTTATTTTTTGATTTTTCTTTATAGATCCCCTCATTAGTTTCTATACGTTATGTGTGAATTTTATATATTATATGAAGGGTTTCTTCTTAAAACTCTTCTACTATCACAATTGGACCAATAATTAATATGTTATATTAATAACACTATCATTGTTTAATTAATTTTATGAACTATTATTTCTCTTTTATAACGGAGTTACTATGAAAATTATTAGTACTAGAAGATTTACATATTTATTTTTTCATTTGATCACTCTATAATTGATTATTTTTGTTTTATGGATGCATGAAAATGGTAAATACATTATTATTTTATGAATATGAGATATATTATAGTTCAATACCAATTCTTATGTGATTATGATTCTCATAGAAAATTTTTTAGTTTCTCATTTATTGATGTAACCAAAATTCCTATGAAAATAAATATATTATTTGGTAAAAAATTTCCTAAAAATTATTAAAAAAAATCATTTTTTCTGATTCTATTTTTTTCATAAGTCACGATGTAACCATCTATAAATATTAACCATTTATAATTCCCATTTAAAATAATATTTCATCGATCTCCATATGGTTCCCTATTTCTGAGAGAGTGGGTCTCTTTCTATAATGAAAAATATGTTTCTTAAACAAAATACTAGTTTTAGATTTTCCAATCCAAGTGTATCTTATCACATTATTTATCCAAATTAGACTGATAATCCTTATATAAATGTTCCCTCAAATAATTAGAGCACTAAAAATGATATACATAAAAATAAATTGATTATTAAGATATACTAGATCAAAATTTTTCCACCTTATTGACCATATTATAGGCCGAACCAAATATGTACATTAAAAAAACACAAAGTATATTATTTTTTTGTAGAAAATAGTAAAATTTTATACGTTTTATTTAGGGTGAGTTGAATTTTGGTATCATATTTTTTTTAAATAATAAAAATTGATTAATATTTTTTGATTATAATAATTAGAAAATGTACAGAAATTAATATTTATTTGTACTTTTCTAATGGGAATATCCAAGAATATTTCATTATATAATGATCTAAAGACTATAAAAGATGATAACCAATTGGTACCATCCCTAATTTTGAATCTATAATTGATTGATCATAATTATTTATAAAGGATGAAATAAAAAATAAGGTTTAACCCCCACAAGATCATCATCAAAGTCAACCAAAATCTATTATTTCAATTCAAGTGTATTGGATATTTCATTGTTTTAAAACATCTATTGATTTATCCAATGACTAAAGAGGATTGTATTAATGAATATAACTACTCATCAATAATGAATGGAGTAGTTATTTATAAAAATGGTTATATATCCTAGAAACGTTAAAAATAAATTTTTGTCATTAACATAACCAATATTAATTATATTTTGTATTAGATGAACATTTTATATAATATTTAATATAAAATATTAAAATTGAATCTCAAAATTTACCACTGATAATGATTTATATTTATCCTTTAAAATGGGATAATCCAATCTTGATTATATCTCTTTTTACCATTAATGTTTTACCACCAATTTGGATTAGTCAATAACCCCTGATACTCATTGGTAGTCACACTACATAAAAAATGTGGACTTCCAATTGGGAAATATTTATGATAGTAATAATTTTGTTCCCATATTGTCCCCAAAAAGTAGTTGTAATTTTTTTTGAATCATAATTACAAATAAAATATTTTTGTATTGGATGTTATATCCTTTATTCCCATGAAATAATATTATAGAATTAATAAAGGGGATTGGTTTGCGAATGATCCCATACAGAGGATAATTATTTAAAATACATATTCAGTTAATATTTTGGGATCTATTAAATAATATATTAATAATAGTTTTAGAGTTAAATAAAAAATATAACTCAGTAAGTATTGTCACCTTCAATAATTATAGAATCCAAAATACTTTGTTACAATCCCTTTTAAAATAACTAAGGGCATATATCCAAAAATATCTATGTCATAATTTTATAAATCTTTATATTCATTATTTGGATCTCAAATAGTTTGATGAGCTTCATGGTCAAAGACATATAGAGTAAATAAAATTCTAATGACCTTGTGAATAATTTTTTGATAAGAATATATCATAAAAAGTTAATGGATAACATAATATTTTTAGTAATTATCATATTCTTTCTTAATTTTTTAAGAATTAAAAATATAACCTGATAATGTGAAATACCATTTTCAAATTTCACCTCAATGATATGCGTTAAAATTTTGGATCTTAAAATGTGTTTATTGAAAGATGAAAACTATAAGGGTGATTATAAAATATCATTTTAAATATTAATAAATCCTTTTTAGTAATGTTGTACTGTTTGGCCTAAAAAACACCATAATTATTCAAGAAAGCTTTATCAATTATTTTTAATCAAATATTGAAGAGGCCATTTGTTTAAATCAATGAAAATATTTTTTTCTCGCATTTCATTAACTCTTTATATCTTATTATATAAAAATTCTATAACATATTTCATGAATATAGATATGTTATCTTAGTGAAAAACATTATTATTGGAAGAAAGATATTGATTTTAATAGATATTTTATATGACAAGTTCAATGGAAACAGTAAACATATATTGCAATATAACGTGATTATTTTATAGACCCTAATTTTTAATCTATTAAAATATATAAATTTTTATTTATATTTAATTATTGAGAATCATTTATACAAGTCCTCATAAATCATTTTATCATTTTATCGTAAAAATTGAGTAAACATTATCCTTTCACAACCTCCTAATACATAAAGTAATTCAATATTTTAAAAATATTTCCCATTTATTTTCTCTATCTATTCATACTAGGATTAGGTAGGGATATCCAATAATTATATGGAACTTATTTAAAGAGGGTAGCACCTATTTAGGAATTTGATAATAATGTAATATATATATATATGGTTATATGAGTAGTGATTTAAATGATAGATAAAATCATGGTAGCTTATAATATAATAATATTATTGAATAGAATACTAGAAAATATAACATCTAATTTTATCTCATTGAGTAAGATTTTCAGGTTAAAATTGACATGTGTGACATTCATCAAATACATCTATTTAAATAGAAATTGATGGCATAACCCCAACTATTTAGGTGTGTAAATATGTTATGTAATTGGTAATTTTATTATATAAATATTATGTGGAATAAAAGTTTCTTTCTGTTATTCATATCAATTACTAAAATAAATATAATATCATATTTCATAGGGTTTTACTCTCATGAGATGCTATTATCGAAATAATCTACATGGGGAACATAAATTATGTTGTTTATTTTTTCCATGATCAATTGAACCTTATATATTTAAGGAAAATATATATCATTACATTCTATGAAGAAGATAAATCATTATATAGGATACTATTTTTCAATATTTTTTCATTAATAAATATATATAAGAAATTTTTTAGATTATTTCATTTCAATATAATGGAAAAACTCATTATCATAGGGTATATATCATAACATTATACTATTGATATTATATATATGTGAGGTCCACTACTTTTATATATTTTTCCATTAACAGTATATAATAAATGAAACTCCTTAAAAAAATTCTATTGGAACACATGAATCCATTATTAGGAAATTTAGTTATAAAAAGTCATATAGTATATTTTATTTGCTAATTCGGACCATTATAAAATATATTGTTTCATATTTGACATATTTTTATGTTCCTTGACCACTAAAAAGTAGTCATTTTATAGTTTCTATCAATATTTGTATATATTAAAGCTTATAATATTATTTAGGTAATATTGAAGGAAAAAATGATGGATTCAATACGTCAAATCAAACTCTATAAAGCTTGTTTTGTGGATTCTAAGGGAGATGGATTAATCAGTATTTTCCCTAAAAAATACCATGTTGATTTTCAAAAACTAAAAAATTATGGAAAAATATTTATTGGAGAAGTTCCAGTATACCAAGATCACTTCCCAAACCGTGTCCACTGAACCATCCCTAGAATGTACCTCTATTACAAACCATATCCTTATGGATTACACTGGAGTAATTAAGGGTAATGTATATAGACCCCATTAGTATGAATTTATATTTCTTATCTGTAATAAAATATTAATTATATCTATCACTATTAATTGTTAATTTATACACACATTATTATTTATTGTGGTTGGAGAAATTATATTTTCATTCAAGGAAACCAAAATATTATAATTTTTGAATAGAAATTTTATTTTCAAAAAATATTATTATTGAATTATATTTATTTAAATATAAATGGTAATATAACTTCATGAAGTCCAATGAAATTTATATATGTTTTAAAAAGTTTTCAATGTCGTGAAAAATATTATTTTTTCATTAAAAAATATTTATATTTAAAAGATTAAATTCCAATATTTGGAAAATTATTTTTTAAAAATAAATATTATTTTATAATTTATTATATATATATAAAGAAAATGGGAAATTTTTCATAATTTTATGAGGCAATCAAATTTTTCGATCAAAAATAAATACGGTGTAAATATATGCAATGTATAAGGATTTCAAAATTTCCCATACAGAGTGAAATAAATTACAAAATGGGATTGAATGTCCAAAAATATATTTACAATTTAAAAAAATGTTTTTATGCTCTTTGATTAAATTTACATTCCATTATGAATCCCCTAAAACCTATATTATATTTTAGGCTTTTAAAATCTATGTGACTAGAACATGAACCAAATATAAAACTAGGATATTATGTGAAATATTTTTTTTAAAAAAAATAATATTTTTAAATTTTTTTGTTACATGCAATACTATATTATCCCGTGACACTAGGCTATAACAACACCATGATATATTATATTTTTATTTAGACAAGACCATTATAACATATCCATTGAAGATAGAAATCAATAATGTAGTAAAATATATTTAAATAGTAACTATAATTTTTTATATAAATATATCATAATGATAAAAATGTACTTTAAAAAATCATTTTATTCATTAAAAATAATATTTTCCAAAAATAAAATTTATTATTTATTTATGTACAAAAAAATTAAATTATTTTTTGAAACTGTTAGTCATTTAATACAGAAAAATAAATTTTATTTTGAATCAATGCTTCAAAATTAAAAATCGTTAATTTTTAATACTTTTCTGAAAAGATTCAATTTTTTATGAATAGTATGAAATGAAAAAAATTTCATGAAACCGAATTTTCTTATAGGCTATTTTTGGAAGCTAAATTATATTTACAATTATATATAAATTATAATTTTTTCAATTATACATTCTTTAATCTAATTTAGGATATTATAATCAATTTAATATTTAATTTTTTGGTAAAAACATTCTAAACATTTGAATATGTTCTCTTTTAAAACACTCAATATCATCAGGTCGGGGAGATTGATTTTAAATTATAATTTTCCATTTATGTGACTTGAATTTATAATAACTGAATAATTATTTTTTATAATACCTATTTATAATTTATAATAATTTTAGCATAATTTTATAAAAAAATGAATTGTGAAAATATTATAAATTAATTGATCTAAAAAAGGTAAAAACAGATTTATCGGACGTTAAACATATATCATAGGGGAAAATAATGACCTATCGACTTTTACAACAACCATTTGATAGAAATATGTCTACTTTATCAATTATTGGATTCTTAATTGATGACTTTTTAAGGATTATTTATGATAAAAATTTTCAAATGATTAAATCTTTACAAAACATTACACGTGTGTCGCTCACTTCACTTACAAAAGGCCACCCTATACTCCTTTACCCACACCATCACACACTTTTTGGTTGGTGAGGTCCATGAAAAAATAACATTAAAACATCTCTTACTCTAATTACAGTATCCTTAGTTTTGAAATTTATCATACCATGGGAGGCTTTTAGAGAAACCTTATGGAGGATAACTGAAGAAGAGGTAACATTCATCAATGAGCATTATTTTATCTCCCAGTACGTCATTTCTGTTTATAAAAATTATATATTATAACCTTAGTATATATAAATTAATTATTTTATTTTAATTTTTTTCATGGCCTACAACTATTACACTTTAATTTAATGCGTTGCGAAATTATTATTTGTGTGTTCATCACACTACCACCTCAAAAACTGATGTCATTAATATTCCCATTAAAAACTCTAAAGGATGTATATAATGAGCTTATTATTGTTTATATATGATATTTATGATATTTTCATTCTTATGGAATTATTATATCACACATACCTTAATGATTTCCAATTTTTGGGAATATAATAACATTTCATGCGTTTACAGTGGACAACGACCTCATAAAGTGATGTGATTCATTAACACATTATATGAAGGGTAATAAGTATGGTTTAAATGAAAATATGGTATATATATGACATAAAAACGAATCTATAATTATCTTAAATCATATAACATTACTTATTTTTTTAAACAATAAATATTTGTACGTACGACCTACAGTCTCCATGAATGTCGTATTTTTTTTCTATAAATAATATGGATTAAAATTAAAATATATATTATATTAATATATATAATTTTTATATCATTCATAAAATTATAGATATATAATAATTATTTATATTAATGGACCAAAAATAAAAGGAAAAAACATTCATGAAAAATAAAGCAGTAATTAACAGAAACATGACTTCAATATGAAATTAATAATAAATGGATAATAATAGGTCATAATAAAACCAAATATTTTTTAATATTTATGAATTTTGTTTTTTAATATATTTATAATAAAATTATATTTATTATAAAATACGTTTTAACCTTTATGAAAGATGTCGATACTTAAGGTAAGATATTTTCATCAAAAAAATACATTCCCTAAGAAACATGCCATATTAACAAACTATATATATTTTATACAGAGAATATACTACCAATGAATTTATTTTATGATTGTTACCATATAATATATTTGAATATATATATCATTCATAGTATATACATTTAATGGTTTTTATAGTTAAAATGTTACGAAAGAAGTAAGAGTTTTTTTTCATAATTTTCCTTCATTGAGGTATATGGTATGTTATGAAACCATATTCTATTATGAGGAGTACATAAAGTCCCTTTGAAATATAATATAACTAATTTATTTACCGTCATTAAATTTTTGGTTTCTTTTTTTTCATTGATGGGGATTAGGATTCAATGTTTACAAAGTGGTAAATATTTTTTGTTACAATATCATTGTTTATCCTGATTTTTTATCATTCTGTTTTCAATGATAAAATCATATAAATAATATATCCAGAAACTCATTAATTTTATTATCCACAGGTTATTCATTATATTTTCATGTAATATATCCATTTTCCACTTTATTTCACATAAAATAATTGGGAAAATATTTTTTTTAAAATATTACATTATTTTTCTATTCGTTTAGTAATCCATTTTCTTCCAAAACTATAAATTCTAAAAATGTTTTTTTAATATTATTATTAAATTATTTTTTAAAACAAATGATTACCTATGATTTAATTTTGAAAAGTGTGTTTTAAAAGTAGTATTCATTTATTTTTCTATGAAATTCCTTTTTGTATTTTACAAGAATTATTAAAGGAATCGTTATTTTAATGTGTATGGTATGAAAATTAACATCATGTCATCATGGGGATTATTTTCAATTGAATCATATATTATATAATTTTAAGGTTATTTCAAATGAAAAGTATTTAATAGTTATTTATATATAAAGAATGTTTTTTGAAGGTGAAATTATATTTTCCATAAGAAATATTTTAAATGATCTTTCCAAATCATTTTCTATCTATAATGAAATCTAATTATGTAACATATGAATTAAAGGCGATATGATCAAAGGATATTATTATTATTATTTATCTAAATGGTTCATTATGGAAATATTTTTATGAAACTAGTTTCCCTTAAAATGGTTAAACCAAGATAAAATTATTATAAAACTCTCCATAGGATATATTATAATCAAATAAAGAAATGATTATGAAACCTATATATTTTAAGAATGTTATGATATATTGAAATTTTTGTGAAATCCATTTCATTTCATTTGTTATAATATGATGATATTTTATAATATTGTGGAACACACATGTATGATTGTCATTAAGTGATGGGTGAGACCTATATCTCTCTCTAATTCATTTGGGAAGGATTTATATCCAATGACGTATATAATACTAGAATAATGAGTGTACTCCATTCAGTAAGTTACTTTGTATGCTATAATGGTATTAGGAGTGAACCATGACTACTATGATATTATGCATGTACTTATATTTCTTCCAAATTATGTTATGGATGAACATGATTAATTTTTTTTTACTATTTTGTGTGGTTGTGCCTTTTATGTCCATAAAGTTATGCATGGATATATCTTTCAAGTACATAATGTTACGTGTAGACCTATAGGCATGTCTACAACATTATGAAAGGACCCGATAACATTTCTTTAACATAATTTGATAACCTGTTTCTATTTTATACATGTTCACAATTTTATAAGATAATGTGTTTTCCATAACTATATGTCTTTTACCATTTTATTTATCTCGTGGTTCATATTATTTTATTTATTTATGATTCATGTATTTTTAACAGCATTGTTTTATGAAATGACTCAATATTATGAATATTTGTATATCAGGGTTTAGTTTTCAAAAGTTATTCTCCTAAATTTACATACCTTTATTCTTATTTCACATTTTTGTGATCATTGATATATCAACATATTACCCTTACCGGGTATTTAAGATTCTGATTTATTATGTTTCTTTTTCCCATGTTATGAGGTACAGTTTTATGTAGGATTTATTTATGATGAGTAATAAAGTGGAATATCATTGTTGGATATTTTTAAGATCATTCACAAAAGATAGAATATTATGTACATCGTCTGCAAATACACTAAACTAATGTATTCCTCTGGAGAAATTTCATTCAATTTATTTAATATTAAAAAAAGAATAAGTGATATCCTTGTATGCGAATATTGGTTCTCTTTAGTTTGTTTATGAGTAATGGTATATGTAAACATTGGAAACTATGACGATAAAACATTAATGTGATCCCTAGTGATGTTTCTAATTATATTTTTAGAGATATGTCTAATGATAAGACTATAGATGAGTTATAGTATATGAACATTCCACAAATATTTTTTAATGGTTAGAGAACATGGTTTGTAGGTAATTATATATTTGTATGGATACTATTAGTTCTTGTGGATCAAGCACAATGAAACGTATGGGTAAATACTTTGATAAGGGAGAATTGATATAATCATGATCATCACCTAGTGCACATCAACAATCCTTGATGCAAAACTAGTTCGAAACTCCCAATGGATAGGCTTTGAAAATATACAATCGCTTTAGAAACAAATGTATATTATTTAAAAATATGATTACTATGATGGATATTGGATAATACTATAATTGAATTGATTAAAATGAGTGTGGAATTATTTAGACACCCTACATGTGATTCATCATGGTTATATGATTTCATGATATGATTATTTTTTCTTATGCTATTAATTTTTTTAGTCTATTGTTGTAACATGATTTTTTCTTGTTAATTTTGAATGAAATGAAAAATTACATGATTTTCCTCTTAAGAAACTGAATTTTTTGGTACGTAAAATGTAAAACCTCGTTATTATACTCACGATAATCTCCCAATTTAAGAATCACGATGGAATTCCGGATGACAAATAGAGGACAAATGTTATGTTGAGTCCTTCATGAGGAAACACCAACCATATTTAAATTGTTCCACATATATTCAATTTTCTCAGAATTATATTTTTACCATTGAAAATGTATTTTCCA
The DNA here is from genome assembly GCA_963277665.1 of Viscum album. NCBI lineage: Eukaryota > Viridiplantae > Streptophyta > Magnoliopsida > Santalales > Viscaceae > Viscum > Viscum album. Next base: position 2,049,454,265 of record OY728157.1, on the reverse strand, counting down.
CACTCTTGTGTTTAGTCAATGAAAAATCCATTTTGGTTTTCTAATATTTTGATGGTGAGTTAGATCAATGGTGGAATCTGACTATGAATATGAGGAAAATGTGAAACAAATTAATCATTGAAGTTGTATGAGATCAAAAACTTATTTTCAATATGTAATTTATTTATATTCTACCTACAAAAATGATGAACAATTTCCTTGAGCACAAGAAAACGGTTTATGAATCTATCAGCATATATAATAAAAAATTTTGGAGACTAATGATGTAATATTAAAGTATTATAATCCATTATAAAAGTGATGTGGACCGACTATTTAATATCTTGAAAAAATATATAAAGGGAATAATCTATAAGTGACATTTGATTATAAGAATTAATCATTCTATATATACTAAATGAGGGAATGGTTGCTGGAAAAACAATCTATTCTAGTGATAAAAAATTTAAAATATGGATCCAATGAATAGTCAATGATATGTCAAAGGGATGGAAATTGTTTTTAAACAATTACTTTAAAAAAATTGTGATGGAGAACATAGGTGAGTTATTGAAAGGAACATGGAGGTGTTTCATGTTTCAGAAAGGAAGACCATCATGAAAAAAAAGTATATGTGATGTAAAGAGGTTGGTCGATGAAATGAATGGAGATAAAGAGAGATAGATAACAACAGAATGTACCACCAACACTTTAGTGGTTTAAGTGAATATAATTTGGGAAAAAAAATAAATAACCCAATCTAATTGTTAATTTAGAGGATAAACCACAACAACTTATGAAGAAAAATATTCAAGGTAAATGTTATACACCATAATGGATGGTGTGAATCATTATAATTATGGAAAACATGTCCTCCCCTCCATACATAAGAACTTCAAATTAATTTTTTTATTAATGACCCTATATAAAATCATATTACTCATACATTAATTAATTCTCATGTGATTATCCAACTCTACATGTATTCTGGAATAATAAAATAACATTTTTTATTCTATCAATAAGAGGATGAATCCAAGCATCCAAGGAAAAAATTTTGTGTATAAGATAAGATATTATATTAGGAATAAATGGGGGATTAAAATGATGAATTTTACATGTTTCCATTTAATATTAATATAAAATCAATAGATACCATAACTGTATTATAAGTTTAAGGTAGGTTATAATTCCAATGTCAAGGATACCTTCTATCAAGGTCTAATGTGATTTTAGATAATTATAATTAATTATATGTTGAGAGACAATTATTGTAATAAAACCCAATAAAATTATATATGTTTTTTGATTTTTTTAATGACAAATGACTTTTTATGGAAAAAGGATTAAAGGTATTGGTATCCCATAGGGTTTTCCATACATTTGACATTATCATAATTACGGTTTGTAGTTGATCACCATATAAAATGAGAACACTTTGTTTCTACCAAAGAATATTTCTATATACATCATATTCAATATATATATATATAAGAGGATTAAAGTTTCATGGGGTAACATATTCAATTGTATCTACTCAATACATTAATATTGGATCTATGATTTCAAAAAGTATTCAAAAAACTATAGCTATATTGTTGAGTTTCCTCAATGAGTATCTTGCGCATATAAATGAAAAGTATGTGAGAAAAATTAAAAACCTTGATGACAATCCATAATCATATTCTAGGGATTTAAATAGTGATATATATCTTCAACTTCCTCATGTTGACTTTTCTTACAATAACAGATTTCACACAAGCATTATTATAGCTACCAATAATTTTCTTTGTGGAAAGAATTCACGAATTTCAATGTACTGGAGTGATGTTTTAGAAAGAAATTATTTTGAATCTAAGACAAAAATTATAAAATCCTTTCGAATAAATTGAAAGGAAATAGAAAGTTGACGTAAATATTATGTTGATAATATTTTACACATCCAAAAATTTTTGTTTGGTGATAAGAGAAATCTAAATATATTTATATGGAATAAGGACTAGAAAACTACGACCAAGGTATATCCATCACATGGAATTACACGATTTTATTGAGATATTAACTTATTATTTGGGTATTCCACCAAACCTCTCTCAGGTTCATGATTTGTTCCATATACCTCTGTAGAGGAATTACATACCTGATCTATCTAAATTATGGAGATCAAATTCCATACGATTGTGGAATTATATATATTTTAGGAATAAACATTATAGATTTTTTAATTAATATAAATTTTTATATTAAACAACACCACTCACCAAATTAGTGTTTTGTTATGCATCCACGATCTATAAGAAGCTACATAGAACTAGAGGATGTAATGAAGCATAACTATCCTTAGTTGTTCGTACCAATGTAACATATTTTGAGGACGAAATTATTTTTAAGGGGGTTGAATATAACACCTATAAATTTTTTAAAATACATTTTTTGAAATGAATTTATTATTTTTAATATTTTTTGTTATACGAAATATTAAGATAGTTAGCTTTACTAAGTGTTAACAAAACCATGATATATTATATAGTTATTAAAACAAAAATATTATAAACCTTCCATTAAAAAATATATTAGTGGTAATAAATTTTTTTTATATATTATGTAAATTTTTTATATAAATAAAAACTATTGTTATAAAGGCACATAATGTTTTAAAAAATCCATTATACGCTTTGAAAATACTATTTTCAGAAAAAATAATTTTTATTTATTTTTCTAAATAATAAAATCAAATTATTAAACCTATAGAAAATTAATTTTTAATGAAATAAACTCATTTTATATATTAGAATATCAATATTATCATAGGGTGACTTTTTTGTGGGTTTTCATAAATTTTTTAATTTTTTTATTTATACAGAGAAACAGTAAATTTTACTAATGACTTACTTTTCCTTTAATTTATTTATGAAGTTAAAAGATATAATAAAAATCTTTTAATGTAAAATTAGTTCAATTATTAATATTTTAATCCAATTAAGTCATTATATTAAATTTTTTATTGAATACTGATATGAAAACATTGTAATCATTTGGAAAGTTTCTCTATAAAACCTATTTTCTCATCACCTCGACTATATTAATTTTAATTAATTTTTCCAATACAATGAAATAAATTAAAAAAGGGATAAAATATTTTTAATTTTCATTATTTATAATTTATAATGAGTTAGACTATATTTATTTTTTAAAAGTAATATAGAAAATAGATAGAAATAATAACAATAGTTTAGGTAAAAATGGATTTATATGGTGTTATACTAAAAAGATAACAATTATTAACGACCTAATAATTTGTAAAGGAACCATTTTATGGCTATATATTTACCTTCTCTCTATAGTTTTTATAATTTTATATTTTCTAGGATATTGAAAAGATAATTATGTGGGAACGATTGAATCTTTTCAAACAATTACAAGTCAGCCACCCACCTCACTCATAAATGACCACCCACTATCTGCCCTTATTAACACCATAAAACCATTTTATTTTTGGCTATATATACCAAAATAAAATAAAAAATTACATTTTCTCATCTTCAAGAATAATTTTGGTCATAAATGTAAACAAGGAAGTATTTTAGTGAAAACATTAGGAGGTTACCAGAAGAAGATGTAACATACATCAAATAGATTTTTTTTTTATTTCTTCCACAAACTCCTACAAATATTATTATACCATTATGATATAATATCCTATTTATCTCAACTATAATGAGTTTTTATATTATTTTCATTAACTACCACAATATACACTTCTATCAAATTGGTTATGAAATCATCGTTCATGTGTTTGGAGCACTACCACATCACGAACTGATGCCATTTGTTTTTTCATTAACACCTCCTACAGTTGTAAATAATTATTATTTTAATTTTTATATAGGATATTTATGTTATTATTATACTTAAGTAATTATTATATCTAAAAAACATCAGGATTAACATTTCACAGGAATACGATAATGTCGCTAATGTGTACGACGGAGTACAACCTCATGAAGAAATGTGATTCCATCATATTTACAAAAAATTAATAAGTACATGTTTAATTATAATAATGATATATATTACCTAAATATTATTATTTAATTTTAATATATATTTTAACTTTATTTATTTCTATTAAATAATAAAATGGAAACTTCGGTCATGAGTATGTACGATATAACGTCTCCATGATCATTAGATTTTGATTTTTATATCTAAATATAATGGATTACTCATTAAATTTATATCATGAATATATAATAAATTTATATAATTTTAACCATTATTATGACTATGACAACATAATTTAATTAGGAGGATAAAAAATAAGTAGACAAATCCAATAAGAAAAATAAAGTTGTTATTTCCCAAAACATTTCTTTAACTCAGAATTATCAATAAATGTGTAATAAAAGGCCAAAATTATAAAACATTGAATGATATATATAATTATGGTAATTTACCATTTGTTTAATACACATATATTAATTATATTTTATTTTTAAGGTGTATCAAGGATGTAAATACTTAATGTAAAGGATTTCCATCAAACTGTTCGCATTTGTGACACACATTCCATATGCACCGCCTATTTTGTTTATGTTGTGTATATATTTCACATTAGTGTATTTTATTATTATTATAATGATGTTTATTTTTATTTACAAATCAATTTGAGGATATCTAATTCATGGAGTTTATGGTTCTAAGATTACAAAATCAGTATGTTAATTTTTTTTGAATTTTCTTTCATTCATACATAAGTTATGTTATACAGTGATTTTATTTAATGATGAATATATATATGTCAATTTACATGTAATACCAAGAATTTATTTATCCTTATGATATTGGAAGTTTCATTTTATTTTATCACTTTTCAAGGATTACGATTCAAAGCTACCAAAGTGGTAAATATTTTATGTTACAATCTCATTGTTTATCGGGATTCGTTATGATTATTTTTCTGATGATAAAATATTATTATCCATATCTCAATAAAATCTTTAGTATTATTATCCTTTGATTATTAATAATATTTTATAGTGATAACACAATTATCCAATATTTGGTATAAAAAATAATTGATAAATTTGTTTAAAGAAAATCAAACATTATTTCTCTTTTGGGTCAGAAATCCATTTTCTTTTAAAACCTTATTTTCTAAATTTGTTTTAAGAAAATGTTTTATTATTAAAAAAACTTTTTACACAAGAATAAAACTATTTAATTTTTTTTAATGAAACTTCCAGGAATTTTCCAAACAATGCATGTTTTTCTATTACCAAAAATTTTAATAGAATTATTTTTTAACATGTACATCTTGAATGAAACTTCCACACAAAAGGAATATTATTTTTTATTAATATTATTTTAAATTATTTAAATGTTTTTTAAAAATAAATATATTATAAAATAATATATTTTTTTTAAAAAAATCTTCAACTTGGGGTAGATTTTTTCTTCAATAACTATTTTAAATGATCTTCCAAAAGTATCATCAAACTATGATGACATCAGATGATTTTACATATGATTTACTGAGGATATGTACTAGCGATACCATTAATATTCTATACATGAATGGTTTATTATTAAAATATGTTTATGAAACCCATTTCTCTTCTTGGAGTTATAGATTTATATAATTATTTTGAAACCTTATTATTTTTCATGGGTTATGCAATGATGATGTGATTACTAAACCTAACTATTTTCCAAATGTATTAACATGATGGATTTTTTTTAAAATCCATTTAATTTAATGGGTAATTATATGATGACTGTTTTAGGATCTTTTACAAAACATAGTTATGATTTTCATTATATGAATGGTGAATCCTATATCTCTTTCCAATGAATTAGGTATGTTTTCCTATTTCAATAGATATACACGACTAGAATAGAGAGTGATTGTGGTTCAATAAGAAATTTTTTTGGCAATGATTGTATTGGGAGTAAACCATAACTACTATAATGTAATTCATTGACATTTATTGTATGTACATAATGTTATATGTTAACGTAATAACATGTTTATAATGTTATGTGTGGAATTGACTTTCATGAACAAAATGTTAATCATGGACCATTCTTTTATGTCTATAATGTTATTTTTGGACCTCGTTATTTGTATATAAGTTTATGCGAGGAACTGATTCCTTGTCCTCAACTTCTTCAGTTAGAATATTCTTCTTTTAACTCACTCACAATGTTAAAATCATATTTTCATTCAAAATATCTATTTTGTATCCCATGTTTTAACTCTAATGGATCATGATCATTGATTTGTTTATGATTTATGTCTTATTAACTTTAAATTTTTATTCCATGCCTCTAGATTATTAAAATTATTTTTCAAGATATTATTTTAAAATGTTATTTCTGTGTTATCATAAACTTTTTTTCAGGTCATAATTATTTTATCATTGATATATCACCTTTAAACACTGACTACTCATCAGAGATCACCCTTTCTTTCTGTTCCCTTCCATAGGTTATGAATAATGTTTTTTGTAGGATATTTTTGTGAAGATAAATAAAGTGGCCATTCTTTATGAGAGATGTTAGATATCACTTACCAAGTTAGAATATTGTGTACCTACAATCAAAATCCTCTAAACTATTATGTTTAGTAGTAGTGTGTTTTTATAATGAATTGAATATTCATCTAAAAATATGTAATGTGAAGAAATGAAAATCATGGGTCTCTATTTCACATCACCATAATAAATTTTATAATTTTATGGATTTTAATTCCTAGACTAACATTATTTTTAATACAATTACTATTCTTCCAAAAACATTGGAAAATCCATTATAATGTTTATGGTTTTGATTATTTTTTCACATAGAATAAATAACCTATGTTTATAAATAAATAAATTATTACTCTCTCTATGACTATAAATACCAACCCAACTTCCCATTACTATTTCATAAAAATACATTCATCATGAATTACCATTCCCTATCCCTCTCTAAATTAATCTGATGGTGTTCCTTTTCATTGAAAAACCTCATCCAAAACATTTTAGAGTTCCCTCTAAAGTTATGTGATTCTATAATATTCCTTTTTATTCAGGTAATTTATTTATAATCAGACATATGATTTTCAATTGTTCATGAATTAATATTTTACAAATCCCTTTACTTCCATTATAATATCAAATTAATGGAATAATAGTTTCCACAATCATAAATCCCTTCCATGAACCATTATTTACATCTATCTTGCAGTAAGAACTATATCATCATTTTCAATGCCAAATTTTTATGTTTTGAATTCCAATAAACATTTACACTATAGGTTATTCACTATGTTTTTAATACCATTAATTTATTTATATTTAACATATACGTATTCCACACTACAAAATTGTTGAATAAACTAGTGAAGAATAAAATCCTTATGTTGTATGATCTATGTGGCACACAAATGCATCTATATTATTTTAATGCGATGGATGGGAGAAAATTTTTATATCTATACAATTAATTTTGTTATGTTTTTATCTCAAGTGATACCATTCCTGGTGCTTGGGTGGTTTTCCTATGCACATTATGTTTTGATGTCTTGGATAATATCCTGGAGTTTTTATTATATTGTCATGTTTTGGGTTTTTTCAACATCCTTGTGTTTCCATGATGTATCCATCTTATATCATGCCTAAAAAAATGTTTATGATTCTCACCCTTCAAATACATCTTTTTGTGCATCATGATGAAATTTAATAATAATCATCATGATGTGACTTTTTTATTCTCTTAAATTGATTTATATCTCACGCATTTCATAAGAAAATCCACATGTTATCCCATGAAATTTCATAAGATAAATGAAATTCAATGGAAATTTTATATAGTTTAAATTTATTTTTTTCTATATCTATTTCATGTTATTATGATATTTATATAATTACACAAACAAACGAGGACTATTGATATTTTAAAATTTTATTATGTGTATATTTATGCAACAAATTAGGAATTAATGTTTATATATCATATGGGTTGTCATAGTTGGTATCAAGGAATGGTATAGTCATTTCTGGGAATTATGATTAGAAAAATAATGTGAATCTAAAAGGATAAGACAAATCCTATGAAAAAATACATGAATTTTCATTAATTATATAGTGGGTGGTTTATAATCATCAAAATATCCATTTTGATACAACAAGTGGATATAGAACTCTATAGTTTTCCCTTGGGGTAATAAACTGAAAATGGAATATTGGGCATTAACTCAATCATCAACTACTGTAAAAAAATAAAGCTTTACTACAAACCTATTTTGAAACTCATATGTGATATGATTTGGTTAAATAAAAATAACCTTAACAACTATAATTACGGGTACAAATATTCCTATGAAATATTATGTTATGAAATTGAACATGGGTCACTTATAATGAAATAAATAAATTCATAGGTTTATGAATATATATAACTTATGAGTTATCCATTAAATGTATATAGATTAATTTTATAGTATTTTGAAAAATTTATAACTAATTTTATCTTTATTTTATTCAATTACATCTAATAATAGGAACAAAACCAAAAGGCGTAATGAATACCGTTATGAGATTCCAAACCTGATGGGAAAATGTTTTGAGAGAATAATGACCACAATTACATAGGGAACTCAATTTTTCAACAAAAAAATAGAAGAAAGGGGAAGACCCACACCCTCCCAAGAAAGGGAATGTTTCATTTGAGACCATTATGTGATGAAGGCTTCTAATTTTTAATAGATTATCAGATCCTGTTTATCATTCGACTGTGGATAAAATCCAAAAAAAATTATCATTCATTTATTACTCCATGAAAGAAAAATTCATGCTTGATGTTTATCACCCTTAGGGTTTAAAATATCAATGGTACATGTTGATTAAAAATATTAATCTCGATAATGAGATCAATGAATAGAAGTGTGATGAATTTAGGAAACTGTTATTTGATAAATTTTCCCCTCAAACACACTGATACAAATTGGAAAAGGATTTAATTTTTCTTATGAAATATTATATTGAATTTACCATGGAATAGGATTAAAACACCACAAGACTTTCCAGATAAACTTATGTCTTTTTTTGACATTTTATATAATGTTTACCACTTTATTTGATGGATATAAATGAAATCAAATAAATCATGTGTGATTTGATACATGTTCTAATATGTGTAAATTATTTGATTTTCATTATATTTTTAAATGGGAACTAATAAATATGAAGTGTCTTATAGATATGAATATAGGATATGGATAATTGAGGTAAATTATGGGATATTGATTGAGGAATCTCGCGGTGGTAAGAAATAACAACATCTCATCTAAAAATGTTTGGGAAAAAGAATCAAATAAATTTCATGAGGTTGAAAAGGATATGATTTAGGTGTTGGAAGGTAGAGAAACAATATATGTAATAATGATAGGATAAATACACTAATTTGATGGATGAATGGAGTACATCATTCAATTAGAGAACCAATTCGGGATATACTCAACACAAAGAACGGTGTGAATTAGTGTTGGTGAAATTTTTAGCAATTATTAATTTTATCTATTTACATATTAGAACTTATAGTATCTTGATTTTTATATTCACATTCAATTTTAATGTGAATGTATATTAATTAATATAAATATGAGAAATGATATTTTCTTCAAATGTCACTACTAAATAGGAGTAGATATTCCTTGAAATGGGTTTGAAATAATAAAATATCATAAACCTCATAGATAACTATCATTTAAACATGGATACAACAACTACTGGATTACTATTCACATAAATTGCAGTATTGTCAAATAAATGTTTTTTAGTGAATGGATGGTTTTTCAAACTATCTATTAAGATAATATCCAACTTCATAAATTTGTCTAACAATAATAAGTTATTACACATGTTATGACTTTAGACGGATGTCTTTGTTCTTCTTTTTTATTCCCTTCTTTATACCTCTCATTGTAACATTCATAATAATTGGAAAGCAACAAAATTCTTATTACATGTTGAAGTCTAAATGATAAAATTATTATTATTCTTCTTTTTATGATAGTAGATATTAATAAAACACTATTCTTATCTTATATTACCTTTATTCTTTAGTGATGAATATGCTTCACTATGACTCCTTATTCTTCAACTTGTTTGATAATTATTTCATGAATCACAAAAATCGTTCATGATTATAAATATTATGAATGTTCCACTTAAAATGATCACAATATCTTGATTTTATGTTGGGATGTGTCAAAAAATACGATATTAAATTAAAAATTTAGATTAATCAAAATATTACCAACAATATTATTATGAACGTGTGATGATTTTCATGTATCACTCAATAATGATAACCCTAATAACTCAAAAATTTATTATCTATTTTATTTTTATGATTGATTAAATTTATATCTCATTATATAAGTTATTAAAAGACATTAGGATGAATTATATTTTCTATTTTTTTCATTAGAAATAGAACTGATATCACATATTATGTTCGTGTAATTATTCCATCACATCCTTTTACACCATTATACATATATGTTTTCAATTTTTATTTTTTTTCCATAGTACCTTATTATGAAAAAAAATACACAAACTCTCATATTCCTTCAACTTTTTATACACATAAATATGTACATGTATCTTCATAATCAAGTAAATTTTTTCATTTAAATTTTTTTAAAAATCCATAGATTAAAATATATTTATGCACAAATATTCCTTATTTTATTATCCATAAAAAGCTATAAAAACATGAAACAAATTCTTCACAATAGAATGTTTTCTTATTAAAATATTCTACCACTTCATGTGGATAATTAGATTATACACATTCTTAACGTAACATAGTTTGATAAAACTAAAATAACATATGTTCCCCCAAAAAATTTAAATCATTATGCAATAGTGAAGGCTGAAACATTGTAAGATAGAATTGAACATTGTCTTATTCTTGCAAGTAGTTCACAAGTCACAATCAGGATATAAATTATTATAGAAACCCCTATCTAATAGACCAATTATCATAGAATTAATATCAAATTTACATCAAAATAATTCTTGGATATTCTATATTTTTTAAACAATTCATAGAGCTCATAAAAAATGCTTGTGGAAATAGATTATATCAGTCATGGATGATCTCATTTTATAGGCGAGTTCTACAACATAATTTATTTGTGTATTATGTCACATATTATCACTTGTAAAATATATCATTTCAAGTAAGTTTAATTATTTTTTTTAGATTTTTGTAAAATAATATTACCTTAAATAACAGTGATTCTTTATGAGGATGCTTCTGTCTCAGAATCACATGCGTTCCCTAAACACATGCTCAAACATTTTAGAATCTAATACTCATCTATGAAGAATGAGGATCTAGTGTAATTTAAAAAAAAATCATTATACCAATGATCATTCTTTCAGTTATAACATATATAATTGATATAGCTTCCATGAATGATTGATTGTAGCTTCATCATCCCAATATCGCTACCTCATAACAATCAAGAAATCTCGAGCTTCATTATTGGTGGTCGGTCTATATACTCCAAAAAAACATCCAAGAATCACTACTATTAGATGTTGATTTAAAATTTTGATTGTATAGTTGCGATCTATTTTATAAAGCATCATACATTATATTAGTTTTTGTTTTAAAAATCAAGAATATTCTTGTCACAATTTACCAACATTGGAGTTGGATTTAGCTACACTCCACATAAGAAAGGAATTTTTTCAATCATCACCTCATACCAGCTCACTATGTTTGGTACCCAGACCAACATTCAAAAAAATCATGGGTTATACAACATTTTTTCCTTGTTCCAACTGAGAATTGTAAATTATTCTATGTTCATTCTGTTTATGCCCTAGGCATCCTCTTATCTTTTTGTATATAGAAACAATACACATGAACTTAATGTGGGTTACATAAATCCTCCTTCTTCCATGTTCTAACCAAGTAGACTACCACACACATGGTTGACCCATATGGTGCCGCATATTCGGTTGAGGTAGTCCATGGTTGGTGTATGGTTTTCCATATTTTTTAACTATAATTTAACCAAATCATTAACGTTTGTGTGATAACATCATATAAAATCTTTTTATCGATTCCAACAGAAATTATTATTTATATAAAAGATAATTTTTTTTATCTATGAAGAAATATAATATTATTCATGATATTATATAATATATTCTTTATAGAAATAAATATTTTCCAGTTCATAAAATGAACTCTTCTATAAGAACCTAGTATATCAATCAGGTATAGATATTTTTATTTCAGTTTTAATCTCTTGTAAATTACTTTTTTTCTTAAACCATTATGTCAGGCCCATGGGATTGTTGATTCTTTTTAGAATAATGAAGCAGGGGTGTAGATTTTATATAGAAGAAATACACATAGTGAAATTTGGATACATGATGTGTATCTGTTATATTCTTTTTAATGTTCTGGGCTACACCTTTAATGTCGTGTAGATGGATTTTCTATGGAAAGCCTCTAAAATTTACACTACGTGTAATTATTTTTCATGATCATTAAATATAGATCTTCGGTATTTAAAAATGGTATGGCCTCTTATTTTTTAGACAGAACCTCACCCATCCCCTCTCTCTCACATAGGATCCTCCTTTTGTGATAAATATAATTTCTTAAATGATTTTTTCATCCGAACACTGAATTCGGTTCCTTCTATCACATTGGATGGATTTTAGTATGTTATTCAATTCTATGTCTTAGTTTTTTGTTTGTCTTCTCCCAATGATCCCATTACTCACATATTTCATATTTTCAGGGAGTTTATTAATTTATCAATTTTCATCAGATCTATAGAAATTAATAGATTGATACTGGATGAAAAAAGTGTTATATCTTCGTGGTTGGTGGTCTATGAATCATCCCATAAGTGTTTCCATTCTATAAACATTCATCATTGCGCACTAGCTGATTTCATTGGGTGTTTCCTTTTAAACTCATTTTTTATGATTATAATCATCATGCTCGTATTCTAGAGTTGTTCTATATGTGTACATTATCATTAGAGGTTATGACCGAAATGATGACCTCACAATATAGGATGTTTTCCTTGTTTATGATTCTTATGGATTTGTTAAGGCTATATGCACCACCATTCGAGTGTGTTATAAATTTTCCAGTACTAATGGTTAGTGTAAAAATTAAATGAATGAGGTGCTAATGGATATTACATCATATTATCACTTTAACCTTTTAATTTATGTTTGTAAATCCACTAAATGAATCATTAAATGTTAAATTGAATGTATACTTATTTATATCACATTTCCTAGAAGTTATTATTTAATGGTAATTGGTTTCTTATCTTTATCCCACATTATCATGTTTTTTAAAGGTAAAGGAATGAACTAAATAATTAAATACAAAAATAAATTCATGTTTTCATGTTCGTATCACACCATTCCATACATAATATATGGAATTAGAATGATCATAATATATGATTATGTAATTAATACAATAAATGGTCGCATGTGCTTATTAGACTTATCACTTAGTATGAAAGGAGATGGAATGTTTCCTGTGAATTATTAAACAGAAGGAGTATTTCCTGGGCTTAATTAAATAATTAATTAAGAATAAGTAAATAATTTCATATGGACCTTATCATCATTATAGGAGTGGTCACACATTATCCCACCTTGGATTCCTAAGGGAATTCCATGTTCACTCTGAGGACACCATTTTGTTTCATGGAGACGATTTTTGAGGGAGATACCAATCTTGGTACATGGTCCTTATCAACTAAAGGATTCCCGAACTGACTCCATATGATCCATTCATTATCTGTTTCATATTAGGATGCCTTGGATACACTCTTAGGATACATCATTATGTCTCCAGACACTGTACGCCATGGATAGACCCAATTGGGCCAAATCATTCTTATCCCATTTTGACATTGAAGAGATACATGGAATCAGTTTGAACGTTTTATAGAGGAGTTATTTAGGTGATTACATTTGGATGACACTCAGACCCCTTATAGCCATTCATTATATTGTTTTAGAGTTGGCTCAACCACAGAGGTCAAGGGTTCCTTGGATATTAACTAGGATCCTATTTATAATTATCACCATTACATGAATACTTATTATACCTTGGATATTTTATTATTACTATTTCCATCATATTATGTATGTTTTTGTTACACCTCATGTTACTTACATAATATGTACTGTAATTTAATTAATTAAATTATAACATGATCAGACACTAGCTGTGTCTCCAGAATGTAGAATGCTATTTACACTGTTTCATTTCTTAAAGATTATATACATGAAAATTAAATTTTTTTTTATTACATGTTTTGGTTGATATAAATTTTATTGGTGGTGGTTTACTTTGAGTTACCACAGATTCTGTATGGGTTGTCAATGGTATATAAGAATATTAAATGTATGTAATGTCATTAAGCTAAATCATCACATTATGGACACATGATCATGGTTGATTTATTTTGGATGTATCTGGGTAGAAGATTATTGGTCTAGTGCTCAGTTTGGATGGTCATTTTTTCGATTATTTCAATTTATATATCTTGATCTTCATGATTCCATGTATATATGTTCTATAGTCTCTTAGAGACATGACATGTATCATAATAATTTTGTACATGATTATGTTTATAGCTTTTGAATATTATTTAGCGTTTTGATGTTTATCCTTATATTTTTATTCTACTATTTATTAATTAGACATCATTATTTATATTCCTATTTTTACGTATTAGATGTGATATACTATGATAAAGAAGGAATTGTATCCCCCTGGACACACCCTAGGGCCTTTATACTAGTTAGTAGATTCTCGATTATGGGGAGGTGTGCTAGGGGAAATGTGGAAGAATGGTTTCAAGGAACTATTGAGTTGAACCCAGATTAGGAAATTTAAAAGGGGTATCACATACGTTCCATTATTTATTTACTCTTTTGAGACAATATAAAAGAGATTAAGAATGATTTGGATATTTTTTGTATGTTGTGCTTGGGCATAGCTAACCCACAGTCAGGGTAAATTCTGAGTTTAATGAAATAAATTTTTTTGTTCTATATATTATTTACTATATTTGATAACATTTAGACATTAGATAACACAAATGTTGTGTTATGATTATTATTATTATTACAGAGTTTTATCTTTCATTCTTTGACCAATGAGATGATGGAAAGGATCATTGTTTCATGCATCTTAATATGAACCAAAAATTCACATTCCATGAATATGACCTTCCATATTGGTTCATTATACTACTTACATTTATTTTGTTCTTCTTATTATTGAGTGATATGTGGTATATATATTTTTTAAAGTTCTAAAAACTTATTACCTCTTGTTACATGAGCTTCTCTTGGGCTATGATTAAGTGATTTATAGTTTCAATTCATGAGTTGTATCGGAGTCTGAGGATTGTAATTTATAATTAGCGAAGTAAAATAATCATACATTACATGTTATATTATGAGACTGAAAGTATAAATATTTATATAATAAATTAGTTGGAGACAATTTTAGTTATAAGGAGTATGGGATTTTATTTTCTGGGAATAGAGAACCATTTAATCAACTTGTTATATCTATATAAATAATTTTTTTAAAAAATATTAAATATTGAATATAAAATGAAATGGTTTCCGGTAAATGAATTGGCATGGTATATATGAATGTGTATCTACTAGAACCTCTTTAAATTAAACATAAACACATACCAATGCATGACCATCTATGTTGGTATTTGGGGTAATACCTTGTGTTGTGAGCCCTTATCCTTTTATATTTAGTCCACAAGTGCTTCCCAAAGAACATAAATTTTTTTTAAAGGAATATAATTTGTATTTTTAAATTTATCCATCCAAGGCTTACTCATGTCATGCACAAGGAGAGTGGTGATGACCATACATTGGATCTGGTGGGCGCTGTGAAACTAGATATTCCACATATAGATCCTATTATGGAACCAAATCCAATACCTAATCTGGGCACAAACACATTGTTTTGATATATTTTTCTATTCATCGTGTAGTCCATGATTGGTTCTCCATGACATCCACCTACTATGGATGATCTAACTTGTGAGTTCTCGAAATATCACTCTTTGACCTTTTTTGGGGATGATGGTACAAATGATTTTGAGTCTAGGTTGAAATCTACTCTATCTGTCATTGAGAATATAATGGTTCTTCAATTTTGTAAGTTAAAACATTCAACCTGTATGATTCGTGATTTGGAAAATCACTAGGGGATGTAATTTCCCTTGAATGTCAACATCAAGGCATGGTGTGGACTGATTTTTAGGCTATCTCCTATAATTAATTAATTCCAAAGATGATTAGGGTTGGTTGAGCTATATAAGTCATGCATCTAGAGAAGGTTGATATGCATGTTATGTATTATTTAGTATGTTTTACTGAGTCAAATGTATTCTCACTGCTTATAGGCAGTTGGGATATATATCATGATAAATGGTTCGAGGATGGGAGTATGTATTCCATTCGTATTCAGGTGAAAATATTTATCATACTTACCATTTATTATAACAAAAATATGAATATTATAACTAAATTATACCTGAGGGAATGTGATATTCTAAACAATATAGGTTCAGTGTCAAGATAGGGAAATGGTTCTTTTGGACGTAGGAAACGATCCCATGGGGTTTCTTATCCGAACAGTTGAATCCAGAGTACTCGAACCAGTATCCATGTAGTATGTAATTATTATGGATGATAGGGGCATCAAAAGACTCTATATGATAGATACTTTACGGAGTAATATGATTACATCCATGTGGGGAATCATTAGATATTATGTTGGAGCTTTCCATCTTCTTCAAGTGGAAGAAGATCCACGCCAGATCCATCTTTAGAGAAAAGATATTTTATGCAATTTTAGGTAAGGAATTGGAGTAGAACTAGCTAGATTGGTCAAAAAGGGGGTCATGGTTGTGTAATATATACTCCTAACTTGAATCCCTATCATATAACTCATACATAAAGTATTCTAGTTATAGCATAGGTCCATGGATCTGTATATTTTTACACATTATAGTTGATACGTGAGGATTGGAGTGACTGACCTTTTATAGTACGAAGTATTTATATATTATCCTCTAATATTGTATATTATTTATCCTATATAATGGATTCACACAAAATTATCACCTTATTAATTCTGTAAAGAATCAGATAAAAAATTTTGTTTTACTATGGTGTTATGACCAGGGATACGCCATTGGGTGTATGGTCATAGTGGTTTTTTAGTGTATTGATTTCCCCCTTGAGGTAATAAGTTATCCATTATTATGGGACCTCATATTATATGAGATAAAGGGATTCAATTCCATTATATAGATGGAATGATTGGTCTCACACCTCACCTTTTTGGAATTCTATCGCCATAGGGAGTCTTTTACATCACCAAACATAAACAGTTATCTCCATAGGGGTGAGTGGGATATCAAGGCTGGTATAGTTGGACCAGAGCATCATGGTTTAGGTTGTGTGACAACCTTTATGTCTACTCTCATAATGGGGGGTCATGGAGTATTCCTGTAATATTAACCTCCCATTGTTGATCATCTTAGGTATGTTTCCCTAAAAATTATTTTGCATACCTCCATAGAGATAGGTAGAGTTTATAATCAAGATCATTTAAGGAGTAGATCTAGTATCCATTCCTCTATAACTGATGCAACATACTGAGCTCTTGAGTCTCAAGAGACAACTATAGTATCAAGTGTATAATGGTTCTATATATCACAAAACATTTTCAAGGTGTTCACATGGGAGTTTCACCAAGAAGGTAGAAGGGACCCCTCTATTATGCAATGATTACCAATGGTCAAATTGTATAACGATAAAATACAGATCCCCAAAACCATTGATAGATGATATATTTGACCTACTTTATGGAGATGTGGAATTATCAAATGTTGAATGAAGATTTACCTATCATCAGATGTGATTCATACCTTCGTATATACGTTATATAGATTTTTTAGTAGTTATGATTTGTATGACTATCTCATTCTGTGGTTTGGTCATAGAAATATTCCATCTATTTTCAAGGATTTTATGTATAGGGTTTCCTATCTAAATATGTTTTCATTTTTTACGGTATTTATGGATGAAATATTTATTTATTCTCATAATCATAGATACCATACTTGACATCTTGAGATCATTTTTAATACAATGAGATAGAATCATCATTAGTCCAGTCCTACTATTTTCCAATTATAGATAAAAAATTTCACTTTCGATGACATATTTTCTCAGAATCAAGAGTATCAGATGACATAGAGAATTAGAGATCCATGGTTTCTTAGAATAATTGGTAGAATGTGTTTGATATATAATGTTTCTTTCAGATGAAAGTATATTAAATGTTTTTTATAAAGGAATTATCACAACATTATTCACATCTAACATGTCATAAAATTAATGTGTGATAGGTTCATGTGGTTAGAATCTTACATAAAAAATCCTTTCAGGTGCTGAAAGGAAGGATTTCTTGACCAACTACTAAAATTCTTTAAGATACCAGTTGTGTCTATATACTATTCTATGATGAATTTGGAATTCCTATAGAAGTATTACTGATTCACGAGAATTGATTTTTTATATATGTTTATTTGGGGTTTAATCCTTATGAGAGAAAAAACCCTATGAATGAACTAGAGGTAGTTTTTGTTGTCGATGCCTTAAACTTATAGAGACGCCATTTGATGGGAGAGGACTTGGTGATGTATAAAGACCGAACGATCTTAAAATATATCTCTATGAAGTGTGGATTGATTATTATATAGTGTATATGGGTCGAATATCTGTATTACATAAATTTTGTGCTTACATATACACCTAGAATATGAATTGTGGTAGAATATGTGATGAGTTGAGAAACTCAAGCATATTCCTTACATGAAGACAATGATGAATAGAACGTATTAGCACTTTGTTAGAGATATATATATAATTTCCTGAGATTAATGTTCAATTTTTTCATATAGATTTTGTAGTTATATCTTCCCTAATTTATATGGTAAAGAGAAAGATGTTTTCAGATCCCATGTATATGGTTCTCCGACAGAGTATTTAGGGTGAGGAACCACATACTGAATATTCAGTTAATGGAGATAGAATCCTACATACACATGGGAATTTCTTTGTTCCTATATATATGAGAGATGAATTAATGAGAGTGTCCCACACTTCTCAGTGGCCTTATCATGCAGGAATCAATAGGATGTATTGTGATATGTGACACTATAATTTCTGTCCTGGAATAAAATATTCGATAAAAATATTTATCACTAGGTTTTTCACCTATCAAAAGGTATAGGTAGTGCAATAGTTTCATGTCGTCTTGTAATTTCCACTTCCAGTCCTAAAATAGAAATGGATATATGTTTCCATAGACATCATAGTTTTCTTACGAGATTCTTCTCATGGTTTTGATGCAATAGGGTAGTCATTGATAGATTGTGGAAGGATGTCTACTTCCTTCAAATCAAGGATACATTCTCAATTGATGAGTTCAGGAATTATTAATGACTATTAGATCATATTACTATAAAGGGTCCCTAATACTATCATTTCTGATAAGGAATCTCATTTGACATTACATACTTGTTAAGGGAATGAAAAATATTTGTGTACATAGGTGCTTCATGAGTACAAATTTTCACTTTTAGGCCTAAGGCTAGATAGAATAGATGAAATAATTTCAAGAGAATATGTTCTATGCATTCACTGTTGATTTCAATGATTCTTGGCATAAGAATATCTCTCTCATCGAGTTATAAAATAAAAATATATTTCAGTCATTGGTTCAGATGGAACCTTCTATGGACTTGTATAGTAGGCTGTGTTGTTCACCCCTGTAACAATTATAAGAAAGAGTTGTACTGCTACTAGTCCCTTGCTTCGTTCAATAATCTTTAGAGACAGTTCAGTCGATTTGGATGCATATGTCTACTACTAAGTCTGAATATAAATCTCATGTCAATCACTGTCAAGTCCGTCAGGAGTTCATTGTCAATAATCTTAATTTCTTATGGGTATCATCCATGATTGTATGTGAAAAGATAAAAATGAAAGGGAAAATATCTCCATGCTTTTTCATTACTTTTTATATTATAAATATAGTCATGTCGGTACCCTATCAATTTCTATTACATCAAAGGTACCATTCCTTGAAAGATGGTTTCCATGTTTTACAGCTTCACTATTATCATGTCGACCCATAAAAAACTTTTGAAATTGAATAAGTTGAGTTATATGTTAATGATTATTTTGAGGAGTTTCTTATACCCTTTGTTGACCATAGAAATAAGGTTCTCCAAGGCTGTTATATCTTTTTATTATTGGGGTTATGGTATCACACCCATATATAAGATGAGACATTGGATTAGGATATCTAAATGCATGATAAGTGTTTGGATATGTTCTCAGATATTGTTTTCCTCCCTTGGAAGGGGATCCTAGGGATGAGTACCATTAAGGTGGAAGACAATAAGAACCCAATTTTTCTTTTAGGTACAAATATATTTTATTAATTATTTTATATCTTGTAATTTGTTTTCATAAACCCTAAAGTTGGGATTATGTTTTGGTTGATTTGTTTTGAGAATATGGATGTAGGGGTCAATGGGTTGAATGTATTTCAACAAGAATTATTGTATTTGGGAAACATGATTTGTATCCATTACATGATGTGTAATTGTATGAAAATTTCCTTTCATATCCTGTGGATGGAGCTTTTGTATAGAAGGCCCTAAAACATTTCATGGAATGTAAATCAAGTACGTATCATATAAATTCATGAAATCTATTTTTATAATTTTCGTAGGGCCTCATATATTTCAAATAAAACCTCAAATATCACATCTCTCTTGCATAGAACACCCCCTTTAGAGAATAAATCGTGGTTTTCTCATCATTCTTACATCCATAATTTGATTTCTTATCTATCTATCATGTTGGATGCATTATGAAATGTGCTTCAATATATTTTCTTATTTTATCATTTGTCTTCCTCTAAATGATTCTATTTTGATGCAGGCTCATATACACTATTTCTAGGTTTTGGATCCAGTCATCAGTTTTCAACCAATCTTTCCCAAACTAAAGAATTATACAAGATGAGTAAAGTGATATAGATTCATGGTTGGTGGTATATGTGTAACACCCCAAGATTTTATGAAAAATATTCTTTTAAATTTTTTTATGTCTTGTGATGTAAGCTACAACAATATTATCTTGTGCTATACGCAACACCGTATTAGCTTACAGTATACGCAACACTATTTATAGATTATGTTACACACAATTTCATTTTCGTTTGATAGTAGTCATTCTGCGCAACATCGAGTGTGTATATATATATATATATACAATGTATAAATGAAAAATGGTTGGATTCTGTTATATGAAACAACAATGGAGGCTTGCACAACACACAACCCTAACTTGGCTTGCATTACACGCAATCGCGACCTTCCTCGATATCGTGTGTTGTACGCAATAACAGGTTTTACTAAACAACGATATATTATTATAATATTATTATGAACTAGCCGTTATTAGTAGTATTAAATAAATTTTGAATTTTATAACATTATTATACATCTTACACATTTTCTAGAACATGGTATAAGAACAAAATAATTTCTTTAGGTAAAATATGAATCTTCTAAAAATGCAGTTTTGTCGCCTTTTGATGGCGCACCCACTTTATATCTAGTTGTTGACATGTTTATAAGTTCAATTTGACAAAATTAAATTCTTATTTTGAATCAGGATATAAAAATTTACATTGGATAAAGTTTTCATATTTTTCTGATAACATTCATATTTTAATGAATAGTAAAAACACGCTATATTATAATTAAAAACAAATTTTTTCATCGTAATAATTTATATGGTCAAATTATAATATTGAATGTTTTAAAAGTATAAATCGAATATATTTTTACCATTGAATATAATTTCTGTCATTAGAATTGATTTTACATTGAATTCGTAGGTTAAATCAATTCAATCTTTTGCAATGTTTTAAACAAAAAACCCGTTTTCATTCGACAACAGGATTAATTTTAAATTAATTTCCGAAACTTCATTGTATTGAATTTGAAAAAATGGATTCCATATTTGGAATCATTGGGTACAAATTATGTTAATAGGCTACTTTTTATTTTTGGGAATTATGAATAGTAACTACGGTAAATTTTATTTACCATAGTTATGGGTTAATCGGGTAATTATGGGTAAATATAATATTATAAAATTACCCTAACAAATTCCAAAATTTTATTGTATGGATAAAACTATAACCATATCACCTAAGGGTAGGATTAGATTCATTTTATGGACATTTGACCATGAAAATAATTTAATTATTATTAAAACCAATGAAAGTGACAACATTTCACTCTCTTAAATCTTATAAGTATAATAATTTTAATTTAGTGATAAAAATCATAAAACATCGAACATGAATAGTCTCCATAAATCTAATAAAATTATCTACATCATGATAATTTATTTATAATTTTTAGGGATTATATAATTGTCATTAATGGTGATACATTAATGATGCAAAAATTATTTATTAAGTGAAAATCATTAATATAGTTTTTATTGAAATAATAATACCCATTAAAATACCCAAAACCCTACCAAAACATATTAGTAGTGTATATATACACCATAATCATCCAATGAACTAATATATAACCGTTTGGAGTCTTATAAAATTCATTATGACACTTATTTTATTTTATTTTAAATGATGCAAAAGTTGTCACATTCATAACTTAGTAAATATAAAAATTTAAATTTTGTAAGTTTAAGATGATAAATTTGCGTAAAAGTATTATTGTGAATGGTAATAGATTTATATTTATCATAGGATCTTATTTTTAATTTTTATGCAATAAAAAAGTATATTAAATAATTATACAATAATGTTGTAGTAATTATTTTGTTATGTGATAAACCAAATAAATTGTTTTAAAAATAATAAAATAAATATTAAATGAACTATTTAATGTACTACAAAAATTTTCTAGATACATATTACCTTTTATAAATCTATTAAATTTTTTTTGAACATTTCTTCTATATATATATTATTTAAATTCAAATAAATGAATAGTGTAAAAATTGACACTATTGTTATTTTATAAAAATAACATATTATAAAATTGTTTAAAAATCACAAAAATATATAAAAATTATAAATTTAAATTTATATGGTCTAACAGGTAATAAATATCCAATTATGGACAATTAATAAAAAATAAGTAATTATTTGTAATAATTTAACATTTTGAATGTTATTACCACAAATAAAATTAAATTGATAAATCAAGTTGATAATGTTTAAAATAATTTCCTAACATGTCTAAATTTTATTTTTTGAGGATATTACAACCCTATCTCATCAAATATTATAATATGAGTCAATTTTTGAGGTTTTTAAGTGGGGTTAGATTTATTATAAATTAATATTTTTAAGATTTCCAAAGGTGCCCCTCTCCTCCTTTATAAAAGGGCACCTTTGGAAAATCCTAGAGGTCCTGGGCCTCTTTAAATAAAATTTGTAATGGCGTAAGAGGAGGTCTCAACGAGGCGCTTCAAAGAAGAGGTAATGTCTGTTACCGATTCTTTCAACTTTATTTCTTCTTCCATGTATTCTTATTTAGTTGTTTCATTATTAAGTAATAATAGAATTATCACTAATATACTTATATGTTATTATAAGTATGAAACAAGACCATTTCACCTTCTATCCATCCTACAAAAAACGAAATCAACGCGCGTTCGTACGTACGGAATACCGTCTCCACACCATGGTGTAATTCGTTTTTCCACCGACACCTTATATGGATTGGTATAATGGTGTAAAGAATAGCTATATATGTTTATTATAACATCATACTGATTCTTATATATTATACCATCTACTGCAATTCTTTTAAATAATTATGGGAATGAAATCATCGCTTGTGCGTAAGTACAAACTACCGTCTCCACAATGCGATGAGATTCATTCTCCATGTTAACCATTCATGAATGATTATAAAGTATATATAATGAATAATAATGAAATATATGAAAAAATAAAGATACTGGATTTATGTATATATATATATATGTATGTCATTTAATTAATTCCATTCAATTCAAAAGGGAAATGAAACCACCCTTCATGCGTACGTACGGCCTACCGTCTCCATGAACGGTGTATTTCATTCCTTTCATCGATCTATAATATATTAATATGATGAATATATATTATACATAAATCATGTTTTACAGTATGATATTATGTATATTAGGATACAAGTAATAATATCAAGAACGACAAGTCGAAACACATACGATAAATGAAATGATTTTACCCAAAACGCTGCTTTAACATGGAATTTACAAAAGAACGGGTAATATAAAGTAATAAGTGAAACATATATTATATCATAACAATGAATATGATTCTTCAATAAGTCAATAACATTATTTAAATCATTATACAGGAGGTTCGGATACGTACGAAGCATATCAGACCAAAGATAAGGGATAATTTTGGAAATATCATTTTTATCCGACATTTCTTATTCGTATGTATTTACTGGGGTTATTTATGTAATCCATGTCCATGTTTTATAAAATAATTTTCATTTATGTTTAATGTCCTTTTTACCCAATAAAGACTTTTACTACAAGGTATGTAAGGTATCATTCTTTTGTTAACGTTACGAGGTACTTTTTTGACTTTTCCGACAAAAGTACGAGGAGAATGTTATTTTTAACTTATATGGCATGAACAGATTTTTACGGTTTCATAATGCCTAATTTTCATGAAGCTTACTCTACATTATTTTATGACTATTTTCAAAAAAAAAAATTATTTTAAAATATCATGTAATTTTTTGAAAAGAAAATTACTTTGATGAAGAAAGGATATTTTCCTCAAGAATTCATTTCAAATGTTTTATCAAAACCATATTCCATCTAAGATAACATTATTTGATATGTGTATGTTTCAAGTTTAATGGCTATATGATTTACATTGTTCAATTTTCTTATGATGAAATTTCCATTTGTTTTATCTGTATTAGGAAATGATGGGATGATGTTTATTAAACCCATTTTATTCTTTGGGTTATGATGAATTTTTTAAGTTTATTTTGTGGTACAAGTAAGAATGATTTCATTATGATATGGGTGGGACATATATATCCTTCCAATGAATTGGGTAATGATTTATATCTCATGAGATAGACATGGCTGGAACGGTAAGTTAATCTGGTTCAGTATTACAGGACTGGAACGAGGAGTGAACTCGATTAACAAAAGGACTTTGTCTACTAAGATGGTCTTGGCAGCAATGCCTTGGATACTATGGAAATCATTACATGTGCTTAATGGAGGCCTCAATTACGTGTTTTATTCCCATGCTATTTTATCATTATTAATGTTTCTTTATGATCTATGCCTTGCTTACTTCCATGTTTTATGTCATTGCTCAAGCGTTTGATGTTTACATATTATGTTCATGTTTTTATGTTCAGAGGTATATGGTATGTTTTATTTTATCCATGATTACCCTTACTAAGCATTTGAGCTCACCATTTTCATGTTTTCTTTTCCCCAGGATATAAAGAAATGTTTTAGGTAAGAAAAAAGGGGTAGATCTTTATTGGGAGATGTTGAAGATCTTTCACCATGATTAGAAGATTTTATTCTGAGTTTCCAAATACACTAAACTATTACGATCCTCGTGTGTCTGTTTTTGTTACACATTAAGTATTATGAAAAAGTAATGTAATGTCCATGTACGTCAAGATTTGGGTCTCTACAGTTGGTATTATAGGAAAGGTTTAGTCATCCTTTGGAAACTATGATGCAAAAATCATAGTGAGATCCCTAGAGATATTTCTAAGGTATGTCTAGGGATGTCCCTAAGGATAAGTATACATATAGGATATAGTCCTAGAACTACGGTAACTATCCTAGAATTTAACTTATGATGTTAGATATTGAGGGTAATCCCACTTTACTATGTTGTTTTCCCTAGCCTGATTTTTGCCTCTCACACTATACTTTTTGGGTTTTAGAAAATGGCTGGAAACAGAAGATTCACGATAATGGAGGATATGATGGACAATGGAATGATATTTTTCATCAGCAACCA
This sequence comes from Viscum album, assembly GCA_963277665.1. Lineage (NCBI taxonomy): Eukaryota > Viridiplantae > Streptophyta > Magnoliopsida > Santalales > Viscaceae > Viscum > Viscum album. The sequence continues at coordinate 2,049,428,027 of OY728157.1, read as the reverse complement.
AATGAAATGGGATTTGGAAGTCCAAACATCGTTATTATGCCTAATCGGAAATCTCATAATATGATCAATAATATCAACTTTGGTATGTATCCCAACTCAGCTAATAAGAGAAAGATGGAGTTTCATGATGATCACAGAGTAATGAAAGTTCAATTTCTCTCATGTAAATCATGTGGGAAAAGGCATCAGGGAGACTGTTTCAAATGAACTGGAAGATTCTTTGGTTGTGGAAATGAAGGACACAAAGCCAGTAAGTGAAAAGGAAAAGGGTTAGTTAACACCATGGATGGGGATAATGTTATTACTAAGAAATCAACAATGGTTAAATGTTTTAAATGTGGAATGTACAGGCATTATGCAAACCAATTCCCTAAGGGAAAATATCATGAAGAGAATCAACATAGTCATATGGGTAGTATTTATGTGGATGATGATGAGGAGACTACAAATGATATATGAGCTGAAAGAAGTGTTGAAGCTCATTCAGTTGTTTAAGATAGTAGTGGAATGAGTACATGTTTATCAAGTTTAATGTTGTATAAGTAATCTCATGGTACTATGGAATAAAGCGACATCTACGGATTGTTACATTGTTGTATTTCCTTAAGTTTTTAAAGTATATGATGAATGGTACCAATGACCATGAATGTATATTAAGATACTTTTTTAAAGTAGATGATATGCGCATAATGAAGGGATTAGGAGAAAATTAAATGTTTGATAGTATTCATGAGCTCATGACTGATATAAGGAGAAGGTCATATCATGGTTTGAGTATATAGAATTTTTGGATTTTAGTATGTGGAAAGAGTTAACTTTTGACAGGATTCATGTTTTCACTGAGATTTAATGGTTATTCATTTTTCAAGAGAATACATGATTAAGGTATTCACATGACTGGAATGTGACCAACATGATATATGAGGGATAAATGATGGTATTAACTTTCTTGGTTGATGACATTTCAAGTAATCGTTTTCTTTATACTGTGAGATTGGACCGAAGTATTTTAGATAAGTCTAAATATTAGAATGGATTATGTTGGACACAAGTTAGTATTGTTTAATGATAGATCTTTTTTCGATATTATTGATGAGATGTTATAGTAATGATGTTTTAGAAAAAGGATATCTTGCAGGACGGGCAACAGCCCATTACGTCGGACAAGTCTGTAGGAATCAAACCCACAACCGAAGTGTGACTGGCCTTCATCGCCTACCACTGGCCTAGAGGAAGTCCCTGGTCAGTAGAAACTGTTTTATTTTATTACGCGTTATGATATATGAAGTATAAGTTCATTTTGGGAATCATATACGATTAACCTCACCAAAGATGGACTTATGTATTTTTTGATAACTTTTCTATCCTTTTGTTTGAGACAGATGGAATGACCCATAATTCTATAACATGGTCTTCTAACACTTCACGAATGACAAATCCAACTTCATTTCTTTAGTAGATTAAGTGGAAATTGTCCAATGAATGACCAACGGTGAGACTGTACCAAAATCACGAATGGTTTTTATCTAATTCCAAATTCATCAACATTAGGAAAATGATCCTGAGAACCAAAAATGTTTTCCTAGTACCCTTATATCTGATGAATCAGATGGTACCTTAGATCATCACAAATCTATGGCTTTTTGATTGAAGGCTTTTTCATTGCCATGTTCTCTACCACTCTGCATCATAACTTGATGGTTAGATTTTTCTTCTATACCCTTATCTTCACCTATATTCTCCTATATGGAAACCTCGTGATGAGGTATATTGGGTAATCGTTACATTTGATACTATAGTTTTTAAAATTATGTTTGAGTATTCCTTTTTACGATGTGGGTTTCTATAAATAGTAAACGATTTATAACCCCGATGAATTTCGAGGGCGAAATTCATTTTAAGGGGGGTAGAATGTAACACCTCGAGATTTTATGAAAAATATTCTTTTAATTTCATTGATGTCTTGTTTTGTAAGCTACAAAAAGATTATCTTGTGCTATATGCAACATCGTATTAGCTTGCAGTGTACGCAACACTATTATTAGATTGTGTTGCACAAAAATTCATGTTCGTTTGATAGTAGTCATTCTACACAACATTGAGTGTATATATATATATATATATTCAATGTATAAATGAAAAATGGTTGGATTATGTAATATGAAATAACAAAAGATTCTTTCACAACACGCAACCCTAACTAGGCTTGCATTACATGCAATCGCGACCTTCCTCGATAGCGTGTGTTGTACGCAATACCGGTTTTTACTAAACAATGATATATTATTAAAATATTATTATGAACTAGCCGTTATGAATAGTATTAACTAAATTTTGAATTTTATAACATTATTATTCATCTAACACATTTTCTAGAACATGGTATAAGAACAAAATAAATTTTTCAGGTAAAATATGTATTTTTCAAAAATACAGTTTTGCCTCCTTTTGATGGCGTACCCACATTAAATTTAGTTTTTGACATTTTTATAAGTTCAATTTGACAAAACAAAATTCTTATTTTTAATCAGGATATAAAAATTAACATTGGATGAAGTTTTCATATTTTTCTGATAACTATCATATTTTAATGAATAGTAAAAACACGCTATATTGTAATTAAAAACAACTTTTTCGTATTAATAATTTATATGGTTAAATTTTAATATTAATGGTTTTAAAGTATAAATATAATATATTTTTACCATTTAATATAATTAATGTCATTATCATTGATTTTACATTGAATTTGTAGGTTAAATCAATTCAATCTTTTGCAATGTTTTATTCAAAAACCTGTTTTCATTCGACAACGGGATTAATTTTAATTTAATTTCTGCATCTTCTGTGTATTGAATTTGAAAAAATATATTCCATATTTGGAATCATTAGGTCCAAATTATATTAATATTCTACTTTTTATTTTTGGTAATTATGTATAGTAACTACCATAAATTTTATTTACCATAGTTAAAGGTAAATCGGGTAATTAGGGGTAAATATAATATTACAAAATTACCCTAACACATGCCAAAATTCTATTGTATGGCTAAAAGTATATACATATTACATAAGGGTCAGATTATATTTATTTTATGGACTTTTGAACCTGAAAATAATTTTATTATTATTAAAACCAAAGAAAGTGACAACATGTCACTCTCTTAAATATTTTAAGTATAATAATTTTAATTTAGTGATAAAAATCATACAACTTGGAGCATGAATAGTCTCTATAAATATAATAAAATTATCTACATCATGATAATTTATTTAGAATTTTTAGGGTTTAAATAATTGTCATTAATGGTGATACATTAATCATGCAGAAATTATTTATTAAGTGAAAAATCAGCAATATAGTTTTTATTCAAATAATAATACCCATTAAAAGACCCAAAAACCTGACCAAAATTTATTGGTAGTGTATATCTACACCATAATCATCCAATTACATAATAAATAACCGTTTAGAGTCTTATAAAAGTGATTATGACACTTATAATATTTTATTTAAATGATGACAAAGTTGTCACCTTCATAATTTAATAAATATAACAATTTAAATATTGTGATTTTAAGATGATAAATTTCATTAAAAGTATTTTTATGAAAGGTAATATATTTATCTTCATTATAGGATTTTGATATGTAATTTTTATTCAACAAATAATTATATTAAAGAATTATACAAAAATGTTGTAGTAATTATTTTATTAAGAGATAAACCAAATAAGTGGTTTTATGAATAGTAAAATAAATATTATATGAACTATTTAATGTACTCCAACAATTTTCTAGATACATATGACCTTTTATGAATCTATTAAAGCTTTTATTTCGAACATATCTTCTGTATATATTTTATTTAAATTCAAATAACTGAATATTGTCAAAATTGACAATATTGTTATTTTATAAAAATAACATATTATGAAATTGTTTAAAAATAACAAAAATATATAAAAATTATAAATTTATATTTATATGGTCTAAAATGTTATAAATGTTTCAATTATTGAAAATTCACAAAAAATAAGTAATTATTTTTTATAATTTAAAATTTAGAATATTATTACCACAAATAAAATTAAATTGATAAATCAAGTTGATAATGATTAAAATATTTTCCTAACATGTCTAAATTTTATTGGTTGATGATATTACAACACTATCTCATATAATATTCGAATATGATTCATTTTTGGAGGTTTTTAAGTGGGGATATATTTATTATAAATTAATATTTTTATAATTTCCAAATGTGCCCCTCTCTTCCCTTATAAAAGGGAACCTCCTCCCTCTCTTCCTCACACCATTTTGAGCCTTGAAGCTCGTCCAAACCCTGCCCATTTCACTTCCCCGCTTCTCTAGAAACATCCTATAGGTCCTCGTATTCATAAAAGAAAAACTTTTAATGTCCTAAGAGGAGTTCTCAAAGAGGCACTTTAAAGAAGAGGTAATGTCCGTTACCGATTCTTTCAACTTTATTTCTTCTTCCACTTCATCTTCTTTAGTGGTTTAATTATGAAGTAATAACATCAGTATCACTAATATACTGATATGTTATTATAGGTATTAAACAACCTCATTTCACCTTCTATCCATCCTACGGAAAATGAAATCACCGCACGTGCATACGTACGGAATACCGTCTCCACGCCGTGGTATAATCTGTTTTCCCACCAACACCTTACATGGATGTGTATAATGGTGTAATGAATAACTATTTATGGTTATTATAAAATCATACTGATTATGATATATTATACCATCTACTCCAATACTATTCAATTATTATGGGAATGATATCATCGTTCGTGCGTATGTACGGACTACCATCTCCACGACGCGATGAAATTCATTCTCCATGTTAACCCTTCATGAATGATTATAAAGTATATATAATTAATAATAATGAAATATATGACATAATAATGATACTGGATTAATGTATAAATATATATATGTATGTGATTTTCTTAATTCAATTCAATTCAAAAGTGAAACGAAAACAGCGTTCATGCGTTCGTATGGCCTACCGTCTCCATGAACGGTGTATTTCATTCCATTTATCCATCTATATTATATATTTATATAATGAATATATATTACATATAAATCATTTTTTACATTCTGGAATTATGTAAATCAGGATATAAGTAATAATATCATGAATGACAATTCGAAACACATACAATAAATGAAATGATTTTACCGAAGACGCTGCTTTAACATGAAATTTACAAAAGAACGGGTAATATAAAGTCATAAGTGAAACATGTATGGTATCATAACAATGAATATGATTCTGTAATAATTCAATGACATTAAATGAATCATTATACTGTAGTTTCGGATACGGACAAAGCATATCGGACCTAAGGTAAGGGATAATTTTTCAAATCCCATTTTTATCCAAGATTGCTTATTCGTAAGTATTTACTAGGGTTATTTATATCATCCATGTATATATTTTATAAACGTTTTTTCGTGTATGCTTAAAGTCATATTTACCCATTTTTGACTTTTACTACATGCTATGTAAGGAATCATTCTTTTGTTTATGCTACAAGGTAATTTTTTGACTTTTCCGAAAAAAGTACGAGGAGAATGTTATTTTTAACTTATACGGCGTGAACAGATTTTTATGGTCTCATAACGCCTCATTTTCATGAAGCTTACTCTATATGATTTTATGACTATTTTCATCAAAATACTTTTATTTTAAAAGTGCATGTCATTTTTTGAAAATAAAATTATTTTTTAGAAGAAAGGATATTTTCCTCAATAATTCATTTGAAATGTTTTATCAAAACCATTTTCCATTTAAGATGACATTATTTGATATGTGTATGTTTAAATATTAATGTCTCTATGATTTACATGGTTCAATTTTCTTATGATGAAATGTCCATTTTTTTATATGGATTATGAAATGATGCGGTGGTGTTTATGAAACCCATTTTATTCTTTGGGTTATGATGAATGTTTTAAGTTTATTTTGTGAGACAAGTAAGAATTATTTCATTATGAGATGGGTAGGACCTATATCTCCCTCCAATGCTTTGGGTAAATATTTATATCTCATGATATAGACATGTCTAGAATGGTAAGATAATATGGTTCAGTATTACAGGACTTGAACGAGGAGTGAACTCGATTCATAAAGGGACATTATCCACTAAGATAGTCTTGGAAGCAATGCCTTGGCTACTATGTAAATCATTACATGTGCTTAATGGATTCCACAATTACATGTTTTATTCCCATGATATTTTATCTTTTTTAATGTTTCATTATGATCTATCCCTTACATACTTCCATGATTTATGTCATTGCTCAAGCTTTTGATGTTTAAACATTATGTTCATGTTTTTAATTTCAAATGTATATGGTATGTTTTATTTTATCCATGAATACCCTTACTTAGCATTTGAGATCACCATTTTCATCTTTTATTTTCCCTATGATATAAAGAAAGGTTTTAGGTACGAAAAAAAGGAGAAAATCTTTATTGGGAGATATTGAAGATCTTTTACCACAATTAGAAAATTTTATTCCGAGTTTCCAAAGACACTAAACTATTACAATCCTCGTGTGTCTGTTTTTGTTATGTATTATGTATTCTTCAAAAGTAATGTAATGTACATGTACGTAAAGCTTTGGGTCTCTATAGTTGGTATCAGAGGAAAGGTTTAGTCAACCTTTGGAAACTAGGATGTGAAAACTTTAGTGAGATCCCTAGAGATATTTCTAAGGTATGTCTAGGGATGTCCCTAAGGATAAGTATACGTATAGAATATAGTACTAGAACTATGGTAAAGATCATAGAATTTAACCTAAGATTTTAGATATTGAGGGTAATCCCCATTTACTATGTTGTTTTCCCTAGCATGATTTTTTCCTCTCACACTATTATTTTTGGGTTTTAGAAAATGGCTGGAAACAGGAGGATTCACGATAATGGAGGATATGATGGACAATGGAATGATATTTTTTATGATAAACCAAATGAAACAGGATTTGGAAGTCCAAAAAACATTATTATGCCTAATCAGAAATCTCATAATATGATCAATAATCTCAATTTCGGTATGTATCTCGACTCAGCTAATAAGAGAAAGAAGGAGTTTCATGATGATCATAGAGGAAAGAAAGTTCAATTTTTGTCATGTAAATCATGTGGGAAGAGGCATCAGGGAGATTGTTTCAAAGGAACTGGAAGATGCTTTGGGTGTGGAAAAGAAGGACACAATGCTAGTAAGTGAAAAGGAAAAGGGTCAGTTAACACCATGGATGGGGATAATGGTATTAATACGACATCAACAATGGTTAAATGTTTTAAATGTGGAATGTACGGGATTTATGCAAACAAATTCCCTAAGGGAATCTCTCATGAAGAGAATCAGTACGGTCATATGGGTAGTATTTATGTGGATGATGATGAGGAGACTACAAATGATATATGAGCTGAAAGAAGTGTTGAAGCTCAGTCAGTTGTTTAAGAAGGTGGTGGAATTATTACATGTTTACCAAGTGTTGTGTTGTATAAGTAATATCATGGTACTATGGAATATAGAGACATCTACGGATTGCTACACTATTTTCTTTCCTTATGTTTTGAAAGTATATGATGAATGGTACCAGTGAACATGAAAGGATATTCAGATATTTTTGGAAAGTAGATGATATGCTCATAATGAAGGGATAAAGAGAAAATTAAATGTTTGATAGTATTCATGAGCTCATGACTGATATTAGGAGAAGTTCATATAATGGTTTGAGTATATAGAATTTTTGGATTTTGGTATGTGGAAAGAGATAACTTTTGACAACATTCATATTTTCACTAAGGTTTAATGTGTATTCATTTTTCAAGAGAATACATGATTAAGGTTTTCACATGATTGGAATGTGACCAACAAGATATATGGGGGATAAATGATGGTATTCACATGCTCGGTTGATGACATTTCAAGAAATCATTTTCTTTATACTATGAACTTGGACCGAAGTATTTTAGATAAGCCTAAAGATTGGAATAGATTTTGTTGGACAGAAGTTAGTATTGTTTAATGATAGAACTTTTTTTGATATTATTGATGGGAAGTTATAGTAATGTAGTTTTAGAAAAGGGACAACCTGCAGGATGAGCGACAACCCATCGCATCAGACAAGGCTGTAGGAATCTAACCCACTACCGAAGTGTGACGAGCCTTTATCGCCTAGCACTAGCCTACAGGAAGTCCCTAGATAGTAGAAACTAGTTTTATTTTATTACGTTGTATGATATATGATGTATAAGTTCATTTTTGGAATCATATACGATTAACCTCACCATAGAAGGACTTATGTATTTTTGATAAGTTTTCTAACCTTTTTTTGAGACAGATGGAATAACCCATCATTCTATCACATGAACTACTAACACTTCACGAATGAAAAATCCAACTTCATTTCTTTAAGAGATGAAGTGGAAATTGTCCAAAGAACGACCAACGATGAGACTACCAAAATCACAAAAGTATTTCTTCTAATTCCAATTTCATCATCTTTTGGGAAATGATCTTGATAACCAAAAATGTTGTCCTAGTACCATTATATCCGATGAATCAGATTGTACCTTAGATCATCACAAATCTATGGCTTTGTGATTGATGTCTTTTTCATAGCCATGTTCTCTACCACTCTCCATCATAACTTGATGGTCATATTTTTCTTCTATATCCATATTTTCACCTATGTTATCTTATTTGTAAACCTAGTGATGAGTTACTTTGGGTAATCATTACATTTCATACTTTAGTTTTTAAAATTATGTTTTAGTATTCCTTTTTACGACGTGGGTTTCCATAAATAGTAAATGATTTATAACCCCGACGAATTTCGAGGGGGAATTTCATTTTAAGGGGGGTAGAATGTAACACCCTGAGATTTTATGAAAAATATTCTTTTAATTTCATTGATGTCTTGTTTTGTAAGATACAAAAAGATTATCTTGTGCTATACTCAACACCGTATTAGCTTGCAGTATACGCAACAATATTCTTAGAATGTGTTACACACAATTTCATGATCGTTTGATAGTATTAATTCTACGCAACATTGAGTGTGTATATATATATATATATATATTTATTGTATAAATGAAAAATGGTTGTATTCTGTTATATGAAACAACAAAGGAGTCTTTCACAAAACGCAACCCTAACTTGGCTTGCATTACACGCAATCGCGACCTTCCTCGAAACTTGTGTTGTACGCAATACCATGTTTTACAAAACAACAATATATTATTATAATATTATTATGAACTAGAAATTATGAATAGTATTAAATAAATTTTGAATTTTATAACATTATTATTCATATTACACATTTTCTAGAACATGGTATAAGAACAAAATAAATTTTTCTGGTAAAATATGTATTTTTCAAAAATGCAGTTTTGCCGCCTTTTGATGGTGCACCCACTTTATATCTAGTTGTTGACATGTTGATAAGTTCAATTTGACAAAATAAAATTCTTATTTTGAATCAGTATATAAAAATTTATGTTGGATAATGTTTTGATATATTTCTGAAAACTTTCATATTTTAATGAATAGTAAAAACACGCTATACTTTAAATAAAAACAAATTTTTTAATCATAATAATTTATATGGTTAAATTATAATATTGAATGGTTTTAAAGTATAAATAGAATATATTTTTACCATTTAATATAATGTATTTGATTGGAATTGATTTTACATCGAATTCGTAGGTTAAATCAATTCAATCTTTTGCAATGTTTTAAACAGACACACTTTTTCATTCGACAATGGAATTAATTTTAATTTAATTTCTGCAACTTCTATGTATTGAATTTGAAAAAATGGATTCCAAATTTGGAATCATTAGGTTTAAATTATGTTAATAGGATACTTTTTATTTTTGGGAATTATGAATAGTAACTACGGTAAATTTTATTTACCATAGTTAAAGATAAATCGCGTAGTTAAGGATAAATATAATATTATAAAATTACCCTAACACATGCCAAAATTCTATTGGATGGCTAAATGTATACCCATATCACCTAAGGGTCGGATTAGAATCATTTTATGAACATTTTTCCATGATAATAATTTAATTATTATTAAAACCGAAGAAAGTGACAACATGTCACTCTCTTAACTCTTGTAAGTATAATAATTTTAATTTATTGATAATCATCATAAAACATCACACATGAATAGTCTACAGAAAAATAATAAAATTATCTACATCATGATAATTTATTTATAATTTTTAGGGATTATATAATTGTCATTAATGGTGATAGATTAATGATGCAGAAATAATTTATTAAGTGAAAAATCAGTAATATAGTTTTTATTAAAATACTAATACCCAATAAAAGACCTTAAAACCTGACTAAAACATAATGGTAGTGTATAGATACACAATAATCATCCAATGACCTAATATATAGTCGTAAATGGAGTCTTATTAATGTGATTTTGACAGTTATATTGTTATATTTTAAATGATGCCAAAATTGACACCTTCATTATTTAATAAATATAACAATTTAAATATTGTCATTTTAAGATGATAAATTCGATTAAAAGTATTATTGTAAAAGGTAATAGATTTATCTTAATTTTAGGATTCTATTTTTAATTTTTATGCAAAAAATAAGTATATTAAATAATTATACAAAAATGTTGTAGTAATAATTTTATTAAGAGATAAACCAAATAAATTGTTTTAAAAATAATAAAATAAATATTATATGAACTATTTAATGTACTCAACCAATTTTATAGAAACATATGTCCTTTTATAAATCTATTAAAGCTTTTAGTACGAACATATCGTCTGTATAAATTTTATTTAAATTCAAATAAATGAATAGTGTCAAAATTGACACTACTGTTATTTTATAAAAATAACTTATTATTAAATTGTTTAAAAATCACAAAAATATATAAAAATTATAAACTTAAATTTAAATGGTAAAAAATTTTATAAATTATCCAATTATGGGAAATTAAGAACATATAAGTAATTATTTTTTATAATTTAAAATTTAGAATGTTTTTACCTCAAATAAAATTAAATTGATAAATAAAGTTGATAATGTTTAATATAATTTCCTAACATGTCTAAATATTATTGGATGATGATATTACAACCCTATCTCATATAATATTCTAATATGATTCATTTTTGGAGGTTTTTATGTGGGGTTAGATTTATTATAAATTAATATTTTTAATATTTCCAAAGGTGCCCCTCTCCTCCATTATAAAAGGGAACCTCCTCCCTCTCTTCCTCACACCATTTTGAGCCTTGAAGCTCGGAAAAATTCTGCCCATTTTACTTCCCCACTTCCCTAGAAACATCCTTTAGGACTTTTACTTCTTCAAAGACCAATTTTAATGCCCTAAGAGGAGGTCTCAAAGAGGCGCTTTAAAGAAGAGGTAATGTTCGTTACCGATTCTTTCAACATTATTTATTCTTCCACTTATTCTTCTGTATTTGTTTCATTATGAATTAATAACATCAGTATCATTAATATACTTATATGTTATTATAAGTATGAAACAACCCCATATCACCTTCTATCCATCCTACTGCAAACGAAATCACCACACGTGTGTACGTACGGAATACTGTCTCCACGCCGTGGTGTAATCTGTTTTTCCACCAACACCTTACATGGATGGGTATAATTGTGTAAATAATAACTATATATGGTTATTATAACATCATAATAATTCTGATATATTATAACATATACTCAAATTATATTCAATATTAATGTGAACGATATCATCGCTCGTGAGTACGTACGGACTACCGTCTCCACGACGTGATGAGATTCATTCTCCATGTTAACCATTCATGAATGATTATTATGTATATATAAAGAATAATAATGAAATATATGACATAATAATGATAATGGATCTATGTATATATAAATATATATATATTTATGTCATTTACTTAATTCCATTCAATTCCAAAGGGAAATGAAAATAGCGTTCATGCGTACGTACGACCTACTGACTCCATAAACGGTGTATTTCATTCCTTTTATCAATCTATAATATATATGTATATTATGAATATATATTATATATAAATCATGTTTTAAATTCTGGAATTATGTAAATCAGTATATAAGTAATAATATCAATAACGACAGGTCAAAGCACATACGATAAATGAAGTGATTTTACCCAAAACGCTGCTTTAACATGGAATTTACAAAAGAACGTGTAATATAAAGTCATAAGTGAAACATATATGATATCATAACAATGAATATGATTCTGTAATAAGTCAATGACATTATTTAAATTATTATACAGGAGGTTCAGATACGTACCAAGCATATCAGACCTAAGGTCAGAGATAATTTTGCAAATCTCATTTTTATCCAAGATTGATTATTCGTAAGTATTTACTGGGGTTTTTTATATCATCCATGTCCATGTTTTATAAATTTGTTTTCATGTATGTTTAAAGTCCTTTTACCCATTTTTGACTTTTACTACATTTTATGTAATGAATCTTCCTTTTGTTTACGCTACGAGGTATATTTTTTGACTTTTCCAACAAGAGTACGAGGAGAATGTTATTTTTAACTTATACGATGTGAACAGATTTTTACGGTTTCATAACCCCTCATTTTCCTGAAGCTTGATCTACATGATTTTATGACTATTTTCAACAAATTACTTTTATTTGAAAAGTTCATGGCATTTTGTGAAAAGAAAATTATTTTGACGAAGAAATGATATTTTCCTCAAGAATTCATTTCAAATGCTTTATCAAAACCATTTTCCATCTAAGATGACATTATTTGATATGTGTATGTTTCAAGTTTAATGTCTCTATGATTTACATGGTTCAATTCTCTTATGATGAAATGTCCATTTTTTTATATGGATTATGAAATAATGAGATGATGTTTATTAAACCCATTTTATTCATTGGTTTATGATGAATGTTTTAAGTTTATTTTGTGGCACAAGTAAGAATGAATTAATTATGAGATGGGTGGGACCTATATCTACCTCCAATGCATTGGGTAAAGATTTATATCTCATGAGATAGAAATGGCTAGAACGGTAACTTAATCCAGTTCAGTATTACAGGACTGGAACTAGGAGTGAACTCGATTTAGAAAGGGACTTTGTCCACTAAGATTGTCTTGGAGGCAGTGCCTAGGCTACTATGGAAATCATTAAATGTGCTTAATGGATGCCACAATTTCCTATTTTATTCCCATGCTATTTTATCATTCTTAATGTTTCTTTATGATCTATTCCTTACATACATCCATGTTTTATGTCATTTCTCAAGGTTTTGATGTTTAAAAATTATGTTCAAGTTTTCAAGATCAAATGTATATGGTATGTTTTATTTTATCCATGCTTATCTTTACTGAGAATTTGAGATCAACCTTTTCATGTTTTCTTTTCCCCAGGATATAAAGAAATGTTTTAGGTAAGAAAAAAGGGGAAGATCTTTATTGGGAGATGTTGAAGATCATTCACCACGATTAGATGATTTTATTCCGAGTTTCCAAAGACACTAAACTATTACGATCCTCGTTTGTCTGTTTTTGTTGTTTATTAATTATTCCACAAAATTCATGTAATGTCCATGTACGTCAAGATTTGGGTCTCTACACTATGAACCATCCCTCACATCTCTATTTTTTAAAAAAACATCCATCAATGCAAACATTCTGATTTCATTAGGTGTTTCATAATTCATTCATATACTTATATTCATAATTAATATATTCTAGAGTAATTATACATGTGTCTTTTATCATTAGTTATTATGAACTCAATGAGAAAAACTCCAAGTATGGTGTTATCTTTTTTTATTCATCTTAATTATTTGTAATGGTAATTTTTCCAACATTTGGTTCTGTTGTGACATGAAATGTTTTAAATGAAAGGGTTTTAACGAAATGGATTAATTTTCAATGGCTATTATATCATTGTATCACATTACCATTATATGTTATTTATTCAAATCAAATAAATGAATATTTAAATTGTAAATGGAAATATACTTGTTGATATCACTTGGATTAGTATTTATTATTGAATGGTAATCAGTTTCATTTCCTTAGGCTTTATTTTCATATTTATAAATGATTAGGAAGAGAACCTAATAATTAAACATGAAATGAATTACATGGTTAAAGGTCATTATCACACTTTCCCATGCCTAGTGAAAGGTAGTATGATGATCCTAATCAATTATTATGTTATTAAGGTACTAAATGGTTGTATGTCCTCATTATCCCTATCACATATTTTAGAAGGAAATTTGATGCACCTCATGAATTATTAAAAATATTTAGGATTACATGTCCTTAATTAAATAATGAATTATGTATATGGCTCATATTTTAAATGTTGATTTTAATCTTTATAGGAGTATCTAGACTTGAGTCATTCTTGGATTCTCGATGGAATTCATTGACCACTTAGAGGATTCTATTATGATTCATGGAGCTGATTTCCATTGGAGATAAAAACTTTAGAAAATTGACCTTTTCTATGATTTGAAACCCAACATCATTCAATAGTTTTCCTTTACTCTCTTATAAATAATAGGATTCTTTAGGATAGATCCTTAGATCTAACATGATTTCATCATACACATGGATTCATGGATTCACCCAATTATGCCCATTATTGCTTTGCTAGTTTTACATTGGATGATATGCGTGGAATAGTTTAAAAATATTTACAGTGGAATTCCTTGCATGATTCTCCTTATATTAAAATCAGACCCATTATAGTGAGGCTTTATGTAATTAATGTGTTGGCCTGAACCACGAGGTCAAGGATGCTTTGGATATTTCTTTGGATACTCATTATTATCATCATCATTACTTGATTGATTTTAAAACCATGGATCCATTATTAATATTGATACCATGATATGTTGTCTATGCTAGTTAGAACTCATGTTACATACCTAATATGAACCAGAACATTTTTAATTGAATGATGATATGTTCAAACACTAACTGAGTCTGACACAGGTGTTGAGGTATTTATATTATTATATTACATTTCATTTAGATACATTCACCATGTTTTTTATTTTATTACACTAACTGGATGGTATGGATGTCTTTGGTGGTGGGAAACTGAGTTTTATCTCACACCCTACCTGGATCGTCGATGGTACTAAAACAAATTACATCTATTATAGTTTTATAAGGGGATGTTTTCCACTTTGAACACACAATCATACTTATTTTATTTAAAATGGATATTGGAAGCATATGACATGGACAGTGATCAATATGAATCTATATTTTTTTAGATTCGTTTTTCTTCACTTGTATAGAATGTACTACTTGCTTCCATGTTTAAATTTATTCCTATTTTATAGAGACTATTTCCAATATTTTATATTGTTAAATCTCTTTTTTACTGTACTCTATTAATGATGGAATAGACTCCCCGTAGACACACCCTAGTCCCCATGATACTAGTCAGAAGCCTTTGGTGTAAGAGGAGTCGTGGTTGAGGCCACGTGAACAACCATCTTCTAGGATCCTATAAGTGGAAACTAGTTAGGGACACTCGATCCACAATTAATAATTACAAAGAGCTCTCTATCAGCCAATCATCTCTCTTCACGGAATCATAATTGTTTTAAAATGTGTCTTATCAAATATATCAATGACACATGTTATAGCCATTCTAAATAGTTAAAGATAATTAGAATTATAATCTCATAGACTTCAAAGTAACATCCATAAGAAAATAAAACATGAGTTATTTCGTATTCATATATTTATCTAAGGAACTTTCTCTTGGTCATCCAGCGTAGATATATAATATATATCATCAACTTCATCCTTTACAATTTTATCAACATGTTGACATTAGTGAAAAAATTTATTACATTTAATACCATTGAAAATAAATAATAATCAATAAAAATAAAAATAATACATACATAATGTGGGATTCTCAACATCCCAATTGTTTTTTGTTAATACCACTAATGTTCTCTCAAAATGAATATTTCCACCTGTGAATCTGTACCCCTATACATTTTCAATAATTTATTTCACATTGTCTCTCCCTTATTAGAATAAAATAAAATGTTCATGGGAAAAGGATCTGAGTTCATAATTAAAAAATGTGACATCAATAATTTTACTCTATGTATACATAACCGGCACTCAATTTAGAAAATCATAGGATTGGATTTAGAAAACCAGGTTTTCTTTTACTAAGAAATAATGGTACCTCATAGAATGAGAAGTAATATAATTATAATAAATTTTATCCCATTTTATTCTAGTATGGTGAGTGTAAATAAGAAAATAAAACATTTGTAAGAATATAAACCAGATTCTCTTATACTCGTATAAACAAATAAATTGAAAACATTCAATCGCAACTAGTTTTATAAGAGTCCTCGTTGAACATCTATACATCCACTTTTATTATATTAATTATTAATTAAATTAATCACCCATTGTATTATTTTTATTAATTTTTATTACCATGAATGGGGTATCATAAAAACATACCTTTCATAATGACATGATTTTCAGGCCATTTCTAGAATTATTAAATTAGAAACAAGTTGAAATAATTATTCTAGAATGAAATTAATCATACATCATTTATTATTGACTAAAAAGAAACACTCCACAACATATTCATAATAGAGAATCTATTCGTGAAAATATTTTAAGATTTTTAAATTTGGAGGATACACTAAAATTGGTTATTCAACTTGTGACTATCATTATTTGAAATCATTCACACTAACAATAAATGTGATCTTGTTCAATAAATATTACACAGGATATAAAATATATGATCAATTCAAGATGGTAATTTTTACCCATGCTGCTAATGATTTGAGATCACGTTATTTAACTTCATCAATGATGATCCACTATCCTCTCTTTATTTGAAGACCAATTTCTGAATAATACATAGATGAACCCTATAATATCTTTGTTGTCTAAAATTGATAGAATTCACACATTCTTTTGTTCTCTCCAAAGATAATTCTTTAACATTAATTTCTTATATTATAAGAATAAATTCCACAATAAATTATTAATGTGAATAATGTGGATATTTTCATACTTCGTAATATGAATAATAATGATTTCATAGTTTATAATTCATGTTTCTCAATTTCAACTAGTCGTCATGATTTATTTTTATAAATTTCAATTTTTATTGTTTCTATATGTATCATATCATTTATTATGTTTAATTTTGTCTAAAAATTATTTATAAATAAAAATTAATACACTAGTATCACCTAGTGAAACAGTCTTCTTCTTAAATAATTATTCTTATGTTCAAATTATAGAGGAACATTCTATTGGACTATGTTTAACTATATTTCACCTCACACAGAAAACACCACCTTCACGTGGAATATTCACATTTCAATTTACAACATCTTTTTCTTATGTTTCTTTCTTTTTCCATATTCTATCAATGTATTCTAACTAAATAACATAAATTTTATTAGAAACATTAATGGAAATCATGGATATTCTATATGGATTATTCATAGTTTCATCCTTCTATTTATCTTTTTTTTATGTTTCGTATTTATTTAACATCTTCGATTCTAAATCCAAGGAGTTCTCATCATTTTTATTAGATAAATTCTTATGATAGTTATGTATAATATTTTTTAAATATTTCCCCCCAAAAAGTTGATTTTTAATTAATATAAATTTTATGGTCTTATTTTTTCATCTTCTATGGATACATGTTAGGATGGGTAGAGGCCTTTATTGCAACCACAACATTTTCATTCATAAAATATATTTTCACATCATCCAGAAGAGTTAGTTGTATACATATTTTTCTTAACATGAGAATGTTTATCCTTCTTATTTGGATTTCTCTTCTTGGATTTGGATTCCAGTTTTAATTTTATTTACCATATTATACCAACAATGTAAATCACATTATCCAAATTTGTTGTGGTACAAACATTGACCCAAAAACACTATTTTATTATTTACATAGAATATATATTTTAGGTCTTCTTTATTCATTGGTTTTATCTTCACTAGGAACCAACATCCATAGTCTTTTTCCTATCAACCATAGTCTTGGGGATAGACATTTCAAAAAGATTCCTGATCCATAGCGATACATATTTTTCTATCCAAATCATTACTATTCATGATAACAGATTTTGAAACATTATTACATGATGATATGGATTGTATATCTACTTTCCTAGGTACATGAGATAATTCTATTAATTATTTCATGAAATTAGTATTACATGTTAGAGGACATCGATCCACAAAACCCTCTAGTGAAAATTTGGTAGAAGAAACAACTATCTCATTATTTTGAAAATTCTTTATACTGTTTTTACAATATTAAAAAAAATTAACTTCAAGTTCAAGAAATTTAATATTTGGAGTATTAGTTAGATATTAAATAATAATCATACTATCTTTACATGAATTCTTTATTCATTCAACTTCCTCATCATGCAACATATCATTTTTATCTCTAAAAATAGTATAGTTAGTTGATATTCTTGAATTATTTTTTCAATTTTAAATCCTTCACAAAAAATTTATTTTCAACATAGAATCATGTAGATCGATATGTTATTTTAGATTTTTCTCAACTCACCACTTCTTTCCAACATCATTTAGACATTGTAATTCAATCCCAGAGGGAATTATTTTAATCCCCACTCTTTCTACACTATATGATCTAACAATATTGAAGAGATTCATAAATTCCTATAATATTTATTTTAAATTAAACTATATTATGAATAAATTATCCTTAATTTGAGTCATATCTTCTTAGATTTTTTAAATATTCCCAGGTTAATAGATATAAATTAATTGCGATAACCATTCACAATTGAATTTAATGAAAAAATTGAAAAATAAGATGACATGATATCTATCCCACTCGTGATTAGATAATCTTTAGTAAATTTATGATAAGAACTAATATACATCTCTAGATAAATTGAATCTAATAATGAAATTTAGGTATAGATACATCCCATCTCCTTAGTGGAATCATTGTACACATTCTCATTACATTCCAGGAATTATTTGTCTTCGTTGTTATCATTCAATGGACATAATGACACTTTATTATCATTATATATGATGTATATCTTCTTTAATGTTCTCTTATCTAAATTTATCTTATCTATCTTGGCCTTGGTAGAAATAAACTTTTTCTTGGTGATAATTTAATATTTACTAAACCTTTACTTTATTATTATTATAAGAAATAAACTCATATCTTCCAAAGAGAATAACATAAATTTAAATATTCTAATAGCGATAAATGTTCTCATTGATACCAATTATGATGATATAATCATGATATAATCAACATTGAGAGGGTTTTGGATTAGTGTGTGTAATTTTTTCAAAAATTATGACTTGTATCCATTTTTACCTCTTAGATGTTAGATTTTCATGATTACCTTATTGTCTTTAATTTTCCATGTGTATGTATACTAATTTATGTAAATATGTGAAATGATATTTTTACATGGTTAACTACCTTGATGGGTTGATATTCCATGGAACTGTTTCGAAATAATATTATACTGAAAACCCACTTTGAAAAATATCCTTCATTTTTTACAAAAATCATTCAATAACTATTCACAAAAATTTCCCAACAATCAAATGAATGTTATTATTTGTATCTCTAGGATGTTTATTTATTTTACATTTGAATATAGTCTCCACAATCTTAAATATTTTTAACATAATGAAATTAATCACTAATTTAGACTAATAATGGATTTTATAGTGCTTCATTGTTATTATCTTACTTATAGTATCCTTTTTACATAAAATATATCAAGAAAAAAAATCTATTATAGGTTCATGTGGAAAAATGAAACCCATAATAATTATTCTACTACATTAAAAGAAAAATATTTTAAAAGTACTATATTCATTTATTTTCTTCCCTTATTATTCAGTGTTGATTATAATGGGTCTCTTTCTGCCTCACCATATTCATTAATTACTTGTAGAGTCATAAACCTCCACCATTATAATTGAAACAATAAATGTTTAGCTCAACAACATTCTAATCTGTTTTTTTGTCATTGAAATACAACATGAGATAATGCATTTCATTTTCTCATTCCTCATGATCTACCTAAAAATTTTCTCATGAATGTGTACTAATTTATATGGATTACTCGATTATTTTAACACTTATCACATAACAATTTATAACCCCTATTCATTTTTATGCAATTTTTTTTCTCATAGATCATTCAGCATATGAAATCAGGATACCTTTTATGTTCAAAAATTTCATATAAAAATGATATAGTTATCTCAAAGCATGTGCATGTGATTAGTTAATCACATGCATGAACACCTTCATTAAAAAAATGATCTTATTGTTTTGATTGTCTATATAGTAAATTTTTATGTAAATAATAATACTAAAATTCTCATCCTATTTCTTATCCATGTACTCCAAAATATATATGTGTAGCTATTTCTCTAAATAATTTTTTATAACACCTTAAAAAATTAATAATTTTTTTTAAATTTAATTCCTCCTCATTATTTTATCATCACACAACTGCAACTCCACAGAACTACTTCTTCATGATATAATGTCTTCTTCTAGAAATATTAATCCCATTTATGAAGTTTATTATATGATAAAGAATATTTTGGTTACATAGTGTGATAGAATTAAACAAACACTGGATAAGAAATCAATTAATCCATCATATAGATATGAAGGTGAATAAACATCATAACATTATGAGACTACTTATTCTAAATCTATATAATGCATTGTTCTTCTTCACACTATAAATGATCATGTAATACCCTATATCACATAGTTGAGTGGATTATTGAATGATTTTCCTAATTACATAAAATTCATGATAAAAAAAGATATATATTGTTATAAATGACTGAGATCTCAAATAAATAACAAGATGCAATAAATTCTCTCAACCATCGATTATGTCCTTTTATAGAGGAGTTACACTACCCATATCCTCCAAATATTATTCAACACATATTATCAACCAAAATATTTTTTTCTTGATATTTTCAAACCCATAATCATTTTTCCGTTTATAAGATAATCTTATACAAAATAACTTTTCATGTTGATGGTGATGCTTCCTTCTCAGTCACACATCCATTACATTAACAGATACTCAATCATTTTATTAACATGGACTCAAACATGAAGATAATACTAAAGATACCTTCAAAAAATACATTTTCATTAAGGAAAAAGAATTATTAAATATATCAAAATAATTCAGGTTGAATATTTCATGAATCAAGTATAACAGCCAATTTTTACGGTACAAAATAATCAAATCATATTTTTGTTGAATAGTTAAAACATTATGAAAACAGACACTATAAGGTCATGCTAGTTTAGTCCCTTTGGAAAATTGAAAAAAATATTCTAACTCAGTGATTTATATTCAATGATTCCCACAAATATCTCCCCTTTAGAAAACATGCTTAAAATATTTTCTTTATAACCTCGAGAGAGGAAACATAAAAAAGTGGTGTGTTCAGATGATAAATAAGTGAAAAATGAATATGTGTAAGGTCAAACATATGTATATGGGAATGAGAATTTCATCCTAACATTATAAGATCATACCCTTCATATCAATGATCACAAACATGAATCATGGAATAAATATTTTAGGTTCATAAGACATTGTTCACAAGAGAAAAAAGAGTGTAAGCCATGAAATAATAACATAGAAAAAAGATAGGGAATTTTGGAAAACACATAGAGATGTAATATCATTCCCTATAAGTTAATACAAATTGATATAACTTATCAGGGAATTTAATGAGGACTACACCTAGAGGGCGGGACACACCAAAATCACAAGATGTAGTATTTTACCTACAAGGGATTAGGGTTTCCAATATTCCCATGGTAGATCATATTTCACTATATTTCCATAGTGGATCTCATTTCCCTATATGATGTCATTATTGTTACTACACCTGTTGGATGGGACACACATCAATCCCTAGTCATTCTCATTTGAAATGGATTAGGAAACCCCATCCTTCTATAGTAGATCAATCCCATATATATGATTCCCATCATTATTTCATGAGATATATATAATTACCCAATTCATTAGAGAGATATATAAGTCCCACTATTCTCATAATAAAATAACTCATACATTTTTCACATGAAAAAAAAAATCCAACATAACATGACCCATAAAAAGAGACAGGTTAAATAAGAATATTATCATAACCAATGAAATGAAATGGGTTTAATAAACATTTAGTTATATATAACTCTTTTGAAAAAATAATGGTTTCATAATAATTTCATCAAAAAATAACATTTAAAAAAATTGGGTTTCATAAGAAAGTAAACTAGGAATGAGAAATTTGTTTCATAAAAATCCTTCTATAAAAACTAAATTCATTCATATAAGGAATATGATTAGATCCAGTGGATCTTTTCCCCATAAAGGTGTGAGTAACATCAACATATGTCATCTTAGATGAAAAATATTTTTTTAATATGTTTCAAAAACTTTTTTTTGCGGAAAATATTATTTCTTGTTTGAAATTTTATTTTAAAAAAACTAATCATTTTGAAAACAATTTTATTTGAAAATAATTTGAAAATATAGAAAGAATTATTTCAATCATTTTGAAATTTTTATTCCTTAATATCTAATATAAGATGCTGATAAAATTTTGAGAACAGATTTCCTTAAAAAAATATAACGAAAGGGTGAAAGTATTTTTGAAAACTATTTTCCTTGAAAATAATCAATAGGATATTCGACATATTTTAAAAAATGTTTTCCTTGATAATTTATAAAATAATCTACAAGTCATTTTAAAATCCATTATCATTGAGAAAAATTTGAAAAATTAAAAATTAATCCTGAAATTGTATTTAAACCGATTTTTTAATTTACTTTTAAAACATATAATGAAATCTTGAAAAATATTTGAAACCCATTCTATAAATCATGTTTTGAAAGAAAACTAATTTTAGACCGAAGAGTTAGGTAAGGTCAAAATTTAATAAAAACGTGTTATTAATAATATTATGTACCAGAGTGTGAAATAGTTGTTCCAATAGATGACATTATCATGAATATAAATTAGAGAATAAAAATCATGATTTATCTTGAGATATGGATCATAATATTTCATCAATGGAATCAAAATAATAAATAATCTCGATAAATAATGAGATTGATTCAATAAAATTTTACCACTTAGTAAATCTAAATTATTCACTCAATATAATAAAGTTAACTTTAATTAAGCATAAAATATCATGAAAATAAATATATTCATGATTTTACATGTCAATGGTAGTGTATACACCTCATTGAAAAATATAGGGGCATACCATGTCATGTGTCTCAAATAAGGAAAATTGATACCAAAGTAATGTACCAATTTGATAACTATTGAAACATAAACTGCCATGAAATAAATATCATAAAAATATTTTTAAATACCCATATTTTTTATTATAATAATCATCTAATACATATATGGTCTTTATACACAGCCCATATAAGAAATATGAGGTGAACATGACTTGTGTCTCATAGAATATTATTGTGAGATGAGAAAACCCTTACTACTTGAATAATAACAGAAAAATAATCCCTATAAAAGAATAATTTAAATTTAAACATTTTAAATTAATTAAATGATTTAAATTAATAATATAAAATTTTATTGGTTAGTATTAACACCACATAAAATAAATGAGTGATGAATATGGAATGTATCTCAGGGAAGATAAGTGCGATGAAATTCCATTACCTTATGTCTTGAGTCTCTTCGTACTCATAAAAGTATCATGTATGATAAATATATTTTTATTATAAATCATTTAAAGAACCATATTGTTATATATAATAAAATATATTATTTTATTATGTCATTATATTACCCACTTATTAAAGATTCCATGTTAAGGTTTCTCTTTGGGTAATATCCATATTTTCATTCCCATGTGTCTTATTTTATTGTGTTAATACATATAACGTGATTTCCATAATAACTTATTCCTTTAAATTTAGTATATTTTTTAAAAATAATATTTTGAATACATAAATATGAAATGGAATAAACCATTCTTGGAGACAGTAGGCCATATGTATGCATGAATGTTGTCTCAGTTTTCTTTCATATTGAAAGAATGAATATAAATGAAATTTATTAATATATACACCTAATATCATTAAATTATAATTTTCATGTCATATATATCATATAATATCACTGAAAACGACCATAACACATTCCAGGTAGTGTTTGAATGAAATGCATCGCTTTATGGGGCATATGTCGACACATCACCAAACTAAATTACCATATTTACAAAAAAAGAATGTAGGAATGAGTTTTTTAATAATTAAATATACATAAATACATACAATAAATCGTATATATCTTGTAAAAATATATTTTACATCCTAATTGTTAACCTTGAGAGGTGTTAAAGGAAGAATGAACAATATCATTTCGTTAGCTTGTACTTCTCCGTATACTAGTATTGTATGTTTGATACCCCTTAGATGGAACATTGTGTATGATTAGGTTGAAACCTTATCATACAATGCCTAAATATATATAAGATAATAAGGAAATTAATATTAATTTAATAATAAAAATGAGTTAGTGGAGAAAGAAAATAACGGAAAAGAGCATCAGGAAGGATGTTACATCTTTTTTGGGAAACTCAGTTTATTTCTTCCAAAAGGGGTACATTGTTTGAAATTATTCCCAAAGGTAGGATTAAATGAGGATGGGAAGGATGTTGGGAAGTTAATTGGACATTTATTGAACAAACATATTTTGTTTCAGAGGTGTTAGTAATGAAGATATGTGGTTGAATTTTATAGTTGAGAGAGGGGACACACTTCGAATTTTTGAAAACACGTTATATGGCCCATGTTTTCTCATAAAAAAGTAATAAAAACTAAATAATTGAAGGTTTATGGTTGAAATATAGAAATAAAATGGGTCTTAGAAAAGTTTATATGTCATTTTGAACCATAAGTTTAGGTTTTATCACTTATACTTTTTCCTTTTAGCCATCACTTGGTCACATACTAGGCAGGCACATTGATGTATATTTGGTGATCTGTTTCTTCATATTGGACCTCCAATAGTTCTCATGGAGATCATGATACATATTTGGGATACCTAGGTAAATATAGAAGGTTGATCTATATTCATAATTAATAATATCATTCATTAACCCTGGATTAGATGGTACACATAGTCATGACCCAAATCTCATGACACATTCCAAATCCATTTTCCACTCTATATATTTCACATTTTCCATGGATTCCACCTTCATCTGAATTTAAACATCATTTCATTGAGAATCCTTTATTTTCATCATGTGTGATGTTTTAGAAATAATTTGGGAAAGGATTTATGATGTTCTTTCATTAATGATTCCATTTTCATCCTTTTCAATTAAATAATGCATGGATATTTCTAAATTCTCAACGATGAAAAAGTTGAATGATCTTTTGTACATACAACATCTTCCACCTTATTTCGTTTCTAGGATGGTGTTGTATTGAAAATTCATAATAATTTATTAGATCTAACCATAATACCTAGTGCATATTAATATCGTTTATTGTGAATATAAATTTGAGGCTCTTATGATCATAATATATCTCACACTTCACCCCATAGAGATAACACCTATAGATTCTCAACACAATGATCATAGCCACCAACTCCATATCATGCGTGCAATAGTTTTTCTAATTAAATTTCAATTTAATTGAGGTAAAGGCTATATATTTATCATTTGGAATCAGAACACATCGTAATCCCTTGTTTTATGTATCACTGTACTCCCCAAAAATTTTCCCATTTTTCGGTACTGTGAGAAGTAGTGTAGTTATAAGACTTTTTTTTTAAACACATTTAAGTATTCATAACATTCATGGGTATTCAAATATTCACTCTTTTCCTAGTCATATTTTTTATTGGTTATTAATTCTATGATAATTTCATCAAAAATCTTCTGTAGTACCCAGCTAGAATAAGGTATCTATGGATCTTCATTACAGATGATGTCATGGGCCACTCATCAATTTCATTTATCTTAGAAGGGTCCATGAATATTCTTTTATTTTTTATAAAATGCACGAATAATGATAATACCTCACTCCTAAAATCACATTTAGCGTACTATGCATAATTTTGCTCTGTTCAAAATGTATTCGGTACAGTATTCAAATACTCATTGTGTTTCTCCATTCAATTCGAGTATATCTGAATAACATCAATAAAGTCTACCATATTATTTCTGAGGTAATCTCTAAAGACACTATTGATTTAATCTATTAAAATTTATTGATCATTAGTAATTCTATAGGGAATCACAATGAACCCACTATATCTACAATTAGTTTTAAAGGAATTCATGGAAATATCTTCCCTCATCACATTTAATTTGTGATATCCCAATAGAAGATCCAACATAGATAAAGACTTAAAACTAATTAGATGAAAAAACAATTAATCTATATGTGGAACAAGATACATTTTCTGTTTCAGGATTTTATTGAGATCACGATAATCAATGAAAATGCACATTGATATATTCTTCTTATTTACAAAGAGGACTGGTTCACCCCACGACGAATCACTCAGGCTTATAAAATCCTTATCCATATATCTTCTATTATTTATTTTTCAGTTATATAAACTCAAATATGTCCCTTCTATAATTTTTCAATGAAATAGTTAATGATGCAAGAATATATTTAATTGAGAACTCAACTTCTCTGTTAAGAGGAAGTCCATCAAACTCATTTAGGACCACATTAGTGAAGTCCCCAAAAATATGAATATATTCGAGTATGATCCACTCATTTTTGTCGATTATTTGGGAAATATATTTTTTGTTATATGGAAATAATACCCACAGTTGAGATAATTATTATGATAGAGATTCATCCACCTCCTTATACGTGTATAGAATTTGAGGATACATCAGGATGTGTAGAGTGATATCCCTTTCCTGAAATTTGATGTTGGGTTTGTTTAAAGATATTCAATCCATTCCCAATGTAGCATGAAACTCTACCAAAGGATATAATACAATATCTTTATGGAGGCTCAGACAAAAAACATTAATCGGATATGATTTATATAATATGAATGAAATAATTACACCATTAGTTTTTGTCATAAATAAATAATCCTCCATATTATAGGTCATTTTTAAATTGTTCTACAAAAAATTAATGAAATAAATGATTGAGTATAACTATATTCAAATAGTAAATTCTCTATTATTGAATGAATAGTATTAATAATTGTCACCACATCCTTTTTGAGGTCCACCTCAGTAGTTGTGAAAGCGTATTCCCATTATATTTACCTAATATGTAGTTTTCTTCTTAGCTCCAACACCCCTCATTTTCGGGAAATGGATCACAAAATTTCCATATTTATTTCAATTGAAACACAGAACAAGAGGCTATGTATGGATCTAAACCTTCCTTTTCAACTTCACATTAGTGGTATTCCTTATATCCCATTGGCAATTATTATCCATTTGCCATTTCATTCCAAATTTTAATCATTTTATGGTTCCCTTTATGAAATTACCATGATACTTATTCCCAGAATTTTGACACATGGGATATTGTGTTTTCACACCGTCATGGG
This sequence comes from Viscum album, assembly GCA_963277665.1. NCBI lineage: Eukaryota > Viridiplantae > Streptophyta > Magnoliopsida > Santalales > Viscaceae > Viscum > Viscum album. The sequence continues at coordinate 2,049,400,254 of OY728157.1, read as the reverse complement.
ATTTATCTAATGGTCCTCCCATATTAACCTAAATTATTTGTTGTTTAGATCTAGGACCACGAGACCACTAACATTCTCCAATATCAATATCACCCATGGGGGGAACCACATAAAATAATTTCATAACTATCAATGTGTCTAATCGCCAACAATTATCACATATTCATCTTTAGTCAACTGTATTTGAATGTTCATGAAAAAGTTGAAGGAGTATCGTGAAAACCATGTGAAATTTTCCTCATACGAATCGATATACTCTTCTTCCTTTTTATTCAATCTGAGGAAATCAATTTACATCTTGAGATAGAGGATTCCTGTAAAATATTTATTGAAAAATATTTTCTTGAATTACTTGTAATCCAAGGAATCGATTTTTTATTTGGACTTTGTTTTCATGATTAGTGTCCTCCATAGATCAACTTCCCTATTAAATCGATAGACTGAAATAACAAACTTATTTTTTTCATAAAACTAAAGGATAGATAATATATTCTCAACGTTGTTAATATATTTCCATTTGAGGAGGGGATCGTATGATCCAGTAATCATGGGAGGCCTTTGACATAGAACAGATATTACCACAACTTTATATTTCTTAGGAGAAGGAGGGTGTTCCACACAATTCATGTTTTTATTAATAACACGATCATGTTGAGTATGTACTTCCATGTTGATTTGATCACCCATTTCCATAATACTTAGAATATCATATGGGAAACCATCCCATGGAATATCACAATGATTGTTGGAACAAGTTATTTTATATTTATACATTAATAAGAAAAAAAGGTACAATTTGGGGGGATTGAATACTTATTTAACAAGAATAATATAATGAACCTTCGAATAGAGGGATAAACTTGTAAACATAAAGTATATCCTAACATGTGATAGACTACATTTCAATCTTTTATATCAATGGTGATAGAATTATACCTAGTGATCTTACAAGGGTGCTCCATTCCTAATATCCATAAATAACAAGACTATTATATGATATCAAATACAAAATTCCTAGCCTTGTTAGCATATTATTATATTATTCTAAGCACAATCAACAATCTATTAAAATACAAGGATCACAGATTCTAGTGTCATTGGAGGATTAAGTACATAATTAAATGGAATGGAACCAAAAATAAAAACATCATTTATTTAATCTTTATAATAAGATCTTAACCTCCTTTGATCCCCTACATCTGCATATTCCAACCTGGGGAAAAAAAGAACAAAGGGATGAGATAATAATCCTAGTATGGGATTATATATAAGAATTAAGCATATAAAATGGTTTACGAATAATAAAATGATGAAGTAAAAATTCATAGAACATTAATAAACATTTGGAAGAATGACATATAGGACATCAGATAATGTAATCATTCAATCGTAGAAATTTTCCAACAACATAAAACATAAAATAAATATTAGTGACGGTTCATTTCACATATAAGATCATTATTCACGTATAACCACTAAGTTTGTTGAACATGGATCATGTTTTAAGGAATACCACGAAGTCTATTTCACATGGAGCAATAGTCAATTAATACCACTAAGACCCTTTCGCATGATATTTTATGAGGCAAAACATTAGCCATTATATTGTAGAACTATCATGGAATAAAAATTATAAAATTTTGATGAATATGTGTTTCACGTGAAGAATCATACTTAATGAATCAAACATAGACATAATGGTTACCCACAGAATGAATTGGGTATCAGAGTCATGTCAAAAGTCATACCAAAATGAAATATCATATTTTTTCCCTTGAATTAAAGGATATATATCATTAAGGTCATAAATAAGTCTAAATAGATATAAATCATGATAATTTATATAAAACTGAAGTGAAAACATTTAAAAATAGTGTTTAAGAATCTTTAGAAATAAATTATTTTATTGTGTTTTAATGAAAATATTAATGATTCCTAAAAAAGAAATGGAATAATTATTTTTATAAAACAAGAAATAAAGAAATATTTTTTATCATGATAGAATGAGTGAATTTATAAAAAATATTATAGATTAAAAAATATTAGGGATGGTACATTAATATCATTATGAATTTGGGAGGTTCCCATTAATTGGATGTGATTATCAGGAGAATTGAGAAGGGAAGAATTTCAAAACATGTATTTACCTATAAAATATGAATGATATGTTATGGAGACATGATTTTAGAATACATAATCCCAATTTAGAATTATTATATTAAAATAACGAAGAGTTACCTTGGATTAATGAGAGAGAAACCATAACGTGAATAAAAAAATGGAGGTTCAGAATGAATCCCTTACCATATGTCTATAAATGTTATGTGCATGATCATATTGAATAGGATAATAATATTTAATCAATAAATTAATTAATTAATAACCATTTATATTTTTAATAAATTTATTATAAATTTTTTTATTTTCATTTACGAACTTTTTGATTAGTTATAATATTCAATTTTATCGTTCAGGAGCGTTAATTTCCTTTCTTTTCATGATTGGTTTACGTGTATACATGTATGAAATATCATTTAAAATTAGAATAATTTCACAAAATTGAAATTTTATTTTTATTGATGAATTAAAATAATATAAAATGAATGTATATTTCATTCAGTTATAAGGTTTCATATTGAATCATCAGATAAACCATATATGATAACCATTTACATTATTTTTGGAATTTTTTTATCATCACATTTTAGTTTTTTATTAATTAATATCATGTATATATAGTGGTTAAAGACCATTAAATAGGCTGTAATACATCTATTTTAATCTATTTTAATAATAAAAATAGTTTTTTGATGTGCCTTGAAAGAAAAATTGAATAAAAAACATGTTATCCAATATGGCGTTAAATCGACACCCCACCAATGATGTTTTCATTTTTAGAATAAAAGAAAAAGGGAAGTGAAAAGATTATGGATTGATACATTAAAAAAATTATTGTATATATATTACACTGAATCTCTCATGTGTCTTGGATAAAGGGACTTGGAGGATAGAATAAGAAATTAAAATGGCTGACAATGGAATTAAAATAAAAAGGAAATATGATTTTACCTATTTATTTTAACATCCTTGAGAAGTTCCTTAGGGAAATGTTTTTGTTCTTTTTAAGAGAACATGGGATCTTGGACATGGGGTACTGTCCTGGGAATATTAATGGGAATATAATAGAGAGGGTTTAAGGTTTAATAGGTGTAAGGAGAAGAGATGGTGATGGATGTTATTTATAATAGACGCGAGGTGTGGTTTTTTATTATTACATTCATTTGTTTTCAATTTTGGATCACGAGAATAAATACTGTTGAATATTGTGACTCTATATTGTAAATAATCCATGTGAGTTTAAAATATTGGTTCTTAAATAATCTAAATATCATCCATGAATGAAAATTTCATGTATTTTACTTATACAACATATTACATTATTTCATTATTCACAAAAAATCCATCAATTTTAAAAAAATCGAAAAAAGCGCAAAAACCATTTTTAAACTAGTATAATTTGAAAATGGACTAAATATTATGAATTTAATTTTCTATATATTATAAATTTATTTTTTAAATATAATCTTTTATATTTAAAAAATTCCAATTTTAAAATTATAATTGATTTTATAAAACTGTGAAAAAATAATTCAGGTCCCATAAAAATATATTATAATCACATGAAAAATATATTTATTTTTAAATAAATTTATTAAAATAAATATTATTTCAAATAAATATAGAAATTATAAAATTTTAATTAAATATTTGTAACATTCAAATATAGAAACATTTAATTTATTATTTATAAAAAATTTATTTACAGAATCCAAGATATAAATAAATAATATTTTTATTTATAAAATACCCAAACATTATTTATACATTCATTACGTAGGTTACTATTCTATTTTACACATTAATATTCACATTGGCCATATTACTATTCCAAAGGCCATGTTACTATTCCATTGGTATGGGTTCCTTAATTTCTAGAAATACCTCTTAAATCATTAATTGTGCATTATGTTCTCTTTGTGGTTTTTTTGGTTTATAATATATAAAATAATTATAAGAAGGAAAAATTAAATGATTGAATTATAGTTCATTATTTGAGATCTTCAATCCCGAAGCATGTACAGTTCATGAGATCAATGATAATTCATCTTATATGCCTTCTGTTACAAGAAAAACAAAGTGTTTAGAAGATGTTATAAAATATTCATAAATCCTTATGTGGTGAGATACTAATTTAATCAAACAAAAATCTTCCAATTATTAACTTAAACTATTCCATAAATGATGATTTTTATAACTATTCAAAAAAAAGTGAAGTCAAAATATTTATAATGAATGCCATGAAATCAGCATAACATTGATTTTCCATATATTATAATGTTTCTATTGGTTTTAACATTCCAAGAATGTGAATACCTTCAACATATATTCTGTTGAAAAATGATAATAACTATAATCACCATAAATATTCATCTAAAACATGAATCCTCCCTTATTCCAATGAATAGCAGATATATTACTTTAATAAAAAAAATACAGTAAACTTAATAAAGATAGCATAAATCAACTATCATCAAGTGCTTAATTAGTTCCAAGGTAATAAATACACACCAATTTATATACTCATATACAAAATATCTTTATCCAAACAAAAATATCTTAATAGAATGAATATATTAATGGTTTTTCTGCTCGGTCAAAAAACCCATTTTCATTAAATTAGTTAATCAGTCCATCAGAAATACTCAATATAATCTGTTAAAACCACAAATAAAAAAAACTTCATTGACGATGTATGTTTCTCCGTTATCATAACATAATTCAACAGTATATATATAGAACAATTTAAATATAACAACTTCATCCATAATCCATAAAAATGTTACCTCATCTTTCTAATTAATTCTTAATTTCATTTATATTTCATGTGCAGTCTCACCATTATAATAAAAATAATTCTTACTCATACCACATTTCTAATTATCTTCTAGAGATATCCTCTTAGTAAATTGATTTTTATAATGACCATTCATTCCACAAATAATGCATTTAACCTATGATGATGTCTTTTGGAGCCCAATATTCTAATCCTTATCATTAATTTAACCTATCATCCTTCCTTTGTAAATAATTTCATTATGTATTTTTCCATTAGAATAAACATCTTTTTGTTACTCAATGAAATTCACTTGGGAAATTCTTTCCCCGTTATAGACACAAATGGAATAGAATAATCCTTCCTCCATGGTCACCATTACATTAAGTTTTAGTGTACTCATTCCTTCTCTTTCTTTGCGAGTAAAAGATTTGGTTAGGGTACATGTTGTTAATCATGTTCAATGAAAAATTACTAGGCATTATCACTAAATTCTTCAGTCAAGTGACCATCCCATTTGAAAACTTATCAAAAAAATTTCCTTCACATTCAATATAGACCATATCCCCCCTTGTTCCCTTCATTTACTAAACCCAAGATAAATTGAGTATGAAACAATTATCAAAGTGAGGAACCACATAATTAGGAAAACCCACTTATATGATGTTTAAATTATGAAATCTTCATCTATATATGACATCTTATGTTTTTCCTAGTATATTCATAGACAACATAATTTTATATCCTTCATTATGGTTCAATAATATTTTGGGAATTCCTAGAGCATATACACTGGGAGTTTCAGACCAGGTCGACAGCAATGCCCATTTTCTGGTAACATGTAATGCTTGAGTCAGGCCTGACACACCTTATCAGAGTTGTTAATCCATGGGACATCTATACTAGAAAAAAACCATTGTAGTATTCATACAGGGATGTGTTTCTAGGAAACCACGTTCTCTATACTTTACCAAAATTCTAATAATTGTTTCTATATATTTCATCATACATAAATTCATGCTTAGATACATCCCTAGTCATATCCTTAGATACATTCCTAGTAATCTCACTAATGTATTATCATATTTGTTTCTAAAGGATGAATAAACCTTATCTATAATACAAACTATAACAAAATAGTTATAATATACATAGATATTAGATCATTGTTCAACGAATTATTAAAATATTAAAAAAATATACACCCAAAGAAAATGCTAGTTTAGGGCCATTGGAAACAAGGTACCAAAGTCATCTAACTCTGTGAAATATCATCAATACTTTTAACAACGATCTTACCCATTAGTAATTCTACATTAAATCCTTTCTTTATAACATGGGAGAGGAAACATAAAAAAGGGGTGAGATCCAATGTTTAGTAAGGGTAAAAAATGGAGATATATAAGCATGAACAATAGTATTAGTGTATGAGAAAGTGATCATGAAATTAATAGATCATACCTTGCATATAGAAAAACATTAGCATGAATCAAGGAATCAATATTGGATGTTCATAATAAATTAATTATAAGGGAAATAAGTGTATAATAAATGAGGAAAAACATAATAATAATATATGGAATTTTGGAAGACAAATAAACTTGTAATATTATTCCATATAAGTGAAGACACATTGATAAAACATATGAGGGAAGTTCATGGGGATGACACTTACTGGGTGGGACACACTAGTATCCCCAATCGCAATACTCTCTCTATAAGGGATTGGGTTTTCCCTTCTTCCTATAGTAGAACAATTTTTTCCATATTCCATATTCTTGATGACTACACATACTGGGTGAGACATACCACTATCCCCAGTCATTTTCTATTCCTTATAAGGGATCAGGTTACCCAATATTCCCATAGTAGATTAATCACATAAACATGATTTTCATTATTACTTTATGAGATATAAATCGTTACCCAATTAATTGGAGAGAAATATTGGTCTCACACATAAAAAAATCAAACATGTTCCGCAAGATAAAAAACATTCATCATATCATGACATAAAAAGTGACGGGTTTCATAAAAATCATATCATAACAAATGAAATTAAATGCATTCCATAAACATGTAATCATATTTAAACATGTGTAAAAAAATAACATTTTAATAATCATTTCATCAAACATAACCTGGGACAAGTAGCATGTTTCCAAAGCATATAACTCATAAAAGATAAACAATTTCATAAAATCATTCCTTAAAAACATAATACATTCAGAGAATGAATATGAATGGAATATATGGATTATTTATCTATAAAGGAAAGATTTTCATCATTGGATATCATTATAGATAGAAAATAATGATTAAATATCATTCAGAAACATTTCATGAGAAAAATATCATTTAATATTTGAAAATTTCATTTTAAGAAATAACACCTTTTGATAAAAACTTTCATTGAAAATAATTTGATAAAATAAAAATAATTCTTGAAATAAATTTGAAAACATTTTTCCAAGAAAACATATTATATAAAATTGAAAAAAATTCAAATATTTTTTCCATGAAAACAAATAAATGAATTATGAAATCATTTTTTAAAACCGTTATACTTAAAAAAATATAAAAGAATCATGAAAACATTTTTGAAAATAATTTTCCTAGAAAACATATAAAATAATATTCGAGAAATTTAAAAAAATCATTAAAATAACATTGAAAACTTATATAGAAATCATGAATTTTTTTTGAAAACTTGTCAATTGAAGAAATTTAAAATTATAATAAAAACATTAAAAAAATTTAAAATTAATTTTAGTAAAAATATTTTTGAAAGAACACAAATTTCTAACTGAAGAGAGAGTTGTAAAATTATACATTGTTAAAAACACTTTATTAATCACATTGTGTACAAATGAGTGGGAAATTAGAAACATTACACGATGTTAACAAGAATATATTGAGGAGAATAAAATTCATGTGTTCTCTTGAGAGATAGATCATAATATTTCAACAATGGAATAAAAATAATAAAAAATCTTGATAAAAAATGAGATTATTTCAATAAACTATTACCACTAGTCAAATTTGAATTATACTCCCCTTTTAAGAATATTATTTTTCATGAAACCAAAAATATCATGAAATGAAGGATATTCCAAATTTAACATGTCAATGTTGGTGTATAAACATCGTAGAAAAATATAGGTTTATAACAAGGAATGTGTCATAAGAAATAGATAATTGTGGAAAATTACACGACAAATTTGGTAAATATCAAAAAATAAACCACATTTAAATAACAGTCATAGAATTGATATGTAAATAAAAATAAATTTAATGATAAAAATAATATAATACATCTATGTGATTTATAAATACCACATATACGAAATATATAGTAAACATGGATTGTGTCTCATTGAACATTTGTGAGACGACAACACCCTTACTAGTTGAGTAACATTAGCATCTTAATAAAAAATTAAAGAAAAAAATAAATTAAATTATTTTAATATAATTATTTAATTTATATATATGATATAACATTTCATATGGAATTATATAACCACAAAAAATGAAGACAGTGATGAACATGTAATAGATGACACGGGAAAAAATTTGGGATGAAATAACCACACCATATGTATTGGATCTCTTCATACTCACAAATATTTTAATTATGATAAATATATGTTTATTGTTCATATTTTAAGGAAAAATATTCTTATATATAATTAAATATATGGTAATTTTATGAATTTATATTAATCACTTATTACTAATTACATGTAGAGGTTTCTCTTTAGGTAATGTTAGCTTCAATTTTTCGCATGTGTCTTAATTGGTTATATATTTTGTCAAAATAATTAATACATTACTTGAATGATATAGATTTCTTTTATATTCATTATATATGTATTTATAATAATATATAGAATATATAATTATGAAACTTAATATACCGTTCATGGACACGGTATGTCATATAAACGAATGAACGTTGTTTCTATATTTCTTTGACATAATGATAGAAAGAAAGTAAATGACATATATGTATATAAATATATATAAAAACACTAAATTATAATAATTATTTCATTTATATAATAAAATTAATCTAAACACATTCTTAATAAATTATATTTAGTCTGTGAAGAAATCACAATGCTTTGAGGGTGAGGTATCCCACACTTACCCAAATGAAAATATCATATTTCCACAAAATAGACAGAATGAATGTATGTGTGATGTAAAAATTTATAAATAATAAATACATAATATATATTTATCATATATTTCATATAAAAATATTTTTTCCATAATAATTATCAATCATGATATTTGGTAATGGGAAAATGAACAATATTCTTTCGTGATGTGGTAGTTCACTATTCAAAAAAATGATAAATCTATTACCCATTAAATGGAAGTCTGTATATGTGAAAGCTAAAAATTTTCTTAAAACAAATAAGAATATTTAGGTTATTTATAAAATGTTTTACTCATCGAATAATAATAATTGAGGTAATGGAGAAAGAAAATAAATGAAAGGATATTGAAGAAGTACGTTACCTCTTCTATGGGTAACTCATTTTGGATTGCACTAATGGGATTTCTTCGTTAGATTTACAACCCAAGTATATCTTCAATGATATAAGTAAGGATGTTGGGTAGTGATTAGGGAAGATATTGGCTGAAAATAACTGGGTTTAGATGTGAGAATAAGGGGGAGAGTTTGTGGCCCTTTAGAGGGCAGTGTGGGGAAACACATGGACCTTTTGAAAACAAGTTAGGTGCACCCACGTTTTTTGACAAACTATGTCATTAAAAACAAACTGATGTAAATAATTAATTTTTATGTCAGAAATATTCCCATAAAAAGGGTTTGTAAAGTCTTATAATTCATTTTGGACCTTAAGATTATGGTTTATTCTCTTATTAATCTTAGTTTAACAATAATCACTATAATTAATCATAATATCATACAATATTCCTTCTGGTAAAAAAATAAGTTGATATTATTAAAACCTAAATATTATAATTATAAAACAAATATCTTTTTTCTAAATTAAATTCCCAAAAGTGGGAAAATTATGTTTAATTGTAATCTCATAGATATGGCGAGAAAGATGGATTTTTATGTGAGAATTTTGGAAATTTTCTTAAGGTATTATGTCAACATTCATTATAAAAATTATTCAAATAAACTATATTGTAATATAATATGTATAATTTTTATATTTTGAATATAAAAGTAAATTAAAATTTAATTTAACTATAGATCAAAATTAGACAAAAAAACAATTTTGAATTAAAAATATGCATCTTTTTCATATTTAAAAAATGGAGTTTCTCGGAATGATCCAAAAAATTATCCCTCAGATAATTTGGGAATTAAGAATTAGAAAAAGAAGATTTTTTATTAAAATAATTATATATTTTTTTAAAACTAATTTTATTATTGTTCACAAGAGTACACAGAAAGGTGTTCTTTTAAGAAATTAATATTTTCAAATATATAAATACTTTAGTAAAACAATTCTAGGTCTTATTAAAAATATAGTATATATATATTCATAATATTATAAATAGTAATGTAATTTTTTTATTATAATACAAATTACTATGACTATTGTATATATTATATCTATCGATGTTTAAATAATTTTAACAATAAAATGGTCTTTCGATGAAACTCATTATTGTGTGTAACACAAGACGATGTAGTGTTGCGTGAAGTAAAAGAAAATTTAATTCTTACATATTTTGTATGAAAAAATTTAGTGCTTTATTATATAATAAATAATATATTAATTTTTGTGTGAAATGAAAAGTATAAAAATGTTTTATTTAATTTTTAAGAACTATTTCACGATATCTTAGGGAGTTATAGTGTGGTTTGTGTCATCATCATCAATAACGTATTGTGTTTTTGATTTCAAAGAATTTTAAAAGTAATTTTATCTTTTCCATTTAATGGTGAACCAAAATTTAAACAAATAAAGATAAAGTAAATCTGAGCATAGGAACATGACAAAAATTATTTCCTTTTAAACACAGTTTATGGCCTTAGAAGTGTCTCGAGTGATTCATTGTGTTAAAGAATCATCATGCATCGAATGCCAATTTTATAAAGGATCATGATGGATAAACACATTTAGATCATGGTTAGATATATCAATTCTCCAAAACTATATATTATATGGTTAGAGTCAATCAACTTTAAAGCCATGCACCATAGACCACATTACGGTGCAAGGTGTCTTTATATTATTGTAGATCCGAACATCATTGGTAGAACATGGTTAGTAAAATTGCATGTGTAGTGATTTCCACTACAATATTGGAAATAATGATATGGGAATGACTTGTCCAACCCATACCCCCTAATTAATGTTTGAAATTTCATTTTTTTCTCATTCTTTTTGTAAATATTATTATATATTTTCTTCCTATAAAACCACATAACAACCCATGCATGAGGGATGTGTCCTAATATCATTAATGTAATGGTGATATATCCTCCACATAATCATATAATTAATCTCAATATATTATGTTGTAAAGAAATCATTGATTCAAGGATCACTTATTACACATTCCTTAGTTTCTTATTCTGTATTGGCTATTATTTCAATATGAGCTAATATGCTATATATTCTTATATTGTTTCATCAATTTAAAAAATGACTCATTTTTCACATATGAAGGATCATTTGTGTGTCAACTTTAAAATGTTAAATTAATTATGTAGAACCTAGTTACTAAATTTTTTTAGCCATTATGAATTTAATTTAACCACTTTAGGTTTATCACTTAATCGTGAACCATTAGGTTTTTCAGTTCATTGAAATATACTATAACTTTTTAGCCAGGTTAAGGTAACTAGAATACTTTTGGGGTGTGTTAGTGTAATTGTTTATTATGTTATGTCTCATAATTTTCATTAGAATCCACTTGAGATAAGTAAGGTTATTTTAAATAATGATAATTATTAGTAAAAATTAAGTAATTTTTAAATGATTCCATTCATTTATTCAACAAAAAATCCACATTTGAGCTGCATTGAAATGATTAATAACAGTAGGAAATTAAATAAAGATGTTTGAAATTATAAATTTAATGGGCCATTCCATGGAATTATAATTTACTTATAAATGAAAATGAAAAAAACTATAAAATGGGTTTTTGATATATAATTATTGAAAACAATTACATATTTATATCATAATTTTAAATGGTTACATGACTTATTTCACACCTTGAGCAATCATTTATTTCTGAAATGAGAATTCTTTGAATTAGAATATTAGTTTTATAAAATATATTATACCTTGAGTGAGCCTCAGTTTATGAAGTAGGAATTACATCGAAGAGAACATTGGTTAGATTAATTTTATTAAACCTTTATAGACACTCATGTTCATATTTATGTAATACCATTGATGGATGTATTGGTTGAATGAATTATGTGAGTGTTGAGTGATACTCTAGTAGCTTATGTGGAACACCATGTGAGAACATATATGTAACATGATTTAATTTAATTAATACCTAATACATGTATATTATCCAATTTTTAATTATTTATTATTATTTTCAATTATTTAAATTTATTTGATTGCATGTGTTTCATAAAACAAAGAGTTTTAATGAACTATGAAAAAATATTATTATTAGTATCTAAACATGACATTTTTAATTGGTTTTTAAACATGGTGGAAATTTTTGGAATAATGGAAATTTGAATATCAAGAATATTTTTTTAAATAAATAATATGCATTGATAAAAAACTATTTAAATTTTCGTCATGTACTAATATGTTTTGAAAATACAATCCTCTCAAAAAATGATTCTTCATTAGTTTTTTTACAGTAATAATTTTTTTTTGATATTTTTATAAAATCATATTCATAAAATAATTATCATATTTTGAATTATCTATTCAAAATTAAGTTAGGGTTTTTTTGGTATTTTCCTAAATAGATTAATTTTTTTGATGAAAATTGACAACCACCTTTCATTTAATTAATTTATAAGGTTAATTTATTTTTAAATGGGTCTAAAATCAATTTTGTGAAATTGTAAATTAAATAATCCAATTTATTTCAATGAAATAATTTCCATATTTAATTTTGATATAAATTTTTCTAAACCATTGGACATTATCTTTTTGGTGAGCTTTTTTCTCGAATGGTCAACAAGCTTGATTTTAAATTAAAATTTTTCAAATATGTGAATTTACTTTATAAAAATGGATTCAATATCATGAAAAATAATAATTTATATTATCAAATAATATTTATGTTTTTTTTAAATAATTTATTGTAAAAGGGTAAAAAACATACCGTGATTAAGGAAAAATTAAGTTTATCATGTGTAAAACCAAAACAAATTTAGCTTAAAATGACTCAAATATTTCAAAATTCCTAATTACTAGCCATAGTGAAACACAAAAATGTTTAATACTCAATAATGGTTCATTTTAGGGCATTTTTGACGTGAAAATCATGGGTGCAATCTTTTCATTCCAAATATTACATGTGTTCCACTCAAAAAACTATTAAAAGGCCACCCCTTCTACTCTCCAATCAAGACATGAAAAACCATTTGGTTCTAAAAATAACAAAAAAAATATCATCACTAATTACCTCCTTTCATACTATAAAACAAATTTTCATCATAAATATATCATATTATGCCTTTTGGGGAAAACATAAATAGGTTACTCGAAGAAGATGTAAGGTTGTTCAATGAGAATTTTTATTTTATTTATTCATCCATATCTTTATATTACTATTAATCCAAGATGTTATAATAAAAATAATTTATTATATATAATATGGTATATTTATGTTAAGTTAATTCCCTAATTCTATGTCCAATTCCAGAAAATAGGATATAGATTCATCATTCATGTGTATAATGAACAACTACCTCACTAACCGATGTTATTCTTTTTCCATCACCACATATCAATCTAAGATATAATGATGGATTGATTATCAATATATCATAATAATGATATTATTATACTTAACGAATTATTATATCACATATAAATTCTTATATTATATTCTTTGGGAATACGATAACACATATCTCTTGTGAACGACAGACTACCAACTCGCTAAGCAATGTGATTCGTTTGTGGTTTAAATGAAAGTTAATAAGTAAGTGTTTAATTAAAATGTGTGATATATGAATTAATAAATTTTAATTTATTATATTATATCATTTTACACTACTTATTTAAATCATTTTAGAATATTAGAAAACTATTCATGTATATGTATGACCTACTATCTCCACAAATTATGAATTTCATTTTCTATATCTATGTTAAAAAATTACTCTAAATACATATATAATGAATATATAATAAAATTATATGATGGTAAAAATTATGGATATTATGGATCCTTATTCAATTTTATAGTAACAAAATTTGAAAATGAAAATTACCTCAAAAATAAATTAGTTGTTTTCAAAAATGTAATTTAAACATAGATTTTTCAGAAAATTTGTAATAAATTGTCATAAGTAAATATTACAAGTTTGGATATATATATATATATATATATTATAATTTAATTTATTTATAACAATTTTATATTTATAATGGATTACTTTTCAATGTGTATGAATGATGTCAAGACTTATGGTAAGATATTTTTTTCTAACTTTTTAATATTGTGGCACACATGCCATATTAACAACCTATTGTTGTTATGTTTTAATATAATACACTTGAATAAATTATATGATTCATATACTGACAATTGTTTTTATTTACATATATCCATTTATTATTTTTCTTTCATGTCGTTAATAGTCCGAATGTTATCAAAGAAATTAGGGGTTTGTCTATATTTTTCTTTTTTGATACCTATGTAACATTATGATTATACTTATTTAATGTGGTGTCTATAAAACCCAATTGACATTTTATAACAATAATATAAATATTTTTAGTTTATATTATGATTCATTTCACATTATTCATTCATGTGTCATAGGATTAAATATTCTCAAAGTGGTAATTTTTTTATAACACAATCTAATCATTTATCAATATGGTCTTTCTTTATAATTATAATGACGTAATATTATGATTCATCTCAAAATAACTTTTGAATCATATTTTCATATGGTTATTTCATGATTTTACACATTTTACATTCATTTTCCTCTCATCATATAATCAATAGTTCAAATACATGTTTTTATGGAAACATCATATTTATTTCCCTCATTGGTCAAAACAATTTTTTTCTTCCAAAAACTTTTTTTCGAAATTTTTTTTCAGTTTTTTCTATGAAAAGTATAAAAATTAATTATTATTTATTTTTACATATGATATAATTTTAGAAATAATTTTAAAAAGAATCATCATATCATTTTCCAAAAAATAATACACGTTATAATTTTACTAAAACATTGAATAAAATCATAGTTTTAATATATATAAAATGGATTGAATTTTCAATTTTCATGACAGACTCATTGTTTTAATTATTTCTTTATAATTATTAGTTTATATTTTCATTTAAAAATATTTTCAACTTTTTTCAATATTTTTTGGTATCATAAATTAATTTTAAAAATTTAGAGGATATTGTTATAAAGATATGATTTAAATTATTTTAAATTCGTGATAAATATTATTCAAATGATATTTTAAAAGTAAAATATTTTAAAAAATTTTAATATTCTGAAATGTGATCTACAAAGTGGAAGTGATATTTTTATCAGGAAATGCACGAAGTGATCTTTCAAAATCAAATTCTATTTATGATGGAATCCATTAATGTTACTCACAATTTAATGGAGAGATGAACCAATGATGGAATTATTATTATTTTTATAGATAACATATGTTATTGATGAAAATATTTTTATGAAACTCATTTCTCTTATATGGTTAATACCATGATATATGTCACTTGAAACAAATTTTTATTTTCACCTGTAATAATCTTACGAAATTATGAATTGACTAGGAAACATATTTCTTTTCTAATTTTTTTGTTACGATTAAATGTTTATAAAACAGATTCCTTCTCATGGGTTATAATATTATTATTAATTTATAATCCTATGGAACCCAAATGTATTAATTTCATAATGTGACGATGGTTACATTATAACCAAGTAAAACATTTATGTTAATACAAAGACGGGTGTACCTATATTTACCAGCAATGAATTGGGTAGAGATTGATATATAAAGAGATAAAAGGAATGGAATGGGTAGTGAACCATTTTTAGTAAAGTACTCTGTCCACTATGATAGTCTTGGAAGTTAACCTCGACTACTATTATACTTTTGGTAGGGAACCTATTACACTATGATATTCTCTAAAACATGGCTTGAACTACTATGGAAATGATTTAATTTTCATATGTTTCTGGAACAAATCAATGTATTTTATCAATATTATGATTCCATGGTGCTTGTTATTTTTTTCCATTTTGATTCATTTATTAATAACAATCACGATTTATTAAATTACTTATGTTTATGATCTAATATATACATATAATTGTTTTCTAATTTTATTCTCATGGTCTCATACTCTTATGCAAGTGCAATATTGATAACTCTTTTTTTACCCGTACAGTCATCTCGTTTAACCGTTTCTTATATTTTCATTCCATGGGATAAAATTAATTATATTATTTATGATTTTTCAATGAATCGTTCTATTTATAAAGAACATAAGAGGATATTACATAACTCTTTTATGGACTATTTTGTTCTATGTATTCTTTTCCAGGGTCAGAAGAACTAAACAATTATATAATGGATTGTTAGGTTATGTATTTAATAATTATCTATTAATAATTAAATTTTATGTATGAGAAGTTTGGTTCCTTAATGTTATTACCATATCAACATGTACTGAACCTTTTTAATATAGAATAAGAAAACATTAGTGAGATATCCAAGGATATGTCGAAGGATAATTCAATGTTCGAGTAAAGTATATGAACATATACTTGAAATTTGATAACGTAATATTTTTCCACAAAATTACATGATTTCCAAGATAATAAATGAGTATTTTTCTCTAAATTAGAGTAAATTATTGGTATTAACTCTAAAAAAGGCACTTTTCTCTTCAATCATGAATTTCTTAGAACAAGATAATGGGTTGTTCTGCACACCAGGTTTGAAACACCTAGGGATAATATTAGGAAATTCACAAAATCATTATGAACAATAATAAATTATTTAAATAGATCATGTTCATGAATGACATAGGGTAAACCTAATGATTCTTATATTAAAAATTTGGTTGCTAGATTTATTCATCGTATAAATTATTTTTCATGATTATGTGGTTACAAAATATGATTTTTGTTTATTTCATTATGATTTTGGGATTTTTTCAATGGTTAGTCCATAAAATAATAATGTTAACTGTGAATATGGTTTAATATGAAATGATTTTCCTCTTGAATAACAAAACTCTGTTAAATATTGAATACATGACCTCATTGTTATCATCAAAATATATTTTCAATCCATGAGTCACGCAGAAAACCCAAGATTGCATATAATGGAACAATGTTCTGTTGGTTTCTTAATGAGGCTACATCCACTCTTCTTTAGTGGATCTACTGATCTTATAACTACTGAATAATGGTTCAGAGCTGTTGATAAGATATTTAGTATTGTCTAGTGTAAAAAATAATAAAAATTCACTATGGGAATATGATTCCTTGAAATTTTTTCACATTACCTATAGTTAAATTTTATGTTTTCATAGTGAAGGATATGATTTCTCAACATAAATCTCAAATCCCTTATCAAAGAAGGGAAGTAACTTATGAGAATATAATAAGACCTATGATATTCAATAAATTGGATGACAAGTATGAACATTCGATGGAGATCACATCAATTATTGTGTGCCTCGATTCCCATTCAAACAGGTTGACAATCATATATAGTTAGGGAGAATCTCGACATCAATAAAATTATTATTTTACAAGAATTTTTTGATGTATTCTGAGAATAGCTTCCTAGTATACCACACAGTGTTGATGTTTATTTTTTAATTGAACCCATTATTTATTTTAAAATGATTTAAAATACTCCCTATCAAATGGGCATAGTCTTTTTCTATGAATTGAAAATGAATATCCAAGAGAACCATGAAAAGGGATTCATTCATCCAAGTGGGTCACCTTGGGGTGAGTCTATTTTTTTTTTCAAATAAAGATCAATGTGACTATCAATGATTATTAGAAGTGGAAAAAGATCAAAATTATGAACATGTATCCTCTACCCAAAATTAGTAATATGTTTGATCAACTTAAGAGAGATCAATAGTTCTCCCGGATTGATCTTTGATAAATATATCATAAATTTAGGTTTAAAAAGGAGGATATTCCAAATTCAAATTTTTTTATAATTCATGCGCACTATTAATATATATAGATGCCATTCATTTTTACAAATTCCCATATTAACTTTATGTTTTTAATGTATTGTGTCATTATAGATTACCTTGATAATTTAACAGTAGTCAATATAGATGATATTCCTATCTATTTCATGATTATAGAAGAGGATGGATATCAGTTTATAATTTTACTAAAGACCCTAAAAATGAGAAACTGTAAGAAAAATTTATAGAATATGAAATTTTGATATAGAAGGATTAATTTTGGGCTCGAATAATCACAACAGAGGGCATATATGTAGATCCATCAATTAAAAAGGCTATTAAATATTGGCTCATACCAACCAGAATGACTAAGATCTATAATATTATTTTTTTGCATTATATGAGCGATGTTTTTGTAAAATTTTCCATGGATTTATAATTCACGCACCATGATTACTTGGAATGGATTAAAGTATCCATGGATATATGAATTTCTGGAAAATGTTATTAAACTGAAGAGAATATTATTCAATAAACTTGTGATTACATTATCCTATTGTATAAAAGTGTTTTCAATATATAGTGATATATATAGATTGTAATTGGGATGTGTTATTATTCATTATGACATGATTATATCTTATACCTAATGAAAATTGATGTTCCATGAAAAAATACTCAACTAATGATTTGGAGTTAATTGTTATAATGTTTTCATTAATGATATGGATGAATTACCAATATGGATAGAAATGTGATATATATAAAAATAAAAAAATTCCAATGTATATATTCACTTAGAAGTAGTAAAATATCTACCAATGAATGTGGTTAAAGATAATTAATGATTACGACTACCCGCTATAGTACAACCGTAAGGAAAAAAACAAAGTGGCCAATGCATTGAGTGATAAGTATAATGATACCTTATCCATGATGAGTATCAAAAATAATTCAATAATTATATATTTTTAAATTAAAGATCTAGAAATCATGAATGTATGGGAGAAATCTTATTTTGCTCTATAATATTGTCAACCATCTATGAATGTGCAGATTAAAGATACGCAGAAGGAAGATGTAGAACTATATAACAAGGTGAGAAATGTTCCTGAATTTATCAGAGATCAAAATGTAAGGATAAATTTTAGGATCCATATTTTTTTTCCTTTCATAATATATTTTAATAATGATTTGTTATAATATGATCAGAGTTTTTCAATCTCTATTCATCTGACATGAATGTATATGAATAGTTATTTTAAAGACTATTTTAGTTGGGTAATGAGAATAGTGATATCACAGGGTTTGTTTATTTTTTCTTGGTATGTTATATTTTTATGGTCTAGAGACAAATGTATAATGTTATAAAACATTCATTACCTAACCATAATAGAAATTGGAAAACATAAACATGGATTATTTTCATTTGAATCTCTAAAAACTCAAAGTGGAATAATATAATATGAGAAAAAGTTGTTCACTATACAATTTTAGCACACTTCATCCTTATTAATAAATATTTCTCTATAGATCATATTTATAGTATATAAATTATGATTTTTATAATGTACATTGTAGTACCACATTCCATTGAATTTGATAAACAATTGAGTTTTCCTCGATATTCATGTGACGGTTTCATTAAAATCCTGATACTTAGTTAATTTTTAGAGCTTTTATAAACATTAGATAGATGGTCTATCTAAGAGAAAAATTAATATCCTATAGGATATTTTAATATCTTGTTCTATATATTTCAACAGTGGTTTGGATAAGCACATTTATCTATTTGTGTTATATTACAATAATATATTTCACTCAATAATTCAAATGGATTCTTATAAAGACCTATATGGAAATAAATATTATGCTTCAAAGATAAATATTTAATATGGAGGATGAAATTTATTGGTAATTGGGGGAGTTAAAAATATTGATGTGATGGTTTTAGAAAATCAATAAAAAACATGGATGAAAATAATATTTATTATAATGTTATGATGATAATCATCGATGTGATCTATAATTTTATATTGGGGAAAATGTGTGTATAATAATTTATCCATGGTAATAGGTTATGATATTTGAGTTTTAAGGTAAGGTAAGTCCTCTATATGTTGGTCCTTTTGAATTCATTGATTATATCAGTATTGTAGCTTATAACTTGGGGCTTCCATCAAACTTCTCTCAAGTACATGATTTATTCCATGTATCAATACTAAGAAACTACAAATCTTGTTCTTAAAATATATTTAACTAAGGGGAAATAATTCACGAAAAAATATCATTGTTTTAAATAAACAATGCTGGTGATTTTGGATTAGGCAATGAAGGTTTGATTAAATCAGAGCACTCACCTATTCAATGTTTTTTCGGGAAACCATCTATTTGAGGAAACTACTTCGGTACGTGAGGATATGACGAGGAAATCATCATTATTTATTTATATCTAATTGATCTAATTTGATGGGATAAATTATATTTATGGGTGTATGGTTATAATGTAAAATCATGAATATTTATGAATCATTTGTTTGGATGAATTATTTTATTTTTGATAACTTGTGTCACATGAAATAGAAAATTTTAAAAAAATATGAAAAAATATTAATATTATAAATTAAACATGACTATTATAACCTAGATATTCAATATAGATGATTAAAAATTAATAAAAAATGATAAAAATTTTCTAAAACGTTATAATATAAAGAGTAAATAATCACCAAAAAAGATACATCAATAATTTTAATGTATTGTTATGTTTCTATAATACAATCTTATCAGAAAAATGCCTTTTTAATTTCATTTTTTAAAATAGTATATTTACTTTTTAATACTGTTATAAAATTTATTTGATAAAATAATAACCATTTTTAAGGTCTTTTTTTCAATATTATCTTATGGTAAATTTATTGTATTTTTCTAAAATAAATTATCTGTCAATTAATAGTGAAAAAAAGTTTTTATTGAAAATATTTTTAACATTGAAATCAAATATAAGGTTAATTTTTTATTTAAAATGGGTTTTAAAGTAAAATAATTTAAATTATATATCAATTAATCTAATTTAATTTGTTGGAATCATTTTTATAAGGAATTTTTATTGAAAAGTGTTATAAAATTTTGTAAATTTTCACCTTAGAGAACCGATTTCTTGTCCCCTATGTGGGTTTTATTTTAAATTATACTTGGCCATTCCTCTTAGTGGAATATATACAAATTTATTAAATTTTTTGAATCACCATAATTTTTATTATATAATAATTTCAAATTAATTTTTTAAAATAATTAATAATAAAACCTAAAAAATTAATTTCCGTGAGTAAAGTAAATATTGGTTTACCATGGGGTTGAAACAAAATAAATATGGTATAAAATATTACCAATAAATTATAAAAAACCAATTTTTTAGAAAACATTTCAATCAAATCTTGTCTAATTCTCTATTATTGTCCATTTTGGATCCTTTTGGCATGTCAAAAACATGGGTACCTCATTTTCATTCAAAAATTTACAATTGTATTGCTCACCATACCTTTAGATGTCCACCCATTATCCTCTCCTATTAACACATTTGAAACAGTTATTAACATACTATCCATAACCATATAGAATTATAAATTACCTCTTATCACCATTGAATAATATTTGGATCTTAAATCCATCCTAGGAAGGCTTTTAGTGAAATCATTAAGAGGTTACTAAATTGGGAGGTAGCGTTCTTCAATGATAATTTTATTTTTATTTAACCTTACTCCTCCATCAATTATTATTAAAAAATTCAGATTAAAAAACCTATTAATATTATATATACTATGTTTTTTTATTTTAAGAACACTACCTACAACCATATCCACTTCCATCATCTCGGATACGAAATAATCATTCATGTATTAGTAGGACTAAAACATCAAGAATAGCAGTTAGTCATTTTTGATTCCCATCTATCATAGATTGATATAATAATGTATTCAATTATTATATATTATAGTTATTATGATAGTATATTTATTGATTTTTTATTTCTTATTTTCTTTCATACCTTCAATTCTGTGGGAATATTATAATGTCACTCTTGTGTATGGATGACTATCGCCTTAAGTGGAGATGTGATTCATTAACATAGTATATAGAGTGTAATAATGATGGGTTAAATGAGAAAATTCAATACACAATAAATAAAAATGATTTTATAATGATAATACATCAATTTAAATTTTTTCATTTCATTTAGAAAATCGATAAAACATTCACGCGTATGTACGACCCACCATGCCAATGAATAGTGTATTTAATTTTTTATCTCTAACATTTCTATTTTACTCTATATAGACATATACCAAATATATATGTATGATCATTATACCAGGTTAATCATTATTAATAATATTGATCCATTATTAATGTAATGGGACCAAAATTAGAAAATCAATACTAATACAAAAAAATAGTTCCTTCCCAAAAGGGAACTCTATCATGAAATTGAAAATGAAAAAGTAATAAATGGTCATAAATAAATCATATCTAGTAGGTTATATATATATATATATATTTTATTCCATAATAAATTAATAATAAATTTATATTTATTATACTGTATGTTTGAACATGTATGAAAGATGTAGAGACATAATGTATTGGATTTCTATCTCACATTTTACATATGTGAGTCTCATTCCTTATTTTTATATATGGTATTTAAAAAAAATGAATGAATTTTAGGATTATTCTACTAAAAATTATTGGGATTTACATATCCATTTAATGAATTATATTTTATGTGGTTTATGGTTTATAAATTACCAAAGAGGTAAAGTATCTTTCTACGAATTTCCCTTTTTGGGACATATATTATTTTATCATCCTATCATATTTTATGAGGTCTATATACTTACCATTGGACATGTTATATCTTGAATATATCTCAATTAATGATATATTTTGTTCAATTTAATTTTATTATTTCATGGGGATTATAATTTAATGTTATTAATGTGGTAATGGTTTTATGATATAATCTCAATGTTTATCAGGATTATTTACATCTATTATATAAATCATGAAATATTATGATCCATATCTAAAGAAACAAATGAATTTTAGTATCCTTTTTTTCTTTAATGAGAATTAATTATCCAATTCATTTTCCTCTCATTATTTACTCCATATTTCAAATTCTTTTTTAAGAATAATCATATTTATTTCACTCTTTGGTCGAAAACATGTCTTTTACTAGAAAAAATTATTTATAAAATTATTTAAATTTTTAACATTATTGAAAAGATTTATTAACGTAATTTGACCCATTTTTTAATTTTCAATGCTTTTTAGATGTAATCATTATTTCATTAAAAAAACAATACTCATTCAGATTTTACTAAAATTTTTAATTGTTTATGAAATGATAAATTTTTCCACTAAAATAACTATTTCATTATTTTAAATCATCCTTTATATGTTTCAAATTTTAATTTCAATGAAAATCATTTTCAATTTTGTATATAAATTTTATTTTTAGAAAATATATTTTCCAACTTTAAATAATATTTTCTTCATGAAAATTTTAAATGGATTTTTAAATATTTCTTTATAAGATTAGAATATTACTTTTATAAAAAATTATTGTGGAAATATTTTATGTTTAAAAATAGCGTTTTCAAAATGTAAACACTATTTTATATAATAGATTTTTCAAGTGATCTTTCATTATCATTTTTGATCTTGGATGACATCTTTTAATATTACTTTTTTCATAATGGGGATATAATCCAAGGATTACATTCTGAATTTCTATCAAGATGGTTTATATTGATGTTTAATAGATGTTTATGAAACTTTTTTCTCTTCCATGGTTTATACCATGATTAAATTATAACAAATACAACTACATTTGAAATGGTTTATTATTTGATGAAATAAGGAAATGATTATGAAACAAATACAATTTCCACAATTTATGTTATAATGGAATGTTTATAAAAATCATTTCTTTTTAGGGTTTCTGATATGAAGATTTTGTAAAAATATTTATGAAGACATATGTATTTTTTTCATTTTGCGACAATAGTTACATTATTACCAATGGTGGGGTGTATGTTATAACCAAGGACGATAGTTTCATTATAACATAGAACAGTGGGACCTATATCTCCCACAAATGAAATGGGAATTGATTTATATCACATGAGATAAAATATATTGGAATCAGGAGTGAATCTAGTTTGGTAAGGAAAATTATGAACTATAATAGTCTTCAGAGAGAAACTTGACTACTATGATGGACTGGTGAGTGAACCCATAAAACTACAACAGTCTTGGGGATAATCCCTGAACTACTACAAAAATTATTATCTATGCATATATGTATTCCAAAATTCTATATCTTATGATAATTTTGTTAAATCATGTTTTTGGTTCATTGATTCCAGTATGATTCATGTCTTTTGATAAAAAAATTATTCATTGACTAATGTTAAGGATCTATGATATGCAGGTTATGGTTTTCAAAATATATTCTCATGTTCCAACCACTAGAAAAGCCATCTTTCCACACAGATTGATACACATGGTTTATGAAATCCATGGGTATAGTGTTTCAATCCAAGTCAATACCAAGTGTTTTTAAAAACAGTTTGTATAGGTTTGTCTATAATGATGGGTTTTTAATACTATTTGTATAGAGTATCAAAATTGTGAGGCTTGCTCGGGCTCCCCCTCCCCTACTCCACATTCCACACCTAAGGGTGTGGTGTGTCTATGCATCCCCCTCCCATAGATTTAATTTTTCCACATCCCTCCCATCTCAAATTATTTCAGCATCACCCTCTCATCCTTAGTCAATTTCAGCCTCCCCCTTCACTCCTCATGTGAAATTTACGTCCCCCTAGGTGACATTACACCCTTCTAAAAAAATGGGATGTTTTGTTTTTGGTATATTTGAGAAGTATGATTTCATTCCTTATTTTTTATTCTATTCTTTTACACCATTTTCATGGGTGTGAATCTCTTTTATAAAAAGTAATTTCTTATCATTATAGGTTTTTTATTTTATTCAACTGTTTTATATTACAAATTCTTGATATTCCATTTTATTTTTTGTATTTTTTTTAGAAAAGATTCATAATAGTTTATTTGATCACTCAATCCTACTCTCAAACCATTTTGAATTAGAAATAAAATTTAAATATTGATATATAATTAAATTTCAATTGTTAATGATTAATGATATTACAAATATATGTAAGGATGTCTATTGAAATTAAATAAGACCATTTTTTATTTGGTCACATGATATATGGCCTTATAAATATGGTTATTCGTACTATGTTCATTCAATATATTTTCTTTGTCCATGAAAATATTGAATAAGTATATTTATGATGTTTATTTTGTATCATTAAGTCTAAAATAACTTATTTCACATATAATAAGAAATGGAGAAAAAATAGAGTACTAAAAAGAAATATTTTATTATATTAATGTTTCATCCATTTTCATATTATTATTCTCATTAAAGAATCATTTGATTTATTAAAAAATTAACTATTATTCCATTTTATGTATTAGAAAAGTGGAGGAGATAATTAATAACCATTACTCATCCCTATGGAATTATTATTCCACATTAATTCAAATATGTCACTCCATTCAAATTAAATTTTTATATTACAATAGCCAAATCAACCACAGCTAAATAATTTCATCTCCACTACCCCTCTCATGTCAATCAATTGAATTAAAATTATTGTAAATTGAATCAGATTTTCAAATATAACATATTCAATTTTAATTGTCATGTACGGATGACATAGAAATGGATTACTGAAATAATCTATTATCTTAATGTTATTTAATTACATATAATATGATTTTTTACATTCCATTATCATATAACATAATTTAAACATAAATAAAAAGAATAGTGGAATTAATAGATAATTTAAACAAGATTTTTTCACTATCATTACCAATGTGAAAATTATGAATATGTTGTGTTAGAATGAGGACTCAAATCCCAATTGTAACATACATATTTTCATTGAGTAAACATGATTTATATTTGATTTAAATATTTTACATTTATTACATATAATTGAATGGTCTTTTTCTTATTTTTTTCAAAATAAAATGACATTGTTCCCTTAAGAATTTTTTAATATTTTTTATGATAGTTTTGTATATTTAAAAGATATTGACTATCTATATATTTTATTTCATCATTTTTTATAATAAATTTTAAGATTCTTTATGTTAAAATTCAATAATTGAATGTTCATTATTTTAAAAACCATCATTTCATATTTATTAATGAAAAATATATGATATTTTCATCATAGTTTATTTTTTTAGTTTTATTTTCATTATGTTGAATGATTTTCTATTGTACAAATTTAGGTCATTGGAACTTGTATCTAGAACTAGTGGATCATGAATGAAATTTAATCATTGTGGTATACTATAGGTGAAGATAGGGGTGAAATGCGGGAGAGCCCTCGAGAGGCGATTCCTCGGCGATTTCTACTCGGCGATTGATGGCGGCGTTGTTGGATTGCTATTTTGATCCTAAGGATGTTTTCGTTCCTCCCTCGAAGGTGGTCGCTCCGGGTGATGCTATTGATTTGGCGGCGAAGGATTGTCTGCAAAACCCTAGGCGGAAGGATGATGGCTTGGCTTCCCGAAACAGGTTTTTCTCTGAATCTCTATCTGATTCAGCCTCTCTAAATAAGAGGATCACCAAGAATGGTTCGATTTCTTTTGTTAAAGCTAATCCGAAAGTTCTAGAGGATCGCCTTGAGGAATGTACGTTCTCACTGCTCGCTAGATTGTCGAGAACACGTAGCGAAGCTCCTGTGAGGGTTGATGAAGTGCGCAATTGCTTGGCCAGAAGTTGGGGGTTCTCGGATTGGCGTCTGATTTCCATCGGAAGAGGTATGTTTCATGTCGTTTTTCCTTCGAAGGAATTTCTGAATATAGCTAGGGTCTTTGGACCTGTTTCTTTGAAGCCTGGGTATATAATGGTACAGCAGTGGGATCCTTTATCACATCCCCTTGACACTAAGAACTCTTCCACTCAAACATGGGTCCGCATTAGGTGTTTAAACTGGTTTTTTTGGCATCCTTCAGTCTTATGGGAAGTTGCCTCATCCATTGGGAGTCCAATTAAGGTGGATAAGGAGACTGAACATCCTAGATTTGTCCATTTTTCTAGGGTCTTGGTAAAAATTGATCTAGCACAGGTCCTGATAGACAATGTTTTCCTTGTTGCTGGGGAGTTTAAGCTGGAACTTGATGTTCAATATGAGTGGTTGCCTATCTTCTCTAAATCGTGTCTTAGTATTGGTCATACTTCTATGCAATGTCGTAGGAATTTGAAGTGTACAGTTTGTAAGTAGGTGGGTCATACCTCTAAGCAGTGCAAAATGATTTCGGCGGTGCAGGCTGGTTCTAAGTTGGTTTCTAGAGTAAAGGAGCCTCCAAAGGTAGGCCCTGCCTCATTTGTTGAGGCTGTCCAGTTTGGTTTGGGTAAGCAGTCTGTTGGCCAGCCAGCTGCTGCTGATGACCGATCAGTGGATAAGTCATTGGAAGCATCTGTTGTTGGAATTACCAGGGGTGATGCTTGCATGTCATGGGCTGATATTGCTGAAGAGGAGGAAGTGTGTCATCTAGTGCATACGGATGCTGCTACAATGGTTACTGATGTTCAGAAGGAGGCTGCGGTTGATGCCTAGCAGTGTGAACATATGCTTGTTGAGTAAGAGGACGGGGTCCAATCGGAGCATGAGGTTGCTGTTCAGGATGATGTCAATGCTGAGTTTGATCGTGCTGCAGTGGCTTCGACTTGTATGAAGGGTAAGATGAAGATCTTTGATGAAGATGGGTTTCAATTGGTGACGTCGAAGAAGTTGAGGGCTGATCCAGCCCAGGTAACTACTGTGGGAGCGCGGCTGGATGGTGCTGTGATGGTGGATAGTGGTACTGTAGGAGAGGATGTGGTCCAGCAGGTTAACCATTATGATTTATTATTGAAGGGTGATGCTGATATTGGGACAGAGGATATTCTGGAGAGTTGAACTCTGCATGTTGCTGATATGGAGGCTGATCCAAAGGATACTTTGAGTGCTGAGCCGAAATCTCCAAAGCCAGTACTTAATTTATTTTCTATGTTGGAGTCGATTAATACTCCGGATTTTGATATGATTAATCTGGAGGGGCTTAAGAAGGCAGGATGTAGCAATAATCGAGATAGCACTTTGATACCTCCTGCTGATAAGGGGATGGAGATCCCAGTGGTAGTGGAATCCACTACTTATAATACTGCTTGATCTTCTTCTGAGATGCAGGTGGTCCAGGATACACAGGAGGTTCGGCCGGTGCATGAAGAGTATCATGCTGCTTCGGATCACAAGGAAGACACTTGCACTGATGTTGGCCTACATGGGGAAGCTTCCCCTATGGAAAATACTGAGGAACTGACTATGGAATTGGAAGCTGGACAACAGAGTGGGTGTGGGCGCCTCCCGGCCAGTCGGGGGGGATCTAGGGGTCGATGTCGTCCTCGAAAAAGGTGATCTTCTGTTTTCTATGTTTGTTCTTGTTGGTGTGGTCTGTTGCACTGTAGCTTTTCCCCCTGTTTGTTTGCTGCAACTTTTATTTTTCTTTGAATAAATTTTGGGGTCATGGGTCTTATGCCCATGATCGAGCCTTCTTGGTATACTATATTACACATGAAAAACAGGCCAGAAGCTTGTAGGATTTTTAGGTATGGTTTGGGGTGGCCCTAAAAATTTTGACCGTTTAGAGGACTTGCAATGGAAAGTTGGGACCACGCGGTTCTGTTCCATGGTGGGTTGATCCTACACTAGTGTGGGCTTACCAATCATAATCTGTTTTAAAAAATATATTTTTTTTACAAAAGTTTCTTCTTTAAAATTTAATTTTTTTAATAAAAAATAATCATTAAACTATGACATATGATCTGTCATTGTAATTATCACATTATTTTTTGGATATGGTGAACAAAATCACTTGGGATCAAACTAGTGTCAAATTTATCATGACCCAACCAAAGCCAAATATTGCAAAGAAACTTCCCCATGCCCACCTCTATAGGCCAGGGGGTGGTGACAAGCCCTAAAGTAAGACTAAAATAGGGTATACATTTTCTTAATAACCTGTAAACATGAACACATCCAACTGAATGAAAATGAGAATTGGGAATGATATGAAGAATGTAACTGTACTATTAAAATTACAAATATTCATGAACCACCACATATAACAAAGTATGTTAGATTATAAAAAAAATAAAAAGCCGGAAAATAAACTCACAATCTACAAAAAATGTCTCAACCGGATAAAACATGAAAATATTATATATTAGAGAGTTCACAACTCATGTATTCTATGTCAGGATAACTGTACATGGTCCAAGCACTTTGTATCCCTATGATCCTATGATTTCATGATCATCCACTATGACATATAAAAAATACATGACTCATTTTTGGAAAAAACCATACATGGCTGAGAATATACATACATAGTATAATTTACTAGAAAGGTGGAGTGGGATCAGTAGGATATAAAACAGAAGAGGGAAGCATTAGATAGAATATGGTACGGTAAAATAGTACATCAAAACCCAACAAGAGAGTAAAAGATAACTCATCCAAACTCAATGAGAATGACACTGTGTGAATATGAACTTCTCATCGAGTCTTTATTACCTATACAATGACATTGGACTCATCCAACCATGACAAGTTAAAAAATCAGAAGGAATACCCCACACATTTTCCCCATTCCAGGAAGGAAAATAACAATTCCCAAGGAGTGGGTATTAATGTAATATATATATATATATATGATCAGTCATGGAAACACAAATGAGAGAGTAAGGGGACCTCTATCTCACATCTCAACCCAATAATATAAGTATCTAACAATTCCAAAAGGAAATCAAACTATGATTCCCATCATCTAATGTTTCAGGCCAGGACACACAAGTCTAAGAGACTAAATCACCAAACCATGATACTATCCACCTTGGGAGGCACTGACTCACCCGAGTGCTTTTATGTCATATCACAAAAAAAATTTAAGGTGGGGAATGCATCCATCTTTCTGGTGGGTTCAAATGTTCATCAAAGCATGCCTTATCACATTACCACAGAGTCTATGGGTCACCAATATTATAAAAGGATCTCATTTCCATGTATAACAGGTGGTTCATACTCTAGTAGTCATGGAGGAAGGACAATTTCACAGTCCTACTACATGGTATTACATGGCAAGGTCACATGGGAATGACACTACACATTCATAATGGAGGGTAACCCCTTTGAGTCATCAGGGAAACACCATTTCCCCACCCCAACTATAGTGTTATGCTGAAATATGTCATCATGGAATGACACTACCCAAACCTACTAAAGGGTAATCCCATAAGCTCAAGGAACTCAACTGTCCAGTCATACTAGAGGGTAACTCATAAAGATAATAGAGGAATTTCAGTACCCATTCTAGATTGAGGGTAATCCTGGAACTACAATAAGTGATCACGACCGCCCAACCTAGATAGAGGGTAATTCTAGTACAAATTTGGTGAATCTATAAGATCACTTCCATCATCGGGTGTCGCCTCAGCGCATCTCTAATTCAAAAAAATTCACACCTTATCTAGAAAATAAAATTTTGAGGGATACATCACATTATATGAGGTAAAAAACCCGGATAGACATCTCATGGTAAAAAATATGGGTTCAAAAGAAGATGATACCGACTTTCCAATATCGCTCGGAAGAACTCAAGTAGTACATAGTGTGTGAGGTGACCCACATAATGTGTGGCCCCTCTTACATTACTGGACATGTCTATAGTTGGAGCTATGGTCCCATCTATCTTGTGGTACATTCCATGTAGGTGGACTAAATGTCATGTCCCACCTATCTTGGTACTTGGTTGTGACGGTGTACTCGGACCCCATGTTTGTGTACTTTGGTGCATGACGTATAGACCAAAATGAAATTATATTCATGCGACCAACCCATGTTTGTGTACTACATAGAATCTCTATCCGTGCAACCCATCTCATGGGAGGTCCTACTGTAGAGGGTGTTCATGTATTGAATGGGAAGACAACACACATTGTCATCCTTAACATTTCCAAAACTGTACCACTAAAACTGATTGAGGCTACATGCCATGTGTTCATCATCCTATATAGTGTGTAGTTATAATTTAATAGAATGTTTAGGTTTATTCATTGATAATTTGTAGTGCTATAAATCTATTCATGTATCTTCAGATCCTAGAATAATTCTATCCAAAATCTTTGGATCTAGTTGTAAATGACACTCATCTTCTGTCGTTCACCAGGAATCGACTATGGCTAAGATTTTTTAAATCATCATTCATTCCACTAACCCTTGTGGATTCCACCATTAATGATCTAGACTCAAACAATCTATTTTTACATCCCCATACCACAAGTTTCTCTGATCTATTCTTGATTGAACATTCTATGGTCGTTTCGTTGATCCACAATGAATTCGGGCACCCGATCTTGCTCAGTTCGCCTAAAAACTATCGAACTGAGGTTGTGGGATTCCAATAGAGATGAATGAAATGAAATGATAATTAAATTCGCATGTAACAATATTTTTTATGATTTTTGGCCAATAATTCTTGTCCAATTCCCAATAACAATCTTCAGTTTTAGAAATAAATGTTTAAAATTTTAGTTTCAAAACTTTGGAGAATGAGAAGGTCAAAATCCGGGCACAGATAGATGTAACCAATAAGGTCAACTACGATGTTTAATTGTAAGGTTTATAAAATTAAAATAACATATCCAACCACTTTTTTGATGATTCACTATTGAATAATATTCTTATGAACCTATTCTGGGGAAGCGACTGCATTCATTGGGCTTCTATATTCCTTGAATCACATGTTTTTTGTTCATATCCAATTGAGATGGAAGAGAGATATATCAAAAGAGAATAGTGGAATATCATCCAACAATGGACAAAAACCTCTTGAAATATATGTATAATAAAATATGTGTTCAAAAGAGTTTATGTGAATGTTTAATTAATTAATTAATTAATCCACTTAAACAAAACACTAATGAGAGAGAGGACTGAACATCCTATGATTACTCATGTTTTTTCACACCTATGTTAGAAACCATGTTGTGGACCCATCCATGGTTTTAGATTTTTTAATTGATCTATTATTTGAGTGTAATGTTGTTTTATTCAATTAATCATGCACGTAATACAAAATCTATTTACTATTTCTATAAAATTAATTCCAAACACACCGGTACTAAAAATTACATGCCATCTAAGTGCCTTTCTCTAGAAATATATTTCGTAAGTATTTAAAATTATTAAAAAGAAAAAACAATGTCACTAGATCATTAAAATTTTTATTATTTTCATCCCCAAAAAATAAAAAATAGGAAAAAAACTTGGGATACTAAGCCTGCATTAGGCGATCCCACTGCACGGATCTATGCTGCACATGTATGTGATAACAAAGCATGTGAACCAAAGGGTTGGTACATACCCACATGACCCACTATTATGGTACATTGATCTCTTCAAGGTGCACTACAAAGGTGGATACATCCTCCATGTCCAACTCCCCATAGCTAGTGATGTGCGTAGGGTCATTAACGTATTCCCTTAGTTGTGACACAAGAAGGACGTCATGCACCCACCCCAATTGTGGGGGTCTGGTGAGGTAGTAGTAATGGTCACCAACCCTCTTCATGATCTTGAATGTATAAAAGACCATGGGGATAGAATTACTCCTTGGAATAACCTACACATTCTTCTTCTGGGGGAGACTCTCATGAAGATGTGGTATCCCAGATCGATCTACATGGGGTCTATGCCTGAGATATTCATAGGATTTTTATCATTTATGGACCATCTTCATCCAATCATGGATGACCATAACTATCTTCATGGATGCATATAAAAACTCTAGGCCCATAATATAGTACTCTACAATATCTTTCCAGCACTAGGGTAACCCACATGGTCACCCATATTGGGCCTCAAAAGTGTATTTTGAGGATAGAGTGGTAGTTTTTTTGTTATGAAAACTATACCGATGACTGGTGGTCCTCCACGATCCAGGTGAATACAACATGAAATTCCTCAATAAATCCCCTAGCACCTAGACAGTACAATATGTATACCCATCAGTCTTGGGGAAAAAGGTTTCACTAATCTTAAACTATGCCCCAAATGCATCTTAGAGGCCTCTTCACTATCATGTTGTAAAATGCACATCATGTTTGGAGACAGTAATCAAGGGTACCTCGAGAAGGAATATGATCTCCCATACGTACAACTACCCCCAAAATCTCAAGAATAAATTTCTCCTTGATAGTAAGGATTTGCCAAAACATCATGATTCAATCCAATTTCACCCATATGACATCATTTACCTTCATAGTGTGTGAAATTGCATTGATTATGTCCATGGATATGCCATCCCATTCTATGTTTGGGATCTCAAATGGTTGAAAAAATCTTCCAAAACAGTGTGCTCAACCTTTACCTGGGGATAATGGTGGAACTATTAGATAAACTCAACTTAGATTTATCTCATACTAGACAACCAAAACTAAAACTAAATATCTCTATAAACAATCCCCACACTAGGTTGTACAACGTAGAGAGAATTTGTGAACTCATGCATCACCTCATCCTACATCGCGACTAGAACCACATTTTTCCTTTTGAACGAGATCTTCTTATTCCCTCCTTCATATTACCTTTATGGGGAATCTGTTGGGGATATCTGATCATGAATAAATTCATATTTGATTTATACTAAGATGAACTCTCTTAGATACTCAAGGAGTGAATTTTTCAACACCATCATCTGAAGAATGGTTGCACCCTACTATTCTACTAGTTTTAGCTTCATGGAAGCTGACTACACAAAAGCATAATGCACTAAGTGATCCAATGAATTATTTATAAGTGAATCTACTACCATGATTTCTTTTCTCAGAGTATAGAATATCTCAAAGTTGTAGTCCAATATGAACTCCAACCACCATCACTTCCTCGGGTTGAGGTCTCTCTGATTGATGAATTAACTAAGGCTCTAGTGGTCTAAGTAAACCATAACAAATTCTAATAGAAGGTATTGCCTTTACAACCTCAGGGAAAAGAATACTTCTGCCAAATCTATGTTGTGAGTCAAATAGTTCTTATAATGGTATCTCAACTTCCTAGACCCATAAGCATTGATATCAAATCATTTCACGAAGACAAAACCTTTCCCAGCTCATGCTGAATCACAATAAACCATGAAATCAACTATTTCCACTAGTATCCTCGACACCATAGAACACATAAACCTCTATCCAAACTCCTAAATGGATATCTATATTTGATTTGACCATGTAAACAGTTTTCCCTTCAATGTCAGGGAGGTCAATAAGTTCACGGTTCAGAAAAATTTCTCCACAAATCTTCTGTAGTACCCTTCAAAGCCAAGGAAGCTCCGCAGCTCAGATGTGTTCTATGGGGGACCCCAAGAATTAACTACCTTGAACATTGTCGTATCCATCACTCAATGTTTTTAAAAAATGATATACCTCAGAAATTGAACCTCCTATATCCAAAACCATCACTTCGATAGCTTTCAGTAATGTTGGTGCTCTAGAAGAAAATCTATGTCCATCCTCATGTTCTATGCATACTCTTTTTCTATTGAAAATTTGAAGAGTATGTCATCGATGCAGACTAAAAATATTAATAAATGTATCACTGGAATACCTAGTTCATCACGGCCACAAATATGGAGGTATAATTTTTCTCACCAAACAGAATTACTTGGAACTTTTAGTTTCCATAGCGATATTGGAAAGAAAACATTAAAATATCATCCTCATGAACCCTATCCTGGTGGTATCTAGACCTAAGAATGATCGTGGAGAACCATCTTGAACACCGAAATTGATCAAAGTGGTCATAAATCATTGGAAAGGGTAACCTATTCTTTATCGTGGATTGGTTAAGGGAATAATAATCTTTGCAATGTCGTAAACACCCATATTTCT
Source organism: Viscum album (assembly GCA_963277665.1). Taxonomy (NCBI): domain Eukaryota; kingdom Viridiplantae; phylum Streptophyta; class Magnoliopsida; order Santalales; family Viscaceae; genus Viscum; species Viscum album. The sequence goes on along the minus strand of OY728157.1, from coordinate 2,049,364,900 downwards.
TTTTCATGTACAAAACGCGAGATTCCAAGGGGGACACATTAGGTCTTAAGAAACCATTATCATAAAGGACATGCAATAAAAAATTTACCAACCAGATATCAGTAGGTTCTATTAAATATACTGATCAATATATAGGTGGAAGTCCTGGGATTCAAATCTATACAAACCTCCATCTTCCACCTTAGAGGTCATTCTGAAACCTCTTTGGGGAAGGAACCCAAGTAGTCATCCCCAAATAATGGATCCTAGAGGTCGGAATATTCTACTTCATCAAGGGTTACACTTTCCAACTAATGGGTAATAGTTTGAAACCTCCTCTTAATAGTACCCACTTCACATTCTATGAGATACCTCTCACTGAAAAAGGATAAGCTCATCCCATCAGTGCATAAGAATCTTACTAGTCTATGGTGAGTGTTAATTTAGGATTGAACCATGAAAATCCAATCCATTCTGAGAATGAAATCATAGGGTTCCATATTAATGACCAAAATGTCTCACACGAACCTATATCCTCAATGTGAAAACTCTAATTTCCCACTGATGACATATATAGGGGAAGCATTCCATGTATGAATCTTGAGACAATGTTGTTCTTCTAACATATCTACTAGGACATATAGTTATAGAAACTAGAGTCAAGAGGTAAAATAATGACAAGATACTATGTCTACTAATACTTAGGAAATAGTATAATAAATATATGTCTTACCTCAAATCATCTCATGTGTTGCAGGATCAGAAAAATCCAAATCTTGTGGCCCCAGAAAATAACTCCCTATTCATGTTGTGGGCCACCTAGTTGTGGTGGAAGAAAAACCTCCTACTATTGTCCACCACATGTAGCCCCTCATGATACTCTGATAGTTCCACTTCCCATGAGACTACAATAATCATGTTGTTGTGTCTTTCATTTCAATCCATTTTCTATACGCTTGGGATGGCCAGTAAGTCTGGTCAGGTAGTCAAATTCCATGTTAACTTGCTTGTCACAAGCATAGAACAGGATCTCCATGGGCTGACCTGGTGGTCTGCGCTTCCCCAACTCATTACAACCACATCCATAAGTCTTCTCATGAAAGGGTTTCTTGTTCCGAGATCTCTGGAACCATCCATCTAATGGATATGCCTCAACTCTCTCACACCAACTGCCATCTCTAGCTATATAGAATCCCTTTAGAAGAAATATCTATATCACAGGTGCTCACACCCATAGCCTATCATAGGTGGGGATGCACAAATGCACTATACCGGAAAAGATCACTCTATGGAGTCCCAACTCAAAATTATGTTTTAAGAAGTATGTATCTCTGATCATGTCGAGAGAGTAACATGTAAGGTATTTCAACATAGACAAACAATCAGCCACTTTCATCCCTCCCATATAAATCTATAGAAGCTCCTTTATCCAAATGTAGAACAATAATAAGGTAGTGTTACTCCATATAAAATATGTTGTTTAATTGAACCAATGAGAGTTATGACTCATTACACATTAGGGTATCCAGGCTCTAATAATTCCCAACTGCTTTAGTGAAAATGATATCTAAAATAGCCACCCTATGACCAGTCAGTGTTCGAATAAGATTAATTCTACAGACAAATGACTCTTTCCAATCCTCTACTACCTGAGGATATGCCTCACTGTGGGACCATAGTGGTCACTGACACTGGAACTCGGAGAGTGCACTTAGCCTACAAATATCCTCATTCTTCTCTTTTGGGAAAATCTGCTTCTCAATTTTTTCTTGTTCATCTACCTACCCACTGTGAGGAAGGGGATATTGATATGGGCTCTAAATGGAGGCCTCATCACTAATAAAGAATTTATAACAAACCAGAGTTGGTTTACTCTATAGCTATCATCATGGATTAATCCAATAAATTATCATGAAGTACCAAAGTCGGTTGAGAATATACATATATATAAACAGAAATGGGGATCTTGCTCATGAGGTACAATAAAATATTTTATCTTATATGATGTTTCTACCACTAATACCTGAAAAAAATGTCTTATCATATCGAGTCGATACAGAGGTAATCAAGGTCATGGTGAATGGCTACATTGTCTACCACACCATTATTATTTTCCATGGATTGAGATCTGTACTCGAGATAATTTGAAATAATTTCCCAAAACACAACCCATTTTATTTAGGGAAGTGTCTAATCAACATCCTAATGGAAGAAATACCTATATTAACAGTCTTTCATGTCCTGACGAAAACCATTACTCCAGCCACAACTTCCACATTCCCTCCTTGAAGGCCAAGGGCTGGTGATAACTACCAAAGGTACACTAAACTCAGGGTGTAATTTTCCTAAACACATATACACACAGACACACATAAAACTAAATGAAACATTATCGAGGGAAATAAATAAACAATGAAACACTTCTTTACGTATACCTAATATACATGAACCACTAAAAATAATGATGTATGGTTGTGTATATTGAATAAAATATAGGAAAAAATACATTCACATGCGAAAACTATTTCCCTGCATGAAAAATCGGGAAAGTGTAAACAAATAAGAGAGATGATCTCCTATAGCCCATGTTATGACAATCATGTGGGGTGTAAAACCCATGTATCTTGAAGTACCTATAAATTCATGATAGACATATCCCACATCTATAAAAGATAGGAAAATTGTTAGGCAAATCCAATTCTAGGTTGGGTATATACAGATCTAGTATAATTCCCCTATAAGGTGTAGGGTGAGCAGTATGAGATAAAAATGAAGTGTGAAGTAGTAGTTAAAACAAGGTATGGTAAAAGAGTATATCTCAACCAGATAAGAGAGTGAAATTGAATGCATACAAACACAAAGAGATCAAAACTGTTAGAATATGAACTTCTTGTCTAGTCATTGCAACCTATAGTAGGATATGGGACTCATCTAACCATGATAAGCTAAACAAAGAAATAATGGAGCATACACCATGTGTCTTCATCTCTCTTAATAGGAGAGTAACAATACCAATGTAGTGGGTACTGGTAGAGGTTATATGTATATATATATGATCAATCAAAGAAAATCAAATGAGAGAATAAGGGGATCTCTATCTCACATTTCATCCCAATAAGATGAGTATGAAATAAGTCTCAAAGGATGTCCAACTGCGATGTACAGTATCTTAGGCATCATACAAGAGCACACAAGTCTAAGGGACACAATCACCACACAATGATGTTATCCTATTTGGGCGGAACTGACTCACTCACATAGATTTAATTCATGTCACGATAACACATTTAGGTGGGGAAATCATCCCTATTTCTCATGAGTCATATGGTTCATCAAACCACACCTAAAAAATATGGTGCACAATCAATTGGTCACCAATCATAGGTAAGGATATTGGTCCCTGTTATAATATGAGTGTCCTACTTAGGTAGTCACTAAGGAATACCGCTACCCAGTATGAATAGAGGGTACTTATTAGGAATGTTACCATGGAAATCCACTTTCCAGTCATATTGGAGGGTATGCTAAATGAATCATCAAGAAAACATCACTTCTCGGCTCAGCTAGAGGGTTAATCATGGAAGATTCCATAGGGGAACTCCACAACAAAATCATACTAGAGGGTAATAGTGGAAAATAGAGGAACTCCACCACCTAGACCAATTGGAGGGTAACTCAAAAATATCGTCGGGGAATGCCGCTTCCTAGCCCAGCCTGAGTATATGATGGGAACACCAATCGCAAAACACCACATCCCATCCCAACAGGAGGCTATGCCCAATAGTACTCTGGTGAATCTGTACCATCATTTTTATCATCTTGTGTCTCCTCAGTGCCTTCCAAACCAATAATATTTCAAATAGTATATAAAAAACCCACTTTAGAGATCAATATTGGATTCTATGTGGAAAACCCCTCAGGATATTCATCAAGTGGGAAAAATATGAATTCAAACAAAGGAGATAGAGATGTTCAAATATCTACCTGAAGATCTCTAGTAGTACACAACATATATAGGGACCCTTAAAGTGTATGGCCCCTCTACACTATTTGGACTTTTCTCTGGTCGGTACAAAGGTCTCTTCCATGTACTTTTACACTCCATGTAGGTGGAAAACACGACATGACCCTCTTATTCAAGGACCATGTTATGCCTATATTCTCAGCCCCATGCCATTTTAATTTGGTACAAGCCATTTAGACCCACATGGAATATTGTCTATGTGATCGGCCCATGTCCATGTACTTCTGCACAGACTCCCCGTCTATGTGAACCGTCACACATTATATCTAACCGATGAGGGTTTACGTGGAATGGAAGGAAGAACTACAAACTGTTTCATCCTAAACTTTTCCCCAATCCCTAGTGTCATTACTGAGGGAGCCTACATGCCATCTATTCTTCATCCTACAAGGTGTGTAGTCTGGATTTTTTCATGAATAACCATGTTTTCAATGATCTTATTCCAAGCTCTAAATACTATAAAACCACTTCAGATCCTAGCCCAATTCTATTGAAAATCTGATTATCTAGAGGAAAATAGCACTTTCTGACCATCATTCACTAGGAATCTGATTCATTGAAGATTCAATAAACCCTCATATATTCTGTTCACCACATCAACATCCACCATTGAAAATATAGCCTCAAACCAATGTTTTTTCACCATAATACATTATTATTTATGGATCCATGATCAATTGAAAATATTCCTATAATTTCATCAAAACTCTATGAATCCAAGAACACAACTGAGTGCGGGTCACCTGACAACTATCAAACCATGAACCATGGGGTTCTAATGGAGAAGATGGAGAATAACGGGGAAATAAATGCACCATGAACCAAGGTAATGATGATCTTTAGACATGATTTCATGTATAATAATCATGAATGTTCTCTAGGGTTATAAAAAATTGAAAAATAATTTAGTTTCATTACATTGGCCTCGTAAAATTTCAACATAATGGAAAAGATCTAAGGAAAGACGATGACATACTAAATCGTTTAGTTATAACGGTGATAAACTACAAGTAAAGGGTTCAACTGATTATTTGGATTAATCATTGTAGAGGAAAATACTCTCCCATGAATTCATGGAATTATGCTGTGTTCCTTGTGCTTCACTCCACCTTTATTATAAGTTTCATCATTTTTCGCCAATCTAAGTGGAAGATAGATATCTCACCAGAGATTGGTGGAATGTGATCCATACTTGGAAAAATCACATTAGCGATATATTTATAAAGAAATATTTCAAAATATTTTTAGTGATTTATTATTGGATTTATTAATCAATACACATTAACATACCACTAGTGATATAGGGGAATGAACATCCTGCAATAACTCATTTTATGTCGTGCCTAGTTTGAACACCATGTCCTAGACCCAACCGTGGTCTACAATATCTAATTTTATCAACCATTTGATATTTTACATATTTTCTTCAATTAACCATGTGCACAATATATAAAATATATTTATCATTTTTATAAAATTAATTCCTATAACATGGGGCCATAGAATTTCCCATTGACTTAGAGATTATCTCAGAAAATATATTTAGAAATATTTCAATGTCTTTCAAGGGAAAAACTAAGTCTCTACATACATGGACCACCCCACCCTAGAGTTCCCATTTCGCATTACTAGTCAAGATCATGTATAGGGATATATATATATATATATATATATATATATATATATATGGACTATAGAGTGAATGTTATTCAATTTATCCACCATGATAGTGAATTAAAAAATTTCATGGATAACCATCTTGAATTGTTATTTTTATTCATCTCTTAAAGAAAATTTTACTTCTATTATTATTTGTTTTTCTAGATACTGGAAAGAACTGATGGATTTTATATTAAAATTACATTTAATGATTTTTTAAATTATGATTTAAATTTTTTATTAGAACACATTTTTTTACCTTTTAAGACAATTGAAAAAATATGGATGTATTATACCATTCATATTTTAACCGAGTTTCAAAAGAATTTTATTTTTATATATTCATAATTTAAAAATATATCAAATAGAGGTTCTTTAGAGTTTTCATTGAATAATTGTGTTGTAGGACCGTGGTTTATCCAGGATGAAGTTAGATACCAAATAATGAAATTTTTATTTCGAGAAAACTATTATGTTTGGTATCACAAGGGAGAGAGGAATAAATAGTTTTAAGTTCATGAATAAAATAATGATGTGGTATAGAGAATTCGATATTTGATTGGAATCCATTTGTTCATCATCACGGGAGTGATATTATTCTAGTGAAATGAAAAAAAATTTGAATACACATAAGGAATATACTGAAGATGATGAGGATGTGATATTGAAAAAAATCAATGGATGATTCCAGGACTCCAGTATATTCGTCATTTACTAAAATGACCATGTTAGAATTTGTAATGTTGTTATTACATGGTAAAAAAATATGGAATATATAATACCCCAATTGATTATATTATAACCATTTGAAGGAAATGCTTCTAAGTGGTATATATATTCCGTCAAATAATTATAATGTCCGGAATTTAATTGATATAATAGATTTTATACTAATAATATTGATTCTTTTTTAAAAGATTTTTTTTTATTTTGGGAGGAAATATCTGAGTGTAATGACAATAAATAATGTAGTACATGTTGATGGAAGAAAACTTTAGATCGAAAAACATATCGTGTGGCACAATATGTCATGTAGAACTCTTCATTGATTCCTAGACATAAATTTTTTTTCATGATTACAGAAATATCTAACAATATGTGGTGGAATTATGTTGAGACAATTAATGGTTATAGTGGTTTAGTTCATCATACATATAGATTATCATGGAGGGAATTTTATGTACTACATCTTTATTTCTCAGATTAGGTGTGTAATGTATGTATGGGTTTATCCAATGATGGTTTTAATCTATTTGGTCATATTTTACTGTTTATAACATGGAATTATTTTATTCATATTTATAATCATCATCCATAGTTGGGTATGAGAAAAACATTCCCATTTTTGAGTATACTAAAATCTGGGCCTTATGATCCTGACAATGATATATACATCTACTTGAAAACATAAAGTGTTTTTATAAAGATTTGGGATATGGGTGTGCATACATTATATTCTTCTTTAAAAATTATATTCCAGATGTGCACTTCCCTAATATGGACTATAAATTATTTCCCTGATTATGAAATGGTATATGGTCAGAGAAAAAAGTTTAAACTATCTTGTAGTAAATAAATGAAAAATACATGATCAAAAAAGCTAAAATATAATTTTAGTTTAAATTTCATAGGGAATCGATGATTTATACCAATGGATCATCAATACAGGAAGAATATTTGGAGGTTTTATAATATTATTGACACATAAAGACCACCTAAACATATGTATGGGTGTTTTATTCATAATGAATAAAAATATTTTAGTCATTTATTAGGTAAAGTTCAGCTAGAACCTAAATATATGAATAATGTTGACACTAAATCCACATACAACTGGGAAAAGAGAAATGTCTTTTTTGAGTTTCCATATTTTCATACCAAATTTTAATGTCATTTTTATATAGAATTCATATTGAGAAAAATATAAGTGTAATATTTCATGAAATTAATATAAATATCAAGTGGAATACCAAGTATCGCTGATGATCTCATCATTACTTGTTTGATTCAAGTATTCAAGAAGAACATCATCGTTTGTGCATCAGGGAAAACAAAGGGAATGTTCATTGTGATTATTATGTTATGAAACAATGAGAGAAAGTTTTATTTCTAAATGTGTTAGTGAATATCATGGTTCTTACTGGCTATTCTATAAAAATATATAAACATTTCAATAGAAGGGATTTGAAACTAAAATCCATAACAACTCAGGATTATCATATCCCTTGTCATAAATTGATTCCAATAGAAATTTAGCATTTTCTATCCAAAAAAATGTAAGGGTGGTAATGACTCAATTGTTCCATTCTATTAGGAACTATTGTTGTGAAAGGATATCTAAGTAATTGTTGATAAAAATGCAGAAGGAGACATTATTAATTTTGTGTGATATGGGAAAAAATAATAACTCCATCCTTTTCACCAGCATGATGCACCTAATAGTCCACATTCCAATATAAATAGTTCATAGGTTAGAAAAATCTTTTTGGTGGATGTATCATACTAAAATAAATATGTTCACAATTAAATCGCCCATCCAAAATATAAAATATCCTTATGGTTTGATAGTGAGAGGTTATTTGTCTCATGAATTTATGGATTTTTGTTTTATTTATTTGTATGGTGTGAGAACTAGACTTAACCAGGAAATTAGAAATGCATATTACAAGTATAGGAAAATTTATCCCTCAATTACTTATCTTCCCCAAATTGGATGAATTGTATGGTCTTATACATTGGCTACAATGAACCTTGAAGAGCATGATATAGAATATCACACAATCTTTGTTATCTATGGTTTGTTAAATTACTATATCAAGAATGTAATTTCGATATTTATATGATATCTCATATAATGATATTTTACATATACCATTGACTTTTATTGTCATTGTTTGTAGGGAACATAAAAACATTATAAGTAAGCTCATATATCTTCAACTTTGATAAAGATAGAGGAATTGTATAGCCTATAGTATCATGCTTGGTATATATATATGGTATGAACAATACATTAATTAGATTAAAATTTAGATATCTATTTTATTATATTATTAATAAAAATTACAGGTCATCAGTTTAAAAAATTAATTCATTTCCCAAAAAATAAAGAGCACTGGGATTTGGTTTTAATTATTTGGTTCATGTTTGGAATTATTTAATAATAAATGGTATATTTTTTTTACAACTAATCAAGTGGTTAAAATGATAACACATCATGTTGGAATTATGTTAACTACTATAATTAAATTTTATTTCAATGCATCAGTTAGTCATCCTCAATATAAATATTTGTATTTTTATGTATTCGTTGAGAAAATATTTTTATTGGATTAATAATCCCAAGGTCAAGTCGCTATGGTGAAATTTAAACAGTTTGTTCTAATGATGTGATAACATAAATTTATTGATTACGTTGGATTTAGAGTTATTGATTTGAGTCAATTATAGTATACCGATGAACCTTACCTTTTGGAATCAATGTAAAAAAACAAGGGTGTTATGAGAATTATCAACTAAGGAATGATTATAGTGCCATTAATGATGTAATCCCAAGACATGGTTTCATTATTATAGTGATGAAATTTCCACCATTCACTCCCCATTGGTGTTGATGAAAATTTTCCATTTGATATATCATATTTTCCAATTGTAAGAGTTGAAATTGAACCTGAAGTGGTGGTGTGTAATACATATATGAAGCCATATATGTTCACTGCTCATTTAGTTTATGTTGACATGAAATTCTCAATTTACTATTATTGTAATTAGTTTCCATTTGAAATGATGTGTATTTTTACTATTTTTTAATTTCATGTCATTAATTTATATTTATTTAAATTCAAAAAACTGAGTTTATAACATGTTTTTTAAAAATTAAATCATGGTTTTATGAAAGATATTAGGAAATTACTTATTCTAAATTTTACATATAAGTTGTATGTATTATTTTTCTAAACAATTTCTAAAAAACATACATTTCATTCTTATATATATTATAAAAAATACTCCATATCTTCAACGGAAGTGAAGATTTTTTCCAAATTGAAGGATTCATGACCGTGTGTTACCTCCTTCACTTTCCTTAGTGAGTATAATAATTTTAATATTTTTCATCTTCATTACATATAAATTCATGTTAATATTCATTATCAATTCTTTTTGGGAACATTCACTTCAACCAGAGGTTCCTCCACATCCTTATAATATGGGTTTGTGTAGGGATGATCATAGACCTAGATGGAGCACCCATCATATCTATTCCCACACTAACCCATCAGAGAACACCCCTTCAAAGACATAATTCCGTCCTCCACATGAGAATCTAGGGATGTTCCCACTCATGCATCCATCTTATCATATCCCCTATTATTCCCAAAACACTTATACATTGTCTCAACAAAATGATCCCACCATTACCATATCCATATTTATTGATGTATCAACAAAAATACTACTATATTATACCATGTCTATGCATCGTCCATTTCCTGCAATAAATAAATCATCTGATTAGTCTGTTCTTTCATCATCCACTCCAGTGCATGAATGTCACCCAGACTCTGCATTTGTAGATATAGTTCCTTCAAAGGATACAATTCTAGGATATCCCATAGATCCATCATAGTCTATTGAGTATCCTGCATCAGGTTTTTTATTTTTACTATGTCAAATTATAACACATTATTTTTGTTCTTATGTACTCTGACTTAATTATTCTTATTTACCACTTTATCTTATCTAGTGGGATCTTTTAGTAGGTGACATAGGAACACTTATATGGAGGAATCCTAAAATTTCTAGTCATAGGTAATGATGTCTTGTAATAAAGATAATTAGTTGGTAGGTAAAAATGCATGGTAGTGTTGGTTTTTCATGGACATAATATCCAAGGGCCATGATATCATTCCGTTCGAACAGTTCTCATGGAGAATCATAGTAATAAAAAAAATTATGGATACATATTTGTGTAATAAAATTGTATAAATTTAAATAAATAATATTTATTTATTTATATGAAATAATATTTTCATTGCAGATTTGGTTTGACTTTACTAGTGGTGAAGATGATAAGACTTCATGGATGATGGATCTTGTGGATTCATGGTGCTCATACAAGCATTATTTAGATTTGTGGGAAGATCAGAGTGTTGTGATTTAGAGGGTGAACTCGTATTCCCTGACTATACAGAAAATCAATATCAATAAATTATTTCATACTGGAAGATTGATGAGATTAAGGTATTCCCAATCATTAATTATTTTTATATAAAATTTAATTCTTATTAATTATATTTATTTTTTTATGATGTGTCTGGGAAGACCCAAAAAAATGATTTAATGAAATACCTACACACAATGCGGCACACTACAAATCATGATTATGATAAGCATTAGGTAGTTAAATAAAATTGAAATAATGTCCTTATTTATATTATTACAATTGGTGTAATGTCCAATTGTTCTTTGTAACTATAGGCCAATTTTCCATTAGGATTAGATACAAATTAGCAATTACGCATAGATCACAATTTTCCATTAGGCTTGGATCTCAATTTTCCATTAGGCATATAGTCCATTTGGACATTAGGTGTAATGGAAAATTGTACATTGCATCTATAAGACAATTGGCCATTAGGCATAGAGGCCAATTGGTTATTAGGAATAGAGGCCAATTCTCCATTAGGCCTATTGTCCAATTGGACATTATTCCTATAGGAATAATGGATAATTGGTATCAAGCCGTAATGTCCAATTGGGCTATAGGCCTAGTGGAAAATGGGATGGTAGGTCTAATGGCTTATAAGCCTATATACCCAATGGAAAATTGGAATATAGGCCAAATATCCCATTGGACTCTAGGCTGAATGGCCAATTGGCTTCAAGGGCCAATGTAAAATTGGTATCTAGGCCTAATGACCAATTTTACTATAAGCCTAATAGCCAATTACGCTATAGGAATAATGTTAAATTGGACTATTATGCCTATACGATAATTCTTTTTAAGAAATGAATATAAGGAATTCATATTCATGATTATTTAATTTCACAATTATTACCTAAAATAATAATGTTTTTATGATTATCTTTTATATATGAATATTTTTCGACAATGTTAATCAGATTTTTTAAATTTAAGAATTTCTCATCTAATTAATAGTTACTCACTTTTATTAAATATATACATTATGAATATTTTTATAATAATAAATTTTACATGTATCGAGATATATTGGGCATCCAAGCTTATGTAACACAAGATAAATTATTCTGCTCAAGTAGGATGAAAAATGATAGAAGTGTAGTTAATTCATAACCATGAGAAAATAATGCATGTATTTTATTTATATTAATAATATACATAATAAAAAAAATAGTTAAATATCTATTTTATATTTTCATCATATTTACTTGGAGGACATTTAGGATAATTAATATGAAAAATTCGTCCTGAATTATCATTGGTGTCAGGTATTATGTGGCGAGCACTATGGCAACGTGTGTTTCCGAAAAAGAGAAAATATGTTATCCTTCAGTTATTAGTCATCATTCAGCTTCTCCTAGTACCTTCATACCCCCTGAGATACAATATGCTCATGTTGAATCAATTGAGGCAAAAAATAGCTTTATAATAGAATGAAATAAGACAATAAGAGTGTGATAGAAGTAAGATGGTCCCCAAACAATTCATGAATGCTTTTTTAGTTATAATTAAATCAATTTCCTCTGAGGATACTAGTAATATTGATTTATATATGACATAGATTCATTGTTTAAATAATTCTATAGGTGATTGAAATTAGGTTCATCGTTTTGATCGAGCTGAAAGTTATGGTGATGATGTTGTTCATTAGGTTTTAGCTCAAAATCATGTTGTTAGTGAGGGTATTTCTGATGATGATGGAAATTATGAGGTTGTTGTGGTTATTTATACTACTAATGATGATTATGTTTTTGATTTTATTCAGCATGAGGATATAGGTGATGGTGGATATATTGTTCCCCTTTATTTTTTATATAGTAGAAAAGAGACTTTTGATGTTCTCTAATTACTTGAAATGATTTTGTATGGATATATATGTTTGTTTTATTATTTAATTTGTTTTAAAAACTATTTCATGATTTTTATGGATTATAAATGTAAAAAAAATTATTACAATGAATGTATATTGTATGTCATATTTGATTTACTGGTTCAGGAGTTGGAGGAAGAAGTGGATGAATAAGTGGTGGTGCTGCTACAAAATGAAGGAAGCTAACTATACCCATGATTTTCAGAATCCTGTGTATAGGTTATCAGATTGGAAAATATATACTGATGGTTTTTAAATCCATAGGTATGTATCTATAACCACGGTTTCATTAATACCCAAGGTAGGGTTGAATTTATGGAACCAATACCCATAGTTTTTATAAGAACGATGGGTATAGGTCCTTAATGAAACCTCAACATCACAAATTATTTAAAACCATGTGTATAGACTAAACACAAAAATTTATGGTTTATACACATGGATTAAAACTGTGAGTATTGGTGGAATTTCTAGTAGTGATATTATACCCTTATGCTCAGGATGTGTTAATATCTCCCCAATTTACCCTTAATGAGAATCTAAACTCTACCTTTCTTATGATTTAATTCCCTTGCATATAAATATATTTATTATGTATGATATATATAATAAGGGTTATATAAATTATAAACATAGTGGGAGACAACTTAGCTCACTTACAGACATGTTTTTTATATGACAATGATTCCAAAGGCACTATACTAAAATGATTTTTGCATGGATCATTATAATATGAATAGAATTTTCGTATATTATGATGTAAAATTTATGTATTATAAGTGAGGGTATTTATAAAATATATTCCATATATGGAACTCCTTATACCTAATTATTAGCTATATAATTCATATTACACATTGAGAAATACGTGGATTCCTATGTAGGTGTTCCATTAACGAGCTCATAGGACAAATGTGTCTTATTAAATGCTTGACCAATTTTATAAATAGAATTCATGGGTTTACGGTGGTTCCTAAAAAACATTATAATTCTATGAAATTGTATGTGTTCACATGTTGGGCTGGAAAATCTAATTCCTTAATCAATTGATTGACTCTTATGGTACAAATTTGAGGAAGCCTTATCATACGACTCGTGTTCTGGATAATACTACACATAGATATATGTATATATATATTATTACGTATATTGTTCATATATATACATAATTTTTCATAAAAATATATACATTTAAATATTTACATATTTCCATATATACATATGTATTCTAACTTTCTGTGTTCTAGGTATTTACAACAACGTGTCCATTGAGGAACCTGATACCGACTTATTTATGTTTTTTATTAACTATATTATTGATATACCAAAAATATGATATATTTTATACTGAAGGATAAGATAAAACTGTTCACAATTGGCTGAGGAATACTGTATCTATATCACACACTATTCTGGCCACTTGTTAGTACCAGATCATACCACATGGTTTCATGGTCGGGTTTTGGATTCAGGTATATAACATTTATTCATTTTTTTTGTTATGCATAGGATACTGAGCATGGGAGAATATATACATATAAATGTGTCTAGGATCATGATACTCATGGATTGATCTGTTTTTTATTTTTTTCATTTCTCTCTATATTTATTATTCACTTATTTTATACTTCTTCCAATATTATTTTTTTATTTTTTACCATTTTTTAAACTCTGATCACGAGTGACTATTCTCACCATTATACCCTTATTACATGCTCACTGATAGGTTGTTAACTTTCAAATATTGGGAGTAGATGTTCATGCCATGTGGTGACTGGTCCAGCTAATGTATGAAAGTGAGCTGGGTCGGGACATTAAGAAGTAAAGAAAACGATTTATTTTCCATTCTATTAAAATTCGGTGCTTGTGTAAAAATACTAGGATATATTATAGTCAATTATTATTTCACCTAGTGTGATTGAATTACATTACACTTATCAATGAATTATGTGACGTATGATATCTTACCCTCCACCCAGTATGGTAGGGTTGTATTGTAACATGAATCTTTATAGGAACACAGTTATTGAAATTCCATGCATTATTATATTCCCTTTAGGATGATTTTTTATTTCATGACACATATTTTATTTAAATGGTATGATTTAGTAGAATTCTTATCTATATACCATGTTTATGTAATTATTTAGATTGTTAATTGAACACCAAGCTATTTGGTTGATTTATATTTTCACCTATATTTATTTATTTATAATAGCATTCAAGGTTTTAATTAATATGTGGGATTGGTTGTTAATGTTTCTAAATCAACCTGTTGTTATTTTTCTATATAGATTGATGAAGGCACATTAACTATCCAATAATAACATGTTTAATAGATAATCCATTGTTTATATTGGATGAAAAATGAATTTTTTTCAATAAATCTAGTTGAAATAATATTTATAAATAAAATATACCTTTTTAAATTGGAAAGGGTGAAACATATAAAGGAAACATATTAAATTGACTTATTATTTCATAAATAAAATATAGAAAAATGGTTGCTGCTAAATGAATTCTAATCGTATCTTATAAAGGAGTGTACCTTTATTACATTGGAATCATAATATTTCTACCTAAAACAATTTTTTTATAAATGTATTAATATTTTTTATTCATTGTGAAATAATGTGTGCATCAAAATTAATTGTAAATTTTCAAACAATTAAGGCTTTTACAATTATGACTTGGGCATGAAAAACCATATGAATAAATTAGTAAATGTAGATATGGACCCAAGAAGGATAGTTAAGGAATGTTGTTATTGATATTAACAAAATAATGGGGTTTTAATAGTTAATAAATCTACTATTATTGGGTTACATTTTGATTAACATCTGTAAGAATGAAATGTCTCTCATATGCCACCATTGTTTTGATATACCTTGGTGTATAACCTCATTAGGATATACTTATGTTATATATTTAAGGTTATTTAATGTGTCAACTACCACCTATATTATATTACATATAAATTTATTGTTGAATATTACGTATCCAATTCCCATAAAATTATATATAACTTCTGGTAGAATTTAGGCCCTTTTTATTATATGAGATTTTAGTTAATGAAAATAAAAATCACAACCCAAAGGGTGTACTATATGTAGCATGTAATTGAAATATTCTTGAACTAATCCCAATTCTTATAAATTTATGGATGAATAAATGGAAAAAATGAATTTATTTGATTAATTTTCAAAACATTGGGTCGATTTTAGTTAAATATAAAATTCATGGAAGGAAGATGGATACAACTTTCCTGTGTTTCCTTATCGAATTAGCTAAATAATGTGCCATGTGGAACTATATATCATAGTATGTAATTTATATTTATTAATGGAGTATTTAAATTGTTTAAAATAAAATTTTAAAACTGAAAACTACTCTAATGAAAACATAATGTGGGGTTAATAGTTTTGACAATCGTTTAAGAGTAGTTTAAATGATTCCCTTTGTTCTTCATTAGATCTGAATCAGTACAATTCCTAGAGTTGATTTTTTTCGTAATCCTTTACCGTGATCATTGTGTCCATGATAATAAGAATAGTGACAATTTTTGAGTATCCTTTTTAGGATATAATCCTTATATATTATTAAGGGGAAATCACAAGGTAGTAAGGGCCCTCTGAAATTAAAACAATGATAAATTATTAGGGATAATTTCATACATGAGGATCTATTATGGTGTTTCTTATCACAATTAAGATTATTAGTGATGAAAAAACAACTCTAGGTAGATGGGTGGTAATTGGGTAAGTTGAACCTTGTTATGTTCATGAGCATCATGTAATGATCTTATTAAACAAGTTTGACAATCCTTTGGTATAGACAACTTATTTTTATGTTATGTATCCCATATTTTCCTATAATTATTGAATATTCAAGAGGTATTCATTAGAATTAATAGTATATTGGGGGAATATGACTCAATATTTGAATTATTCATGTGGTGAACCATATACTAAGATGAAATGGTTTCATAGAACAATATAAATTATTAATGGATTTGTCACTACATTAGTGAAATATCAAGGAAGTACATGATGATGCAAATGGTTCCAATCGAGTTCGTAAATATTGAAGAGAACTATATGAGTTAATTTAATTTTTTTAATGCCATGATGTTATCCTTAATATTCTTAGGTCATCTCTTGAGTATAGTGTCATGTGAGTTAATGGGAATTGAGTTATCCAAGTACCCAGGATGACACTGTGATGTTATCAGCTGTTATAAAACTACAAATTAGTTGGGTTTTGTATTCTATCAATGATACTAATGATATTCAGTTGCACCGAGAAAGACAGAATCATAGGTACATACGGAGAAAAAGATGTTCCATCGTGATTTTAAGGTAATTTTCTTCCTCTCATTTCAATTTGGATCTTAGTAAAGGATTTTTATCCACATATGTTACCTAAATTCGGTTATAGATTGAGTTTGTGTCAATGGATGTGTCCCCTTTATTAGTAAACTATGACCAGAACACTCTTAAGGTGGGAAATGTAACATCAATATGGGAAAATAGTATCATTCCATGTAACATTATCCAAAAATAAATATTCTATTCAGATATTGTTAGAATGGATTCTTAATACACATCTAGTTGAAAATAATCTTTGTTGAATATTCATGAATGTTTATGAAATGTATCAGATTGTAAAGAATAATGGTTATGTAATGATGACTCATTGGGTGGTATGTCTAATATATTTTTAAAGAAATCATCTACTGATGGTTTGACTATTCTTATAATCAATAGTTGGATACCAAATCCAGCCTCAGGGACTGCTTTCATCATTTTTACATTAGATGTGATTTTGTTGTAATTTTTTGTTACATTGGATTTTATTTAATAAAAACAATTCAATTTTCAGTCAAATAGATGGATACAATGGGTGGGAAACCATAACTAGAACATCATATTTGATATGGTAGGAGTTTATTGGGTCTTATTAGTAGTCATTGATATCATCTTAGTGTACTATTAACAAATCCACAATTATTCTGTTTATATTAACATAAACTATGGTCTAGTGAGGTAGTGTTTGTTATATGTCAAACTGTAGAATGAAGTTCAAATCCTTTTGGGTCATGAAAGATACTCTTCTACTATTCAACACTAATATCATGAATGTTTTATGTAAGCATGGATTATCTTGTGTGATACATCAGTTCAATGTAATAATACTGAGGATGGACTCATGGATATAATAAAATTTCATGACTCGACTTCAAGATGATATAACAGTATTCAGATTAGTCAATTTTTTATATGTGGAAATTTCATCTATATACTAAGGTGTGATTGTACACTATTGATAATGGACTACCTTGAAAAAACTCTATAGACTCTTATGGTTTATTGTATGGTTTCCATGAACATACAGTTCATCATGGTTGATTTGTTTTATTTGTGAATATCTATTGGTGATAGATCAAGTATAAACAACCTCTTGTCTTGTGAAATAACCACATGAATGTTCAATTCAAGAGGAAACATCAATTAAAGACAATATCGACTTCGCTATTTGTTAGATGTAATCCTGATATTCTATTGTTTAAATGTTCTATTATTAGATTTTGGATACATCCACTATAGAATCTATGTTTTTTCAAATATAGTCGGCCGGTAGTGGATTTATTTAATTTTCCCATATTTGGTTTAATGTATTTGGTGATGAACTACTTCAAAATAATTCTTGGGACAAGGAAATTGTATTAAAAATATTTACTGAGGCTTTTCATGTATCGACCATGACAAATTAGGTTTATTGGAAATCAATGATTCGATTATGTTCAAAAGACAAAGTCAGTGTGTCATTAAAATAAATTTGGTTTTTTTTGGAAACATTGATAGTGGTATATATAGCGGATCATAATTGGCCATAAATTTTAAGATTATATTATGGGGAGATCCATTGTATAAATGATGAAAGAGACAATTAAATGATAACTTCTTAGGTTACACGGGTTCTGGTTAGTGCCAAATTGATGTTTCACAATTATATTCAAGAAGTATTGTAATTTCCTATATCTTGTATACTATATATTAGAAGTAATTTTAACATGATAGTCGGATGGTTAAAATAATAATATTGTTTCAAGGTAAATTTAATGATCTTCAACGTTTTGGTGATGTTTCGTTGTTACTCATGGATTTTTAAGGATGAGAACATCTAAGGTTATGAGATTATAAGGTCCCCTGTTTTTTACCAATTGAAATTTCCAAATTATATTGAATTATTCATTTTGAGGGAAAATTAAATTTAAATCCATGGATTGAAATTTATATATGAGAATTGAAACAGAAAAACTATTAATTTTTTATTTATTCTGAGGCATGAACGGTGTCTCGAGTGTTCCATTTACTTTTGAAATCACCACACTTTGGAATCCCAATTATTAGAAAATCTAGAGGGAGGTGAATTATTATAGCATGGTTAATGATCATCAGGAACCTCGACCATGCGAGGTTTGGAGGATGTGGAATGGTTTGTTGAACTGTGCACTAAGGAAATAGAGTCATTCAATGTATCTCTAAAAAATTATACATCCAAACTGTACGAGATGCACTTGTTTAAGAAAATAGAGTGCCTAGACCACATGTTTAGTTATAAAGGTTGTGGAGTTGAAATGTTTAGAAAACCCTAGAGGTCAAACCATGAGCCTCATTTTAATAGAAAAATTATACTTTTCCCCTACTTTAATTTAACTATTCCCAGACAATTTTTTTTCACTAACTGTAAAATATTCCATGTATGAGAAGATTTCCTCCTCTCCCCTAATGAATGGTTATATATCCACCATATGAGTATAGAATATATCATTATACTTTTTGATGGAATCCCCTTTGAAAATCTACAATTTCCCCCACCCCTATCTTGGTTTATCGTTGTTTGTTGTATGTTATATTAATTTTAGCTAATACGAATTATTTTCACGGCATTTTTTGAATATTTCATTTTTTATCAATCTAGCTCAAATTAATGTTTTTTAATGTAAAATTTATTAATCACTGGTTTGAGTTAGGTGGCCTATAGTTTTTCCATTAATTTTTCAGTGATATACCAATACACTATTATACTGCAAACTTGATCTTCCATTCATCATATTTAAAATGTGAAATTTATTATATTGAATCTAATGCATCAAATTTGATGAAAATTGTACATTTTATGGAATTTTTTTAGTTTTTTCACATATATTTGAACCACCCCATCAATATGTGTTGTTTTACAAAATGAATTGTATGAATTTTCAAGGATACTAACAAACCGTTAGTGTGTGATAATGTAAATTTTTATGAATATAAATTTCGTATTATCTAATAATCACCTTTTTAGGAATTATGAACTATTAACAATTAATAAAATGATTAATATATATTAAATGATTATTATAGCATATCCATTTCTCTGTTTAATAATAAATCTTCCTATGAGGTGTGTGGTCTTATTTATAAAAATGGAAAAATAAAATTGATATATTCAAAATCAAGAATTTCTTTGACTATATAGTGGAATTATTTATTACATATAAATAGAATTGATTAAAATTATATACCTGGTATGTGTAAGGAATTCTCAATATCAATTCCTAATTTATTACTTATTTTTAGATGTTTAGATAATTATGTCACACTTTGAATGAACCTTTGTTTTCCAAGCAGGAATTCATTGGATGAACATAATAGTTGGATGAATTAGGGATCCTTGGATTCCCATGTAGGAATTCCCTGGAAAGGATAATTATTTATATGAATTATATTAAAACATGAGTGATAATTTTGTTTCTTTTTATTTAATACCATTGAATGTCTCATTGGATAAATGAATTTTTAGTTAATTGAGTGATACTCGGGTTCCTTAAATGGAACACAATATATGGTCTCATAGCTAAAATTAATAATGATAACCCATGAGAGATATGTGGGTTCCTTATATGGAATACCATGGATGAGATCATTGGTAAAAATTATTTTTATAGACCCTAGAAAAATACCATGGCTCCTTATATGAAATTCCTTGGATTTTATGTTTGGGTTCATGATTTACATTAATCGTTGATAAATACATGGATTCCGAATTAGGGGTTATATTCATGGGCTCATATGAAGAAAAAAAAATTTACGTGGTTTATTACTTTAATATATGGATTTCATGGGTTTACACATGGTCCAATGCGACGATTATACTTTTACGACATTATTTATGTTCCTATGTTGGGATGATTTAGCTGATTCCTTAGATATATAGGTGAGTCTTATTCAACTAATATTTGGATTCCTTAGATTTATACATCATGGCCTGAATAATACTATATGCCTATATATTTATCTATATAAGTTATTTTGAATATATTTAGTATATATACATATATGTTCATATAAATAAGTAAATATACTTATATAAATGGTTGAATTTATTCATAGGTATTCCCGCATAGGCCAAAGTAGGTATGGTCATCCATGTGGAAACCAATTTGTCTACATTCGATATATTAGGCTAGTTTAGGATGTTACATCATCTCAATATCTCAACCTCAAAATGATCATACTAACAAATGAATAGTTATTAGTGGTCCAATCATATACAATACAAAAATTAAACCTTCAGGGATCACTGGATGTTGAAATAACATACCATGTGGATCAGAATGTTTCTATAGAAATTATCATGTCGTATGCATTATGTCAATGTATTTTTTAATTGATGAACAGTATTCAATTCATCACTATGCCAAACAATAATAGAATTTTTTATATTCGAATAATTAATATAATATTTTCAACCAGTTATTTGGGCAATGGGACCAGAGTTAGAACATAGAATTATATTCACCCATAACCGACATGGGTCACAAAAAACCATTGTGTAGTCCACCCAATAACACTATGTGGTGTTATGTGTATGTTGTGTGGGAACGATGAAACTGTGCTACTTTCATCATGAGATCAATATAACCATAAGATTCATGTGGGATACAGACATCATTCTATCACCATGGGACATCCATATAGACAACCCCCATGTGTTTGACCCCTTAGTTCACAAATATTTTGTTGATGTTTTACCTGGTTAAATAATTTTTTTCCATATTATTTTAGTTTCTAGTAGTATCCAAATATGTAATGTATGTTTCATAAAATCAAATCAATTCTCCCCATACATTATTTATAAAATTTATATTTACACTAAATGGTCTTATTCTTCATTATATTAGAAGAAAATATATATCATGGAATTCTATAATGAAATTTTCAAATAAATATATATTATCATACACATCAATGAAGAGCCTCAGGGAAAAAATATTTTTATACCCCTTTTCAATTCCCCTCCTTTTAGACATTTTAGAATATAAATTAAAAAGTGATACCTTCCATCTAATTTTCATTCATTGAATATTATTCATTTTTGTAACCAATGTTTCATGTCAAATGCCTCAGTGAAACATGTTTTAGAAATTATTATCAATGAAAAAATCGTTAGAGTTAAAATAAAAAACTCATAAAGAGAAATTCCATAAGATAATAAGACGTGAGTACATTCTTCTTCATCCATTTATCCAGGAAACATTCAATTTTTTATCATTCATGGATTTCATGGATACCTCATTGAATTATTTTTATATAACATATTCAAAAAATTTTCATCGATTAGATCTTTTTTCTTTATTAACAACCATTGGCATCCATCAATTTTCATTGACCAAAACTAAAAAACATAAAAAAACAGTGGGAATGTGGCGACCCAAGCCTTTTACATATATTATTTCACAATCCTTATATAAGAATATCCATTAATATTATAAAATTGTCATAACTGTATTTTTTATTGGGATGGATAGGTTCATATTAAATAAAAGGAAACTCAATCACGGATTATTTATTTTACTCATTATAATGATCACGAGAAGACTATTTGAGATCCTAAAACTGGATGGGGAAACCTGGGTAGTACATAAATAACGTGGTGATAAAAGAATCCTAGATAGGAATAAACATGATGGGTACAGTAAACAAGAAAATCAATGATAAAAATTACAACATAAAAGACTTGGATATTGATTAATTGCATGTAATAATATAATAAGGAATATGGTTTCATCATATCATGGAATTATATTAAATGTTGAGGAATCATATAACATGAATGAAACATGATTCAATGATAACATCCTATAAAAACACATTGTCAACCAATTTTTATAAGAGATTAGTTTTACTATAAAATTATATACCTGATGCATGATGAGACTAAATCATTACCCAATGCATTTATCGAGACCCTGACAAAAGTACCCTAAAGATGGTGTATATATTATTATATTAGGATAAGACTCAAGGAATCACATCTTGAAGGACTAAATCATTTATTAGTAATGGTACACTAGTTACATTCATGAGTTTTTCATTATATTTGAAAATATAAAAATTTAAAAAAATATTAATTGGTAACTCCAATATTCTTCAATTTATATCCCTATATATCAGTCACAAAACACATTCAATTATCTTGGGGAGAATAAAAAAAATTAAATTTGTGAGTTTAGATTCTCTATATGGGTAAGTGTATAGTTGATTCTATCATGAATAAATAAGATTAATAAATATGGGATGGTAAATAATTGAAATATATTCTAGTTAATAATATAATTAATCATTGTTTAAAATAAATAAATTATGGTCAAACAATGCCTTATAAATATTCACACGAGCTAGAAACATGTCTATAAATATTTGAATTAATTAAATTACCATGTGGACATCAATAAATGATATATTAATGGGTAAATTCGTAATTTTCGACTTTATAAACATAATTTCATGGACTATTTTTATACATTATTTACATCAATTCAATGATCCAATGCATCTTACCTTAATGAGTTAGGCCTAAAAAAAATACCCATTCTAATTTCACTCATGAGAAATTATAATGAATCGAGGGGATATGTAATTATGGTCCCCACCCATTACATTATAATTTTAATTAATTACACATATACATGGGGAAAATTTAATAAATATAAATATTCATATTAAAAAACTAGGAAATGAAATGTTAACACTTACTCTAATAAATAAATAAAATCATAAAATATCAATAGTAATATTGTGAATGGAAAAAAAATTTACTATCCCAGTCAAAATGATAACAAACAATCCAATTAAATATTAAATAGTATTTCAACAAAATATACTCATAGTGGATCATAAATATTTAATTTCTTTGATGAAAATAAGTTTCATAAAAATCACATTAAAATAATTTTTTATGAAAATAAACTATTCACATTTAACATTTTTTAAAAAACTAATGGTTCATAAAATAATTTTAAAATACATTTCATTGAAAAAATACTTTTTAAAACATGTAATATAATCATTAAATCATTGATTTGACATAATAACAAAAATTGTGTTCATTCCAAACTTGTAAAAACAACGATTCCTATCACATTTTTTGTAAAATACAAATGGGCCATGATTGGAAAATGACATAATGATTACATTAAATATTTTATTTAAATTGTCAAAATGGGTAAAATATTCTTTAATATATCATTTTTATGGGTTAAACATATTTTATCAATTCATTTTTAGATGAAATGAATTTTGATGAAAATGGATTTTTGACCGAAGAGATAAATAAAGTCAATTCATTTAAAACATTTCCTCAATCAGTTAATATACCAAAGCATGAAAAAAGGTTTTATTACATGAAAAAAACCATTAATAACCATAATAGAAAAAAAAAATATTTATTTTAAGATATAAATATCAAATAATTCCCACAAAAGACACATAAATAGGGACAATATCGAATAAAAGTGAGATTGTGAAAAAACCCTTACCAATATATTAACATCTGAACCAGAAGACCCATGAAATAAATAACATCATATGAAAATTAAAAAAAAATTAATATAAATATATTAATGATCTAATATAACATATGATGTATTATATACACCCAAAAATGAATATGTGGTTATTATGGTTTATGTCTCATTGAATTAAAATTTAGATGGAAAACCATTACAACTTTTTCAACATCCCTGATATGTGTATGAAACTACAATATAATAAATATATTTTTATTTAAATTCCTTTAAAAATCCATAATATGAAATGTCACACCACATATAAATTAATTATAGTATTTTATCACATTTTTATTTGCAATTCATTGATGAAATAACTATTCCATGTGATAATTGCATCGTTTTTTGTGAATGTATCGGTTCAGTAGCTTCAGCCAATTAATTTGATCATGGTTAAATTATATAAAATATATTAAGCATGATATAATTTATATTAAAATTAATAATATATTTATTTTGAGTAATCTATATTTTTTAGATATAGAAAATCTATCACACTATTCATGGAGACTATAAGATGTACATACATATGAATGGGGTTTCCATTTTTATCAATGAATGGAATTAATGAAAAATTAAAATTAATTAAAATATAAATAATAATAATAATTATATATATATTATTATTATTTTATTAAAATTCTTGATCTTTACCATCCATGTAAAAATAAAATGAACATCATTCCCCATCGCTTCGTGGAGGTGGCAGTCCTCACATATGCAAGAGAAACATTATTATTTTCCAATAGATTGGATGGTAAGAATTTATATGTGAAATTATATTTACAAAAATATTTTAATTTCTTATATATAATCAAAATATGTTTTATTCATCATTAATTCCATTATTTTAAGGTGTTTATGGAAAACAAACTACATCAATTATCAAGGTGGTAGTCTTCTATACAAATGATAGATAGTTTCATTTTAATTTTTCAATAATGTTATGATGTATATAGGTTATAACATTGACACAGCGAAATCTAAAAATATAAAGGATAATTTGTTTTCACATAAATTTAAAATATTATAATGAGATAGAATATGAATAAAAAATGAAATGCATAGATAAAACAATATCTCTTCTTCAAGAAACCTCTTCATTTTTAAAATTAATCCACCATAGTTTATAATTATGATCATACCAAAGAATATATGATGTTGGGATACATTTAGTAATGATATATGGGTAGCTATTGGTATGGAAAATGGTCTTTGTGAGTGTGATGAGGGTTGGATAGACGGTGGTCTTCTATAGGTGGTAGAGAAGACACACATGAAATTTTGTAAAAGAATCAATAAAGTGCAGGTTGTATCTGGACAGAACACTTAAAAATGAGCCATTCTTGACAATATAGTTTATAGGGTATAAATGTGTCTAAAAATGTGTCTATAAAAATACAGCAGTGGATTTTAACACTTATCGTTTCTGTTCAACCCTTGGTAAACCCATTTTTAGCTTTATAATAGTAATTATATTTTACTCCTTTTAGTATTCATGGTGATCAAAATTTAGGTTTAAAAAATTAGATAAAATAAATTTTTTTATTATAAAAATGGAATCCATTTTTTAAAAATCTATTCAATGAAGTGGAAGAATCTAATTCATAATTATACAAGCAGACAGAATGAAAAACGGGTCAGCAAAGGGAAACATTGAAAATGTATATAATGTTTTAATATAAAAATTCATTATTCATTTGATTTATATGAAGAAAATTAGTTAAATTAAAATATAATTTCATTTATGTTACATTAAATATGTCTTATAATATTATTTGTCATTGAAAATAATTCAGAAAAAATGGTTAATTTCAATTAAAATTCAGTATTTTTCACTATTCATCAAACAAATAATCTTTAAAATAATTTTCAAAACAACACCCAAAGTTAATATTTATTGTTATATTTAAAAAATATATTTTTTTATTATAATAAATTTTCTAAATGTCCTATAAATTACTTTTAAATTATATTTCCAATTTATAACTAATGCTCCATTTAGAAAAATAAAGTTTTCATGAAAAAACTTCTTTCTCTTAATTTATTTCTATTAATTAAACAGAAAATGAATTTATTATTTAAATTTTTAATCCATATAATTTTCTTAATTTAGTTATTATTATTCATACTTACAAAATTAATGACTATTTTATTATAGTCATGTATAAAAAATATTATTTTATAAGTGTGTCACTTTCCTTTTAAACCAGTTGTTTCCTAAATCACATAATATCAATGAGATTGAATATATATATAATTAAATATTACATAATATATCATTGTGATATATTATCTTCTTATCCTGATTTTTTGTTTCATATAGGCTATAGAATATTATTTTCCAGTATTAAAATATCATTTTGTTATATTTTAGGCCCCTTAAAGAAATTAATTTGTCAAACTTTAATCCAGATCTAGATAATAAATGGTTAGAGAATTTAAAATTCTCTTATTCAATGAACACATCATGAGAAGGTTTAATAAAAAAATCCTTTTGGTAAAAGAGACTGGGATTTATGGAGGTAATCTAAAACTATCACATAACGTTGTTTCCCTGTATGATAAAATGGGTGTGAAGTGAATATTTGTTCGTGGAATAAAAGATAATGTCCTAGATAAAAATTAAGGGTGATAGATTTAAGTGATCAGAATAAGGTGAATTATTCAAATTAATTCAAAAAGAAACCCATAAATATATATTGAGTTAAGGGTTTATTTGAGTCATCATAAATGAAAGAACTAAGATAATATATCTATTGGATGATTATTTTCTCAGAGATGAGGAATTATTTTACTCTCAGGATTAAGAACCTAAGAAAATATACATACATGATATATTTCTATTTCATTAGTTCATTTTTATTCTTTTCTAGAACATTTATCATTTCACACATCATTTATTACTCCAGGAAATGAATATCCAAAATGATCCTTTATTCCCAAATAACATTTACTAGATCATTTGAATGACCAGTTATTCCAAATATTTATAGATATTTAAAAAACCAAAATGGTTAGAAGAAGTTATGCAATAACATAAAATGTTAAAATTAATCCATTCTATGTATAGTTATCATAATAAGTATAAAGAAACAAGTCTACCAAAATTTTATTTCCCAAATTTTCAAGGATGGTCACTAATCAACAATATATTCCCATAAAATATAAATTATCTATTGAATTCAAAATTAAAATATAAAAATACATTTTCACTATAAAAAATGAATAAAATCATGTATGATTTGAAATATAAAGTCAAATGTTTTTTAATATATTCCATAAATTAATTCTTATATTAGAATCTATCAAATATAACATAAACTGTCACACCTCTATTTTATTTCATGGTCGACATAACCATCCCATAATAATCTCATTATTATATTTCCCTGGGAAATACTTAGGGTTATCCTCTATTAATCATTTGTTTTAAAAGAGGTTTAACTTTTCATCAAATCAATTTTCATAGTCATCGATATCACTCATCATATCACCTCAAATAGTATAATATATAATAATAATGTACAATAATTTTATATTTCATGATTCTTATAACAATAATATCATTTATAAAATACATATATATAATATTTCATGATTCAAAAATATATCATTAATCATTACACCTCATCTGGGGTAATATCACAAGCTTTACCATGACCCCTTATAATCTATTGAGGTATGTTTACTTGATTATAAGGGAAATCATTTGTGTAGTTCCCCATATTCTTATTCTGCAATAATTTAATTGCAAAAATTTCAATCTTTCGCTTGAAATTTTGATCATGGTTTCATTTATCTATGAAATGGTAGGAAACTAAAATTCCCTTCAAGAAATTACTAGGTTGCTTCATTCAGTAATTACCAATTTTACGATAAATAATAATTAATATTATTTTTAAATAATTCCAATTTTAGGTGGCGTGAGAATAGCTTACAAATCATAAATAAAGAAAAATAATATCACAAACACATCAGTCCTCCACAAACCATCAATATAGTTGGCTGGTAGGGGATTTATTTTATTTTTCCATCTTTGGATTAATGTATTTTGTGATGAACTACTTCGAGAACATTTTTGGGACTAGGAAAGTGTAGTAAAAATATTCAATGACGATTTTCATGGATCGACTATGATAAATATGGTTTATTGGAAATAAATGATTCGATTTTGTTTAAAAGACATTCTCAGTGTGTCGTTAAAATAAATTTTGTTTTTTTTTTGGGAAACTTCGATAGTGGTATGTATAGTGGATCAGAATTGGCCATTAATTGTAAGAACATATGATGGGAATATCCACTGTATATATTATGAAAGAGACAATTAAATGATAATTTTTCTGTTTATAGGATTTCAGGTAAGTTCCATATTTTTTTTACATTTGTATTCAACCATTATTATCATATTATATTGCTTATATACTATATATTCGAAGTAATTATTACATGATCATTGGGTGGATAATATAATATGATTGTTTCAAGGGAAATTCCATGATCTAGGAAGTCGTGGTGATGTTTCATTGTTACCCATGGATTCTAAAGGATGAGAACATCTATGGTTACGAGATTGTAAGGCCCCATGTTTTATACAAATTGGAATTTCCAAATTAGATTGGACAATTCTTTTGGAGGGTAAAATAAATTCAAATCCATGTATTGATATTTAAATATGAGAATAATAATAGTAAAAATAGTTATTTTAGTTTTATTCTATGGAATGAATGGTGTCTCAATTGTTCCATTTAGTTTTGAAATCATAATGCTTTAAAATCCCAATTTTTGGAAATCCTAGAGGGAGGTGCATTTTTATAAAATGGTAAATAATCATCAGCAACCTCAACCATGCTAGGACTGGAAGATGTGGAATGGTTTGATAAAATATGCACTAATGAAACAGATCCATTAATGGTAATAATAAAAAATAATACATCCAAACATTATATAATTCAGATGTTTACGAAAACAGTGTGTCTAGACCACATGCTTAGTTACAATGGTACTGTAGTTGAAATTTTTCGAAAAACCAAGAGGTCAAACCACGTGCCTCATTTAAATTGAAATATTACCCATTTCACCTACCTTAATTAACTCTTCCCCTACATTTTTATTTTCAAAAACTGCAAAATAGTTAGTGTATGAGGGATTTTTCATCCTCTCCTCTATGGAATTAATAGATATCCCCAATTTGAGTGTAGATTAGATCGTTATATATTTTCTTGGAATCCATTTAGCAGGTCTACAATTTCTCCACCTATATCTTGGTTTATCATTGTTTGTTGTATGTTATTTTAATGAGATCTAATAAGAATTATTTTTAGGGCCTTTTTCAATTCTTTAATTTTCTATTAATCTAGCTCAAATTAATGTTTTTTAATGTAAATTTGATTAATCAATGGTTTGAGATAGGTGGTCTATGGATTTTCCATTAACATCTCATTTATTTATAAATAAACTATTATACTGCAAACTTGATCTTCCATTAATAAAATTTAAAATGTGAAATTAATTATATTGTCATAATGCCAAAAATTCGATGAAAAATGTTCATTTCATTGAAATTATTTAGTTT
This sequence comes from Viscum album, assembly GCA_963277665.1. Lineage (NCBI taxonomy): Eukaryota > Viridiplantae > Streptophyta > Magnoliopsida > Santalales > Viscaceae > Viscum > Viscum album. Next base: position 2,049,334,694 of record OY728157.1, on the reverse strand, counting down.
TCCCACTTATTAATGAAGCACCCCATCAGGATGTGTTGTTTTATGCAGTGAATTTTTTGAATTTTCAAGGAAACTAACAAACCATTAGTGTGTGATAGTGTAAATATTTTTAATTATAAATATCGTATTATTTTTTAATCATCTTTTTCAGAATATTGATATATTCTCCATTAATAAAATGTTTAATATATATTAGATGAAATTTATATGATATCCATTTCTCTGTTAAATAATAAATCTACCTATGAAGTGTGTGTTCTTCTTTTAAAAAATTGAAAAAACAAATTTATTTATTCAAAATCAAAATTTTCATTGACCTTATAGTGGATTTAATAATTAAATATAAATAGAATTTATATAAATGTATACGTGGTATCTGTATGGAATATTCTCTAGCAATGCCTTATTTATTACTTATTACGTATTTTTAAATGTTTAGATAATTATGTCACACTTTGAATAAACCTTGGTTTCCCAAGAAGGAATTCATTGGAAGAACTCATTAGTTGGATGAATGAGGTATCATTGGATTCCCATGTAGTAATTCCTTGAAAAATATAATTAGTTATATAAATTGTATTAAAACATGAGTGATAATTTGGTTTCTTTTTATTGAATCCCATTGAATATCTCACAGAAAAAGATACTCGACGAAGTTGGTGAGGACTCCCTAGGTGCATCCAAGAGACCCGAGATCAAATCTAGGTGGAGGAAAATTTCAGGGTGGGTACTGTAGTAGTACTGTAGTAGGAACTATAGTAGGCACTGTTCTGTACTGTAGCAGCTAGAACTATTCATCCATATGGGCCTTCGGGCCACCGGTTTTGTCCTCATCTTTTGATGGATTTCAGTCCTCCCAAGGCCTTCGGGCCAGATGATTCTCAAGGCCTTTGGGCCACCTTAAGGACTTCAGGCCACCCCATGTCCTTTGGACCACATGAATGCAGGACCCAGACACACTAAAAAAAAGAGCAGCCCCCGATGAGGATTCAGAGCAGGTGCACATACCATAGCAGAGACAAATTGATTTTCAGAATGAGAGGGTATGGATATGTCATTGGTACCTACCTGTGATTTCAAAGGAAGCCTAGCCATATGGTCATGAAAAGGTGGATAGCTACTATCATGATGAAGATGTTGGGGAGGGGCAGTTCCTTGTACATAGTCCGGTTGAATTCCCTAAGACCTTTAGGTCATGTAATTTCCTAAGCCTATGGGCCATGTAATCTCTGAGCATACGAGCCATGTAATGGTTCCCCCTTATCCCTTGAAAGGGGTGTTATCAAAAAATTAATAAAAAAATGAAGGCCTTCAGTCCATTCAGTCTTGAATGTCTCATAGGATAAAGGAATTTTTGGTGAATTGAGTGGTACTCAAGTTCCTTAAATGGAACACCATTGATGGGCTCATAGGTTAAATTTATAATGTTAACCCATGGGAGATACTTGGGTTACTTATATAGAACACCATGCATTTGATCATTGGTTATATTAATATTGATAGTCTCTTGTAAAATAACAGGGTTCATTATATTGAATGCCTTGGATAATATCATTGGGGGAATGATTTACGCTAATCCTTGAGAAATACAAGGATTCTGAAGTTTGGGCTATATTCATGGGAGCATAGGAAAAATTAGATTTTTACATCATAGTTAATTTTTATACATGGATGGAATGGGTTTACCCTTGGTCAAATGTAACCATTATACTTTTATGGCTTAGTCTAGGTTCTTAGGTTTGGATGATTTCGCTGATTTTATAGTTATATAGGTTAGTCCTATTCTACTAAATTTGGGAAGCCTTATATTTACACCTCTTGGCCTGGATAATACTATATGTCTACATATATATATATATTATGAATATAGAAAATATATAAATATATGTTTATATAAATATGTAAATATACTTATATACATGGTTGAATTTATTCATAGGTATTCCCGCTTAGGCCAAAGTAGTTATGGTTAACCATGTGGCAACCAATTTGTCTACATTCTTTATATTGAGCTAGTTCAAGATGTTACATTATCTCAATATCTCAACCTTATAATGACCATGCTACCACATGAATAGTTATCGGTGGTCCAGTCATATGCTCTGTGAAAATTAAACCTTCCGGCATCATTGGACGTAGAAAAAACAAACCCCAGTGATCGGAATGTTTCACTTGAATTTATCATGTCGCATACATTATGAAAATATATTTTTTAATTGATGAAAAATATTCATTTCTAAACTACTTCAAATCATATTTGGATTTTTTTTTGAATAATTAATATAATATTTTTCACTAATTATTTGGGAAATGGAACAAGAGTAGGAACCTTGGAATACATTCATTCATAACCTACATTTGTCACAACACAACTTTGAGTAGTCCACACAATAATGCTTTTTTGTGTTATGTGTATGCTCTATGGGAACTATGAAACTATGAAACATTAGTCATGAAATCTATATAACCATGAGATCTATGTGGAATACATACATCCTCTTATCGACATGTTATATCCATGTAGACAACCTCCCATGTGGTTAACCCCTATGGTCACAAATATGTTGTTGATGAAGTACATGGTCAAATAATGTTCTACCATATTTTTTAGTTTCTAGTAGTATCCAAATATGTAACTATGTTTAAAAAAATCATATCAATTCTCCCCAAACATTCTTTATGACATTTATATTTATACTAAATGGTATTATTCTTCATTATCTTAGAAGAAAATATATTTTATGGGATTGTATAATGAAATTTTTATATAAATTTATATTTTCATACAAATCAAAGAAGATCCTCATGAAATAAATATTTTAAGTGAACTTTTCAATTCATCTCCTTTTATCCATTCTGTAATATAAATTAATAATATATCCTCACCAACGAATTTTCCTTCATTTTATATTTTTCATTTTTTAACCAGTGTTTCATGTCAAATACCTCCGTGAAACATGTTCTGGGCATTAACATCCATGAAAATGTCATCAGAGTTATAGACTAAAATTCTTCAAAATAAATACCATAGGATAACAGGAAATGAGTACATTCTTATTCATCCATTTATCTAAGAAACATTCACTTTTTTGTCAATCCTGGATTTCATGGATACCTCATTCAATTATTTTAATATAACATATCCAATATTTGGACATCAATTTTATCTTTCTACCTTATTAGAAACCATTGACATCCATCAATAGTCATTGAGCTAAAGTACAACACATAAAAAAAGTGGGATTATGGTGACCCAATACTTTTACATATTTTATTTCATGATCCTTAAATAATAATATTATTTCATACAATAAAATTATTATAAACATATTATGTATATAGAGGGATAGGTCCATATTAAATAAAAGGAATCTTAATCAAGGAATATTTATTTTACTCTTTATAATGATCTCGAGAAGACTATCTGAGATCCTAAAACTGGATGGGGAAACCTTGGTAATACATAAATAATGTGGTGAGATAGGAATCCTAGATAGAAATAAACATTATGAGAAAAGTCAATATGCAAGTAAAAGGTCAAAATGACATCATAAAAGATAAGGATTGTGATTAATTTCATGAAATAATGTATTAAGGATCACAGATTCATCATATCATGTAATTATAACAAATGTAGAGGAAACACATTACAAGAATGAACCACGATTCAATGATAACTTCCTATAAAAACACATAGTGAACCAAGGTATATAGGAGATTAGTTTTAATGTAAAATTATATATGTGATGCATGATGAGACTAATGCTTTACCCAATGCATTTATTGGGACCCTAACATAGGTGCCCTATAGATGGTGTATACATTATTACATCATCATAAGATATAAGGAATCACATATTTAAGGACTAAATCATTTATTAGTCATGGTACTCTAGTTATATAGATGAAAGTTTCATTATAGTGGAAAAAATAAAAATATAATATTTTAATTAATTGGTAACTCCAATATTATTCACATCAAATCCTTATATATCAATCAAAAAACACTTTTTATTATCTTGGGGAGAATAAAAAATTGATTTTTGTGAGTTGAGATGCTCAGAATGGGTAAGTTTATAGTTGATTCAATCATGAATCAATAAGAATAATCAATATGGGAAGGTAAATAATTGAAATAAATTATGATTAATAAAACAATTAATCCTTATATGGAATAAATAAATTATTATCAAATAATTACTTATAAATAGTCACATGATCTTCACACATATCCATAAATATTTTAATTAACTTAATAACCATGTGTACATCGATAAATGATACCTTAATGGGTAAATTCCTAATTTTTTATGCCATAAACATAATTTCATTGATTATTTTTAGACATTACTACCATCAATTCATTGATCCAAGTAATCTGACCTTAATGAGTAAGGCCTCAAACAAATACCCAAGCTAATTTCACTCATGAGAACTTATAATGAATCAAGGGGATATGTAATTATGGCCCCCACCCAAGAAATTTTAATTTTAATTACTTCCACATATCCATGGGGTAAATTTAATCAATATAAATATTCATATTGAAAAACTGGGAAATGAAATATTAACACTTACTCTATAAAATAAATAAAATCATAAACTATCAATAGTAATATAATAAATGGATAAAAATCTAATATCCCAGTCAAAATGATAATAACCAATAAATTTTAATATTAAAAACTATTTCAACAAAATATATTCATAATGGATCATAAATATTTTATGTCATTGATGAAAATTATTTCCCTAAAACTGTCATTGAAATAATTTTTGATAAAAATAAACTATTCAGTTGAATTTTGTTTTAAAAACTAATGGTTCCTAACATAATTTATAAATAAATTTAGTTGAAAAAAAACATTTCAAAAAAAGTAATATAATCATTAGATCATTTATTTTACATAATAAAAAAATTGTGTCCATGTCATACATGTTAAAACAATGATTCCTATCACATTTTTGGTTAAATCCAAATAGGTCTTAATTGGACATTACGTAATGATTGATTTTAATATATTTTTTTAAAATTGTCAAAATGTGTAAAAAATTCCTTAATATAACATTTTAAATAGATAAGAATATTTTTTTCAATTCATTTTTAGATGAAATGGATATTCATGAAAATGGATTTTTGACCGAAGAGAATAATTAAGTCAATTTTTTAAAATCATTTCCTCAATCATTTATAATACCAATGCATTGAGAAAGGTATTATTAGATAAAAACGTGCATTAAGAACCATAATAGAAGATAATATGTTGATTTTAAGATATTAATATCAAAAAATCCCCCAAGGGAATCTTAAATGGAGACAATCTCAAATTAAGGCGAGATTGCCAAATAAACCCTTACCACTATATTCACATCTGAATCATAAGCCCCATTAAATAAATAACTTCAAACGAAAATTAAAACAACATTAATAGTAATATATTATTTATCTAACTTATAATGTGATATATTATACACACAAAAATTGAATAAATGTTTATTATGGTGTATGTCTCATTGAAGTAAAAGTTAGACCAAAATCCATTACAACTTTTTCAAAATCCCAAATATGTGAATGAAACTACAATATAATAAATATTTGTTTATTTAAAATCCATTAAAAATCTTAAATATGATATCTCACAGCATATATGAATCTATTATAGTATTTTATTACATTTTTATTTACCAATCAATGATGAAATCACTATTTCCTGTGATAATTTCATTTTTTTGTGAATTTGTTGGTTCAATAACTTTAGTCAATTAATTTGAACATGGATAAATTTTATAAAAAATATAAAAAATAATATAAATTATATATATATAAATTAAATATTTAATTAGGGTAATCTATATTATTTAGAGATAGAAAATCTATTACACTTTTCATGGAGATTATAGACTGTACATAAATATGAATGGTGTCTCTATTTTTATCAAGGAATGGAATTAATGAAAAATAAATATTAATAAAAATTTAAATAATAATCATAATTATATTTATATATTATTTTATTTTATTAAAATTGTGGTTCATTCGCATCCATGTAAAAATAAAATGAACATTATTCCACATCGCTACGTGGAGGTGGTAGTCCTCACCAATGCATGAGAAACATTATTATTTTCCAATAGATTGGATGGTAAGAATTTATACGTGATATTATTTTTAAAAAAATATAGTAATGTCTTATCTCCCATCAAAATATGTTGAATACATCATTAATTCCATTCTTTTAAGGTTTTTATTGAAAACAAACTACATCAATTCACAAGGTGGTAGTCTTCTATAGAAATGAACGATTATTTCGTTTTATTTTTTTTAAGAATGTTACGGTCTATATAGGTTATACCATTAACACAATGAAATATTAGTATATAAAAGATAATTTTTTTTTGTTTTCACATAGATGTAAAATATTATAATGGGTTATAATATGAATAAAAATAATAATTCATAGTAAAAAACATTTTATCTTCTTCGAGAAACCTCAACAGTTTTAAAATAAATCCACAATAGATTACAATTATGATTGAACTAGGGACTATATGATGTTGGGATATATATAGTAAAGATATATGGGTAGTTATTGGTAGTAAAAAGGGTCTTTGTGAGTGTGAGTATTTGAGGATAGATGGTGGTCTTTTATATGGGGTGAAGAATACACACATGGAATTTTGTAAAAGAATCATTTAAGTTCATGTTTTATCAAGACACAACCCTTAGAAATGAGTCATTCTTGAACAATATAGTTTATAGGGTGTAAAATTTTCTAGAAAATGTGTCAATGAAATATTATTTGTGTATTTTAACACTCATATTTTATGGTCAAACCTTGGTAAACCCATTTGTATGTTAATATTAGTAATTACATTTACTCAGGTTACTATTCATGATGATCAAAATTCAGGTTTACAACATTTGATAAAATAATTTTTTTATATTATAAATATGGAATCCATTTTTAAAAAATCAATACAACAAAGTGGAAGAATACAATTAGAAATTATACAAGCAGACATTAAACAAATCATTCACCAAAGGGAAACATTGAAAAAGTATATAATGTTTTAAAATAAAAATTAATTATGAAATTTATTTAAATGAACTAAATAAGTTAAATTCAAATATAAGTTGACTTAAGTTACATTAAATCCATTTTAAAATACAATTTATCATTGAAAATAATTTAAACAAATTGGTTATTTTCAAATAAACTTCAGTATTATTCACTATTCATCACATAAATAATCTTTTAAGAAAATTCTCGAAAAAAACCCCAAAGTAAACATTTATTGTTATATTTAAAAAATTTATTATGTTCTTTATAAGAAATCATCTTTAATGTTCCATAAATTACTTTTAAATAATTTTAAAAAACGATGAATATTCAACCATTTAGAAAAATATAGTTTTTCAGAAAACTTTATTTCTCTCAGTTTATTTCTTTTAAATAAACATAAAATAAATTTATTTTTTAAGTTTTTAATCCAATTTTTTTTCATAATTTAGTTATTATTATTCATACATTCCCTATTAATGACTATTTTATAAAATTCATGTCTATAAAATAATATTTTAATAGTGTGTCACTTTTCATTTAAACCCTTTGTTTCCTACATTACTTAATATCAAATAGAATGAATATATTAAAAATTAATTATTACATAATATATCATTAGGATATATTCTCTTCTAATCTTGATTTTTTTTCTTATAGGAAATATAATATTATTTTCCGATATTTAAATCTCACTGGGTTAAATTTTAGGCCCCTAAAAGTAATTACTTCCTCAACATTTAGTCTGGATCAAGATAATAAATGGTTTGACAATCTATATTTTTCTTATTGAAATTACATATCATGAGAAGGTTTAATAAAAAATCCTCTAGATATAAGATACTTTGAATTATGGTGGTAATCTCGAATTATCACATAACATGATTATCATGTAGGATAACATGGGTGTGTTGTGATGATATATTCATAGAAGAAAAGAGAATTTCCTAGATAATCATGAAGGGTGATAGATTTAAATGATAAAAATCACAGGCATTATTTAGATTAATTCAACAACAAACCCATAAATATATAATGAGTTAAGGGGCTATTTGAATCATCGTTAATGAATGTACTAGGATAATATATCTATTTGATGATTATTTGCTCAGAGTTGAGGAATTATTTTACTCTCAAGATTGAGAACCTAGGAAAATATACATACATGATATATGTCTATTTCATCGGTTCATTTTTATCCTTTTGTAGAACATTTATCAATTCACACAATATTTATTAATCCAAGAAATGAATATCAAATATGAACCTTTATTCCCTAATCACATTTGTCATATCATTTGAATGACCATTCATTCCACCTATTTATAGATTTTTAAAAAAGCCAAAATGTTTAGAAGAAGTTATGAAATAATATAAACTACTAAAATTAATCCATTCCATATATAGTTAACTTATGAAGCATCAAAAAATATGATTTCTAAAATTTAAATTCCAATATTTTCAAGGATGGTCACTAATCAAAATCATATTCCCTTAAAATATTACGTTTGATTTGATTTCAAAATCTAAATATATAAATTCTATTTTCACTATAAAACATGTTTGAAATCATGTATGATTTAAAAAATAAAATCGCATGTTTTCGAATATATTCCGCAAAATAATTCTTATATTCGACTCCATCAAATATGATATAAACCATCACACCTCTATCAAATTTCATGGTTGATATAATTGTCCTATAAAAAATTCATTACTATATTTCCCTAGGAAAATATTTAGGTTTATTCTACATTAATCATGTGTTTTAAAAGTGTTTTAACATTACATCAAATAACTTTTCACAGTCATCGATACAATTCATCATAACACCTCAAATCCTTTAATAAATATTATTGAAGTACAATCCTTATATATTTCAGGATTCTTATAACAAGAATGTCATTTATAAAATACTTCTATAAAATATTTCATGATTCCAAAAAATATCATTAATCATTCCACCTCATCTCTGGTAATATCACAAGCTTTACCATGATCCCTTATATTATTTTGATGTATATTAACATGATTCTAAGGGAACTCATTTGCATAGTTCCCCATATTCTTATTCTGTAACAATTTAATATTCGAAATTTCAATCTTTCCCTTGTAATTTTTAGCATAGTTTCATTTATCATTGAAACATTAGGAAAGTCAAATTATAACGACCCATACTTTACATACATGGTTATTAAATCAAAATTTAATTACACTTATTAAAAAAATATAACAAAACCATAAAAGGACCGTATAGGTATAGTGTCTTTAGAAACTGGGAAACATAACAACTAGTTCATAATGCATCTACATTGTCTCCCATTTTTTTCATCATATATAGAGTCCCTTTTGGAATATCTGACATTATAACCTTCTTCCTGACCTAGGGAAAGAAAACATACAAAAGGGAGAGCTCAAATGCTCAGTAAGGGTAAACAAAAGAAATATCAATTACATCGTATTCATAAGAACATAACATTTTGGAAATCATAACCTGCAAAATAGATCATAATTTCATAATCATGGGATAAATCATAGTAGCGAAATGTAATCCCAATAATCATAACTTAAAACAGTAAACTTTGTGGTATACACACATAATCATATAGAATCATTTCTTAGGAGTCAGGACTCATTTCCAAGAATATCTTAGCGGACAAAGTCCATTTCTGAACCGAGTTCACTCATTGTTTCAGTCCTGTTTCACTGAACCGGATTAACCTTTCATTCCATCCATGTATATCTCATGAGATATAAACATTTAACCAATTCATTGCAGGCAGATATAGGTCCCACCCATCTCATAATGAAACTATTTTTATATGTGCCGCAAAATCATAAACCATACATCGTAGCATAACCCATGTAATAAAAATGGGAATCGTAAACATCATACCATCATAACATAATCGATATAAGATAAATGGACATCATAAAAATAATTCCATCAAAACATAATCATATCAATGTAATAAATAAGGATATAAACAGAACACAATATTATCTTATATGGAATATAATTTTGATAAAAACACTTGAACTCCATTCTTGAGTAAAATATCCTTTCTACTTCAAAAACATGTTTCCTTTCTTAACATGTCATACCATTTTAAATTAAAATAATTTGATTAAAAATAAACTTGAAAAATTGTAAAGGAAGGTTCATGTAAATAATGTTCTATGAATCCATTCATTCCGTATAAGTTAAAAAAACATTCTTCTCGTACTTTGGCCGGAAAAGACAAAAAGTAGCTCATACGAAAAACGACAACAAATTCCTTTCATGTGTTTTAATATAAACTCAATGAATGGGAAAATTGGACTTAAACAATCTTATAAGGATATAAATATTACATATTGAGGAAACATGGATGTGGATGATAAATATTCCCCAGTAAATTCTGAAGTATAAACAATCTCGGATAAAAATTGAGATTGCGAGATTTTCCCTTACCTTAGGTACGATTTTCTTCGTAAGTGTCTGATCCTCCTGTATAATGATTTAAATAATGTAGTTGACTTATTCCAGAATCATAAATATTTTTATGATATCATATATGGTCATATTATTATCTTCTTATTGGTAATATTTCATTGTTACTTGTTATTTGGGTGTTTATTACCTTTTGTTCTTATGCGTGTTTTGTCGAATAAATTCTTATTCTTCTTTATAGGTTATGGATACCTCATTTCAAGAATGATATTAGTGTAATATATATCATATTAATTCATTCAATTCATTTATATAATCATTGTACAATTAAGATCATGTAGAACGAGTTGCATCACATCGTGGAGACGGTATTCCGTACATACGCACGAGCGATGATATCATTCCCATGATTGTGGAATTGTATTGGAGTGTATGTATAATATTTCATAATCAATATCACATTACAATAATCATATATATTTATTTTTTACACCATTATACTCATCCAAGTAATGTGGTGGTAGAAAATAGATTACACCACGACGTGGAGACGGTATTCCGTACGTACGCACGCGCGGTGATTTCGTTTTCCGTAGGATGGATAAATAGTGAAATAGGTTTGTTTCATAATTATAATAACATATAATTATATTAGTTATACTGATGTTATTTCTTCATAATGAAACAAGTATTGATGAAGAAGTGGAAGAAGAAATAAAGTTGATAGAATCGGTAACGGACATTACCTCTTCTTTGAAGCGCTTCTTTGAAACCTGCTTTTAGGGCACTAAAATTGGTCTTTGAAGAAGACCAGGATCTCTAGGATGTTTCTAAGTAATTGGATAGGAGAAATTGGTAGGGTTTTGCCGATCATGAAGGCTAAAATTGGTGTGAGGAGGAGAGGGAGGAGGTTCCCTTTTATAAGGGAGGAGAGGGGCACCGTTGGAAACACAAAAAATATTATTTTATTATTAGGTAATATTGGGTTTTTAATAGCTAAAAATTGAATTGTTTATAAGTTAAGGTGGGGATGGGTCTAAATCATCTCATCCAATATAATCTAGACATGTCTAGATTTCTATTTTAACCTTATCATTTAGATTTAACTTTAAGTTTGATAATTTAACTTTTACCATGTCTTCTTGTTTTCTTACACTATAAGGTTAATAATCTTACTATAACAAGCCATAATAACCCCAAGTTGTTTATTATTAATATATATAACCATATATAAGTCATTTGGCCTATCCATGGATTTTTGGGAATAAAATAACAATTAATAATATAATATTTGTTTTAAAATCTATTTTATGTCAATTTTGACACTATTTTGGAATGGATTTTTGTGAAACAAAAAGAACGATTAGTTCAAAAAAAATTTCTTAAATCAATACTAAAATGTCATATTAACATAGAAAATTATTTTAATTCATAAAAATCCTCAAATTACAATTATTTGGGCATTTATAACATCAATTATGTCAATATTTCATTAATAAGATAATTACTGCATCATCATTGTGTCATAAATAAATTAAATTATTTAATGTCTAAAATTTACAAATAAAATAGGATTAGGTAGGAAAGATTTTATCTTTATAATTAATATTTATAGTCTAATTTATATTATTTATAACCCTATATTAAAAATGATTTACTTATTAAACATTGATTTTAACTATTTTAACCCTTCCTTATATAAATTAATAAAAAATGTCCTAATCTAATCTAAGTGGGACTAAATGGTCATATTTTATTCCTAACATTGTTTTTGTTCTAATTACACTTATCCAATAGAATTAGGACATGTGTTAGGGTAATAATAATAATATTTTTTACCCTAAATTTCCCTATTTACTTTTAACCGTGGTAAAAAAAAGTAAAAAGTTACTATTAACCAAAAATTATTTTCATCTCATTGAACCAAATTTTAGTCCTTGATATTAACTGTGTCTCTCGGCTTTCCAAAATTCCACTCACAAAAGCAGTAAAATTATGTTTTATGTAAATTTGCAAATTCTCCTTGTAGGTGGGTAAAAGACGGTGAAAAGTTCAATAAAATTTTTATATATCTAAAATTATTATAAAATGACTCCAATGAATTGCATTGAACATATATAGGTATTATGTATCAATTTTGACCTAAAATAAATTTAAATAAAATAAATAATTATTTCAATAAAAATTCGGTTTTTAAATAGTAACCCAGTGTTTTCATTATTCATCAAAAATTGAAAGTTTTCAGAAAATTACCAAAATTTCACCCTATGCTAATTTCGATATTCCGAATCCAAAATTGAAGACCATTTGGAAAAATGCAATATAAAAAATTTCAAAAAGTGGTTATTTATATTCATAATGGCTAATTTTAATAATATTTTAATATCATATCATTGTTTAGTGAAACTCGGTATTGCGTATGACACAGGCTATCGAGGAAGGTCGCGGGTGCGTTTAAAGAAACTCAAGATAGTGTTGTGTGTAGTGAAAGATTACTTTGATGATTTATATAACATAAAAACAAAATATTTCTCATAAATGTATCAAGTGTTACATTCTACCCCCCCTTAAAATGAATTTCGCCCTTGAAATTCATCACTTTGTAACAAAGAGATGAGGATACCTATCCCTCATCATATCCTCAAGATCCAATGTAGCTTATTGTAATTGTTGGTTCCTCCCTAAAACTTCCACCAAAAGAGTGGTCTTGTTCCGTAGGACTTATTCTCTACGATACAGAATCTCTATCGACTGTTCTTCATAAGAAAGATCTTGCTGCATCGATACAACATCTGAGCTGAGTACATGTGATTGATCAAGTTTGTACTTTCTCAAGAGAGATACATGGAACACATCGTGAACTTGAGAGAGATTCGGTGGAAGCACCAATCGTTAAGAAACCTTCCAATCACGATCAAGTATTTCGAAAGGACTGATATACATAGGGCTCAACTTTCCCTTCTTTCCAAATATCATTACTCTCTTCCAAGGAGATATTCGTAAGAACACTTTATCACCCACTTCAAACTCTAGGTCTTTTCTTCAGTTATCGGCATAACATTTTTTTCAACTCTGAGCTGCTCTTATGTGTTGTTGAATAGATCTGACATTTTTTTCAATCCCATCAACAAGATCAGGTCCTAATAGCTTTCTTTCCCCAACTTTATCCCATCAAGTTGGAGTCCTGCATTTATTTTCATAGAGAGCATCACAAGGATCCATCTGAATACTGGAGTGAAAGCTATTATTATACGAAAATTACACCAAAGGTAGGTGTTGATCCCAACCACCTTTTAAATCCATAGATCAAGCTCTCAACATATCTTCTAGAGTTTGAATTTTCCTCTCAGACTTACCGTCTATCTGAGGATTATAAGCAGTGCTGAAACTCAACTCTATATCCAGATTATGCTGAAGGCTTTTCGAGAACCTTGAGGAAAACCTTGGATTCCGATCAGATATAATAGAAAGTGGTAATCCATGCAATCTTACAACTTCCTTTACATATATCATGGAAAGCTGGTCTAGATGGAAATCCTCTCTAATAGGGATGATGTGTACCGACTTTGTATGGCGATCAACTATGACCCAGATAGCATTATTTCCATTGGATTTTTTAGGAAGTCTAGTGACAAATTCCATAGTGATATTTTCCCATTTCCATTCTGGTATGGGTAATGTTTGTAACATCCCCTTAGACTAATGTCTCTCAGCTTTAACATGCTGCCAAACCAAGCATCGAGAGTCTTATTCAGCAACATCTCTTTTCATTCCATCCAACCAGAAGTACTCTTTCAGGTCCCTATACATCTTCGTGCTTCCAGGATTAATAGAGAATGAATAACAATGAGCCTCATCCAACAACTCCTTCTTCAATTCTGGGATGGGAGGAACACAAACTCGATTCCGGAACCTTATTATTCCATAACAATCAAGGTTGAATTCAGGAACATTTCTCACCTTCTTTTGTAACTCTACATCATCTTTCTGTGCCTCTTTAATCATAACATGTATAGATGGTTGAACATTCATTTGAGAAAGATATTATTTTACCCTTACATTATTATTCCAAAATCAATCCTTTGTAAATCCATAAATATTTGATCTTTTGTGATTCTCATCATAGATTAGCAGGAATGGTCTTGTCGACTTAATGCAGCTGCCACCTTGTTTGCTATCCCAGGGTGGTAATGAATTGAGCAGTCGTAATACTTAATTAGCTCCAACCATCTTGATTGGCGCATATTCAGCTCCATTTGTGTGAAAATATACTTTAAACTTTCGTGATCAGTATAAATATCACACCTTTCTCCATAAAGATAATTCCTCCAATTCTTTAATGCAATGATTACCGCAGCTAACTCCAAATCATGAGTTGGTTAATTTTTCTCATGGATTATCAACTGTCGTGAGACATAATCTATCACCATATCCTTTTGCATGAGAACACACCCCAATCCCTTCTTGGATGCATCACTGTAGATCAAAAACCTTTCTCCACTACAAGGCAGTGTGATCACAAGTGCACTAGATAACCCTCTTTTCCACTCCTTGAAATTCACTTCACATTCCTCCGTCCAAACAAACTTAACTCCCTTCTGAGTCAACTTGGTGACTGTATTAGATAATGGTGAAAAATATTTCACAAAACGTCGATAATAACCAGACAAACCAAGAAAACATCAGATCCCAGTTACTGTTGTTGGTCTCATCCATCTTTTGATAACCTCTGTTTTTGCTGGATCCACATATATCCCCACATTTGAGATTATCTGACCCAAAAATGAAACTTTTTGAAGCCAAAAATCACACTTGATAAATTTGTCATAAAGCTTCTCCTTTATTAGGGTCTTTAATATAATTCTCAAGTGATCCTCATGTTCATCCTTGATCATTGAATAGAAAAGAATATCGTCTATAAAGACTACCACAAACTAATCATGATAGTCTCTAAAGACTATATTCATCATATCCATGATGGTAGTAGGGGCATTAGTAAGACCAAATGGCGTCACTATAAATTCATAGTGTCCATACCTTGTACAGAAAGTCATCATTGGTATATCCTCCCTTTTGACCCTTAATTGATGATACCCTGAACGAAGATCAATCTTAGAAAAGTATTGAGCTCCGTGTAGTTGGCCAAATAAGTCATCAATGCGCGGGAGAGGATATTTTTTCTTGATAGTGATCTTGTTAAGTTCTCGATAATCAATGCAGAGTCTCATCGATCCATATTTCTTCTTAACAAACAGAATAGGTGCTCCCCAAGGTGATGCAATAGGGCATACGAATCCCTTATCAAGATTCTCTTGGAGTTGCTTCTTCAATTCATGTAACTCAATTGGAGACATTCTATAAGGTGTCTATGAAATAGGGAAAGCACCCAGTATGAGTTCTATTGAAAACTCGACTTCACGATTTGGTCAAAGACCCAGAAATTCCTCTGGAAAGACATCATCAAACTCTCGTACAATGGGAATATTCTTAATCTTGATTTTCTCTTCAACCATTTGAGATAAATAACGATCATTTAGTGGAATCATGACCAATAAGATGGAATAAATTTCCACTGGAAGGTTATGTTCATCCTTACAGCGATAGACGATCATAGATCGATTTGGAATTTGAAATGTGACTTCCCTTCATTGGCAATAGATATGAGATCCATATAGAGAAATCCAATCCATGCCAAGAATCAAATCAAATTCCACTATAGGAAGGATCACATGATTTTTAGGAATCACTTTCCCACAAACTTAAATCATAGAAGAATTATAAAATTTTGATGCGACTATTGTTCCATTAGGGGTTTTCACTGCTAACCCAACATCTAATTGTTGAGGTAATATGGCTAAAACATTAGAAAATTCTTCAGAAATAATAGAGTGGGTGGATCCAGAATCAAATAAAACATTTTCTACTTCAGAGTAAATGGTAAGTGTACCTTTCACCACTTCGTTATCATACTCCGCATCGCTGATAGAAATTGCATGTGAATTTCCTTTTTCTTTAGCCTTATGTGTTTGTTGACGTCGATCATATCCAATAACCTTTGGATTAGGGCATTGATTAGCATAATGACCCATTTCCTTGCACTTGTAACATTGAACTGTATGAGGTGCACTCTGTGTAGCCTTTTCTTTGTTCGCATCACTAGACATTTTCTTCCCATCATTATGGCATTCAAATGCCCGATGACCTTCCTTTCTACATTAGAATCATTTACTTATCCCTTTAAGACAATTCCCTCCATGTTTCATTCCACACATTGAGCATAAGGGAAAACTCATCTTCTTTTAACTGTGCTCTTTATATTTTCCTTTTAATTCCATTTTCCACTTCTTATCAAACCCATATGACTGATGGGTTAGTCCAATCTCCGTATAAACTTTGAGTGCACATCGAACTATTTCCTCGTAGCTATTGAAGTCCCTTATGTCTAACTCCCTTCGAAGACTTGGTTTTAATCCACTAAAGAATTGATCGATCTTACTCTAAGGTTAGATAATAATACTAGAAGCGTACCTTGAAAATCTTGTAAAATTTGATTCATAGGTAACAACAGATTCATCATCCTTTTTAGTCAGTTAAAGAAACTATTTCTCAATCTTTGTTCGATGAATACAAGGGAAGTACTTATTGAAAAATAAGTTCATGAACTCGTCCCATTCCATGGAATCAATTTCATCTCTTTTCCTCATATTCTAGATAATATTCCTCCATTAATCAGAATCTCCTTCCAAAAGATACATTGTTAAGATGAATTTATCATGCTCAGAACATTGAAGAACTGAAAATATCTTTTCAGTGGTACTGATCCATTGTTCAGCCACTAATGGATCAGTAGACCCGCAGAATGAGGGTGGACGCTGCCTCATGAAGGATTAAACAGAATGTTTCCCCTTCCATTGCTCATTTGGATGTCCTACATGATTCATATCTTGAGAAAGTTATGTGAGCATGGCTATAAGATTTTTCATTCCAAATCCCATAACGTTTGGTTGCTCAGGAGGACAATCATTGCATTGCCTGTCACATTCCGCATTAACATGGTTCCTTCGGGTTCCAGCCATTGACTAAAACCAAGAAGAATAGTGTGAGAAACACTAATTATAATAGGAAAACCACATAATCAAGAATAAAATTTTACACATAAGATCTTATCATAGGTTGTTCATGGCCATTTTTAAAACAATAAGATCGTGTTCTATGCTTAGACTTATCCTTAGGGTTCTTACTAAGGCTTTCACATCCTAGTTTCGAAAGGTTGACTATACCTTTCCTCTGATACCAACTATAATGACCCATACTTTACATACATGGTTATTACATAAAAATTGAAGTAAAATTATTACAACATATAAAAAAACCATGAAAGGAAAGTATAGGTATGGTTTCTTTAGAAACTGGGAAACATAACAACTAGTTCATAAAGCATCTACATTGTCTCCCATTTATTTCCTCATAACTCGAGTCCCTTTTGGCATATCCTACTTAATAACCTTCTTCCTGGCCTGGGGAAAGAAAACATAAAAAAGGGTGAGCTCAAATGCTTAGTAAGGGTAAACAAATGAAATATCAATTACATCATATTCATAAGAACATAACATTTTGGAAATCTTTACATACAAAAGAGATCATAATTTTATAATCATGGGATAAATCATAGTAGTGAAATGTAATCCCAATAATCATAACATAAAACATGAATATTTTTGGCATACACACATATTCATAGAGAATCATTTATTAGTAGTCAAGACTCATTTCCAAGACTATCTTTGGAGATAAATTCCATTTTTGAACCAACTTCACTCCTCGTTTCAGTCATGCTACAAAGAACCAGATTAACCAGCCATTCCAGCCATTTATATCTCATGAGATAAAAATTGTTACCCAATGCATTGGAGGGGGATATAGGTCCCACCCAAATCATAATGAATCCATTCTTATGTGTGAAAAAAAAATCAAAAATCATACATCATTGCATAACCCATGTAATAAAAATGGGAATCTTAAACATCATGCCATCATAACATAATACATATAAGATAAAAGGACATCATAAAAATAATTTCATCACAACATAATAAAATCAATGTAAAAAATAGGGATATAAACAGAACCCTATATTATCTTAGATGTAAAATAATTTTGATAAAACACTTGAACTCCATTCTTGAGGAAAATATCATTTCTAATTCAAAAACATTTTTCCTTTCTTAACATGTCAGACCATTTTAAACTAAAATAATTTGATTAAAAATAAACTTGAAAACATGTTAAGGAACCTTAATGGTAATAATTTTCTATGAATCCATTCATGCTGTATAAGTTAAAAAAACATTCTTCTCATACTTTGGCTGGAAATGTCAAAAAGTACTTCGTATGGAAAATGAAAAAAGATTCCTTTCATTTCTTTTACTAAAAACTCACTGAAGGGTAAAATTGGAATTAAAAAATTTTATAAGGATATAAATATTACATATTGAGGAAACATGGATTTGGATGTTAAATATTCCCCATTAAATTCTGAAGTATAAAAAATCTCGGATAAAAATTGAGATTGCGAGATTTTCCCTTACCTTAGGTCCAATTATCTTCGTAAGTATCCAAACCTACTGTATAATGATTTAAATAATTCCATTGAATTATACCAGAATCATATTTATTTTTATTATATTATATATGGTCATATTATTAGCTTCTTATTAGTA